>OX422142.1:4264606-6664606 GCA_949129095.1 Volucella bombylans | reverse complement strand
TGTGTGAAATAACATCATTTCAATACGTCTACAGGCACTCAAAGTCTCCAAGGATTCGCTCATACATTACAGAATTAAGTTCAACAATTTCGGTCCAAATGTTGTTTTTCAGCAATTGATGTTGGCTTATCCAAATAGACTTCATTTAAAAAAAAAAACTCCAAAGATGGTAATCTAATGATGGCCAGTTCATGTCACCATTATGTGGAATTAATCGACCTGGAAACTTGGACCGCAATAGCTCAATGTTTGCACGTGTTGTGTGACTCGTAGCTCTATTCTGTTGAAAATAAGGAGCATCTGTGTCTATTCCTTCTATTTTGAGGCCACAAAAAATCTTCAGTCATTTGTCTATAGCGCTCTCTATTGATAGTAGCAGCTCTTCGAAAAATGATCCACTAGCCCAAAAACCACATTACAGCACACTTTAGTGGATAAATGATTTTTTTTTTGAAATTATTCGAGGATTTTCTTCTCCCCAGATGCGACAATTTTGTTTGTTGACGAATCCATCCAATGTGAAATGAGCTGCATCACTAAAGATGATTTTGCGGAAAAACCAGCATCACATTCTAACAACCAATTGACGAAAGTTCTGCGTTGATTATGATCTGTTGGCTTCCAGTTCTAGTGTTAATTGGATTTTATAAGGATGCAAAAGGTGAATGCCTAATGCCTGAGAATGTCGTGATATCGATGTTGAAGGTTCTTCAGCGACAGTTTGTGCTACAACAGCAATGTTGTCAGTAGAGCGTCGACTTTTTCGATCCTCGACAGAAGCCAGTTTCTTGAAATTTTTTTCACTAACCTCTGTTGTTGGTTTGGACAACAAAAACATTATGAATGTGGGTTTTCCGGAGGATTGAAATTAGTAGAGATTGTCAGGTTACCGAAAAAGGGCAATCGCGGGACATGCGTTCTGCCTGTAAGACAGGATCAAAGTACATTTAGACTTAACTCTCGTTGTCGAGCAAGCAGACTTTCGCTCTGGATTCTCCTGCACCGATCACATAAGTACCGACAGCACCACCAGTGCCGAAATTGGAAGTAGCATTCCGCCAGTTGAAATTTTTAACCGTAATACTTATCATTATACCCTGAATTATGTTGATTATTTTTCCTAAGGCGCACAACTTGCTTGTGGAATGCCCTGCCAAGCTTTTCATTTCCCACTCATTATAATCTTCAAACATTCAAAACCAACATACATCGGTACCTCTCTTTTTTTTCCTCTCTAATTTTCCTTCGCCCACGCTGTGTGGAAACATCTTAAGGGTACTAATAACCCCTTGAGCGCGCTGATTTATAAAGAAAAAAGTAATAGCAGAGGAATGCTTCGAGTATAGGCTTCCACTCCAACTGCTTTGCGTGAGTGAACCCTGCTCAGAATCTCGTGTTCTACAGAACGGTAAGTTTTCAGAAGCATTTAAAAAACAAAGCGGAGTCCGGCAGGGTTGTATTTTATCACAGCTTTTTTTCCTGGTGAAAATAAGCTATGTTATCCGCTCAGTACTGTTGGAAAAAAGCAGAGGTGTTCAATGAACAATGACATCTTACCTAAAACATCTTGATTACGCTGATGATTCCTACTGGCGGCGGCACCGAACTCGAAGTTTAGCATCAGAATCCGGAAGGCAAAATCTGCTTTCGGAATGTTGTTTAAGATCTGGAAGAGCAATGTTTACAGCACTAAAACCGAGCTGCGAATGTACCGCTCCAATGTCGAGTCGGTACTGCTGTATGGGATTGCATTACTTGGAAGGTGATCACAGCAATCTCTCGGAAGCTGCAGTGCTTCGTTAACAGATGTCTGCCCATCATTTTGAGATTTTTTTGGCCTAACCGAATCTCAGAGGCAGAGCTTCATATTAGAACAGGGTTGTGGATCGGTCACACCTGAAGACGTGTAGTCAATTCTATTGCGAAACACGCCCTGCATTGGAACCCGCTTACCCAGTCAGGAAGAAGATCTGGCTCCGAAAAGTTGAGAAAGCGTCGAGGACACATGGGAAGAGTTGCTGAAATCCGAAGAAGAATGCGCGCAGGCGTTCTTATCCGGTTTTTTAAGTGTGACTGACCTATTTATTATCGCTACTACTTATTTCGAATTGACGCTACAGGTATTTTTTAAATTCAGAATCAATAAGCAGGTTAATCAAATATGTTGGGACTGCATTCACCATATGGCCTCTGTAGAGGAGTAAGTAATGTTTCATCAGCAGCAATTTCTATATCTAATGACATTCCTCAGAAAATAATATCACTCACTGTTCAAACTCCTCACTGGCTTAGATCAAATGTTTTAGACCTCATAGAAAAACGAAACACTGGCTTTCGAAAACGGGTGGGGTTTCGACTTCATAAATGAATATCACTCCTCCAACAATAAGTTTAATCATTCTGCCACAGACAGGAGAACAACATTGGAAAGCGTTTCGTGACCTAGGTATCAGTAACGAAAACGCCATAGTGATCAACTAATAAATGGATTTCATGCCTTCATATGGTAACCTAACTCGCAGTATCGATCCTTTTAAGATTGAATCTGCAAACGATAGTGACTGGATCATGCTTTAACAAAGAAGCGAAGTGGATTCTGCGGAACAGCGTCTGTTAGTTAAGTCCGATGCTGCTGGTTTTGACTGGCCGAGCCGCAAGTTTGCAAGACTGTGGGTGCCACATATTTTGCCTTACATTACTCACATCTTACCTTTCCTTCTGAATGGAAAAAAGTAAAAATAATCCCAGAACGGAACGAGAAATACATTGAGAACAATTGCAATTCTGCCTTAGTGGTCAAAGAGAAAGGCGAAACTCACTTATTTCATTGAGCGTTACCACTTCAGAAGTTTTGGAAGTTTTGAAAAATGTCCGGTGGCAAAATATGTCATTAATCTCTGATTCCAGCCTTTCTCCTTTTGACATGCCATCTAAGTGGGTACCATTAACTCGTCTTTGAGAGTCGCAGGCTAAGGTCTTTATTTTTTCCATCCCTTCGTTTGAATCTTTCAATCCAACGTTCTTCCAAGCGTTGACCTCTGTTATCCTCTGTCTGGCTGTCGCCCTAGATAGTGTAGATACATTTTCACTCCGCCTCTAGATCGACCCTCAATACAACTTACTCTGACAATGTTCGGTACATCGCGATCGCCGCTATAAACAATCTGTGTTTTTTTTTTTTGTGACACGAGGACTTTGAATCCTAAAAATATTTAAATTGCAAAATTCTCGCCGTTTCTCTCAGTTGATGGCTTTTGGACCATGATATCTCGTCTCTTTCTTTGCCATGCACCCAGTATGTCAATAGAAAACTTAAGGGCAAGAGATCTGAGCTGAAATCCGGAGCATACACTGGGAGCTTGTATTCGAAATATTTTATCGTTGAACGCAATCGCAATGATTCGGGAAATTGACTGTGCTTTTGGTTTATGTACGTTTAGCAAGAGAACAGTTCGAAAGTGGCTTACCAAGTTAAGGAGATGTTTCGCTCGAAAATAAGCCAGAGATAAGACTAGAGGAGCTTAGTGATAAAAAATGCGCGGCAGCTGTTGGAGAATGTCCAGCTTCGACCGTTCTTTGTCTTGCTCAAAGTTTCAACTGCAACTATAAGCCGTCAATTGTCAGATACGAAACGTAAAAAAAGTGGAAAGGTGGGTACAGCATCTCTTAATACGAGCGGATATGCTACCACCTTTGGAAGTTGCAAATTGTTGACTAATAGACGCCAATACGACTTTCTTTTTTACATCGTGTCAATGTCGAGTTTTTCATGAGGCGATAATGCGGAGAGCTCATAACAATGGTTAGACGTGAGTTTGGGACTTCCTAAGACAAAAAGACCCAAAAAGGACAAGTCAGGGTGTAGTTTACTATTCGTTTCGCAAACACGGAGAAGTAATCACATCAGAGGCATACTTTATAGAAATCGACATAATGCATAGCAAGTTATGCCAAAAACATCCTCCAATGGCAACAAGACATGGTTCTATCCCTCCACATGACAATCAAAGACCACATGCAGCACAGTTAACGTTCCTAAATTTAGCAGTATTGGGGTATGAACTTTCGCCTCATCCACTATACTCACCAGAGTTGTTCCCTACCGATTACGACCTTTTCCAGAGTTGGTAATCATTTTCAAAATACACAGATGTTTTAAATTAGTTCTTTGAAGACTTCTTGACCCAAAAAGACAAAAACTTTTTCAGAAGTGTCACATTTGGATTAGTGAATATTTTATGTAATTTTGTGAATTTTTAAAGTAGCGTTGTTAAATTTTCTTTTCCATGAGAAATCGGTAATTTTATATACAAGGACGTATATTATATAATATTTGGCTAGGTCCGCGAATCGATTAGCAATTAAACAATTTAGCTTATTTAAAATTATGGAAGAATATATTTATTTTGATTTTTAATTTTTAATTTTTATTATTTTCATTTTTACTAGGAACAAAGGTTAACCTGGCCAACAGTTGTCACAGTGTTTGTCTTTGCCATGGGGTGTGGTTACCTTGTTGCACGATGACTTTAAAATCTTGCAACACAAAAGTTTCTCATCACCGGAAGAATTTCACCATCAACGAAGAGAATTAGTTAATTTTTGTTCGAGAATTTAAGAAGAAAAATGTTTAATTTTTCCATATCGAAGCAATTTTGAACATTATTTCTTGCCGTTCTGTGGAGGAGAAAGCACCTTCATAAACGATGTATTCAATTTCTCTCCACTACTTTTAAATGATAAACAGCAACACTGCCACAATATCAGCTTAAGCAAAAAAGGAATAAATAAACAAATAAAAACAATATCCTGCCCATGAGCCCACCAATACTGGACTCTTAAAAAATACAAAAAATTAGTATTCACTTGTGTGTACTTTAAAAAAAAATATAAAAAATACCAATAACAACAAGAACAAAAACAAATACAAAAACTAAAACAAATAATACAAAAAACTACAAACATTCACGTACAAATAAAAAATAAACTAATTTAAAAAAAAAAAATAAAAAAATAGAAAATAAAGCAAATTCAACTATTTTGTATGAATTTTTCGAATATTTTTGTTTTTATCTTTTTGAAACAGAAACAACCATAATGATGGGTTTTTCTAAATTTGTGTTTGTTCAAGCAACAGCAATATTTTAAAGGTCTAAACAATTTTTAGAAGAATTTTTTTTGTATTTTGTGCTGCCATAACAGAAAAACTTAGAAAATAATTAAAACCAACTCAAATATAGACAGTATTCTAATGTTTAAGAGAGGTTTGAACATTTTAATAAAAAAAAAAAATTGTGGTAAATATTTTATACTAACTTTACAAAAGCCTATAATATGATACATAGCTCTCCATTTGCAATTTGTAAAAAAATCTCTAAATGTAATAAAATAATCAAATTAAAAAAAAAAAAAAAGTAAATTTAAAGAAAATATAATTCATTTCAGAATTCTGTAAAAAAATAAACCGTTTTTGTTGGGTGAAACACAGTGTTAAGGCTCGTGGAAGGTATGTGGAACCTGTTTACTTTATTCGTTGCAATTGTTTTCATTTAACAAAAAAATTATAAAATAATGTGGTAAAATTCGTTTTTCATGTCCTTGAATAAAGGATACTTATTCTAATATTTCTCTCCAGTATCTTCCACAAGCGATCGTTTCAAAGTGTTTTTATTTTTTGAAAACGATCCTTGGCAACTGGTGTTATTCACCTTAAACCCAAAGCAATTGTGATTAAACTTAAAAAAAAAAAAATTCAAATAATATACATACAATGGAAAAACAAATGTTTAAAAAAAAAGTATTTTTGAAACTTAAAAAAAAAATGGTTAATCTAGTGATATTGTAAATTTCACTAAAAAAAAAAACACATTTTTTGGTCATTTTTGACGAGATGAGGTGCTAAGAAAAAGAAGAGTTTTACAAGAGAAAACTTAAAATGAATTTCAATTCTATTACTTTTTGTTTTCTTCATTTGCTTCGTGTCTTTGAAATGAATGATTCCTTATTATATTAACTATATTTCTTTCCTGGTATTTCTTTTAGATTAATTATTTTCAGTTTGTTACAGTAATTATTATTATTTTTTATTTTATCTTTTGATTGTATTTTTATTTTTATATGAATATTACATTTTATATCTTTAATTGTATTTTAGTACGAATTTTTTATGTTTTTATTTTTTTTTTGTATAAAGAAAATTGCTTTTATAGAGTTATTTTGTAGAAAATAGTTAAAGAAAATAGTTTTAATTTGTAATTTCATTTAAATATGATTTTTGATTATAGATTTTTATTTGAAACGGCAAATGAAGTTAGCTGCCATTGTGATGATTTTTTATGTTAGACAAAACAGAACGAAACAAAATGAAGTAATTTTTTGTTTTAGTTTTGTAGAAAAATTGTCATTATTTGCTATTAAGTTGCCGAAATGAAAATATTGTAATTTCTTTGTATAATGAAGTAGGTTCCATTCGATTCTTATCCTAAAAGCACAAGAATTTGTTTAAAGCGAATTGAAGTTGGGACGGAAGGACGGTGTGAAAGCGGAGTTAGGTGGTGAATGTGAGTTCTTGAGAACTAAGCTGGCATACGCTTCTTTAATTTAAATGAATTCTCATCTTCTTTTCAATAGGATCTACACGAAGAGGGGGTTTTGTTTTTTTTTTGTGTTTAAATGTCGTTCCGGGTATTTTTTTTCCGCAGAAAGAGTCCTCCTTGGATTTGATGTGCAGGAATATTGTAATTCTGTTTCTATTGTCTTTGACCATTGAGTCTATTGTTAGGCTTAAAAGCTCTCTCTCGACAAATCACTGTTTCATTGTCTTGTAGGAAATCGGAGCTTTTACGACATATATCACCAAAAACCTCTGATCCAATACGGTTGAATGGAAAAATACTAAGAATCACAGCGACTCGTTGTGGATCACTTGTGTCACTTTACCAGCTTTTTTTTTTATGAAAAAATGAGCGAATGAACTTATCTTCATCTATCTCTTCATAAACTGCGTCTTTTTGGAATGCATTATTTTATAAAAAAAAATTTAGTTTGTACTTCATTAATCTTTCGAGTACTTTCCTTCTTCGATATCTTCGGACCTTCTTTGGTAGGCTCGATAATTGCTCATATTGCTCTGCATTGAATACTACGTCGCCGCAATCTTGGAAAAATTCAGACAGATTACAACAGACACCCCTAGTGCCTGGAAAACCATTATAAAATGAAATCGATCAGGAACATTAAGATTGAGCAGGCATCTCTGCGCCCCAACTAACTCTTGTCGTAGTAGGTGATGTTTATATTTCCAACGTAACGTATTTTCTACCATAATATTGCGACTTAATCAGCAGAATGATTTTGAGTGGCATCAGTTTGTCAAATACTAGGCAAATCGTGTTACTATGACCAATACCGAATCCAAGTTCTACCTGCTACGAGTATATCTCAATCGTTGCGTAGGTTTGGTGGTTTGGTTTTGTCAAAGCAATAGAGCCCACCGATTGTGTTATTTTCGAAGCTGAATATGCTACTACATTTATTTGGTGGTATTAAGTGCGTACACCCATTTTAACGTTGAGAAAGTAGGGCACAGGTATCGATTATTAAGAGTAAATTTGCTACTTCTGGCCTGGTTTCGGTTTTCTGTGTTGATTTCGCCAATAATTTAATGCAAGTAGCTCTTGCAATCAGCACTTTGGTTATGATAATTTAGAAAGACCCACCTGTGTGTGTGTAGACTCAAATAGAGCAAGCCGTGAACTGTGAACATCACGCGATCTAGCTTTCTTGAAACTAGGTTTTTGTTTCGAATTGAGGCACCTGCTGAACCTTTTTCTCAGTCTTTCAATGATCAGAAGAAGCTTTTTTTCACTGCTACTTGTCGTTTTGTAGTCTTGATTTCAATACCCTTCGCCCATTGGACTTTAGACGACGCTCGCTCGATATTGAAAAACAGTTCCAATAGCACTATAACCAGGTCTATGGTTCATGTTTCAACACCTCATTGTAAAGCAATTGTTGAAGTAAGTTATGTGGGTTCTCCGATTCGTATCTAAAACACTTAGTTTCTCCAGTAACGATTTAGAGACTCAGCTCAGCAATTAGTTTGGGCGAATTCGTAAACGCACGACTTGCAAAGCAAATTATCTGCCAAGCACATGTAATAGAGTAGTTGAAACGTCAAAAGCATATGTTTGCATTGCAAGTGTTAAACGTTTATGAACGGATAACTTGCACAATTTTCATTTCTCAATATTTTAAAACATGATTGTTCAACTAAGTTGTGTACTTATTTTAAACACATTACTTAATGGTTGAGCTACCAAATACACAAAAAAGAACGAAAAGAAAAAATTAAACCCCAAACATAAATTCAAAGTGAAGTGCGCAACATTACTTTGATAGTTGGACAGATGGTCTTGCTTTTGCGTAAAAAAAACTGAATCTACTACATTTTAGAACTGTTTGCTTTGCAGTAATTTTCCGTTGTGCGTTTGCGAATCTCCTGCTTTGCACATTTTGCGAAACATATACGTTTACCAATTTGGCCTTTAATTTCGAACCTGCAGGCCTCTACTATTTATAGGTATCTCCGGAGTGAACTGTCTGAGTTTCTATAAACTCTTTTGACGGATGATGTCCTAAATATACTCCCTACTATAGGGCGTATATGTTTTTTACCAATGGAGAAGTGGTCTAACTACCGTGCCCATTGTTGAAATTGTAGTACCACTGTCAGAAATGCGAAAATTGATTCTATTATTTCAAGTTGCTTCTTTGCTTCGACACAAGACAGTCTTCATCCAATGGCCAATATTCTAATAATAAAATGCCAAAATTATTCGTGCTATCCTGGCAGAATAAAATGCCAACAGTCTTTAGATTGTCAGTTGCCGCGCCAAAGTAACGTCCATGCCTTGAAGAAATTGATAATACTTAAACTACTCATTGTATTGACGAGCTGTTGCCCTGTACATCAAAGGACACCAAATAGGAAGCCTAATAACTTCCAGGGCCCCCCGATACTGGGAGTCTTATAACTCGTTGTCCCCTTCATTTGATTGAGAACAATTTCTTCTCATTCATGATCAAATATTCATGCAACAAATCCTTTTTCATCATCCATAGAGTGTACTCGTATATGGACATAATTATTTATTCCTTTTCAATTTCAAAGCCGCTTCCAAGATGTCATGATGACCGCTTTCACCTGAGACACCCTCCTTAAATTACCAGTTAGCCTTATTTTTCTTAGTAGAGAACAAGTTAGACCCAATAATACTTAAATCGCAGAAACTTCTCGTGCTCTCAGGATAACAATGAACAGATTTTCAAATTGGTCTCAAGTATAATTTACCCCTCAGTAAAGATACTCGCAAACGAGTACACGAGGGGGGATATTTTTAAGTTGTAATTTAGTTATAAATCATTTCCATCTTCAATAGTAGTGGCACGCGCACACATTTGTCTATGTTAACTTTAAATATTTTCATTTAGTTTGTTTTTTCTCTGTTTTTGTTTTTAATTTAACTTTTTGCCAGTTCTTATATTTTGTTTCCATTTTGTTACATTTGAAATTAATTTCGTTGATCCTTTCATAGTTTGAAAGCTCATTAAAGCGTATTGTGATCATATATTAAAATTTTTTGATAAAAAAAAAATAAATAAATAAAATAAAATAAAATCATTGTTAGATGTTTTTTGAATTAACAGAAAAAAAATTTTTTTTTGGAACGAAAAAATGAAAAGACCAAAATATGATTACAAAAAAAAAACAAAAAAAAAAAACAACAAACTACTCGTAAAAATTTTTGCTACTAAAAAATTGTACATAAGTGCTTCACTAACAAACGAAAATTGTACTCCACTCTTTTATATACAGAACAAATAAATCCTTTGCCAAACACAGTTTATAATTGTTAAATTTAGAGAAAAAAAAAAAAACTAACTGAAAATATTTAACGTGCAAACAACATTAAGACAAACAAAGATAAAACAATTTTTTTATACGAAAAGAAAGTTAAAAACAAAACAAAAAACAAAATGTATAAATTCTAATCGATATTAAAACAATTCCCAAAAAAATGTTGATCTCAGACTTTTTTTTTTTTTTTTTTTTATAAAATAAATAAAATAAAAATACAAATTTTTTATACAAATAAAATATATTATATGTTTACACAGAACAAATAAAAGAAAACTAAGTATGAAATGTTATCAGTAAAACTCAAAACAAAATATAAATCACTCACTTTTAAAGTGTTGATTTTGTTTGTAAATATTATGATTTTTTGTTTTTGTCTTAAACTAAGTTTTAGTTTGTAAATTGGTTTCAAAGCGAACTTATAATAAATCCATAGTTAAATACGGTCTTTTGAATTTGAATTTGTATTTCAAAGTTAAACCGAAAAATTGCAATCATAACTTTGTTGTTCTTTTGTAAATTTGTTTTTAAAATAATTTTTTGTTTTTTTTTTTAACTAAGAAATAGTATTTGTGGTGAAAGAACAAATATTATTATTTAGTTGCAATAGTTTTCAAATGATCTCGAATTTGGCTCTCTCTTAAAAACACTTAAACAACAATTTATTAAAAAGAAATAAAAAAATAAAAACGAATAAGGGTTGATAGAGCATTTTTTTTTTTTAAATAAATCTCAGCTTGTTACAATCAAAGAGTTATAGTAATGTTTTTTGGTCTCATTTGTTGGTTTTTTTTTTGACAAAACAAATAAAATATTTGCGTAATTGCATCGACAAATTGTACAAATTTCAAGAAATGATTACAAAATATGACACAAACAAAAAAAGAAGACTAAAAAATGCATAATTCTAATTCATCCAGTATAACACAATTTATATCTAGATATATGCCATTTGCTGCATTTTTATTTGTACATACGAGTAACAAAATAAATAAATATATATATATATAAACATATATGGTATATTGAAAATTTTTAAATAAATAAATAAATAAATATATTGTTAGTTAAGGAAAGTAGTTTAATTTTTGTTTTATTTGACTTTTTCTCATAAATACTGTAAAGTTTGATGCTTAAAAAATAAAATTACAAAAACAAAAAAACAAGAAAAAATGCATCGACAATTTTACGGGCCATTGGGTGGTGTCGAAAACATGACGAAATGTATTATGATACATTCTTTGATTTAAGTAAATCAATTTGTAAATTTTTTTTAAAGAGAAAATTCTTATCATTTCATTGAAACACAAAAAAAGAAGATAATTTTTATTTTATATAAGAGTATAATTTTTGTTGAGTATTTGAATGTTGTAAAATTAGGTTTTAAGTTTTTTTTTTTTTTTTTTATATACATAAATGAAATGTTGCAGTTATGCATAGATAAAGGATACATATGCAAATGCAATATAATGATTTATGCACTTTTATAAACATAATTATGATCTCATGAATGTTCATATATAAAAAGAAAAATAAATATAATTCATGCATTTTTAAATTGAGTTGTTTTGATTGTTTTCTTTTGATTTGGACTGTTTTCGAAAACGTCACTTGATCGTCATTGCAGCACTTAAGGGGGTTACCTCGTGTAACCTAAGCATTTTTTGGGATTTACATTGGGCAAAAGGGTAAGGAGGAAAAAGATAACAAATATGCAGAAAGGATGAAACATATATTTGTAACACACACAAAACGTCGAGAAACAGAGCGACGACGATTCATGTGTCCATGTACAGACTGCTCTCCAATATCCCATTCCTTTGCACAGGTGATTCGTTGTGAAAAGCACACAAGCCCAATAACAACAGCAAATACGCACACAGAGTACGATCACTGAACGGTAGAAGGAAGGTCCGCTTTTACACGTCGCATGTTTTGAAAGATTCAAATGAGTGCAAAAGAGAGGGATAATGAAACAAAAAATACCCAATTAGCCAAATTCCCACTGCATGTGGGTAAAGCGCCCTGTAAACGCTAAAACATGGTACTAGTAAACATGTTACCACTAAAACCCGCAGACGCTGAGACCAATTCAGTCCAATATAACTGATCACATCTCTTCAATTGTCAAAAGCTGTCGAAAAATTCTTTCCAAACATCAGTATTTGGAATGTTCGCCACTTTTTCCCCGATTATTTTGTGTGTTCACACGACGAAATTCACTGATAAAATGGCTTGCTCGAGTAAATGTTGACAGATGAGAGCGCAGACACTCAAACATAGTATCAGCAACACAAAACTCCGCCCACAAACATCAACGAAAATCAAACCAGTTTTGATTTTAATGAGACCAAAAAATTGGTATGCGTACCAGCCCGCAGACGATCAATCGTCTAAAACTTGGTTAGTGGTACCATGTTTACTAGTACCATGTTTTAGCGTTTACAGGGCGGTTAAGATTTTCATTGCATCTTTTTAACATTTCTTTTTCTCCTTCTTCTTTCTTTTTCGCATTTGCTTCATTATTTCTTTGGCTATTATTTCGAGCACAACATTTCAGTATGACGGATGAACTGAAATGGACCAAAGAATTAACAAGCGCGCTCATTTTCAATTATGAAACACTGAGCGCCAAAGATGAAATGAAAGAGAGCTGCCAAATAACATGAAAAACCAAACAAGGGGGAAAGGCTCCGTGTAAAAATGTGCGCATTACTGAATGACAGTTCAAAAGAAAATAACCAAAACATGCGCATTACACTCATGCGCTGTGTAAAAGCGGACAAAGCAAAATATGTATCTAGGAAAAATCTAATAAAATCCAGCACCATAACTTCCCACCAACCAATATAATGAGATAAGAACCGTTAAAGTAGCGGTGTCGATGTCGGTGGCAGTACCAGCTTTGGGCAAAAGGCTAAATCAGGAAAAAGAAAACAAATATGCACAAAGGATGAAACACATATTTGTAACACACAGAAAACGTGGAGAAACAGGGCGACGACGATTCATGTGTCCATGTATAGAGTGATCTCCAGTCTGTACGCACATACGCACATACGAGTAGAGTACGAGCACTGAATGGTAGAGGGAAAGAAAAAATGGGACACATTTTGTGACGGACACATTTTTCAGAAAGACAAACGGTTAGACATATCCATGTCAAAAAGGACACTCATTTCCTCCACGATTTCGGCTAATTGGCTTATCAAAAAAAAAAAAAAAAATGTTTTAATCTATAAGCCTAAATGCATCGAGTGAACTAGAATTATTTAAAAATATTGACAATTGGGTTTTTGGCAGACTTCTGATTCTCGTTACGAAAAAAATAGAAATAATCGGAATTTTAGGATGATTCTAGGGGCCTGTAACACAATACAACAAGTGCTTGTTAAACAAGTAAAATCTAACAATTGCTGAAAATTCCAGTAACACGTAACTACAAGTCTGAGAGCGCTGCGACACTTGTTTTAGAAATATTCAACAAGTAGGAAATTTGTTAAATCTATTTTTTCTGTAACTGGAAACAACCAGTGTTGGAGAAAGAGAGTCTCTACTTGTTGAAAAATTAATAAATTCTAACTGAAAGTGACCGACTTGACTTCTAACAAGTCTGAATTAAATACTTGCAATAGAGTTTACCAAGTGATAATAGTGGGAAGGTTATTTTAAAATGTTTTTTCTTGATTCTGAATCGGCCAGTGACAGGGAAAATCAAGGAAAGAAAAAAATATACACGAAATGGAGCCTAATTTGTTCATCGAAAAATTTCGTTTGCCAATAAAAGTTGTTGATTACCTTACGGAGAGACTTTCCCCTAAATTACGTTCGCCAACTAATAAAAGCAAAGCGCTAATTGTTAGGCAGAAAATACTAATAGCCTTACATTGGTTTCGGACAGGATGTCAGAACCATGTTATATGTGACGTTAATGGTGTTAGTATATATGTCAGTGTTAATTGGCCGGGAAGTGTGCATGCGTGCTGCGAAATAGTACGCTATTTCAAAAAATGGAAAATGGATGGAGGCTTTTTTCCAATGCCGTGATATTAGGAGACAGCACTTACCCATTAAGAACGTGGCTAATGTCACCTTCAACCTCATCCGCAAATACGGTATCTGTTATCCGATACAACAAGGCACAAAAGAAAACATGTCGCTTGATTGTGTGCGCATTCGGAGTTTTGAACGAAAAGTTTCCGTGCCTGAATCATCTGCGAGTTGATCCCGTATTTGCTGCAAATATATTTAAATGCTGTGTTACTCTGTGCAACATGTCTCGCAGTTTTCTAACCCATACATTAGAGGAAGAAAATACAGAACAGCAAGAGGAAACAAGCGATGAAGTGGAAACTTTATTCTCATCGCTGTCCCAAGATGCACAAATGAGACAGCAGCAGCTTTTTACCTTTTTTTTAAATTAACAATATAAATAAAAACAAAATATGTGCACATGCATATAGAAAATATTTATTCCTTCACTTCAAGGCCAATTATAACTGCTGACTCTCGTCCAATAATATCAAGCACGATATTATCACAGGAACTGAGCTTGCAATTTTTACCACCTGCAGATCCCGTTTTTTTTGAGTTGTCTTATTTGGCCTTATTTTTTAACTAAGTATTTGAAACAAATACCAAATATCAATACGTACAATGACATACTTCCTACAATTCTGCCCAAACACATCTCTGATATAAGGCCAGTCTTTTCCCACAGGAACTATATTCAGACTTTGTGTATCTCCTGCCATTTATCATCTTTATTTGATTTTGTTAATAAATCGGAGAACGCACCAAACAAAATTTGTTTGTTTTCTCTAATTTTTGACAATATTATTATTTTCTTTTCTTCACTTATTTTTCGACTCATCGTGTGAGAATGACTTGTTCAACTGATTAACAAGTCGAGGGAAATTTGTTTTTTTCAACAAGTGTTACGATTTTTATTGTGATACAGAAATGAACTGTACTTGTTTAACAAGTATAGTTGTTGTATTGTGTTACAGGCCCTAGGTCACTCTGTGCGTCTACATGTGCTGAGTCTATCCTATAAATTTCAAACTGTTTTCGAGGTATGATGGAGGAAAGTTTGAAAAACACACTTTTGAGGGAAAAGCTTTTAAAATCTCAAGTACGGATGAAAATCTTAACTTACCATCAATCTGCGATGCGAAGTTTAACAAGTGATCATAGAAATGTGATTCTATACTTGTATAAACTTGTCTATACTTGTATGAGTGCATATTTGTTTAAAAGTGTCTCACGACCGGACTCCTACTACTCAACTCTGCGCTCCGAACATCAGCTTCTTCTAGCTGCTGTATCTTTATAGCGACTTCAAATTTTAAAAGATCAAATTGAAAACGTTGTTTGATATCGTTGATCTTTGTCATCTGCATAGTTTTCTTCTTGCAATCGCATTTGACGTTTTCAAACAAATCAAAATGGAGCCCTTAACAAAGGAGCCCTTAACAAAGGAGCCCTTAAAAAGTTCCATCGACTCGACTTATACAGGGTTTTCCAATAGGGACTTGACAACTTTGAATTTAATTTGTGAACGCACTCTTTCACTAATTATCAAACTGTCACTGTCAATTTATTCAGTAAACTCAACATTTTCATCATGGTAAAGTACACGAACGAGCAACGTCTGCAATTTATAAAAATTTTCTACCGAAATTCGGAGTCGGTGACTGCAATTTTAAGAGCGTTAACTCCAATTTTCGGTCGTAATTCTCGCCCTAGTAGACGGGCAATAACAAGTTTAGTGCAAAAATTTGAGTCTACATATTCGTTGTGTGATGTTGCCGTGTCAGTGAGACAACGGGTTGGTCGAAGTGTCGAAAATATCGCTGCCGTTCAGGCGTTCGTAGCAAACGATCCAAATCAGTCAATTCCACGGCGTTCTCAAGAATTGGGCATCGCTCAGACCACATTATGGCGTATTTTGCGTAAGGATCTTGGTTTAGACCCATACATGATCGAGCTGACTCAAGAATTGAAGCCGATGGACCATTTGAAGCGACGTACGTTCTCCGATTGGGTTCTGGAGAAGATGCGCCAAGGTGATGAATTTCATCGCAAAATCATCTTCAGTGACGAAGCTCATTTTTGGCTCAATGGGTTGGTCAATAAGCAAAATCTGCGTTATTGGTCGGGTGAAAATCCACATGTGCTTCATGAATCACCACTTCATCCACAAAAAATAACTGTTTGGTGCGGTTTGCATGCCGGCGGCGTTATTGGGCCATATTTTTTCGTCGACGATAACGATCGTCACGTTACTGTGAATGGTCAGCATTATGGCGCCATGATTCACCGATTATTTTTGGCCCGAATTGGAAGATATGGACTTGGACGACATGTGGTTTCAACAGGTTGATGCCACAAGCCACACAGCACACGCTACAATCGATTTATTGCAGAGGAAGTATGGTGAGCGTGTTATCTCAAGAAATGGGCCAGTCGATTGGCCGCCTCGTTCGTGCGATTTAACGCCGCTTGACTATTTTCTGTGGGGCTACGTTAAGTCATTGGTTTATGCCAACACACCGGCGAATAGCTCAGAGCCAACATTGAACGCGAAATAGCGGCCGTTTCGGCCGAAATGTGTGGCCGAGTCGTTGAAAATTAGTTCCAGCGAATCGACCGCTGCAAACGTGCCCACGTTGGCCATATGAACGAAGTCGAGTTCCTTTCATAAATGTTTTGATTGTACTTCAAGCCGATAATAAAATTTTTGAAATATATCAAATGGTTTGCGTTTTATTTAAAAAAAAAAAGTTGTCCAGTCCTTATTGGGGAACCCTATACATAGTTCAAAACAAAAATATCTGTAGAGCTAATAGTCGCTAGCTGTCAAGCGCGCCACGAAGTAGAGAGTAGTTCTACAGAGGCGCTAATGTCAAATATACGATATCTACAATACGATCGAAAGTGTCAGAAACGCCTTAGGTTACATTTCGGATTGCCCCATAAGATGCCATTGTTTCTACTAAATATGGCAAAGCACGCGCGCGCGAACACAGCATTGTGATTTGGCCATTATAGTGTCGTTTTCGAACAAATGACTATCGCAGCTTGAATTGAAGAATATTTTGCAAAAGCAATTTGATGCAGATGACGTTTTCGAAAACGGCCGTAGTCGAAATCTTATTTTGCAAAGATTGCTCTTAATTTGACTACAATTACGATAGTTTTATTTCTGGCACCAATTGGCTGATTGCTGCACGATTAGAAAAGGCACTAACAGGCGTCAACTTGGATGCCCAATCTTGTAACTATGACTACACAACAATTGCGCTTACTTTATTTCTTAGTGTTGGCGACCCGGTTGCCAACAACCCGTCCAACTGGTCTTGAATTAGCAAACTATAAAGTGGCGCGAGCAGGAGAAAATAGCAACACTCTCATAAATTATTCAACTTCAGAAGAAAATCGTACGGCAGATAAATTCGCATAACTGACTCAGCGGTGGCGTCAACATTTAGCATACAATGGGTTACCAGATAGCAATGATAGTTTTTCCAATTGCTATGTTTCAGCAGCTGTCAAAGTTACCAATGACATCCAGCTGTCAAAATACTCAATCATGTTTGCAATTTCATCATGCATCGTTTTACGCTTGCCAAATGTGCGGGAATTACAATATTAAAAAATATTTTCGAAATTCCGGTTTAGTTGTAAATACGCAACGTGAATTTTGTCGTGAGGTCGCTCGTAATCATGCATTTAATGTGCAGGCAATTCGTCGCACCGTGGCATAAGTGAGCGTAAGTACACTATTTTTTATCTTAAGCCACCAACCAGACAGAGATTGGGGAAAAATGAAGAAAACATTGCGGCCAGTATCGGAGAAGACCCAGAAATATCGATTCGGCGCAGATCAGCTGATTGGACATCGCCAGAGACTCAAACCGACTTATTTTGCGGCTGGATTTGGGCCTACATCCGTATAAGATTATTTTGATGCAAGCAAAATCCGGAAGATCATAGACAACGAGGCCCATTTTTGGCTCCACTCCACAAGTGTTCGGCCAAGCATCAATGCATCCACAAAGATTGACTGTTTGGTGCGGTCTATGGCATGGCAGCATCATCGAATCTTTCGAAATTAGGAAGGAGACACTGTTACCGTCAATGGTCTCAGGTATAGAGCGATGTTAGCTGAGTTTCTGTGGTCAGAGCTCGACAAAATCGATATATCCAAGCTGTGGTTCCAATAAGACGGCGCTACATACCATACAAGCGACTCAACGCTCGAAGTTATGAAGGAGAAATTTGGCTCGCCACGATCATGTTATTTGATACCACTCTATTATTTTCTATGGTCCTACGTCAAGTCCTTGGTCTACGTTGACAAGCCAATCACTTTGCACGAGCTCAAGGGCAACTTTCGACACCCTATTGCAGGAACAATGCCGCACATATTGGACCGAGTCATGCAAAGTTGGACCGACGGCTTGAAGCGCTGCCAGCGAAGCCGAGGCGGCCATTTAAATGATGTGCTATTCCACACACAACGTATCTTCAAAATAAAACCAGAATCGTTCGATACGTTATATTTTTAAAGCAGCTTAATTCATATGGCTTCTTCGGCTTCTTCGGCTTCTTTCCATCCCATTATTCCAATTTAGGTCACTTTTTCGAGCATTTGGGATCCTATCTCACGAGAAAAGAGCACTTATGTGCACTAACGAGACGAGTGGCGACAAATAGCACAATTTTGGTCTCCAACTTACTGGTCCATTTTGCAATGTCAATTGGTTAATGGTGAGTAATTCGAGTTCCGGCTTCATCTCTGAAAAAAAAAGTCCGATGATGTCAACAGCGTTCACTTTTGTGAGTATTAAATCTTCTGTGCCCCTTCTGGATTTGCTCTACTTCACAAGCTGAAATACTGACGACTTTTTGACAAAAATAAGGATCGACTTCAACCTACTCTAAAGTTTGCGAACACAACTCACAATCATGGTCATCAATGAGGTCATTTCGCAAAAATTGGACTGGCGAATTGACAATTCTGGGTCTACCGCCACACTTTTATGTACTCACAGCGACTGAACTTTCTTCTGCTCTACATTATGTTGACGGGTAGTTAGATTTGCGTCAAGCTGATCGGTTATGAGGACCAAAAATTTAACTCAAATGTAAGAAAAGGCTCTCTTTACTCAATTGTACAGGAATAGAAGCAGTGTATATAAATATCGCCCTTTCCAATGGCTGTTCCTTTTAATTCGAAAGTAACCGATAAATACGTCCCTTCTACGAACAACTGCATGCATCCCTTCTGCATACCGCGGAATCATGGACGAAAAGGTCTTTGATTACTTCGAGTGATAAAGTGATACAGTTCCATCTTCATAAATGGAACTAGGAGAACAAGATTTAATGACCATTAATATGCTATACAGCGATATTTACTTCGTCGGAAGGGCTTCAGTGGCGTGTTGAGCAAGTGAACACTAGAGCTCCAGCTTTGGGTCTTCGAATTCTCACCTTAGGAAAAATGCCCAATGATGTGCTTAACTGGAGCCGATTAGCGTAAGTAATTAAGTAACATAAGTTACGCAATACCATATGCATTGTATGGACTTACGAATTTCCCAACTTCAAACCGCTTTAGCCATCAAGTGAAAACTTCACGCTCATATTGTCCTGTTGTTCATTGTTTCATTCCTTACAGAAAATACTGAACAATTGGATGATCAGGGATTTGGAAAGGACTCAGTTCAGACCTCATAACTATCATTTTGTCAACGAAGAATCCAAACTTTTTAAACTGATTATAGTGCTAATACGAGTACCAGCAATCCAATAGAGGAAGGAACTTTAGAAGAATAGCTTGAAGAAGCTAAGTTCTGTACTCGACATTTCTTTCAAAAAATCATGAATGCTGGTCACACATATGTACTGTACATATGTGTCCCATTCAACGCTGTTAAAATCACTCCTAAAAAGGGACACAAATAAATCCCCTCTAATTAGATAATACATAAGAGGATTACACAGTGGACGCCATTCTACCCTCTAGGCGAACAAAAAAATCCTTTTTACAAAGGCGTAACTCAACACAAGCCTTCCGATGCGTGATGAATCTATGTGCCTCTACTTTGTACTACAACTATTCAAAAACAAAATTGACAACAAAGAGGTGGAGGATTTAAGAACCCGCATAAATCCAAGAGTGCGTTTATGTGTGACCACCCCCGACAGCTTTTGTTACAATATTTACCACATACTCTTGCTCACAATAAATCCTAATCACGAGAGACCTGTATCGTAATAACCTAATTTACTTACTCCGTGACATGCATGCATGATATGCTATGTCATATGCTTTGCCATACCGACGTCGTTAACGTCTCAAATTTCAATAACCCTGTCGTTATTTTTTGTTCAATAATTCTCCGCCAAAATTACTACCAAACATGCAACAAATATCCGCACAAGAACCAACCCAAAAATTCCAATTATTATCCTTGAGCTATGAGAAATTCATTGGCAATCGGAAGACTATTACAACTACTCCCACCCTTAACCTGAACGCTGGATCAACTACCCTCCACCCTCTGTGCACAGTTGATAAACGAAGAAAGGTTTATGTCATACAGATTAAATACTCGCTTACACATTTAATGAGGACGAACGTTGGTCGTAACTGCAACCACATTGAAATTATTAGTTAATAATAATTTTTGAATTCACCCGCAAGGATATATTTCGGTTCTGTGACATGCAACAAGCATACAAAATTCACGCTACAAATGTCGACAGTGCGTAGTGCATGTCAAGGAGAACTATTATGATATTGGAGATAGAAATAAGCAGAAGAAAAAAAAAACAAATCTGTCAATCAAAGGAGCATAATTTGACACCCATTTGTGGAAGGATTTTGTAGGTGATTGTGGGATGGCAGGCCTGCCACTCCCTTTGAAGTGAGCCCTTTCAAGCTGACTATGTAAATCCTGATAAATTGGAAGACGGGTGCTAAACATTCATTGACACGGTTATGGATACGGATTTTGCTAATATGACATGTACTTTGCGGATCAAATGGGTTGTTATCCTTTTTATTCATATTTACGAGTGGAACTTGCCTACCGTGGGAATAGTTGACATGTCTGCGTGCGTGAAATTTGAACTCATAGATTTTTTCTGAAGTACAAGTGAGACTAGGGGTGCAGCCAAAAATGGTACAATTTGACTAATTTTGCTATTGATACCATCTCTGATAGAGCAAATCTTTTATTGGGAAAGTGTCATCAATACGTACGAGGGTTAATGATGTAGAAAATTGTACTCTCATTCTCTGGAATTGTGAAGCAATTCAAACAAGAAAGATGACTTCGTTCACAATATGTGTACGAGTACCACACGCACAGACGTTCTGCAGGATGTTTTACAATTTTCTTTAAGATAAAAGGTTTTCTTTTGATCAAAAGAAGAATAGGCAGGTTCCTCGCGCTGGACCCTGGGTCTATTCACACCTGGATGCCGAATTTTTCAACGAGATTCGAACTCCCGCCAACGAAACAAACGACAATAGTATATCGTAATGCACACAACCGGATCCCAGAGTCCTAACTGGTGCTTCTCAGCGATGTTTGACTAGTGATAAAAGACTATCTATGTCGCCTTCTGGAAGAAAACGAAATAGATGTTGTGCTCCTCCAAGAAACACACTGCAAAGACGAATCAAGCCTACTTGCTCAAGGGAAAATTAATGGCTACTCACTTATATGTAGGTGCCCTTCATCAGCCAGCTTATGGAATTGCAGCTCTCGTACGATCTGCTATAAAAGCCTACAAACAAAAGACTGGCGTGACAATATCAATATCTGGCTTACAAATTGTGTACACCTATATACCACCGAATAGCTGCTGGGCCACCGACTTACTATCCAGAAATCTACGCTGGAGATTTTAACAGCCACCATACACTATGGAAGTACCAAGTGCACGACGATAATGTTGTAAGACCTTACGATTGGGCTAAAACAAACCGCTTAACACTTATTTTCGACGTCAAGAATAGAGGCACTCAAGAAGATGGTGCAGGAGTTTCAACCCTGATCTGTGCTTTGCTACATCGTCGGTCCAAAGTGAAAGATTGCAGCAGATATCCAGACAAGTTCTACCCGACTTCTCCTGCAGCCAACATCGCCCAGTAGTCTTAGATGCCGGCATAAATTACTGCTAGTGAACTCCATCTTAATGGAACTTTAATAAAGCCGACCTATTAATCGACTCTAATATTCACTGGATCCCCCCGACTCCCAAAAGCTACGAAAGATTCGTCCGTATCGTAATAAGTACTGCGAAGAAATAAATTCCGTAAGAACTACATCCCCGGATTGGGTGCACAATATGACAGACTTTACCAAGAGTTTTCGCGAAACGGTGACCATGAAGTTGCAGAAGTACTACTCGTACTTGAGTCACTCGATTGAGCACGCCTAAATCTTTGGAAGAAAACCAAAGAAAACCACTGAAAACTTAAATTTCACCTGCTCAAACAGAAAAGCATGGAGCTTACTGAGTAAACTAGGAGGGTGAAACTCCAACTCGTTTCAAAAGGCTAGAATCCACTCAGAACTTTATCCCTAATCGGATTGTGAAAACTTTTAAAGCTAAATCCGATAAAAAAAACACACCCAAGCTGTTAAGAAATCATTGAATTATCTTAAAGCGATGCTGCCAGCTGCTTCTGCTTTTTCCCGTGAATTCTCAATACCAGAGCTAGAGACTGCCATCACCAGCAGGAAATCTGGGAAAGCTGCAGGGACTAGCGGCAACAACGCCAAAGTTTGGTTGTGCAAATTCTGTAGCAATATTCTATTGTCAGGAATCTTACCTAAAGAATTTAAGAAATCTAAGATCATTGCGATAGTTAAACCAGGGAAACCAGACGACAAATCCGATAGCTACAGACCAATTGCTCTCTGAAGCAATTGCTATAAGATCCTTGAGAATCTTATCTATAATAGGATTGCTGGGGCGATAAATGAAGTAGTTCCTATTTTGCTGGTTTCTTCAAGCAATCTTTGCCAGTTGCAGGGTCTCCAGATGGCTTGCAATTGTCGTATAGTCGTTCATTCCCTTCGGTCCATCTTGTTTTGCATAAAGCTTACAAGAATTTCGTGTACATCTCTGAGCACCGTCTTGTACATTACTCGTAGTGCTGCACATGCTGATTCTCGCTGTTCATTAAATAGGTGATTCGTTTTTGTGATAGACACAAGTTAGACCCACTAAATAAAATGCGACGGTTCCGAAGTCTGTTAATACTATGGCTACTAGTTTCCTCCGTTTAATTCTGACTTTGCGCCAGGTCCTTGGAAGCCCTCTTACAATCAGCCGCTTGGCGAAAAATTTACACAATTTATTCGTTGCTTTTGCGTCCTATATATTCCATATACCTCGGAACATTGGGGCATCTGAAGTACAGGAGCTATGACTTGCGTGCATCGTTATTTGATCAATCTGCAATAGTTTACTGTCTTTAGCTAAGCGCATGCTACCATAGCATGGGTTACTTGCATTCATTTTCGGAAGTGTTGACTTCATGGCGTTTTTCTAAATATTCTGCCACAGAGGTCCCCTTAGCAAGTTGAAGCCTTAAGTCCCTTTGATTAAGAAATTGGTCGCATATTTGATCGATAAGCTCGTAAAAGGAAGTTGTAACAAACCCGTCCTTCTCTTTTCTGGGATGATAAAGTGCATATCAGGCTTGAAGCTCAAGACTTCTTCCTCCGACGACATGTTCGCAAGAATCATATTATGTAGATGTGACAGTTTTCCATTCCTCTTCCTTTGCAAAGCCTATGTTATAGTGTTCCTTGGATGCCAGTAATATTCGTCATATAGCTGTCTGCAGGAATGACGTCCAAAAGATTTATTAGTGAATAAAACGAACTTGAGAGGCTTCTAAAACGGCGATGATGGGCAAAATACCTTTGTCAGGCAGAATGAATCATTCACCCTGGACCAAGACAAATGAGAATTCGGTCCTCAAGACCTAGATGAAGTTCAGACAACAATATCGAAGCTAAAATCTAATAAAGCTGCTAGCGCAGATGGACTGCTTCTTAAGCTATTTACTCTTATGGCAGCTGGAGATGACCTGGTCGGAAGCAAGCACCAGCTCATCTGTAAAATATGGAGACCCTTTTGACTGCACCAACTATAAAGAAATACTCGTAAGTCTCCTAAAAATGTGAGCATCTGACACTATTTGTCAACGAACTGGTGCCCACAAGTGCGGTTTCAGACCAGAAAAGTCAGCCATTGCCCATATACTCGTATTCACGCTACTGTAGATCTCGGAGAGTCCCAATTTTATGGATAGAATAACGCCTATCTGAACGTGCTATTCCTCATGTAGTGGATAGATTTCGCACTTATTCAACGCTATATGATATTAGATCAACAACAAGGATGAGACCAATGCATTCCGAAGCAAGTATCATCCCATTTGTTGCCAGTGTTAATGAACACCCGAATTTGCCAGTGCACAGTTAGTTCCGTCCGTTTACAGCTCGGAATATTTTTGAAAGAGGGGTTTGACTCTGCTCCGCACAAGATACAATTGGTGAAGTCGTTGGAACATGGTATGCGTTGGACCTTCGCGGATTTTTTCTGGCAAAACTGTGTGCAGCTAGCTTTATAATCTCTTTTAGGCTCAACTTTGGATATGTAAATGAGAGAAATAGCAGTATTTGGAGTATGAACAATGCAGAGGAAACACTATGGGTATGTTAGATACAGAAAGATGTTCAACAAATATTTGTTTCTAGATTTACATAATGTAGATGTAAACGAAGTAGGGTTCCAGTAGGATTTTTTTTGTTTTTTTTTTATAATTTACGCGCGCCTAAGGGGTTAGATACCCTTTTACTGTTGCCTGGGCGCGGGCGGAAAGGTAGAAGGAAGAGAAAGGAAAATTGTTTTGTAGTGGTTTGAAACTCAGGTGTGTTTGGTTTCGATATTCGCTCTCCAGGGGGATGGGAGTCCGAATAGGACGGAGAGTTTTTGCTTCACTCAGAGTGATTCGAGGTATAATTCACAGCAATTTTTTCTGTGCTTGAAACTCTACAACAGCCAAATCTACGTGTCAGTGTTATGCCTTCACACGCAGAATTTTTCTCTCTGAGTTCCAATTACAAATGAAAAACTGACTTGCCATGGGCAGGACTCGAACTTGGTCCCTCCGAGTAAGAAGCGATTGCTAGTACCACTACACCACGGCCACCCCTAAGGATGGAGTTTCGAGCATACTGCGACCAATACCATGGATTTATTGAAATCAAAGTTTGGCGAGAGAGAAATTTCAAGATTGCGGCTTAGAAATTTACCATCAAGATCGCCGTTCGAATATCTTCTGTGGCAATATACGATCAGTAACGATTGAAGATTTGGACGGCAATATACGGCGAATTCTATCTGATAGAATACACTCTCGAAATGGCGGTCAAAGATGGCACCGACAGGACACGCTTTCTAATTGCCCGTAGAATTATTTGCATTTTTTTAGATCAAAAGCCAATGTTGTGTGATTTTTATTTAATTTTGTTTTCTGGGCCTTCATGAGATAGCATCCATTACCTTACCTTACCTTACCTTACCTTACAAGCATAGCATTTAGTCCAGTCTGCTCTGGCCTCTATGACTTATGCGAAACTTTGATATTTCGAATGATTAAGTATTGACTCACTTTCTTTTGTTAAAAGCCCTGGTTTCATAGCTGCGGACACTGTGGTATTTTCATACTGACACAAGGTTTCATTCATGCATTCTTAGTCCAAAGGAGAGGACTTGAGTGATTGCTTCTAATCAGTGGTTTTATCACATTTTTCACGCCTCAGTTTCCCTGCACTTTAACGTAGTCTCAACCCATCAAATGTGTGATTCTGTCTGATTTTCATGACACGTCTTTGTTCAAGTTTCTTTTTTAATTCAAAGATCTCCTTACGATTAGCCACTCTGCTGGAAAATCTCATTTAATTGTCAAACGTTTTGCAATCGCTTGCCACCACAAACATCACTATGAAAAGAACTTCAATCTTCGTGATGTTGATAATGTAATTTTCTCTTTAAAATGCCACGTGACACCTCAAACCGATTGGTCTTCAGAGAATTGACAGTGCTTCATCTAACTCCAAAAAAAACACAAACGAAAAATTCGACACACTTTGCTAAAGTGTGCACGTGAACTTAACAATAGGTGGTCTGCGAAGGGCGAAGATTATTACAATTTTATTAAATTCAGTTACAGCACTTCTTTGTCCAACAAACTCCTAGATACTAACCACCTTTTGTTGGATTTGGAAATTTCAATTAGATACTACACACCGCCAAATGAATGCCATGAATCCACCACAGCTGGATGCTAATAGCAGAAAAACGTACGAATATATTTGTATCTTGAAATTACTTCGTGGAAGTCGGAATTTTTTTAGGATTAGCCCTTGGCTAAAAAGGCTTTGAGTTGAATTGTACAAAAACCCCCACTGGATTGGCTGTGTAAATACGTAGTACAAATCAGTTACGAGTATCTATTCTCCAGGAGGATACAAAAACTCTCGCAGATAGTGCAATGTTTGGAGCACTCATGAAAGGAAGTTTACCTTTGGCAGAAAATAAAAAAATCTTCTGTTTACGCGGATGTTTTCTAAATTTTTAATTAAACTTCATGTTTGCACAGACTGTAAATTGTCGATTATTCTTTTTATTTTATTTCATTTTTTTAATGTCCTTTATAAGGAACAGCATAATTTTTTCCATCAAATCCGTCGATCAGAGCTACCCGGAAGTCAAAAAGTTCTTTTTTATTCATGGATACGAGCGCATATGATGCAAGTATTTATTATAAGCTTTTTATACTAACAGATGTGGATGTTCATGTATCTAGACAATTTTTTTATTTCGCTTTGCTGGGTCTGGATAAAATATATTGCAGAACTACTCGTAGTTAAAATATCCGTAAATATAAAATGGGTCCTCTATATTTGGAGAGTAAATAAAAATACATATGGTATAGCAGCAATAATTTTCCAAAAGCCGGGACTCTATTGTTCTCTATTTGGTTTCCCTTCTTTCGCTTAAATCAAAATACAGCGATGCATCAACGAATCAGTTTAAAATTTGAAGCGACGTGCATGTCGGATGTTACCGGACTTCAGCTCCACATGAGCGCATTTTATGGTTTGTTTGGTTAAAAGCTTTATAAACTGTGAAATTCTATAGTAGAGCTACTTGAGCTACACTTGACACTCAGATGAGCACCAAACGATACTTTAATGACCCACTTTTCACTCTACAGTCATTCCTCTAAAAATATACATTTGTAAGTGTAAATTCTACTATTTAGAATTTTTTATATATTTTATATTCAATCGCCTAATGCAACCTCACATTAGGTAGTAAAATGAATTGGTTCGATTGAATAACAACATACAACTCGCTTATGTGTGCCTAGCTCTTTATTTCCTAGTCATTATAACTTTCAAACATTTAAAACCAACATTCACCGGTACCTCTCTTTCCATGCTCTCTGATTTTCCTTCGCCAGCGCTGTGTGCAAGCATTTTAGGGGTACTTAAATGGCTTGAGCGCGCGCAAATTATAAAGAAATCTGCTAGCCTAAGCAAGACAAGGTGCAAGTTCAAAGAATAACAAAAAATGTTGACCTACTCGTAATTATGAAAATGCCAATGACTGCGGTTTAGGCTGACAGTTAACTCTTATTACAACCGGTTCATATGCGCTGTTGATAAGTCTATTCTCTGTAATCGCTTTCAATCAACGCCATGAGTCGATTGATGGAATCGACGTAGGACGTTACTAGGCGAATGCTTTTTCATCAAATGCTTTCCGAGACTTTTTGCTCCTGATATACGGCGTACTGATGTACTCTTCAGTTCTTCCAGATACTCTCACAATCGTTCCTTAATTGTGCTTTCACTGTTATTAGCCTTTTCTTCTTGAACGCTGTATTCTGCGTGGAAGTGAAGATGTTTTTGATTCTCCCTTGGAATTTTAGCATATGCACCTATACATCGACTTTCAAGTCCTCTCCTTTTGAAATAGATGTTTTTGAATTTAGCCCCAAGCAAAAGCTTTCTGTATTTCCAATCCGTTCTGAGAAGACTACTCAAATGTAGTCCAGTACTTGCTATAACTAGTTCAAACAAATTGGAAATGGCTTGTGAAGAGACAGAATAGATTCCTCCACTGTGACATAGCTCTGGTTTGATCCGTTTTGGCAGCGAGGACTGTACTTGTAGACAACTTCTTGTTGGGAAAAATTGGCACTTCACACTCACGACAAATCAGACGAAATTCCTCCTGAAAATTCAAATAGATCTTCGGAAGTTTGCTTCCGTTTATTTTAGAAGATCCTGATAAATTCAAAGCCTATCTTCAGTCCTCCAAGTTCTTCTATATGGTTCGTAATAACTTATGTTAACTGTCCATTTTTCTACTCATACATATCCTACTGTCGTCCAACTTATTATACTAGAAAATCATAAGGAATTCGCTGCATTGAAAATAGTTCATTCAGAATATACAATAGATACGATAGAGGTCATTATCTGCTAGGCGGATAAGAGAACTAGATATATTCATAAAATTGCAAAAGGTTTGGGATATATTAGGTGTGGTGAAAAGTAACCTCCTTGGGAATGAAATTTTTTTTTTTTTAAATATTTTTTTTAATTTACACTTATTCCAGCGATTTTCCAACTTCTTGATCCCGTGCGAAAAGTAATGTTCCGGAAGGTCTGCAAAATACTCCTCCGTGGCGTCGATGACTTCCTCGCGTGAGCTGCATTTTTTATTGATGAGCCATTTTTTGAGGTTTGGGAAGAGATAATAGTCCAAGGGAGCCAAATCGGGCGAATACGGTGGATGTATTGATTTTAGCCGTGGTTGCGATGCTCTTGTGCGCCGGCGCATTGTCTTGCAAAAACAAAATTTTTGTTCGCTTCATGTGAGGCCGTTTTGCAGCGATTTCGGCCTTCAATCGCTCCAATAATGTACAGTGATATTCGTTGTTGATGGTTTTTCCTTTTTCGAGGTAGTCCACGAAGAGTATGCCTTGACAATCCCAGAAAACCGACGCCATAACCTTTCCGACCAATCGAGCCTAACTCGCCCGCTTCGGAGCACTCGTGCCGTCTTCAGTCCATTGCCGGGCACTCATTCTGTTCTCTGGTGTGTAATAGTGGATCCAAGTTACCAATCGACGCCAAAAGTCTGCCCGATTTCGCATCAGCAAGTCCAAACACTCTTTCGAAGTGCTCTCGCGTTCGTGTTTTTGGTCAGGAGTGAGCATGCGGGGCACCCAGCGGCAGGATAACTTTTTTATATGCAGAATATTGCCAAAAATATGGCGTGTGTGCTCAGTACTAATATTTGTGGTATCTACTAGCTCGCGCACCTTCACTTTCCGGTCAGCCAACATCATTTCATGTATTTTTTTTTGACATTGTCCTCTGTAACCACATTGGAGTGCCTGCCACTGCGGACTTGATCGATAGAGGAGTTGCGGCCACCACGAAACTCTCGAAACCAATATTTGACGGTGTAATCTGACGGAGCATTAGCCCCATAGTATTTATCCAACTTTTCTTTTGTTTCCTTCGCCGTTTTGCCTCTCAAAAAATAATGTTTTATGAGAGAACGAAAATCGTTTTTGTCCATACCCAACATGATGCCAAACACAGTATCGCACTGAAATTTGGCATGTCTGCCTAAATATGAATGGACTTCAAGGCACCATTTTTTTGCAGTAGCAGCGCATTCTGGCGGTCAAGGAGGTTACTTTTCACCCCACCTAGTACCTAGCAACGGAGCTAAGCGAGTTTTATACAGCCAAGGAATCGTTTAGAAACAAAAACTGGAATCTCTTAAGAAATATAACTTTCCTATTCTTCCTCCTATTTCCTTGCCTGGATCACACGGCTATACGAGGGGCGTTCAATATATTCTCGGTATCGATATGAAGGAAAATGCGAATTCAATTTAAATTGTTTTTATTTTTCAATATAATCTCCCCTAACATCAATGCATTTGTTACATCTTGAGATAAGCTTTTTTAAACCCTCAAAAAAATAAATTTCCTCTTTCTCTGCAAAATACCCATTTATTGCCGACTTGAGTTCTTCATCATCCGAAAATCTTTTTCCACGAAGACATTTTTTCAAATCCGGAAACAGGAAATTATCACTAGGGGCAAGGTCTGGACTATAGGGTGGGTGTTGGATTTCTTCGAAACCAAAATCTCGCGCAGCAGCCTTGGAAACTCGCGCCGTGTGAACAGGAGCGTTGTCATGAAGAAGCAACACACCCGCTGCGAGTTTACCCCGTCTTTTCTTTTTAATTTCCTCCCGCAAATTATGCAAAGTGGAAGCGTAGGATGTGGCGTTGATGGTTTCACCTTTTTTTTTGTACTCAATGAGCAAGATTCCCTTTGAGTCCCAAAAAACTGTGGCCATGAGCTTCCCGGCAGACGGAGTGACTTTGAACTTATTCGGGGGGTCTGTTCCTTTTTTATACCACTGCATGGACTCTTGTTTGCTTTCAGGGTCATAGTGGTGGACCCATGTTTCGTCCCCAGTAACAATTCGATCCATAACACCGTCCGCGTTCTCACTACACATCTCCAAAAGCTCTCTACAGCATGCGATTCTCACTTTTTTCTGAGGCGTTGTGAGCATTCGTGGCACCCACCTTGCACTGACCTTTGAAAGGTTAAGATGGTCATGAAGAATGGTGTGAATGGTACCAATTGAAAGCTTGGTGATCTCTGCCATCATTTTCACCTTTATTCGGGCATCCTCAAGAACAAGTTTTTCGACTTCTTTGATGCTTTCTCCCGTACAAGCAGTAGCCGGGGCGCCGGAGCGGGGGTCGTCTTCAATGCTCTCTCTGCCTCTCTTGAACTCACTTGACCAAAAACATTGTGTTGTATTCAGGACTCGGTACTTTGAAAATCGCTGCCTCCTCAAATTTCTCTACTATTTCAGACTCAGAATCCCCTTTCTTTTCATAAAGCTCTGAAGTCATCCTATTATGTTCAGCATTCCTCCTTCCTCCAATCTAAGGCATTCCAGGACCTCATGTCACTCATGCCGGTCAAGAGAATATGTATAATAAAATATCTCATGTCGAAGATTTATATTAAATACAGCAAAGTAATTTGCTTTGGCTACGGTCACATCGTAATCTGTCATTCATCCACCGGACATGCCATTGCGTTGACTCTTGGACATCATATCCTTACATGGTCCCTTATTAAATTGCAGCGAACCATTATTTATTCGCTTGCTTTCATCAAGCACTCAGTCATGAATGTCCCGTCTCTCAGATACTTTTATTACACGGCTGCAAATACATTTCGAAAAGAAAAGCAATAATATATCTCATAGCCATTCATAATGTCCGTAGTAAAAATCATGTCTACAAGTCATATTTAGAATATTAGACATCCTTGTCAATTGAAAGAAGAGCAAACATTATGATAATGACCCAAAGGTCCTTATAGTCCTTTTTGACTGCTAGTTTAGAGATAGACTTGACTATCTGTTAAATATTTTATTATTAAAAAGGATGCTATTTACTTGGGATATCATATCCTTATCATTGGAATCCTTAATTTGCAAGTGTAACTGGTTGAAAAGCTTAGATACGAGTACATATATTGCATACACATGCATCTGCCATGTATACGACATACAGATACTCATCCTGTGAAAACGCCTCTAGTTGTAAAATGAAATATTAATGTAATGAGTATGAGGTACGAGTATGGAACAACTTTTGGGGTTTGTACAACATGCCGCAGGGGTATGGAAACTTGCACGAGTATCTACTCGTATCTAATGAATTTTTAATAAGCATATAACTTCAACGAGCTTCACTACTGATATTGAATCTGTTGGTAATTATTTGATCATTTAATTAAACTGGGATAGCTTGAAAGTTGGTGCGTGCATTTGCATACGATATGTGATGTTCCTGCAGTCGCATTACCATATAGAGTAAGTGCAAGGTAATGCATTAATTAAATATTCATATGTAGCGTTGGGTACTGGAAATCTTAAGAACGATAGATTCTATCTTATAGCCGAGCACTCGTACAACATACTCTTAACCGTTTTTATTGGCATTATTGGTGCGCTGTGGTTTGGTAAGCAAGTCCTGCCCCTGTCGAGTGATGTGTTATGGATTTTTTTCTTAATAGAAAGACCAATTGGACAGGTTTCATCATTTCATATTAAATTCAAATAAGTTTTCCAGGATGCCAGTTTCGTACTGGTGAAATTGATGGAATCTTCGCCCGAAAAGAAAATAACATTGTTGTTGGAGTCGCTTCTCCCCATTCCAGTCCCTTTACGTAAGGTTTCAAAAATCGCAAGACAGGGTAATGCCTTGCCTAGCAGCTATCTGCACAAACTCAATATTACAAATTATTTCCGAGACGTTGCGGCACATTTATTTCATCTGTTAGCCAGTGTTTTCACGAAACTGATATATACGAGTACTGCATATCGGGCATCCTTTTGAGAAAAAATAGCACTGGAGCTATGCAGAAGAGGTCTTCGTAATAGGCAAGGAATTTCAACTCGTCAAGTGAATAGTATTTGCACTGATAACCATGTCAACCCACTTGGGGGAAAAAACACCCAAACTAAATTTACAAATAGGGTAGCTTCTCACACGTAAAGTTACTTTACTCAGCCTAGGATCAGATTGTTCAATATTGTCACGTTCTCCAACGATGTGGTAACCATGAGTTTGTGTCAAATCTCTGCATTGCTCAACAAATTATAATGTTAAGATATCACTGAAGCTGACGCTGCCCAAATGATGAAAGTGTAATTCCTACTAAGATTCAGTTGATACTAATAGCGACAGAGATGTAAATGTTAAAAATTATCAGTCTTTCCGATTTCTTGACCAAATACGTGTGACCAACCTTAGTTAAAGAGTGATCCAAATCCTAAACAAAACAAAGCAACATACGCAGACAGCTAGGCGGTAATAACATCGAACGCATATTTTCCTCTAAACAAAACATTCTTTATCCGCCCGAAATTGGAGGACAATGCCCACATCTGATCGAATGCTCCCTGAACATCTCTGCACCTGCTAGATAGGATTCAAGACCGTGCGATAGAACTCATATAGGGTTTTCCGATAAGGACTTGACAACTTGTTTTTTTAAATAAAACGCAAACCATTTGAGATATTCCAAAAACTTTATTATCGGCTTGATGTACACTCAAAACATTTATGAATGGAACTCGACTTCGTTCATATGGCCACCGCGGGCACGTTTGCAGCGGTCGATTCGTTGGACCCAATTTTCAACGACTCGGCCACATATTTCGGCAGAAATGGCCGCTATTTCGAGATCAATGTTGGCTCTGAGCTCTTCCAACGTTGTCGGCGTGTTAGCTTAAACCAATGACTTAACGTAGCCCCACAGAAAATAGTCAAGCGGCGTTAAATCGCACGAATGAGGCGGCCAATCGACTGGCCCATTTATTGATATAACACGCTCACCATACTTACTCTTCAATAAATCGATTGTAGCGTGTGCTGTGTGGCCTGTGGCATTATCCTGTTGAAATCACATGTCGTCCAAGTCCATATCTTCCAATTCCGGCCAAAAATAATGGGTGATCATGGCGCGATATCGCTGACCATTCACAGTAACGTGACGATCGTTATCGTCGACGAAAAAATATGGTCCAATAACGCCGCCGGCATGCAAACCGCACCAAACAGTTATTTTTTGTGGATGAAGTGGTGATTCATGAAGCACATGTGGATTTTCACCGACCAATAACGCATATTTTGCTTATTGACGAACCCATTCAGCCAAAAATGAGCTTCGTCACTGAAGATGATTTTGCGATGAAATTCATCATCTTGGCGCATCTTCTCCAGAACCTAATCGGAGAACGAACGTCACTTCAAATGGTCCATCGGCTTCAATTCTTGAGTCAGCTTGATCTTGTATGGGTCTAAACCAAGATCCTTACACAAAATACGCCATAATGTGGTCGGAGCGATGCCCAATTCTTGAGAAAGCCGTGGAATTGACTAATTTGGATCGTTTGCTACGGATGACGCCTGAAAGGCAGCGATATTTTCAACACTTCGACCAGCCCGTTGTTTCACTGACACGGCAACATCACGCAACGAATATGTAGACTCAAATTTTTGCACTAAACTTGTTATTGCCTGCCTACTAGGGCGAGAATTACGACCGAAAATTGGAGTTAACGCTCTTAAAGTTGCAGTCACCGACGCCGAATTTCGGTAGAAAATTTTTATAATTTGCAGACGTTGCTCGTTCGTGTACTTTACCATGATGAAAATGTTGAGTTTACTAAATAAATTGACAGTGACAGTTTGATAATTAGTGAAAGAGTGCGTTCACAAATTAAATTCAAAGTTGTCGAGTCCCTATTGGAAAACCCTTTATTTCATTTTTTTTTTTATTTCAAACTTTTCACCGTAACACCCGTCTCACTATGAATGCTCATCAGCATACGCTCAACCCCACTTTCTGACATAGTCTAAAATATCGCGATTCGTTCCTAAGCCCTACACCTCGCCTAGCTTTTTATTTACTAGTCATTATAAACTTCAAACATTTAAAACCAACGTTCATGGGTACCTCTCTTTCTTACCTCCCTGATTCTCCTTCGCCGGCGCTGTGTGTAAGCATTTTAGAGGTACTTAAATCCCTTTTGGGTTTTCTCCTCTCCCAATTCGGCAATTTTGTTTGTTTACATATCCATTTAAGCAAAACTGGGCCTCGTCGGAGAACAAATTTTGCGTTGAAAATGAGAATCAAGCTGAATCATGTTTTCGGCCCATTCACCGAACCTACGCCGCATATAATTGTCACGCGGTTTCAACTCTTGCACAATCTGGATCTTATAAGCTTTTAAGCCAAGATCTTTCCGTAAAATCTTCCACAAAGCGGATGGGCATAGCTCCAATTGCTGTGCAGGATAGCGAATCGACTCATTGGGATTCTTCTCAGCACTGCGCTCCACAACGGTAATAACTTGGTTTGCACAATTTGCGCCCGTTGTTCTGGCGTTTATTTATTCGTCCTAAAATGGCAAATCAGCTTTTAACTGCCAAATTGACAATCTGTAGTAATAGTGTTGCCAGTTTTAAAATAAAACCTCTAAAAGAAACACCCTTTGTAATGAGGCCTGATCAGACGGGGTGAAGTATTTCTTACATCGCTTGAGGAAACCTAGACATTTCGCAGAATTTTTGCACTTGCAATGGTGTAAACCAATTTACTTGAACAATGTCGGCAAGAAGATCTTTGCACTTTAAGTCTGAATTGCGGATTTTTCAATCCAGTGGATTGAGCGTTTAGCTATCCCTTAAAGCAGGGACGTGAGTCCGGGAACGAATGTGAAAAGCAAATAATACTCTCTTCAGCAAAGGAATACACTTGAATGCAAGTAGCAGACAAGAGCTCATTATTGAAAATTAAAAAGAATATCGTAGACAGAACGGAGCCCTGGGGCATATTTGCATTTAGACAACTTCAATTGAACGTTCCGAAAGGTAATTTCTAATCCATTGAAGAAGAGAGTCATGGATCCCAAGAGCACGCATTTTCGACAGAAGGGCTTGATGTCTAAGAAATATCAGGTGCAACAAACCTTGCTTTCGCCAGATTGTTATAGACTTTGGTTCCACTTTTCGGTGAGATGTCACCAAATCACCAGCGCACCTGTTGCTACGAAAACCGTACTGCCGGTCATTCAGAAGTTTTCGTGTTTCGAAATATTTCAGGAACTGACGTTTTATTAGCGTTTCCATGACCTTGGTGAGAAGGAGCGTAAGTATACAAGTAGTAGGTCTGTAGGAGGATATGGAAGAAAATTCGCCTTTTTAAGGGACGGGCTGGACAAATGCTGTTTTCTATCTATCATTTCTGGCTTTTTTTAATATTTTTCTGTTTCCTTTTTTTTCCTGTTTGTCTTGTAAGACAAACAGCCTCTTAATAGCTCGACTCGAACCACGATTTTTCTTTTCTTTTAACATTCTACATCCGATAAAGGATAAATGATCCAATTTCAAGCAGAGTGGTGTTCGTAACCATATTAGGAGCAGCATACACGTCGTTATCGATTAAACATAACGATCAGTTAAAATTTCTAATGAACCTGTTAATTTCGCTTTAATAGCCTTCCTCTTATTGGCATTCCTTTAGGAATTTTTCCTTCATTGTTTGGCCAATTTATGAGAAATTAGTTGATAAGATGATGACCCGATGGTATGTCCGATGAGGCTAGAGGCGAGAGCACTCAACACCCAGTATTTCAGGTGTTGTCTGTCCAAAATGTCGTGTATTGAAAAACGATTTCACCATGAGTATACAGGGATGTAATTTTTCTAGTAAGTCAGCGGATCAAATTTGTTAAATGTTAAAACCGTTGTCCAGTTTAAGACTCCTATAAATATGAGTGCAGCAGTAGTATATCCATAGTGGTGAGTGTCCTGTTGTTAAAAATACGTCCCGTAAATACGTATAACACATACAAACTTTGGTCGTTCAAGTAGAAAAAGAAGCATAAGATCGGCGAGTTCTCATTGAACCAGCAGATGAACTCACCTAAAAAAATCTATGCCAAAGGTGTCTTGCTCCTCTTTTTTTGAGTGACAGGTTTTCTTTCATTTGAACTTGAATGATCTGATCCGTCAAATAGATTAGATTAGGCTAAAACAGGGGTATGATGGATATGCCATCACACAGACACCTGGCACCAAAACGAGCCCTTAGCAAAACGTGGCTTTAGCAGAATCAGTAAGCCATCTGCCTTCGTTCTTAAGGAAACTTGGGGAATAAATAAAAATTACGACATAATATACGAGTATTTCCCACATTTTTAATAAATATTCGCCCATATGACTAGATTACCTTAAAATCTACTTCTAACTCAATAGATATGGTTGATGTATTAGTAAGTATTAGTAAGCAGCTTTTATACGTTCTCAAATGTAAACCTTTCGTCCAATTTTGTTGATGTAGTACTCAACCACTCCTTGTCCATTCGTCACATAAACGTTCCCAGAAATATCTTCCTCCTTGTTCGGCGGACTTATCTTTACTCCATAGTTACTGGATGCATACCGATCCAGATACGACGTCGTTGGATTAGTATACATCGCTCTCGTCGTTGTGTATCGATTGTAATTTGGAATCCTTCTGGTCTCCTTCTCCTTTCGTTCGACTGTGTATCCACGATTGTGCTGAGGTCGATTGATGATTTTTCCCACCCGAAAATATTCATCATTGTCGAAGCTTAAATTTCCCGTACCGGTTCGATCGGGAAAAATCATTTTCGTACGACTGCGACGTGTAGGATGAGATTCAGAATCGATAAAATTCACTCTCTTCCCGCGACGATAGTCATCGGCAGAGTTCTCCTCATCCCGATGTGGTGTACTAGGGAATCTAAATTCCGATTTGGATTGTTGTCCTTCGTAATTGTAATTCTCTGTCTCATACCCTTGTCCATTCTCATTCCCGTAGCCATCTCCATTTTCGGGAGGAAAACTTATTGGATTACCGTTTGGTTCAAGGTAGGCCAGGATATTGCTTTTATTGTTGAGAATTCTCCCTTCAACTTCATCCGAACTCGAATTCGTCATGGAACGCAATTCAATTAAATCAGAATCTTCTTCCGGCTGCTCATCATCGTCATCTTCTTCGGTATTTTCTTCTTCATCATCATCATCATCATCGCTGCGTCTTGTTGCCGTTTGTCCAGTTAAGAAGCCCGAAATTATGTTTCCGAAAAGACTTCCTATGCCGTTGGTAACAGCATCGGTCATAAAAGAATTCACGTTTCCTTGATTGGTGTTGGTTTGGGTGGTGGGACTAGTGCCACTGGAAGTGAGTCCTGTCAGGAAATTAAAAATTGACTGCTGCTGGGATGATGAAGTCGATGGTTGCGTTGTGTGCTGATACTGGCTGTCCAGAGCTGGTTGGGTATCAGGTTCACTGAAGAACTTGAAAAAACCGCCACGATGGTTGTTCAGATAATAGAGGATGTCATCCTGTAGGGGTAGAAAAAAAGCGAGATAATTTGAAGTGAACATTTTTTTTTTTTTAATGAAGTTTGAATGGAGGGAAATTTACCTCATTTTGTGGACATTTTGAGTAAGTTTGGGTGCAACTATACTCGCCTCCACTAAGTCCTAAAAGAGCAGCACGACCGAATACCAGAGCCGGCGATGTAGAAGGCAATGTTGAGATGAAGCTGTAAGGAAATTTTTTTATTAGCAGAGTTTTTATTTCTCACGGAAATTGTAATAACTGCGACAAGTTGAGGCTACAATCAAGTGGAACTATCTCTTTAGTGTAGCCTTATAGCAGAAATCTTGTAAAATCTTTGTCAAAGAGTGAAAAGTGGCTACATCCGGTGAGGATGCGTCCACGATACAGGTAGTAACAGAGGCAGTCAACAAGGCGATAGAATGATAAACTACAGCAGCAAGGAGAATTGTTTTAAGCCGATGAAAAACAAAAAAACGAATAGACCTCTCCCATCGCCACTAGCAGCTTGTTCCTGGAGGCTTGCTCAACCCGATTTGTTACAGAATTACGTTAAAAAGGCAGATTTAAGGCTTTTCATTAGGTATGCTCGAAATTTGCGAAATTTGCATTGAATAACGCCTGCAAATCATCAATTTTTTTTTGTTGAGTAGCATTCCGAGCATTACATGATTTTTATCCTTGCCACAACCGTCCTGCTTCGATAAATAATAAGCCAACACCCGTTCACCAAACACAAGGTCTGCTGAAATCTTCGCTGTTGTGCATGAGAGTATATGGGACAGTCAATTTCTCGTCGCTCACAAAAACTTGGCCTTTATATGACTTCAAGTTGGCGATTTTTGCGTCGGTACTTAGGTCTGTCCCCGGATAAAATCCAACCGACCGAGGAACTTAAGGTAAACGACCATAGGCAATGCCATGCGTTCTCTTATTGGGCTCTGGAGCAGTTTGAAGTTGACTCAAATTTTGCCAAAGAAAACATTTTTAGCCACGAGGCCCATTTTTTGTTGGATGGATTGTCGGATTTGGGACGATACCAATCCACATGAGATACACAAGCACAAAATGCAATTTGAGAAAGTCACTATTATAATAATCGGCCCGTACTTCTTCAAAAATGTCAACGGCTAGCGCTACAGATCGGTGATAAGCAACTTCTTGCGACCTAAACTGGATAATATGAAACGATGGCATGTTGTTCCAACAGAACGGATCTATGTGTCACACAACACATGACACGATGGACATTCTGCACGAGTGATTTCAGGGCATGGTTATCTCGCGCGATGGCGACACCGAGATCGCGAGATTGACCGCCTATAGGCTTCTTCCTTTGTGCCACACTAATGACAGTCTCAGTACTAACCGATCTTTGTATAAAGCCACTATTAATCTGGACGATAAACGGAACACACGTCCTTGAATTTGCTTTGCATTACAATCGAGTTTCGTCAATCACTTTGATACTTTCGTTGTTGTAAGCAATCACTCGTTTTGTTGTTGATTTCTCGATTTTCGTTGTTAGCGTTTCTTCAGTTACATTCTGCACCAGTATCTAGCTTTACGTTGAGTTTTTGGGAACCAATTGCTATGGGTGGCTACTTCAAGAAGCTAGTTTGCAAAATTTGTAGTTCTAGAAACCAAATGTGATCGATGGGAGGCTATTGCATTCACCAAGGATGACGAATTTGTGCGGGCTGTTGACCGATGACGAAACTATCCCGTATTCTGTTTAAAAACCACCAAGCTATTTTTGTATTTTTTGAGCTATTGTGGACTAGTAACCAAGATTGTAGATTTTGGTGTGAACGATAATTGGTTACAATACGACGTTTCTAAGCTTAACAAAACAAATTCGGGTCTACTACACCAATCTATGCACTCCACTCAGATTCAGAGATATTGCGGAAGCCATCAGCTCACGTAATCTGAATCTCGTGGGTTTATTTGAGTCGAACGATCGTGTCTAGGCCATTCTCAACATTCTCTAAGTTATGACGACAATACAGACGAAAAGTCATTGCAAATGCTCCTACAAGAAACGGAGTATGCAGAACTTCCCATGCCGCGCATTCAACTGATGTTGAAATTGTAACATATTCAGCACTTAAGGGCATAATTCAAGTCCAGAGCGTTGACTAAAGCTTCCTCAATCCGTTGACATTTAAGGTTTGAACAAATTTATATTGTGGCTTGATCCGTGAAACGGAGATTCGGCCTTCCTTGACGTCTCGAACCTGGGGGCTGTGATTCGTAGATCCTCCTTGCTAAAGCATTATTGCCCATTTGCTCAATGTGGCCGAGGCAGTGTAGCCGATGTGTTTTGTCTCTTCAGGACTACTCCTGCTTCAGAAAATAGATTTTTCCCTCGAAAGTGTTCAATATCTGCTTTGCCTTATTGCTTAAGGTCCAGCACTCGGCTTCATATAGTACAACTGACAGGTTTAATGCATGCATTTCGTCGTATTTGAAGCTTCTCCTCTAAGGTATGTCAACGCAATCGGGGCCGAATATTTTTCGAAAGATTTTTCCCTCGAAATAACCATCCAATTCGTCGATGTCCTGTGTCCCTTCTTGTCAAAACAGCATATATGTACTTGGTTTTGCCCTCATTTGCCGCTAAACTCCGCTGAGTTCTGCCAATTATATCGATATCATTGGCGTACGCCAGTATTTCCACAGACTTGAAAAATTGGGCCCACAGTGCTCACTTGTGAGTTCCGAAAAATATTCTCTGATGTTAAAGTCACATGACAGCGCGTTACCTTGTCGAAAACCTTTTTTGACATCAAAGATCTTGGTGACGTCGCTACTGACCCTGACTGAGCAGCGAGCGTTTTCCCTCGTCATTCTCCACAGACAGACGAGCTTGGCAAGGATGCCAAAACTAGACATGGCTCTACATACATAGCTCGTCTCTATAAATGGTGTTATATGCGGCCTTAAAATAGACTTGAACTTCTTGAGTTTTTTCCAGGATCTGCCAGAGTGTGAAGATTTGGTTGATTGCACACTTTCCTTGGCTGAAACTGCACTGATCCGCAAAGCAGAAACCGCAGAATACGGCAGATAAGATTTTGTAGTTGAGGGGTCTCTTTTCTTGCGAATCGGTCTAATGATGCTGAGATTCCATTCATCCAGCATATGCTCTTCTGATCAGATTTGAGAAACTCGTTGGTGTATGCTCTCCACAAAGTTATATCCAGCTCGGCCGGTAAGCCGCCAGGTCCAGCTGCTTTGTTGGATATCAGCTTAGATATTGCTATCCTTTCTTAATTTGTTCAGGAGGACGGAAGTTTTGGCTATCACCATCTAAGTTGAGTCTATACTGCCTGACAGCGGCAGGTTGGGCTTCTTCGCCGTTATACAGTCTGCAGAAAAGTTTTTACATATTCTCAGCACCGACTGTGTCTCTACTACACGTGTTTTTTTCTACATCTCTACACGTTCTATACGGGCCTTCTTGCTTTGCCACGTTCTTTTTACCTATTGGTAAAACTTCCGTACTTTGTTCATGGAGTGCAGGCTTTCAATATCTTCGATAGCGCGTTTCTCGTGCTCTTTTTTCTTCTTCTGAAGAAACCGATGTTCTTCCGCCTTTTCTTGTCGTCGAGCTCACGAGCTGCTCATATCAGTCATTGCAGAGCCGCTTTGTACGATTCTTGCTTAGCTGCGTATACTTGTCGGCATTCTTCATCAAACTGGGGATGACTTGGTGGTGGTCGGAAGAAACCAAGTTTTTGCGTCTTTGATGGCACATTGGCGGCATTGCTACTGGTCTTCGGTACTTGATGCTGGCGACAAGCATACAAACATCCTTTTTTAGTACGATTTTAAGCTCATAATTAGGGCATTGTTCATATGTTTTGTTGAGGAGCTCGTATAAATATTCGTAGTCTTTGCCTTCCGTAGAAACATGCGTGCAGATTAGGGTTATGTTAGCGAATTTAGCGTTGATGCAGATTGTCATAAGATGCTCGCTCACGGGTCAGAAACTCGAGTCTTTTTGCTCAAGTCAGCCACATATGGCAAATTCACATGCGAATATGCGTTGCTTCTTTTCACAACCCCTATCACAGTATATCACAGTTTTTCAGCCTCCTTGTGTCCGGCTCATCCCATCACTCTTCCCGCTTTGCTGTGGTCGATAGGTCTCTGCTAATTGTTCGGTTGCACGTGGCCAGTTAAGGGCCCGAACATTCCATGGGCAGATCCGGAGGTCGTTGTCCATTTTTACCGAGATCTTTTTAATCTTTCCATTAATACTCATTCAGTTACCGAGGACCACCACTGGGAGGTGGAGGTAAGGCAAGCACTTCGACGCGAACATGTGCCTTCCGAGAAATGTTTTTCCTACTGATATTGCGACTTCGGGCTACATAGGCTCCGTCCATGCGATCACAGAACTGCTCCTTGATGGAGTCTTCAGCTTCCTCGGTAGGGCATGTACAAATAAATATTATACTCATGTTTTGGGATGCTTCCTTCATGGAGATCACAATGAGGCTATCTCTTATCGTCTTGAAAATGATACTCGTATTCGTTTCAGCATATCTGATCCTATTCAGCGTACCTTTTACATGGTGATACAATATTTGCCTTGTACCACGTGAGGACAGATTCAAATTTTTGAGCAGCGTTCTGGGTAGTGGTTCTAATTGAGGAAGTCCGTTGTTATCTGAGGCTTTCATCTCTCTAATAGTCAGTTCTTTTTGTATATGGTCAGGAACCTGAAGGACTAGTTCCATTGTATAAAACCCTGAGACTAGGCATCGGCTTCAATAATGTTAGTAACCGACTCCATTGACGTGATCGCTACTGTTGGTCATTCCAGCTCACCTAAGAACCTGGCTTTTCTTGGAAATACTTGTACTTCAAGGGCTGAGCGCAGATTATTTCGAAGTAGCCTAGGTAAGTTGAATTTTCTGTTCTTGCTTGAAGCTGGGGCCGTCTAGGGAATATTTCCGCTATCCTGTTTATAAGGCTGCTAAATATTGTTGCCTTTTGTTCAAAACCCGCGATTTGAGTTCAGCATGTCGAGCTCGGATGGACACTAACCAGTCCCCGATCGCTACCACTAGGAGGTAAGATCAGCACAGTTGATGTGTAGTTATAATACTGTGCATCGCCAGGTTGACGCGAGTCATTGTATACCCTATTCGACCGCATCCAACCATTAGAACTTGGATAAGTTTTGATTCAGTTTCTTACAGAGATTAAAGAGCAATTCATAGTTTCTAATTCAACAATTGTGCTTGGTTCGATTGTTAGAAGGTAAACCAGGACAATGCAAGGCATTGCAGAGAGTGGTTATACTATATTTTGGAGGGGATGCAGTTCTGACCTTAGACGTCCTTGCCATTCTTTATTAAACACATATATAGGCAATATGGATTGAAAGTAGATTGGATGATCAACTTCATATCGCAGGAGGCTTCAGGAATACAGGTTTGTTGACGTAGTTCCGAAAGGTGCTGCATTGGAATCCAATTTGTATCACAGTGTCGCTACATTTTAATGTTTAATTTTGATTCCCTTGAGGACATATTTAATTCGAGTACATCTAATGGAATATCCACTCTACACACCCACAAATACATTGCATTGTATATATGTATATTTATGTATCGAGTATATATTTACCTTGTCAATACTGGCGATGTAATGAAGCTGGGCAATTGTGCCCGTTTGGCAGGCGATCCAAACATCTGACACAGCACCTTCGGTACACATTGCAAGTCGTCATTGCGTGCAATATTCTCCAAACCTCGAATAATTTGCATACTAAGAGGATTTCCGCCTGCAAACGGTGCTCCGAAGCTGCCTAATAAGCTGCCCAAGGGATTACTGCCCAGCGCCGCCCCATTTCCACCAAATGGCAAAATGAAATTACCAAATTGATTCGCATACTGGGATGGGTAAGTGCCAAGTCCAGTTGGTGATGCCGACGATGTTAGATCATTTCGATAAGGTGGCGGTAAGTGTTCGTCTTGATAAGGACTATAAGATGGTGCTGATTGGGAAGGCGGATATGCTGGTCGTACTGGTGGTGGTAAAGGTGGTGGAGTAGGTCTTAGGTTGTAATTGGGTTGTCTGTTAAACAAATAATTGCCATAGTCATGAGCATAGGTGGGCCTTTGCAGATAGGACTGAGTCTGATACTGGGACTGGGACTGGGACTGAGGCTGATACTGGGACTGGGACTGTGACTGATACTGATACTGGGGCTGAGGATATCTTTGGGGTGGATAATTAGGATTCTTGTAGCTCAATAACGGATGGTGTGGTGATGTAGTTTGTTGCGAGAGATAGATATCATTTGCATTTGGCACATTAGGTGAATCACGATATGCGAAACTCGGAATTGCATTCGGATGCTGCTGATATGGATAATTATTTGGATTATTAGCGTTGGCTGAGTACTCTCCCGTGTTTAAGGCTAAATTGTGTGGATTTCCTTGTTGATTATTGTTTGCTATTTTGTTATTTGGATAGGGATTTCCATATTCAACTGCGGACAGTTCATTTCGATTGTTTGCGTTGTTTTGATGTTTGTCTGGAAAATTGAATCCACCACCGCCACCATTTGATGGAATAAATCCACCGTTGTCCCATGCATTTTGCCGGAATGTTGATTGTCTTGCTTCAGCGGCAAGGTATGGATCTCTGTAAAAAAAAAGAAGAGGAAAAAGGTATTGGAAACTAGTAATTTCATTCAATAAGTAGAAATAAAAAGAGGTGAACGAAAATTTTCTAAATTATTAACTGAAATTGTGACTCTCTTCAGAAGTCGTCAGCCTGCTTACTTAAAGGTTTGGTTAGCAATTTATTGATTGGGTTCTGGAAACTTGCAATATTCATGCGGCCTTTAATGGATTCTCCTGCAGTTAAACCAAAGTTGGTGCGAATGCATATCCGCAGAACGTCTAGAGTTAAAGAGCAGTAGCTTGAGCATGTATGGTAGAAAATGAGACTTCTGTTTTACTGCTGTACATGGAAGGGTAGGATCCAATCATATTCTTAAATATTTATGAAAATCAGACATCTTGGACTTGAGTTGCTCACAAGTTCTTTCAATAAAAGGATAACAGGTGATTAGATGCCTTACCAGTAGAAAAGAGCTTCTCTGTTGGATTGTATAAAGGCAGAAGCAACACGAGAAACTGAAACAGTTACCGATTGGTAGATTTAGTCTAAAATTCAATTTAAATTTGGTGGAGACATTAGAAATTATTTTTTTGTTTTTCCATATTAGGTCGGGTATCGAACCGAGGACTTTCTCATAAAAATTGAACATATTCGGTATAAGGAAAGGAAAGGCAGATCTTTCAATGATGTATTGTCGGAATTGTCAAGACATTTTGATGAATGAAGCCGAGTTATTCCGTCTAAAGTGACTGTAAGAGTATCTACCAAAAATTGCTCAGAATTCAACATTCGAAGGACATCATCAAAGAGGTCAAAAAGAACAACATTGTGACTAGTGATAAAACGTGGTGTTTTCAATATGATCCAGAAGCGAAGCGCCAAAGTGCCGAGTGGAAGGCGCCAGACTAGCCAAAACTCAAAAAATCTCGGTTGAAGAATTCAAAAGTTAAGACAATGTTTCTTTTCTTTTACGATTCTAGGGGCATTGTCCACAACGAGTTCGTTTTACCACAACAAACAATTATTGCACACTTCTCTCTCGGTATTTTGAGCGTTTGGAGCTTTTTGTGTATCGTATTCGTAGTACTCGGCCGGAATATCACCCAAAAGGAAGTTGGCGTTTGTTGCACGATAATGCGTCATTTCATCAATCTACATTTGTGACCTTTTGGCTAAAAATCGCATTTTAACTGTCAACCGCTCTCCGTATTCACTTGATTTGGAACCGTGCGACTTTTGCCTTTTGAGAAAAATACATTTGTCGATGAAAGGAATGCGTTTTGTGGACGTAGAAGCTATACAAAAGGCTTGTACCGAAATCCTGAAGGACATCCCGGCCGATGATGTAAAACACTCATTCCACATGCCTTTAGAGCGTGCAAATCGCTGTATTGGGTCGGAAGGGGGGACCATTTTGACTGAGATAAATCGGTTTTTCAAAAAACTAATTTTTTTGTTCTTGTTTTTAAAAAGTCCTATTTACTTTGGAATGCAGCTTGTAGATCTCCTTTTTAATCGCCGTTTGGAGAGCGTTTTTCTCCTGAAAGGTGGGTAAAATTGGGCAGGTAAGCCTTTTTTAGGCAACGAATACTGTCGGACAAGGACGTAATTAATGCTGACGACTCCGCAAAACGAATAAAGAACGGTCAACATTCAGATCTGCCCGTGGGAGGTTCGGATCTGGAACAGGCCATGTGAAGTCGAACAATTAGCAGAGTCCCTAGACTGTTATACTTAGAGCAAATATTATTAATAGAAAATGCAGTGGGATAGGAGAGATAAAAGAAGAAAGAGAAAGTGTGCACTATGGCTGCTACAGAGAACTGCAGCAGCATCTATTGCTGTGGGTGCGTATTTGTTGTAAGCCGCACATTAAGGCAAGCAATCTTAAGCTGTCGGAACTTGAACGAACGCATTGTAACAATCCGGTATCTCGGACATTACAATAATGGAAAAGTACCCTGAGGAGATTTAACGTTGAACGGCTATAGCCGAAACAAACTATCATACAATGCCGATTGCTGGACCTGTGACCAGGTCCCTCTATATTACCTTTGTTCGCCCCCTCCTTGAGTACGCCAGTCAAATATGGTCACCATATCATCGTGTTCATATCTCGAGAATTGAAGGCATTCAGCGCCGTTTTCTTCGATTTGCTCTTCGAGGTATGCCCTGGGACGATCCTTTTAATCTGCCCCCCTATCAAAACCGTCTCAACCTTATCAACTTAAACACCCTTGAAGATCGCAGAGATGCAGCAGACTTTCTCTTCATTCATCGACTCCTTTCAGGTCACGTTAAATACTAACTCTTGTAATCTACGTACCCCTCGACTCTTCTATCTGCCAACCCACCACACCTCCTACGGCGCGAACGAACCAATCTCCCGTATGCTACGTGAAATCAACTCAAACCCTACCGTCTTTGACTTCCACCGCACCACTCCCTACCTTAAATCCGTTCTCCTTCACCACTCCAACCAACCTTAGTTTTAAGTTTTAGTTTATGTTTAATTTCTAAGCTATAGCTTGTACTAAGCCGAATAAATGGGGGCGTTCGCCCCCACCAAAATTGCTTATCCCTCAACCATTCGTAAATGCTTCAACGACCTGCATTTAGTTTCACCGTGCCAGTAAGCCGTCAAAAATGCCTCAGCTGATGCCCTGGGTTTGATCTGAGCACGCCCGTGAAATCATTGGTTTGATGAAGAGAAACGCGCTTGTAGCAAAACAACTCATGATTGAAGCGGCTCTGCATATAAAAACAAAAGCGGCCCGTGCGCTCTATGAGGAGAATGGGAGGGTGAAATATCGGCGAAAGAGCACAAGAGGTGGGGAATCGAGCAAATGGAATGGTGGTATTCCAGGGAAAATGTTCGGAAGTTTCATCAAGAGGTAAAAGCACCCGAACACAAACCTGTCAAAAATAACTTCTGCTACCTATTAAACAGTGGAAACGACCCAAACTACGTTGTCAGGCAGACAAATCGTTCAACTTGGTCTACGAAAGTAAAATTGTCCGTCCACCCGCCAGGATGAAGTTAATCATAATAGGGTTTCCGGATCGGACGGCCTATCAGCCAAGCTAGTTCATGCAGCAGGGATGATTTTGCAGAGAACATATCTACACCAACTCATTAATCCGGCTCCTTAACACCACGTAAAAGGTCTCGTTTTATGTGCAGGCTTGAAAACTTTTGTCAACGATCTAGTTGGCGTGTACCCGTGGCGTGTATAATTCAGCAAATATTCGCACTACCTCAGATCTTAGAGAAAACCCAAGAAGTCAAGACCAGTGCCTATTACCTCTTTATCGTCGCTCGTCTATTGAGACGAGCTATACCCTTTCATACGAGCATGTTGTTTTGGCATCCTGTGAGCCTCGTCAAATCGTGCAGAAGGAAGGAAGTTGGAGTAAACTAATGCAACACCTGGATAAGTCACCGACGATCATGTTCTTCTAACTAATGATGTGGAAGTCCTTCAGATAACATTTACAAATTTGCATGACCTGGAAGTCATCAGAAAAGCAATTAAGGGTCAAGCTCGAGCCGAGGTTGGAAAAAGAGGACAAATTTCCATTCACTCGAATGGAAACACACCGGCAAGCGTTTAGGCTTGTAGATGATGTGATCCAAAATACAGCTCATGTAAAGTGCCATGTAAAGTTAGCCATCGACTGCAGCCAAAGTATAAGACTTAGCTGGAGGTACGTGACAGCCATCCAATGGCAAAATAAATTGTGTTTATGTTAGTGGCGCCGGGTTTCAGATAGGAATAACTGTCAAATACTCGTAATTCTTCAAGACTTTTTTGTTTTCAGAGAAGTGTAACAATTCATCATAGCTGGATTAGCACCCCAACAACGTGGAATGTTACATTGTTCATCAATGTTCAGTTTAAGAATCTTTTCGAAGGCTCCGTCACTTTGATGAGCGAATAACCGTCCAGCCGAATATACTGTTCGACGTGTTGTGGATAGATTTCGCGCGATCAGCGGGTTCCGAAAAAAATATCGCCGCAGTTGAGCCTTGTGTTAACGAAGACCAGAATTTTTCAGTTCGCACGAGCTTGGGCTTGTGCGTCTTACATACTTACTAGAATGGTTCTGATAGACTTGGGTCCCAACCAATAGGCCTTTCTAATTAGAGCGGTTGTCTGAGATCCCCACAGATCCACTATGCCTCGCCACCTAAGGTGAGGTCTTCCTCTACCACGTTGTGTGCTAATTTTCTCTACATTTCCTAGGCGTCTTATGTACACTTTCATGATCATGTCAATGACACTGTCATGCAAACAGGATCAAAAACCACTCGAAGAATTTTTCGCTGGAAACGGCCAGGGATATCTTTATCGACCTTCGCTAATGAACATGCTTCAGCACTACAAAGCAGGACTGGGATGAGGAGGAAAGCTCGCTGAGTTCTGCCGATGATGTGAACTTCTTCGGTGTATGCAAGCAGTTCTAGAGACTTTTGAACAATGGTCCTGCTGGTGTTGGTTTGCGAGTTTTGCACAATTTTCTCAAGTTAAAAAAGGTACACGACCTTGCCTAAATTTATTTTGTACATCAAAGATCTCGGAGGGATTATTTCCAATTTTTATGGAGCAGCGAAGTTCTCCATCGTCAGTGTACATAATCTGAGAGTTTGGCAAGGATACCAGGCTAGACATGACTATGTCTATTCTTAAAATCTGTAAAAAGATGGTGCATATCGATTTGAACTTCCCGGATTTTTTCCAGGATCCGCCCTAGCGTGAATATTTCGTCGATTGTAGAGTTATCGGGCCTTAAAACGCGCTCATAGAGGCGCTCATTTATCAAATGGTTGATAAATGAGGTAAGGTCTTAATTGGAGCTAAGGTTCAATTCTTCAGGCACACATTCTCAAATCTGCACATGAAGTGTTAGAACTTGGAAGAGAACGCGTGCTGAGTACTTCGGCTGCTATAAAGCGAATATCACCGCCATTCAGAAAGTGTGAAGAATGGACCGGTCAAGAGAAGGATACAAATTTTTGACGTCTACGGCGCCTATTTGGGTGGCAATTTGTTATAAGCAGCAGAATTGAGCAATAAAACTTGCGCTTTCGACACGTATCAATACGCACGAAGGTTCTATTCGCCAACATCAGCTTGATATGGACTCATGCCTTCACAAAAGTAAAGGGCGACGATAATAAAGAAAGTTTATACGGTTCCGTCGACAAAACTTACGTGCGTTGTTTGAAGTATGTTTTTTAAACCGTTTTAAGTTATTTTAACGCCAAATAGCAAGTGAGGACATTTTTGGTAGAGCATTTGGGAATCATAGGCTGCACGATACCATGTCCAGAAAGGCTAGCCAACACACGGTTTACCTATATTAAGTTCCACAGAGGGGCATGATGTAAAATACTTCTCCAGTATTATTGATGTCCAAATGTCAGAGACATTACCGATTTCGTGTTTCTAAACCTCTCAGCATGTAACATGCAACCAATATCAAGTGCTGAAGAGCGGTAGCATTAATGCCAATAACCCATCTGAAACGCCACAAGTGATGTGGCGACTTCCACCAAATCCATAGTTGACTATGAATGCAGAAAATCACACTTAGAGAAACAACAGTTTGCCTATGAAGCGGCACTGCACAGAAAGCCCATTTTTTCTTGACAGAAATGCAGAAAGGATATTCAAGGATATAGATTGTGAATGCCTACTATTCAATGATTGGTAAATGATGTTCATACTATCCGATCTCGAGGGAGCTAGAACCTTTATGTGGATAGCATAGTGTAAAAGCCACTTTGGGACACAGTGATGAATTACATTTTTAAGTCTGCAAATGCTCGCTACTTATGTATAAGGCTTTCATCCCACCAAGATCGGCACGAACTGCAAAAACACCATCAATGTGAAGAGAGAGATTTAGACTAGGCAAGGACGAAATGCTTGAATAAACTCAAAGGCCGCAGTTTGTCAAGTGTCTGTCAAAGTATGTCATACGTTAGTTTTGCTGATAATTAAATAGATGAAGCAAAAATGTTTGTAGTGGCAGATGTATTCGAAAACAACTTTGTCGGTTTGAAGTTTCAGCAATGAGATTGAGTGGAATATGAAGCAACACGTCGAGGCGCTTGGGCAATTTCTTTAATAAGCGCTGGGGCACTTCTTTAAGTGGATGATGCCATTATGAGACATTTTCGAATAAAAAAAAACGAGCAACTAATCAAGTGAATGCTCCTCTAATAACTCAAATGGGTTCGAGATTCCTCGAATTTTAATCAGAGAGTGTGCATAACCTTTGTACCAAAAAACATGTTAGCTCCTTTCAACCTTTTTTTTGGCGGACTTATAAGAGCTGTCCCAAAATCGAGCTGGTTGAACCACCTGCCACCTTAAACTGAACAATTCCATTTCCTTTCGTCTATGTCATATTTTCTTAGATTCACTTGATTTGACTTGTGTCTGGGACGTTCACCAGAACCCATTGAAACTTTTTCCATTTTGTTTATGGACAGTCAAAAGGACATGCACTCGCACCATCAATTTCTCCATCAACGTGCTCACATTTACGCACCGTCTTTATGCATCCGTACTTAATCATTCATAAAAAAAACGGAACTCTCTAAAACTTGGCGAAGTAGACAAATAAAAAAGAAGGAAAGGAAAAAAAAAAAAAAAATCTTTCAACTCACCTCTGTAGTTTGTCAACCGTAACCGATTTTCCATTTTGTATGCATAACGTGAACGCTGAAAATGTTATAATTAAGAACGCGCAATGATGCATAATTTTTGCGAGCATTCTGTTGAAACTTAATTTGATGGCGGAGAAAATCACTTGCACTTATCCCACCACGTACGAGTATATTTGCACCAGCTCTTGGGTATGACACCCAGAACATAACTTCTTGGAATGTTCCAACCGGATGGGGACCGACCTGATTAAAAGCACCATTCACTTGTTATTCTCACGTGGAATCAAAATGGGTAGGAAACTTATGCACTTGCCACAGTCGAAGATGAAATGTCGCTTTGCATAGCACGATACAGATGAGGCATCTGAACTCCAAGATTCAAGGATACAATAGCTTCGTTCTTCTCAAGGACCGTGTGTTGATTTGTGGTGTATTAGATGAATTCGTATTCGTGTCGTATGCAGGATGATAAAAATGAGAAATATTTCACAACGATTTGCACGTCACTTTTCTTAATTATGCCACTGCCGTCAGGACAGCATAACAGAGACGCTACGTATTCCCCGACCAATTCAGTTCAACAAGGATCCACTTAATCACAGAGACTGGGTTCACTTAATTAGAAAACAAAAAAAAAATGGAAAAATCCCAACGAGGAAAACACAAAAAAAAAAAACAAAAAAAAAATGCCACCTCCCGGAGGTCGGATATCACGAAACTTAGTGACTCGCAATAGTTTCAGCTTGTTGAACGCGCGTTGTATTCGTACGTGCGTTGAATTTAAGATGAAGATATCGAATGAACACACCGTCGAAGGTTTTATGCACATTTCGCCATCTCCAACGACCGACTCTGAACTCCAGATTTGTGTGTTTTTTTTTTTACTTCGTCAACGAAAGGAGGAAGGGGTTTTCCCAGTTTGGTAGTAAAAAAAATTGGTTTGAACCCAAATGTTGACCAGTTCCGGGCTACCTATATGGAGTTACTCTCGACAGAGTAATGCCAACCTTTCTACCTTTTCCAGTTGATGATTACGAGAATGTTGGCTCTTACTTGTTACTTGTTAGCCAAAGGCAGTAGTATTTGGTAAAACTGTTAGTCACTCTTGACGGCGCCGACGGTATTGAGGTGGAAAATTGTTGGTGAGACGATGTTTTTTTTTTTTGAAATACTCGTTGCAGTGAAAGTTGCCCGTGAAGTCATAATGACGACGATGAGGTAGCGAGTTTTATCTCCCCCCCCATAGTGTCGCGCTATTGTTGTGGTATAACATAGAGACATTGGTTAATGTTGTTTGTTTGCTTAGTTTGCCATCATAATGGTTGATGGTGAGAAAGGATGAGGTAACATTGGTCTATTAGGTGTGTGACCGTAAATTGTCTAGGGTGTTGCTCGATTAGACTTGCTGATGAACCAGTTGCGGTTAGTGGGTTGCTGGTTTTTGCAAAATTTCGTAATATCTACTCCGCTTTGAAGTGGAAAGCAGATATGTTGATCTATTGCATCTCATAATTTCGCATTTTATTTATTTAATTGATTTACTTCTTTCGATTTAGTGCAAATGGGCACACCATTGCGATCCGCATTGAGTATAGCTTGTGGCTCCTCAATGTATACACGAGTTGCGATTAGTATCTTGTATCTCGGCCTAAATGTATGTGAAGAAATTTGATAAATTAAACAATTAGATGATGGACGATAGTATATAACGACACATACTCGTATGTACTTACAGATACGGACAGCTTATTGCTGTAAAACCCGGAACATACTTCAGTTCTGAAGATATTTGCAAGTGGCCCTCTTTAGACGTCTATCACTAGGAAACGAACAGAGTCCTGTTCTGTTCTCGCAGCTCTAAATTATTCGCCCTTCTTCGGAAGAATATTAGGCAGACAGCAATTTTGCATCCCTGCCAGGAAGTTTATTGAGATCATTACTATTCTGAAAATGAGGATCAACAAGTGCTTTGACTCAATGTCATTCTCGCTCTGCGACCCCAACTCTTCCCAGGTGTCCTCGACTACTCCTCAACAGTTCTGCGCCATGTTTGCCTTGGGCGGTCAGCTCTTGTTCTATTGCATGGCGTCATTATGTCATTGTCCATTGAACGCCTCTGAGAGTGCTGCGCTGGTAACATCGCTTATTATCAAAAGAAAAAGACACGGTGATAAAATACACCCCTGCCGAACTCCGACGTTGAATCCAAATCTGATAACTTACCGTTGTGTTGAATACGACATTATGCACCTTCGTGCGTAGCTGATTTCATATTGATAGCAATCCTATACAAACTCTCAGTCCACACTTTCAAAGGCCTTCTTGAAATCGATAAAAAGCGGGTAAAACGAAGAATTATGCTCGGCGCATTGCTCTACGATGGTCCGCAGAGTGTTTATATGATCGGTGCAGGAGGATCCAGACCGAAAGCCTGCTTGCTCGACATCGAGTGTTGAGTCTAAATGTACTTTGATTCCGTCCAGAATTATCTTCGCATCTCCCGCCAATTTATGTAATCCATCAGGTTGCCCTTTTTGGCAACTTAACATCTATCCCCTGACTCCATTCCTCCGGAAAACGCTCCTTTTTCCCATGAATTAGGTATGATAGGTCTCAGTAGCCCTATTGATGTATTAGGCGCGAGAAATCTATCAATGCCTACAGCTTTGTTCTTCTTCAGGGCCCTTATTGTGCTCGCAACCTCTGTATTGCTAGTGGGGCCAGTGAGAATTCGGGAGTTTGCTACTTTATTTTGGTTCGGGACATTCACACTGTCGTCTATAAGGTTAAGTACCATGGCGAAGTGCTAACTCCATCTTCTGAGCTTCATCTTCATCTTCATCTGCGTCCCTTGCAAGCTCGGTCTTCCAGTTGTGCACTAAGTTGACCCCTTCGATATATGTATGCCACCTAAGATGAGGTCGTTGGAGTCGAAACCTTTCCGAAAATTTTTCGTTGCTCAATAGAGGGCTTTATTGCATTCTTAGCCCAAGTAAACAGCGATTGGAAAGAGAGATTTTTAGCATGATTTTCACGCTGGTGGCGTTGTCTGAGTCAATAATGGAGACAAGGTAGACAAAGTCAATAGTCGCAGACGCTCAATTGGCAGATTGCTGTGTGTTTTCCATCACTGGACAGACTGGCTTCCGAGTTTCATACACTTCTTTCAAGAACGATGTCGAAAAAATTCCATAACAATGCATCTGACAATGAAGGTCTCAATTTTATTATTGCCGATCATAACGGAGCGGCGTGCATTCTCCATCGTCTGCATGCTCGATTGAGCTTGGCAGGGCTCTGTGTAGTTCACCTCTATAGATGCTGAATATGGGTTTTTGAAATGGATGAAGAGGTGGTGTGTATTTGGATTTTGTGGATATTTTCCAGGATCTGCAGTAATGAAAAAAATTTGATGTATGGTGGACTTTCCTGGCCTAAACACATACTGATAGGGGCCGGTCAGACTGTTTATAAACGATCTTAGACGATCACACGGGATTTTATATGCGATGTTGAGGGGACTTGGCGTAGTTCATTCCTTTCTTTAGGATCAGACAAACAATGCTGAGGTTCCAATTCTCCGGACATACTTTCGTCGAACCAGGTTTTGGAGATGAGTTGATGTATACTCCGTAGGCAATCATTCCATAAGCTTGGAAATTTCTGTCCTGACTTCGTCTTCATCGGGTGATTCTTAGCATAGCCTGTTTTTTTTTTATAATTAGCTCACTCTCTGGGGATTTGTGTACGCTTAAAATGTTTGTACACAGTGCGGGCGAAGGAAATTTAGGGATGAAGAAAACAGAGGTACCGATGTGCATTGGTCTTAAATGTTTGCAAGTTATAACGACTAGGAAATAGAGAGCTCGATTACAGTTTTACAGTTTGGTCATGTTCGTTTTAATTTTTAAAGAAAAATTATTCTAGTAGCACCTCTCTAAGGGCTTGACCGAGCGCTTCTCGTGCTCTTTCTTTCCTTCTTTTCTGCTCGTAGAGCTCGCGACCCCTCTCGTTCTTCTCTGCAGGGCCGCTCTACGAGTACATATCCGTTGTTTACAAGGTTTGTCTGTGTGCAGTTGTCATCGAATCGAAGCAAGTTGAAAAGCAGTACATCAGAGGTTACGGGTGCTCTACATTCGATACTGGCGGCATCGCCCTCCTCGAGAAAATAGTGCAGGCAAACTCAATCGGAAAAGGCGCTGACGGTTTTATGCGATTGTAGTCGTTCGACGCTGAACTTCCTCACAATGGCTGTTACGGATATTCCTGGTTATGTTAGCTGCTCGGAACCGGAACACTCGGTCATCTAAAATAGTGTAGGAGTGCCTCCATCAGTCGCAATGTAATCAGTTTTGTTGGCGGTTTGTCGCCTTATGGATATCAAGATCCTAAATTTGTGTGCTGGCTACAGTTATGAGTAATACTTTATGTTCAGACGCAAAATCATAATCAATTAATCCTGTGACGGCTTCCGCAGGTGATGCCGCGGAGGTTGTACTTTCCGACCGTACTCCCAAGGACGCTTTTCACGTTATAATTAGGGCATTGCTGGAAGGTTTTATCGAGGAGCTCGTAGAGGCAGTTTTTCGTAAGATCTTCCCTCTCCTCTATCGGGGCGTATTCGCTTATGAGGGTTATGTTGCTTATGTCTGATATGTAGATGTCTGTTCGAGTAGACATAGTCTGTTGAGGACCTGAATATTTCACGTGCAGACCCGTGGTGATTTAATCCTTCGCCTGGATCGTCAAGAGTGACGAACCACATTCTTTTATCTCTTCCGTACAGGGTTGTGAGCCCTGGCCAGTGTTAAGCTACTTGTCGAGCACTAACTTACCGTTTTAGCCTACATGAGTAAAGGTTGACTCATGAGTATTACCGAGGATAACCACTGGCATGTAATGCATACACTAAGCTGCGGAATTGATAGTTGCGCTGCTGGTCCAATGCAACTTTTAGGATATTTAGCAGTAGAGGCATCGATCAGGGCCAAAAAATGCACGTGTAATTCGAAGCAAAGCCAGGTCCATGGTAATTATTTTCTTCGATTATGAAGGTTTTGTGCACCATGAATATGCTTCGTAGGGTTAGAATTTTGAAAAAGGGTCGTGTTTTTGGATGAGCGACGACTGCCTTCTTCACCATGATAATACGGCAGCGCAGTTGGCGTAGAGTTTCTCGCAAAATACAGCATTATAGATCTTCGTTAGATTCCATACTCAGTATCGATGTGACTTTTGGCTTTATAAAAATATCAAAGTCCGCTCAAAGGGCTCGGATTTTACGACATAGAGACGATTCAAACGAATGTGACGTGTGCATCCTAGATTCTAGAACTCTTTCAACATGTGGAAGTACCGATGGAAAGGACTATGGAAGAGTTGAACGGGGACTATATACTTCCCATTGAAAGTATATAGTCGTATTTTGTGAGGCTTTATCTAAGCATTTGTTTCCTGAATATGCTGTATGCCAACGGCTTTCAAACTCAAAAATGTATTCCTTGAAAAAGTCCCTATTTTCACTCCGTCGATCGCTTGTCACATGGCTTATTTGACAGTCGCCTAATGGGGTCTTCTATCTACTGACTTTCATTCTGCTGGCAAAAGCCATTATCCGTTGTCGCTGTGCTTTTCATAGGGTCCGTCAAAATTGGATTCCAATTTTAGTATTACAGTCCTCGCATATGATTCTGATATCGTATTTCGGACTGCTTCTGAAAAATTCACGACATTTTGCACAATAAGCAACTTCCATAGTGTATCTTTTTATTCAGTGGTTTCATATATTTTGCGGAACTTCAGCTCATCTATTTGGTCATCCCAGTCGTACTTGAGTATCCGCAACTCTTGTATACGTAACCGGAGGAGTATGATAACTGGTGTAGCATCCAACCCATGGAATCGCAAAGGGATACAGCCATACACATTAGAATCCGAAATTTTTCCCGATCTGCTTGAGGTAGCAGGAATTGTCGAAACATTTGTTGCATGTCGCTGGTATAGGCGAGTTCTTATTACCTATTCTGGTGGATAATGTCGAAAATATGACATTGCAGTTTTGGGCCTGACTGAATTAGTTGATTTAGAGAAATTCCGGTGCTTGACGGCGCGCTGGCGTTAAATAAATTCCGTAACCTTGTTGTGACAGTATCTTTTCAGATAATGCTGATATATGGGATATAATAAGCCTTTTCGGTCTCGTCTCGCTGGATTTCAGTAGGTACTGGGGACATGTGATTTGACGCGAGATAGTCCTGCATAAAGTCGTTTGACATTTCCTATGGATCTTTCCTGTCCGATATAGGATTTGATTGCATTGTGATAGGAATTTCCTAATGCTGGTGCGTCAACTTTCCAAGGGATTGGGACGAAGTAACGGCCGTCTTTGGTTAGTGAGTGTTTTTCGATGAATAAGTATGAACTCTCGACTTCACCGAAGTCTTCTCCGGTAACGGGCAGGTCCCAGAAATTTTGCTGGGCTCGCCTCGAACTTTGAGAGTTTTGTAAAGGTTGACGTTCGTTTTCCAATTTTTTCGTTCCCTGGATCTCCAGATACGATCCTCCCACCAAGGTAACTATTTTTAAGTTACAGCCCATCCTTCTTTTCCAGACCTGGACGTATCACCGTAGAATATACTTGGCCACCCAATAACAGAGGCTGGTTTGTTAAAGTGTGGATCTGCAAGTGGCTTATCAAAGGACGATTTCCAGGCGATGTGACTACCAGTGCTCTTCACAATTGGTAGGTCTGGGTGATCCAGCTTCAGCTTTATGTTGGCAATGGAACCGACTGTTCCAATTTTTCCTCCTACTCCGATAACTTTAACAAGTGCCCGTCTTTTTGGCAATCGCAGCTTCTAGACCAGATCTTCAGATATGTAGTTAGCTTGGCTGCCCTAATCTAGTAAACAGCGGACGGACAACGAACGTTGTCATTATTAACTACGAGCGTTGAAATAGCCGTAGGCAGAAGTACACCAAAAGAAGTATCGAACTAATTTTTGCATATGTAAGTGCTGCTAGTTGATGAAGGATAAGTCATGATTGGAGTAGATGCAGGAAACAGTTCCTTGACATGTTCTGCATATAAGATACTACCTTGATCTGCAAAGGGAACGATAGATCTTGTGATTCCCAATTCGGGGCAAAGTAAACTTCTTTGTCACTTCTGCTCCTGCTGCATTGGGTTGGAGAGTAACATGTACTCTTGTTTGCGGGATGCTGAAATCTTTTTTAGACATTCTTTGAGTAAATCGAAGGTTGTCGTCTTGATCTAAATGGTGCTGATATACCATGAACAGGAAATCTTCTATCTCCTCTAAGGTTCGTCCATTCTGCCACCTGTGACAGTATCAAAACCTCGAAGGATTAAATAGGCCATGATCTGTTCTTCATTTATTTCATTTCTTTTGAGGGGATAATGCTTTTTCTGCGCTCCTCCTTGTAAACTCATTCCAAGACCTCCTAAGAGTCCTTCTTACTTATTTTAAGACATTTTCCCTTATACTGAGCAGAGCAAGAAAGCTGTTTGTTTAAGGTCCATGGCCTTCGATTCGGCCGATTTCCCATATCCCGTCTTTTACGACACGAACGCTTTATAATTTCTGAGTAGCCCTGGGGTGTAGAGTTGCACATGATAGCGCTAGTACTGATAACTGAGAATGCATTCATGTTCATAACAAATTCCTGACGAAGTTTGGAAACTCTTACATTTGCTAGCTCTGTTGGAGTGTCTGCAACACCTGATCTGTCCTGATTTAATAAATAAATTTAGGTTGATTCTTCGGAAAGCGTAAAGCGGAGCTCCAGAGTATTTTGTTATGCACAGAATCAACACCTTTCGAACGGTGCTACTTTTAGGAAGCTTGACAGTGACACATTGGTGCTGTTAGTACCTTGTTTTTGGTACTCAGGCTTTTGCCTTGGTATACCTACTTTGAAAGAAAGTTCCAAAAGTATTCACAGGATACAATTTGAATTAAAAAAAATAATAAAACTCCCTTTTATTTGTAACAATAAAGAGAAAACATTTATTAAGCTCTTAAAAGCTAGTCTTCTACATAGTTTAGAAAAAAAATATAAAACAAAAGAATGCAATAAATACGAAAAGAAAACACAATTACATCGTTGAATACAATCGTACATACATACATATAATAGATACGAACCTTCTTAATATTATCTGCATACAGAATTTCATCAGTCACACAAGTAAGAGTATGTGCAAGTACGTTTAAAACATTTTAATATCCCGACAATAACTTACGTTCATAATGCAAGCCAGTGGATTGTGTTGGTTGGAACAAAAGGACTAAAACGACTTGCACTCCTGTACACAATACAAATATGCTGACTGCATACAAATATACAGACACTATGTTGCTTTGTTAAAATTTTAAATCAACAAGTTAATACCGTCGGACTGATGAAACTCCAGCATCCAACACCGCTTAATGGGTGGACAATATACAAAGTCCAGATGTCCTGCCAGGGAATATTTATTGCATTGTACCATGGATGGTGGAATGAATGAATGAATGAAAGACTAGAATATGAAGGAGGGGTATATGCACTCTTGTACACAGTGTACGAGTATACCGGGCTTATGCATCTCGAAAATACTTTTGGCAAACACTACACTACAGTCCACCGATGCGGCAGTCCTGTCGAAATTGCATTGGAGATACGACGCGAGTGCTTTTAGGACACTGTTGATGATGTTGCTTCTGCTGGACTTCATAAAGCACTTGCCACACACCAGGAGGTACGAGTAGAGGACTTTAATATATCTACATAATTATTTACATGCAGGATGGAAGGCGAAGGATGCGCGCGTGTTGCAATTGTCGTCTTTGTGTCTCTTTGGTTAGAAGAGAAAAGGTCCAAGCTAAATGACGATGGAAGCAGCAACAACAACCGCTTGGACCTGGGCTCGGATGAATGGTATTAATCCCTCTGGAATTGCGGTGGGTGGAATGATTCTGGTCTATCAGTTCCACACTGTAAACGTTTGGCCAGGTGCTTGCACAATGGTACATCCCGGATGACATCACCGATGAAGACCGAAAGCAGATACCATTGCTTCATGCCAGTTGATTGAACTTTGTAATTCCTGCAGAGAAAGAAGGACAAAACAAGAAAGTCATCACATTAGACATCATACAGTACATACGTATAGATATATTCGTACACATACATCTAACACTTAGGAGACTATGATAAAACGTACGAGTACGAGTATTTCGTATCCTTTGCTTATTTGCTTTTTGTAAAAGGATTCTTTGATGGCGCTCCCTTTTCATGGGAGCAAGCACTTATGTCTGTGGATGTCCAAAACGATACCAGTGCTGAGCTTAAATCTGAACATACCTAGGTTTGCACATGTAGAACAATAGACTGGGCAATACTTTGGTCCGTCATCTTCTTTAGTTTTTTAGACTTCCCTTCGGTTTGATGGAATTAAATTGAGATCCGGGAAAGGGACAAAATGTGCTAAACAATGCGAATTTTGGGACGATATGGGTGCATATGAGACTCAAGTTATGTGTTGGTCATAGTGCTGTATGCTGGGAATAATGGTGATTTCTGGTAGACAGATTCAGAGTGGTAAACCGTGGCACATTCGCGAAGTGCAACCAAAAACTATCTTAAGTGACCATAAATAGTATTGTAAGCCATGCCATGATCTAGGTTTGACCTGATCATCAGAATGAAACATCTAGTTTAGCATAGAATTTAGGCAAGAAGCGTTCAAGGCAGCCCTGCAAAGAAGAACGCGAGCTGTTCCAAACGCTTTGAGCAAAGGATCGTAAAGGCATATGTAGACGTTCTTCTGCTGAATTGATGCCTGGAAATTCTACCAAAAAGTGAAAAGAACTTGCCAGCATGCCACAAATACCGCATAAAAGCATGCAGAGATATAGATGGGAACGTAATAATGGAGCCGAAATCGGTTTAGAAAATTCGGAAGTATTACTAACTGCAGATTGTGTAATATAATCCCAAAGACGAAGAACAACATATCGCTATCTGGCAGCTTGAACCATTTAAGGTGAACGGTGATCGACAGGAACTTCATCAATCCGACGAGATCAATAAAGCTGCAGACGGACTGTCCGCTGAATTATTTAAAGCAGTGGGGATTATACACCAGATCATGTGTACAAGGACACTCTAAACTGCGCTAACTTTATAGGAATCAGTCTACTCAAGATTTTGTATAACGAAATGATCATTTTATAGATTGTTATCTATGTGGTTTTAGGCCTGGTAGGTCCAACATGGACCAGATATTCACTTTATGGCGGAGAAAAGAGGGAGCGTCACATCGGCTACCACCTGCTGATTGATTTTAGGTCCTAATATGACGGCATTCGTGGAGACGGGCTTGATAGAGCTACATGCATCTAGGAAGACAATGGGTAACGCTTAGTGCCCCATTTAAATCGGTAATGATACCACCGAGGCAAAAAAAAAGATTTCGACAAGGTGTGCACATTCTCAATTTTTTTCACGACGACAGTATCACAAGTGCTCAATCGGATTCAGAAAAATTTGAACAACCTTAATGTTGTTTAGGGCTTGGTAATTCTTAAGTGGAAACAGAACGTCTCTAAGGTTTAACGTGGGAGGCTGCCAGGTTGCCTGAATCCCATGGAGCTCATAGCGGATTGAAGTGCTCTATAATGTGAAATAATCTCCATTCTCGATCTTTTGACCGTCATGCGGAAGCCTCATTAAGACGGGTACCAATTCGAAGTCAACGTGTGGGCTAGTCATCCCCTTTGATCGAGGATGAGGACTACTTAAAACCTCTGCCAATGGGCCACGGCACCCTGTAGTGTTTCCTATATTTATTAGATTTTCAAGAACTGTCGAAAAACCCTCCCTGCGACTTTAGATTTAAAGCACAGCAACCATGACGCCCCCACAAGAAGTCTAACCTCTTCAAATCAAGCTGGAACTGAAGTTCTAGGGGCTCCAGATTCCCGCGGTACAAAATTAAGCCTTTTTCGTACTACCAGTAAGATACCTTGTATCGACTGACCGCTTCGAGTTCAAGAATGTTGGTGGTCAAATGCTACGTGCATCAGTCGCCACTTTGATCTTCTTTTGTATAAGACCTCAAGGGGAAACAACGTGTCATGGGATGAACGTGAATACCTGTAGGGAAGACTTAATTTCATGGGGTGCCCATACATGGGAGCAAGGATTACGCTTGAAGCCTTCCTGAGTGTACCAATTTGAAACTGTGTTGGAGGCACAGTACCATCCTTGGTATGAGTCGAGTCCGATCTAAAACCTCTAGCTGTACTCTATGCTAAGCATCGATCGGGAAATCGCGCACAACAATGAGTGCGTATGGTGGGTTAACGACGAACTCTTTGAGAGGAGCCGTAGGGCGAATCAAAAAAGGGTAAGTTGGTGGAACCGCTATTTGACAGAGAAGCGAAGTGTTGTTAGAAACATAAGGAAGCGATTCCAAAGGTCTAGGGCGGCTAACGCTGAGAACCTGGCCCAGCTGGGCATTGCCTTTCGGCGAGGGCTCGCTGAGTATAAGCGTCTCATTGTCAGAACAAAGTAGTCTCACTGGAGAAACTTTGCCTCTAACAATAGAGATGATCCCTGGGGCAAACTCTATAAGATTTCCCGAAGTACTAAGAAGACTGCTGATATTGAAGGCATTCGTGTGGATAATAAGAATAGGTCTGACCCTAAATCTTATCGGGGCATCAGCCTGCTTCCGGTACTAGGAAAAGTACTGGAAAGGGTTATGGTGAAAAGGGTTTCGGAGAGCATGACGGAACCAATGTACCCCTTTCAATTCGGCTTTACAAAAAGCAAGTGTGTTGAGGATGCATGGTCTTTCCTAATAGACAGAGTCCTGAGAAACAGCGCCAAGGTGGTTATAGGCATCTTTATTGGTTTCAAAGGTGCCATTGATAACCTGAACTGGAAGAGAAAAGTAACCAAGTTGCAGGAATTGGGCTGTCGGGAAATTGGGCTTTGGGGAAGCTATTTTTCCGACAGAAAAGCGAGTGTGGTAAATACGCACGACAGCGTCTCAATTAGTGTTGAGAGGGGTTGACCCAGGGATCCATCTGTGGTCCTTTTATTTCGAACCTGATGATGGATCCATTTTTGTGGCGGATAAATGAGCTCTGTGGGTGCTGCGTCTATGCAAATGACCTGCTCCTCATCCTCGAAGGCCAATCAAGGGTCCAAATCGAGGAATTAGGAGAAAGAGCTTTAGCAGTCGTTGCTGAATGGGAAGAAAGCGTTGGGGTAAGTGTGTCACAGGATAATACTGTTTCAATGCAGCTTAAGGGCACATTGAATACAAGAAGTCGGGCTTTTGCGATACATTTGAACGGCTTTAGCATTAGGTGTGTGACTGAGGTCACATATCTGGGCATAACGTTGGGTGAGCGTATGAACTTCATGCCTCACCTGGTTCGAATCAGACAACACATGCTGAGTGCTGTAGGCCAAGTAAGGCGCAGTTTGTGATCTGACTGGGGACTTAACAGGCGTTCTGTCCGTATCATATATGATGGCCTTTTTGCTGCTTGTGCAACATATGGAGAATCGGTATGGTACGACAGGGCTATGACTGTGGCTGGTCGTAAGCGGATCTTGTCTTGCCAAAGAGTCGCCTTGCTTGGGTGTTTACCTCTGTGCCACACTGTCTCCATAGAGGCAATGCAGGTGTTGTTGGGAGTGCCACCTCTGGATTTGGAAGCAATACATCGTGGTATTGCTCTCAAGATCAGAAAAGGTCTCCCTCTAATTGGTCGAGATTGGGTTTCCCCGGAAGTCGATGGCCTATCCCTGAAGCAGCGTAAAACCTTGCTACACGCGTGTGTTCTATCTAGCGAAATGATGCTAGCGAAAACAACAGGGTTCCTAAGGGATGTGCTAACCCTCAGCCTGGGCTTCTTGTTGACCGGGCACCGCTCTCTTAATGCATTTTTGCTTAAGAGAGGGCTTAGCGGGGTTGCGAGTTGCTCATGTGGAGCCAGCTATGAGGACTGGCTTCATGTTCTATGTGAGTGTCCCAATTACTCCGACATTAGGGACTTGCAGGCTATGGGCATCATCTTTAATTGTGAGGCCTACGATGTCAGATGAGTTATTACTGATACCGTAAATTTCGAAAGAACCCGTAGTTTTGCAAAAGAAGCGTTTAATAAATAGATAGGCCGCCGCAAGGTTGCGAAACTTGACCGGAAGCTATATTCTGGTACTACGGGAGGTCAGGAGCCACCGGAACTGTGGTTCCGGCCTGATCTAGGAGTTGGCCCACTTGTGGGAGTATCGTGGTGCCTGTAGGTTTGCACCCAAAATCGCGGGGAGAGCAGACCTAATGGAACTTGGACATCTCATGGCTTAGCATATGTTGTAGTGTACTACGACCTGTGCTAAACCATGGGATTGCTATGGAACCAATTGGTCTGCTCGATGTGGAGTTGCATAGCAACCGGGTGCCATGACCCACAGATTGGCGGAGGTATTAGATAGGCCTAGACCATTCACCAAAGGGGAAGTCCGTGCCTTGCACACGACTTCGAATCTGGTACTGGTAGCAGTACTTGTACTACCCGAAGGGCGCTTATCAACGCATTGTTTTGATATCTTGTGCGAAGACGCACCGTAGGCTTAAGCCTTCACGGCAGGTATCTACGTACAACACAAGAGACATCTGTACTTAATTGCATCTCTACAAAGGGTCAAACCAACAGGAAGACCCTCCCGTGAATTGTTTTTAAACCACAGCCACCATGACTCTCCCACAAAGGGGGTCTACCTCTAACAAGTCAGACCCGGATCAAGATCCGGGGGGCTTCTGACTCCCATGGTAATGTGATTTAAGTTCCAACAAAACCAATGACCGGCCGCTTGTAACTGTGTCATCTGATAACCAGTACTTTGATATGCCTCACCTTTTTATTAGGCCACATCTTTGATGGGTGGAGCCTCGATAATTGATCGGGGGCCCCTCAGGTGGAAACAATTCGCAAAATATAAAAAGTGTTTGGAAACGAAGCAATGGGCACCACACAGATAGAGGAATGGTACAACTGCTTCAGAGCAATGGGTGAAGCTCGTTCTGATAGGCCCTCAATATCCATTGATCAATTAGGGACCCTAGTAAAGCTGAATCGTCGAATAACAGTCAGAGAACTTGTTGACGAGGTGAGCATTAGTGTTGGATCAATTGGAAATGGCTATGAAAGGGATCAGTTTTCAGACCAGGGAAGACATTATCCAGAGGCCGACGGACCACCTACGCGCCATACCAGAAGAGGCTTTCCACGAGCTTTATGAGCTCTAATACGACATTGACCTTGGCATAAGAGCTGGAATCCAGAAGAAGAACACCACCGGTGTGGAGTGTCTTCGTATGCATTCCCGATGGACATGGAGGAAAGAAAGACTTTGAATGGTTGCATACTCAGGTAGAAATAGATCTCAACCGACTTGGTGGGTCCAACCGGAGCTCCATACTTCCATAGGAAAGTTCTTATACAACGAACTGAAATCCAACTTTAGCTAATTGATTTCCCGTCATCACATCACCCGAAAGCATATCTGCCAAAAGTATGGCAGCACATTTTTGGTCGAAACTTTTGAAAACCGTCTTCCCTCGCTGCTTGTTCTTGTTTAATGTAAATAAAATGTATGCATGTGAATAGGAGTAATATGACAAGGCCATAAATTAAGTCAAAGCACTTCAAAGTAGATGTCATAAAATTTTGACATGAAAACAAGGTGCATTCACATTGTGATGGGAAACCATTTCGTCCTCCATCTCCCCGGTGTACAAGTATCGTATAAATGAAAGGCTAAATCCCACTCTGGCAATGACCTAAACACCAACTAAGGCAAAACTTCCATTCCGGTTGTAATAAGTCCGTTTGACTATGCACAGATATTGTACTCGTATCTGTGGACTACGTACGTACCATGACAGTAAAAATAAAACGAGAATTCCAAAATTTGAATCGAAACTACGAGTATCTGTATTTGTGCATTGTTGCATCTCATTCTCTTTAGTTAGGTGATCTTTAGATTTCCGACTTCAGAGTAGCTAGACGAGACGGGCGAATAGGTGTGATGGGGAAAATTTCATCAGAGTTTATGTATCGAAACTGATTAGAGGACAAGGAGGTTCTGCCACATCCGGAACGTATCCAAGTAGCCCAACATCACCAGCATCAGCAGTCACTAGTCATGCATGTGCAATATTCGTACTCGTATTTCGGACATTTCCGCTTTGCTAAGTTCCATGAAAATGATGATAGGTACGAGGACGAGCACTGTCAGTGTTGGGTATGCATAATTTTATTTACACTGGCTCACAGGATTACGAAGTATAGTCAGTTGGTTGGTTGAGAGAGAGAGAGACAATTTACTTGTTATCTCATGAGGAACAGCAGTAGTACAATGCTTTTGCAATTGTTAAGCGAAGATAACATTTGTGAACCGAAAACCTATTAAAATCTCCAGAGTGGTGTCCAGAGTCTCACATTGTATCATTTGTTACAGCACCCAATCCAACGTCACTGCCACGTAAAATTTCAGCAACGTTCAAAGTTTTTGGTAACTTTTGTCGGAGTAAGTAGGTATCCTGAAAAGTGTGGTAAGGCAAAGTTGTCCGTAGCACACAACAAGTTTAGAGGATAAAAATGATTTTAACATGTTTGAACTTCAGATGAACTTTAGCCAGCCAACCCATGGCAAGGCAACTGAACAAAAAACTTTGACTTCAAAGTACGAGTACTGAGTGCTGTGCAGCAAAAGGACACGTAAGTGCACTTTTGCCCCTGCACTCGCTATTCTCTATTCTCTATTCTGTATCCTGTCTCCCTTCGGTTTCGGTTTCTGTGGAAAGTGCATCAATGAATTTAAGTTTCTGTGGCAATTATACAATGCAAGTTATTTCTCTCAAAAATTTATGAAAAATTCGAATCACAGAAAAAGAAAAGCTTCAGAGGAAAAACTTATTCAATTTGATGCTGTTTGTTGCAGGAGAAACTTTAAATTGAAACGTTTTGTCGACAGGAGTGAGAGAGAGAGAGTCATTTGAGTTGCATCAGTAAAAATCTTTATTGCTGGCGTCAAGCACTCCAACGAGAAAGAAGTATCTATGATTTGGACAATGATGATGATTGTTTTTCCTCGTGCTTGTCGTGAAGGGAAAACAAAGACACAATCGGAAGGTGGTCTGAGTCTGAGTACGAGCATCTAGTGCAACAGATGAAGCTATGACAACATTTACAGATGACTTGGCATTTTCGTATAAAAATTTGATTGGAAATCATTTTATTGTTTCGATTGTGCAAGGACCAAGGATTTGTTATTACTTAATATGCAGAGAAGAGAGGTAGGTAGTTTTAGTTTCATTTTCATTTTCAGTTGCAGTTGCAATGTGTGTACTCGTATTTGGAAGAAACTTTATTGTCTGCTGCATTTCCATGGAGAAGATGACGACCATTAAAATAAATGAGCAGAACAAGAACGTAGTGATATAAAATTTTATTTTGTAACTAACCTTAGAATGTCTTGCCAGTCGGGTTGTGTACCTCTATTACCGGGACGTGCAGCATGTATACGGCATGGCTCCTCTAATATGCATGCCTTTGGACCGAACTCTTTGATGATCTCCTTTTCGGCGACAAGGGCATCAGCTGCTGCTTGTGAGAGATAAATTTGGGAAGCGGTGTCCCTCTTATTGCGAGCACGATAGGTAGCTGCAAAGAAAGTAAGCAATAAATGAAAATTCGAGACTCTCCGTTTTGATAGGAAAGATAGTTAAAAAGAAAAGAAAACGTTAGTGGTGTTGAATTTTTACGAGTAGAGGGCTCTCTTCATGCACCTGTCTGATTTAAAAACACCTTACCCATTAGTCAGATTTGTGCTTGTACTTGGAGAGGAAAATATAGACCACTAAGGACTATTTTACCATTGCTACATCCAATCTTAAGAGCTAACAAATTATAATGTCGTGGAGCTCTTAGTCGAATGATTCGCAATATAACTTTATGGCAAGTTCTACATAATCGGCTAAAAGATTCACCAGCCCACGACTATAAGCTGCGACCAAAGTAAAACGCAGAATGTGTGCAAATGTCCACATCCAAAACAAATCTCCAGCGGCGTGATATGCAAGTCCTGCAAAGCGACCGGCTCTGTTGTGCAGCCTAGTTCTCGAGGAACTCAGTTCTCCCCTTGTACGCGTTCAATATCGTGGTAGACGTCGTTACGGGTGTTGCAACTAACAAAAAATAGGACATCACACTGATCTTGACAGATGATAGTTGTCTTTTGTCTCACAAGTGCTTGCATATGTAACTGCAGAGGTTTTACTCAGGCCAACATGGTTTATACAAAGGTCATGGGGTCTAATAGGGCCTTACGGAAAACCAGTAACATTCATTTGAAATTGAAGATCAGCTCGTACTGAAACGGAAGAATGATCGGAGTACCTGTAGCTAGTGTGAAGATTTGGTTTAAACCCGGCTTTGCTACGAAAAAGTAGTAGGCATTGCGACCACTAGGATCTCTTCCGCCATGGAAGCCGGTTAGGGTGTAGAAGTTTTTCAATTTTCCATACAAATTTGACGAGTTTACTAGCCGATGCCCGGGTAGTGTTCTTCAGGTGTATTTGCGTCTCTATTTTGTGGTTGCAGCATCCTTATAACAGAGGGGCAGACGTTCATTTAATTTTGTATCTCAACCACAATATGCCTCCAACAATATCACTCAAATTATAACGAACTGGATGGCGTCGTCTGAACACTTCAGAGTACAGGTACATACATCCAAATCAGCCTGAATTATGCTTCTCCTCGCTAACTAGTCGTAGCATTCGGGAATTATGATACAGTGGAACACTTTGAAAGTGTCCCGCATATAACACCAGCTTATTGGTAAAAGACGTGGAAGTCAAGGTTTCCAACCTGACTCTCAATCGGGCAATGGTTACTTCATGTCCTCATATTCAACCTAGAGGCAAGAAAAAGCCGCACTGGTGAGCACCATCTATGGGACCGCTTGGGAACGGTTACAGGAAACTCTTTAACTAAGCAAGAGAGCACAAGAAAGGCCATAGATTGGGACTCGTATAAGAAATCCCTCAAAATATATAAAAAAAATAACTGAGTAAGGCAAAACGACAATCCTGGAAGTTATTCTGTGACAAAATAATAGAAACCTCCAAGGCGTCGGGGCTAAGAAAAATCCTCTCTACCAATCCTTCGATGTCTAGCAGTTTCAAAATGGCTCTTGAACGACCTCAAGTGATGAATCACTCAACCGTCTACTCGACACCCACTTTCCAGGTAGCTGCCTATTCACTGTCAATAACAAACTTAGCAGGACTACTACAGCCGCGACTAAAATTCACGATCTGATTAAGTTGTGTTAAAACAAGTCTTCTGGGCCGAACGGTATAATACCTGCCGAGCAACAAAGGTCCTCAGATATCATCTTGCGAACTGAATAGAAATGGTGCACATTCCCTTGTCATGGAGAGAAGTATAATAGATGTAGTTTTCATTCCCAAAGGACCTCAGACCTATAAATTTATCACTTTTGTCTGCGGCTCAAATGCCTACCGAAAAGGAAAGTCGATGGAAATGGATCTGCATTCACTGGCTAAGCACAGCGAAGAATGCCTACATTATAGAGAGTACACAACGGTCTAAGTAGAAAGTGCTTTTAACAACGTCAACACAACCGCAATCACTTCTGCACTGTCAACTCTAAAGGCAGATGATTTACTTGGGGAGTTGATCAGTCTTACGCTAAATAGAAGGATTATCAACTGGGTAGGTCTAATTTTCTAAAAGATGTGTCAGTAGAGGTACGCCGCAAAGCGGTGCCCTTTTACCCCTTCTCTGGAACTTAGTGGTCAATGAACTGCTGATATACCTGGAAGTATGTGGTAGCAGGGTGGTTACCAATGCGGATGATATTGCTATATCATCTCAAAACCATTAAAGAACTCAGCAAACAACAGATTGATAGATTGCGAGTAAGCCCCCATAAAACTGATCATGTCCTCATTTCCAGAAATATAAAATTCCAATCATAGACCCTTCCTCATTCAAATGTACCAGCTTAGTTCCAATACAGCAAAATATCTGGGTTTCATTTTCGATAGCAAATGCGGCCGTCAAGACTGATATGAGACTGATACTCACCTATGGGGTGGGTGTCTGGTCGACCGCCGTAGACAATGCTGTCAACTGCAGCAAACTAATCAGTTTGAAGTTCGAAGAACAGCATGTTTACGCATAAGCGTAGCCTTACTCATCACTCCATCCTCGATATATTCAGCAAGGAAGTGGCTGTTAACGCAGCTTTTCGCCTTAAGCCAAGTACACAGTGGGAAAATAAGCTATTCGGCCACGCTAATATTCTTCACATTGGCTATATTATGCCCCGATACTGGTTTGACAAAGACTTTCAAGTAAGGATCCCCTCTATTCCCCCACCAGAACCTCACAATAGGCTTGCATAGATCAAGTGTGATGAGGCATAGAACGGACTTAGCTCCAGATATCTCATCAACCGGCTAAACTAAGCATCCTCTCCAGATTTTTTTTTGAGGAAGATGCTTTCACGGATGACAATTCAATACATTTCCACACAGATGGATCCAAGACTAATTGCAATCACCGTAGCGTGCTCCAGGTGGAACTTTTGGCGATTTAATAAGTCCTGTCCTGGCTGAAGAAAAACGTAATATCTGCAAGGAATATCCGCATCTTTTCGGATAGCCAGGTCGGTATCAAATCTCTTGACTCAGTTTCAAAAAATTCAAAAAACGCCCTGTATACCTGTGTTGTGTGGCGGATATTCTAGAGAATTATAGTGCCGACCAACTCGCCAACTCTACCTATGCTACCGGAAAAAAGGTATCCTCGGCATACCAATCGCCACATGGAAACTAGGACTAGATTTGTGCTGATGGTGTGCGATTTGCAAAAATACCATAGACCTTGCAGATGCTTATCTACAGGTAGAGTTACACTGGGTATCCATTGCAGTCTTTAATACACTTTTTGGGCTTTTTAGATATGAAAGACTTCCATTTGGAATTTCGAGTCCCCCAGTCATTTACCAGAAGGTGCGCGAACAGGTCTTGTCAGGAGTCAATTGTGCCGAAAGATGACAAGGACTATTTAGTCAATCTTGAGGCAGTCTTAAAACGATTATAAGGGCACTGATTACCCATCAACTGTAGACAATGTGAGTTTTTTCAACCTGAGGTAGAATACATAGACCGCGTTGTAAGCGAGAAAGGAATTCTTCCATTCCAATGACGAGTAATGGTTCTAACACAGATGCATTGCCCTACAGACCTCAAGGAATTGCTGACATTCCTGGCTAAAATCAATTACTATGGAAAATTTATCCGAAATTTTTCTCAAGTGGAAGCAGCACTTAATCTCTTCCGTAGGCAAAGTGTTTCTTTTAAATGGGGACCAGTACAAGAAAGGGCATTTTCTAGTTTGAAGAAACTACTTTCTGACGCTACTAGTCTCATCCATTATAGCCCTTGGTATAGTTGGTAAGAAAAGGAGCAGTAATTGCACACTGAGATCAAGAGGACAGTGAACTGCCGATCGCGTTTACGTTAAGGAGACTAGACACACATCAACAGAGGAGGCTCTTTCGATTGTCTATGGGGTAACAAAGTTGCACCAATACTTATACGGACACTCATTCATTTTAATAACCGACCATAGGCCCTTGGTCTCACTCTTCATCGCAGATAACATGTTATCAACCATGATGGCGAACTGTTTAAAATTTGGAGGAATTACTGGCATAAAACATAGCACGCCTATGCCGACGCCCTATCTCGCTTCCTTAGAGCGCCCGATGCGCATTTTGACGAGTAAACTCGTTTCCTGCCGCGAAAGTTGAATCCGTAGTCGCTACAAGGATGCCATGTCAGGTCAAAGAAATTATTTGAACAAGATGGGGAAATTGCATCATATTTTCCAAGAAGGATGTCTGAATTGGACTAGTTTTACTTCAAACAGAAAACTTACGGATCGTTGTACCAAGTACTTTGCAAAATCGAGTCGTAGAGATGTTACACACAGGAAACTGGGTCATAGTGCGCATGAAGCAGTTCGCCATGAGATATTGTTGGTGGCCTAAATTAGATGGGGTCATGGAGGTTCTAGCCAACAATTGTAAGATTTTCCAGGCAGCAGCAACATATCCTAAAAAGTAATTCACCCCCTATATCCGAATTGCCATGGCAACGAGTGCACGTCGATTTCGTTGGTCCATTTTTGGGAAAGATAGGGTCGATCTGTATTGATGCATTTTTGAAATCTATTTTTGTTGTTCATAAGAAAGCTGCCACTACCACCACAAGAATTCAAGGCTTAAGAAGTATCTTTTCACCAGAAAGACTACCAGAGACAATGGTTTCAGATAATGGACCTCAATTCGCAGCCTCTGCCCAACGATTTGTCGTCACGTTTAAGTCCCACTTTAATACGAGTCTCAAGGGAAATCCTGGTCAAAATGCAGCTTTGTGGCAATGCTTGTCTACTTATCGCACTAGTCCACCGCAGCCTAATATTAGAGCTCGTTGTTGTTCGGGGTAAATTAGTAAAAAATCTGTTGAGTAAATTTTACAAGAACAAATCAGTGTATGACGAAATTTCGCTAAGGGACCACGAAAGGTTGAAGCAACTGTCGTGAATTCAATCGGATCGTGCTGAATAGTCTCAGATGGGTCACGGTGGTTAGAAAATTTTCACGCACGTTGCTTGAAATGGCACACAATGACACCTAAGTGGGGACCTTATCTCTGGCGTGTGGATGTAGGACAAAAGTAAGGCAAAGGAAGAACATATTGTAGGCCTTCCCTGCAAATAAAATCCAAGAAAATGCTACTTTTGTATCTGTTGTTTGGTAGAACTAACTTTCAACCGGACGATGATTGTTTAAGTAGAACCGAAACAGATGTGACAACATATCAATAGTAGTCATGGTGTAGACAGCACACGTACAGTATTGGGAACGCGTTTTGTCCAATTCGAGGGCAATAAATAATCTGCAGATACAATCACTCATGCGATATACAACATCACCATGCCAGCCAAATGTCATAAATACGCAAATTTCGCATGTAGTTGTACGAGTATGCACGTAAAAACCGCTCTTACAAAATATTTCCGAAAAGTCAACCATGCGACCCGTCCAACCTGCACTCTATATCCATATTGAGGTCATGGCTTCCATACAAAGTACCTCACTTGTGAAACATAATCACACAATCATGCTATGTACTCGTGTACTCGTATCTATCAACTAACTCACCTGGATTTAATGAGTATGCTAACTTTTTAGCAAACTGCGATAATCGCACCGACAGCACTATCACTGGAAATCCGACCAACTGAACGGGAAGTTCGAATAAGGGGTCCGGCTGCTGTGCCCACGCATCATCCATCATCTCCAAAAAGAATATCAACAATATCGCAATGGCAGGCAGTGAAAGTGACAGAATCGTTGACAATTTCATTATGATGGCACGAGATTTATTTTTAAATTAAAACGTCCGACACACTGCCAATCTAGATATGCAAATTTGATGATCACAAATTCTTTTTCGTTTACACGCACTCGTTTTAATTACAATCGCTTTGAGGTACAACACGGGTTTTTTGGTTTTTTCTTTTTTTTTTTTGCTGTAAACTCTGAACACCAATCTAATTTTTCACAGATTCAATTTGCATTACAAAGTGCTTTAGATGCTTGGGAACTTCACCATCCAATTAACGTTTGATACAATTTTGTTTCGATAAAACAAAAAAACAAAAAAAGAAGAAAAATTTGTAAAAATTTTAAATTAAAATATCCCTCGCTTGGGTCACACCAGGGTTCGAGTATGCAGTATTTACTGGCCGTGGTCGTTCTTCTTACTTGCAGTTCCGTCATTGACTAAAACCAATTTACCACAATGGCCAACTTCAAAAGTGTGCTGTAGGCCACCGCGGCATTCACGACAATTTTTTCGAGGTTTGGTCTACAAAAGAAACAAAGTTGTGTGTGGGTATCTCGTACGAACGTAGTATCGGCCAGTGAAAGTGAGCTTTTGGATATACTCGTATATTATAGATACTCGTACCCATACTCATATTCGAAGACGCTCGAAGACAACCTGGCAAAGACGAAGGTATTATGTTATGAAATTTTCTGTTAGGTCTGGCTTTACCGTCGTCGTATCGGGTATTGCAACATTTGATAGACAGTGAGAAAGATCGTTGGAAAAAGACTTGGTGTATACGAGTACCACCAAAACCTACATTTCCTGGCTTTTCCCTATCGAAAAAGGTACAAAACATCGATTGGTACACGTAAACCACGTCAATTGGCAACCGCAAGTTGAAGACGAAATTTTGTGAAATTATTGCAAAGTGATCCACAAACCGAAAAGAGATACGAGTACGAAGAATATGGTAGTGAGTATCTACGAGTACAAATGTGGTACCAATTTGGCTGCATAAGTTGATAGTCGGTCAACAGGGGGTAATGATGATGATACGAGTATGTATTGTATTGTACGAGTATGTTGGTTGAATGTTGCCAGAAACAGTGACTGTTGTGTTGCATAATGAAATTGTGGTTAAGTGAGTTGAGTTTGGAAGTTGTGCAGACATGAAGTGGAGTAGGCTAGGCTTTCGTGGACTGGTTTTTCTCCTTTTTTTTCTTTCACAACTTGTACGAGTAACTAACAATTTAATTATGGAAATGGTAAAGACTCTGCGGATGTAAATGACGGAAATGTCTTTAAAGATTCGGTTGATGTTTTCCTGGTGTGAAATGGGAAGTCTTAAATCGGACAGGAAGTACTCGTACCAGTTTGTAGTTTTGGGCTGTTGAGTTTTTGGTTGCTGAAATTTGCTGTTGTGAACTTTGGAGAAACAGTTCAGGTGAAAATGTAGGAAAATTACTAATGATGGTGGATGTTTGACTTGTTGGGGTTTTCTGCTTGAACTAGCTTCTTGACATAGGGAAAAATCTTGTTTGTTATGCGTAGATGCTGCTTATAGTGGTGAAACTTTGACAGACCGTGGATACATAGACATTGCGAAAGAAAAAGCGATGAGATACGAGAAGTAAAAGGCCATAAATCTGATCGTGTTTGGTTTATAGTAAGGCCATGGCTTGATGGCAGTAAATAATTAGATAATTAAAAATTTGCTTTGAATTTGCAAACTAATGCCGATTGCCCTGGATTTTTAGAAAAGAAAAATGCGATAGACAGGTTTTTTCATCCACGACTGCACTTTACACTTTGCATTCTCATTTCTAACTTTATTGTAAGCTCCTGTGATACATTTCAATTGAATGATATTGTTGAGCAATGAAGGTGCGGATTTAACAAAAATCTATTGGTGAATATCGTATGAATGGAGCATTGGTAAACTTTCAAATAGAATGCACTTTTATGATAGTTGTGGGGAGTATGTTCTCTCACTTCGGGCTTGCCCTGAAAATCTAACAGTCTTTACGCAAGCCATAGAATTGGGGAGTTTGGTTGCTTGACCTGATCAAAAGTCGATTTTAAAGTAAGACCACCGGGTATTTTAGAATGAGATATGCAATTTTCTTCTTAGTAGCTCAAATTAGAAAGCAATTAGAGGCAAACACCAGGGTTTCATAGAGGTGTCTACCACAAAAAACAAAGAATTGACGACAATTCACCTTCGAATTAACTACCCCTGTTGCAACTAACTTTTGTAGTGGGGTAGACTCTCCCATTCAGGGCAAACTTGGATACGCCAACTCGTATCCGCTGTTTGGCGGTTGTCATTAGGATGATCGTGCTAATGACGAGGGAATGTTTCAGGTATTATGGTAGTTTCTCCAGCCACTAGATTGCGGCTAGTTCGCCCACCTTGTGCTCCTTCGCTGCTTTCCTTTTACGGTCGCAGGTTCTACGGTTTTCCGCATGCACCTCGGAGATCTGCTACTTAGCGGATTCCCTAACCTCGTCTTGGAAGTCGTCTCTCATAACTTCTTCCAGCAGTATTTGCAGTTCGTGGCTCCCTTCTCTTCTCATCATCGTCCCAAACATAAGTTGGAATGGGCTGTGCATCGTATTCCGCGAAACTAACGAGTTAGTCATACTGTTCGTGTGTTTGTACGATTTTTTTAGAGTCGTCTACTGATAACTTCGTAAGGATCTCAATAATGATCCTCGACACTTCCGTCGTTGATAGTATGTGCTGGATATGAACGCATTGACTTGGCAGGGAATGCAGCTCCCCGATCTGATACAATACGAACCGGCTGGCCGAAAACCTCACTCTGCAGCTCCAACTTTTTCACCACCTCGTCGCACTTTGTAGTTCTTACCGGGTAGATGAATGGACCACCACGAAAATATAGTTACAAAACTTATTGGTAGACTGAAGTAGTCCCAAATGGTCGCGGTGATATGTGCACATTGCTTTTCTCTATCGGGTCTTTCTAGTCGTACTTATCGATAATATGCAAGCGACTCAGTTGGATAATACTGCCTCGGTGCAGCTACTCAACTTATGGATGAAACAATCTCGCTCGCAAACGGTCTCCACTTTTCTAGCACTGATGGGACACTGCTCGTGGATCCACTTTATTATCTCTCCCTGCATTGCTCTTGGTATTACAAGAAGATGGGTCCCTTCCTCAAAATTATTGAGTATGTCGTTCCTTAATTCGTAAACTTTATAGTTGCCTGTTGCTGTAAGTACTTTCACCAATTGGCAATGTTCATCTTTGTCTTCTATGCAACACACCGTCTTCTATCCTCATCACCACCGGGTATCTGTGTACTACCTTCAAGTCGTACTAATGTAGCATAATGGCCCACTTGGCCACACGCGGGCATAGATATTTCTTCGTCATAGTCACCTGGGATGCTTTACAATCCATCGCCACTGTAAACTGAATTCCCTGTAAATACACACACAGTTTTTTGAGACATTTTCTTACGCTAACACCTCTAGTTCGTAACTTGTATAGTACTTTGCCGACGCTGCTGTCTTAAAATTCAGGTGGAAAGTAGGATGGAATTCCCCGTCATCATGTTTCTGCAGCAAGACTCCACCATATCCTATCAAACTCGCTTCCGTGTGGAGCTCAGTCGGCAACGAAGAATTAAATAGCTTCAACACCGGCTCTCTACACAGAGGCGACTTCAGCGCTTTGATTGTGGCCATTTGTTCTCCTCGAATGTGAAATTATGCTGACTTGCACAGGAGGTCCAACAGTGGCTTGGTGATTTGTGAGTAATCTGGAACAAATTTACCCGTCAGGCCTAAGAGGTTTTTGATCTGCTTTACGTGGCTTGGTACCGGAAATCTCTGCATTGCTGTCAACTTCTCCATTGATGTTTTAATACTTGAATTCTCGACTATGTGCCCTAAGAACTCAACGGATCGACTCAAGAAATTACATTTTTCATACTCCTGATGATATCATCCAAGTATCTCTTTAACACGAAGTGGCGAAATATCTGATTAATAAATGCCTGGAATGTGGTAGGAGAATTGCATAGGCCAATAGGCATTTTACGGAACTCGAACTAACCGTCTGGTGTTATGAACGCCGTGTATTTTCTCCTGCTTTCCGCGACATCTATAAAGAATAAACCATTCCTAAGATCCAATGTCATAAACAGCTTCGAGTCGTGTAGCTGTTCCAGCACATCTTCCATCATAGTCATCGGATATCGGTCCTTGATCATCTTCCCGTTTAGTTCTCGATAGTCCACGCACAGTCTGTAACTGCCATCGACTCACTGTCGACCGACTTTATCCACTGCTGTCTTCTCTTCTGGCGACAGTGTTCTTGGTTTGCGATACATCATCACTATGTTCAGCTCCGTTGGCCGGTCTTACTGGCGTATATGACCTTATAATGCCAAGCGTAGCTTTTCACTATTCTCTTCGCACTTTGTTATTTCGATCTGGAAGATATCGTACTCTTCCAACTATCAGAACATCCACGTTTCGCAAAAAGTCCCTTCCCAATAGGATTTTATCAGGAATCCATCGATCTGGGATTATCTGGAAGCAAACCCACTGTTTGTCTGCTTTGATCTGCATTTCTAACAGACATGGACCGAACGTCTTCTGGGCTTGGTTTCCAAATCCTTTCCTCATGTTGCATGTGTGTTTAGTTTTTTTATTCATTTTTCCATTTGGGACACCGATATGTCATATCCAGCTGTACAGTGACTTTCATTCCACTGGTACACATCCTCCACACCTCCCTCGATTCACCATTGTGTGCAGCAATCGGAGCTGAACCAGGTGATGAGTGATCAAAGATTTTGTGGAAAGGCCTTGGTTTACGAGCTTATGCAAGAATTGCAGCCCCTTGACCATCATGTGCGATGAGGTTGAATGGGTACGTTGAGACACAAAATTGTCGCATTTGAATTGAAGCGAATCCACGAGCTATTATTGAGACATCGTCTAGAAAAAAGGTTATAATGGTCAGGGTATTCCATAAAGGAGATGTACGGCTTAGGAAATAATCACGATATTTCAATGTGCGTCCGAAAGTGTGCTTGAGGGTATACTGATGAGCATTCATAGCGAGACGGGTGATACGGTTGAAGGTTTCAATGAAGTACTGGTGGTGAAAATAGCCATAGAGCATGGTGAGACATGGTGTTAATTGACTGGATGATATTAGCATCACCTATAGCTTAATTCTTAAAGATCCAGCCGTCAGCGCACTGTGTGGATTTTGACTTTAGGCTGTCTAATCTCGAGTCCGAATAACACCACCGCGAGAATAGAAGATCTTGTCACGTGAGATGAAAATTTCACAGAAATCAAAGAAGCGCACTCGTCCCATTGAAGCAAGAATCGAACAATAAACAGAATGAGTCTATGCTCCGTCATCAAGAAATGCATCAAAACTCATTCTGATTGTCGAACGTGGCCACAATCGCATGGAAGGAGTCAAAATGTAGGTGAAAATTTATCAAAGAACTATTTTGGAAAATATTGTGAAGTTCTACACTGTCGACTGTCCAGACTTCAAGTCGTTGCAACTACAAGCTGTTTTGCACCATAATATTCAGTTTTTGATATTTCTCTTTGCCTGATTGGACAATTTTCCAAGGCATAACCTGAATGTCTGGTTTGAAATAAAAACACTTTACGATCCATTAAGGGATTAAGTTTTGGAGACTCTTAGTCGGGGTTTTGCTAACATCAGCTTGGCATAACAATGGGCCAATAGGCCTAAGTGGGTTGGTCTTTCCAACAGCCACTTTTACCTAACCCACCTAACGTCAACTTATGTAAGCAGGTAGATGTCGTTCACGTTGTCCGGATAGTTTCTATAAGGCAGCTCTAATTTTCATAAGGAAAAAATGTTATGTCTTACACCGTTTTTGACTTCAAAGGCGTCTAATAGCTACATATCTTCACGTATATGCAGCCTTAATAACAGTGAAGATTACTTAATGAATAACTTCACTGCATAGGGCTGCCTAGATGAGTTCACGATTTACGGGGGGCGGCTGATGCAGATGAGATAGGTATCCGACAGAGATATCGCTATCTACATATTCAGGCCGCTCTCAAGGCAATGGAATCAACCAACGTCAACTCTGATATAGTCAAAGGCTGTCGCACTGTGCCCAAGGTACTATACAGTCAGAACCGGGTAAGACTGTGCTGGGTGCCAGGACACTGCGGTATTAAAGGAAATGAACAAGCCGACGATCATAGTGAGGGGCACTATCGATGAAAAAATCACAAAGACTGTCAACCTAAGGTGGTCATGTCTTGAAGGACACAGGTTATCCAAGGCTCTTAGGTCGCTTTTTGACGGTAAATGATCTAGAGAATTAATAAAATTAAACAAAGATAAGCTTGGGACAATAATAGGAATCCTGACAGGACACTATCTCCTGCGGCAACACGCAAAGAAACTCAAAATGTCAGATATGGATATTTTCAGGTTCTGCAAGCTGTTGAGCACATAACACACATACTGTGTGAATGCGAGGCAATATCGCGTAGTCGAAGAAAATTTTTAGGGAAATACTTTTTCAAAAACGTAGAGGAAATAGACGCCACGCGAACTTCAAAGGTCTTCCTGGATTTTGTTTAGGTTTTTGCCATTTGAAGACAAATTCAACTGGTTCCACAGGGATCGCGATAGGCCCGTTTTGGTGCCTGGTCTCTGTGAGATGGCATATCCATTATACCCCTGTTTAATCTAACCTAAATTAACCTATGATGCCGAAAGACTTCTCAGAAGATAAAAAATAGTAAAATCGGCTGTCTACACTCGACGCATAAAAAAAGAATAGTGAGCTCTATATCAGGTTGTAACATAAGTATTTCCAATTTCCAAAAAATGTACAAAGCCAATATTAGTATTCGGGATACATTGTTCATCCAGCCTGCAAATTTCGTTGTGTGAACATCAATATAAGCAATTTTAACTGAATTTTGAAATGCATGTTTCGGAAGAGTAATATCGGTATATTCGGCATATTTTGTTGTTTTTATTCCGGACAAACCAGAATGGAAGTAAGGACACTAGAGAAATCCAATACAATATGTATGGCGAGGGTGTTCTCAGCGAGTCCAACTCTCGGCATTTGTTTGCAAAGTTTAGAAATTGTAATTTTGAGGATGAAATAATAGCTATGTAGATGATGAGCTCCTGAAGGCCACCGTCGAAAGGAATTCCACTATTACGGTAAGGAAACCCGCAAGGGAACTCAAGTTAAGCGATATGGCTAATCATCGACACCCAACCAATATGGGAAGATGTCATAAAGTTGGAAAAATAGGTACCACGAGACATACCGCAAAATAATATTCAGCAAAATATCGAAGTTTGCTCTCCGCTTCTGTCACAATCAAGAGCCGTTTTTGAACCGGATTGTTACCGGAGATAAAAAATAGCATTAAATGTCTTCGCCAATGACTTAGTCTAAGAGACAGACCAGCACAACATCCCAGAGACGACTGAGCCCAAATATCTTTCTCTCTCTCTCTTTATCCAATTTTCCGTAAAACTTAACACGTACTCCGACATTTTAAGAGTAGTCATACCCTCTTGAGTGTTAAGTTCTTTAAAGAAAAAGGTGTTCTATTCCATCAGTATAAAGCTTGCCCTTATAGAACTAGGAAAGTTACAGGATTTCGGTTGAGAAAAAATAGTGCATCCGCCTTATTTGTCAGGTCTCGACTTCTTCCGAAAGTCTTCAAAACTTCCTTGATGGAAAAAATGTTAGATCTCGGGATGATGTCAAGTGGCTTTTGAGGTACTTTTTTCGTCAGGCCAACATCAAGAATTCGCATGAGTTGTGGGCAGAAGTGTTGTCTATTGAAGGATATTACATTGACTGCTAGATTTTTGCATTTGGCGCATTACCTATAATGTAATCGGTATTAAGGCTAAATTTGCCAATATTAGCCTCATACGCTTCATACGCCCCCACAGAAGAGAAAAAATTACGAAACCAAAGATAGCTTTTACGAGCTCTTGGACAAGACTTACGAGCAGTGCTCTAGCTATTGTCCTCATCGAATTTAATGCAAAGTTAGGAAGAGAGGTAGTACTGTCGGAAAGAATAACATGCACGACACCACCTCCGATAACGGATTTAGGCTAATCGTCTTAGCACGCGGTTCCCCCATCTCAATATTCACTAGGGAACTTGGAGAACACCTGATTAATCAACCGTAAATCAGATTGACCACATTGCGATTGACGCAAGGCACTTCTCCAGTATTATGGATGTCCGAACTTTCCGCACTCACTCGAGGAAATCAAGACAAACTACTTCAGGGATGAGATTCGGAGGTTTTACCAAAAGGTAATAAAAAACATGAAACTGATACAAACCTCAAACCGAAGCCTGTAGAGACGAACAAGAGAACATAGTAGTAGATTCGCAGTCGACGCTTAGGATTTGGAAGGAGCATTTCTCTAGATTGTATAACGGGGAAGAAGAACCAAATACCACTGTCAGGCAGAATCAACCTTTCAACTTGGATGATGTAAGCCAACAATGTCGTCCACCCGACCTGGATGAAGTGAAGATAGCCATATCTAAGCTCAAGTCCAACAAAGCAGCTGGTAGCAGGCGATGACTTGGTAAGGAGCATCTGTAAATCATGGTCGAACGAAACAATGACCGATAAATGGAACTTCAGCATTTTGTTTGTCCGATCCTCAAGAAAGGAGAAAGGCCGCGTATGACAGCATCTATAGAGACGAAATATGTACGCAGAGCAATATATATAGTTTTGGCATCCCTGATAAACTCATATGTTTGCACAGGATGACGATATACAATAGAACGCACGCTCCTCCATCAATCACGATCGGTAAAGAACTCACAGAGACCAAGGTGATCCGTTGTCATGCGATTTCTTTAACATCAGAGAGCATCGCGAATATTGAGATGGAAGCGGCGAAGATGGACAAGACCAAGTATGTGCAGGAACGACACCCAACACCAACGTCTCGAACAGAACGTCCTCCTCTACAGATATATCTTCATTTACCTTGGCTTCGTTATCAATTCAGACAACGACACCAGTGCTGATATCAAACGAAGGATAACTTTTGCCAATCGCTGCTTCTTTGGGCTAAGAAGGCACAGCCTTCCAAGTTCTGCTCTATTGCGCAGAGACATGGACTTAATCAAAAATGGATGAGGGTGCTCTCGGCTGTTTTGAAAGGAAAACTCTTCGGGTTATTTACGGTCCCGTTTGCATAGACGATGAGTGGAGTAGGAGATACAACGGCAAACTGTACGAGCTATACAGCGACATCGACAGAAGAGTGAAAGTCCAACGACTGAGGTGGCTTGGACATGTAGAGCCTTTGAACACCAATTCTCCGGCACGAAAAATCTATAATTGCTCGCAAGAGCATGATGAAAGTACTGAGAATTAAGGCTACAGGTATGAAATTAACAATATGAGCTGAAGGACTAAAAGGTGAAGTTACTGATAATCCGAGAAACTTGCCGGCAGTTTAAACTACAATAATGGCTTTCGAAGTAATAATGTCTGTGGAAAAAACCACTTAATATCGAATTAGAGTTACAATTACAAGAGACATGTTGATTGAAGTTTTTATAGCAGAAAGACCACTCGCTTTTAAATTTTTCCACCACATTTGTAATCAATCTGGGTATTTTTTTTATCCGACAATACCACTGTCAATAAATTAAATAAATTGCAACACATAAATTGCTCGCAATCTTTTCATTCACTGCGTAAATCGCTGAAATTCCATAAAACGAATAACTAAAGTGGTTTCTTGAAATGATTGACTCAATGTCTTATGTTCAAAAGCCACATAACCATCATGGAGTCCAATGTACGTAGTAAGTGAAAAGAAATGTGAAGAAATAGGCACTGACTGTCAAAATGAAAGAAAAAAACAAAACAGAAAGAGGAATGCAGATTGGTGTTTATGTTGAACGTGACTTGGGGGTTAAATAGTTTTTATTTACTTTACTAATGCCTAAACTAATTTCAATTTTGGCAGGAAGCTCGAATATATAAGCACCCAACCCACGAAAATGCAAAACAAAAAACAACTTTCTTCAATTTGTTCTTTGTTTTTCTTCAATTGGACAAATTTGAATGGGTGCTTTCCACTGCTACTTAGGTCACCATTCGCTCATTCATATTTATACCACAGAGTAAAAAATAGTGAAATGTATAATATATATCATAGAAAGCGGTTAGGTGTCTTTTATCATTGATATGCAGAATGATCACACAGCTTTTGATGTGGATATAGTTAATTGTAGTGATTCTTAATTACCCGTGACATGAAGCTAAGCAAGGAACCCTTCATTCTTTCTCTTTCTCTTGTTCAAATTCTGTCCAAATTCATAACATCTATTCAATTTCAAATAAATATATTTCTCCAGTAACTCAAATATTAATGATCGTTTACCCGTACAAAACCATGAGAATCACTAAGAAGGAACACTTCGTGGAAACGAATGCATGTACTCGTAAAAAAGTGTTCATATATAACAGAGACTGTAACGAATATTTAGGAAACTTTTGTATATCGTTTGTGAGGTAAACATACGAGAGTCGCTAAAGTCACCAGTCACAGCTTACTGCGTTTTGTTAACGTTTTTGGCATGTAAAAATAACATTGCGGGACTATTTCGTGAAGTTGCTTTAAGAATAATAAACAGGCGGACGTGATTTTCCAAGGAATTATAAACATACGAGTTTAGCACGACCTGAAGGAATATTTGGGAGGCAAAAAATCGTGATCCCAATTCGTGTTGGCATTGAGTGTTTGCAGCTCATAATGACTGCGAAATAAAAAGTTGGCCAGAGGATTACGAAGCGATTTATCTGTCAAAGGTAAAACGTCGGAATTTTGTGCTACATACCAAGCTTAACTTATTTAATGTTTTACTAGGCAATAGTTATTAGTGTCACCTATAAGTTTAGATTCAAGTTCTGAATCGATTTGAACAGAGACGGAAATATGTTGGGGGCAATCGAGCTGATGTGAACAGTTTGTAGAGTCATCCAAGAAGAGGTGTCAATTTAAAATAATAGAAAACTACAAAACTTTTATGAAAAGTGATAATGTTTTTACTTTAGTCTAAGAAACAAACTTTGAGGTTATTAATGCGATACAATATTTGCTAAATATCCGCCTTGGCTCTACTCAAAACCCAATTTTGCATAATTGCGGCTGCATTTTTATTTTTTTTTTCTTTCTTTCTTTATTTCTTGATAAATTATAAATTATAAAAAATATGAATTTAAAATGATAATACTTCAATTACTTATTTAACTAAGAAATAGCTATGTACAATCTGTTGCCTATAACAAGTGGCGAAAGTACTTATAAATTCAAAAAATTTACATTAAACAATAATAATAATAAAAAACTATTGATGGGGATAATACAATGCGAGAATATAGTTTAAAGAAAAAAAAAAAACGGTAAAACAATAATAATTTATATCACTGGATTAAAAATTGTATCTATTTCATTATGGTCAAAAGTGAAGTGCCATTTTTTAATACTATTTAAAAATACAGTTTTCTTCCTCTCACATCTAAGGTCTTCTGGTAAAGAATTATAAAGTCGAGGAGCGGTAGTAAAATAGAAACGTGAAAAGTGTGTTTTGAAAATAATTGGAATAGTTACGAAGTTTCTTGTGTTGAAGCGCAAATTATGACTTTCATGAAATCTAACATCGTAAAAACTGGAATTTTCGAAAAATATTCTTAAAACTTTATAACAGTACAGATGTCTTAACGGAAGAATTGCTAAACATTTGAACAACTCGAAACTAGGTGTCCTACGATCGACTTTAGCCATTATTCTAATAACATGTTTTTGTTTAGATAATAAAGGCTCTATTTTATTAAAATAAGCGCCACCCCAGCAAGAGATACCATACTGCAACTTTGATTTAAATAAACCATTGTATACCATTTTTAAAACATTAAGATTGCAGTAGAGATTGAGATGGTACATTTGTCTGACAACCCTATAAAGATAATGCTTTAGATAAAGAGTGTGGTCATTCCAATTAAGCTTATTATCCAATATGATGCCCAGATATTTAAAGCTGTCGACACATTCAATTCTAAAGCAATCGTCGCTGCAATTTATAAATTTATATTTTCATCAAAAGGCATAATACCAGGGGTAGTTGGGTTATTTAGACGAAAACGTAGGCAATTTGGTGAGTGATAATAAAGTGGTAAGTCATCACAAGTTATACCCTTGATATTGAATTCCATAAACTTAGTCTTACTACTAATTACCAGCTTATGCTCCTTGAACCATCGTCGTAGTATATCTAGGTCGTTATTAACATCCGAAAATAAATTAAGATAATTGTTGCTAGAATACGATAATGCAGTATCGTCAGCAAAAGCTGTGATTCTGCACTTAAATGGTTGGATAAATAAGGAATTAATATATATTAGAAATAAAGTCGGACCCAAGACTAAACCTTGCGGAACTCCGATATTTAAAATTTTTTTCAGAACTCAATGCATTTTTGACTCTTACAATTTGCTTACGATTTGAGAGATAGGAAGAAAACCAGTCGTGAATAAAACCTCTGAAACCCGCATTTAACAGTTTATTTAAAAGCAAAGTATGATTCACAATATCAAATGCCTTAGTTATATCGATGAATAGGCAAGAAGAAATTTGGGAGGCATTCAGACTAGTATAAATCTCCCCAATCAGTTTTAATAATGCAGTTTCAGTAGATTTGCTGCTTCTGAAACCGAATTGATGCTCGCTAAAAAAGTGAGCCCTATCTAAGAAAGAAAGCATTCTAGACTTAATGCCTCTTTCAAAAACCTTGGAAAAGACAGATAAAAGTGAGATAGGATGATAATTGTTCAAGACGGTGGTATCACTATCGCTATTTTTAAGGAGTCGGGAAAAATACCTTTATATACACAACTATTAAAAATGAAACATAGAACATCGGAGATTTGAAAAGATATATTTTTTAGTACCATGCTTGAGATGTTATCAAACGTAGTTGAGTTTGATCTTTTGATTATTTTTTGTATTTCAAGTGGAGTAAACTCTTCGAAGAAAAAACTCTCAGGCTGAAAACTGGTTTCTACTATACTATGGTCACAATAAGAAGTTGAACTAGCATTAGATATACTAGGACAAGAACCCACTTTGGAAAAGAAATTGTTAAACACGTTTGCAACTTCTAAAGGCTCAGAAATAGTAGAGTTGTTATTGTTTAGAATAATGTCTATGCTAGATAAATTTTTGTTTAGGATCTCAGAAACTACCTGCCATTCTTTTTTAGGGTTACCAATACTATTAGCTAATTTGTTGCTGTAGTAATTATTTCTACAGATTGGTATTTCTGTTTTTACCTCTCGACAAATTTTGACGTAATATTTCTTTAGTCTAGTATTATTTGGGTGTTTTTTAAGGAGTAAACAGAGTTGTTTTGATTTTTTTTTTGATTTTTTTCAAGAGTGAGGTAGACATCCATTGTTTTAGACGATTTAGTTTGTTGGCTACTTTATATTTCCTCTGGAGACAGATCGATATATAGTGCTGTAATTTATTAAGAAACACATCAAATGCTAAAGATGGATTAACAGATGCGTAAACATCATCCCAAAATTCAAAGTTTAGATGAGTTCTTAAAGCGACAAAATCTATTTTGGCGGATTCTCTGACTTCGGATTTACTTAATCGGGTGATTTGAGAATTCAGTTGAATACAAGTCAAACTATGGTCAGTAATTCTTAAGTCATATACCATTGTTTTGTAGTCCACTCGACAGTTCCGGTGCAGTCTTATATAAATATGGTCTAAACAAGAATTATAACGCGTAGGTTCATTTAGCACGGACATAAAACCAAACGAATACAGGACAGACAGAAAGCAATCGACATCTGAAGTATCACAGAGGATATTAATATTAAAATCCCCCAACAATACTACATTTTTGGATCTCTGAAGTTCTAAAAATTCTGTGAATTCTTCCAAAAAGCATTTGATTGTACATTTATGTAGTCTGTAAATGCAGATGAAACAATAGTGAATACCAGAAACTTCGCAACTAACACTTATAATATCAGCGCTCACCAATTTATATTTTTTAACTACACACTCTCTTAAAGAATTTCTAAAATATACCGCGACTCCACCAGCTGCATATGAATCGTTACAATGAGCATCAAATATAAAATTTGGAATGATATCAAATTCAGATCTCTCTTCCTCAAAAATCCAAATTTCAGAAAGGAAAATGAGATCAGGTAAATGATCCAAAGATGTGAGATGAGAGAGAAATGCATTAAAATTAGTTCTCATGCTACGTATATTTTGCTGTATAATAGAGAAACCAGAAGAAATATCATTGACTTGATGGTCAACACAGAAACATTTCAGATTATCATTAATTCAAAAACTACTATTACTACTAGAAGGAGAATTCAAAGTGAAATTATTATTAGGCATAGCTTAAATTAAATACTCAAACTTTCAAGTTTATGAAAATCATCAAAAGAATTTTATTAGTCTATCTCCTTCCTTTTTCCTGATAAGTATACAAGAATTCCTAACCCAAACAAATTGACATATATTTTTATATTTAAGTTCTCTTGCCTTTTTCAATAACGATCTTGAATAGCTCGTGAGACAGTCGTTGATATATATCTTGTAGCTGTTGATGCTGTTGCTGCTGTCGTCACCATTAACGTTGTTGTTGTGATGAGAACCAGACAAAGGGACTGTATTTCTTCTCTCCCGCATTTTCTTCATTACAGCTTGCTTACGTGTAACATTTGAGAACTTTAAGTACACGATGTTAGGTGTTCTCTTCTTATCAGTATTAGGTCTAATTCTCTTTACGTAGCACGATTCAATTTCGGTCTCACTGATCTCTTCTCCGATGACATTAGTTAATAGCTCGTGTACTCTTTCTTTAACATTCTCACTGGTAACATTTGGAAAGCCATTTCCCGAATAACAGCTCTGATCTTTGTTTTAGTGCATGAATTATTGGTGAAGCATTGGCGTAGGCTTCACATTTAACATAACTCCAAAGGAAAAGGTCGAGTGGTGTTAAATCGAACGATTTAGGTGGCCAATTGAAGTTTCTATTTTGAGAAGTCACATGTCCAGGAAATTTGTCACTCAATACAGCCACTGTGTCACCAACTATGTGGCATATGGCGCTGTCCTGCTGAAAATAAATTTGGTCCACGTCCATAGAATCAATTTCAGGCAACAAACATAGTTCGCAATCCATTCACTGAAACCGTCGCACCAGCATCATTTTTGAAAAAAGTATTGCCCAACTTCACCGCCAGCGCAAAAACTCCTCCAAACTGTCATTCGTTGTGGATATGGAGAGGTTGTTCCACTATTTCTTTTGGGTTTTCGGAACTCCATCGACAGTTTTATCGACAAATGAAAATGAGCCTCAGAAGTCAGAATAATGTTTTTGGTGATTTCAATTTCTGTGCTAAGTGGTAGGCCAAGATTTTTATATAAAATGCCACAACCACTTTGTGGATAGCCCTAATTCTTGTGATCGCCTCGAAATAAACACACTTTGGTTTTTCAGCTGGCCTTTGCCGGACAAACACGAGTTCGAGTCTTCACACCACTGACTGGTCCATAACCTTTAAATTTACCGCCGATTAAATTCAGTGTAGCTGTGCCAGAAGACGCTTGATCACGACCAACAGCAGTGCAAACTTTACAAAACGTTGCCGCGATATTTCATCCGTTTTTGTACAGAATTTTCACGATTTCAACACATTGTGTCAGTGTGTATCGATCCATATTTAACAACCTCCTAGGGTTTAGTTTTTAAAAGTCAACGCAATGATATGTAGTTGAATGTTAACAATTCAATAAGGATGCGGAAGTTAAACTACCACATATTGTTGGAAACCTAAACATTTTTAATTTTTGGCAAAATCGAATATATGGGCATTCCAATCTAGGTTATCATTAGAGCACTTAATTTGGCCCATGTCAATGATATTCGATGTTAATGGCGGAATATACAAGGTGTAGTGATTTGCAAATACCAAACAGAACGCTGTGACATGACCAGTATTCAAGGAAGAGAAGACACTATTTTCTCAATTATTTCCCTGTGTTTCGAGAGCAGTTCATATCGATAAATTCTCGCTGAAAGTGTTGTTGCCTTCTGCGTTGATTCACAGTCTATTAATTCAGAACTTACTAAGTGGAATCTTGAGTAGTTCCTTCGTCATTTCTCATATGTCAGACTTGACACTGTCCAAAATGATCCAAAACAATCTCTAAGTCCTTGAACAACATTTCGACAAAAGAACTCAATGCCCGTCTCAGCCAAATTTCTTTCAAACAACAAACTGAATTTGGTTCAATTGTGTGGTGAGACATGGCATCAGACCCTCCCTGGACCGCTGGAGAAAAAACCGTACTGCCAGTCGCTAAGAAAATTTTATTTCTCAAGATATTCCATTAGCGCTTTCGGGACGTTAAAAAAAAGATGTATGATACGTAAGTCCTTTGTCAGCTTACATAAACAAACAGAGCCCAGTTTTGCCAGAATGGAGGAGCACCTCTTTAGAAAAAGGCGAGATGTATCGTCTGGACCATCAGATGTGTCCGTGTTAAGGTCTACAAGTACTTGCTTACATAAATATCATAAGAGAGTGACCTCATAACAGGATCAAGTATACGTTGAACTAGCTAGGCAGAGAGAAATAGATGGAATGCTAATATAAATATGAAGCAGGACGAAGCAGAATTCGTTATGTTTGTTTTCCGAACGATTTTCGCACCGATTTCTGTTGATTTAGCACATTGGAGTGATTTGTTCCATTTGAGATGGGTGCATTTGACTCCTTTAGAGCTTTCAAGGTCTCACTCTATTAATTTGGCTTTCTGGGATCAACAATTATATTGGCCTGGTAACTTCCTTAAAAAAAAAAGAAAAAAAAATGTGACGAACCAGCTATGTAATAACCTCGGAAAATAACGACGACACGGATTGTTGACCTTCGGATCAGCACGTAGAATATTCGGACCCTTAACAGACCGCGTGCCGGGAAGTAATAAATAGGTGAGCTCGACTGCTATGGGCCTGCCATGGGAATGCGATGGGATGGGCTGAGCATAGGGAGGATAATATCTACCATTGTGATTGCTAAAGGGAACAGAAATATTGCTTATTTGGTTGCGCATTTGTCATACGACTTAGGCAAGAATAACGATCTTAGGCGTATTGAATTCGGAGGGACGACATATTACTACAACAAGCAGACGCTTTCCTCATAATTAATATGACAAGGGGACACAAGGGGATATGGCGGTCTCCGGATCATGAAATGCTAGGTCAAATTGATCATTTTGCGATCGACGTAAGGCACGCTTGAAGTACTCTGGACGTGCGAACCATATATTAACTAACATAGATGGAAAACTTTCTAGAATTTGTTCCAAAATCCGCTTCCCACTGATTGCCTCTATCTGTGTAACCCTGTCTGTGAATACGTGTGAATTGTCAATAATGTCAATTCTCCTCACATTTTACACAAAAGCGTCATCCATATTACAGACATCATCCATATTATAGTAAACGTGTGTATTGCTGTCATTCTAGCAAGTTCGAGTGATTTACAGGCTCCTTCAAGTGTTGGTAATTCACTTACAGTGTATTTGTAACGAGTTTAAAGGATTGAAAAAGTACCGCCAAACGCGTATCCCAAAACTTCTCAACTAATCCTATGCCGTCAGTATAAAGTACCGAAGAGTAGTGGCAGCTAAAATGCCACCAGAGAAGCCGCAACTGACCTACTGGTTTTACTCGACCAGCACCAAGAAATCCCTGGTTTGATTAATAATGCCGACAAGCACATGCAGCTCAGTAGGAAAAGCAGCCCTGTAACTAATTGACAAGAGTCGCTCGTGAGCTCTATAAACGTAGGAGATGGGAAGTCCATCGGCTTCTCCAGAAGAAGAAACAATAGCACGAGAAATGCACGATCAAATATATTGAGAGGTAGCACTCCAAGAATAACGTAAAGGAGTTTTACCAACGGGTGAAAATAAGTCTGTAGAGATGAAGAAGAAAACCTTGTAGTAGAGTCACAGTCGGTGCTGAGAAAATGGAAAAACTTTTTTTGCAGACTGTATAACGACGAAGAAGCCCAACATGCCGCCGTCAGGCAGAATAGGCTATTCAACTTAGACGATGATAGCCAAAACGTCCGTCCACCTGACCAAAACAAAGTAACGATCGCAATATCTAACCCAAAATCCAACAAATCAGTTGTCGGCTTACCCGCCGAGGTATTCAAAGCTGCTGGAAATGGCTTTGTGGAGGGAGAGCTCATTTCTCAGATCTGGTCTGAAGAGTGATGAAAATAATGTCGGTATCGTTTGCCCGATCCAGGAAAAAGGAAACCACCTCAACTGCCCCAGCTATAGGGGTCCTCAACATCGCATAAAAGTTCGTAACTGCCGTATTGTGTGGAGGCTTGATACCCTTCGTCAACAATCTGATTGCGCTCTATCAGAGCGGTTTCAGACAAGGAAAGTCCACAATCGATTTCACACTCCGGAAAATCCTGGAAAAACTCAATAAATCCTAATGGATACGCACTACTTTTTATCAAGGTTATGGTCGTATATGGCAGCTTTTAAAGAACCTTGTCTAGTTTTCGAATCCCTGAAACATCCATCGAACTGCGCAGAATGATAATGAAAAACGCTCGCTACTCCATCAAGGTCGGTAACGTGTTAACCGAAACCTTTGATATCAAAAAAGGTTTTAGACAAGGTGAAGCGCTCTCATGTGACTTCATTAGCATCATCGTTGAAAGAATTGTGCAGAACTCACAAGCGAACACTGTAGGCGCAATATTTCAAAAGTCTCTGCAATTTCTGGAGTACGCCGATGATAGAGACATATAAAAGACACAAGTATTGAAACGGAAGCTGCCAATTCCTATCAATTCTGCCAACAACACCTCAGTAGAAATGACACGAAGAATACTTCTTGCCAATTGCTATTTCTTATTTTATGGCGCCAGAGCATGGATTACCGATTGTAGTTCAGAGAAAAAAGACATTCGGTCCCATTTGCATTAACTAGGTTCGGAGGAGAAGATTTAACGATGAACTATACGCGTGAGTCGCGTGAGATGGCTAGGACATGTACATGTACATGGACATCAATGCTACGGCCCGCAGAGCCTTTGTATCTAACCCGGAGTGACAGGAAGACCTCACCCTGATAAGTACACCATTGATGTGCCCTCCCCTCTAGGCTCGACGGACCATTGTGTCATATCATCTAATTTCTCGTACACCGACCATATAGTTAGAGAAAAAATTCCTAAAAGAACCGTGTGGCAATACGAGAAAGCCAACTGGATCGGTCTTAACAGCTTCCTTAGGAATTTTAACTGGTCGTTATGCTTCCTCGATAACGACGTGGATGTCGCTGCTGATATGATTACAGACACTATTCTCTTTGGAATGAGATCGTTTATTCCTCATCGGATAAAGAGTATCAAACCAAAAGAAAGGGCATGGTATGACTCGAGCTGTAAAGAGGCCGTCAGGGTTAGAGAAAGGTTTTTTCGGTCAAACGAGCCAGAAATGACTGCAACGCCTTTCTTAAGCGTGTGAAATTCCAATACGACCAAAAACTGAGGCAAAAAATACTGCAATATCCCAAAGGAAGTAAAAATTTTTCGTCGTTCGTCAAAAACATAAGAAATTCCGCCTCATCCTCCATCCCAACTCTCATTTATAATGACATTCCAGCTGTCAGCTCTTTGGATAAGGCCAATCAGATTGTGCTTTGTCTCCGCCTACACTTGAGTGCGTCGAATCTTCAATGGGACGAATCTACTTTCGCACTCGTATAGTAGCAAGAGTACTTAAAGATCTCAACATACATAAATCCGCTGGTCCAGATGGTATATCTCCCCTTCTTCTGAAGAGGTGTTCTTCCTGGCAAAACCACTGCGTAAGCTTTTTCATCAATCCTACGAAGAGTCCTATTCCCGAACAGATGGAAAACAGCATTTGTCCAGCCCGTCCCTAAGAAAGGCGAATCTTCTTCTCTCTTCTTCTACAATGGGTCTGCACTTATGCACATCCCTTCTTTCCAAAGTCATGGAAACGCTGATAAATCGTCAGCTCATGAAATATCTCGAAACACGAAAACTTTTCAATGACCGTCAGTATAGTTTTCGTAGCAACAGGTCCACTGGTGATTTGATGGCATGTTCCACCGAAAAGTACACCAAAGCGTACATCAATCTGGCGAAAGCAAGATAGTTGGACTTGATATTTCTAAGGCATTTGACAGAGTTTCGCATCAGACTCTTTTGTCGAAAATGCGTGCATTTGGGATCGCCGACTCTCTTCTTCAATGGATTAGAAATTACCTTTCGGAACGTTCAATTCAAGTTGTTTTGAACGGTTTCAAGTCTGATATTCACAAAATAAATGCTGGTGTGCCCCAGGGCTCTGTTCTGTCTCCGACACTCTTTTTAATTTTCATTAATGATCTCTTGACTGCTACTTCTAATCCAATATATTCCTTTGCTGATGACAGTACTCTCTGCTTTTCATATTCGTTTCCGGACTCACGGCCCTGCTCTTCGGCTGTTGAACGAGAACGGCAGCGTATGCTAAGCTCATTAAATTCCGATATCAACAGCATAACCAATTGGGCAACTATCAACAGAGTGGAATTTAATGCTTCCAAAACACAATGCTGTCTGCTGTCTTTAAAGCGAAATTTAAATACCCAGCCATTATCTATGAATGGCACTTGCATTGTCGAAACCGAAAAACTTTCTATTCTCGGTATGTGTAATAAGTGGCGCCCACAAGTTCAGGCGCATCTCAAGCTTTTGGGTAATCAACTGGAGTTGACCAAGGACCCCGATTATAGAAGAGGCCCAGGTCTATCCTGGACTGTAGGATAGTAAGTAGCTAGCTAGTGGAAGTAAGTAGCTAAGAAAGCTAGAGATTAATTGCTGCCGAGTTCAATCTTCGCTCTTATGTAACTTCATGCTTTGGACTTCTTTTCTAAATTAGATGACGTAAATAAGCGTTTACATGGATTTATATCCCGATGTTCTTGTACACACGATTGTAAACTTAATCTGGCTGTCGGATTGTCTTCGGTCGGCATAGGCAGCTATTACCGCGAGGGCGTTTATAAAGTATATACGAGTAGGAGGAGGCCAATAGCACCGTATTTTCGAAAAGCTTAAGATCACTGGATTCCGCTAGTGAAATCTAAAATGGTGGACATATTCCAAAGATTAATAATAAAAATAGTCAATTACCAACTAATATTTACAATTTATTTAAAATGTTTAAACTTAAACTTAAAACATAAAAAGGTCTAGCAAAAAACTTATATTTTTATCCAAACCGAGACATGATTATTATTATTCACTTCAACTAACTAACTTTACTTTACAATTGACTCTTAAAAATATCAACTATATCAAAGTAGTTAACAATTCGCTTGCCATTACTAAAATATAAGAATTTCAATAAATGTTTTCTTCTTTTCTTTTTTGAAGTTTTTATCTACAAAAGACTAGTGACTAAAACTTAAGAGCTACTCAGTCGTTATCACTAACAATTTGTTTCATGTTCATTGTTTCTGTGTACTCAACAAGATCACAATTGGTTTAGTCAACATTTGTTTGATATTTTTGGTGAGACCTGTGTCTTCTTTTTTTCTATTTCAAATTCACTTTGTAAGAAAGTTTCATTAGTTTCTTTGAACTAATTGGACAGTGGGGCCAAAGATTCGCACAACCCATTGGACCACTAAGGTTATCGGCTGTATGTCGTAGGAGCTCTCCCATATGCGCTGCAAAGTGCCATTTACTTGGTGGGCCATTCATTGCCAATGACATCGTTGAGGATCTGAAAAAGTAATCCGATGTTTATTCAAATTGATTTTGAATTTAATTTTATGTATCTACAAATATAATATATAACACAGTGTATGGTGTGAATGTGAATATCAATTGTTAAGCTTGTTGCGTACCAGTTTTTGTGGCGCAACAAGGGAGCTGACCTTCGTTATAAGAGCAAGAAACTGATTGAACTGGTTATTTTTAATGATACGATTATTTCCATTAAGATATGACCGTGCTTCGCACTGCATCACATGTTTTAAATAGAAGACCTTTTGGGGTTGATTTCAAGCACTCGACACCACAACTTCAACTTTTCCTTACCTGATCATGTGAAGTAAGTCCTTTTCCTTTTCGGACAGAACATACTCTGGTTTCGATGCCATTTCGCAGAGCATCTTCGGCAGGCAGGAATCTCGAATGGCGTCGGTTAGTTGTGTTTTCACTAAAGCTCTTTGTTTCTTCAACGCCGCAGGAGATAATTCGTTTAAATCGGATTCTAAAAATAAAATAAAAAATAAAAATAAATAAAAACCATGAAAAAGGTAATTTGGTTTGGAAAGCAGTCAATACCGGTCAAAATGTGTTTTTCCCACAGCAGATATACCTGATTGGCGGGTACTTTAACTGGTTGCCTAAATAGCGGCGTTGTATGGGCTTTCAACTCTTTGAGTTTCTTTAATGACTGATGGATGGAATAAAAATATGCCAAGGGAACGGATGCAGTATTTTCGATTTGATTTTTTTTTTTGATTTATTCATGCATGAAAGTTTCTTAACAATTTGTATAGTTTTCTGCGAAGCCTTAATGACTTTTCTGCAGAAGGTTGTTTTTCAAAAGTTTAACAAGATTCATTTATTTTAAATTTAATTTTGCGAATTTAAAAGAAAATATTTAATAATTTTTTTTCTGTTTTTAAAATTTACAATATTTTTAAGATCAGCAGGTAATTCATTTAATACTGTTGGAAAGCTAAATTTGAGCTGCCTTTTACCATAGTTATTGTAGTTACAGGGCACTTGTAACATACCCATAACACGTCTTCTGGTGTTGATTTCATGTTCGATTGGACTTTGAAAGCGTATGTCACTATAGTATTCCAGTACCAAAGTCATCTTGAAGATATTTTGCACCTCAAGTACCTTAAATCTTCTTTCGTCAGGAACATTTCCGCAGTTTATTAGCCTCAACGCAGAATTTTGGAGTTTTTGCAGCTTCTGGATATGTGTTTTGGAGGCGTTACCCCAGGCCAGTATTCCATACCTTAATTTGGATTCAATCAAGGCGTAGTATACCAGCTCCAAAATTTGTGGTGTTGCATGATTTCTTAGATGCGCCAATGCAAATGAAGCCATCCTTAAATCAGAGCGTATCTTGTTAATTTGATTGTCCCAGATGAAATGGCTATCAATAATGACTCCTAGATATTTATAGCTTTCTACGACGTCAATTAAATGTTTGTTTGATTTAGGGCAGGTATCATTTTGAAAAAATACTCGCTCGCTCGCTGTAGCTTTATGATGTGGACTTCGGATGTGCATCAATTTTGTTTTCGCCGCATTGTCGTGACACCATTTAACTGCATTATTAAACTCTACTTGCATTAGTCTTGTTGCCGTCTCCAGAGACCTATGGCGCACAAATATCGCGGTGTCATCTGCATAAGCAAATGGAATGCTATTTTTAAAAGTGCGAAGAAGTTCATTTGTGTACAAAATGAAAAGAATTGGACCCAGTTTCGACCCTTGAGGAACTCCATATTGTACATGCTTCTTTTCACTGTAAACGTCCTTGATTTTTACACAAAAGGTCCTGGTGAGTAGGTAATCCCTTAGCCAGTCCGCCATCAATCCTCGTATACCAATCCGTTCAAGCGCTTCCAGTAACTTTGCATGGTTTAGTGCATCAGATGCTTTACTAAAATCCATAAACATGACCAAAATATGATGACTTTTATTTAGGGATTCGTTGACGCAATTCGCGAACTCTCCAAGTAATTGTCCAGTGCTTTTTTGCTTCTGGAAAGCGTACTGACTTTGGTGGATAAGGGAGTGGTTCTCAATAAAGCTAATTAGTCTAATTCTAATTACATCTTCCAGACACTTTTCCATGACTGGCAGTATGGATATCGGTCTATAATTGCCGATTTGACTTTTAACACCTCCTTTGTAAATAGGTCTAACCACAGCAGTTTTCAGTTTTTTCGGAATTTTGCCCTGCATCAGACTGAGGTTAATAAATTTACACAAGAGGGGAGCAAAAATATCTGCGTGTTTTTTTAATATCTACCGGCCGTATTCCATCGATTCCGGGGGATTTATTTTCGTCGAGGAAATTAATTATACTGCGCACCTCTGCGATGTTGGTTTCCCTAGCAAAAATTGAATTGGCTACGAAGGTATTTGCATGATACGATGTGATAGCGTTACATTGATGTATTATTTGGAGAGTCTGTTCCGAGAAAAGCTTAGCACATTCATTAGAAAGGCTGATCATACATTTTTCCGATGCCTACAGCCGTTTTCATGAAGTAGGAGTACATACAGCATAGTGATTTATTCTATCCATATTCTATAGGTTCAAAGTGCTACTCTAACAAACAATTTAACAAAACCTGTACTATACTCGAACTCTATAAAGTTAATTTATTTTATACAAATTTAAATCAGATTGCAAACCCTGCAAAGCAGCGTGTAAGAATGCCTAGAACTTCATTTAAACAAGGTCACTACGAGCTGTGACAATGATGAGGGTTATTATTCAATAGCAGACCCATCCGTCAAGCGATTGACGTTCTACAGATACATCAATTTTGAAAAATTTTACAGATTTCGTTAAAAATCGAAACGTTATACTGCGATGCTCTTTTGTGCTTGAGAATGCTTCCGTGCTTGCATCATCGGAATTATTTGACCGCAGGATCATTAATCATTTAATTTTGTTAAAGCGTTGCCTTAATCACCAATGAAGATTCTTTTAATAGAATCATGCCCTGCGGAATGAAGATTATTAAAAAATTGACTCAATCATTATGGTTGTTGCTACCGGTATAGCTTTGATTTTTTTAACTTGTCCGACAGTAACTTCTAAACTTCTACACTTCCCGGTGTGACGAATCACTTTTTAAGCACGTTTTCATATTGCATTGATTTTACAGTTTTGAATTTTTAGAACTAATTGACAGCGTGCAGTGGTATAGATTAGGTTTGGAGTAGTAATCTTCGAGGAGAAGTTACCCATTGCGATAGTATTGCATGGAACCAATTATTTTAGAACTTGTTGTTCTTATTTATTTTCGATCTCGGAACGAACCTATCTATGCTAAACATTGTACGAGTACACATTTTTACAAGAGTTCACTCCAATGCATTAGAGAAAAAGTCCCCTGAAATGCTTCTTCAGAAAGTTGGCAGTGCGGAGTACTTTCAGACGAGATATACGCTGATTTATTCATTTTTCGTCTTTAAAGCTTCTGCAAAAGTACTTCTTGACGACATCACTCTATTTCTTCTCTCAAAGACGACAATCTTTAGGTGGGAGTTTTCTGGCTCAAAATGGTACAAGTACATAGAAGGTGTTCTGTCTAGTACCTTTTCTTTGCAGTTCGTCAGTTGCAGTTGACTTAGATACCACTGAGGCTTGATACGCCGAGGTTTGCAGCATTAGGGTATGTTTTTAGAGGTTTGATTTTTAAATTAGCAACACAGTTTCCACAGATTGTCAATTTGATTTGTGGTTAGTGTGTTTTGCCATTTTACGATGAATAGATTTTAAATTGTGAAAACCATGGTTCGGTTCGCCAAATTTATCGTGCGCTACGTCCATTTTATAGTCGACATAGTCGTCCATCTGAGCAGGCTATTCGGAACACGATGAATCGCTTCCGCACCACTCTAGTGGATAATACGCATCCCCAAAGACGACAAACAGTGCAAACAGAAGAAGTTATTGCCGTTGAGGAGAATCCGAACGAGTGGAGTCACCATCGTGCACAGCAATTGAAGCTATGCCCATGCACTTTGTGGAAGATTTTACATAAGGATCTTGGCTTAAAAGCTTATAAGATCCAGCTTGGGCAAGAGTTGAAACCGCGTGACCATAACACGCGTCGTAGGTTCGGTGAATGGGCCGAAAACACGATTCGGCATGATTCTCATTTTCAACGCAAAATTTCTTTAAGGACGATGCCGGCCAGAATGTTACCGTCAATGGAGAGCGCTATAAAAACACGATTTCTGACTTCTTCGTTCCTCAGTTGGATGGCATTGACGTGACAGAGCTTTGGGTTCAATAAGATGGCACAACATGTCACACAGTGCGCAACGCCATCAATTTATTGCGGGAAACATTAGCTGAACGCATAATTTCGCGTAATGGACCTGTGAACTGGCCTCCACGATCCTGTGATCTCACACCTTTAGATTACCCTCTTTGGGGATATGTGAAGTCACTAGTCTATGCCGATAAACCAGAGACGTTAGACGATTTGGAAGTCAACATTCGCCGTGTTATTGCTGATATACGGCTCCAGTTGATCTATAAAGTTGTCGAAAATTGAGCTTCACGATTGCGCTTCATTCGAGCTAGCCATAGAGCGCATATGGCCGATGTCATATTTAAACACTAAGGGCATGAAATTATCTATTAAATAAAGCTAATATCATAGACATTAACGTTAGCTTCATGTGTGTTATTTCATATTGAATTTGTGTACTTCTAAAAAAACACCCTTTACATATGAACAACTTGAATCTTATGTCAACTATTATGAACCTATGCATTGCGGATGGCTACAATTTGGATGAAATCACTGCAATGATTAGATGTATGTATAGGTTGGTATATGTAGTGCTGCAGACCATTCTGACTTCCACGTTGTGACTCACCATCGATCCTGTTTCCTCTTGAAGAGACTAAGACTGATATCGAATTTACTGAATGAAATAAAGTAATCCGTAATTTTAGAGATAGAACTGTTGCTTGTAGGAATCTTGTCGTGACTCATATTACCAAAAGCCCGCTTAGGGGATTATCTTAGCCTATAAGCTGCTTTTGTTGTCAGAAGTCTTCCTAAAGTATATCTAATGCAGGTATGTGGACTGATGTTAATGGCCACGTCGTGAAGATAGTAGCTTAAGCCCGTTTTAGGTCTTAGTACAGTTCCGGTGTCAGTACTCTAAGCGGGCCTTATTTCCTCAATTGTCTCAGAAGTCATTAAAATTTGGAAGGAACTTCATTGACATCGTTGCTACCGGCGCTTAGCTAGTCGCTGCCCCTACATACAGCTTTTGTGAACAGTAAAGAACTCAACTTGAATAACTCAACTTAAGAACTCTGCATCATCTACCAGTGAAACACAAACTAGCTCTTGTTATATGCTAGCTACATACAACAATGTTTCGCTCGGCCGCAAAGTCGATTAGCCTGAATCCGTTATCAGAGGTGTTGCCCTGTAGGCCATTCTTTCCGATAGTACTTGCAAAGATGTCCTCTTTTACGAGCTTTGCATTAAAGTCTCTGCTCGTAAGCCTTGTCATCTGTGGGGGCGAGCACGCATATAAGGCTAATGTTGGCAAATTTAACCTTAATATGGATTGTTACGAGACGCTCGTTCACATGCCGGAAACTCAAGACAGCTAGCGTGTGTCTGTTTCTAACATCGAATCCGCATCCAAATAGGCGTTGCTTTTGCCGTCGATAATAATCGCCGTAGCAAATGTCGCAGTTTTTCGTTCTCTTTTTGTCCGGCCCATCATATCGCATTTCTTGGATGGCGGCCTCCGCTAGTTGTTCGCCTGCACTTGGCCTATTGAGGGATCAAACATTGTTGTTCGTTGTCCTTGTTTCGTTTGTAGGGTTTGTCAACAGTAGATCCGTCCGTATTGGAGGTTAGTTGTTCCTTCGTAACTTTTTTTTTTTGGGCCGGTCAGTAACTCCAGCGGCACAACCATCAACCTGGAGGGCCAGTTCTATTATATAATAGATACCCCTAGGATGAGGGATCGGTTGCTGACGGTCCATTCTCCTCCATATCTCTTCCCTGACTTTGTCTCGGAATTCCTTACAGGGCTGAGATCGTAATATACAAATATGTGGGAGAAGACCGGGTAAGGTTTTACAATATTTGCTTTATTTGGGGGTTCTACTTCACCGTTGATTCCATTTGGGGAATCACTCATCCGCTGTCGGTTTATAGTGCTGTTATTTTCGTCTGCTGGTCAGCACTCGCGCTTATAAGTTTGACAAGTCAAGTCTGGATGAACATCAACCAGTAACAGATGGTTACCACTTGGAGGTGTAAAATAAGCACAATTTACGTGCAGTAATAGTTACAACACTGGGCTTCGAAAAGATGACATCTCTCAGTGCCTGCCCTAAATTTGTATTAGAAGTGAAATGTTTTTTCAACTATGCTCTGGAGAGAACTGTGGTGGCATGCACGTTTTAAAATTAATCATGAAACCATCGACGATGACGACTATTGACATCACTAACTGAGAAACACCTCGATAAAATCAAAAATTTTATAAATCAGTTGGCATCGCAAAGCTGAGTGAACCAAGACCGAAGTTGTGACTGTTTTGACTGAAGAAAAGGAGGCTATACTCACTGTTTTTATAAACTACAACGGTATTGTGAATCACTATAACGCCTTACCCATATCTCACAATGTATTAGCTTTGGCTGCTTTTCTTGCCAAAAAGAACGTATTTGCCATCCACAGTCACCAAATTCACCCGATCTATGCATGATAGAACCGTGTGACTGTTTTCTGTTCGGCCGACTCATAATGCCGCTTCGCGGAAATGCATTTTAGTCCAGAAAAGATAATATCAGTAAGCGCTGAATACCATACCAAACATCGAGTACCAAAGATGTTTCGAGTGCTGGATTAAACACCGAAACGGATTACTTTGAAGGCGACAATATATCATAGATTTAAATAAATAAAAAGCGGGATTTATGCGTTAATGTGTTGCCAACGAAAAAAAAAGTCTGGTAGCTGACAGTCCTGGGTTATTAAAAATGGAATGCTACTTGAAAGAACGACGAGTTTTCAATATTTTATATATAATGAAGGTTTGGTAGCTACAGTTCGCAATTTTCGAACAAAATATGGTCGGAATAGTGATTTAACTTCCTCAACTATAAAGAACTTAATTCAAAAATTTAGGGAGACTGGATCAATTAGTGATCTTAGACACTCTGGCAGTCCTTCAACAAGTCGTTCAATACAAAACATCGAAGCAGTTCGTGAGAGTGTAGCTGAGGGTCCAGGAATACGGTACCGATGTTAAGAATTCGACATTGCTGTTAAGATTTGAATCTTCATGCGTACAATTGACTCAAGAACTGAAGCCTACTGACCATCCACAACAGAGGGAGTTCGTTGAATGGATTATGGACAAACAAGTGGATGCTGATTTTTCAAACAAAATCATCTTCAGCGATGAGGGTCATTTTCATCTTAATGCCTTTTTTAGTTGTCCAAATTGCCGAATTTTGGGTTCAGAAAGTCCACAACGTGTCAATGTTTGGTGCCGATTTTGGGCTGGAGGTATCTTCGGACCATTCTTCTTGTAAATGGTGCTCGCTATCACGAGATGATAATCCACCATGTGGTTCCACCAAGGCGGTACCACATCCAATACAACTCAAGAAACAATTCAGTTACTACACGAGACATTTCCAGCTCGTGTGATCGGAATTGGCCACCCAAATCATGTGACTGAAGTCTAAAGCTTATGCCTTGAAAGAGCAAATTGAGCGCTGTATAAACGAAATTCAACCACATTTATGCAAAACTGTCATGGAAAATTTCGACAAAAAAGTGCGTAGGTGTCAGCAAAATGACTGAGGACATTTACCCGCATACTGTATGAGCTAATAAAAAATGTACAATTTTTAGTTATTAACTAAACAACAACACCCTTATAATCTGCAAATACTCAAAACCAAAGTGCACTGGTACCTCTGATTCTGTGCTCCCTAATTTTCCCTCGCCCGTTGTGTGTATGAGCAATTTAAGGGTACAAAAAATATGGAGTAAATGGAAATAATGTGCTAATGTTGTTTAAGCCTGTGGTATTAGGAGGACTCTTATGCATGTACTCACAGACAGTCAGGCAGAGAGCTCTGATTTCCTATTCTAGAATGAGGAAGTATTTTAGGGTAGGATTAATGTTGCTTTCAGTCTTACCACCAATAGCCGGGCTAAGTTCTTATGGAATCAAGACAGCCAAGAGGTCAAGAGGACGGCCCGATGTGAACTACGTCCTTTATCCAACAGTGACCACATGGGAATGGTGTGAATTAACCAATGGACTTACCATCGCATACGATGATCACAGGATTATTTAAGGTAAACAGTCCTAAAATCCGAATGCATGGAGAAGGCATAGAATAAGAATCAGTGTGCAAAAACACATTATTTAAATGACTTTTCTGTAGATAGTGTTGTCGAAACAAATAGTTATATTTCCCAAGTGCCTTTTATGACTAACATCAGCCCAGTTCAAAGCAATTTCAAGTTTAGTTGGCTAGCACTAGTGGATCTCAAAAATATTCTTTCTCACATGAACAGCAAAAAAAGCTCCAACATTTTTAGTGACAACCTTGACATTATAGGAGGAAGCAACTCAATCATCATCAAGAAGTCCATTATAACATAAATGGGGTATTTCCGAACTCGTTAGACAAATCAATTATAGTTCCCGTGGAAAAAATCGAAAGTCTAAAAGTTGCCACTGACTTTAGACCCACATACATATGTACTCGTACATGTCACCAACACTAGAGGGAATTTTAGAAAAAGCAGTAAACCAGCAACTCTTAAACTATACTCAATCCCATAACATTGTAATTAAACAGCAATCTGGATTTAGAAAAGTTCATTCTTGTGAAACAGGCTTGATGTTTTTGCTTTGTTTTTACTCTACGTAAATGACTTAAAAGTTGAAGTGGTATAGAAACGATACTTTGTTATATGGTATATTGGATGTAAGAATACAAATGAAGTGTACAATAAGATGTTGGATGACTTAAGGACCTCAGGGATGCGACTGTGTATGAACAAATTAAAACTAAATACCTCTGAAACTAAATTAGCAATTAATTAATTCAACATATAACTTAACAAACTAAACTTAAAACTATGACTTATTGTTAACTATTATTTTTACTTAAAATAAGGTCTAATGACGGGAAAAATGGTTGTGCAGGGAATTTCAAAGGACACTTGAAGTATCCGATGAGTTTCACGTAGCATTCCACACAGTGGCTCGTTGAGACCATAAATTGACGAAAAAGTTGGACAGATCATAAATGATACGCGTTGGTGTTGAATAGCTTTTGGGTGAGTATTGTGTGACAGTCGATGATGACGGCTAAGAGTTTGTGGATGAAGAGAATATCGGCGGACTCCCGACGTTTTCCCAGGGACAGGAGATCGAGTAGTTTAGGTCTATTAACATAGAGGGGTAGAATATTGTGGTCAACCCATGGTAACCCACGTAATGCGAATCGCAAAAATCTCCGTTGGACAGCTACGATGCGCAGAATATGTAAATCGTAGCAAGGGGACCATATCTCACTGGGGTACTCAAGAAGTGGGATTGGTGACATAGGGGTCGGAGAATTCTTTAGACCATCAATTGACAAATCCGAGAGCGGAGTTAGCTTTGCTAAATGTGGAGTCAATATGGGTGCGAAAATTGAGGTGTGTATCACAAATGACACCCAAGTCCCGCATTGAAGTGACTGCCGCTACTCTTTGATTTGATAAATAATGGGTGCGGATTGGAAGTGTCAACGCCTCCGGGAGTAAAATATGATTTTGAATTTTTATATGTTGAGCTCGAGAAAGTTTTTTAGGGCACCATATCGAGAATCTATTAAGACCATCTTGTATAGGTTGAGAGTCAGAGAGGCTTGAAAGCTGTCTATAGATGATCATATCATCGGCATAGATAGATATGTGGGAGTGGTTTGTGACGTTAACAACATCGTTAGTAGTCAGAATAGAAATTAATGGACGAAGATGACTGCATTGTGGAGCACTTGAAGTGGTGAGAATTGGGTCAGAAAAAAGGGAACGAAAATGGACAAGATAGTAGCGTTTTTTAAATGTAGGATTTAACAAAAGTGTAACACAAAATTCAAATTCACACAGCTTCCTCACCTTCAACAAGCCACCAAGATTGTGGCCACTCCGCACTGCCGTATGCGACGTCTCTATTGCAGTTAAGTCGCCTATCCGCAGAAGATTAGTGCTAATCTGTCCTGGATTAGACCTTTCACGTAGAGGAACTCTTCTGGAGGGATAAAGCCGCCAAAGCGAACTCTCTCGTGATACATATAATTGTGGTAGTAAGTCACAGAAGTCAGGTGGTTTGACGAGGTCATTGCTCTTGCAATGTACCTTCGAGACAACTTTATAGCAAAATTGTCCACTCTTATTAGGTTCACCCTATTGTACAAGACCTCATTAGTATAGAATTTTATGTATTCGGATTCTGGCGGGATTCAAGGCAAGACGCCTCAAACACCCAAATCTTTTCCAATAAACTTGCTCTCGCGTTGAACCACACGGGATATCCAAATACTAGCAAAGGCTGAGTAAGGGCTATGTACCAGATCACCTTCACCCTCCCATCGAGTTGGCTGTTATAAAACAGTCTCTTTGTAAGCGCAAAAGCATGATAAGGCTAATTATATCCTTATAGGTCGGTTGTATGATTGCAGCTTTTAACGAACTCCAAAGAACGGTTTGTTTCGGACGTATGGGGGCTTTCCACAGAATTCTTAGTTCTCCCTCCTCTGATAATCATATCACGGGCTGCACTCTCTAAGCCATCTTCCGTTTAAAAAAGAAGTGATGTTTGGTACAACATGCACTGCAGCTTCGATGACCTTGCGCGTCTGCTGTTTTATGACTCTCAGACAGCATATCCGTCCGATGCAATAACACCAGAACTCCTGTGTTGGGGGGGAAAAAATACGAAATCGACTTTCTCTGTACCCAGCTTGGTTTCGACGAGAATCTGAGCCAGGAAAGGAATGCAGTCGGGTCTTCACGGAAGGCTCCGTGGCGCTGGTGCATTTCTGGAGAACGACAACGTTAGATATCACTTCACGTTAGAAAAGCTCGCATCTGTCTTCCCAGCGGAGATTTACCCAATCCTGATGGCAGTGAATTATATTGTAGTGACAACCAAGCTGCGCTTAAAGCCTTCCTGAAACCTCTTACGACTTCCAAGCTAGTTCAAGAATGCAAGAGACCGTTGTCTGGTTCTCAGGTCATAATGGGATCACGGAAAATGAAAGTATCAGTGAACCAGCCGGACAAGGTTCAGAGGAGAGTTTTTCAGGAACCGAACCTACATTGGATCTGCCTGCGTCATCGGTTAAGGCTTCATATCAGCACAACTGCAGATAACTTCCCGGGATGCAGGCAGACCAATCGAATACTCTAGGAAGTCGGCGGCCTTTTTGCTGTCCCTCAACTGGAAAGACTGCGGGTTGATTCCTGGCATCGTGACAGGGCACCACACACAAATCACTTAAAAGTGCTGGGCATAAGTGACACAATATCCTGCGATGCTTGTTGTGAATGTGATGACGACACCGCGGAGCAGTATCTCTGCGAATATCCGATTTATGCTCGCTGCAGGTACTTGGCGCTGACGTGGTGGGTGCAGGTATTTTAGGCACCATACCACTGAAGCGCCTATTCATCTTTCTGCGTAAGACTGAAAGCTTTTATTAAAAGTAACTTACAAAGAGTGCAATGGACTAGTCTTTTGTCTGAGTGCTCTGTTCCTACAGAAACAAAAAAAGGACAAAAGCACCTTTTGCTCTAGCTAGACCAACATCTATATGTTTGTGAAAATGATCGCGCTATACAAACAATCAGGTAAGTGTGCCGTTTCGAAGATCCGGTTGAATTCCTGTGCAAGGCTTGGTAAAATTCAAACGAAATATGGTCGTTTTCGCTGTTTTCACTTGTGCTACGGTAATCGGAGAGACTAAAAAGTTGTCTTCGATCATAAGGTCTGCGTTCCGGAAAGAAGAAGATATTTGCAGAACATTAAGAAGTGTTGCCAAATGATCTATTAACGAACACTCCCTAGGTTGCATACATTCCTCATCGAACGGGGTTGTTTCTTGACTACCTGCTTAAGGGCTCGTTGAGTTTCGTGTGCAGGAAACGGATATAAGAACTTGTAGGACATATGGTCAGAAAACGTTTTCAAGGCTACTCGGAAATCGCTAATATACGAATACCATTCTCCCGACGCGAAACAGTAGTCAATTAATGAGCTTGTTATACCACACAAGAATATATGCTTGTCCAAAGGGCTTCTTCCACAGCTGCCGTTTAAACCTTTGCAGCCTCATTCATCAGCTAACTCGAGAATTTTGACATCACAGCATTCAACCTTATAGTTGCGGCGTATTGCGAAAATGTTTTTCGTTGATCCCTGGTTATTCAAACGGTCTTTAAATTTATTTAGCTCAGGTTGCCAGTGGTTCCAGTTATGGTATATAGGCACGGTGTTTAAAATGGTGATATTAATTTTTAATTCTATTACATGTCCTTCGTCTGTTCTTTTAAATTCGAATGGTCCGCCTTCTAGTTCTCTGCGGTAACCATACATTTCGCCTCCACTTGCCCTTCCAAATTTGTTAGGTCTCACCGCTGGGATATATTTCAGATCAAAATTCTTAAATATGTTAATTATGCTTTATTTTTTAGACCTGCTATATTGTAATTTAATAATAACACAATTATTTGATGTCACTACTATACCAATGACAACAAGTTTGACTACAAAGTTGTACTACTTGCTTCCCTTTTCTCTGTTAATTGTTTTAGCACGAAATTACTGATTGGCTTAATCAAAAAACGAGTTATTTTAATCCAGTAATATGACATGACAGGTAAGTATTTAACACCGCTAGTAATTTATCAGAAAATATAAAATAAAAACAGCTGCAGCTTTATATAAAAAATTGTATTATGTACTTTTAATCTAGTTTAATAAATTTAACAGCAGCGGATAATGATGGCTTTTTTTTACATACTATAGCTTTTGAAGGAATATGTTATTTATATAAATTTCTTGTACTAAAAAATTCCTATAAGATTTCTTTAAAAAAAAATTGTTTAACCTTTAATGGTAAATATTTATTTAATAAATTGTACACTAGTGAAATAGAGTGCTAATTAAGAGAGGAAACTAGAAAACCGACAATGACTCCACTATAGAAATATTTCTAGACCTCAGATGAATGATAATTAAATTAAAGTTGAGTGAAAATACTTAATACCCAAACTACTCGTATAAGTCGTAGCTGACGTTGTCTCCAGTATAGATTGAATTCAACAATAGTTAGCATAGACGGGGCTGATATATCCGCTTAACCTTTGCCACTTTTCCAATTCCTCGGACAATATTTTAGGGGTCTAATCGTTTACCATTGTCGTGTTAATAGCCCAATAAAATACTCATCTACAATTCTACGTTCGTCGTATTCCGAAAATGGTCGTGCTCAGCTGAATGCCAATTCAATTTTGTGAATTTTAACAAAGCAACTACGAAGATCAAAGGGCAATGAACGTACTAGTGCACGATTACGATTAGAATAAAAAACAATTATTTGCAATGGTTTAAGTATTAGATAAGTATCTCGGCACGAGTATTGAAGCAGATAAGTTTTTTTGAAAACTCTGGAAGAATCTTCGTTAAACATTGAAGGAGTAGAGATTCTACAATAATTGAAACAAACAAGATTGTGATCCAGAAACAGGAAAATTTTAATAAGATCTATATAGTCTATGCAGTATATAACTGTACGCTGTCACATTTCTAATTTGTGACGAACCGACCTTGTTCGGTACTATGTTGCAAGCCTTGGTTGGTACTGGCAGCAGGGAAATCAATATCAAGAGTTTAGACCTGGGAGATATACCAGAAATTATGCATTGGATCTCCACAATCATGCTCAAACCGATCATCTCCTTCTCGTCAGTAATGTGGTAAAATAAGACGAAAGAAAAAAATCACATTATCAAATCTGCGCCGTCTTTAGGGACTCACGTAGACAGGTGTCTTACTTAGGTGCTATGGGAACCTATACTACAGCTGCCATAGAAGATCTCATTGACCTCACTCCGCTTACACCCAGGACAGATATAACTCGGATCTTCATCACAGATATTCCTGAACTGCATACCAACAAAATTTAATCTTTGATAGGAGGTACATTATAGTGATTCCAAATTAACAACCAAGGGACTTGCAAAACCCAACATCAAACCGTAAAGTGGAATTCGGAAGGATCCAACATCATTGGTCCAACACAAATATTGCAAGGTCAATGAGAAAAAGTCCCATTTCAAGCTGCTCTTACTGTCATCCAAGAATTTGTCATTCCGATTCTTAAAACAGAAATAAAAGGCGCTCTTCATCAATACACTCACGGATAGTCAACCAGCATAGAAAAAATCCGTCAAGCTGGTTTGACTTCAAATCGGTGATACTCTGCTTCAATACTCTACAGGACTTACCTAAAACAAGTCAAGCTCTGGTGAGTACTAGGACACAAGTGTATTCAAGGAATTGAAAAAGACGATGTAAACTGACTAAAAAAGATTCAGCTGATCCACTCAATGGCCGAGTAAGCAATAAATTCAACGCCCAAAATGTGGAAGAGCAAAGTGTGTCTACCTTATTTATCGAGTCTTCCACATGCTTAAAGGGCTATGAAACCTTTACAAAATAAATCCACATTATCTGTAAACTTCAAGAGAGATGACATCAGGAGACTGCTCAGGTTTCTGAGGTCTCAAGACTAAGGTCTGACTGAAGCTAAATGTCGCTTTGGTATGGAATACGATTTATTAAGATAGTTGAAGTTCATCTGGCATTTTCAACAGACTTTGTGGCACAATAGATCTTTTAGGTCACAGTGTTCAGTGCTTCCAAAAAGAAAAGCTGTATCCGCCTACCATCTTAATCTTCACTTTAATGTTAAAACCAGTTTCAGAACTATCAGTTCTGGTGATTTACGTGACACAATGGTTATTTCTTCGGTTACATTGTAAGGGATGTGGGTTCAAATCCAGACAGTGTACCGATAAAAACAATTTTTTTTTTCTGACGTCATTCTCTATCACACTCTCGCCGTTTAAATTCGGTAAGAAATCGAAGAATCTCTCTCATCCGTCCACAAAATTACGAGTATAACAGGAACAGAATGGGGCAGTTCGAACCTCCGCCCACGGTTCCATGAATTAATTTATTATACTCGTACTCTTATCTGTTTGTATAAACAAATCGCTGAAGGGATGAATTCCAAGATGGAACATTGTTCATGTAGTCATGTCATGACACTTTATTATCCACAAGGAGGAATTGCGTGCTTAGTGAGTTCTTTCTCAGAGAGGAATGTGTTGAGGCTTATTATTTTGAGGATTCTCCGGTTCCTCCTGAGCTAAGGGTTGCCGAAGTTGAGTTGAGTAGTTGAGTTCGGACCGGAGAGATAATGAAAACCATGTGGAAGTCCATTCCCGAGTACCTGCTTAGCATATACGAGTACAGCAAGTGTATTGCCCAAAGTTATTTCCCTCCAAATTGGAAGAAGGCACGGGTGGTTGTACTGCTGAAGTCTACCGATAAGGCTAGGTCTGATCCTAGACCTTTTAGCGGCATCAGTCTATTTCCGGTGCTTGAAAAAGTACTGGCAAGGTTCATGGTGGAAAAATAGCCGGTTTTTTCTGTACAATTTGGCTTCAAAAAGGGTAAAGGTGTCGAGAACGCATGGTCTTTTGTTAAAAACTTTGACAATCTAGATTGGCAGAGTATTCTGAGCGCGAACTCAGCTGCCGGTAAACCGGCTTATGGGAAAGTTATTTCTCTGACAAGAGCGCTTTGGTTGAATCTCCTTATGACAGGGTTAATTTAGATGTAGAGCGGCGTTGCCCTCAAGGGTACATATGTGATCCAATTATATAGAACCTCATGATCGATCCACTCCTGATGCAACTGTCAGACCACTACAGATGTTGCGCTTACGTGGATGATTTGCTTCGCCCCCTGGATGGTCAGTCTCGCTTCGAACTTGAAAGAATAGGAGCGAGAGCGCTGCTAATTGTAGCCGGATGGTGCGAACGCGTTGGTGTCAGCGTATCTCGGGAGAAGACTGCGGCAATGTTGCTTCATGGCACATTGAAAGCAGTCTCGCGGGCTTCGAAAATACGTCTGAATGATGTTAACCTTATGCATGTGAATGTGGTCAAGGATCTTGTCATAGCGATAGGTGAGCGGATGAATTCCTTACCACACATCATCAAGCTAGGAGAACGACTACTGAATGTTCTTTGACAGGAAAGGCTCATTCTACAGACCGACTGGCGACTCACCAGATATGCCGTTTATTTGTTGCCCGTGCAACATTTGGGGCACTGACTTGGTAGGAGTGGGTAATCCCAAAGTGTGGTCATCAGCGGATCTTGGCTTGCGGAAGTGGCTCTTGGTTGGCTGTTTACCAGTTTGTAGGACCGTATCTACGGTTACATTACAGGTGCTGTTGTGAGTGCCTCCCCTTGAATTGGAGGTGATACGTCGAAGTATCGCCCACAAGATTAGGAAGGAACTCCCGCTGATAAATGCTGATTGAGTCTCCTCGACGGAGGTTGAAGATTTATCCTGCTTTCTGAATACGTCCGGTCTAGATCATAGTCTATGTAGATGAGACATGAGCGTTAAAGGTAGGGTTACTTATAATTTCCTTTTTGATGAGCGCGCTACCGGAGCTGGGTTTCAACCACAGTCTGGGCTTTCTGCTAACCGGGCATGGCTCTTTAAATGCGTTGCTCAGGCAGGTTGCTCAGGCGGAGCTCTCCTTAACGATTGGATGCATGCTCTGTGCGTGTGCCCTGCCCACTCGAATGTTAGGAATTTGCAAGTAATGGGCACCACCTATAATGGTGTGAGCTGCTACATCATCGGTGTTCTCGATGACAGAGCGAAATTCGAAAGAATTCGTAGTTCCTCAAATAAGGTTTTCCGTCGCAGACCGTGTAGGTGATTACCTGCTGGCAATTATAGATTAAAAGTGGACTAAAAGCTGCTAGTTCTGGGCTGTAGTATGTTTAGCTGGAAGTGACCGCAAGGTTGCAAAGTTAGACTGGAAGCTATATTCCGGTACCTCAAAAGGTCAGGGAGCCCTGAAACTTTGTTCCTGACCAACGAGTTAGCCCCTTGTGGGAGTATTCTGATGGCTGTAGGTTATAACCAAAATTTCGGGGAAGACATCTCGCAGTTCAGCATAAGTGCGCTACCGCTTGTGCTCAACCAGATGCCCATACTTTCATTGAGGTAAGGTTATGTCTTGTCATCGCTCTACTGCCATCCTTAGATACCAATGTGGAACTGTATTGAGGGTACTGTATCGAGGCTTATCCATGAACTTCTTGGTGCTCTTGGGGTCACAACACCCAGTACTTATTACAACTCTACATCGGGTCGAAAATGACTGATAGACCCTTCCTGCGTTTTTGGTTTTAAACCACAGTCACAGAGGCGCTCACACAAGGGGCATACTTCTACAAATCAGGCCCGTGCCGAAATCCGGGGGCTCCTCACTCCCGTGGTACCATGTTTAAAGTCCTAGTATGGACTATTAGTTTCTAAAATGAGTGCTGTGATGCAGAAACAGTGCAAGTCAAAATAATCCATCAATCACTTCTGCTGCATGTAAGGTTTGTAAAGAAAGTTCATGATATTGGCATAGCTTATCTTCTGCAATAGTTCGCCTGGTGTACTCATTTGAGAGTGTACTCCTATTTCCTGCACTAGCCTGAAGATAGTTCTAAATAATAACCTCTGATTATTCGCTCACAAAATCCAGTATATTTAGGAATCGAAGAAAATTAACCACCCGTTCAGCTTCTCTGTTTGGGCTTTAGAACAACTCAAAATCATCTCCTTCGGATAAGGCGCGATTTCTGGACGTAGTCCTAGAAAAGCCAATCTTCAGCATATGACTTTTTGGTGTGGTTTTGGAGTGCTTTGTTATTATTTGTCCATTTTATTTCGAAGATGAAGATGGCAATGATAGAGAAGCTCTAGTTCCAGCTAGAAAAGCTATCCTTTAGACATTTAGTTCAAAAACGGTGTCACCAGTCGTTTTATGATGTGGCTTGGCCTCCACAGAGCTGCAATTTGTCTTCGTTGGAATTTTTCATTGAGTTTGATTAAAAATCGTTGCCATGATGAGCTGTGGTTAAGCTATAGTTTAGTAACAAACAAAGGGGCAGAAAGTTCCCCTTCACCTAAGTAGACACAACGCTCTTGGACAAACAACTATTCATATTTACAAGGTATTTGAAGATGAACAAATCACTGAGGACTCAATTAGTTCTTATTTGCATTCTCCAAATTGTCAGGCATGAGATCAAGAATTCTGGGAGAAGTCATCTCTGATGGCACGAAGGAATCATCTAAAGGGTAACTCATTCGGATCAGCCTTTATACGACCACATACGCGAAAACGGGTGAACAAGACTCTGATATTCAAATTTGTTTCTTAGCCAGTGGAAATGCAGAAATTTTGCTAGAACTTATCAGATCAAATGAGTGGACTCAATTCTGTCTCGGTTACAGGACACAAGGCATGGACCCGCCAAGTTACATGCTCTACAATTCTCAGAGGAGTACTTCTCAGGAGCATCTGACATGACCATCTCCAATGTGATTTTAAAGTGTCCTCAGCAAAATGCACTATAGATGGCTTTTTACTGTCTTAAAGGAGGATTACACCTTTGACTGTTGTTCTAATGTTCTCTCAGCCTGCGAGAAACAAACGCTGTTCCGATATTTTAGATAATTTATCATTGCAACGATCACCTAATGCTTTACGAAAGACTGAGGACTGAAACCAAAATGGCTTTGGAATTGTCTTCCCGTAACTCGGTCATTAAAAGTCGTTTATCAGTTCATTTTCTGAGAAGCGGAAGCAGGCTACCAACTGAACAAATTTTGTGCTTTTTTCAAGTTTGAGTTTCTAATTTATCTAATGCAGTCATCATTTCAGTTAATACCTAAGCAAAACAAGAATCTCGTACAGCCTTAGGGCGATCAGTTAGTGTTATGAAATACATTTACGAGCCCTCAATCTTCTTGACCTAATAACAAACTCGTTTCTTACATTGCGAAAGAGAAGAAAACCGAGTATCTATGCAGATGGGCTTCATATATGTACGAGTATGTCCGCATAATAATAATAATTCATTAAAACCGAAATTGTGCTACAGCTTACTTTCTGTGAATAAATTAGTAGATATGCCCGTTCCTATGTTTTTGACATTATTCATTTAAGAACTGACTTACGAGTCTGTTTCGCTGGCCAAAGTCTTTATTCGAAAATTTTAACAAATGCGGAAATCTTTTCGTGGCAAGGTGCAGTCCGCCCCAACAGACTTCTTATTCTTAATGAATAATTCAATCTATTCATCAATTTGTGAATGTTTTTTATCATTCGCAGCAACATATGGGCATTGGCTTCTACTTAGAGTCTCTGTGGGCTCTTCTTTGTTGGGTTGAGCTGAAAGGTACTCGTATCCGGGAGTGCACAATGGTTTCATTTAACTTACAATGGGAATTGCTATTTTGTTCAAAGGTACGAGCGTGAACAGTCAGAAATTTTTGTGTGTCTAGTCGGTGAATTCTTGCGAAGAGAATGAAACCAGAAATTTAACAGAACCTTGATACGGGCACATGGCTGAAGTACATTCAAAAGGAGGCCAAGTACTCGTATTGTACATTTTAAAACTAGTTACGAGTACTCTTACATCTCGAGCAAAGCTAGTTAAAAATTTTTTTTATGATGAGGATTACTCGTTTTTTTCTTAAATGTACATTCGTACAAATTTCATCAGCGGATAATGACAGTGTTGAAATCTTTGGAATATTTTTGCCCGAAAGTATCTTATGAGGTTTTCGTAACGATTTTGTAGACTAAAGTATGTGAAATTGGGCTTTATGGTAATAAGAGTTTATGTGAACAATCCACTCTGTATGAAAAAGTAGAAATATTTCGAAGCATAACAAGCAATTACGAGTTAGACAGTCTTTTATTGACCTCAGAGATACTTCAATCAAAACGTACAAAGAAGTGTGTTTACACTTTGAGATGGAGGGATGGTAATGTAGGCGTTTAGACATCGTATTTCGGCTTTTCTTCTCATTGTTCACAATCAGTTTTGTGGCCTTTTATAATACTTGTTAGTTTGTGAACGCCGAAAAGTGATAGAAAATGTGCAGATTCGGATGAAAATTGTAATCAAAGTGCACATTTTAATTTTCAGTTTATAAAACTGGCCCCCGGAGCCAGTTCTAGACACAGAAGCTCGTCGTACAGGAGGTTCCAGAGATCGGGGCCTAGTAAAATTAAGCCTTTCGTACACTGCTGATTTCAAATCTTAGAAAAGTAGTCAGCAGCACACCAAGCCAGAGTTAAGTCTAGAGATCGTGGGAACACTGATAGCCTTGATAGCCTGGATGAATGTTTCAATTGTCCCTACATGTTTAACTGGTCAGTAAGTCAAATCTCTAATGAATACACGAATGTTACCATAACGAGGGAAATCACTTCAAGGATCAAGCGAACTATCACACAATCTAATTCTTTTTGCTAAGAAGCATTTCCCACAAGCTCATCGGTTTTAACACGTAAAGTGAGTGACTACAGCGCTGATTACATGATCTCACTTGATGTCGCTATCTAAGATAGCTGACAGAAGATCAAAATAAGCCAGCTATTGCTCAGACTTAGTGGTCTCGACACCGATTCAAGTTACTTGATCGAGCTGCCTGGTTTTTGACCATCACTTGTCAGAAAATTTTACATGGAATACTTTTAATTGCAAGAGTCTCTCAAAGTCCCTTGAATAGTCGTTTACTGCCGACACATCAAATATAGAAAATTGCTAGCGAGAAACCTCTTGTTTGAGAAGTTTTTCGATTGCATCACTGACAGCAAAGAATGTCAGTTGGAAACCGGCTTCTCCGAATGAAAAAGAAATGATAAAGCAAGAGCTCAATCGACGGTATGGAGGGCTACTACTGCCGATATTATATCGTTAGGTTTTGCCTACTTACCTAGATGGCCACTGTCTAGGGTGGACCAGGCCTTAAATAACAAGACTCTCCAACTACCGCTGTTTTTTGCCAGCTGTCTCTAGTTGCGCACACGAAGCTCGCTGAGTTCCCTTTCTACTTGTGTGCTCCAACTAAGATGAGGTCGTCATCTATTGGTCGAAATCTTTCCGAGCTAGAGCGCTGGTATTCATATCTTCAAGGTGAGCTAGCTACCGGGTTATCCGAACTTCTCTGGCGAGGTCGACATCGCTACACAATCCGTGCAGCTCGCTATTGAAACGTCTCTTCCATTCGCCAATTATTCAAACGAATCGCCCGAGAACATTTTCATCTGCCTTCGTCAATGTTCAAGCTTCTGCGTCGTAGTCCAGGACTGGGACGATTATTTTCAGAGAGGGTTTTACAATTTACATGCCTTCCAAGCCCAAAGAAGCAGCGGTAAGCAATAGTAATTGTTCACATAATTTCCACGGGAAGATAAAGTCCCTTACTGTGTACCTCAAAGTCCTATCTGATTATCGTGACGTTCGGCGTTATAGATACACACTAGATGGGCCATAATGTATGACCCTATCGAAAAGTGCCATCGATTTTACAAATGGAGTCGAATGTCCATTCGGTTTTGACATTTGTGAAGCAAACAGAATTAGAATTTGCGTGAATAAGCATTGAAAGGCTATACTTGCGTGTTTTTGATGAACAACAGTGATTTGGCACAACGTGCATTTCGTGCCCGTTTTCCTGGCCGTCCGGCCCTCTAGCGGCACGACTCTTAGGGACTAGAACAACAGGGTATCTATCAAGCCCTTTAAGGCCTCGTACCTCTCATTCGGCCGAGAATATCGCTGCCGTGGCTGAAGATGATATCACAGAAGCTCCGTCGACATCGACCAGACGATGTGCCACGGAATTGGATATGTCTCTGCGGCGCATTTTGGTGAAAGGTTTGAAGCAGCTGATAGGTGTGACCGTGGATCGCGTTCAGCCCTCCTGAATCTCAAGAACGAAGTTGACTAATTTGCATCAAATACTCGTATAATCATGATTAACGAGGCCCATTTCGACTTACATCTACTCAAGGTTAGTGCATGGTGTGCTCTTTACGCTAGAGGGGTCATGCTTTTTTTAGAGCGGTGCGATCCAAACGGTCATTTTAGACGGTGAGCGCTACAGAACCATGAAAGGATTTTTCATCCCCCAATTGGATAAATTAGGACTGGATGACATGTGGTTCTAGCAAGATGGAGCATACTACATGAGCCACAATTGATATTCTAAAGCAGGCGTTTCCCGATTGTCTGATATCGGGTTTGGCGATTTGCACTGGCCTGCCAGATCACCCGATATGACCCGATTTAAAGTCACGGGTTTATGTGAACAAGCCACAAGTTCTGGTAGCCCTCAAAGAGAACATCCGTCAAGAAGTGGATGGATGGACACCATGGAAATTGCCATGGAATAAAGCAAAATAAACATTTCAAACAACGCTTTAATTTTGTTTTATTCTATTCCACAGATATAGCCTAGATAAATAGGGTCATTCGTTATGGCCCACCTTGCAATTTGTTTTTCCTTCGTTGACTGCTAAACTCATCTGAGTCGCTTCTGCTTCAATAGTCGCAAACCCTCCACTGGCAATTCGCTGTTTCTTCCCATTATGTCGATGTCGCCTACATTACTCGCATGTAGGTGATGGTATCTCTGGAATTGACTTGTGATCTTTGCAAGAAAGATATTGACAAAATGACATGACAGCGCCTTATTTAAGTCCTTTTGTGGCATTGAAGATCTCGGATTTGTCATTGTACCATCATCCTGCATAGTCAGGAGCTTGGCAGGGATAGACATAGTGCTGTCATATGCGGCTTTGAAATCGATGAAGAGGTGGTGTGTGTCGATTTGGGACGCCTGTTTTTTTTCAAGATCTGCCGTGATATGAAAATTTGGTCTTTTCTGGTGTAGAACCACACTGATAGGGACCGGTCAGACTGTCGTCGAAAGGTTTTAGGCGTTCACATATTTCGATAGACAGGGTTGTATGTGATAATGCTGCGGTTCCATTCGTCGGGCACAGTTCCACCAATTCATCTCGCCTGTTAAGCTATCTAGCACATTTGTTGGACTTAAGCTTGGAAATTGTTGTCTTGATTTTACGAGTATATTGGTCGGCTGGACGAAAATATTATCTGTCATCGTCCAAGCCAGGTGGGTTAGTCTGTCTGACATTGGGATATTATTCGTCACCGTTCAACAGTCTGTAAATATAATCATTCCAGACTCTCAGCACCGGCTATGGTTATCTAATAAGGTAAGGCCCGAACAGACAGATGTTGAGAAGATGAATTTAGTAGTGAAAGAAGGCAAAACGACGTTTTTACTATCTATAAGTAAGAATACCCAACAGCAAAGACTGTATGCCTCAATTGAAAGATATATCTTTGAGAACGTAAACGCCTTTCTCTACTTCTAGCTAAAATAACGACACCAGCACAGAAATTTGCTGTTTGCTTGAATTAGAGCTGCAACTAAAAAATATTCTTCTCATAAGTAACCAAGAAAACGCTCTATGAGGCCTATATCATAAGAAATACAAAATATAGATAGAAATCAAAAATAACGAATTCCTCGGGTTGGGAAACTGGCATATGTTTTTTTTTTATAATTTACGCGCGCCTAAGGGGTTAGATACCCTTTTACTGTCGCCTGGGCGCGGGCGGAAAGGTAGAAGGAAGAGAAAGGAAAATTGTTTTGTAGTGGTTTGAAACTCAGGTGTGTTTGGTTTCGATTTTCGCTCTCCAGGGGTGGGAGTCCGAATAGAACGGAGAGTTGTTGCTTCACTTAGAGTGATTCGAGGTACAATTCGCAGCATTTTTTTCTGTGCTCTACAACAGCCAAATCTACCTGTCAGTGTTATGCCTTCACACGCAGAATTTTTCTGCCTGAGTTCTAATTACACAAATGAAAAACTGACTTGCCATGGGCAGGACTCGAACCTGGACCCTCCGAGTGAGAAGCGATTGCTAGTACCACTACACCACGGCCACCGTTGATTGGAGTTATGGCAAACGTTGAGTAGAGTTGTGCTGTCAAGTTGAAAGCGTCTGAATTAACTTAGTCTACAACTCTATCTGGTGGTTGAGGCCCATGGCAATCCTATACCATCCAAATAAAATTTCAGCTTTTCGTGATGTTTTTTTTATAAATGCAGTTTTAAAGCTGATGAGAGGCTTTTGCTGTTTATTTCCAAATATCCACATTTTGCTACTGAGGAGCATGCTCCTGGAGTATATTTCTATTAAGAAGATGGGCAAGTTTGAATTTTTTAATTGGAAACAGTAAGGCTTTCTCTAGTTAATCTTAATTCGCGATTGGAAGACCCTCTTATTGTAGTAGCCAAAAATGGTTTGGTTCGCTAAACTTATCATGCGCTACGTCCATTTTACGGTCGACATAATCGTCCATCTGAGCAGATTATTCGGAACACGACGAATCATTTGTGGATAATACGCATCCTCAAAGACGACAAACAGTGCGAACAGAAGAAGTTATTGCCATTGTGGAGCATAGTATTGAGGAGAATCCGAATGAGTCGATTCGCCATCGTGCAGAGCAATTGTGGAAGATTTTAGGGAAAAATCTTGGCTTAAAAGCGTGACCATTATACGCGACGTAGGTTCGGTGAATGGCACCGAAAACATGATTCAGCTTGATCCTCATTTTCAAGGCAAAATTTTGTTCTCCGATGAGGCCGATTTTTGGTTAAATGGATATGTAAACTAGCAAAATTGCCGAATTTGGAGTGGAGAAAACCCAGAAGCCTTTGTCGAGATGCGCTATAGAGACAAGATTTCTGACATCTTCGTTCCTCAGTTGAATGGCTTTGACGTGACAGAGCTTTGGTTTCAACAAGATGGAGCAACATTTCCCACGGCGCGCGACACCATCAATTTATTGCGGGAAACATTTGCTAAGGGCATAATTTCGCGTAATGGAACTGTGAACTGGCCTCCACGATCCTGTGCTCTCACACCTTTAGAATACTTTCTTTGGGCAATGTAAAGTCACTAGTCTATGCAGATAAACCAGACACGTTGGACGATTTGGAAGTCAACATTCGCCGTGTTATTGCTGATATACGGCCGCAGTTGCTCGATACAGTTGTCGAAAATTGGACTTCACAATTGCGCTTCATTCGAGCTAGCGGTGGCTCGCATATAGCCGGCGTTATATTTAAACACTAATGACATAAAATTATCTATTAAACAAATCTAACACGATAGACATTAACATTAGCTTCAAGTGTTTTATTTCATATTGAATTTGTATACCTCTAAAAAAAACAATCTTTTTATTGAGATCATCAGAGCATTCCGTGAATTTATGGTGACAAACCGCCAAAATTTCTACATAAAAGTTCACAAACGTGTATCGTTGATTTTTGTATTCTACTGGCAGGTGCACAGATAACAACATTTAAAAAAAAACTTTGAGAAAACCCATGTTTGAATTAATTAGCATTCGCCTCGTCAAAACAAATAAATGAAATTTAAACTCACAAAAAATTGTTGCTTACTTCAATCGAAAAACAAAAACGAAACTTAATGTGTTGTCATTGTTATTTTTTATAGACAAAATGGTATTGTTTCATATTTACCTACAGCTCGCAGAAGCATTTTAGTGCCATTTTGTGCCCAATTTTGTTAGATAATTACGACACCAATAGACCCCATATTTTGGCATTAAGCACTTGGCATCTCATTTAAATAGAAGTCTCCGTCAGAGTCAAGAGTAGTAAATTGAATATTCAAATAAGTTACGTCGATGACTGACAAAAAAAAACAATATCTACAAACTACTGCACGCGTTAATGGGGTACAATTTTGAATAATGCTCGAATCGACATAATGATTTTGCCGGCAAAGTTGAAACGAAAGTACAATATGTACGGATTGGATAATATTTGCTATATCTTTTTGTAAACAACATATACTCAGTACTGAGAATGTATACAGAAAGATGAGTCTATGACTATAATTGCACGAGAAATCGAAAGAATGACCTCCAACTTGTTTTTCAAATTTTTGTAGATTTAAGTATAAACTTAAAAAAAAACTACCCAAACCAATGCGTCAAGCGTAAACTTCTGAAAAAAAAACTATTAAGATTTTGTAGCGGAAATCAGCAGTTCTCATTGTAGTTTTTGAACATTGAAAACCTACGTGCTTCGTGTTGAGCCAGATCAAATAAATAAATTGCCCGACGATTGCTGATGTGAAAATATGCAGCTGGTATATTGTATGTAATAACTGATGGAGTGTGAATTTTATTGGCATAACACCTACAATAATTTGATTCGGTACACCAAAACGTCCGAATTTTCACTTCGCAGCCTTGCTTAGCATCGTCGGTGTTTGTTTGTGATTAATCACTTTTCTGCGTACGTCTACGTCTGTAAATACAGGGCAGCTGTTTTGGAACTTAGTGAAACTCAGTTGGATCCCCACCTACACCTCTCAGATCACTTAGATCTGAAGCTACCTGGCTACGACAACCAGATACAATAATCCTTGTGATTTCTAGGACACCAATCAACCAACCAACACCGAGTGTAAAATATTTTTTAATTTTCCATCCACGTCAAGATTAGAAAAACTTTTACCTTTATAACGGTAGTACATTTTTTTTTTATAAATAGTATACGTTTAGTATATTTCTTATAAATTTATTACAATTGTGTTTGCCTTACAACTAAATAAATGCCACTTCAAAGGGCTTAATTATGAACAAAATTAACAGTGGGTGGGGTCAACTTAAAAAAGTAAATAAGAATAACAAAAAAGCTTAATGCTGCTATACAATTCAAATTGAATCAATATGAGTAGACAATTATTAAAAGGAAATGTAGGATAAAAAACAAAAGATAAAAAAAATTAAGAAGATCCTCTTTTACACCAGGATGTCAGAGAATATGCATTCCAAAGCATTAAAATCAATACCCAGAAGCCAATGCTTTACAGATTTTTCAAACACTTCAGAAGATGTATTGTAATTGTTCTGATTGATTTTGGAAATTTATTAAAAAGACGGCAGAACGACACCAAATAAAAATTGCGGAAGGCGGTGGTGAGAGCGCGAGCAAAGGGTACAGATACAACATTCATATAATTTTTACACAAATTATAATCTGTGCCGAACTAAAAAAGCAACTAGATGCCATTAAGCCGCAATCTAAATCTGAGTCTGTTTCGCTACTTGACCGCCCCGAAAACTCGAGTTTTCACACGGACGAAGAAGAGCTAGTCCGCGAAACGGACTGGGTACTTAAAAAAAACCCAGGTAAGAAGCGCAAAGCTACTTCCTTGCCTGATATCGAACAAACAAAGAAGCAAGCCAGCTTTAACACTGCTGAGGTCGATAAGGCAACAAAGCAACCCAAACAAAGACCGCCGCCGCCAATAAACGTTTTTGGAATCTCGGACTACAACAAGTTACACATAATCTTGAAATCACTGTGCTCAACGCTGAGTGCTAATGTTGAAAGTTCTTCTGGAAAGGGAAAATTTGGAGTAAAGGTAAGGGGGTTGCGTTGTGTTTATAATTTGATGTAGAAATATGCAATTTGTGAAATCAAGGTACTTTCTCAATGTACAGCCAAGAAACCGGCATGAGAATTCCGAGATTCTATCGTATCGTTGCCTTGCATAAACATACCGAACAGCATCATTATAAGCAACCTGGAGCTTGCGAAAAGATAGTGAGTCAAGGTCACTGTAGACAGCTGCAGCATATGATATAATGGGCATTATGAGGGTGAGCACAAGTCTTCGGCGAGTATTCAAGGGGGTATAGTTGGCAGAAATCCAAAGTTTACGCAGGCATCCGTACACGCTACCAACAACGATGTTAACGTGGTTATAGCCGGAAAGCGTTCGGTTTATGGTGAAACCAAGACTTGTAGCCACCTCAACTAACCTAATCTTACTACCGGCTAAGCAAACATCAGGGACTAGACTTAGCTCAAAAGACTTGTTTGATATTGGAAGTACTTGACATTTTTTTGGGTTCAAAGCTAGTCCATTTTTAGTTGCCCATTCAACAATAGAAGCAAGATCCTCATTTAGTAGTGACACTAGTTCACCTATTTTATTAACCGGATGAGATAGGTAAAGTTGTACATCGTCTGCATAGAAATGAATAAGCGCGTGCTTACAAATTGATGCTAAGTCATTTATGTACATGCAGAACAAAATTGGGCCCAATATTGATCCCTGCGGAACCCCTTGAGAAACTGACCGGAGACCTGAGCGATTGTTACCAACAACGACTACTTGTCACCGTCCACATAAAAAGTTTCGAATGAGCCTTACAGCTCTTTCACTAAAACCATAGTAATGGTGCAGTTTCCAACAAAGAATGGAATGATTCACTCTGTCAAAAGCCTTAGAGAAATCAAGCAGGCAGAGCAGCGTCACAAATCCTTTGTCAAAAACTTGCCTGATATCATCCAAGATTTTTACCATGGCGGAAGAACAGCTATGGCTCTTCCTAAAGCCCGATTGGAATGGGCTCAACAGTGAATTTTCAGCCAAGTGTTTCTGAATTTGGGACTCTATTACCTTTTCAAAGACCTTAGACAGGCATGGTAAGCTATTGACAGGTCTGTAGTCAGAAGCATCGGTAGCAGTAGTATTTTTAGGAACAGGTACAACCTTAGCACATTTCCATATCAGAGGAATAGTAGATGTTGCTATACAGGAATTGATTATATGTGTTAAATGGCCTATAACGTGCGGCAAAATAAGTTTTATGAAACGAAGTGGCAAGCCGTCTTCACCAATAGCATTTCATTTTAAACTTTTAATAACACAAAGGACATCAACCTTCGTAACTACTTCAAAATCAATTTCCTGTTCAAGGCTTCTGCTGGAGACAACGTCATACTCGAAACAATCGGCAGTAACATCATTTGAAACAAAATAGTCGTTCATTTCATTTAAATCAATAGTACAGCTCCTGTCACTACTTACACCAGTGCCAACTTGGCGTAGATTTCTCCACAGTACCTTGGAGGGTAAAGAAGTGCTCAGTTTAGATGAGTAGTAGTGTCGTTTAGATGCATGAACAGCATCGGTTGCAGCATTATGAGCAGCTTTGTACCTGTTCCAGTTAATTGCGTTTTGTCTACGCTTCCACTTAATGTACAGTCTGTTTCGCTTCTTTAGAACACCAACTACCCCTTCCGTGAACTAGGGACACGCACTGTTTCGGATCGCGACGGTTTTTATTGGTACATGATCATTGAATAATTGCATTACAAGCGTTGGAAAATGATTAGCTTTTCATTTGGATCGGCAACCATTCTGCAATTCAACCATGGGACCGAGTTTGCTGCGGTCGTTAGTGCTTCATGATTTATCGATGAGTAATCCCTATAAACAAAGGAGCTTGAAGAAGAATTGTGGTTAAAGACAACATTGTAGGTACAGAATAGGAGATCATGTTCGCTGATACCTTCAAGAGAAATCTGATCAAACAGTAAGACAGAGAGTGAATCAGATACAATAACAAGGTCTAAAAGGCTCGGTGGTGCAGCTGGCCGGAAACATGTTGGATAGGAATTATTTACAATTTCAAGTCCACCTGCCGCCGCCATATCTTTCACTTGGTAGGACCGCGAGTCATTTTTAAGCATGTTGGCATTAAAATCACCACAAATGACAATGTTATTATATAAAGGGGAGAATTCAGATAGAGAAGAGACGTACGTACGAAAATAAAACGTAAAGACCCATACGCGTTGTAGCTAGAGGATTGCATCGCTCTTGCCTTAAAGAAAACATCGTAAATTACCTTAAAAATAAAGGCTTTAAGATAATCGACGCAGTTAATATACTTGCGCAAAAACAGCGCAATGTTGAAAGCGCGAGGACGACCCCAAGACGCGGTCTTCCCCTCTTTAGGCTAACTTTCGACAAAACCGAAAGCCTAGAAAGAATTTATGCCATAAATTCAATTTTGGGACTTGTTGTCAAAGAAGATAAGAAAAAAGCTAATGTTTTCGCCGACCGTCTTGCAGAAACGTTTAAACCATTCGACGGGGAAGTGCTTCCAGAGAATGTCAATACGCTAGACGTGACGACAAACCAGTAGAAAAGGCTACACTTAGGGAACTTAGACAAGTTATAGACACGCTTAAGCCCAATAAAGCCCCGGGATATGACTTAATAACTGGAGAGATACCTAAAGTGTTGCCAAAAAAAAGGTTTGCTAAAGCTGCTCTATCTTATAAATGTCAGCATTAGATTAGAGCATGTACCGCACCAGTGGAAAGTAGCCGAAGTTATTATGGTTCCGAAACCCGGTAAACCGCTGACTGAAGTCAAGTCATATAGACCAATATCGCTTCTACCGATTACATCGAAGGTCTTCGAGCGAATCCTTCTTAATCGTCTTAAACCAATTACCGACACAAATTCCCTCTTGCCTGATCATCAATTTGGCTTTAGAAGCCAACACTCTACAGTTGACCAAGTGCATCGAATAACCGATGTAATTGAATGAGCAATCGAGTGTAAGTTAGTCTGTTCAAGCGCATTCCTTGACGTTTCGCAAGCCTTTGATAAGGTATGGCACGAAGGCCTAAAATATAAACTTCGACAATCCCTACCCCAGCAATTGTCTCGTTTTTTATGTTCATACCTGGAAGACCGACCCTTCCGAGTGAGACACAGAAACGAATATTCCACATTTAAGACAATAAAGGCGGGAGTGCCGCAAGGAAGTGTACTTGGCCCTCTGCTATATTTGATTTTTACCCGCGATATTCCGCAAACGGACGACACTGTCCCAGCCACAATTGCTGATGACACTTCCATTTTGGCAACGGCTAAAACAGTCGAAGAAGCAACTGCCAAGTTGCAACGTGCCCTTACACGGATTAACAATTGGACAAAGACTTGGCGAATCGCGCTAAATGAAAACAATTCTGTGCACGTGAACTTCACTCTCAAGAAAATTGAGAATCCACCGGTGTTTATCAACGCAGTACGAATTCCTTACGCGAAGTAGGCCAAATATCTCGGTATGACACTCGACGCTAAACTAAAATGGAGACCACACGTTAAAAAAAAAACGTGAAGAGCTTGAAATCAAATATAGAGATACTTACTGGCTTATTGGAAAGTATTCCAAGCTTAGCTTAGAGAACAAACTGCTGTTATACAAGCAAGTGCTAAAACCGGTCTGGACATATGGTGTACAACTTTGGGGTTGTACTAAAAATAGTAACATTAATGTATTACAGACATTCCAAAACAAAGTTCTTCGAGGTATTGTTAATGCGCCGTGGTACATTAGAAACGATGATATCCACAGAGACTTAGGAGTCGAAAATGTTCAGAACGTAATTAAAACATAATAATCGATTACAAGGTCATACGAATATTTCTGTTAAACACATCCTCGACGAGACAAATTTATTGCGCTGTCTGAAAAGGACTAAGCCTCTCGATCTAGCGCGGTGATTCGCAGTGTGTAATTTTCTAAAGTACACAGGAATTTTCAGTGGAAAATCGCCTGCAGGTTATCTTATAAAAAACAAAATAAAATGCGATAGAAGCACTGCTTGTTGAGTGTGAACTCATTCGTGGTTTACATGAGGGAATCTCACCCTACTATAGGCTCCGGATCTATAGCGGCTATAAGATTTCTCACCTTCCCACGAAAAAAACAAAAAAAAAACTAGCTATTGAAATTTCCTGATCTGAAAAATAACGTTTTTAAAACTTTAAAGCAATACAAGTGACGGACTGCAAGAATTTTCCTGAAACAATGGAAAACTGGGATGTCTACGGTGTTTACGACAAAATTTTATTATAACACTTTTCTGCAGAAATAAAAGCGGTTGAATTTTGCTATTATAAGCACGTCCCCAACACGCAATACCATATGGAAGTTTTGAGTTAAATATTGAATTTACAAGAACTCTGATTTTATTGGATTAATTCAATAGGAAAAAAAAATTACACCGGGGTCATGAATTACACCTTAGGAATGACAATTGACTTTCTTTTTAGAAAAAATAAGTAACAACTTGAACTTTGCTGGACTTAGCTCTTGTTCAACATGATGCGCATATTCATTCGGTAAAAATTGTTTCATTTATTAGACCAAAATATTGATTATTAAAAAATATGGTATTCACTCGAAATAACCGCATTTAGCTTTAACACAAGCTCCCAAACGGTGTGGCCATTGGACTATAGTGACACATACGATTTCCATGGACGTACGTACGTACATTTTGTGGACGCTGCTCTGGTTAATCCTAGTTTAAAGCTTTTCAAATTTCTGTGGGGAGTCTTGCAGACCATGCTCTCCAATTGTGATCACAAACCATAATCCAGTGGATTCAGATCTGGACTCCCCGATACGACGGCCAATCTTCCGCTGCTATAAAGCCAGGAATATTGCTTCTGAGCCACTCCTACATGGTTTTGGCTCTGTGCGCTGGAACAGCGTAGTTTTTTTAGTTGTGGAGTTAGAAGATGAGTCGTGGACCGACGATAGGCTTTCATATTCAGATCATCCCGAATCAGCCTAGACATGGATCTGGTTGATATACCATATCCAATGCCTTTGACATGATCTTCTGCTTCATAAGCGGAGTCCTCCGAATTTGTTCACGTACTGCCTTTACAACCGCATTCGTCGGACGACGCTCGAGTGACCACTTCGTGGCCTGTCCTCTACTCCAGACAATTCGCCGAAACGAGCAATAGTTCGATAAACGAATATTCTCAATATTCCGAGTGGTTTTAGCAACTCGAAAAATTTAGGCAGCACTCTTTTCGCACTTAGAAACCAAACTCGCTAGTATTCTTCACTGATCAGTGCATGTGTTCTGAAAAAAAAGTTAACGGTTCTATTTCCGCAAGAAGTTTTGAACGATAAGCGCTGTTTTTATTAATTTCTTAGAACAAACATTTTTCAGGTATAACAAGTTTTTAAGAGTACCACGAAAATATTTGTTTAAAGATTCAATATAGCTTACAAAACTCATATTAGAATCAATGATAAGTCCGAGATAGGTCCTTAAATCCATGCACTAGAAAAATTTTGGGAAGTACAGGCGAAACCACTTGAACAGGTTACCAGAGTGTATTTTTGACACTCCGGTGCATGGAAGTGGATATCTGAATTGACACTTATTGCGGTGGAGATATTAAAAAACATTATTTTTGGATTGGAGCTAATTGGAATAGCCGACATCATCTGCGAAAGCCGATATATTGCCTTTAAAATTAAGTCTGAACAGAGAAATAAGAAAAAAGTATAAATCCTAACACTGAACCCTGAGGTATTCCCAAACTAAGAAACCAGATTTCGCTTCTTGTTTATATCAATTTTGATTCGATTTGAGAGGTAAGATCTGAACCAGATTCGGAACCCAGATCAAAGGCTTTTGTTATATCTACAAATAAGCCGGCAGTGAATTTTTTGGCGTCAGCAAAATTGAAAAAGGGCCTTTTGAAAGCCAAATTGACGAGGACTGAAAAATGATGTCTTTACTATTTTTTCAAAAATTTTGCTAAAAACCAGGAAGAGGAAGATTGGTCTATAATTGCTCCTAACAGCTGCTGACCCTTTTTTAAACAATGGAACAACGTCCGTGCGTTTGAAAGTGTCAGGAAATATACCAGAAGTAATGCTTTTATTAAATATACGAGGGTTGTCTGAAAAGTTTCCGACCGCAACGTGAAGATAGCGACACTCGTCAATAAAAGCTAGTAAATGATAGTTGTGCATCTTTTGACAGTTACTTACCGAAGTTTCAGTCATTTGAGTGGTGAGTGTTTTTTTGTGAAAATGGAAGAAATAGAGTATCGAGCTGTTATTAAATTCTTGTTTTTGAAAGACAATACGCCTACGCAAATCAAAAATGAGTTGGACTCTGTGTATGGGGATTCTGCAACATCATTTACCACAGTGAAATTTTGGGCAGCTGAATTTAAACGTGGCCGTAAGAGCTTGGGAGATGATGAACGTTCGGGAAGTCGAAAAATTGCAACCACTGACGATGACATTGCTAAAGTTAACCAAATGGTGTTAGACGGCCGTCGAATTAAAGTGAGAGAGATAGTAGAGGTTATGAAAATGTCCAAAGAACGTGTTTGTTCCATAGTAAATCAAGATTTAGGCATGAGAAAGCTGTCCGCTTCGGTGCCGCGTTTGCTTACGTTAAACCAAAAACGTATTCGAATGATCATTTCCAACGCTCTGTTGGCGCAGTTTAGGCGCAATAAATCCGAGTTTTGGCGCCGATTAATTACTGTAGATGAAACTTGGGTACACCATTATACGCCCGAATCAAAAATTCAGTCAAAAAACTGGACTGCAAAGGGCGAGCCGGCTTCAAAAAACAAAAACTGTTTTTTCGGCTGGGAAAGTGACGGCGAATCTTAATCGATTATCTTCAAAAAGGAAAAAACCATTACAGGAGCATACTACGCATCACTACTTGCCAAGCTGAAGGCAGAAATTGCCGAAGAACGGCCTCATTTGCAGAAAAAGAAAATCCTGTTTCGCCAAGACAACGCGCCGTCTCACACCTCAGCGGTTGCCATGGCGAAAATCCATGAATTACGGTTTGAACTGCTTGAAAATCTGCCCCAAGCGACTTCTTTTTGTTCCCTCATCTAAAAACTGCGCTCGGAGGACAGAGATTTTCGGCAAATGAGGAGGCAATCACTATTTGGGCGGGTTAGAGAGATGGGAGCATCGCTGGGAGAAGTGTGTAGAGTTACAAGGAGACTATGTAGAAAAATAAAAAAAAAATTTGAGAAAAAATGTCCTGTATCATTGTTTGGCCGGAAACTTTTCAGACAACCCTCGTAGATGGTACAAAGCATCCAATATGTTTCAAAATATTGCTGGAAATACCATCACAAGCCGAAGAATTCGAGCTTTTCAAGGCATCTACTCGTATAGTCTTGAAAATTTCAAATGCAGTTAATGGTACGAATGCAAAGCAATTAATCTGAGACGCTTCATCACATGTATCTGAGCATAAGTCGCAACTTAGTTGGTCTATTTGAATTGGTAAACATATTGAACTAAAGTATTCTAGTTGTTAAAAGCATAAGCAAGGAGTTTCTTATTAGATATGTATATCACAGTCGTTTATTGGTATTAAGGTAGGTTTTCTCTTAGAGGAGGACTGGTTCAAGATGCCATTTACTACTTGCCATCCCTACTTGTCAAATTGAATCAGGTAAAAGGTGTCACGGTATATAGGCTTTTCTTTTCTAAGTTCGGAGCATAATCTTTTGTATTGTATGTGTTTCTTAGCCTGAAGTTGCTGGGATGCTTGGAGCACTTGATTCTGATTATATTTCTAATCTTAACTTTCTTTTAGTGTTGACTATTAATCCAAGGCTTTAGTCTTTTATTAGTTTTTTTCTAGGAACTGTATAGGTACAGTCTGATATGTGATTGGTGAGACATTGAAGAAAAAGTACATAGGATCCAGAGGCATCACTTTCCTGGTAACCATCATCCCATAATAGGGAAGTCTCGGAAGCTCGATTAAAAGATTTAAGTGCAACATTACTCGTTTGGTTTCAAATATCACTGACAGAATGCCTCTAGGTTTTTACGTGGACACCTGCCGTATGGCTTTTTTCCACGGAATGCCTAAACTTACTCGTATATCAGGATTGATATCATTACCACCCTGATCTACAATGGGGAATAATCCGCATTCTAGTTCTTTCTATCATCCTGGGAAAGCCACATTCAGACGAGTACCAATTCGAGGTCATCGCGTAGGCTTAACTTCCTCTTTGGTCGAGGGTGAGGCCTACCTAAATCCGCCGCCAATCTTATAATCATGGTGCTCTGTAGCATTTTCTTCATTTTCCGACTTTAAATTTAAACCACTGCAACCATGATGCTCCCACAAGAGGACCTACTTATTCCAGTCAGGAACCAAAGTTCCATATTACAGAATTAAGTCACTGTCGGGCTACACCAGTAAGACCTCTACAGACCACTCGTGACGACTTGCCTTCTGCTATCTACATCAGTCACTATAATCTGATGTTATTCTACAAAAGGCGAGCTTTGTTCTACTCCCATTTGTTACCAGACTACGCCATTGAAGAGACACTTAAAAGGCATATTTTCCTCAAGATAAGGTTTCCCCTGAAGACATTGTTAAAGGCTAGCCTAGCGACCTCTTCAAATTCATAGGGAATGTCTAGGAGTTCCTAGTCTGATCCTACAGGCCGTAATGTCTTTCATAGCAAATTCACTTTGTAGTCCAGAGCATTTACGCGTTGCCTGATACGGAAAACTAAGATAGTTGCTCCATAGAATAATCGTGTGTAGTAGCTGTGCTCCAGAGAGATATTGTAAAGAACATTGGGCCTCACTCAGTCTTAAAAGTCGTGCCTCGGTTAAATACCTAACTCGTTCCACACAAGTACATAGCTCACAGACGATAGTTATTGCCGGAAGAAGAATATAATGATCGTCTACCTGGTCTAAGTATCGAAAAGGTCAATGAAAATCTAATTATCCAAGCACTAGAGCTTGACCTCCGGACCTTGCTATTCAGTCTGAAGCTCAGATACTCGATACCATAACACCGTTTAAATAAAACATTTGCTGTGAGCCCTTTTATAATTGAAAACAAAACAAAAAAAAAAACTGTTTTGCACATTTGAATAAAAATGTTAATTAAACACTCTAACGCCTTTCATTAACAAGTCATTCCTAATACGAGTACACTCGAGCGTATGCGTGTTTCCAAGCAAGGTTCAGTCATACTCGTAGCTACACTAAGCTGAATATATTTCACTCGTAGATTTTAACCTTCTCAACATGTGAGCAAATCTAAGTTAAAGGTTAACATTTTCATCACGTACCAGATACTCGTACTCTCATTTTGATCCAATGAAAATACAATAATTTCCAATAATCACGAATCTCTGTTCGCAATTTGCATTTGAACAATTTTCTATCTCACAGATACGCAAAAAAAAAAAACAAAAAAAAAAACCTGAGTAGAGGCACACAAATTTCACTTTCACCTTCTTATGCTAATGACCGCAACTCTATCACGACTTACGGCCAAATATACATAAAAATCCAAATTAAAATCGAAAGGGGTTTGAAAAACAAATAAATTCCGAAAAAATCAAGAGACAAAAACTAAAAATGAAATCGAAACAGGTTGCGTAAGTACGAATGTGAATAGTGTTGCGTTAGAGATACTCGTATGTAACATACTAGCATTCTCGTGGGCATAAATATTTATCTAAGTCTTTGGTCTCACCTTCGGTTAGCTCGATGTCGGTTTGTTTTTGTTGGAATTTCCCTGATCCTTGGTTGGAGGCGGACTTAACACCCCGGATACTGCCATATCCGAAGAAATCGCCAAAAATCATCAAGGCCAAGGCGGCGAACAGCATTATGCGAAACCTCCAAGCATTGTCCATCTTAGGGTTGTTTTCTGTTTTTTTTTTAAATGTTTACGTCAAGTTTAGGTTGGAAAAAAAAGCAGAAAAACGGTTTTTATTTAACTGAAATTATGCGCTAATCCAAAAAAGTGTTGTTGAACCCCGATGGCGTGTGGGTTTCAAAGGCACATTTCGAGAATCATGGATTCATTCACACTTTCCTGGACGGAATTACAATTTTGTTGACAGCAAACTGAGGTACACACGATTTAATTAGCGAGTCAATTTTGTATTTATATCAAAGCGAACGACACTTGCCAATCCAACTGACAAACTGACAAACCGTCCAACTGGCGCGCGACTTAGCTATAGACTAAGCTTGGATTCAGTACATGGCAAAGCTGACTGTTGAGTTTACCTGCTACGAGAATGTAGTTTCCCCACTCAAGAGCTGGTGGAGTAGTGGCTTGTTGTTGTTGTTGTTGCAGTAGCTACTTGAGCCAGCTAGAGTCAAGACTTTGCAAAGCTGTTCTTACCTGTCCGATGGAGTGGATTTTCTTTTCGATGTCAGTACGTACACTCGTATGTTTGTAGATACTTCTGATACTTATACTTCGTTGCTTTGGTTTTTGCAAGCTTTGCAACGTTTACTAAGACTTTTTCGAGAAAATGTTTTGGTTGAGAGGTTTTAAGAACGTACTGGAAGTGGAATACCTACAGTCGACGGATCAACATTCGGTTTACAAGGTTAACAAGGTACCAGTGTACGAATACAGCTGGAGGTGGGTGAGCGACTTTTTGGGTCGTCAAGCAGTTGCGGGTGAATGGTGCATTTACATGGCCAGTTGGCTGGGCGACACGTAAATATGATTTACGTTTATTTCATGTATCTGTATCTGATGGCAGCTGATACAATAAATAATGAATTTTGAATTAACAATGTACGATTGATGTGGTTGTCGCAAGCTTAAAGAGGCTGAAAGTATGCAACGGTTTGTTTTTTAGATTGAAATCAGTGGAGAAAATCTGGAGATGTGATGTTTGTGGTTCGTTAGTTTCCAGCGTAGCAAGGTGACCTCTTACAGATCTTGTGTATGACATGACTTTCTTCCAGCAGCCAGTTTCACTTGTTTGATTTTCTGTGTCTCCGTTTCATCCGCTGTCTTGCCTTACTAAGAAGGTGAACTCCATTATATGGGGTACAGCGCAATGAAATAGTCTTCGCGCCCTAAGGTGTGACTGATCCACAGGCACTTTCTTCGCCAGAGAGTGATGTATATCGGCTTATGGCCTATTCTTAAGTGGAGTTAGTTATGTAAGGTACTAGAGATACATTTAAATATTTGCGAAGGTCTGCAGCTTTCTACTGATTATGGTAGTACTGACTTAATTTTGGAGCGAAATGAGTAGTTGCCGCTTGGTTTTAATGATTTTACAGAGTTTGAACTAAATAGCGAACCCCGCTTATGCCTTCCTTTGTCTATATCGAGTCCGCTTATGGTGATGAAGGTCCATAGTCCTTAATCAGATTGTACTCACAGCTTCTTATCTGCAGAAAAGGAAGAACTGATCAAATATAGTCACGTCGAGCAAGGCTTAAAATTTCAGAAGCGTCTGTCAGCTTATTATTATGTTGAACACAAGACTCTCAGATGTAGGTTTAGCGACATTGGAAATATGTATGTTACCTTCTCAAATCGATAAAGCTTAGCTCTGCTGATGGTACTGGCCCAGCTTATGCTAATTTTGCAGGGATGTCGACAGTGTCAATCACCTGCTCTCATGGATCGTATTCTTGGCCAAGTCAGTTCGCCAAGTCTAATACCGTCTCACTAGGTCTGCTCCATGTATAATAGCAATTCAAGAGGAAGCAGCTATTCAAGCAATATTGTGCAAGCCACTTCAAACCAGGTAACTTATTTAGTCACTTGGAAATACTACGTATAAAAAAGATAGAAGGAACCTCAGGCAAATCTTATGCAATGGACAAGAGAACTGCAGGGTTTACCTCCCCATAACGGAGGAATGGAATACATATCCTAAATGGTTGAGCGGTGATTAACAAAAACGTCTTAAGGCTTAGGAATAAACACTTGAACCCATCTCTCATGTGCAGTAAGATATTTCCGGCAGGGCCAACTGCCTTATTGGAAGCTGTACCCATTCTACTAAGAAAATGATACGAGAGAGTCAAACTATCTCTTAGATAGTCAATCGATTTCATGGATCTCGTGTGGATTATCCATTCGCCAAATGCGGCAATTTTGCTTGTTAACGGTGCCAGTGAGTATGAAATGGGCCTCGTCAGTCATCAAAAATTGCTGCCAAAAATTAGGTTCAGTGTCAACCATTCCAGCGACTGTTTGGCCGTATTCCAAGTGACGTGGACGGTTTGTCGGCAATATTCTTTGAGTCAATTGGGCATAATACGGAAACAAATGCGAATCACTGACGCCAAAATGTTGAGCTCGGTAACGATACGACACATGTGGGTTCTCGTCAACATTCTCTCTTACCACTTCAACCAGTTCATTGAAACATATTGGGCGTGGATGAGCGGCATGTCGACTATCTCCCACTGTCCGATGCTCAGCAAAATTCGACACCAAGCGACAAATAGTATAGTTAAACTGTGCTGATTGGCCACGATATTTACGACGATATGCACTTTGAGCTGAACGACTATTTTCAGTGAACAGAGTCACTATTTCTTTAAGAAGCTATTCATGATTAAAATTGTACTGAATTGACGTTTCAAAAACATGTCTACTCAAGTCAAAGGGTTGATAAATGTCAAAGTTATTCAATGTTTACACACCGATATAGAAGATGGCGCACCCGCCCATGAAGAAGATTTGGATCACTATCCCATCCCTGAAAATGCTCAACAACTAGTGGAAGAAAAGAGGACACTACATCAACCTGATCGTGAAACAGGGTCTTTTATCTACCCTCGTATTACCATACCAAGCCATAAAGTGCTTTCTCTACGTTTTGAGATGGTCATCATCCGATACCAGCTAGGAACCGTCTAAGCGTTTCACAAAATATTCCTTGCAGCTTTGTCTATGGGTTTTGGTACAGACAATCCTACAGTGGTACTGGTTTGGTACATCTTCAGCCATTTTACCAAGTCTTTCGCTACATAGTATGCTTCTGTCTATTCTACATACTATTTCAGAGGATGTTCCAATTTGAACTTCTGTTGAAGTAAGCTTTTCAATTCCTCTCCAGGGGTCTATTATGGCCATGTCCTGTGGTGTCTTTGGCTCTTGCCGTACCTTTGCCCATCGAGCAACAGATTTCCACTAATTGTTCAGAGTTGAGAGTTTAGATATACTGTTTGGTTGCTATTGGTGGCTGTTGTACTTGAAAACATTTTAGCATGAAGGCTATAAACAGATTGAAAATGAACGTGTACTTCAGCTGCCAGAAGCTAGTGATATCGTTCCATTCCAATATTGCCTACTTGAGGCTGTTCAAACGTTGAAAGGACGGCTTCTTAACGTGCCAGCAAGTATTCCGCAGGCTTTCCCACTTAGAGACGCAATCTGGAGAGTTAGGCTATCTGCAGTTATGCCCATATAAAACACAATTGTCAATGAATTACCTAACATAGGACGCAGGCAGACCTAACATAGGCTCGCATTCTGAAAAACTAAAACTCTCCTGTGAGCCTTGCCTATCAAGTTCATCGGTGATCTCATTTCCCTTGATCCTATTGTGATGTGGAACCCAAATAAGACTCAGTGAGTTCAGCCCTCCGACTGAATTCAGTAAAGTCTTGTATTCTTGAACTAACTTGGAAGTCGTAAGAGGGTTGAGTAAAGCCAAAAGCGGAGCTCAATCATGCCTGGGTGCAGGGAAAGCTAATTTCGGGCTGATATCTATCATATTTAGACGTTTTCAAGTTCAAGAACGATACAACTCACTAATTTGGGTTACTTCAAGAGCAGTGGTTTTTGGACACGGAGCTACTGCTAGGCAGTCCAATTCTAACGGATGAAATTCCTTCATTGGTTGATTTCTACATTCCGTATGATATAATATATCCTGAGAGGGAGAACGGTTCGAAAACAGAGAAAGGAACAGTTTCTAGTATCTTCTCAGAAGATACAGAACTAGGAGTGTCTATAAGAGTACCGGGCACAAGTTGTGTCTTCCGATCAGAGGTTCTGGCTGTCCTCAGGGGTGGCTGTATTTAGATCGGTATCCGAAAGAGATATGGCTATCTTCATACATCGATAGCCAGTCGACACTCAAGGCAATGGAATCGACCAACATCAATTCTGATATAGTCAGGAGCTATTGCACAGTGCTGAAGGTATTATGCAGAGAGAATCGGGTGAGACTGTGCTGGGTGCCAGGATACTGCGGTAGATATAAAGGAAAACGAAAAAGCAGATGAGCCTGCAAGAAGAGGAGGGCGACTCGATAATAGTGAGGTTGCCAACATCAAACCACCCCTTTACATAGTAAGGGGCACAATGGAGGAAAAAATCATAAAGACTGCCAACCTAAGGTGGTCAAGTCTTAAAGAACATAGGATATCCAAGGCTTTCTGGCAACTTATTGATGGTAGGCAATTAATAAAATAAAACAAGGATAAGGAGGCTTGGGACTATAATAGGAATCCTGTCTCCTGCGGAAACACACAAAGAGACTTAAATTGTCAAATAAGGATATTTGCAGATTCTGCGGTGATCTGCAAGCTGTTGAGAACATAACACGCATACTGTGTGAATGCGAGGCAATATCGCATAGTCGAAGAAAATCGGCACGAACTTCAAGATCTTCTTGGCTTTCGCAAAAAAATTGGATGTTTCACCATGGAGATTGTTTAGGTTGTTGCCATTTGAATATGAATTCAACTGGTTCCACATGGATCGCGATGGGCCCATTTTGGTGCCTAATGTTTGTGTTTTACCCAAACTTAACCTAACCTAAGCTGCGATGGCGGTGTGGCATACATAGCTAGACTGATGTACCTTAAATTACATTTTACGATAGAGGGATTCCGCTCCAAAAATCAATAGAGGCTTAAGTTCCGGTTAAGGAAAAAATAAGTTGTCTTGGCACAACATTAGTATACTCTTGGCATCACTTGCCAATAAGATTGGTGATGTGTGTGTCCCAACTGAGTGTGGAATTAAAAGTCACACCAAGGTTTTTGGTGGAGGCAGCCCACTTTATGGTTAGGTAATTGATTTATATGAATGAAAACCTAAGGGATCAATAACTGTTCGATGAATGGCAAGCACCTTAGATTTGTCAGCGTTAAGTCGAAGGTCGTACTTTACTGACCAATCATAGATACGAACGAGAACTTCATTTAAGAGCTTAATTGCATGGTTCGTCTCATTTACAACTTTAGGTAGGTCATTAACGTATAGAAAGAAAAGAGTAGGTCCGAGGATAGACCCTTGTGGTACGCCACTTTGTACTCTTACCGATACAAATGCATTGCTTCCTTCTTTTCAAGAAGGACATAATCAATTTCGGAGATGGAGAGGAAAAGTTGGAACAGGTTTAAGGTTTACTGCAGAGGATATCATGATTTACCGTATCGAAGGCCTTTGAAAAATCGAGAAGAGAACGAATTTCTTCCACTGCTATTGGAGCAGTGCAGTATTGCAGCTCCTATTGGGCCGAAAACCGGATTGATGCCTGCATGGAAGATCCAGCCTATTAAGATATTGATGGATTTTGTTTTTGTGCTAATTTCTCAAAGGCCTTTGACAGGTATGGGAGGATGCCGGTATTCAGTTGCATTCCTTGATCGCTTTTTGGGGATTTGAATGATTTTTGCCTTTTCTTTTCAGAAGGAAACTTTGATGTTGTAAGCAAGCAATTGAAGATATGGGCTACATATGGCAGAATTTATATTAGCAAAAGCTTCACAAATCTTAGGTTAAGACCACCGAAGCCAGTAAAATTGGGCTTAACTGAGAGAACGGCTTCCACAACATCTACTTTGCTTACTCTGTTAAAAGAAAAAGCACTTTCGACGTTGAATGCTGCCAGATGGGTTGCCATGGGAAGATATGAAAGCTCATCGCAGTTGACATCAGTGGGGTTAGCCGTGTTTTCTTTTCCAATACAAAGATCGCTAAGCTTATTCCATATTGACTTTCCCGGAGCACAGAGGTTTAGCTTATCACTATAGAATTTGATTTTGGCGCATCTGACTTTTGAGGCAAGTTTGTTGCGTAGGAGGTGATATACTCGTACTTTTAAGAACTCATCAAGCTTAAACCTTTTCTAAATTTGATAGGCACTATCTCGCTTTTCCATAAATTTCAGGAACAAGGAGATAGCCATTGAGGGGTCTGCACGGGACGAGTTATTTCGTTCAATATGGCCACGGATGGCATGAAATAAATGTGGTCCCAGCAATGCGGTTAATACCACGAAGCAGTTTATTGTAATCTAAATTACGGAAGTCCCTACAAAAGTAGTTGCGGGACCCAGTTGCTTAACTCCATATTGAGTGATGTATAGATTAAGTCGTGCTTAGAAAAGCCGCTTTCCGGATCATAGAAAAGCGTATTTGAGTAGTTTCGCAAATTTAGCCAACACAACAAGCAGCGCAGTAGGGGTACATATTTCAATAACCAGCTGCACGAGAATAGGACTTGGATTTTCTGCATTTTGTTCTTTCAAACATTTCGTGCTTGTAAACAGTTTATAGCTAGGATAATAGTCAAATCCAAGACTAAAATACCTGGGCACATCTAATCAACTTGATTACAAAGAGATGTAATAGCTACCTCGATGTTATAGCTACCTCACCCTCAATTTGTAACACGCTCATGCGAGTATCATTTTATATGAGTTCGTAAAATTTTGCCAGAACTTATGTAACTGCTATTAAATACAAAACAAACTGTCATTTCACAATCTTCCTGATTAAGGTGAGTTTAATGCAGAATGGCTTTAGGGAATTTATTACAAATGCCAACAAGAAAGATCCGACCGTCATCATGCTTCACATCCCTTTTAGATATAATTATCCAAGAGAGACCAACTTGAATTACTACGAATACTACAGGAGAATTATTATGACCACATCAAATGTCAGATAATTTACTGCCGTTTCATATTGTCCATAGGTACAGATACAAAACGACGGATTAGACAAATAATGAAGCACAACAAATGGGCCACACTCGCATATTTAATATCAACATCAGCCGGATAGTTATAGACAGTATCTGTACACATTAGATATGAGTACGAATGCGAGTACTTTCGAAATCGTTGTCCGCACAGGGTGAGAGACATTTGTATCTTATTGTGGGGTTGGGTATGGATCCAGAAACACCCAGTGCCCAAGCACCCAGATACCCAATGGATTCCATTACGGTTAACCGATTGATGTATTACATTGTGGGTTTGAGTTGGAACATTTGTCATAACATGGTCGTCTGTTGATTATGTCAATATTGCAGTATGTCCCCTGGCAAAATGAATGTGTGTTTCATACCATTTGCCTAGGCATACCTATCCACTTACATAGCTGAATCCGTCCTCATATGTAAGTTGGGAATGTTGAGTATTACTTGAAGCTGTTGTTGTGAGGTGGGGGGTCACCTTGATATTTGTATTCGTATCTTATCGGATTCACTTTGATTAACATGCCTGTTCATCTGTTTGTCAATAAATTTTCTTATTAACAAACCACACTTTAGTTCCAACTTTGTAATTATTGACTGATGGCTTAAGGCCATTGCTAATGGAAGAAATTTTGATAGGATAATGAATTTAACACTGTGGGCATTAATAAAGTTAGAAAGGATTCTCTTCACAATACGGAATCAGTTGGTTTATGGACCTCCTTCTCGTCACAAATTGTGTGAAACTAATGGTAATGGATGTCAGTCAGAGTATTTAGGAATCTTTGAATTTCCATTTCTCACCCACTGCCAATTCTTTTCGTTTAGCTTCAAGAGTAGGAACAAATGACTTTTCCAAACATCCAAGTACGAGTACATATGTCAATGCTTCCTTGAAAGTGGATGCACAGGGTTAATGACTGATCCATGACTGCAGTCCATGACAGCTCCTACAGTCAAATCACCGAATTGCAGAAAAGAAAAAGGGAAAGCTAGCGAATGCCATCTCTTGCCGATTGCCCAACTCCAAATAAGAGCCTCAGTTCCAACAAGTTTTCTTCTGTTAACCACTCTGCGTGACAAGGTCTTCTATCACATAACCAGGACTGCGTTGAGTTAGTGAATCTTTTTTCATAGCTCTTGACATTGCCGATGTAGAATATGGTACACGCTAATCATCTTGAGCTGTGCAAGGTCTGTTATCAAAGCAGGCGATATTTTGCTTGTGCCATCTGCTGCTCACAAGACTAAGTTTCATCATTCCACACTTTTCAGAAGGAATGTCAGTATTGCCTGCAGTTTGTTTTGGCATATAACTTGCAACTAATATCTTTCATTCTTATTTGCATCGTGACTCGAACATCCGTCTCTGAAACATTTCACCCAAAACAGTTCAACTTAGAAAAATCTGCAGCGAGTTCCAAGCATTACCACCTAGGCAGCGTTGGATCCAACCCTCGAAAAATCTATGGTACTCGATGTTTCGTATGGTTTTCAGTGATGTTTCCATTATCCTGCCCCGGCTGTTAAAAAGCGTCCCTCGAAGCGTTGATTTACAGTTCGGTTAATACGAAAAGGTTTCCAGAAATGCGCCAGATCGGGTCAATTTGGTGGCTGTTGAATGGTAGTTGTATCGCTTTTGACGAGAAATGCACGCATCATAAGTACATTGTGAATACCCACGAACTGTCTTCCTACAATTGAGGGCTTTTTTGACCTTCGCTTCACGCAAAGGTCTGTCATTATGTCCAAGTAATACTTCTTATTGACAACATGACCATCGGGAAGAAATTCATGATGCACATTACAATTGAAACCCATGAAAACAGTAGGCATCGCCTTCTTTTTCGACTGAACACGGCGTGGCTTCTTCGGTGAGCGTCATTCACTCGCTTGATCTCTTGTTTGCGTGTCGTAAACTCACGTCTCGCCACTGGTAATGCCAGGTCTAATGAACGTTTGGTAGGAATGCAAGGTATTGATGATATCCTTATTTTCGGCGACTTTAATTTTCCTCAGCTACAGTGGACTCCATCAGATGATCAATCGTTTTTCATCGCTTCAAATGCCAACTCAGCTAAGGAATGTCTCTTCTTAGATCGCTTAACAGACTCAAGTCTATGCCAAGTCAGTGGTATATCCGATTATATGGGCAGGCAATTAGACCTTATTTTTACAACAGATCCAATTAACTCCTCAGTCTCACTTTGTCCCCTATCTCTCTTCTACTTCTACTTTCATTTTTTCATAACTCTTCATTCCAGTCCACTCCCCCCACAACTCTCTCATCCCACGACTTTTACAAAGCAAACTTTCACAAAATCAGTGAATATCTCAGGAGATCCCTCTTTAACTTTCACAACCTAAGTATAAATGATGCCTTATCCATTTTTTATAAAGAAATATTTAATTCTTTTTCCCTTTACGTTCCGTTTTCCCGCCCACGGGTGGCCGTGGTGTAGTGGTAGTAGCAAACACTTCTCACTCGGAGGGTCCAGGTTCGAATCCTGCCCATGGCAAAATCAGTTTTTCATTGTATAATTGGAACTCAGACAAAAAAATTCTGCGTGTGAAGGCATAACACTGACACGTAGATTTGGCTGTTATAAGAGTTTCAAGCAATGAAAAAAAAAAATACTGGGAATTATATCTCGAATCACACTCTGAGTGAAGAAAAACTCTCCGTCCTATTCGGACTCCCACCCCTGGAGAGTAAACATAGAAACCAAACACACCTGAGTTTCAAACCACTACAAAAACAATTTTCCTTTCTCCTCCTTCTATCTTTCCGCCCGCGCCCTGGCAGCAGTAAAAGGGTACCAACCCCTTAGGCGCGCGTAAATTATAAAAAAAAAAAAAAAAAAAAAATCATCTACTAGTCCTCCCTGGTATAATCGCAAGCTTCGTTCCTTACGAAATAAGGGAAATAATTTATGGGCTGTTTTCCTGCGTACCAGATCCTTTTTTGACTATTCCAACTATCTTGGTGTTTATCTTCATTTCACCGAACTTTACGATTCCCTTTACCAGCGCTACCTTAACAATGCGCAAGTCCACCTTATAAACTACCTTAAGTCCTTTTTCCAATTTGTTAACTACAAAAGAAAGTCCGATGGTTACCCTCCTTCCCTCTCTTTCAACAACAGGTCATCAACCGATCCACTCACCATTGACAACCTATTTTCCACCTTTTTTAAACAATCCTTCACCAACGACTCCTTTGTACCAGATCCATCCTATTTTAGTTACCTACTGAACTTCTCCAATGGCCCACTTCTCTCTCATATTTTTGACCCGTCTTATATCGAATATAAATTACACCAATTCAATGACGAATTCACACCCGGCCCAGATGGCCTCCCTGCCATATTTCTTAAAAAATGTTCTTCCTCTCTTTCCCTTGCCCTTTCTAATCTCTGCCGTCTATCCCTTTCACAAGGAGAATTTCCTCAGGCTTGGAAATCCTCATTCATAACCCCGATCCACAAGACAGGATCAAAGAATGAAATAACCAACTATCGTCCCATTGCTAAACTCTCCCATATACCCAAACTCTTTGAAAGTATTTTGTGTGAAGCTCTAAGCTTCCAATGCAAATCATTTATTTCCCCTAGACAACATGGCTTCCTAAAGGGTAGACCAACCACCACAGATCTCGTTGAATTCGTATCCTTTGCCCTCTCTGCCCTAGAAAATGACAATGAAATCGATTTAGTTGCAACCGATTTTAGCAAAGCCTTCGATAAAATCTCTCATCGGTTAATCATCTTTAATTGTCTGCCCTCGGCTTTGAACACATACTGTTGAAATGGATATCCTCTTACCTCGAAAACCGTTTTTACAGTGTTCGTTTTAGGTCAGCCGACTCCGCTCCACACCGCTGGAGTTCCACAAGGCAGCCATCTCGGTCCCCTTCTTTTTATATCAACCATAAATGATCTCGATATGATTATCAAACACTCGTCTGTCTCCCTTTACGCCGACGATACCAAATTTTTCAAAACCATTTCCTCTCCCCATAACTCTTTCCTCCTTCAACAAGATCTTGATAGTTTTTCGATCTGGTGCCTCAAAAATTCTTTGGAACTTAACATCGCCAAATGCCAATCCATCACCTTCTCACATAAGCGGAACCAATCTCCTCCCCGACTCTATCTTCTCCATAACCAACCTATCTCCTCCGTACAATTTCTTCACGACCTCGGCATTTTGTGTGATAGCGAGCTTAACTTCCGTTTACATATGGATGAGATAATCCTCAAAGCCAACTCTGCACTAGGTTTTGTAAAACGGTGGTCCAAAGAATTCACCAACCCATACGTGACCAGGTCCCTCTATATTACCTTTGTTCGCCCCCTCCTATCAAGTATGGTCCCTATATCATCGTGTTCATATCTCGAGAATTGAAGGCATTCAGCGCCGTTTTCTTCGATTTGCTCTTCGAGGTATGCCCTGGGACGATCCTTTTAATCTGCCCCCCTATCAAAACCGTCTCAACCTTATCAATTTAAACACCCTTGAAGATCGCAGAGATGCAGCAGACTTTCTCTTCATTCATCGACTCCTTTCAGGTGACGTTGAATGCGCGTCCCTTCACAACTCCATTTTCCTCAACACTAACCCTCGTAATCTACGTACTGCTATCTACCAACCCACCACACCTCCTACGGCGCGAACCAACCAATCTCCCGTATGCTACGTCAAATCAACTCATACTCTACCGTCTTTGACTTCCACCGCAACACTCCCTACCTCAAATCCGTTCTCTCGCCGTGAGAAGGCCCAATCGCCAAATTTCTACTTCACAACTTCGAGCGTTGCGTCGTTTGTATGGCATGTAGCGCCGTCTTGTTAGGACCACAGCTCGCATATATCGATGTTGTCGATTTCTGACCACAGAAAGTCGGTTAACATCGTTCTATACCTGAGACCATTGACGGTAACGGTGTCTCATTCCTCATTTCGAAAGAAATAAGGTCAGATGATGCCACCATGCCATAAACTGCACCAAACAGTCAATCTTTGTGGATGCATTGATGCTTGGCCGAACACTTGCGGCCTATGGCTATAGTCGCTTGACTTCAATTCTGGCGTCAGAACAGTCTTATATGGATGTAGGCGCAAATCCAAACACAAAATAAGCCGGATTGACTCTCTGGTGATACCCAATTCAGCTGATCGGCGCCGAATCGACATTTCTGGGTCTTCTTCGATACTAGCCGCTATGGCGGCTAGGTTTCCTTCGTTTCGTACCAATCTCTGTATGGTTGGTGGCTACAGATCCAAAAGAGTATACTCCCGCTCATTCGATATCCATTTTCGCTAAGAAGCGGTGCTGGAACCATTTTCGATCTATGGTGGAACATTTACTATAGCAGAAGCGGCCAGACTTGCGACAATAAAGACAATATCCCACGAAGATATTATAATAGTCATTGACAGATAGGTTGCCATTAGGGCTATAGCTGTAGTCGAGATTAAATCAAAGCTTGTGAAGCGCTTGTTATGAGCTTAAGGGTCTAGAATTGCAGCATGGGTCTGAGCTGTGCTGGATCCCTGGTTACAAGAGAGTTTCAGGTAATGAGTATGCAGACGATTTAGCTCGAAAAGGATCATCATTTGACAAAGAACTGGCGAATTAAACTCTAAGGATGCAATCAAAGCTAGTGAAAGATGGAAACATCTTCCAACCTGTGAAACTTTAAGATAATTTTAGCTGTGGGGACCTGAACTCAGTCTCAACTTCTTGCACCGCTGTCCAGGCTCAGTAATTGGAGAAAAATAATTTTAGGGAGTTACTACTTATATGACCTCTCAGAGCTATCTGTTACGTTGGATACATCTCTTTTCAGGTTAGCGGATTCAATAAAATGGCTGAGATCCATTCAGAGACCAAATGTCAACCAACACGAGTTGAAGAGCGAAAAGTAAAGTAAAGCGCAATTCAATTCCCGCTTAGACAACGCAATGTGTCTACACAGATCCAAGTACGATGAGGTACTTGGATGCCTTCAGCTCCAGATACCACATCACCCTCAAACCTAACCTAACCTAAGGAAGCAAGTGTAATCTTTTGCGCAAAGAGACAAAATAACGTCACTGACTTTTTACAGAAGTCGGAAAGTAGGTATTAGCTTGTCCTGTAAACATCCAAAAAATGCATGTCACCTTCAGCTGTGCTCATGAAAAACTCAGCTTTTAATCGAAATCTTGTTCGAGGATAACAGCAGCCCTAGCTGAAAAATTAGTTTTCATTCGACCCCTGACGAACTTTTCCTTAGAGGACTCTGAAGCGATAAAATTTCGAATTAATTCTCAGCATGTCTCATTCGATTGTATTTAGAGAAGCCCTGTGGTCGGAAGGCCTCAGCGGATTGAACAAAGTCTTAAGCGTTATACGTTACCAAAGCAGATATACGAATACATATACAGATATAAGCATAGATAATTCGACCATCGCATCTGTTCCTCACAGTGAAACGCAGTGAAGTTCAAGGTGGCCACTTTCATTGAATAAGCGAGCAGCTCATTCTTTAAGGGCTTTGGACCATCCGCTCATTCCTTTTTTGACTGAGATTATAGTAAAAGCTAGTTCTTATTCTAACTGGGGTTCAGCTCAGCCTTAAGCCCACGTTGGAACTGGATCTGAAATATTGCTTATTGAATGACCGACCGAACATTTTATTTCCCTGTCATAATAACCTACGAACATTCAAAACCAACGTATACTCGCACATCTTCTTCTTTCATCTTTTTATGTTCACATGTGTGCAACCATCGTAAGGGTATTTATAGTTATGGACTTATGGCTCTGAAACTCTAGAATAGTTACATATCCCTACTTGTTTTCGGTATAAAAGCTGACTTCCATGTTTCCTATTTGTTTGATAAATTTGTTCCACCTCGAGCATGAGCCTGAAATCTACCACTTTGACTTGACTTAGGAATGATAGGATATGAATGCTACCAGTTCAGCTAAGTTCCAACGCCAAACATTCCGATCTTTTTGGGAAAGACGAGCGTGTCAATATTCCTGCTTACTGTTGTATTTTATTGCCTTAATCTACAGAGCCTCTGGGGTTCTTGCAAATTAGTCTGGAATTCTTTATGCAGTTTTTCTCACTTAACTCTTTGTATCAACAATTTTTTGATGGCACTTTTCAGACTTCCTCCATCTCGTACCCTGTTTTGAGTTTAGGCAGAGTGTTGACAGACTTAGAAGGCAAAGTCATGGCATTATATCAGTTTAGAAATTCGACATACATCTCTGTGCTTTGGCATGGACTCTTCTGATAGAATTCTTCGTCTTAAAGAAATCATTGTATTTTCCGTCAGTCTTCAAATCCATTCATTTTACATTCACGAGTAACGGAGAAATACATGTCCACCCACAGATAGGCACTTCCAAAACGACTGTTGGCAGATATTTCATTCAAAACGGAACAGAGTGCTATGGCTAAGGAAGTAGGCACTCGGCACAAGTTATCCAAAATTCAAAACCGGTCTACTCCTCTTAGTGCCTGTCTGTAGAAAACCATCAAAAATTCACAACTTATTGAAGCTTTCAATAAGCTAGAGGGGCTAAACGAAATCTCATATTTCTGTATTTCATCAGTTATTAAAATTGAAATTGGAAAGAAATTAAATCACAGAACGAAAACAAAAGCAATTTGATGCAAATAAGCATAAAGTTGAATGTGTGGAAGGCCATGAAATGAAATATTACCTCGGCACTCGGCACTCGGTAGTCCGTAGTCGATACTTCCACTTAAACAAGAGAGCACAGAAAAACACCATACAATAGACAGCAAAGGGGTTACGAATACCAACATTTCCCAAGTGGCAACCGGAAAGCCAAAATATGTCAGATCAATTCAATTGCAGTGCGGAGTTGCTACGTTATCCCGCTCCCATACATTGTAATCTGGACCCTTAAATTGGTGGCACTGGCAACCGCATATTCATTTTACAATCGCGCAAAACCAAAAACAAAAAACATGGAAAAATTGGCAATTTTTCATTTCACCCTCGGTGCTCACAATGACTTGGCGTCATAAGGGGGTAACCGATGCGCTGCCGTCCTTAGCTCCAACCAATCCATAAATTTAATCGAAAAATCATAACCACATGTCAACATATGCAAAGCAGTGCGCCAACATACATTCGTTCATACCTTACATACATGACACACAGTACAAACAATGTACAAAAGGATGTGAAGCATTTTTCCTGCTGCCAATCCGGATTCAATTCATCATGTTACAGATGCCGATTGGGGTGTGGGCTGCAAATCTCTCTCTCTTGGATATCCATGTGTGTCTGTACCTCCAAAGAAGTTGATTTAACTGCAACGCGCTAGGACGATTTCGCGAAAGGGTTCTTAGGGGGAAGGAAAATATTTGAACATGTGTTCACACATGGATGCTCACATACAGACGTCAAGTTAACTGGCAGCAGCACCCACTTACCCATTCCTTGGATGGTGTCACACCACGTCGTCGTCGTCGTCGTCATCTCTTCATTGTACAAACGAATGGAAGACCCTTAATTTATTTGCGTGTTTCGGAAGGTTATTTTGTGGTTTTTGGAGCGGGCAATAGATCGAAGCCAGCTTCCATTTTGGTTTCCTATTGTGGTTGACAACATGTGACACAGCGGAAGGAGTAAATAACTTGATTCAAAAATATTTGCTGTGGTCGGTTGGGTTTTAAAGTTCAATCGTTCGTCCGAAGCCCTTACAATTCGAGTGATGTGAGAGTGCGTGTGCTTATGCACTTAGTGGTGATTTATCATAAATTCCAGAGTTTTTCAAGCATGCAAAAAGGTGCCTGATGGTCATTTAAAGAATTTACCATCGATGTTCGTACAAATGATATATCTGCACCCGTACATGTATTTGCAAGCCCTTATACAATAAAACCACTAAATTTAAACCCAATCTTAAACTCCGGCCTATGATGAGAGCTAAGAAATGTGCCCCTTGTCACATCGCTTATTTTAGATAGACCCTTAATTAATAGGACATCAGGTTCAATTGAGTAGGTGATTCGATTGGCAATACAAAAAGACTCTGAAAGATAGTTCCAGAACGGACCAATACTCTGGTTTTAAACTCACTTCCTGGCATGCAACCATAAATAGACCCGAGGTATTGCGTAGGGGACTTAACCAAATTGGACCATCTGCCAACCTGACTAGGGAATGAACTCAAAACTAATTCCGACTCCAGAAAACCTTCGAAAAGTCACACCGCGACTCTGGTCAATTATAAGAAAAAGTGTCTTACCAAGTGCCAAAGCCTACTCAGCTGAGCTCTGAAGATAGGAACTCTCCACCATCAATGCAAGTGTACATTCAGGCAATCAACGCGACGTTAGGATTTTAATCACTTCAGAGTTCTAGGAACTGATTTTGGCTAACCAAAGCAAGATTTCTTCTACCTCCGTAATAGTGTTGAACGGCAGTTGGATATGATAGTTTACCTTCGCACAAATGATTGCAATCATTGGTTTCGGGTTTCGTAAAAGAAGCATCTTCCGACGAGTGTTGATGAGATAGAATCTCCTCCAAGAGCTCTATTGCGTGAATTAGCACCATTTCACGCATCCTCATGGGAGATTATGTAGTGCAAAGAACAAGACTATAGCCCAACAAGTAACATCGTGAATCTTTACTTATTCCGGAACCGGAATCTTGTGTATGAACAGTGGGAGCAATAAACTCAGTTAACGAACCTCTGCTGTTACCAGATTTACGAACAGATTCAAAAAAGTGACCCTTCACGACTTCTTACAAGATGATACTCAGAATGCTAGATTCCTTCAATTTAAAACAGAGTTTGAGGAGTTCGAGAAGTACTTGATTTTTCAGCAAAGCATTAGGTTGACAAATGAGAAGATTCTCGTGTCCTTGCACGCACAAATCACGGGAATAAACATCAAAACCTGGAGAGTTCTGCAAGGAGTGGATTTTGACATAAATGACTTTTTCTTGAAGCGGTTGCATGACCCTAACTATTACGTCAACTACTGATTTGGTAAGCTGAATTCCATACTAAGGACCTCCAAGAAAGCACCAGCAGCTGTCTAAAAAAGTAACAAGAGCGACATTCAGATAAAGCTGAAATACAAACCAATTATCCCCACTAGTAGAGCACCCAAGCTCATTGCAGCTACCAGCAAGATCCAGAAAAATTAAAAAAAAAAAAAAAACTAGCAGCACCGCTACTGTAAGTTGGAACTAGTAGACCATCTACGCTCACTGCAGCAACCAAAAATCCCAGCAGACAAACAGTACCGAGAGCTACCGGACCAGGGGAAGAGTTCTATTCCTCCTACAATAGCCCAAAACCGACAAACGCACTACAAAGAGCAGACCTGAGAGCCTCTTTTTAGAAAAGGATTACCTACGTCAGATAAATGACAAAACTGTACATGTAACCCGGAGTATGGTAGAAAAAGATTTACCTTCCTACAGGCACTACAGGGAAATCTTTAACAAAAAGACTTTTGGTTTTATCCAAGACCCCTGAGCTACGAATAACAAGATTTTTGATCTCAAAAACGAAGACAAAAAGTTTGAATACGCCGGAGGAGATTTCAGACCAAGGGTTGCTTTATTGGTCAGCACTAAACCTAAATATCTTCTCAGAATTCAATACCAATGACTTATTGGCAGAAAACGTTGAACCACCAAAATGCTGTCGATTGCTTCTCCGGCGATGAAGAAAATATCCCTTCTGTCCCAGTACAGGACCTGATAGAACTATGCCACCATCTCAGCTGGAATCTGGTCATGTGATGCCAACGCCCACAATATCAGTGACGGGATAGGAGTGATGAAAAAAATCAAGTTTTTACCACTTGTTTACCATTTTTGACCTTACAATCTCGCCTCCTTTTGTTTATAATCTCATTGAGGACTGGTACTTGTCACGCGAAGCATCTACATATGCCGGACCATATGCTTATAAGTTTCAACATAAGATCCGAATAGGATTGTTTCCAGACTACATTCTCTCGATCAATGCAGAAAATCCGCCTCCATCACTACAGTCCACTGAGGACATAGATGAGGCATCGTTTCTGTTCAATTAATCATCCAGAAGTAGTAATAAAGTCAAAGTTGAAGTGGTCGAAAGGTGTGTTTCAGGGTGGAATAAGCAACTATAGCAACTATTATCTATAACTCCATTATTTTCAGAGTATCCGGTTGCAATTGTTGCAATTTCTCGTGTCGCCTGTGCCTTTATACGGTGGAACTAGCTCTCTAGTTTGAATCCTATCATTTTATTGAACCAAATCGCGATTTCCGATGTGATCCGATCCGACTGCATATCTCGGGTGCAATCCTTTCACCGTTTTGCTTACTTCGGCTTCCGTAAGGTCTGCCGTTTTATCTATGTGCGCGACATTTGAGGAGATATTCCTTTACAGGAATTCCTCGTTAAGTATAGCGTTATAGAACTATGAATGAATGACTTTTATGAGCTCTTGGAAACAATAGGCTTGTTTTCCGTACGGCCATAGGTCTTATCCGCAGAAGGTTGTTTTGCAAATGTTAACAACTAGCCTAAAGGCACTATTCTACAAAATAATTCAATAAAGATCTTCTTTTATATATTGAAATATTAAGAAAGGAAAAATTATTATAAAAGCTTTTTTCTGACAATTAAGGATGTTTGACAGTTGCATGGGGAATCCCATTCAGTATCGTCGAGACAGAATGCTTCAGTTACCTTCTGCCATAGATATTTGAATATAAGCTGCGCGATTCTTCTTGCATTGAGTTCATAATGTATTGACTTTTGGTGATGTTTTCATCATAATACTCGAGCTCTTTCGAAATCTTAAAAATCTGGTTCACTCCTAATGCTTTAAAGGTCCTATCTCTCTAGGCATTCTGCTTGGAAGTCTGCTATTATTCTTCTTCAATGTCATGTCATGGAATTTCTGTAGCTTTTCAGTTAGTATCCTAACTTCGATCCAACTGTTGCGTCAATCAGTAACTCATATAGACAATACCAAAAAGTGCCCTTTTGAGGTTGGAACGAAACTTATCAATATGTACTCGTAGGTTCCATATGAAATACCACCTTGATCAAAAAAATAAATTCCCAGAATTTATTCAGAAAATTAAAAAATACAAGTTTATTCATCTAAATCTATATTGTCCCCTTCAAAGTAATCCCCATCGACTGCATCACACTTATGCCAGCGCTTGATCCAATCCTCGAAACATTTTTTATATTCGGTTTTCGGTATGTCCATCAGTGCTTCCTGCGGTTTTTCCATTACTTCCTCTCGGCTGCTAAAACGCGTTCCCCGTAGTGTTTTTTTTAACTCGATTGAACCGAAAGAAGTCACACGGAGCCAAATCAGGTGAATTCGGTGGCTGTTGGATGGTATTTGTTGCATTTTTCGTCAAAAATTACGAATAATGATGGCACTGTGCGACGGTGCGTTATCATGGTGCAAATTCTTTGTTTACTGTCTGGCCTTCTGGCAAAAATTCATGATGCACTAGACCGTTGTAATTCATGAAAACCGTGAGCTTGCCTTCTTTTTTGACTGAAAACGACGTGGTTTTTGGGGTCTCGGCTCGTTTAGTGAACGCCATTCACTTGGCTGATATCTGGATTGCGTGTCGTACTCACAAACCCACGTCTCGTTTCCAGTAATGATTCTTTTGATGGATGTGGGATCGGATTCAGCCTCGCAAATCATCTCTTTTGCGACGTCAACACGGTCTCTTTTTTGCATGAAATTAAGGTCTTTTGGCACCAACTTTGCTGCTACACGACGGAAACCCATATCATTAACCAAAATGTCTTGGACGGATAAATAGGCAATGCTCAAGTCCTCCGCTATCTCTCTGATGGTTAATCTGCGGTTATTGACCAACATTTCTTTTACTCCATCAATGTTTTTGTCGGTTTTCGATGTCGATGGTCTGCCACTGCGTTCATCAACTTCGATTGACTCACGACCACTTTTAAACAGCTCGTTCCACTGGTATACGACCGTTTTCTTTATAGAATCGTTGCCGAAACACTTTCACAACATTTCCAACGTTCGCGCACCATTAAATCCGTTTTTTACGCAAAATTTAATACAAGTTCGTTGTTGAAAATTTAAATCCATTTCTAAAATTGTAAAAAATCGCCAATACACACAGAGATAGATATACTTTTGGCTAAGTAACTTTTGCAAAAAAACAGAACTCAAATTGAAACAATGGGAGCGCCACACGGTGGTTATTCTGGGAGCTTTTTGATTAAGATGCTAGCTATCAATTATCCATCCTAAGTATATATAGCGTTCCGGAACCTAAACAGCTCGACCTTCTCGTTAAGTTGTTAAATCTAATGTTTTAGACGAGTTTAATATGGGACCGTTATCATGGCACCAATCAACTGCCTTGTCGAACTCTTCTTGCGATATTTCGATTCCACTTTCAAGACACCTGCCGTATCATCTGCGAACGCGAATAGAATGCTCTTAGTGAAAAATAAATAAAATAAATAGGATTGGTCCAAGTTGCAACCCCTGAGGTATTCTTAAAGAGACAGTACGTCATCGCTAAGACAATCTTTAATTTTTACCCGGAAGCTTCTTACGGCCAGGTAATTGCGCACTCTATCCGCCAATTTCCCACGAATTCCAATTCTACTTAAGACTTGCATCAATTTTTAATACTTTTGTGTGTCGAACACCTTGCTAAAATTCTTCATAACTGCTTCATTCACACTGAGTATTTCATTCCCATAATTTCATTTATTAAGGCCGAGAAACCTTCCTGTCAACTGCAAATTTCGTTATGTTATTTCCCGTAAGCAGGCTCTCTGATCGTCTATCGGTGATTGAATCTGTAGCGTCAGCCTTTTAGCAAAAATATAAATATGTTTCATTGTGGTGTTCTATTTGTGTTCCGTCACTGTACCAAGTCCAGTAAATTTACCCTTGTCAAAAACAGACCTTTTCCCCTCCCAATCTATTAATTGGTCCTACTAATCTCTCTTTCCCAACTCGTACAAGACCTGACTCTATTAAACGTCTCTCTATTTTCAAATATGTCCCTTTTGTCGTAGAGAGAGTTACGAGTATGTTGACTACCTTAAATTCAGGAGGAGCAGGTGGAAAACCTAGCTAAGGAGGTAGATCGCGTGGGAGTAAATTTAAGTATAAGTTTAGACAAGAACCCACAGTTGAGAGGCAGAAATTAGAGTGGGCAATAAAAATAGAAAAAAAAGAGAGCTTAAGAATAAAGTCAAAGAAAAGAGCAAGGAAGTAGGTCAAAGACATTTAGCGGAAAGTCAGCTGACGATCGTTCGATGCGGTCAGTTGTTGAGTGGTTGGTTTCAGACGATTTCAACGGCAAGGTCGTTGGATGAGTAGAAAATAAAAGAAGTAACTCTGTTCGCGACAGTTTTCGCACGTTAATCATTGTGTGCCGAATTTAAAAGTAAAAAAAAAAAACCGAAAAGCCCAGGCGATACATTGCACAAAAAAAAAAAAAAACTTGCGCTAGTCCCAGCCTTGCACAGTGGTGATGGCACACAGATGTGATCCTGCTGTTTCTTTTCTTCCTTTTTTTCTATCATCTTTCTCTCGTCCTATCTTTTAAGTCCGTCCGTAAAATAACGTAGCTTTCTCCAGGCTATCCTTGTTTTCTTTTTTTTTATAATTCGGCACGAAACAAAAAGGTAAGTTGAGTTGCGATGTACGGGGTAGTGGCAAGAACCAACCCAATCCGACGAGCTAGAGCCGAGCAACCACTAGCGTGCCACTGCCATCTACTCCTGCATCATGGATGCCTCCATGGCCAACTGACTCCTTACAAATCTTTTTCCACCGTTCGTAGTCTAACTCAAGATGATTTTTATAGGTTCGCCACTTTTGCTGTACTTGGTCCACGCTTGAAAGACTTGCTTTTTGTCATTCACTGTCGGTTTTTTTTTAGAAACACCGAGCAGAGTTCTTGCAGTTCTCATTGAAATAGTTCCACATACCTTTCGCGGTTTTTCCTCCTCTTGAGTTACGGTATTTTGGAAGCATTCTCACAAGTTTTTTTTCAGCGCATTTTTCATGCCGATGGCTGTTTTTTAGGGTTTCTCTGGTTCCTATAAATAGCATAGATAGTAAAGTTGGATCCTGCATTTCGCATGGAGTTAGTGTATCTTCTCCCGCTTATTTTCTCGATCTGTTTTATCCTTGCCAGTCCTCGTATTCATGGTTTGATTTCCCAACATATCCATTTGAATCAACACCGATGAAAAGCATTTCATCTCGTCAAAGCTCATTGAAGTTGCGCTAAAATATTCATTTTTTTGATTGCCCTAGCACTACTCCAAGTTTTCTGTTCAATTAACAGTTTTATGGCCATCAGTCGGTCACCATCAAGACGATGACAACTCCGTTCCTATTTTGTTCGCTTTCGTTTGCAAATTTAAGTAACGGACCCGGTTTAAAGCAATACGCCACTTAGTTGCCTGGATGCACATTATATCTATGAAACGTTGCCATAATACGTTTTTTAGTTCAGAACTTTTACAAGTCATTGTGCCGACGACATTTTACTTTACGAAATGCTATTAATTTCTTAAAAGTATCACATTATTCGAACCAGGATCACTACACCGCTATTCAGGAGAGGTGGCCAGTGAGGTAGTGGATATACGAGGGTGGATCAATTAGAACCAGTTTTTAAACACAGGTTACGCTACAAACAAAATTTGAATCGTTAAAAAGGTTCGTGACATGATTCTTGCTGATCGCCGAATGAAAGTGCTCCGTAGACATATCGTATGAAAAGTAATCATGAAAAGCTGTCGGCTCGATGCGGCGATTGCTCGCAGTATGCCTGTCAACTTCAAAGCAGTGTTTGGAGGTCTTTAAGCGAAATCAGCATGAGTTTTTGCCTCATCCGTAGATGAAACTTCGATCTATTACTTCACGCTAGAGACCAAGCGAACATCAAAATAATGAATTTTACCAGGAAAAATCTGTTCCGAGGAAGCCAAAGAGGCTCCCAACGGTTGGAAAGATCATGGCTGTGATCTTTTTGGGATTCGAAGGGAGTAATCGTCATAGATCTTTTTAAAAAAGGAAGCACAAACACAGGCAATATAAGAATGAAAATACTGGCCCGATTTGATAAGAAATTGATAGAGACACGTGCTGTTCCATCACGTCAACGCACCAGATCACTCATCCGGAAACGTTGTGGCCAAATTTTATGATTAGTGGTACGAATCGTAGTCGCATCCGTCGTATTCGTCCGACCTGTATTGATTTTCGTTTGTTTCCAAACGTGAGTTGCAGTAAATAGAAATAGAAGTCGGCAGTCTCTTGACCTGGGGACAAGAGAACAAGATCACATTCTGACTTTGGATAATCTAATTAGTTTCCAGCTTTAGTTGTCTTTCACTACAAGTATGTGAACTATTTGTACTTGAATAAATTGGCGTCTTCATTTGATATAACCCGAAAAATGGGGTGAGGTTTTTATTTGAAGAAATCCTTCGTTCTCCGAAGCAAACAGTTCCAACCCCACATATCCATCTGATAGACTCATGCGAGTATCCATAGAAAAAAATTTAAATGAATTTAATCTTTATGCACATCTTAACTCTGCAGATGAATTCGATTACGTGCATATTTACCATCACTATCCTTTGGAAAACTAGGTGCTGTACTCTAGTGGTTATGAGCTTGTAAAACTGCTCGTTCCCTTCTTTTCTCTGTCCACCCGCTATGTTGTTGTTAAGAATAATAAAATGCGCCCAAAAGTAATTCCGTTAAAAGCTATAACAAAATTTTATGACGGCTTGTAAAAACTACAACATGCAAAGCCTGGGTCTGTTACTATCGCTTCCCATTTTGGTGTGTCCTCTAGAAGGAGAGGCATTCAACAATTTTATTGTATGGATAGCCCATTTGAATTAAAATGCATATAACATACACAGATACGCTGAAGGGTCCTTCTCCTGATTTAACTATTGCGAATATAATTACTATGCACTACAAACAATTTTACAATGCGTCGCATCACCTCATCCTTGTAACAGCTATGAAACACTGGATACACTGTGTGTACACCAGTCTGCCTATTGTTAGATGGAATGTTGGCAGGTTTTTATCGTTCTGTGGAATTGACAAGGATATTAAAATGAAACGATAAACGGAATTGAAATGGTATGCATCGAAATACGTGCCATACACGCCTACAAAGATAAAATCCTTAAAATATAGACAAAAGCCAGTCGCAGATAACGAATGTGAGACTAATAAAAACGTTGATTTGATGCCAAGTGTGGAAGTGTTTGATGCATGAACGGTAACAGTGGTGAGCTGAGAATGGTTATAAAATTTCGAAACCATTAGAGAGAGAATAGTGAAGTGATATTCATAATTAAATCTAATTTATGAGCACGATTTTGCTTTTCCCAGACACATCTGTGTACATACGGGAGCTTAATGAAATTCAGTGATGAATGTGATATACGAAACCAATAAAATCATTAGTGCGAAAAAAACTGCAGAAATAAACATGGTAACCATAGTCAACGTGGATTTAATGGTGAGCATGAATTTCAGGATCAACAATATCCATACATGGAAGCGTTCATTGACGTTGTGTTGAATTCGTCTGAGGTCCTTATGTGGCGATATAGTCATATAACATAGCGATTGTGTCAGCGCTTTATTTCTTAGCATATTTCTGTGGTGGCATTCTGTGTTTATTGTGGATTCTGCGGGAGCCTGAGCTGCAGAGCCTTGAGGAAAACTCAGATTTAATAATTTAATTTCGGTCTTCTTTTCATCTATCTCTACTCTTGGATCTATTTTCAAGATACGACCTGCTGCTTTTTCACTTTTCTTCATACACAATTATGATTAACCATATCGTTCATCGAGAGCATTATTTTGAAATTCACATTGAACTGGATTTAAAGACTTAGTCCCAGAAGAGAATACCGCCGCCTCGCTGTCTGAGGATGTCGGGAATAATCCTCAAATAGTTGCGTATCAGCAGACTGTCTTTCCAGCACCGGCACATCCCAGAATGATATAGTCTTGTCCCTGATGTAACTCCTGGTCGTCAAAAAATACTGTGTGTGGGATGTTTCACGGAATTTTCGTATGATTATTCTGGCACCATGAATATTTCCTTCAATGAAAAGTGGAATAGAAGGGAGGATTATCACTACGTTAAGAGCTTGGGCCGTTAAATTTGTGGGAATGGCGTTAATTCTATCCAATTTAGATCCATATATACAACATCAAAGACAAGACAACAAGAAGACAACAGATCGGTAGCTTTCTACATTACCTTTTAGAAGATGGTTGGGAATGCAACCGAAGATGATTGCATCAATAAGGCAGTGCCCCTTATTCCCACAAGCATGGAGGTTAGGTAGCCTAGGTTAAGCAATTATTATCATAAAGCTTAACTAGGCTCCTGAAAGGTCGGAATACGTGCTATGGGCACTATGTGAAGGCGCTCTTTCAAATTCTGCCCCTGGATCTTCACGTCAAATACATTGTTATGTGTTCTGGTGTAAGACAAGAAGAAGTTTAACGAAACTCCAAAGTCGCAAGCAGGCTTTTGTATATCCAAAATCGACTTTCAAAAAAATTGGAAATTGCTCCCTTACAAGAGCGGTGTCAGGAGAATTTATGGTTGGATCTGCACGTCCATTCCTCGTCAATACGAACGGGGTCAAAAATAACGCGCAGTAGGTGTCTTTCTCTCGAAACGACTAAGTGCTTGTTTGTCGGCTTCCAAACAAGTCCAAACCTATGCGCGAAGATTGGGATGATAAAGAAAAAGAGACACCGGTATACGTTGGTTTTGAATGTTTGAAAGTTATAATGACCAGAAGGGCTGTGTTACACAATTTCCCCCTAAACAAGAGGAAACAGCGTTTTTTTTTTATAAATTGACGAGCGCTCCACGGATTTTGTGTACCCTTAAAATGTTTGCAAACAGCGCCGGTGAAGAAAGAGAGACACCGGTGTACGTTGGTTTTGAATGTTTGAAAGTTATAACGACCAGAAAATAAAGAGCTCGGACATTCAATAAGCGAGTTGTACGGCTTAGTTACGGTTGGAAGGGACAGAATTCTACTGGCAATTTCAATGGAGCGCTGATTTACTTATTCGATTGGCAAGAGTAGACCTGATTCTGATATCGTTCCTGCTTATAACTGCGGAACCAAGTTAGACCATGTCTGGCGACTTTCTGGTTAAGCCGTAATGTGCGTTCTTTGATGACAGCACATACTTTTTTTGTTTCCTCGTTTACCTTTAGACGCTTTTGGATGCCTCGATACTCGCTGTGTTCGCCTAATTACATCAATGTCAACCACATTCGCAAGTAATTATACGGAAATATCGTGCCTCTTGTATGAGTACGTTTTGCACTATTATTTCTAAGGGGATGCTAAATATTTCAAAAAAGTCGCCTTGTCGCGAGAGTTTTCCATAGTCATAATATACAAGCTGGCAAGTGCGGCAGGGATGTCTAAACTAGACTTAGCGTTGTATTGCTCGTGCCTCTGAATGCTGTCATGTGTGGCTTTGAAGACGACAAATAGATACCGGGGCATTTGCAAGATCTATGTACTACAATATAATGTGAATATTTGTTCGATGGTAGACTTTCCTAGCTTGAAACCGCACTGGTATGGACCTGATTGTCGTGCTCAGATGCTCACATAAAAACATACAGCAGAAAAAATCTTATAGGTGATATTTAGGAGACTTATTCTTCTATAGTTGGCGCAGTCAAAAGGTTTTTCTTTCTTGTGGATCGAGCAAATGATGCTGAGATCTCACAAATAAACTTTATTAGACTTAAGCTTCGATATTGCTAGCTTAACTTCGTTTAAGTCAGATGGACGGAATTCTCTGTAGTAGAGTAGTTTTTTCGTATTCTCAGAAACGACTGCGTCTCTACTTCTAGTTTTCCGTGTTAAATTTTGCAGGTTTCCATTTTGGATTTGGCCAGATAACACTTTAGAACGTGACATCCCTCCATCTCCTTGATCGAACGCATGTTGTGATCTTACTTTTTCTCTCCGAGGAGCCTGTTCTATTCCTTTCTTCTCTGCTCGTAGAGCTCACATGCGGCACACGTCCATCGATGCAGAGCAGCTTGATCTGCTTCTGGTTTGGCTGCATGCACCTGCCTACTCTATTTCCCTGATGTCTCGTCGAAAACATTCCCCTTGGTATTCTACGGTTTCTGTAGGGGGCTAGGATTAGATTAAGTTTGAGCAAAACGCAGTCGGCCAAAATTCTGGCGGGTTTGGTGGCTCTACTTGATTCCGTTGTGCCTATGATATCACTATCATTCATATCCTGAAACAAGGTGATGATCTGAGTTGATGTTACTCGAAAACTACAGACAGTGTCCGGTTTCAGCGGCAATATGATCCAACTGGTTGACTGTTGATTGATTAGCCGACTACGGATGTTGAGATGTGTTTACCGAATTCATCTCGGACATGGTGTTATGCGGGCGGTGTTCTTCGATGATCCACTCAAAGACATTTTTGAGCTCATTGCCGGCTTTTCTCATAAACTCCCCTCGACAGGATTCCCGATATATTTTCTGACTTCTGGTAGACCACTCTAAAACAGTTACATTTTTGGCCAAAAACCATTCTTTTACTATTCTGGCGGTGTGAACGGATGTATTTTCTTGCTGAAAAATAAAGTCTGTTCCTTCCATCATCTCTTTCAACAAATTTATGTACTTTTCCGCATTCATCCTTGGCGGAATACATGCTATATCCGTTTTTTCATGAAATGGAAAAGCTGTCCGTACTAACACGCTGCATTCTCCAAAATTTCTACTCATCCGGACTTCCTGTTTGAGCCTTTTGTCATACCAATAGCTTGAAAAGCCGTCATGTCCAATCAGGTTAAACCTTTTTCCATTACTAAAACTACTCTTTCCCAAGTCCAAGTCATGTGGTCCTTGGCGAATTTGGTTTTGAAGCCGGGTTTTTTATGTGAATTTCGGACACTGTATTTGGTCCAGGAGATCATAGAATTCCTCTAAGGCATAAACGCCAATCAAGCTTTCCAAATTTGGCTTGGATGCGAATTAATTATGGGCATTCGCTTGTCGCCGTAGATGTAGAGTTCGTAATTTTTCATCCGCTTTATGTCCGGCCATCCCATCACACTTCTTGGATTGCGGTGACATCCGTTTCATAGCAATCGAGGGCTTCTGCGAGTTGTTCGGCTGCATGTGGTCTGTATCTGACGCTGAGTGTTGTTTCTGAATCCTCATGCCGAATCACCAAAAGGCCCAGCTAAACGGACCCGAGCTAATAGGATCTCTGAGCCTACGACAGCCGACGTTGCCGTATTTAGTTTACTTGCATTTCTACTCCAGGATTCGTCACAACAATGGAGCTCTGTTTAGGTACTAGACTGTGCCTGAAACACTGATTAAATCGCTTTAAGGCATCAATAGCCTACTTACGACTGCAATGTTCAGGAGTAACAGGAGTAAGATCTTCGTTCTTAACAAACTAGCTCACAGGCAAGATTCCAAGACACCTTTGGCGTAAACGTTTCAAATAAGACCCTAAAATCCCGCCATGTCATTTTAAGTCTCTAGGACCAAACAAACATCCATTGAAAAGCATGATTTAATTAAAAAGTAACTCCGGCAGTAAATTACCATCAGAGCATTTCAAAGGGACCAGTGAAACACTAATTAAGCGATTAAATTAGTATCATTCCGTACAGGAAGGACACGGTTAGACTGTTGCACGAATGTACACACAGTCCTGCAACATAATTTCCGTTTAAGAATTGTTTAATTAAAAATTCACTGCATGCTCTGGATGCAGGAGTTTCTTATTTTTTGTCCACCTTTGTACTCCGTAATTAGCACAATACCCAGTGCAACACGAAGGACAACAAGTGCGCAGAATTTCATTACAACCTTAGGTCACAGTCTGGGACTGTAAAGGAAGATCCAAGGGATTCTCTAGAGTCGCATTGGACCAGGAGAACTGTAATTTCCTTTTCGTTTTTACGAGTATTTCGACGGTTTTCTTTTTCAAATAAACTTTCCTGCATAAGCAATGTCTTTCAATATGCAAATTGATATACAATTAAAATCAAACTACGGAGTCGTGGATAGCGTTGAAAACAGCATCAACTGCATGGCAGGATGAAACAGAAGTTTCACTTCATCGTCTTCAAACGGAGATGTAACGATTCCCAACTGATGCCTGTTGGGTCTCCACCTCCATCTGTAGTAAGGTGAAAACCACATCCAAATCCCGAATCCAAAGGATATCTTGAAAATCCCATGTGATGCCAAAATGCAGTGAAGGTGCGGTGGTGGTTAAAGTTTAAAGTGGCCAGCCAAAAGGTCTTCCTTGTGCAATACGCTGATATTCATTTCGTAGCATCTCGAAAAGGGGTTGCAAGTAACACATAAACCTCTCTATGTGTGTAGGAATACTCGTACTCGTATCTATGTATGTTTCTGTATAGAGATATCCAATTTAAATTTTATTTTGGTTAACCCCTCGTCGGTCGGTATAAAATGCGCGCCACAAGTAATTAAAGATAAAAAGCGGCAAAGTTATAAAACTTTCAGCCATCACTGCTGTTGTGACCAGAAAAATACTAAAAATATCCTCTTTCCTGGACGAGTCCAACATGGGAATTGAGCTCTCTAGACGAATCTGTCTTTATCCATCTGCTGCGGGCAAGGATCAGCATGACTGCACAACCAAAGAACATAGTATCGTTCAGCCTGTGGTGCTGTGGTATTGTGGCACTGCTAGTTCTGCCATAGTGGTCGGGTTAAATTAGCCAAATGTGTACTCTGTACTTGTTGGGCAACGCCCGAAAATCCATCCATCTTTTTACGGGTTTTCATGGCGGCAATAAAACATAGATGAATACAAATCATAAAGAAAAATTGTATAGACGAAGAAGGATCGTCGTAAAAGGTGTGGGTTGGATGAAAATGTGGATGAGAATGAGAATAGTCGGTCGACTTGGCCTGGCAGCCGGCGGAATAGAAAGGTTGTCTTGTGTTTTTTTTTTGTTTTTTGTGATTGAATGCGGAATTGAAGGAGCTGAAGCGTTACTGTGCAGTAAAATTTTGAATACACTGGCTGTTTGGTGCTCGCATTTAATTATAAGTGCACGAGGCATAAGTTTTATAGCAATTTAATGAGGACTTGAGTAAATGATTTAATCGACTTACTCGACAGAGTTTAAGTGGATTGGTTTAAGCATTTGCTCTTGTTTCTTTAACCCTTTTTTGAGTTCCATTCAAGTTTTTTGGTGTTTTCTGAGACGTGTCGTTAAAATATTAAAGGGTTATGCATTAAAATTGTTTATCTCCCCCAACCTCCAAATCTCTATGGAAGGCTTGGTTGTTTGTGGACCTACTCGTATTTATGGATACTAGTCATAGAGAATGCTTAATAATTCTGAACGATTTTCGTCTTTTACGACATCTCGGGGTGGGGAATAATATTTTTCGGAGTATTTTCTTTTAATTAAAATATCCTTTCTTACAGTTATCGAATTATTTTGGGTATGCTTCTTGAAGCTCCAGAAGTACCAGTGCCAATAACAATTAGGGGAAGAAAAAAATTATTTCTTTCGCTCTGTTTATAGCTGGTGTCCAAGTGTTTATAAGTAAATGAGACATATACACTTTTTTTGTAAAGTCGTAAAGCTAAAAAATTGGAAAAATGATTTACGTTTTAAAATCTTCCACTCTTGGGATTTTTGAAAACTTTTCATAAATGGCTGACTTTAATGGCATACCATACGGGCCTTTAAGAAATGTAATCATATCAAGGTTGGGCCACTGGGCCACCCAGAAAATGCGAATTCAAATTATAAGATTCGAAGTCCATGAAATTTTGAATAAAACACAGTTAGTCTCCTTTGACATTAATACATTTCGCCAACTTTTCTCCAATTCGTTGGATACCTTCGAAAAATTAGGATTGGTCAAGATCTTCAAAATAGGCATTGTCACTGTAGGCTAAGGCCGGAGAAGATAGCAAATGAGGGAGCAACAACTTCGCTATACTCGCATCCATGCACTGGTTACAACAAGTTGCCAAAATACTCACCGTTGATGGAATTATGCCACAGTTGGTTGATGGACTCTCCTTAACCTTTTTCGGGGCCGATTCGCCCGGAGATACTCACTACTTCCACTGCTGTTTGGTATTTCCTCACTAAGATATTGTGGACTTATTTTCGACAGAAAACTAAGCTGAAAGCCTAACATAGAAACAGGAGTTAACTAGCCGAAATGGGTGCGAATGATGGGTCAAGCTAAGAACTTCCTAGTAAAGAGAACTTGTAGTATTCTCCAATGATTTTTCACATTAAGCCTGACCAGTTAAGCTAGAAAGGTTTTGGTAAAGCAAAGAAAAACAAAGTGTGGCAGGTGGGTTTATCTCCCGCTTCCAGCGAGCATGAAAAGCCGACTTTAGCCAAAAGCTTCAATTAATGACCTAAGCTGAATTTACATATTTCTTGGAATATTTCAATTCAAATTGTCTCGGATGGTTTCAAGCCCGATATCCTTAAAATAAATGCTAGTGTACCCCAGGGCTTCTTAACCGTTATTAAAGATCTCTTGGGTGCCGCAGTATATTCCTTTTTTAATGACAGTACTCTCTGTTTTTCATATGAAGAAGAGACCTAGAAGAATTTGATGCTTCCGAAACACAATTCTGTCTGCTGTTGTTTAAGGGAAATTTAAACACCCAGCCGTTATCCATGAATGCCACTTGCATGTTCGAAGCCGAAAAACTTTCCATAGTCGGTATGAGTGCCACCGACAACCTATGTTGGAATTTAATCATTCAATGTCGTCAAAATTAGAGCGAAATCTTTAGGTTTTCGCAAGTGTTGTAGTACTACACCTCTTCTGATCTAGCTCACATCCGGTTAGGTGTTCCTAAAACCTCTCTACACCCGCTAGATAGTATTCAAATTCGTGCGATAAATCTTTTAGGTGGTGTTAATATTTCATAGTCAATCGGCACTTTTCAATATGGACATAATGTCCCTTTTCATGTTCTATTATTGTTTCAATCACTTTAAAGCGCAATATCCGTCTCGCTGTGAATGCTTAACTTAACTTCACTTAACCCTCAAGTCCACCTTTAACTAAAATATCGTAATTCTTTTCTAAGCCGTACATCTCACTTATAGAATGCCCAGCTCAGCTCTTTATATCCCAGTCATTATAACTTGCAAACATTCAAAACCAACGTACCTATCTCTTTTGCGTTCCTCCCCAATTTTTCTTCGCTCGCGGTAAGGGTACACTTAATTCCTTGAGCGCGTTCCAATTATAATATGTATATACAGGGTGCCCCCTAATTCGTCAAATATAATTTGGAAAATGGTTCTTGGGTATACTCGTATTCTAAGAAAAAAATCGTTCTGCAGTGAAGAACTATCACCAATGTTGACATCATTTATCGAGGACTTAAGAAATTGCTTACTTTGGTGTATACCCTTGCAAATCTCTTCCGATTATCGCTCTCTCAAGGTGAATTTCCACAGATATGGAAGTCCTCTTTCATAACACCGATACACAAAAAGGGATTAAAGAGCGAAGTCACTAATTACCGCCCTATAGCTAAGCTTTCTCATATACCCAAACTCCTCGAAAGCATTTTGCATAAAGCCTTAAGCTTCCAGTGTAAATCTTTTATTTCCCCCAATCAACACGGCTTTCGGAAGGGTAGATCAACTACCACTAACCTCGTAGAATTCGTGTCCTCTGTTCTCTCAGCCTTAGAAAGTGGTAAAGAAGTTGACGTTATAACAACTGATTTCAGTAAGGCTTTTGCCAAGATCATCTCATAAACTAATCCTGTTCAAATTGTCCGTCCTGGGCTTTGAATCAATTTTGCTTAAATGGATATCTTCTTACCTGGATAATCGTTTTTATAGTGTTCGTTTCAGGACTGTCCTATCGGCCCCTTTCTTGGCCACTTCAGGTGTTCCTCAAGGTAGTCACCTAGGTCCACTTCTCTTCATCCTAACTATTAACGACCTTCAAAGACTTATTCAACACTCAACACTTTCTCTCTATGCTGACGATACCAAATTTTTTAAACCGATTTCCCCAAAACATGACTCCAGCCTCCTTCAAATAGATCTTAATAGTTTTTCCACCTGGAGCATCAAGAACGGCTTAGAACTCAATGTCACCAAATGTCAATCGATTACCTTCTCACGTAAGTGCAACAAGTGTCCTGCCCGAATTTACATTCTCAACGACCAACCTATGTCCCTTGTTGAGTCTATCCACGACCTTGGCATATTATGCAACAGGCAGCTTAATTTCCGCTCGTATATTGATGAGATAATTTCATCACTCAATTTCGTTAAAATGGTCCAAAGAATTCTGCAACCAGTACGTGACCAGATCACTATACATCACTTACGTTCGCCCCCTCTTCGAGTACGCTGGCCAAGCGTGGTGTCCCTTTCAACGAGTTCATATAACCCGTATTGAGAACATTCAGAGTCGTTTTCTTCGGTTTGCTCTTCGAGATCGTCTCAAGCTCATTAACCTGAATACCCTTGAGGAACGAAGGGACGCAGCTGACATTTTTTTCATTCACCGACTGCTCTCAGGCTCCGTCGATTGCACGTCTCTTTACAACTCCATTTTCTTTTACACAAACCCTCGTAATCTACGTTGCCATTGTCTCTTTTACCTACCAATTTATCGCACGATATATGGCTTTAACGAACCAATCTCCCGTATGCTGCGTAAGGTAAATTCCAACCTTTCCGTTTTCGAAAATCAATGTGAATTCTGCCACCTGCATTCCAAAAAAAAACTTCTTCGGCGCCGATTTCCGCAAAGAAACTAACAATTTCGACTGCTGCTTGGTTTCCGGAGTGCTGTTGACCGAATAAACGCCACAGATCCGACCATAAAAGTCTTACATTCTAACCCTGAGGGATCGCAAACAACTTGGAGTTCGGAAGTGGAGGCAGCTGGAGAGAGATCGTGCTATATATAGAAGATTGCCGGTTTTGGCCTAGGTACAACCCGGATTGTAGAGCCGCCTAATTGAGTAAGTAAATCTGTTTTAATGACTATCAGATACATACTCGTACATAGACGCAGCTTGCTATTTGACGGTAGTCTATTGGCAGATGATAGCAGACAGGAACACTAATGTTTTTCAAGTTTCGTCGTGGAAAATTCAAAACTCATTGACTTATTGATTCACCCGTACGAAGCATTTGCAGAGGAAGACACATTAATAAATCGATAGTGAATAGACTTCAGGCTGACCAAAGCAGCTGTTTTGCCAAGGACGTTGAGAGTTTCGAGTTACATCCGAGGTTTGAAAAAAATATTCCAAGGAATGCGAAATCATCAGGAAACTCTTGGCTTCACTAACGAGGTGATCCGAGATGTAGTGGCGTGTAGAATGATTGTAATGTTCACATATGGGGCGCTGTAGCGATACCCAAGATAAACTGAACTGATGTTCAGTTCCCGAGTTAGTAAGGTCGGTAAACAAGGTTTTATTCGGCGTATGTGAATCTTTAGTGGAAGTTGTTTTGTGTGCTTGTCGTTCTTGCAATAGCTGATTCTCGTGATTTAGTGGCACAGATTCTACGGTCCGGAACGAAAATGTTCAAAAAATTCACGAAATTATTCCAGAAGATTGACGACAGACCATTGAAGAAGTTGTGGAGCTGTCTAAAGTGACAGAATCTTTTAGGGATGAAAAGTGTGGCTGCCAAATTCGTACCTTGACTGCTAACTTCTGAAAAAAACAAGATCGCGTGGAAGCTTGCTGTGCTTTGAAAGAAGAGTTCATGATGAATTATATTGCAAGGGTTACGATCCTGAAATGAAACAACAACCAAATCAGTGGAAGACTTAAACTTCGCCTCGCTATAAAAAGCTCGTCAAGTAAAAGCATGCGACAAAACAATGCTGATTTGTTTTTTCGAAGCAAGAGGAGTCGTCCATTCAGAGTTTCTTCCACATGATCAGACATTTAACCAGGCTTTCTAGTTGGAAGATTGCGCAAGAGTATGCGATGGTAGAGGACTGATTTGTGGCAGTCAGGTGACTGTTTTTTACACAACGAGAGTATTTTCCAGCGGAGAGTATTTTGAAGAAGAGTGAAGGTTTTTTGGTTCAAAAGCTAAATAAAAAACTTCACACCTTTTTTGTAAATTTGTTTTCTCTAAAAACGGGAGGACAACCATAAAACTTCTCCTGGATTCGGGTGATATCAAAATGAACCTTATGTTTTAAGGGCGACCAACATGAAACATGGAAGACGAACGTTCGGTTTCTTTGGTTGCGGTCTTCTCAAACGCTGTTTGTTAACCAGGATAGAAGAACATTTTCTGGAATAATCGAATGCTTTGATTTTTTCTTACTTCAACACCTTCAACTCTTGAACCTTCCACGCACTAGATGTTGACGAACACAGTAACCAATCTGGAATAGTTAAGTTGAGTGTACCATGTCCAACTGCAACTTACTCGTATCTGTATGACGGAAACTCATTATTTGTGATTCTTGTGAATAAATCAACCGAACACTGGATTCCATCATTTCATTTCCAATCAGAAACACCCAGCTCCAACTCTAATAAGATAAGCTAAAATCTCTGCATCGAATACTACCCACCACAATTTGAAGCTACCAACAAGGATACAAAAAAAAAACACTGTGCCATTTATCTATGTTGCATTGCAATATCTTGTTTTGCAGGTAATACATCCAAAGTACTGCTGTCAAAAAGCTTTTTACCAAATTAAAATGCCACCGACATTACTTTGAATTAAAATACCCGTTGCCATATTTATCAATTTTCAAAAAGGAGTTCATGGCACTGGGTTTGTAAAATGAAAATACGTGTCCAGTGAGAAAGTGCTTTCACAAATATTTGGTTCAATAATTTCGCTGAATGCATACGTAATGCATTCCCTTGATTATTGAGCCGTTAATATCCGAAAAACATGGTGAATGTAGGACATGCATCCGTGTATTCAAATTGTATTCGTATCATGTAATTGTAATTCATGACATACCGAGGCCCAATGAATTGCAAGGGATTACTGTCTCAATATTGAATTTAAATTCGACAAAAGTGGATCACTCGGACATGGTGAAAATGGGTCGTTTTCTGAAATACTCGTATGGCATGAGAAAAGCACAGTGATTTTGAAAGGGGAGTGATTAGAAACGGTCTTAGGTTAATTGATGTAATGTGCATTAGCTGAAGTTTCTTCGTATTTTCAACAACTTTGAAGACGAATCTGATGATGCAGCATCTTCTCTCTCATTTGTTAAGCGTTGCTGGTACGAGTATTTTGACAATTGAGTGATGCAATTATTTTTCCTTCGGCGTCTTCTTTGAACCTCGACACTAACTGAAGCCTCTATTGGTCTACATTGCAAAATCGGCTGATTTCTTCAGTTTCAAGTTTATAAATTCAACTCAGTCTTTATTATTAATTTATTATTAAATTACATCATATATCCATATACGTTGCCTACTCGTATATCCCGCGAAGCGATATTTTACAATTTCACAAGATTTATGGATGAAAAGACTTCTTATAAGCTTTTCTCTATAATGAGTTCTAAATTATAACTTTTCTGACGAGTTTGGAATTGATTGATTGATGCAAACGGGACCAAAAATTATGCGAAGATCATTTCAAAGCGTCCAAGAACATTTTCATTCGCCTTCGCCAATGTTACAGCTTCTGCGATAGAAAACAAGTCTTCTTCGTTGCTGGGGAGAGGGCTTTACTACTCAACTACTTTACTACTTAAGTGCAAACAAACATCAAGACTGAGTCTTCCCATGATTTCCACGCTGTGCATAAAGTCCTTTACTCAAATTTGTAGCTGTCTATAGTGATATTTTGTTTTTCCCTCATCTTGCCCCCATCTTGACCCGCTTCTGGTTCAATCGCCGGAAACGCTCCGTTTGCGTAAGTTTCATAATTCTTTCAAGAACGATGTTGAAAAGTCACATGGTGACGCATCGCCTTGTTTAAGTCCTTTTCTGACATTGAGAGTCTCTGAACACGGAACACCATGTTTTCTCCATCGTCATCCTGACTCACCAATTTCGAAGTAAGGCACTTTGACCTAAACGATCTTTTGTATCGTTTAGTCAGAAGTATAGTTAGGATAGTAGGTTTTCTTGGTCCCAAATGAAGTTGATAACACTACTAGCAGATGAAATTCATTAGCTCGTTGGAGCCGAATTGTTCTCTGAAGAAAATCGTTCGTCTAATTCCGTTTGGGGCGGGAAATTCATATAAGATGTGCTCAGCAGTTTCGTCATCTTCAAGACAAAGTCTACACTCCGGAGAGTCGATAAGATTCATTTTGTTAAGGTGATATCTGAGGTTGAGGTGGTGTCCTGTGAGGTAATCTTCTAAGTTTTTGATATAATGCCGACTTAGATTTAGACATCTATTGGCATTTTTGTTGAAGGGCAGATTGGCTCGATTGGCCTGTCTTAGATCTGAGCTATTCTCCCAATATGAGATGCATCTCGGATGCTTCCAGCAATAATATTAATAGCTAAATTGACTGCTGATTTAGGAGTACAACAGAAGGGTTCAGGCCCATTAAAGGGACTTTCTGAGCCCTTTCTGGCCAGTTCGTCGGCCTTTTCATTCCCATCAATGCCCTCATGATCAGAAGCCCATAACAGCTTGGTTTTGTTCCTGGAGCTTAGTTTTTGGAGGGTTTTGAAGCCTGTCATGACTGATTTGGAGTCAGTGGTGCGCGAGCTAAAGACATTTATAGCTGCTTGACTGCCTTTGATACCAGAGTTGTAAATATTGTTGGCATATACTTGAATGGCGTGGAGTTCTGCCTGTAATACACTGGAGCTTTTACCCATAGCTATGGTTATATTTAGGTTTGGTCCGTGTATTCCAGCCCCCACTCTCGATTCCATTTTGGAACCATCCGTATACCACTTTATGCCATTATGGCTGTTTGATGGGTTATTGCTAACCCATGCTTCTTTGCTGGGAATCTCCGTGGAGAAGCCTTTATTGAAGCATAATATTTTTTGAAGGCGGTCTATTACAGCGGTGACCTTATCAAGTTGTGGTATTTCGGAGAGTGGAGTCATTAGATCAGGGTGTTCGCTAAGACTTAACTCTTTAATAATCTCTCCAGGTTCTTAGCGCCGACTATGGCTCAACCACGAGGTTTCCTTCCTCATTCTTGCAGATTTCTGTTCCGGTTTTACAGCTTCGTCATTTTCGGTTTATTTTTTTATGGTAGCACCTCTTTATGGCCTCGATCGAGCACTTCACGTGCTCTCACTGTTTCCTTCTGAGGGCTATATGTTCTTCCGGTCTTTTCAGTCTGTAAACCTCATTTGCCCTTCTCGTTTTTTTCCGCTTTGTACTCCGCACCACTGTTTTTCTAGATTTTCCTGTTTGTCAGCGAACTATCGGTTTCTTTGTTGGGGCAAGTTGAAACCCAGTACATCCAAGGCGGCCTCTCTGATTGCTCTTTGGCAGTGATGCCGCTACGTTGCTGTTCGACATCGAATTTCCTCACAATTGTTTGCATGCTTTGAAAAAATCAATATGTCTGTTTCCGTTTCTGGAGTTGATGTCATGGAGGCTCTACTTTCGTATCGTATTACCTAGGGGGCCTATTGGCCTAGCCAGCACGATTTTTACGTCATACGTATGGCATTGCAGTGTGGTTTTGTCGAGGAGCTCATAGACGCAGTTTTTGGTAAGGTCCCTCTTCTCAGTTGTCGACGTGTGGGTGTTTATGGAGCTTATGTTGGCGTATGCGATTCGTCAGCAATTTCTCGATCAATCGCCTCACAGATCACTTACTCTACTACACTGCTTCAGAGCTAATGGAATTACTTAAATGATGCAGCATTAAGGACTTTCGGTGCAGTCGCTCCATATGTATAACACTCGCCACTTTAGGTTCAACGAATTTAGGATCAACGAATCAATAAATGAAGGTTTTGCACTAGATTTTCTGCAATCCTTGCCATGGAACATTTTCTGCCGTGGAATTGTACTCGTATGCGTGTATTATGATAGAGGATGTGAAGCAGTTTGAAGTGGATGCTTTTAATTTTCTCTCCATAGATTGTGAGTCCATTGTCATGACACTACCTTGTAATGACGTCCAATTCCTTATACATTATTATTGTTGAGCTTTCATGGTTCCATCAATCATTGTGTAGTCAGCGTATTCAAATTTTGCGTTGTTCATCAGTGTTTTCAGTAAGCCGTCTGCATATACATATGATGTACAGAAGAGGTCAAAGTTTGGATCCTTGTGGTACACCATGCGTAAGATTGACTCTATCACTCAACGTTCCTCCGATTGTGACTTGATATGTGCGAAGGGTGGAAAATCTTCTGCCGTCTACTCTGCTGCAATCTTAAAAAACTTACTTCGCTTGCTATTCTTACGGATTAGGTTTACTAAGAGGCGTGAAAGAAATAATAGAAGAAAAACAAAATCGCTTTTAATCTGAATGCGGGAGAGGCTGCTGAATCCACCTTTGGGGCGCTGCTGTGACAATGTTGGTCACAATCATCATCGTCGTGGCTCTAGATATGTATATCTCTAGATTTTATCGCCATTGCATCTCTATTGCAGAGGAAAAATCGATCGTTTGTACGAGTTCTATACAAATCTTTCCGTGAGGATGAACAAGGTACTCGTCACTTATTTACTCACAAATGGTATCTAATCTGCTGAGCCAGATAATTTTTTGGGTGCTAGGGACATGCAGTCGAAGCAGTGACCACCTTTGAAGGATGGGGATGTATTCTGCATTGTTGCATTAGCCGGGATGGTTTTTGGACACTAGAGTCAAAGTCACCTACTGGAAGATTGGTAATCGATTTGAGGACTGCTGGAAGAGTTTCTTTTCGATTCATCAGATTGCTTTTGTGGGTGATTCAAAGCTCAAGTTTGGACCGAACCAGGATCCAATGATGTAACCTGGAAGCCATTGTTCTAGTCATTCCTTTTGGCCTAGAGCTGAAATCAGTAAATCCAGTATACACCCGCGATTTGAAAAAAATACTTTGAACTTGTCGTTGGTGTTGGAATGATTGGGACTCATCGCAATCAAGCGCTTTACTCTATCGATCATGTTGATTATGAAGTGTTATCCGCACTAAGATAAAGTGGAATCTGCATATATCACAACGTTCTGTTCTACATGAGACATACCATCAAAAGTACTCTAATCGTATAAATTTCTGTTCTGTTCTGTTCTGTTCCACTGTAGATCACGCATCTGACGCATGAAATAATCATTGATAATCTAAAAACAGAAATTCTACCATCGTGAGGGCAACTATTGCATGATATCGCAAAAGCCAGGTTACCCATATGGAAGTCAGCACTAGTACCAACCAAACGGAATGACTTGTATCAATCAGGAAGGCTTTGAAGATCATAATCGTTTGCGAGCAGCTGATGCAGGATGAAGGTGCAGATTGCGATTTCGTGATAAGATCCTAATGCAAATGAATTCTTTCGCTTTCGTCTGCAAGTTCAAGTAGCGGGCTGTTGTTTTCAGCATTTCGCCAATAGGTTTCTCGATTTTACGTTGCGTATTACGTTTTCTATTTCGAAACTTTCGCCCGTCATTGTGCCGAAATTCCACCTTGCAATATGTACAAAAGTTTCTGAAAATCATCATATGGTTCGCTACCGGAAACCGTCCAGGCCGTTTGTTTGCTCTGGAATCACTTCTTAGCTGTGAAGACGTTCACTTCCATGATGCCGTACTTTCGTACTGTTCTCCTTTCATCTGATGCAGCATCTCTTAAGCCAATTATTCACCGTATGGTGTTATGATTTTCTGAGAATATTATGTAGAGACATGAGCTCTGTCACTGATATTATTCTGCCAATAATGCCGATGTCACATTACACTGTGTAAGATGAACAATATTGTGACACCTCTACCCAATTACTAGATACGCCAGCATATCCTATACGTGCTGCTTCATCCTGAGGCATATCAGATTTGTCGTTTAATTAAATGGCTTTAAGGTGACATTGCCACTACCCCTTGTTGCAATATTTATCTCACACCAAGTGGCCAGTGTTGTAAGATACCATACCGCAATGACCACACACCTTTATTTAGTTATCAGTTGCAGATACTCGCTCATTAGATGAACAAATACCCAACCGTAAGTATGTGAGTTTGTGTAAAGTTCTACTCATTTCATATGTCAGAATTATATTCCTTGTGCTGTACAGGACACTGCACACTTTAGATTGACAATTAATTTTGTGAGGCCTTATATTAATCGGTCATTTGGCGATTACCTATAGATTGAAGATGTTCGTGCTGGTGCTGTCGTTGTTATTGGTGTTAGTGACAATAACCTGGTGGGGGTTTTTTGTATCGGGGTAAGCATTGAAACGCCATTAGATAAGGATGCCGTCATTAATCGCATCAAGTTTAATTTGCAATCAACTTAGTAAATTATTCATATGTATTCGAGTGTGTACAGTGCGAAGGGATGTATGTATTTTCGCTCCGATAATCAGAATGTGTAATTTCATTTAAATTGCTGATAGCACATTAACATGTAACAGGTACATAATGATTAGAGATACTCATACTCATGTACTGGACGTATGTACTTATTTACGTGCAGTTAAAGAGGAAGACTTGTAACTTCGTTAGTTATGAGGTATTTAAGGATAAGAATGTAAGATGTGTATCTGCACGCTTTAATAGCTTTGAATTGATGCTGCAGCTTAAGGACAAATCTAGAGCTACGAATGTATTGTGCATAGAAGTGTTTAGGCGGATGGGCCGTTGGATTTCCTTAATTGGGTTTGGACTAATCATGTTGCACAATACTTACAAGACATTTCCACAAGGTCTTGCAACAACTGGCTTATTTTACCTCCAAGTGGCAGACATCAGGTACTGGTTGTAGTCCATCCAGAGTCGACTTGATTAACTTATAAGCCCGAGCGTTGAACAAGAGACAAAAGTAGCAGCACTAAAATCACGACAGCGGAAGAATGCCTTAGATAGTGGTGCCACAGCTTCAAATGGAAGAATAAAGAAACTTTATCTGAGCTACTTCGACATTTTTGCAAAGAATCCGACAATCCGAAGAATAAGTCGGATTCTAGGAGAAGAGAAGGTAGTGGATGAGCCCTTAATGGGCCAATGGGTGGATGGGCCGAAGTGAGTTACTGACATCGGTTTAACCGGCCTCTCGTCCTAGGGGCTTTCACTATGGAACTGGCCCTCAAAGTTGGGGGTTATGCAGTCGAGATAGCTTCCCTAGCTCCGTAAAAAGCAGCTTGTTATGAGAGAGACAGCCTCGGATGCTTGGGGACCCCCACAGTTAAGATCACGACACGGAATTGAAAATATGCATCTGGAACGTACGTACACTGTACACCCCTGGTGGTGCTCGAAAAATAATTCTGTACTCCCTCTGTACAAGGCCTGATATTATACCAATCCAGGGGATACGATAGATAAGATCAAGTATGCAAAAATGGGAAAATTTCAATTATCACAGCTGCCACAAAAGGTTGCACATGTTAGGATGCAATTTCGCCTTGTGAAATCGGCTACGGTCAATGGTAATTAACTCTAAACAGATAAGCAATCGCCTGGCTGTGATCAACATCAAGACAACATTCTAAAACATCAGCCCCTACCTATGAAGCTGAAGACTTGATCAGGGAGGAGTTCTACGATCTATTGGACGGAGCCTAAGCTAAGTGACTGACAGGTGGCTGCAAGCTCGGAACGCATTCTCTTCGAAACAGTGACGAAAATCTAGTCATCGAAGCCCAGGGAGTAGTAGATGTGCTTAAGCAGTAATTCTAGCAGCTATTTAATACACATCATGTAGAGAGAGTGATAGGTCCAGAAGAGAACACATATCCAGTCAATATAGAAGAGGTTGGCTCAGCTATCAAAAAGATGAAAACCGGCAGGCTGTGATGGTCTATCAGCGGAGCTTTTCTAACATGGAGGTGATGCTTTGGTAGGGCGATGAAGCCATGCCTGATGACTGGACTGTCAGCTATATATGCCCCATCTTCAAGAAAGGCGATCCTATGTCTTCTAAGAACTATCGAGGCATATCCCTGCTAAATGTAACATATAAGATCCTATACAATGTACTGTGTGAACGTCTCAAGCCTTTCTGCAACATATTAATCGCTCTTACCAGTGTGGCTTCCAATCAGGGAGATCGACAATCGAATAAATTTTCACACTAATATGACAACATTCATGGTCCTGAGCTCTACACGGCGATGGCCGAATCCAGGATTCCGGCAAAACCGATCTAACCGTGAAGCCTGATGCTGGAAAATTCGATGTGCAATTTGGAGATTCACTGTGATGTGATTTCTTCAATTTAGTGCTGGAACAGATACTACGCAGAGTAGGTATTGACACAGAAGGCGTTATCTTCAACGAATCTGTCCAGCTATTGAGGCATGCGTAGCGTCATCGGTCGCTCCTAACGCGCCCTCATAAAGGCTTTTACGGGAATCGAAGAAAAAGCAAAACGAGTTGGCCTTGTCAACAAGCAAAGAAGTATTTATTCACCGCCTAAGACAAAATTTAACTGTTGACAACAGTAACTACGAAGTGGTTAAACAGTTTGCCTACCCCGGAGTAAACATAAAATCAAGAATGACTTCCTAAAGGAGATTCGGCGACGACTTACTCTAGAAAACCGCTGCTACTTCGGTTTGACGAAACAAATGGGTTCAAAACTGCTAAATCGTAAGACGAAATGCATCCCCTACAAAACATTGATACCGGCAGTTCTACTCCAGAGAGTACACTGGACGATAAGCAGGAAAACAAAGCAAATTTTGAGAAAAAAATTCTTCTTCGAATATTTCATCCCGTATGCGAGGAGGGCGAATAGGGAAGAAGATACAACCGCGAACTCAACGAGCTGTATCAAGATGTGGATGTAGTCCAAAAAGCAAAAACACGTCGACTACTCTGGATCGACGATATCGAGTGAATGCACAATAATGCTCCAGCAAAGTGAATCTTCGAATCACAGCCCTCAGATTTGAGGTGACAAGGAAGATCGAATTAACATTTTGAGGACCAAGCCAGATAGTTTGGTCCATACAACTGGAAGTAGCGCGCCCGGGATCGAAGAGAGTGGAAGGCTGCTGTGTGGCGCGTAAATGAGAGGTCTAGTTCTTTACGACTCGACAGCATAAGCCGGACTCGATATCATTGATGGCATTGGTTATGTTGACTGATAAGGCCGTCGGCTTATTCCCATAGACCCGTGATTTAATGTAGCCCCCAAGAAAAGCTCTAATGGCATTAAGTTAATTTGAGGTCGCCGCGACCCAAGATATTCTTTTGTACACAACATCCATTGTTGCATGCGCTACGTAGCACCTAGCATCGTCTTGTTGGAACCATATATCATTCAGATCCATATTTTCCAATTCAGGTCACAAAAAATTGGTTATCAGTGAATTTTTCTGGATCGATTTGCAACTTCAACAACACCTCCGCAAATGGGACAATTTTACTTGTTGTCATAGCCATTCATCGTCGTCGCTGAAGATGTTTTTCCGTCCGAAATAGGAGTCCACTCTCTCAGAGCCCACTCAGCGAATGCTGGACGCTAACTATGGTCGGTCAAAATTATGTCCGACCGTATCCGAGACTTTTGGTTGTCTCTAAACTTTCTGTTTTTGAAGGGCGATACTTTAAGAATATTTTTTAGAGCAGTAACGTGTACTCAATTCATTTAATAACTGACTAAGTAACACTCAAAACAAATGTTGCCAAGAACTCATGTCGCAGTCAGTCACCCAACAAACTCATATCCTTACCATCCGCCTTGTATGCAAGTGTGCTATTGGCTTGACAATTTCTGCAATACTCTACTCCGACACATGTTTCACTCATAAATGGATTTCATAGTCCTCTAAAATATCTGAAATATCTGTCACAGCTGAGCAACAAATTCATTCGTCTACCACTGATGCCACCCACCACCTTCAAACGTCTATTCTGGGTAATCGTATTTAGACATTATTATCACCAAGAAGTTTAGCTCACCCCCTCACACACGGTAATGTGTGTATGTACTATACATAACTATCATATTATACTTCGTGTATATGTAGGAAAGTCAATACTGAGCTGGAATCCTTGAAACTCGTAAATTGTTCTCGTTCGCCTGATTTTACGATTGAATTCGCAAATCTCCATTCGTATACGAGTACATCGTCTCTGACAATGCGGAACCAAATGACAATGACAATGACAAGGGCTGCAAGTTATATGACTCCTGCAACTGTTAAATCGATTCATGGATTCATGTTTTTATTGTTTTACTCGCGTTAAATAGATACGTAAATTTAGACTCTGAATTGAGATTCTCCCGCTCTGTACCATAAAACGAGTGCCAAATTCAATTAGAGTCCTTGTCTTCTCTTGTCACTTACGGATACGTATGAGTTTGCCGAATAAGTTGGACGGGGGATACGTTAATATGTTATGTTGCTCATATTTAACTTGTCCCGTTGTGTGTTTTTGTGTAATCTGCTGCTGACATTTATTTGAATTTACCAAAACGGAAATGTTATTTTGCTTAGCATCGAAATGTCCACTGACTGTGTGGTTGATCATAAAATGAATCCTGTCATAGTGGACTCTGTCGATTGATTTGTGACTTCATCACGAAGACGGATTCCTAGAGATTTTATCACATTTGCTCGTGACCAAATCTAATTTCTAGAAATTTAATGTCGTTTTGCGGACAAAATGCAATGCCTGTGTTAGGTTTAGACAATTTTTACTGCCACTAAAAGTTATTAAGCATCGGTTTGTGCTTGGAATCCTAATAATGTCATCATGTCACACCTCGCCGTTCAGTTGTGGGAATCTCGTGGAAAGTGTCATTAAAAAAGCCAAAGCACAGACCACTCCATGCCATGTTTATGTCATTTCAGAATAATAAGAGACGAAATGAAAGATTTATCAGACCGAAGAGCTGCCATTCGCCACATAATGACAGTTTAGGTACATTTGACACTATGAATGAGAATCGTTGTCATAAAAAGCTTGTTTCAGAAAATAGACGGACAATAGTAGGTAGTCATTCTGATGTTTGCTTTTAAACAAATCTGAGTTAATGGCCTAAAACCAATTTAAGCGGGAACTAACATCAATAGACATAATTCAATGACATCAATCAAACATTGCGACTCTTGTCATTACCAGAAAAATGAATTTATAACTCTGGTAGGCCTTTCCGGGTGATGATTGTTTTTGTGTGATTTTTTTCACACTAGTTTCATTGGACATCCGTTAATTGTAGCGATTCCAGGGATATTAATCTAGTTTTACTTTTAAGGCCAAATTCCTAATTTTGCCACTTTTCTTTTCTGATTGCGATGTACTGCTAAATGATACTTATCTCCTGTCAATTGACTGCGCAGTATTGGCATAACCTATGTGCTCTATCGCACGATTTTGAATCCTATCCATTCCATCCTATGAACTCCACTTAGAGTGAATAAACGGATTAGGTGGGGCAAAATTTGTCACCCGATGCTCTTTGGGTGTAATTTTTTTTTACGAATGAAAGTGGCGGCCGCCAGAATTGATGACAATTTGGGCCCGATTTGTGGCATTTTAAATCAGAACTTCCGGCGATAGGTCCTCGTATTCTTGACGGATATTCTCTTTGAGGGCTTCAAGAGTCTAAGCCTTGTTGACATAGACTCGTGACTTCAAAAAACCTCACTGGAATGCGATCATGGCGGCCAGTGCAAATCTCCAAAGCGAGAGATTCGGCGACCCAGGAATGCAGCCCTCAGAATTTCAGTTGAGGCTTTTACAGACGCCTGTGGTTTTAACAGGATGACATATTCTCTAGTCCTAATTCATCCAATTTAGGAAAGAGGTAGTCATTGAGCATGGCTCTGTAGAGCTCGCCGTCAAGAGTAGTCGTTTGGCCTCTGCATTTTCGAAAAAATAAGGCTCGATGACGCCTCGTAAACCACGTAAAGCACATCATGCAGTAACTTTGAGCTGGTGTAATAGCTCTTCGTGGGTTATACGCGGATTTTCGGAGGCCCAGAAGCGATAATTTTGCTTATTCATATATCCACAGTGACGGGAATGGGCCCCGTCGCTCATGATGATTTTCGATGAAAAGTAGTCTCCCTAGTGGTCGAGATTCAGGATGGCTGGATTGTAGGTTACACGCACTTGGCGGTCAACAGCGAACAGGTGAAGCACTGTTTGTACTTTGTAAGGGAACATATTTCGTCTTTCATCAAAATTCTCTGTACAGACCGTTGATCGATGCCCAATTTGCCTGGCGCGTCATTTAGTCGATACTCCTAGGTCCTGTGCGACATTTTCAACCACAGATGCGATATTCTCCGCAGAACGGCTGCTCCGGGGTCGACCAGACTTGGCAGCATCTCGTGTTGCCTCATACTCTTCTAGGCGAGTGGCTAAACGTCGTAGTGTGCCCAGTTGGTGCCGGACGACTGGGAAATCTGCGCCGAAATTCGCGCTGCGCCAAAACCACCGGCGAATTGTTCCGCAAAATCGTAACAATTATTCCGCGTTCTATAGGAGTATAGCGACTCATGTCTTGTTGGCGTGTACTCGTATTTTGTATCTGTTTACTTTACAAATGTTAAAGTGGAATTGACATTTGCCGCCATTTGCACAAATTAGAGCATCATCGGATAGGGTGGTGACTTTTGCGCCACCTAGTATAAATATTTGGATGCCATAGTAGGCTATAATTTTAAATGGAGCTACCATATAAGAGCGTTATAGGCGAAACTTCGATAATCAATACTCGCATTGTTTCCCCTAACCAACGTACGCAAAGAAGATCTTCTACGAAAATATAGGGTGACTAGATAACAATGGCAGTTTTTCCAATTGTTATGTTTCAGCATCTGTCAAAGCTACCAATGACATCCAACTGCCAAACTATTCAGTAAGATTTGCCATTTCATCATGTATCGTTTTACGATTGCCGAAAGAGTGAAAATTATTGGGGTCGGTCGTAATTATGACTTCAATGTGCAGGCAATTCGTCGAACCGTGTAAAAGTTTGATCGTAAATACACTCTTTTGGATCTTAAGCCACCAACCAGAGAGAGGTTGGTGCGAAATTTGGTAATGCAAAGCAGACATGGGACCTGTCACGCAGAAGAGCCTTTGTATCTGCCAATTATATCCTCCTGCGAGTCGGATGTCTGGTGGAAGAAGTTCGAAAATATATTACTACTGCTTTTGCTAGACTCCAAACATGGGCTGTATCGGGTGCATAAGGAGTTTTTCTATCACACCCGACTAGAACTCTAGATGCCTCCTACTCTTGATTTTCATATCACGGACTGCACTCTTAAAGCCATCTTCCATTTAAAAAGAAGTAATCGTTGGTACAATACGCACTGAAGTTTTGATGACCTTGCGCATCGACTCTCTTTTGATTGACTGACCAGATGACACAATGACACCAGAACACCTGCTGTAGCAAAAAATACGAAATTGGCTTTCCCTGTGCCTAGGACTGGTTTCAGCCTAGGCTGAGTCAGGAAAGGAATATAGTGGTCCAAGACCGACTTGGGATGCGGAGCTGGTGTCTTTCCGGAGGGCGGGTGAAACGGGTGACGCAGTTGCAACTGTGGCGACAGCCAAGCAAGACTTAACTGAGTCTTGTCACAATGTGATCAATTTGCAAGGCAAGACACAGATGAGAGTTTTTCAGGGCCCGTTCCTACGTTAGGTCTACCTGCGTTGTCGGTTAGGGCTTCCCTTGACAGTTGGGTTTGACATGGGCATAACTGCAGACGGCATGATTCTTCAGGTTGCCAATAGATCAAACGAATGATTTCCGACGTCCCTTAGAAATCAAAGACTTTCCTGCTATCCATCAAAATGAAGCACCAAAGACGGCTTATTGTCATCGAAACCGGGCATCATGCAACATCCTGCGACTTTTGCTGTGAGAATTCTGACTATATCTCCAAGCACTATTTTTCGCATCAAGATGCATGAAATGATGTGGTGGGTGCTCCTACTTTCTATCTGCGAAGAAACATACAGCTGTACAATGGACTAGTTCTCTATCTAAGTGCTCTGTTGCGTAAAAAAAAAAGTTTCCTTACAAGGGAAGTCCTATGGAGTTCAAAAATTTGTTCAAAAGATTTGGCATGTAATTCAAAAATCTTGCTTTATGAACGCAGCAGCGAAATGTCTCCAGCTATCGCCAGAAAGTTGAGAGCTTTTGTAAATCATTGTCGATGAAACATAAACCACATTTTGGGCTTAAATGTATTTTCAACGCGGAACTTCATGAAGGAGCAGATCTGGATCCTGTAATAGGCTTTAAAAAGCCGTAACCATCACTCATTCTGATACAATCAACCTGCATACTAAGGTTGGAATACGATCGGTTCTATCGGGACATATGTACAAGTACATGGGAAAGTAAAATCAAGAGTCGCAGCACTTAAAAGTAAAAGTGCTGCTCATAGTTTCTGTTAAACACAAGTCGTACATCTGGATCAGTCTTCACAGTTATGATATCCTTGTCAAGTAGAACTCGGATTTTGTAAATGAATTCATATACTTTCAGCAATTTGTTTTTTTTTATTGTTTTGTACATTACCATTGCCGGGAAAGTCAATTCAATCTTTGGAATCACTGACTGTTATATTAGACTCACAAACCAGTAAAACTCCTTTTCCCAATCTCACCCTTTCCTGTGACAGATATGCATCCCATTCACATTAAAATTTCGATACAAAAGTACCCTTTTCCGATCAACAAAACGAGCAAGTCCCTTTCATTTCACGGTTATCCCTTCTTCTATTCCAAAAAAAAACTCACTTTTATGAGAAATCTAAAATCAACGATTTTAATTGATTGGTCCTATTCAATTTGGAATTTATTTCTTTTTAATGCGCGAATTCCTCAAGTGTAACAGCTAAAGTTTAACGATACGAAACAAGAAGATTGCTTTAGTCTCATCCTCATTCCCTGCCGCCTACTTTACTGTTGCTTTCAATAAAACCGCCCAAGAAACACGTTATATTGTCTGACTGACATATAAACTTTCCCAAGATCGAATTTGACGATATGTTATTGTGGAATTTTAGTACGTAATCTTAGAGGTACGACAGTTGTCCTTATCACCATGGTTCCACTCGCATTCTTTTGCTTAATGTCCTCGACCGTCTTAAAATCTATACACACTCGTATTCCTGAGCATAAAGGAAGTATCCCCCCTGTTCCACCGATAGCCTACTACTCTATTATCTTGTCTTACTCTCGGGGAAGGTGCTTTTTATTTCGAAATCAAAAAAAATTTAACTACCCATAGCTGCGCGATTCTCATACTATTTTCGAAGTAAAAAAAAAAATAAATTAAGGACATAAACGGCATCCGAATATCGTCAACGATAGCCATCGTCATTCTCGTATGCTCGTATCCTCGTATACTCGTTTACTCGTACATCAAGGACGAACTCCGACGCCACACTTTCCACACTCGCATTTCTCTCTGTCGTCGTCGTTTTGCCCCCTGTTTTTAGTCGTTTCACGGTTCAATTCTTTTATCGCATCTCACATGTGAATTTTTATGATTTCTCCTTTTAATTTCGTTTCCTTTCCAAATGGAATGGCGGAAAATTAAAAAATCCCGTTTTTTATATGCACATCATTTTGGAGATGCTAAAAACTCGAGTTTTCCAAACCAAAGTTGAATTTTTAAACTGCACAATTGCTATGGTATTTTGAAGTTATTGCTCTTTCATATTGTGCGAATAAAATGGAATTATGATGGAATAAGACCACGGATGGGTCGCATGTCCTTTTTAGAAGGGAAACCTTGTCCTGGCCTCTAAGCTGCATACCACTGAAAGTAAGAAAGAAATTCACTTGATAGTTATTGAGTTATGCGGGAACAAACAGAGCTATTGACATGAACTTTACAGATTTGGAGCGTTCTTTTGATTACTTTCCTTGTTTAGACAAATAAATTAAGGACATTAATTGAAATGGCCTCATTTGCCTCAGAGCAACCAACAAGTCGGTCTGGTCAGTAATCGATTGCAGTGCGCACCTCATGCATTGGAGAATTTTCCACTGCTCGGACAAGGGAGCGCTTCAAAGACTCAACACCTGGATGCCGAATAGCGCAAACCACTATCTCCAAAACGGGTCATAAACTTGTAGTCTACTGGATTGAGGTATGTGCTACCGATGGCCAATCATTCTTGGAAATTAAGTTAGGAAGGTAGTTTTGAGCCATGTTTGAGTCGTTTTGCCTTATGAGCTGGAACGTCCACGGTTTATTTGCCAATAGTGTTCTGTTGAGGAGCTCCACAACGTTCTCTAAAACGTCCATTTGATATACTTTTGTCGAGTTTTGACACCTTTCTCTCAGAAATGGAGCTCGGTGACCCAAACGATCACAAGAATTAGGTTGTGGCGATGCTGAACTCTTGGAAGGAGTTCTGATGCAAGTCGTGATGATAGAGCATACACTCTATCGTTCAACGGTGAAAATTTTCTTATCAGTAAAAGGAATTAATCTGTGACATTCTTCGCGTACTGGCGAAGCAAGGATTTCGATTTTAACTGACGTTTCTGTTTAAATGCTTCTGTGAGTCAGTTTACTATGTACGAGTATCTTATGCATGCGCTGAGTCCAAAATCTAAGATGCGCGACACGCTGTCCTTGCTTATATCTATATCCCGACACATGATTTTCTGCTTGCCCAGCGGATTTCGGACAATTCGATTCTCCACGGCGTTGATGACTTATGGCGTTTGCACAGTGTGCGGACGGCCAGATTTTTCGACTGTCGACTCCTCCACCAGTATCCTTAAAAAAATTCACGGTACGATACACAAAGTTTTGTGTGATTTTGGGGCCGCAATATCCGAAAGATTTCGATTTTTTCGTAGCCGCATTTTTGTAAGCAATTACGACACCGTTTTCAATTCCACGGTTGCAATTCTATTATTGCAAACAACTGACGTCAACAATTTTTTACGCGCGAACTTTGTATAAATGTCACTTGTCAAAAAGATATCAAGCTGTCTACAGGCACATCATACGTACGAGTATATGCCTATTACGGGCAAATCACAATACAGGCGTTTGGCGGAGGAAATCCCAGGGTGAAGTAAACAGCGACATCAGACGCAGATGCAGCGAGCATTTGAGCTAATTTGACATATTCGGACATCAAGCCATATGAGGATTTCTCGGTCACGTTGTCGAAATAGAGATGGTGACAGAGGAATAGGCTACTGGCAATATCTCCTCTAAAAGATTTCTCCATCAGGGTGAGCTACGAAACGTATATCACCGGCGTTCAAAAGGTTTGGTAGGGTGGGCCCGGCAAAAGCATAGCTTATTATGATTGCTATAGTACGGAGAAGCAGCGCCTTCAGGGATCTGAACGAACACCTGGTAACAATCGCCAGCAATGCTAAATTCGTCAACAGAAGCCTGATTACGATCTTGCCAACGGTTGCTTCTATGAGCTCCTCTACCAGATGTATGAGCTTTATCTTGAGTATGACTTAAAGATCGGCCTTGGTGATTTTGACGCCAAGTTAGAGAGGGAGGGTATCTTTGGCTATACAGTTGAAAGATAAAGCCTTCACGATATCAGCTCCAGAAATGGACTCAGATTGATCAGTTTCGTGACGGGGCAAAAAGTCGTTACATCTAGCATACGTTTCGCGTACCTCAGTATCCACAATACAAGCAGAGTCACCGTATCAAAAACACAACTAACTGGCTTGACCACGTTGCGATCGACGCAAGACACAACTCTAGACAACATCGATTCGGACGCGAGCAAATGCGAGCATACCGAATCTCAAAACAACGTGAAAGTGGCCTTCTCTGATCGGGCCAATCAAAGCATTTCTAAAAGTCCTATGCTGCTAGCATTAAGCGCAGAAGACCACTGACCCCTTGTTCAGAGCTGATATGAGAGGCACGTAAAGTACTTCACATTGCGCAACGACCAATTACCTCAGCACGGATGATTTTGTTTTTTATGGAGGACACCAGCAATGACCCCAAACTGCTAACATTACCATCCAGGAAGAGGACGTCCATAGAGAGTATCACCAGTGCTCAATTAGATTCAGATTTATACGTGGATGGAGGAATTCGTCTGCTTCAGCCATGGACGAGATAGACTATTTCTAAAGCTCATCACGGTTAAGTGTTCTTATTCTGGTCTAACAGAGTCACAGTTTCATCAGAACACAGATGCACTGTAAGAAAATTTAATCGGTTTTAGGGTTATACAACAACGCGTTTCCGCACCTTCACATTCCCAAATATACTAGACAGACCCTAATAAATAATACCATCAAGCTGATTGATCATGTTGTCATCAACTGGTCGAAAATTCTAAGAAGCTAACATTGACTTTCGAAGTCAAACATCTGCTAATGTCTCTTATGGAAATCTTATGTTGCCGGCATAAAGTGTAGAACAGCAGTGGCAATATTGTCAACAAGCCATCTGTGATGCCGCATTTAACGTACTTGTCGTCCCTCAACGAACAAGACAAAAACATTCGGCTTAAGTAAGACGGCCGGTAAATTTAATGCAGCGAAACAGAAGTAACATATACATGACGACACTGTATCTAAGGATAAGAGCTTCTCCGAAAAATTATGAAAGAGTTAGAGGTTCACTCGATCAAGGACATGGAGTGATACTACTGCAGAAATGGTATTCAGAAGTTTTCAAAGACAGTAAAAGGAACATGTCTAGAACACAAAGGCCAAATAGAAGGCAGCAGGCACGATCAAGGATAGGAGCGTAGTAATGGAGTCACTACACTACACCTTCAAACAGAATGAACATTTCGATGATTAGACAATTGACAGCAAGTTCAGCCAAGATCACCTAAAGGCCTATAAGATTGCAAGAGTAGACCGACATGCAAAGCTGTATGATATATTCAGAAGAACAAACAAATTTTTCTGAAAAGTACTGTTGGGTAAGATTTTGCTCTACAAACCGAATCTCGATGTCGTTCGCTCCGTCCCGTCCTCCAGATTTAAAAGGAAAACTTCCGAATTGCGAAAACTAGAGGCAGATCAGTCTTCTCAATATCGCGTATAAGATTCTACCTCTTATAAGTGACGACTTACTCGAGAGTCCAGCAATGCTCAATACCGATACTCTCCACCTCATGGCACTATTCATTAAAGTAGGAGAGGAGAAGGTGTAAGGTGCAGAAATATTCATCTTGCCTTCTAGCAAGCATATTCTTAGATTGACAGGACAGAGGATGAAAAACTGTGACATACTTGTATACCGCACCTATTTGAGTGCGGATTTGTTGTAAGCAGCAGGGGTCTTGAGGACATCCTCTATAACAATCCGACAATGAAATCCCTAGCTTAACAAAGAGTAGCGACAGAAACATGTCATGAAACAAAGGGCAAAGAGCTGGTACAAACTCAGTGAACATAGTGATGGGAAGCCATCAATAGTTACTGAAGTGAAAAGATCTTACCAAGAACACAAAAGCCGAACAGAAGAGAAGAAATGCAGAAACAAGGATTGGATCGTAAAAGCAGCATCGGTGCTGACAATTTTGAAGCATTACTTCTGCAAACTGGTGAACGGCGAAGGCGATCAACATGCCGCTGTCAGGTTAAATGAACAAATCAATGTAGATGGTGGTCGCCAGGAATTTCGTCCATCTGACTAAGAATAGCTCTGGATAGCGACACCTAAATTAAAGACATAGAAGCTTGCAGCAGTAGATGGACAACTTGCCAATTTTTTTTAAAGCAAAGAGAACATAAACCAGTTCATCTACAAAATATGGTCGGAAGAAAGAATGCCTGGTGGTTTGAATCTTATCATTATTTGCCCGATCCTCAGGAATGCAAACCCTCTAAACTCTGTCATTAGAGGAATCGGTCTCTTCGACATCGCGCACAAGATTTTGTTTTCCATGCTATGTAGAATAGGCTTTCGTGTGGTTTTAGGCTTAGGAACTTCAAATCGATACCTATTACGGGTTTATTGGTGGTAAGGCTGCATATGAGAGCATTTATAGCGACGAGTCGGCATCTATGTCAAATCATTCGTTCGTGTAAGTTGGAGATAGAGAATGTTCGCTGCTTTATTAAAGTCGGTAACGAGCCATTGTAAAAAAAACACAGGATTTTGACAATATAATCCGCTGTCATGGGATTATTGGACCTCACGTCTCAAAGAATTGTAAGAAACTCCCAGGTAAATATCACTTCTACAGTCTGTAAAAGTGCTAACGTACGCTGACAACATTCGTAAAATGGAGAGAAATAAGGGAGCTATCATTGGAGTATTTGAGGCACTTAATAATTTTAGTTGTAGGCGATAGCAAAACAAAGTGCATGCTGTTGACAAGAAAGGATGTCCAATGCAAATGTTTCGGACAGCACACCACGACTGCAGACTCTGACTTTAGGGTGTTAAAAGACTTTGTCTACCTCGACTCTGCTCTAAACTACAAAGACATCATTGTAGAGATCTAGTCAAGGATCACTTTTACTAATCTCTGTTTCTTCGAACTAAGGAGGCAACTGAAAACTAAGTCCCTCTTATGAACAACGAGGACAACAATGTATAAGACCAGCAGTCCCATTGTTGAGCGCAAGTATTATTCTTCGGGCTAATCGCTGCCGATGAGCATTCTTGCTGGGAATATCTACAAATCTATACCGGAGGCACAATACGGAAAAGGAAGATCCCTCCTTAGGTGACGCGCTCGAGTGAAAAGGTATGTTACTTAGCCAACTTGATGTGCAAGTGGGCTAAATGGAGGGAGCTATTAGTTGAGACCCAGATCCAGCCCGAAGTAAGTCTCAAAGATGTTCAAAATTTCTACGAACGCTTGACTTGCCCTGTTTCAACCATAGGTGCTGATAAAAATGAATCAAGATGAAATGAGAGAAAGGAGCAGATTCCATGGCAAAGTGCAATTTATTTAAATATCAGGAATAATTTCCATCGTCGTAAATTCCCCAACGATAGACGGTAATAAAATAAGTTCAATTAGAAAATGTTCTCCGCTTACTACTGACAGGGACCAACGCAACGCTGCAGAATATAGATACACGTTAAATGCTGTTTAAGGATCTATAGATTGAAAGCAAATGAATTACTGATGGGTAATGAGCTACACGCTTCATGACACAGTGTATCTCTTTATCTGGTTTCTATCCTATTATCCATGTATCCGTGGATGCGAAAAGTTGTATTTCATTTTTGAAGGAAGAAAAAAAACGAAAAACCATTTAATTTAAGGATCAAGTTTCCTGAATGAATATTTTCTTCTTTTTTCAGCCAGATACTCCTATTCATTTTGCAGTGTTTCTTTTTTGTTTTGTTTTGCGTTTGGGGTAAAGTAATCCAGGTACTTCGTGTCTGGTCTAGATAATTAGGAGCGGATGGTAAAGGAAAAAAAAAGCTGAATTCGGAAGATGGATTGCCATCAGGGCAACAAGGTAATTTACTTTAAACTGAAAAAGTTAACTGTTTGGTGGAAAAAGTTCAGTCGTTTCCAGGAATTAATTTGTGACAGATGGACTTTCAAGGGGTGGACATTAAGTTGATCTTAATTGAAGTAAATATGAAAGGATTTGTGGAATAATTGCCCTTCTATGACTTTGTGAACTGCATAGTAATAAAAGTTTAAGGATGTTAGGATCAAGTTTCGCCCTTTTTTAGATTGAAAGGTTGAAATATTTTTGCTATTAATTCTCTTCTATTTGGGGTACACCCCAAATTTGAAATGGCAATACCGACAACAAAAACTAACTATAGGAACTAACCAGAACTATTTTGAAAAGTTCCTCAAAAATTGGGCATGCAAGACCAACATAAAAAGACTCTGTTCATATTACTTTGAAGTATAAAATGCGGTGCCTTGCGCTCAGATATGATACTTATCCAATATACCCTTTGAATGTTTCTTTTGAGGATTTCGTGTCCTTAGTAAAAAAATAAACTTTCGCTTAAGTAACATTACCGCCTTGTGTCTAAATCCTGATGCATAAGCCCATCACTTAACGTACAGTGGAAGTGCACAGCAAGTATCGTAAAAGATGATGATACCTACAAAAGCAAGGAGCAAAGCTGCCTCGTTAAAATGCCATTAAGTAGCTTATAGTTACTCTAGTCAACGGACAGCAAGACTGTCGATGACGTTTGAAGATGTCATAAAACATAAGTTTGGCTTGCTTATATACCGGAAAATCATGGGTGTTATGCTTACAAGAAACCCTGCTGACAAGGAAACGTCTAACGGAGGACGCAAGCTGTCTTAACGCATGTTGAGATCGGAAATTTATTGGATTTGTTTTGCAAATAATTGATTTTGACCTGAAAATGCGAAATGATAGTCTCTGAACTGGAAGACCTTGCGTTGCCTGAAATGAATCGAATGTGGAATGGATCGTGCAAGGTTTGTGCAGAGTTCGGAAACATCATCCTACAAAACTGATTCCTCTGCGGTAATATCGCTCACTTAGCTGCACTGTCTTGTGCAGAGAAAGTTTTTGAGTCATCCTTATGACGACCATGCCATCAATACTGTACGCGTAAATGGTGAAGGAGGTCGGCTTATAATTAAAACAATTTGTTGGAAAGCAATTTCTGACAGCTCTGAGATGTTATATTAATAGGATGGAGGATGTGCGCTCACAACTTGCGCTACAATGGTGGGACTTGAGTACATTTTTGTCTACATTTTGTCACCTGACCATTTTCTGTGAGAGTATTTGAAAGACGGAGAATATGGACAATTTTTTTCTTGCAGACTGTACAACGGCGATGAAGCCCAATACGCCTCAACATATAGATTGTTCAACTTACACAATGACAGCCAAAACTCCAGTCCTAACCAGAACGAAGTAAGGATAGCGATATCTTAGCTAAAATCCAACAAGTCAGCTGACTTGACCTGACAGCTTACCAGCCGAGACATTCAGAGCTGCTGGAAATGACTTTTTGGAGAGCATACACCGACTAAATCATAGATTTGAAGTCTACGCCTGGTGAGTGGAACCTCAGATCAACAAAAAGGAGGTCGTCACCTAAAGAGGTATAAATATATAAGTCTCCTAAACCCCTCATACAAGATCTTATCTGTCATATTCTGTGAACGTGATGTGTGATTTTGGGATCCCTGCTAAGCTCATCAGAATGATACGTCAAAGTCTAATTGAGACCTTTGATGTCGAACAAGGTTTTAAGGTGACGCTGTGTCATGTGACTCCCTTAACATCATCCTTAAAAGAATTGTGTTGGATTCACCAGCGAACACTTGGGGCACAATATTTCAAAAGTCTGTACAACTCCTAGCATACGCTGATGATATTGAAATAATTGGCAGAACTTAGCGGTGAATGAGGACAATAGCAAGAAAATCCCGTCAAAAGGAATGAACGCACCACATAGATGAATTAGACAGCAATAATTTCGAGATCGTAAGGGACTTTTTCTACCTTGACTCTACTATAAATTCTGCCAGCAACACCTCAGAAGATACAAAACGAAGAACTGCTCTAGCCAGTCGCTGTTTCTTTGGATAGAAGCAGAGTAGTAAGACACTATCCCGAACCAATAATTAGTCCCAGTCCCACTTTACGGCGCTGAAACATGGACTCTATCGAAAGCGTATGCAGTATCCTCAGTCGTTTCGAGAAAAAAATCATTTGTACTATATTCTGTCCGCTTCGCAATGACGGGTTTTGGAGGAGAAGATTCAACGATGAACTATACAAGTTGTTCAGCGACAACGACTTTGTAAGAAAACCTGAGATGGCTAGAATATATAGAGCGCATGGACACCAACATTCCGATCCGCGGAATCTTCGAATCAACGCGGAAGGACAACGCAGTGAAATGAGATCTCACCTTAGGTGGCGCGCAAAGGTAGAAGTGGTCCTCAACAGACTTTGAGTGCGCAATTAGTAGCAATTGCTGGAGAGGCTTGTTAGTTGAGGCCTAGGTTCATTTCGAACTGTAGCACCACCTGGGCCCTCCCTAATTATCAAAGCTCCGCCCATCAATCACGTTGTCTAATAAAAAGCCGGGTCAGGGCAAAGTACTGGTCTTATCGTAATGCTACCGAAGGTTGCTACGATTTGACCAGTTACGATCGACCGGTCAAAGGTCTCGTTGCCGGCAGGACTACTGGTAGTCCCTACAAGCATTTAAATCACGGTACCTTGGGAGTCAGGAGCCCCCCGAATCTCGGTCCGGGCCTGACTTGTTGAGGTAGTTCCCCTTAAACTCAAATCGCTGGAAGGGTCTTCGACCCAATGTAGAGTTGCAATAAGTACTGGGTCTGTACTTAGTGCTGTGACCCTAAGTAAGAGGTTTTAGATCCGCCTCGGCCCATACCAAGGGTGGAACATGTGCCTCCAACACAAGTTCTGTTTTGGTATCATACTATTAATGTAGGTGAGCGATGGTAAGCCGTATTCTTGCTCCCGTGGATGTATGCGCATCCCGTGAAATTAAGTTTCCACGACCGGTGTTCACTTTAAACTCATTGACTCTATGCAGCAACACCAATATTAAGTAAGTAATTAAGTGCCCGCATAAGTTCTCTTACATCTATCAGTGAATCAGGTATAAGAACATTGGCCCCATTAGTTGTCAAGATGTTGAAACAAAAATCGGGTTTAGTATTGCAGGTTAGTATTTTATAGGTCTTAAGCCACCCTGCATACAGTAATAAGCATGTAGTTTGTGACATTATCAGGAGTGTGCCTTCTTCAAATTGGCTCTGTAGAGTGATCAATATGTTGAATGGGATTAGAAACTCGTAATACCATGTCATGGCGTGATACAGGCTTAAGTTCGTCGACTACTACGCAAGTTGGTCTGAGTTCGAATCTTGACCAAAGTCGTAAATCAGGCGAATTAATTTATTTTTCGTATGATATCACGTTTTATGAAAACGTCTTCCGCTATGTCCAGAGTTCGTGAAATATTATTGATTTCTTTACTCGGCACATCATAGTAACTGCGGACTGTTACCTGTTCCGCCAACAAATTATTTAATATTATGTCATCCGGTCTTCTCACATTCCTTAGCATACCTTGTTTGCATCAAGCTTTTAGCTTGTTCCTGGGAGTTGAAGTACTTTCTTGCCTAAGAAATAGGATCCCTAGGCAACTTCACGCGAATATACATGGGTATCTTTTTGCTCCAGTCCTACAATTATGTATAGTTAACTCATTTAGTTGAATATCGCCTCTCTATCTGTTGTCACAGCTCTCGAAATACATAACGCATGAGTTGGAATTGCTGGTCATTGGCATACCAAATCCAAGGTGACGGGAAATTCTTTGCGTTTGACCAAATTCCTATCCTAATTTCACGAAGATGATGTTTCTCCTGCTATTGGTGTGCTCGTAAAATACACTTCTTCAAACTCCATCTATAGCTCTGGTTTCAATTATCGCTTCATAAATGACGAAGCTATGACGATTTTACTCGTATAGTGTTAAGAGGCAACAACCTCAGGGTTGTTAACTTTGTCCTATTCTTTTTGCTCTAAAGTTATTCATACGGCAAAGAACCGAGTGTCAAATTACTGGATGCCAGTACAAAAACCAGGATCAGAAGAACAATTAGAAAGAACATGGACGTGTGTTGTGGGTCACAATCTGCACATTGGCATACGTGAAAGCAGTTGATACAGAACCTCAAAACTTTACCAAAAGTCTTGTCTCTGTCGAAAACTACAAAAAGGAAGCACTTTTACGATTTCTTTAAAATTTATTTTATGGCACTTCAATTCCGTTTGCTCGACCCTTCAATTCAATTCCTCCTGTCTACAGGAAAATATTCCTAATATCCCTAGTACAATACTTACACAAAAATAAATTCAAGTATCTCTCGTGTACACTTCCTGTCAATAAATATGTCCGAAACCTCCCCTAAGAATTCTCGTAATTGCAAATTCATGACTTTGTAGTAACACCCATCGTCCATCAAAGCTCATTCGTATCTTTTCTGTGGAAAATCAATTTTTGTCGTATTTTAAAGCGGACAACAGATAAAGGGATAGAGGAAATCGCTTCAATTTAAAATATTGCATCCGACAATACACAATGAATCAGCGTACAATGGCCGTGTATACAATTCGTTGGAAATAAAAAATGAACTGGGTTCCGGTCAATTTTTCATTCGACTTTTATCAATAGAACAACCCATGAGATACACAAAGAAGTCGGTTTGACATTATCTCGTATTGTAGCCAATAATACAGCGCTAATCATGTGAAAAGAAGAGATTTATCATGTGTTACATACATATATTGATTCGATGTGCCAAATGATTCAGTCGGTTTGTTAGGATGTGCCCAGTCTGTCACCATACCCCTCCTTTCAAACAATTTGAACATCCTTTTCGTTTAAAGTAATACTTTGTCACATTTTCAGGTCGTTTGGGAATTATGGAAGTTAGGAAAATGAAGCTCATGAGGCATGCCCAAACCCCATATCCTTGCTTTTTGACTTCTTGATATGTTGCAGCAGAAATCTATTTTATTAACTGACACCGTAGTCCAGTGTGAGCCTTAGAAAGCTCAGCAAATTAACCTTTCCGACCAGACCGCTTCTTTTATAATATCTATACAGGAACAACAGTAACAGCATCTGTGGTTTCGGACGTTTAAGGGTTTCACACGAATATATGACGAGGGATCGGAAAGACCAGGAACTTACCTTTATGCGCCGAGCTCACTCTTATCATATAAACTTGTGCAATTTTGCAACCAAAGTTTAGTTGCTGCAGACGTAAGCTATGAAGCAAACTGAAAATGCCACAAATTCGTCGTTGCGTCTGCTTATTTTACCTATGACTCGTTGTTACCACCACCACCGAAGGCGTTAGCTGAACTAATTGAATACTATGACTCCAGGAACATGGAGCTAATCATATGCGTCGATGGTGATACTCAGAATACCTTTTGGGGCAGTAGTAACCGCAAAGTGGGAGGCAATTATCTAATGAATTTCATACTATCGTCTGATTCCAGTCCACTCCCCCCACAACTCTCTCATCCCACGACTTTCACAAAGAAAACTTTCACAAAATCATTGAATATCTCAGCAGATCCCTCTTTAACTTTCACAACCTAAGTATAAATGATGCCTTATCCATTTTTTATAAAGAAATATTTAATTCTTTTTCCCTTTACGTTCCGTTTTCCCTCCTTAAAACATCATCTACTAGTCCTCCCTGGTATAATCGCAAGCTTCGTTCCTTACGAAATAAGAGAAATAAGTTATGGGCTGTTTTCCTGCGTACCAGATCCTTTTCCGACTATTCCATCTATCTTGGTGTTTATCTTCATTTCACCGAACTTTACGATTCCCTTTACCAGGACTACCTTAACAATGCGCAAGTCAACCTTATAAACGACCCTAAGTCCTTTTTACAATTTGTTAACTACAAAAGAAAGTCCGATGGTTACCCTCCTTCCCTCTCTTTCAACAACAGGTCATCAACCGATCCAATCACCATTGCCAACCTATTTGCCACCTTTTTTAAACAATCCTTCACCAACGACTCCTTTGTACCAGATCCATCCTATCTTAGTTACCTACTGAACTTCTCCAATGGCCCACTTCTCTCTCATATTTTTGACCCGTCTTATATCGAATATAAATTACACCAACTCAATGACGAATTCACACCCGGCCCAGATGGCCTCCCTGCCATATTTCTTAAAAAATGTTCTTCCTCTCTTTCCCTTGCCCTTTCTAATCTCTTCCGTCTATCCCTTTCACAGGGAGAATTTCCTCAGGCTTGGAAAACCTCCTTCATAACCCCGATCCACAAGAAAGGATCAAAGAATGAAATAACCAACTATCGTCCCATCGCTAAACTCTCTCATATACCCAAACTCTTCGAAAGTATTTTGTATGAAGCTCTAAGCTTCCAATGCAAATCACTTATTTCCCCTAGACAACATGGCTTCCTAAAGGGTAGATCAACCACCACAAATCTCGTTGAATTCGTATCCTTTGCCCTCTCTGCCCTAGAGAATGGCAATGAAGTCGATGTAGTTGCAACCGATTTTAGCAAAGCCTTCGATAAAATCTCTCATCGGTTAATCATCTTTAAATTGTCTGCCCTCGGCTTTGCACCCATACTGTTGAAATGGATATCCTCTTACCTCGAAAACCGTTTTTACAGTGTTCGTTTTAGGTCAGCCCACTCCGCTCCATTTTTGGCCATCTCTGGAGTTCCACAAGGCAGCTATCTCGGTCCCCTTCTTTTTATATCAACCATAAATGATCTCGATATGATCATCAAACACTCGTCTGTCTCCCTTTACGCCGACGATACCAAATTTTTCAAAACCATTTCCTCTCCCCATAACTCTTTCCTCCTTCAACAAGATCTTGATAGTTTTTCGATCTGGTGCCTCAAAAATTCTTTGGAACTTAACATCGCCAAATGCCAATCCATAACCTTCTCACATAAACGGAACCAATCTCCTCCCCCCGACTCTATCTCCTCCATACAATCTCTTCGCGAGCTCGGCATTTTGTGTGAAAGCGAGCTCAACTTCCGTTTACATATGGATGAGATAATCCTCAAAGCCAACTCTGCACTAGGTTTTGTAAAACGGTGGTCCAAACAATTCACCAAACCATACGTGACCAGGTCCCTCTATGTTACCTTTGTTCGCCCCCTCCTAGAGTACACCAGTCAAGTATGGTCCCCATATCATCGTGTTCATATCTCGAGAATTGAAGGCATTCAGCGCCGTTTTCTTCGATTTGCTCTTCGAGGTATGCCCTCGGACGATCCTTTTAATCTGCCCCCTATCAAAACCGTCTCAACCTTATCAACTTAAACACCCTTGAAGATCGCAGAGATGCAGCAGACTTTCTCTTCATCCATCAACTCCTTTCAGGTCACGTTGAATGCGCGTCCCTTCACAACTCCATTTTCCTCAACACTAACCCTCGTAATCTACGTACCCCTCGACTCTTCTATCTACCAACCCACCACACCTCCTACGGCGCGAACGAACCAATCTCCCGTATGCTACGTCAAATCAACTCAAACCCTACCGTCTTTGACTTCCACCGCACCACTCCCTACCACAAATTCGTTCTCCTTCACCACTCCAACCAACCTTAGTTTTAAGTTTTAGTTTATGTTTAATTTGTAAACTATAGCTTGTATTAAGCCGAATAAATGGGGGCGTTCGCCCATACCAAAATTAAATTAAAATTACATAGAAATGATTGGAATGTTTGAAGGACAGTGCCTTAGAACCTGCCTACGACTATACAGAACACCAGAGTGGGTGTATTCTATATATTATCCCAAGGAGGCCTTTTACAATGAGGGTCGATTAAATAGTATTGACAACCCTCTGATTAAGGTAATTCAAAGGCACTTTGCAAGAGCGATGGCAAATAACAACGTCCTGATCTGTGGAGCTCATTATGTAACGAGAGCATTCGGGCTTTGTACGATGAGGACATCGTCGATGCTCTGGCATCCTACCATTTGCGGAAAGACATGGGGTCAATACCTTTGAAAAGAAGAGAAAGTTGATATACTCCCCGGAGGTGGTGCGTTCCCTATGTAACTCATTCCTGTTAGCTTTAGTTAGGCTAGGCTCGCCTACATCAAGTTCTACCACGTAGAAGTGACTGTCGTTTGGCAACTTCAGTCAAGTCTCTGTGCCGGGTGTATGCTGCACACGTTGATGAATGTTAAGCAACCGAAAACGCCATCGGGATAGTCAGTGTTGAGGGCATTATCCAATGTGTGTTCATTACCCCGCTTAAGTAGTGCTTAAAGTTTCTAGGAAAAAACCGTATCACCCCATCCACAAGGATAACAATATTATTTGTGATTTCATCCATTTCGAACATAGAAATGCTCTTTCCAGCTTCGTCCTGGTTAGATGCAAAGTTGTTGTTTTCAAAAACAAAACTGCACATCAAAGGCGAATTATCTAAAATAACTCAAACAAACACACATACTCGTATGCATGCAACAACCAAGCCATTATCACTCAACCCTCAAATCCTTACACTACACAAGATGGGGTAGTTAGAAACGAGCATCTGTTGACGCTTCTCGGGATGCCTCTGTTTAGGTTTCAGTTTCGAAATAATAAAGCTGATTCCAGAGATGACAAATTTGGTCAATTAGCTACGAAAATAAACAGTCGATGAGAGTGTTTCTAAGTGAAGGGATCAAAATGATGAGCTCGAACAAGAGCACGGAGATGATGGTAGTTATGGTGCCTCGTAGTTAGTTCAACCTCAACGTAGCGGTAATGAGTTTTAATTTATTGTAGAGGGTGAATCCTTTTTGGTTTTTGGAATTAAAATTCTTCCTCTTCCACCACGGCTTTGGTCTTTGGTTATTTTTGTTTGCCTTTGTGCGGGCAGTTTTCAATTTACGGTTTATTTATTTGCTTTTTGCAAATAATTTCTAATCCCATAAAGGCTGTTTAAGAATTGGATTATAGATACGTGTTCGTACTGCAGAGTGATGTACTTCATGAAAGGGTTGGATTGTGAATTATTGATGCGTTCATAAATGCGCAAGTAATTCTTTTTTGGAATACGTAATTAAAGGTCCAATTATGTTGGTATTCTGTGTAGCCTACTATTCGGTTGAGGTGGTTTTTAGTCTTTGGTGGCCGGATGTGTGGAAATGTATAACAGGATTACATCAATTCATAAATGAGTACAATTAGACGTTCCTTGGTGGATGAGTGAACTTTTTTCTGCAATGCATTACAGATGGAAAGGAATAATTAATTACTGTAGCAGAAGATTCGCCACAACTACACGAAAAACAAAGATACAAATATACATAGATACACTGACAATGGACATTTGACGATGAATAGTGCTGTAGTAATTTGTTCTTTGTCCAGCGGCTGAATTTTTTTCTAGATATGTCCGTGACTGAAGTCATATCTTTTCGAGCTCATGATCTATCTGCTTCACGTGGTGTTACATTCTGGAATGGACCTAGTCCCTACATCTCTCTCCATTTAGCGCAGCCTTGTACCTCCAGGTTAACGTCCCCTTTCCAAGATTACTAAGCAAAAAAAAAAAACAAGCCAGCCTTAGCGAGTCACCTAACCCGAGTTCTTTCTTTACTGTGTTGTCCCTCCGGAGTCGATTCGAAGACTTTCGCTGCAGAATAATTCGTCTCCTTTTGAAAAGGCCAATGTAGACGTCATAGTTGATTTTTGTGTCATCTTTTCCAAATCACGTTGATGCAAAAGGAACCAAATTTCACTCGAAGAATTGTTCCGCTTTTAATGAAGTCAACGTTTTGCGTCATACAGCAGGCCTGGAACGATGAGAGCCTTATGCTAGTTCGCGAGAAAGACACAGCGCTTAGTAGCAGTAGTTCCTTGCTTGATTTATACGGTCTAGACCCGTTGCATGGAGCCCTCATAGATTTCAGAGCCTAAGCATCCTAGTGTGGTACCCTGTCCAAGCTCCTGGAGTTACGCATCTAATCTTGTTAGAAGCATGCACCCTTTTCACTCTTGTTTACCATTCAGCGCATCTTTGCACCCCTGGCATCTGTGAAGCCCCACTGATTTCTTACGTCCGCTGACTCATAACACTGCCTAGGCTTGTGAAGCCAAAAATAATTTTGACAAGATAACAAACTTTAGACCTACATATGAGTGAGCACCTGTTGACAATGCGTATCATAGCTAAATCTACTAACATCAGCCATATAACTGAAAAAAGACCACGTTACCAAGGAGGAAACCTTTGAGCAGTGTTCCGAGTAGGACGTCCAAATTGTACTCTGTGACTTTAGTGCCGAAATAGGAAAGAAGGACACCTTTTGTAGCACCATGGGCACAAACAGCCTACGAAGCATCACATGCTGAGCGAAACATCATCGTAGTAAACACGCGTCTCCACATCCTTGGATGAATGAGGTCGTATGGTAGTGCCCTGATCAAAATACGACATGTCAAATTGATCACATTCCCGTAGATGGAGGACACGGTTAAAGTATTCTAGAAATCGGCACAACCCGAGATCCCAACGTTAACTCAGACCAGTGCCTAGTAGTAGCCAAAGAATGCGAATGTCAACTTTGGGTGGCAGAAATCGCAAAAAAGCCTTTACCGATCGTGCCTTCAAAAACCTCTCTCATAAAAACGTTTCGAAAACATCAACTGCGGAGTACCAGCAGCAATGCTACAAGGAGGCCATCAGAAATAGTCCATCTATGTTGTGTTAGGTTTCAAAATGCGACTACACACAAGAAACCCACAGTTCGGCGATTAAGGTCGACGTGCACTTTCAGCCAAATTCGAAGCGTGTTACGCAACATTACACTCGAGACTGGGAACTGAATTGAATTGCTGTCCACACGCGCCCGCAGAGGAAAAAAATCGAACCCAAATTGGAGAGGATGCATGCCGCTGAATGAACTCTGAGCATTGTCTGTCCGGTTTTGATGAAAGAAAACCCCCTAAACTGCGACATAACTCTTTTAAACATCGCGCATTCAACATCCTTCCTGCTGTATTTTAAGGGGTTATTAGTGCCCTTAAAATGTTTGCGTTGTGTGCGAAATTATCGAGCAACGTATAAGACACAATACAAAACCCTTATCATTCCAGTCCCGTCTGCGTCGACAGAGTGTGGAGGAAAAGTATACAGAAGAACCATATCGGCAGTACAACCATGTCAGAAAGCTTAGCTTACAGCGACTGAGACGGCTAGGTCATATAGAGCGCATTGGCGCCAGTCCTTTCGCCCGAAAGATCTTCGATCCCATCCTATTGTTGCAACGCAGTTTAGGAAAACCTTATCTAAGGTGAGAACGCAGTTGCAAGGAGACCTCAATGGGATCACCCCGGTCTGTATGATGCCATCAGAAGTTAGTACGTGTTTTCGCGAGATTCCCCAATATCAGAGGCAAAATGTGTCTAAATTCTGTGCTACTACTACAGCCGTTCCTCATTGTTATCTCCCACAATCGGACCATGATACTCGTAAGTTCATCTATCTATGGATTGTCTTATGCGGCCCTAATAACGATGAATGTGTGGGTACCCATTGATGGATGTTGTTCAAACTATACGCTATGCGAAAAAGGCTATAATTGGCACAATTTACAAGATCTTGCTTCGCAACAATCGCGCAAACGGTGCTGAGATTTCATTTATCGGAAATATTTTCATTCGGTCATATTTTATAGAAGAATTGGTGTATGCCCTTTGCTTAGTCAGCTCCTAATTCTTTGAGCTCAAGGGTGCATAGCTGTGGCATCAGCCCTATTGATCCTTTGTTTGGATGTGCCTATCTAAGCCTGTTTTTAGCCAGGTGGATGAAAATTCTGTCGATTGTTGCCCACGTTGTTTCATAGAAGTAATCCTGTCAAATTTCCAGCACCAATTTTGACCGTACGTTTCTGTTCAAGCTTTTGTAAAACAATCGACCATCATTTCTGCAATCACCTCTCCATGCTCTTAGTCGAGCGCTTCTTCAGCTCTTACATTTTTAAAGCTTTTCCTTTCGTAAAGTTCGCGATCATCCTCCTGTTCTGCCGAATCCATCTTTCACATATCAGATACGACGTCTACGATTGATAATGATATCCTCTAGCGATTTTAGAGCACTCGATCAGGCAGGACTTTAGTAAAATCTTGTGACAGTGACCGTTCGACATTACATTTTTTTCGGACTATGAACTGCGTATCTTGGAAAAGACGGAATGATGGACTTCCAAAGTATTTAGCGATGGCAATGTGATCAAACCTTGTCAATATTTGTTGAAAGTGCCAACAATTTGATGTGGTGTATACGAGTATAACGCGATTCGGTTCGTCTATTTTAGTTCTCCTACTGGGTACCATAAATGACCTCGTTCCTTACTTAGCCGAGGTATCAAACCAACCAACATTAGGACATTGGCTTTTATCGAAGGCCTCATCTTCCCTCTTTTATTTGAAAAGATAGATAGAAGATATTCTAGATTAGATCAGATCGTTATCAGGTGGTTGCCCATGCGGCGATCAGTCAGCCTGTCCTCCTTTCGTTTGCTAAGTTTGACATCGAGTGTGTCTCTTAAAAATGTCCTCCGTCGACATCCTAACTACTGTACGAGTATATGCGGAAAAATTTTTAAAAGCTACCTCAGACGTCGGTGTTGACTCCATCTAAGGAAATTCCTCCGCTGAAATATCCGTAATCTGCCACATCTGAACCGATCTTATGTTCTGGTGGTTTCTTGTTTGTACTTGCCCAATTCTGCATGAGTATTTTCAGGGTCATACAGTGGATGATGTTACCCTACCTCTTCTTCAACAGAGCGAATGCAAGTTTTTGTGAAATCTTTTGGAAAAGAAAAGTTTGGCATAATCTTTGACTCGGCACCGTGCTTCATTCGTCGACTACTAAGGTTCGGTCAGGTTCGAATCTCAAGTCAGACACTGAAAAGCAGAAAAAATAATTACTGACGTCACCAACCTTATGACTGTCATAAAGAAACCTTTGGAAGTGAAAACTGCTTAAGGAAACGACAAGACAATGGCGTTAAGAAAGCCCTTGTTCCACGCGAGATTACTCCACCATAAATTTATTTATTTATTAAGCCTCTGACAAATATGCTTCCCAAGATTAGTCCCAACCTCGTCTACAATTAATTGTTCTTCTCTAAAGCTTTCCCATTATTCAAACCATAAGCCAAATAAATGCACTTTAAGCCAACTATTCACCCGACAAAGGTCATAACACGTCCTTCTACAAATAGCAAATCCAACAAAACTGCACAGTAAATCCTTGAATCCTCGTCACTAATATATTTTATTCGAATGTTAGCTGTTGCATGGCGCCTGTAACTTGACAGCGCTGCATTAAAAGCACAAAATTTACAACCGCTTGTTACACGATTTTCGAGACAGAAGACACAAGTATATGTCTGACCTTATGTATCCTGTATCCTGTATTCTTGTACTCCTATGTCGTCCCAAATGCCACTAGCATTTTCCAAAGATATATTGTCCCAAAAGCAAACGGATAAATCAATGTGAAAGCGAATTGTTTGTTTCTTCTTCATCTTCTCGTTGGTTTCCAAGAACTCTTACACCAACACAAGCCGGTGGTTCCTAACAAAGGAGATCATTTTTAATTCCTCCCTGGAAAACAAAATCCCATTAAAAACGTTTCCAGGAGCAGCAACTCTATCCCATTTTTGTGGGAAATCGTTTGTTTTTGCCGAAGTAAATGCTCGTATTCGTACTCGTACTCGTATCCTTATGCAAATTTTTACGAGCGTATTCATTGCCGCACATACTTTAGTGCAAATAGAAAATGATTTTCATGATTTTCACAAGGATATAGTCCTTGTCATCGTAGCATGGTACTTGGGCAAATTTCCCATAAAACCTGCAATTACTTAGCACAGTCACATACGGCGAGAGGATCTACTTCCCTATGCACACATGGGGGATGGGGTGGGGTTGCTGTATATGGTGGTACGCGAGTTCCTGGCAATAAACTCCTTCTTCGATTTGTAATGGCGCTATTCAAATCTTTTTCGAATCTCCTCGATATGATAGAAAGCCCTTTAGTCCTGGTAACTCTAACTGGTATGGTTCCCAATTTTTATTGCCAAGAATTTTATTGCGAATTATACGGCGCTTGGTTTCGACGAACTTTAAAAAGAAAAAACCCAACTCCAGGGTTTTATGGCGGCAAACTATAAATCGCACAAGGATTTAAATAGCCATGGATACGATTCGAGTGCAGTAACTTTATCAATTTCATTAATGGACGGTGCACAATAAAACTTTTTTTTTAAACGTGAAACTAATTCGCGTATGTTTGTGTTGGCACAAATGGATATGCTGGTCAATACTGTTGGCAGTCCGTGTGAAGTTTGCGTAAGCAAATGCGGTGGCAACTAAGTACAAATAAAAGATTTGTTTTGACAACAACCGGAAGCGGATGTTTATAATCATTTGCAACATACAACCAGTATTGATGTTACGTGACGATGGAGTGGGCAAGTGTAGAGTGCAGTAACGTGTACTCTATCCGGAAGCTAAAATGTGGCTTAAAGCATCGTGGGAATGGATACAGCGGGCGTTATTTCAAAGCGGATTGTAACTTGGAAATACAATATTTATTTCCACAATGAATAGAATTAAGTTCCCCGCCCTATTGTTGTAGGTTAATGACAAATCGTGAATAGTTTGTTCACATCCTGGGTCATTGGCATGGAAATTAGTATGTGGATGTGTCTGTCCACTCGGATTATGACAATGTTTTGATTTATTTTAACACTGTGGTACTTATTAACTTTAGTATTATGTGTGCTGTACAAGTAAAGTCAGTTAATTACGTTCTCAAAGATTTAATAGCGTAATCCAACAACTCTGTATTTATGCTGAAAAATGAAAAAAAAACGCCTTTGGTCCTCTACTACTCCTTTGAACGTTTGTGACGTCGGTATTTCACAGTATGTTTAAATTCTGACTCATCTTCATCCCAAATGCTCATTTACAATAATGTTGTAGCTGACAAGTCTATCTAGTTGCTGTGCATTTTGCAGCCAGCTGAACGCTTCCAGATTGTGTCATGTCCCCGTATGCATTTAAAAATTCCAGATCCCGGTAGTTATGCAGCTTGCACATGACACATTTCTTTGTTGTATAGCTATTTTCACCACCAGTGCTCCATCGAAATTACCAGTGACATTCCGCCCCTTCATCTTAACACCCGTCTCGCTACGAATGCTCATCAGTATACCCTCAAGCCCACTTTCGGACTTATTCTGAAATATTCTGATTCATTCCTAAGGCGTACAACTCGCTTATGGAATGCCCTGTCGAGCTCTTTATTTCCTAGCCATTATAGCTTGCAAACATTTAAAACCAACGTGTATCGGTATCTCTCTGTATTTCCTCCCTAACTTTCGTTCGCCCGGGCTGTGTGCAAGCATTTTCAGTGTACGTAATTGAGGAAAAAGGCATCCTTAACTAGAATGTATACATGACACCATCTGGTGGAAATCGTTACAAACAGGTCCGTTCTACGACTAATACAGGGTCCTCCAATAGGGACTTCCGAATTTTGACAGCTGATACCGGCCATATTGTTGAAGCTACATCTATCAATTTGGCTGTCATTTATTCAGTCTGTTCTGTCAAATCACCAAGGACGGACGTAGCGTTCAACAACACGTGCGAAGTTCCGCGCACTTAGCCCATTTGAAGGTAGCCATAGTCGTCCTACCCAGAGGACTATTCTCAGTGTGGTGGATTAATTTGATCCCACCGGTTCAGTAAACGATAAATCAATACCCGTACGTCGATGAAACGAAAGATCTGCCGAAAAAATCGCCGCTGTCTATGAGAGTGTGCAGGAGAATCCGAGGTGGTCGATTTCGCGTCGGTCACACGAACTAGTCCTTTCGCAGATCACTACCTAGGGAATTTTGCATCGTCACTTGGACCAGCACCCGTACAAAACTTAACTAACCCAGGAGCTGAAGATAAACGATCATAAACAACAACGTGTGTTTGCTGAATGAGCTCCTAATTTTCATCAAAAAATCATCTTCAGCGATGAAGCCCATTTCTGGATGAATGGGTACGTCAACAAAGAAAATTGTCGAATTTGGTACGATACCAATCCACATGATCCCAAAAAGTCACTGTTTGGTGTGGATTTTGGGCTGGCGGCGTCATCCGTCCATATTTCTTTAAGAACGACGTTGGCCAGGCCATCACCGTCTTCAAACTTCTTTTTGCCTGAATTGGATGATATGGACACGAACGACATGTGGTTTCAATAGGACGGCGCTACGTGTCACGCAGTTAACGCCACATTGGCAATTCTGTACGAGCGATTCGAGGGCATGGTCATTTCACGTCGAGGTGATGTGAACTGGCCACCGAGATCGTGTAATTTGACCCCACAAACCACAGCGGCTCTCAAAGGCAACATAACCCAACCCAGCTTGATTTATGCTCCAGAGTCATGGAAAATTGGACATTTCGGATGCGCGATACCCAGAGAAGCCGCGGCGGACATATGAACGGTGTTATATTCCATACATAATGGCATGGATAGATTTCGATGATATCTCACACACACTTTGTTTTATTTAAATTTAAAGATAGGAAGCGCTTAATGGAAGACCCTTTACTGCCGCTATGGTTACCGTAGCCATGCCGAAGTCCGCCGAAGATGAGGCTGTTGTTAGGGACTGGGTGGAATCTGCCGGTTTGTAACTACCTGACAACAAGGCTGAGGCTGTTCCAGACCAAAAGAATTTCTTAATTACCTCGGAGTGATGCAAGAAAGCATTACTAATGCAGTCAGCGCTCTGTCAGATGCATCTGAACATTGATGGTCCTAGATATAATTTCAGAATCCTGCTTTTTACTGTGATCTTCCTATTCTGTATGGGCCCGCTACTTTTAGATAATCTTCGATGAGGCAGCCTATATGTTAGCCAGAATGATCTCCGTCCAATTGCTTGTGAATGAGTTACAGAAGGCATACTCTATACGACCCTCGAACCAGAAGGAGGTCAAAATGGTGAAATAGCAAGGAAAAGAGCATCGGCAGCAATTTGGTAAGCCAGGTGGGATAGAACTTCAAGTTATAGACAAAAAGCATGGGGACTGTAACTAAAACGTTACTCAGTTTCTGTCCGCTTGTGACTGCTATCGGAAATATCTCCATAGATTTTGGCACGATAGTAGGTTCTGTACCTGGAAAATCCCTACATGGAGGAGGGTGCGGTATTCTATTGCAGATGCTTCACAGAAGAAGGCGCAATTCTTCCAAGTCAAGAGGACATAGTGGGTTACAGGTGACTGGAGATCTGCTCAATGAGCTGCACATAGTTGGAACCTTGGTAAGAGCCCAATACGTGACATCGGTTTATACAGCATAATTGCTAACCAGCCTCGTGAAACACAAGGCGGGGCAAATATCGTGATGTAAAAGTGTTATAATTTTGCAAATGTCATCAAGTCTCATTATTGTGCTTTGACATTTATGTTGTAGATACTCGTAGATAGAGAATTAGCTGACAACAAGCAATGGAGCTTATTTGATCAATATCCGGTCTGTTGCTTTAGCGCAGAGTAAATTTCATCGTCGTTTTCCTCGTCGTTCTCCACCAGGTGCCAGAACAATTAAGCGTTTGGCTGAGCGTCTCGTGCAACCTGAAAATTTCACCAACGTGCAAAGATTTCGCAAGGAGAGGCCGGATCCGAATTGCAAGTCGAGATTCACGATCTTTTCATTGCTTTCAACATCATCTACATATTGAAGGTCGAATTAGCGATCCCGCCAAATATGATTCAGCTGTGTCGCGTGACGCTGAAAAACACGCGGTGCAATATGCAATTCTGAAACAGTTTCTCCGAACTATTCCAAACCTGTACCATATTTCGGCAAGGATCTGTCATGTGATTTCTTCAATTTAGGACTGGAACACAGAAGACACTATCTTCAACAGATCTGTCCAACTGTTGGGATAGCCAGACGACATCAACATCATCGGTCGCTCCCAGAGACTTCTGCGCCAATCGAAGAACAGGACAAAAGTGTTGACCTTGAAGTAAATGGGGACAACACAAAGTACATATTGTCAACTTTGTTTGTTGCATCTATCCATCGACCAGGGTAAAATGTCTCTGTTAACAACAGAAACTTCAAAGTGGTTAAGGAGGTTACTTACCCCGGAGTAAACATCAACTCTACGAATGACCACCTAGTGCAGATTCGGCGAAGACTTACCCTAGAAAACCACTGCTACTTCGCTTGGCCGAAACAAATAGGTTCAAAACTCTCAACTCGGAAGACGGAATTCATGCTCTAGAAAACATTGATCCCGGCAGTTCTACTTTATCTAGCCGAATGGTGGACGATAAGCAGCAAAGCAGAGCAGATATTGAACACTTTCAAAAGAAAAGTCCCGTCCCGTACGCGAGGAAGGCGAATGGAAGAGAAAATACAACCGTGAACTCTATGAGCTGTATCAAGATGTAGATGCAGTCCAAAAAGCTAAAACACGTCTACAACACTGGCTCGGCTACATCGAGAGAATGGACAATAATGCGACAGCAAAGAGGGTCTTCGAATCACAGTCGGCGGCTTCGCAACAAGGACGACCGAACCTGCGTTTTAACCAAAAAAAAGTGGCAAATGCCAGAGGTCTAAACAACTGAAAGCATCCCTGCATCGAAGAGAGTAGAAATCTGCTGTATCTCAAGCAGAATCTCTTCAGGGATCGGTAGCCCCTTCAGCAAGTAAATAGTAATCTATCGTCTTCCACTGATTATGTAAAATATTGTAGAAACGGACACTTGGTTGCTCCATATTTTTCAACAAAAAAAAGTCCGCAGCGGCTATTCGAGAAATTCTTGCAGCAGGACCCTTACATTCGGAAATATAGTGCAGTAACCGCACTGCAACTACTAGTATTTTGCTATTGCATATGAGTAGTTTAGAATTTTTTATTGTAAATGTTCGACTTGAGGTATTCCCTCAAAAAATAATCCCATGGGCTGGGAATGCCTCCATACTTGTCAAGATTATTTCACACGGGAAACTTGCCCTTAACTTTCACGTCAAGCTTCTAGCGTCCGTCTGGACAGAAATCGCACACCACACAGTGGTATTTAGACAACGTATTTGATAGCGTTCTCTAGAGTTATTGAAACACCAGTGAAGCATGCGCATGAAGCGTTCCAGCAGCATTGTTCTTACGTAGGTTTCTCCCAACAGATAACCACTTCTTTAAGACCTTGCACGATCTACATCTTGATTGAGTGGTACTTAAATTTCATTTTTAAAATAACGTGCGCTTGCAGTAGAGGTAGCAATCTTATTTATTGATTAACGTGGACTCTACGCTATTTTGTCTCGAACTAGAGCCACATGTTGTGGCGTAGCTGAAGGCGTTGATTTTTCCCAGAGCAGCCCTTTAGACCACAGCCCCTTTTTATCTGAGCCTTTAGCCTCTCTACCAGTTCAATTGTGTTCTCGAGCCATCACTTTGTTTCCAAATATTAAAATGAGCGGAAAAAGCACTACAGCACGTACTAGTGATTCACCGCTCTCCAGTAAGCCATGACGACTGTTGAATCTCCGTCGAACGATATCTCGCTCATCAATCTCACCACGCTAGTTATTAAGCAGTTAAAATTGTAACTCGAAAATTTGGCACTCGACTGGACTCTTTGTAGAAAATGTTACAGCGCCATGTGGAAATACAGCGGCGAAAGACCAGTTGTCAGATGTAGCACGCAGGTCAGTGTGTTCCTGACAGCCCGAAAATATTCTGAGATCTTTTTCACTTTGTCGAACTGAATACAACTCAGACGTGAGCCGAACAGCACCTGATAGACATTCTAGCGGTTTCAAAAATCGTATATTTTGAACTTGATGCACTAGTTTCTTTGCTTAAGCAAGCTATAGGTAATAGCGCATTTGGATTCCTTTAAACCCTCTTGAGCTTGAACATAACTGAGATTTTATTAGGTCAACGAAATAACTATACAAAAAGATCCGGGGAATGCTAGGCAACTACAATATGTCATCAACCTTGGAGCATCCTTCGGGTAAGCCCGCTAGAAACTCGCTGAATAAATTGTTGCCCTGAATCCAATAACTTAACCTGTTTAACACTATACCTGTCAAAGAATATCACTCTGTCCTTTCGCGGATTATTTTGGTCTCCCTTTTTAAACATCGGAAGCATAGGCAAAGAAAGTGCTGTCCGGCACCTTTCCGGTATTTTTCCAAGAAGTCTTCAAGCACGCTTTGGAAAAATTCTCATCGTTTAGGGCTTTTCTTCAGCGTACCTGGTAAGTAACTCTGGCAAGGCATTGAAGACTTATTGGTCGATCAAGGGAAACTCCATACTTCAGCAAAGGACAGTGCGTATTGCCTTTGGAAATAATTGTAAAGCGGGATCAGAATTTTTTGAAATTATTCATCGAGTAAGGCGTTTCCTCTGTAAAAAGCACACCATCGGCTGCTTTGAACATTCCTGAATTGCTGAAATATTTCGCGTACATATTACTTTCCTTCTTGTATGCGAGGTCTGATGAACTAATGGCCATGCTTCTGAAGAGCCGTGGAGAGCAAGATATTTTTTTCGGACCCCCAAGATGTGTTCCTACTTCTCCTGATTTTGGTTGCAATCTGCAAGCACTTCGCCTTCCCTTATCAAGCTAATTGCAACAAAAGATATCCTATTACAATGCGGTTTTGGCTACAGACGTGGCTGGGAGGCGGGAGTTTCCTGCTGTGTTCGAAATACGTTGTTTCCTTCACTTTGAAATCAGTTATAAGTTCCAGCTACTTGCCTTATACAAATTGTTGAATACCTTATAAATGTCACGTGACCTTTCTCATCACTTTGGGATCTTCCATTTAATAGAGTTGGTCCAATTAATTAGCACATTTCGATGGGTTGCTTTCCGAATTTGTATATCCTTTGCAGCATTTCTGACTTCTGTCTCCTCTGTTAAGAGTTCTACATTGAGTATCCATTCAATATTCTAATTACCATGAGATCATCTAGTAGAAAGCTATAATCAAATCTTTAAAAAACTGTAGCCTACGGCTGCTACATAACATTCTTAATACGGAAATACGTTATAGAAAGATGTTTGCTAAAACGATTGGCGGCACTACTCGTATGTGCGTTCACAATTTCGCGCCATTTGCTAAATCCTTGTAAGAAGCCATTCCAAACAAAGACCGACCGCCTTACACCGAAATCACATTTGTATTCAATTCGTAACCTCAAACATGGAGAAGAAGCTGGGTAAAGCAATAAAACTTCTTCAATGCGAGCAGGTCTTTAACTTGTTGTTTACCCAGGGGTGGCTTCCGAAGAAATTAATTTGTAATCGTCCTTTATGGGGTGAAACTTAATACTTGGCAGCACAGTTTTGTCGTCTTTCGCCATGCGAATGTGCGTCTTAAGTGTTTCGCAGGATGAACTGAATGATTGATATCTTTGCTCACTTTATGCGAGTATTGACCAAAAGGGAGTGTTTTTCAGTCTCAGGCAAATGATTAATTATTCGCGACATAACTTGACATTCCGGTATAAGTCAAATCCTCTGCAAATATTTGTTACATGAGTTCAAGCATCCGTTGTCGTCATAGTGTGATTTCCAGTCACACAAAGAGTAATCTATTTGTTCAACAAGGACTCTCTCTATGTAGAATTGGAATTCGCTTTGGGATGATAAATCATTAAAACAGGTTCGTCGTCGGTTCACTGCCTTTGGTGGTTTGCTTATCAATAGAGAACTAAACCAGATTGTGAGTGAAATTAAATTTCATTGGAACCAGAAAGTATAACGGTGATTAATGAATGATTCAATTAGTTTTGGGCGATTTTCAAAGGAACAAAATCATAAGCCAAGCAGTTGTGTTTCTTTTGTTAGGCCACATAGAGATAGGGATTTTTTATTATCCTACTTTGGGGCTCTCGCAGGATGTAATCTCTTATAAGACATTGCATGCTATATGGGAAGCTTTGAAGAATTTTAGTGAAAATGTTATTTTCCCTGGGTATAACAACGCGCCTTTTTCGCGAGATAATCCCCTTTACGGTCTCCTCTGCAGTCCTTTGGGCTGTTATGGCGGGAAATCTTTAAAAGAAATATTTAGTTTAAAAGTGTTTAGTTGACCACAAATTGACGAACCTCAAATTTAGTGTATTCATTAGATCTCTCCTTGTGCAGACGAAATATGGATGCACTGTCGTAAAATCTACATAGTCCGCCAGGCCTTCTTGGCGTAATTCCTCTTCAAGAGCCAGCATCATACCAGTCACTGCGTACTTTGTTGCAGTATAAATAGCTGCACAAGGCAGAGGATGTAAAGCTGCAAATCGCAAAATGATTCCAAGGCAAGACAAGTTTTGTTAATGAACATCCTTACCCGACATCGAAGATATCTGCACGATGTGACCTCTCTTTTTGTTGATCATTTCCGGCAGAAATGTCCTTATCGTCTGGGAAGAGAGTCTACAAATTAAATTTTAGTCTAAAATTTATGTAAAGAATCTTACCCAAATATTGCTGGTAAAATTGACATCAACTATTCGCTCCACGTCCAAGCAACTGCCTTCTCTTAGCGACATGAGTGGCATTAGGCCAGCGTTGTTAATTAAAATATCAACCGATCCCAAGTTTTGATCAATTGCTTGTTTTAGATTCTTGATGTCTTCAGGATTCGAAACATCTGTCTTGAAAATAAGATGCATACGTGTCAAATCAGTTAGTGGGCGGAATTGAGAGTGAGGATTATGTTTATTAACAGAGGTGAGAGTAGTAACTATTCAAAACAGGTGGTATCGAGGGCTCTTAAACAAAGGACCAAATGATGTGTGAATAGAAGTGTCAATGTAGTGCTCGTGCTTAACAACTACGATGGAAGCCTCGGATCTGATTGGACAGGCTTTTTCGGGTGATAGATTTTGGGGAGACAAAGGACTAGGCACCTTACTAGCATTTTCATTCTTCTTTGCTTCTTCAAGTCGAGGGGACCGAATTAAGCAACTAGGTGCCCAGACAATGTAGTAGTTACCTCTCCTCAATTGGATGTTTTCTCACAAAAATCTTAGAATCGATTTCTAAATAGTGAAGAGTGGCGGCATCTATTCGGAGCACTGCCGCTCTTTCCCGCGCGGCCGCCGCGATGACCAACAAACTCATCATTTAAAATGACTCTCCCATTCAAAGAGATAGGTGCTCTGGCATGCTTTCCCTTTCTATCAACTTGATCTATTGTGGCGAAAGACAGCGATGAAAGAGAAAACATACGTCAAACCTCTGATTCTGAACAAAATATCCGTGTACGCAAACTTGGTTGGATTTGCAAATGTATTCATAGAGAATTAAATGACGCTTCCCCGCCGAAATGTCTGCCTCTATTTAACTTAACCCAACAGGGTGACACAATATTTTATTTCACTTTTGAGAAATATGTGCTGCGTTAGTTCAACATGATTAAAACTCAGATTATAACACTTTCTAATGCTTCCTCAGAAGAGCTGTTAGCGAAGAAAATAATTGGAAAACTAGAGTTGTAATCGATTGGATCGCCAAATAGCTATTTCAGTAACTCGATGGTTTGAAATATTGTGTGGTGCAAATCGCCGTCATTGTTGCAACCACATCTTGTCCGGATATTGAATTGGCAAGAAAGTTATTTCAGTTTTTACGAGTAGATTGGGATATGTCAACTTTATGAATTTTTCTCTTTTGACATTTGATAGCTGTCACTTTAAGCTGGGCATAATAGGCAAAAGGCCAAGGCCCATAGAATCCGTTGCGTCCGTTACTATGCCGGAGAGGTTGACGTTGATGTGCATTTGCCATCTGAGCAATCCAGGAATTCTTTTTCCTACCTAGTTTGCTTTTAGTAGGAGCGACCTCAGTTGATATTGCCTTCTTAATGGGATTTTCCGGAGATCTTCTTTGAACGTGGCAATACCAGCTAATTCTATCCGAATCAAGTTATTCGATTACCGAATTCTTTATGTGTAGACTTCGTTTAATGTGCGTAGATCTAATGCAGCGCGTTTCGTAACTCCAGTCGACATCCTTAACATTTTCATCTCTGCTGCCGTCATTTTATTTTTAAACGCTTCGTATATTGTTCAGCACTGTGAACCATATGTAAGAGCTGGCCGAACCATCGTGGTGTAAAGTTTTCCCTTCAATTTAAGTGGAAATCTTCGGTCACAGAAGATTCCCGAATTTTCTCGCCATTTCATCCACCCCACACTTACTCTGTGCCTTAAGTCGTCGTCACATTTCGCTCCTACGTTAACGATTTATCCTAAATACATACTTAAACCTAGTGGTTTTCGGAAGAACTATTCCGTCCAACATTATATCTGGAATAGGTCGCAGTGGATCCGAAAATGGGCAGGTCAAATGTTCCGTCTTTGAGCGACTTATTTTAAACCCGTTTTTCTCTAGCGCGTCTTTCCATTTACTTAGGACGTTTTGTAAATCTACGACATTATCGCTTAGAATAAGTGCGTCGTCGGCGAAGAGAATCGATGTTACATTTGCTTCGTGCATGCAATCTTTCAAAAGATATTCTAGTAGCAAGTTAAAGAGGAAAGGGCTAAGAACGCTACCTTGATGCACTCCGACATTTACCGGAAATTCTCTCGTAAGTCCGGCGGTACATTTAACAGCAGTTTTGACGTTTCCATGCATGTCTTGTATCATTCGTATATACGTTTGCGGTACCTTCTGAGACCTCAACGCGGTCTATATGAGATCTCTAGGCACACGATCGAATGCCTTATCTAGATCAATAAATACCATGTGCAGATCTCTTGACGAATCCCGATGTTTTTCCATTAATATTCGCAAGCTTTGGATTGCGTCCACCGTCGATCTTCCTTCCACGAATCCACACTGGCTACCGTCGAGCTTTATGATTTTGCGAAGATGTTCGTTTAAAACTCTTTCAACGATTTTCATCGTGTGTGACATCAGCTTGATTGAGCGGTAGTTGTTGCATTCTAGCGTGTAGCCTTTGCTTTGTATAACTACGGAGCAGGTGGAGGATTGTCTCCTTCACAAATCATTAGTGAAGACGCAAAGCCTTCTTGCATGCTCGCTTATAAGACAGTGTCCAGTGTCTACCTATGATAGAGCTGAGATGTTTCCTATTTTGAAAGATCAAACTCTTAGAGCGATTCAGATCCCGCTTTGGCCAGATTGTTTGATCGCTGGACATGTTGATCCAACCTTAGGTTTGATCTTCTATTAGCATCCAGCTTTTATATTAGTTTGCGCGTAGCGATTGGTGTACCGATGCTACCTTTTTCCGTTACTATAGGTAGAGAGGTTCCATTTTTGGCGAGTTCGCCAGCGGTACAATTCCCTGGAATCTCTGTGTGCCCCGGTACTCGACACGGGAGAAAATTGAACCGCTTCTGAGACTGAGTCTAGTGATTTGAAAGCGGCCTGACTCTCCGAAAAGTTCGTTTTTCGTTTTTCTTCAGCCAGGACAGAACTTCTTTAATTGCCAGAATTTCCGCATGCAACACGTAAATTGGAAAGCGAAAGGAGAGGCTTAAATTAAGTTTATCTGAGAAAACACTCACATCAACTCCGCTATCAGTCTTGGATCCATCCGCATAGTAGTGCATTGACTTGTCATCCATGAAAGTATCTTTCTCCCAGAAGGATCTAGAAGGGAGCATAGAGCATAGAGCATGCTATTCGATTTAGAATATTAGCGTGGTCAAATAATATATTTATCCACTGTATAGTCACTTTAAGGCGCAAAGTTGTGTTAAAATCTGCTTGCCTGCAGACATTTTCTGCAAGTGTCAAGGGGTGTCAATTGAAATAAACACCTTATAAGGGCCGCAAGTTCTATGAGAACGGAATCATGTAGTTTCTAAAAAAATTGCAACGAAGTCATCGAATAAATCATTCTCGCCAGTGCATACAAACAGATGTCACAATCCATAGGAAACATTCAATAGAGCAGGGCGATGCTATGCTATGCTCTCGGAAAGTCAGGGTTGAGTCGATAAAGGTTTTTACTTCTAAACCTGTCAGAAGGTTTGAAAGTGTTATATTCGGAGTTTTATTGATGTTTAATGACTAACGCAGCACATATTTCCCAAACCTGAAATAAAATATTGTGCCACCCTGTCAGGTTCTATTAAATGCAGGTATACATTTCATGGGTGAAGCGACATATTCTTCTCTTTCTCCATTCATTTGCACATGCAACCAACTTCGCGCATATGAGTATGAACTGTACAATCAGAGGTTTGGCGTATGTTTTCTCTTTTCATGGCTGTCTTCTGCCACAATAGGTCAAGTTGATAGAAAGGGAAAGAATATGAGAGAATGAATCCCATGCTTGTTACTAGAATGGTAGAGTCATTTTAAATGATGAGTTTGTTGGTCATCGCTGCGGCGCGCGGGAAAGAGTGGCAGTGCTTCTAATAGATGCCGCCATTCTCCACTATTTAGAAATCAGTTCTAAGAGCTTTGTGAGAAAACATCAATCAGAGTGGAGATTTCTACTACATTGTCTGGGCGCCTAGTGACTCAATTGGGCATTTTGCTCCGTTCAGCCGAACTTGCCTAACAGGAAGTTAACAAGAAGTACGTTCAGTCGAGAAAGTCTTCACATTAACAAACCGATTGTAGAAATCATCCGGCTGAGCGAGTGAGTGGCTTTGTCCTGTCCGGTCCGCAAATGTAAATAGGTTCAAGTCACTGCCGAGGTTCCAAGATGATACCGAAAGAAAAGTAGTCGAAGCACTAAAATGTCAAAACATCAGCAAACACGAGGTGATCCAAAATATGGCGGCCTATAGAATGTTACAAATATCCACAAATTTAGCCAACTCCAGAAACGGCGCAGTTTCCAAGGACTTAGCCAGTAAGACCTCTTTAGTGTGTTTGCGTTTAATCGCTCAGTAGTAAAGAAAAGGGACATAAGGAGTATTTGAGAGACATTTCTGATTTTCCCATATCCCTCACTATTCAAAATTGCAAGACTTTCGTAAATGGACCTTGATAAATGACAACATGCACTTTGGGTCCAAAATTGTATTTTATTTGTTTGATAACACTTACTGAATAGGCAATCGATTTGACATCATATTTCTGCAATAATTCCAACGTCTTCTCTGAAGCCGTCTCATCGATGTCTGCGATTATAATGTTACATCCACACTTTGCCAGCTCTAAAGCAATCGCCTTTCCAATTCCGTTGGCACCGCCTGTCACCTTTACAAATAAATTCAAGAACCATTAGCACAGGATCACTGTTTTGTTTATTTCATTGATTTACTAATGCATTTTGGCCTTTAATGATCTTGGGACCATTTTTGAACAGCACGTAGATTGGCAATTTAATTACTTCCACTAAGGTTAGGATAATCACTATCACTATATCCATTAAAATGACGACGGCCAATTGCAGATATTCACTGAACGTTTTGGGTTTCAAGGGTGTTGCACTGAGATAGGGTTTTTTCCCAGCACTGTGAAGATTTAGCATCTTAACCGGACTAGGAGTATCGTACTGAACTTTCGCATTACTCGTCTACCGAATACAGATGGTTACTGGCAATAAGTTACAAGTCCGTATCTACTTATATTTATTACATGTCTATGCATGTGAACCTTTCAAGTAAACTACGAGTACTCCTATGTATAGAGCACACTCTAAGCTGTTAAAGTTTGTTCTGACTAATTGATTATTTGACAGTCATTGCAAAGTAAATGAATAGTTTGTAAATGTTGTTAGGTTGTTAAGTTGTTAAGTCTCATCTCACCTTTCAAGGAAATACATTTTCAAGTTGATGGACGTTTGAGTGTTTGCTCACGCTACATCTGCAGTCAGATAAAAAAAAATATTGAAAACTTGTGGAATTTAAAATTTCTGAAATGCATCGTACTGTGCATACTATCAACATCGCCGTCAATTACAAAGGAAGGGCTTCATGCGCTATTCGAATCGCTAAGAAGTAGGAAATCAGTGGACACCAATGGAACTCCGAAAATTGTGTATAGACATCTCCTACAAGAAGCGGTGGACATTTACCCCACCTTGTTTAGTAATCCTCTTTATCCATCGCATTTGACGGAAGCGGTGGTTCATCTAATTTCTAAAAGGGATAAAGACATGTGCAGTCAGACAAATCTTCGGTCGAAGGGTATTCAAAAAGGTAATCCTGACTGAGTCGGTTAAGGACAAAAATGCGGGTATACAAGTACGAGTAGTTTGAATAATCACTTCAGTCCAAACTGGTATCGGATATCCAGTTAAACAAAAGCGAGAGACAAAGAACGGGTGCCTGCTTAAGTGACTTGGAAAAGACTTTTGGCACGGCATGGTTAGAATGGTCTCTACTTCAAGTTGAATAGGCTGGGCACAAGTAAGCCACTGCTTTTAATATGCTCATCAGAAGAGAGTTTTTCATGAAGAACGGCGATGTGACTTCTGCTGGAGTATTTGACATTAAATGCGGTCTGCAAGAAGGTGCAGTTAATTTGCCGATGCTACGAGTATTCAACATCTACAATATTTACGTAAGCGATTTTGTGAGCTCATTTCACCACTCCATAGCGTAAACTTGATCGCATACAGGTTACGTCCAATCGAGACCATTAATATGCTCTTGTAGCGTGACGTAATCCGCCGTTTATATTGGCGCATTTTTTATTAGTGAACATTGGCGTTCCGTTTACTTTTTCTACACAAAAATGACTGCTCTGTTTTGTTGTTAAGAATGCGTGCCGAAAATCATATTCATATTCGTCACATTATGCTTTACCACCCCGAGAAAGAATGGAAGGCAGCACAGTCATTTCGGAGTCTCAACGAAAAGCAATGTCGGAAGTGGTTTTCCCGCTTCAAATCTGGTGATACCAGAACGACAATCCAGGAAGAGGTCGGCTATCGCATTTCAACGATCAGGCACTTCTGGCAGTCATGGAAGAAGACGAAAGCGTGATAACTCGAATGCTAGCCGAAGCTTTCAATGTCGGCCAATAAACGTCCGTCATCTGAAAAAACTTGTCTCTGACAACTACAAAGCCGAAGGTGTCCGAATTTTCACCTATTTACTCCAGCGAAACGACCAAACTGAAGCATCTCGTGACTGAGAACGGATCATGGCTTCTCTTCAAAAAACGTCAAAAGAAAGACGGTTTGCGTTTCGCCGGGGGAAACGCCGAAAGTAGTTCTGAAGGACGTCCACTGTAAGAAGCCAATGTAGTGGGACAGAAGTGGAATCATCCATTGGGAAATCATGTCAGACGGCATTTGTTATTGGTGGAACGAAGATGATGAGCGTCAACAGTGGCGGATACCGTACAAAATTGGCAAACGACAACATTCAACATTCAACATTCAACATCAACAGCAACAACAACGTTTTCTTGGTGCAACTTGATCACCTCCATGCTGCAATCTATAATAGACGAATAGACTGTGAAAAAAGAACAAATTGTCTTTCACTACTATAATACACGTTCACGTGTTGAATCCATCATTAATAAGCGATGGGGCTGCTTCCTCATCAGCCAAACTCTTCCGCAGAGGCGTTTACAGACTGCCACGTTAATCGCTCACTGAAAAATTGGCAAGCAAACAAAATTTATGAGGATTTGGATTCACCAGAAATGTTGAAAAAAATCCAACCGTCGATTGAAAGTACTAGCAGGCATTTCAAAAAGCGCTGTACATGTTGACTGAAAAATTGGACATGAGAAAGCTGTGCGCAAGACGGGTGCCACGATTACTCACAATGCAACAAGAGCAGAGTCGTAAGGATGTTTCAATCAAGTGTTTGGCGAAGTTTCACAGCAATAAAGCCGAGTTTTTGCTTCGATTCATAACCATGGATGAAACATGTGTCCATCACTTCACACCCGAGACGAAGGAACAGTCAAAACAATGGACTCAAAGGGGGGAATCGCCCATAGCATGGCGTTAGTTTTTTAGGATGCGCGTGGGATAATTTTCATTGACTATCCTCAGAAAGGAAAAACAATCAACGGCGTGTTGCAGCATTTGAAAGATGTCATCAAGAAAAAACGGCCGCGTTTGGCCAAGAAAAAAGAGTTGTTTCATCAAGACAATGCACCAGTTCACTCATACGTCATCGCGATGGCCAAAATCAATGAGTTAACGTTCGGAATGATTCCTCATGCACCCTATTTCCGAACTTAAAAAGATGGCTCGGTGGTAAAAGATTTGCCAACAGTATCGAAGCAATTGAACAACGCTGGGAAAACTGTATTGAACTTCAATAAAATGAGACTACGTAGAGAAATATAGATATTTCCTCCCAAATTGTTTGTATTTTCTTTGTTAGGTCGGGTATTTCTGGGATTACCCTTGGGTTCAGAACACCAAGTCGGGAACCTTATGAGAATGGTCGATTTCGAAGGTGGGGCTACAATTCAGGGTGAATCTGGGCCTCAACTAATTAGCCTCTCCAGATGCACAAATGCACACACCAAGTCGGTGGAGGTCTCCTTCTACTCGTACACGCCATATAAGGAGAGGTCTTCCTCTACTGCATTGTCCCTTGGTCTAAGAGTGTGTACTTTTATTCACTCTACCTATCCTAGCCATATCTCGCAATTCATGCACCATTTTCTGACTAAATGTACATATGTCCCCGTACAGATCGTTAGTTCCTGGAAGGACGGCCTTTTCGACAAGGATACATTCGAGGAAATGCTGAATAGCTCTAGCACAGATACAAGCGGATCAGCCGAAAGCTTGTGGCATCAACTTACAGAAAATATCGTAGCGGCTTGTGACGCAGCAATGCCCAGGAAAACAGAAAATCGAAGAGGCGGCCCATGCTACTGGTGAAACGATGAAATAAAAACACTCAGGGCAAAGTGTTTAAAAGCTAGACGTAAAGTCTAAAGATCTGGAGGGAGAGATGACTTCCAACAACACCTAGAAGACTTTAAACAGGCAAGACGGGAGTTGACAAAGGCGACCAAAGAGAGCAAATCAAGATGCTTCAAACGTATATGTGACGAAGCGGATATCAACCCATGGGACACAGCCTACAGAATGGTTATGACCAAATTGAAATCCACAATAACGTGCCCAAAAATGCTGATAACCATAGTGGAACACTTGTTTCCCAAAAGTTTACACAACATAGTCACACCGTTACACTGGAAGAACTGCAGAGAGCTCTTAATAGAATAGGAGACAAAAAGGCGCCTGGACCCGATGATATTCCGAGCACAGCATTCTTTTCATCGCAACATTGCAAAAGTGTCTCGAGGAGGGAGTGTTGCCAGAACCGTGGAAGTTGCAAGACTTAGTGCTTCTACCCAAAGGAAATAAACCACCAGGAGAACCATCGTCACATCGCCCAATATGTCTTTTAGACACAATGGGAAAGATCCTTGAGCGTATAATATACGACAGACTGCTGACTGTAGCAGATGAGAAGGGAGCCCCCTCAAACCACCAGTTTGGATTTCGAAAGTCACGCTCCACGGTCGATGCTATCCAAACAGTAGTCGACATTGCGTCTGCAGCCATAGAAGGGCATTCTCGGAGGTGGGGCTCAAAAAAGTACTGTGCGGTGGTGACACTAGACGTCAAAAACGCGTTCAACACTGCCAACTGGTCCCAAATAAGGCGATCACTTGCAAGGATGGAAACACCCTACTACCTGCTAAAGATAATCACGAACAGAAAGTTACGGTATGACACAGACACCATCTCCGCTGGGGTTCCGCAAGGATCAGTGTTAGTTCCACTCCTGTGGAATCTAATGTACAACGGAGTGTTGCGACTAAGGCTGCCCGAAGGAGTCAGTATCATCGGATTCGCAGACGATATAGCTATCGTAGTCGTCGCAAAACACACCCATGAAGTCGAGTCAACCACAAACGCAGCCATTGTTCAAATAAAGCAGTGGCTCGAATCTGCGGCTCTTGAACTGGCGGAACAGAAAACAGAAGTCGTTCTTATTACGAGCAGGAAAACCGTGGGATATATCAATATTTATGTCGGTAACCAGAACGTCCGATCGAAAGAAGCGGTAAAGTACCTAGAAGTGATGTTAGACAACCAGCTACGGTTCAAACAACATGTGGACTACGTGAGGAAAAAAGCGTCAGCGCTACAAGCGGCACTCTCAGAATACTACCGAATGTTGGCGGACCTGGATTCCCAGTCTGGGCAGATATGCTGAGAAGGAAAGAAACAGGCCGGAAACTGTCAACGGTATACCGACTCGTTGCGCTAAGGACAATAAGCGGCTACAGGACGATCTCGGACGAAGCCGCATTTGTCATCGCTGGAATGATTCCCATCGACATCGTCGCGGACGAGATGAAGAGAATTTACCGCAGGAAAACATCAATGCCAAGAAAGGGTACGCTCCATAGCCCTATGGCAATCTAGATGGGATAATGCCACAAAGGGCAGATGGACTCATACCTTGATTCCAAAAATCGATGTATGGATGAACAGAGCACTAGGAAACTGCAACTATCACCTTAAGCAGTTCATCTCTGGTTATGGCGGATACCGAAAGTATCTATACAGATTTGGCCATGACAACTCCTAATTTTGTCCCGAGTGTCCAAATCAGGAGGAGGACGAGAAGCACGCAATTTTCCTTTGCGGACGGTTCGCAGAATGGAGATAAAATCTACCAGACCCCCTAGAGGTAACTAACAGAATGGTGGAGTCGGAAGAATACTGGTTAAATATCTGCGGATTTGTATAAACTGTGCAGACCGAGAATAGAAGCCGAACAAATAGAAACACTGGAGTAGCATGATTTGCTTGCCAGCCCCGCGAAGTAATACCTAGCAGGAGTTCCGCGGGGAGAGTGGTAGAAGTTGTCTGGGTGTGGATTAGTACGTAGGCGCACTCCTGGCATCGAATATTTGGGTGTTGCGAATCGTGCATGTTAGTGGCCCGGGCTACCGCATCTTTAGAAGATTACCACATCCATTGGCGCAACCAAGAAAAAAGAAACATCGTTAGTTCCTCGTTAAATCTTCTCCTCCAAAGCCGGTCAAAGCAAATGACATCGAATGTCATACGAAAAACTTCTCTCTCTAAACGACCGAGGCTTTCTTTATGATAGAGTTCATGCTTCAGCGCCATAAAGTTGTACTGGGATGATTATGGTCTTAGCCCAAAGAAATAGCGATTGGCAAGAGTAATTACTGTACTGAGTTGCTGTTGGCAGAATTTAAAGCAGAGCCAAGGTAGGCAAAACCCCATCAGCGTACGCTAGTAGTTGCAGAGACTCTTAAAAGATTGTACCACCGGTGTTAGCTTGTGGATTACACACAATTCTTTCAATGATGATGTTAAAGAAGTCGCATGACAGCTCGTCATCTTCTCTAGAATCTTTTTCGACATCAAAGGTTTCGCTTCAGTCGTTACCGACCTTGATGGAGCAGCGAGCCATGTCCATCGACATTCTGTACAGACAGGAGCGATGCCAAAACTAGATATCGCTCTATATTGCTCGTTTCTATAAATGCTGTCATATGCAGCCTTAAAATCTATGAAAAGATGGTGGGTATCGATTTGGACTTTTTGAGCTTTTCCAGGATTTGCCAGAATGTGAAGACTTGGTCGATTGCGGACTTTGTTGGTCTGAAATCGCACTAATAGGGACCAATGAGGTTGTTGGCGAAGGATTTCAGATGTTCTCACAAAACATGGGATCAGATCGAATGTGCTATGTTAAGGAGACTGACGCCTCTCCAATTGGCACAGTTGAGGTGGTCTCCTTTCCTTTGTATTGGGCAAACGATGATGAGATTCCATTCATCAGGCATAAATTCTGAATAGATTTTAAAAATGTGGTGATGTATGCTCTATACAAAGTCACTTCAGATTTGAATACCTCGGCCGCTAAACCGTCAAGTTCAGCAGCTTTGTTGGATTTCCGCTTAAATATTGCTCTCCTTATTTTGTTTTGGCGAGGTGAACGGAAATTTTGACTTCATCGTCTAAGTTGGATGGTCAATGTTGGGCTTCGTCGTCGTCTTACAGTCTGCAGAAGAAGTTTTACCATATTCTCAGAACCAACTATGGCTCTACTATAAGGTTTCCTTCAACATTTCTACAGGTTTCTGTCCCTGGAGTACAAAGTCTCAATATTTTCTATTGCGCAGGAATAAGCAGAAATTTCTGATGGTAATCGAGTGAAACCCAGCACATTCGCTGCGGCGTCTCTGATGGCACGTTGGCGGCATTGCCACAGATCCTCGGCACTTGATGCTGGTGGCACAGAAGCTGTTGAAGGATTTCAGGATACGCGTTCGGCAAAGACTCTGGTGGTCTCTTGCCATTGCAGCTTTGTTTTTTTCCAGCTATTACCTTAGTTAACCCTACTGCGGCTGGCATTAAGGTATTATTGAAGAAAGATTAATAAATCCTTACAAACGAAATGGAAAAAAGCAGCTCTTTAGCGGCCTATCGTAAAGTCCTACCCAAACGATTTCTCTTGTATCTTTTCCGGTAAGAAATGCTTATAACCAAGGCGGGTCTAAAAGCGTAAATAAGCCCTGATTTGACTGCATTTACTACATAATACTCGAAGTTACACTTTGTCAAAACCAAATGTTATTACAAACTGTCTACTCATTACCGCAAGAATGCCAAAAAGGCAAACACTTCCTCGATACGAGTACCCAGATTGTCATATGTACGAGTATACACGATGAGATATAACATCCAATTAATAACAAACAGACAGAACACTCTTCCATTCCACATGCTAATGTATGAAGACAATTATTTTACAATTGACTAACTTTGCACTCAAGAACGAAGTGAGCACCATTGATCTAGCCGCAACTAACTACATCCCATACATCAAAAGTCAAGCGCAACTCTTGTCTATCCTCGTAAACAAAGACCAACCAAAAGCCAGGCATTTATCATTGTGATTACCAACATATTTCGTTGTACCCACCACATTCAATGTCAACAAACGAAGGTGATATGTTTTAGCGGAAAGAAGTTTTCCATTTATTCCCTCGAAACAATAACATCCTTCTGTCTGAACTCCTATATATGATATGTCCCAACAAAGGTCCTTTGAAGGGAAAAAAATTATAAATATTTTGCATATGAATGAAATCAAAATGGTTTCCAAGGCATTTGAATAGATTTGTGGTTGAGTAATGATAGTATTCTCTGCTTTGACGAAACCCAGATACTCGTACTCCCATCCTTTCAACTTATCATCTAACCATGCATTTGACGCTGCCGCTTCACTCTACGATACGAGTACTCGGGTGTAATTATTCATTTTGTCAGGACGATCTCAGAAAGATTACATTGCGATGATATGTGAATGAGTGAATTTAATTAGAATGAATGCATTTCTCATGGTATCCATATCTACATATCTTCATATCCACATCCATATCAGTTTTCATAGCATATCCAATGCATAGGTGATCCAATATGGCTTCTGTGATAAATTATCCTTTTTCTATGATGAGAAAAATGATTAAGTTGAACGCAATTAACAACACACACATACGGTGGTGTAGTACGATTATGCTAATATCGTATATTTGCTTTTTAGATTGCCATGGATCTGGTGATAATGATGCGCGAGGAAGTGTGCGATATCCTTACACCGAACCGAAACAATTTGCATAAACGTAATGAAACACTGGCATACTCCATTAATTTCCATCCAAACGAACTATAGATGAAATTCCTCAAGGTAAACACACAGTACGGGGTGTATGCAAATGAAAAATTCATCAACGAGTATCCTTGCTCAACCCTTTCGGTGGTTACCACCCCAGTGTGACCATAATGGAATTTGTAATTATAATTGAAAAATTGATTTTTTGTTTTTTATTAAATAGTCGACTTGGAATTTCGAAAACAAATTCGAAAAAATCTCAGAAGGATTTGTGAACTGCTCTGGTTTTGTGGGCGTGAATCTAGCTCATCTGAGATAAGTGAAAATTATCTATCATACAATAGTCTGAGCTACAAAGTCTGATATCACCCTTCAGGATGGCATCATATGCTAGATTCTAGGACTCCGAAGACACACTTGGTACGGCCTAATATAACACATTGATCTATCTTTTAAGACAAAAGCGTAATTCAAATTCCTGTGATGGTGGTGACTAGTATAAGGCCTCGTAGACGTGGCATCTTTCGACGGATTCGCTAAATATCGGAAGAGATTTATTTCAGGCGTATACTCTGTAGTCCTGCTAGTAACACCCACTCACGCCACCTCACAGTACCATCAGGGAATTTTTTTGAGACACCTGGGCTGGAAAACAGCAAAGCATCGACCGATATTTGCATCGCAAAACCTCAATTGCTCTGACACGAAATTCAACGCCTCACATATGGACCCAATTTGTCCTTTTTTTTAAAGGCGGGTGTTAATCACATTGAAATTGAAATATAATTTCATAACTTTCACAAGTAAATGCGCACAAGTTAGTTTTCACGGACTTTTTCAAATAACTCGGCCGATATTCCAGCAATTTCATGACAAATGTTCACCTCCAAATCATCTAAAGTTGTTGGCTTGTTAGAATACACAGACTGATTTTCTTTTTGACAAGAAAAACCGAGTTAGGACAAAAATTCAACATAGTACCGTTCCGTCTCTATACAAATTTTGGAAAGATCGTAGAGCATCTGGAAGGCTCGTCACATTTTTCTGAATAGACGCCACGTCATAAAAATGCTCTCATTTCATACTCCCTTCGGAATATAAAAAAGTCCGCCGGTGCCAGACTAGGCGAGAATACTTGGTGATTGATCACAGAAACTGGGTTACCAATAATGTTGACTACTTAGAGCAAGAACCAGAAGTCCGTTCAATACAATTCCGGGCGCACTCGCTGTATCCGTTTCAGCGTTTTCCTTCACTCAGCAAACGCACTCAACATTCTCACCCGCACTTCAAAGTAATACAGTTGGCCACTAAATCAAGTTATAGTGTTAAAATTTTTATAGTGGCTAAAGGAAGAACGAAACAATATAGATCCTTAGGCAAAACATCGTAGTGCCACTTACAGATTTTATATAAAATTAGTCCCTGGCGGTGTACACCACATACAAGAGTCTAAACTGTACGAGCGGCACGACCAATTGACAGGGCCGTTGCTGACAATAAGACGATCACCGAACTTCCTCTTCAATAAGCAAATTTTCTGTATATTCCCCCGCCACTACTCGACTCAAGAGATTTGGAAATAAAAAGTGAATAGTACTCTGTCCACCCTCCAGTAAAGACACCGTAAACAAGTGGTCCATCATCAAGTTGAAATCTGAAATCAAATTTCTCTTGTGAACTACGTATAAACATATTTCAACTACCCATCCAAGGAATTGCAAGATGAATTGATGCAAGATGCATTGCCAAGGCAATTGTAGACCCAGCCAAGGGTATTCTTGCTGCTGATGAATATGTTGCCACCATAGGCAAGCGTCTAATGGACATTGGTGTTGAGAACTCAGATGAACTCCGTCGTCAATATCGTCAATTGTTGTTCTCTACTAATCAACAACTTGGTTCTAATATTTCCCCTCTGATCTTGTTCCACGAGACCTTGCACCAAAAGTCTGGTGATGGTACCCCATTTGTTAAATAGTTGAAGAAGAGTGGAATTATTCCTGGAATCAAGGTCGACAAGGGTGTTGTCCGATTGATGGGATGTGAAGATGAAGTCTTGATAGCTCGACTGCTCGCTGCGCTTAATACAAAAAGGACGGTTGTGACTTTGCAAGTGGCGTTGCGTTTTGAAAATCGACAAGAATACCCCAAGCTACCAATCAATCTTGGAGAACTCTATTGTATTGGCTCGTTATCAACTGCCAATCTCAAGTTATTGTCCCAATTGTTGAGCCAGAAATTCTTACCGATGGTGATCACGATTTGGAACGTGCCCAGAAAGTCACTGAAACTGCTTCGGTTGCTATCTACAATTCTTTGAATGATCATTACGTCTACTTGGAAGGTACGTTGTTGAAGCCAAACATGGTTACAGCCGGTCAATCGTGCACCAAAAAATACTCTCTGTAAGAGGTTGCCCTCTCTACTGTTACAGCTCTCCGCAGGACTGTCCAGTTGCCGTTCCTGGAATCACCTTCTTGTCTAATGGTCAATCTGAGGAGCAAACCTTTGTGCACTTGAACGCCATCAACCAAGAGCCATTGTTGAAACCATGGGCCCCCAACTTCTCATCAGTACAGTGCTCTCCAAGCCACTGTACTCCGCGCCTGGGTCGGTAAGAAGGAAAATGTTGGAGCAAGCTAAACTGAACACTTGAAGTGTGCTAAGGGTAATGGAGAAGCAGCTATTGGCAAGAAAGTACAACCACGCTTATGTCAACATAAGCTGAAATAGATCACTTTCTGTTAGCCGACCATTTAGAAGTTTTCGTTTCGACATCTGAGACAGGCGGATAGTAAACACCAATCAATGAAATGTGGCTACAACTCAATGGTAACTCAAATGCGTCTTCTTACTGCTTCCATTTATAGCTCCAGTGCCTGATATTTCCAGGAACAAAACCTCATGACTTCGCGATCACATATTCTACCATCAATTCAGGGATCTCCACAACCCAGAAGCGTAAATAATCAGCAGATTTAAGTACACAACATAATGGGTCCAGGGATATGTCAGTTAGAAATAGAGGAATAAAATTAGGAGGATATAAGCAGGCACCTGGAGAAGAGTGAAAGATCGTATTTCGACAAATAATTCCAGCAGCTTAAAAAGTAGCGGAATGTGAACCTGAAACCCAGAACCTTTCAATCAACATTTCCAGGTGCACAGAATGGCCATGTACCCGAATGGTGTGACATTATGCTACTACTAAGGTGCTTACCGAGCAGCTTAACACTGGTCTTAGTAATATCCGATGAAAAGGCCAAACTCAAAAGGCGAATCCAGATCAGAAGATGGAAGAAGAACTCTGAGAAAATCTTAAACCATTTGAGTAGCAGAAGACCAGATTCAGAAGAACGATTTTCTGAATTTTTTAAACATTGACGTCCTCTAAAAGAACAAGGCAGTAAGCATAAACGGTGTAGTTTCTCATATTTTCAAGCTGTTGCTGGACCAACGATAAAGTTTTCGAAGTTCATCATAGAAATCGAGCAATCATATGAGCAATGGCAATGGCCAAGGAATACCCTGAACAGAAACGAGAAACTTCTGTATTCAACTTGGAAGTCGAATATGCTGACCTCTGCTCTGGATCCTCCTACATCGACCCTATCGATTGTGAATTATCTCAAGACAAGGCTTCCTAAGTCTACGCTTGCCCTGTTCTTTTGTCGACTTCGTTTTCGAAGTCATTGATAAAGTGAATAGCGAGGCGGTTTTAACAAAATTATTGCTGTTATTTAGGTGAAAATGTTTCCCTTTACACAACCTTTATCTGTCAATGAAAGGAAGCTGAGGAATCCAATGGACAGTGACATCCTTTCTAAAACATCATACGCCTATCAACTTGCTTACTAGGGGGCTTATGGCTTTCATAATTCGATCAAATCTTGAAAACCAAGAGAGAGTGTGACTAACTTTATCTCGTAAGTATCATCTCGATTGATAGCGGTTTCGAACTATATGAGGACTGCCCATAGTCTGGAATAGGGATGCTTTCATCAAGCTGGATAAAAGGAGTGAGAAACAGGCATATCAAAATGAGTAACACCATCCTAGAATCTTTGTATTCCTATTAGGGAGTAGTCGAATAGATTGGAATCCATATAGTCTTTTGCACCGACGTAACACATTTTGGGTTTCACGTATCCTTTGCCTCGGATAATAGTTCCGGGAGAATGAGTACCCCTAATCGCGAAAAACAAACTCAACCAAGCCAAACAATTCTATCATAGATAATCAATCATACTTAACCTCCTAAGAAGCTATCGTCAAATTTCTGTGTAGCATTTCCTTCTATTTGTACAGTTGCTTGGCCAAATTTTGTTCTGAGTCAAAGTCTTCGTCACATTCTGGTGTAGACATATGGTACTCCAGCTGTATTCATCGCTTTAGTTCCATCGTTCTACGTTCAGCATTCTTAAGAGATTAAAAAAGGGCAAAAATAATACCAGCCCGACAAAAAAACCACTCAAGCTCTATGGAATAATGAACACCTTCCGTATGGTCTTATGCCACCGAGCGCCTGCTGTAATTGGGATTGAAATGTGTCCCTGATCGAAAAATGGGAATAATTAGTATTCTTGATCATTTGATCATCCTGGGGAAACCCCATTCATATCAGTACCAATTCGAAATCATCGCGTAGGCTAGACTTCCCCTTTGGTCGAGGGTGAGAGCTACATGAAACTTCCGCCAGTCTTATGGTCAATGCACTCTGTGGTATGATATAATGGAAAAATGTTCATCGTGGACGCAGACGCTAGCAATGTTGGGATCGGAGCTGTGATCTCCCAAGTTCATGATGGTCAAGAGAAAGTGGTCGCATATTACAGCGAAGTACCCTTCAGACCTGAAAGGAACTACTATGTAACCCGGCGCGAGCTTCTGGATTTAATTCTGGCTCTAAGCATTTCCATAAGTACCTCTACGGACAAAAGTTCATTCTTTGGACAGACCACGCAGCTCTGAAATGGCTACTCCAATTTAAGAAGCCTAAAGGCCAAGTTGCAAGATGGATCGAGCAGTTGCAGGTCTACGACTTTGAAGTGCAACACCCTGCGATTTTAGGTTTAAACTATAGCCACCATGACGCTCCCACAAGGGGGCTTATCTCTACTGTTCAGTCTTGAACCGAAGTTAAAGGCTCTTGACTACCATAGTATAGAATTAAACTTCTGTCGGGCTACTAGTGAGACCCCTACAGATCCATTATATCAACTGGCCGCTTGGTGTTCAAAATTGTCACCGGTCAAACACAATGTCAAATCAGCTTAGCTCTAGCCATGTTTAATATCGATTATCGAAGTACTCCATTGAAAAAATGTAGCCGGTGTAAATGGATAGCGATACTTCCTTATCTATTCTCAATGCAATATAGCATACTTGGGATTCTATGTAGAATGCTTAGGAAAGCCTGCTCTTGCGAATCGGGAAAACTAGTTTCTTATTACTTAAGTGAAAGACAACAGAGTGCGGTGGCTAATAGGAAAATATCAGGCTTTCTTCCTATTAATAGCGGCGTACCACAGGGTTCCATTCTAGGACCAATTCTCTTCACTTTGTATGTGAACAAGCCTCCCGCCCAGATTAAACATTGTTGTGTACACATGCTCGTCCACAATGTCCAAATTATTTTAAGTCAGCTACTTGATATGATGGATAAAGCTACAAAGCTTATGAATGAGACCTATGTGCTATAGAAAATTTTGCTCTACAGAATGACCACTGTCTTAATTCTACGAAATCTAGAGCTTTGACATCCGCATTTTGTATGCAACAACCTCCAACGACCGACGGGAACTGTTCATTTGGTCACACTGTTCACCAGTGTTACAAGTGCCAAAAAAAAAAGTTTTTAAAAATCCCACATGTGGATTAGATACACAGATTGTTTGGCCATCATGATTCTGCGTTTTACGTAGATTTGGAAAGAGTCTCTGGCATTCGGAAAGGTATTAGCAATTAATGCTGAGTAGCATTGATTAATGGTTAAGGATTCCATCCGATAATGACATGACAGTGGCTTAACGTATGGTAACATCCTGGAACTCAACCATGACGATGCCAGATTGTCAGTTAGCTTTAGAGGAATTTTCTGTTTAATTTCAGATTTAAGGACTCGAAAAGGATATTCGGATGCATTTGAACTTTCAACCCTTTACTGATTTCATTTCCCACCACCCAAAATGCTGTAGGGAACAACAAAAGATTTGCCACAGAGATAAATGATGTTGAAATACAAAACTGACAAACGAATCTTTGTATCCTTTTATTTTTTTTCTTATTTTTTCTTAGATTTTTTTTTTCCAAACCAAAATCTGTATCTTTAGAGGGAATCTTTAATTTTCCTTTCAATAGAGATTTGTATCTTGTACTTCGTATGTGGCAGTGTTTTTCTTTCGCATTTCGACTGGCGACAGATAAAGTGGCAATAAAAATATCACAACGAAACGGATGAATCAGTTGGTGCGGTGGAAGTGGGGGGGGGAGGCAAAGTAATTTTTCATCTTCTTTTATAAGTAAAAGTCCATTCTTTCGCCGTTCATTCAGGATACGAGTATGTCGGAGGACAGGCGATTGTTTAGATACGAGTAACTCGCAAAAGCACAAAAATGCAGAAGGGGATGTGCAAGAAAAACACAACAGAAATAGGTCAGATAAATAAATCTTATTTCATTTTGACATGACGATTTCAGTTGGGTTACGACCCGGCCGTACCCAGTACAGTAGGCAATTGTAGAACATCGAGATTTAATCCTTTTAATTAATTGAAAGACTAGATTTATGGAGTGCGAAGTGGCATTTTCGGCTGCGGATGTCTATGTTCATTAATTATGATTACCCTTGTGCGGGCAATTAATGAATAGTTAGAAGTTGGGAAAGAATTAGGAGATGGCTTTGCCATGGTAGCTCATGGATGCGTATTTGTTTTTCTATTTTCTTTTGGGTGGAGTTTCCGGGAGTGATTTAGAGGCGTGGATTGTGGACAAATAGTTTGACGAGGAGGATGATTTAGTGAGCTGGAAGGGCGATTAGATTTCGAACTTGTAGTGGACAGGATAAAGTGTTTAAGCAAGTTTTAGTGGTCTACAGCCGAAGGATATTTCTGAGAGAAGAATCGAATAATCATTTTCCCCGGATTTTCATATTTATTTGAGCAGGGAGCATGTTCTTAACTTGACTGTGTGAGCTATTTCTAGTCACTTTCCTTACTATACTGAAAATGGCTAGAGGACAAAACTAGCTAATTTAAGCGCAAAACATTTCTGTGTGTTATGTGTAGAAGGCCAATACCTTGGGAGGTTGGAGGTCCCCACAACCATGCTACATCAAATACCCTAACCAGAAAGGTGTCGTATAAATAGCAATTGATGGCAACGAGATTCAAGCGCAATTTTCACTGCCTAAATTTCAACAGTTTACAGCTGTGAGAACAAAAAGTTTCACGGAAATACTATAAATCCGCAGGAGGTGCAATCATCTAGATTGAGGTGATGGAAGCGAATGAATGTGAAGTTAATTACATATTAATTCCACCCTTAACGAACGAACTTTTTTTTTTTTTTTATTGGGACAGATCGCTCAGCAAACGAACTAGTTAATTGTACTCCTTGTAGGGCTTTTACGAAGACTACTCAGCCTTGGAAGAAAAATAAATTTCCTACAGTACCAGCACCCACCATGTCAACGTCAAGAGATGCGAGAGTAGGCTGTAAATTCATAGAGGCGGTGTCGTCATCACTTTTACAGCAAGCGTCGCAGGATGTTGTATCACTTATGCCCAGTACATCTAAGCGCTTAAGAACAGCTTAGTATCTCTTGTGTTTTGCGCGAACGTCTGTTGTATAGACATTCAGGACCTAAAACCTCTTGTATCTTGCCTCTCGCACTGCTTTGCAACTCCACAACCGTTCAACCAAACATTCAATCCTTCCTGCAACTTTAGGTTCAAATCACAGCCACCATAACGCTCCCACGAGGGCCCCTGCCTCCGACCGAACCGAAATCTGTGGGGCCTGACTTCCGAGTTTTAAATCCTGCTGAGAACTACCTGCTACCCAACAAGACTTATGACCGGCCGCTTGTGACTGGTCAAATCAAACCTTCGGTGGCGTCAAACTGAAAGCGTTTACGATAAGACCAGTATTGCTCTACCCCCCGATTACTATTAGACAACGTCATTGATCATTGATGGTCATAGCCTCGATTATTGGAAGCACCCTATCAGGCACCAGCAAGCAGCCTGCAATCTTTCCTACTTTGGAACAGCAGGAAAACAGGTGATCTCTGAGAGACGTCGGGAAGCACTCGTTTGGTCTGCCGACAATTTGGAGAGTCATGCCATCTGCAGTTGTGTTTCTATGGGCCCCAACTGTCAATGAAAGACCTAACCGAGGGCGCAAGTAGTTTCCGGTTCTGTAAAACTCTCCTCTAAGCCTTGCCTACCAAGTTCATCGGCGATTTCATTTCCCGTGATCTCATTGTAACGATCTGGGAACTAGATGTGAATTTATCCCTCAGACTCCGTTCAGTCTTGCGTTCTCGAACTAGCTTAGAAGTTTTAGGAGGGCTCAGCAAGGCCCTAAGAGCAGCTTGGTTGTCGTTACAGATGCAAACCCTTCACTCCCTTCACTGGTCCTTCACAATATAGTACGTTGCCATCAAGTTTGCGTATATCTCCCTTTGGAAGACTGCCGCAAGTTTTCCTAATGAGAAGTGAAATCTAATCAAAGCCGTCCACCAGAAAGACACCAGCACTGCATCCCACATCAGTCTTGGAGGCTCTTAACTCAGATTCTGGCCGAAACCATTCCTGAGCACTTCGTTGCGCACGATTTTATATTTTTTTTGAAACTTAAATTCTGGTGTCATTGCATCAGATGGCATGTGATCAAAACTCCAGTGCATGTTGTACCGGAAGATGCCTTTGAGAGTGCAGCTAATGATACGAATATCCAGGGGAGGAAGATTCTTCAATGCATCTAGACCGGATCTACGCATGCAAGAGAAAGCCTCCATGCATACCAGACTTTGGTTTCCGGTAAAATCAACAGTGAGAGCTTGTTTCATCAGACAACCGACGCATACGATATAATTGGCCTTACCATTGCCTCGGCTACAGACCCCATGTCTTGCCGACAACTCCTTTCCGGTTAGTTCCTACCAAAAAGCCAACAGCGCCTTAGAGGCCTTCGACTTAATGTGTTTACTCCAACGAAATTTGCAATTCATCCTGTACAGCTATGCCAAGACAACAACCTCAGTTTTGAAAAGACTTATTAAAAGCGCGTTTGGAGTGCACTAATCGTCCATCACTTCTGCAAGCACTATAGAGCACGTAGTCGGTAGACACGATCCAACCGTTAGTAGAGCTGAATCATCTGCATATGCTTAAGCATAAATGTCAAAACTAATGATAGCGTTACGCATTGAGTGACCAAAAGGCACCATAGTATTGTAAATAGGACACCGCTGCAGGCAATCCCTGTTTGCGCCCGCCATCATGTATTGCATTCGGATTCAGTGTCCTATTCACCAGTATTGCTTTCATCTACAAAACTAGTGATTCTACTCAGTGTTGGCTCACCGAGTTACAAACGCCATCAGACTTCGGTCCCTCAACAGCTATGCCGACATTGTCAGAAAAGTTCGGATAACCCGCCCCAGATGACTAAGTCACCTTGAGCGCATGGTTATCAACGTCTCAGTCCGGAAAATTTTCGACTACAGCCCAGAGGTAGAGGACGACTTCATCTTAGGTGGCACACACAAGAAGACCTCAGCCAACTTCTAGTGCACAACTGGAGGCAGCTGGTAAGATACCGGACTGGCTGGAGGCATATCCGGGTCCGGGGTGGACCAGGGTCTCAGCGGTCCACCCCGGACTGTATCCCCTTCTAAGTAAGTAAGTAAGAACTTCAACTTCGAGGACGTGGATAGCACTGTTAACCTTGTATAAAAGGGTCCTCCTCAACTGAAAAAAATGAAACTAGTCTCTGATAGCAGATTGAATAGAATGTCTAGAGTTTAGACGTACCTGCCTTCAAATTCAAAATTAATGTAAGGAGAATCCAATCTTTCAGATACTATCCATATCCTCTTCAAACGTATTCAAACGGAAGAAGATTAACAACTTATCCCCTACCCCACACGGACTCGTCCAACACAAAAGAATCTTTCACTGAGGGTTAAAAAGTATAAATTGCTATGCCCAAAAAATGTGAGTGGCATTTCTTCCTTTCATTTCGCGTTACTGTAAATTAAAAAATCAGGTAACAAAAGGAAGGGAATGTGTCGGCCGCTCCAGTCAACGATCTTTTTACTTTTTTTTTCTATAATGAATTGCCCCGAAAGTAAGTACAATAAAAAAGAAAAAAAAAACGAAAATATGCGCGAAATTAAAATTCATTCGAAAGACTTCCTGTCCGAATATTCTCGTAGATGCCCGTTCGCCTTCATCTCATTGTATGCCCAGTACCTTTCAAGGTTTTTCTCGTTATTTCAAGTGGCCTTTGTTCCCAGTTACACTGTTGCTTTGCACTCTAAGTTTATACCACTCATCATCATCATCATCATAAAATTCATAATAACGAACCCCGGAAGACGAAAAGAATCAGCAAAAAGTGAATCCTTAAGGAATTCCATTTTTAAGACGAGCCCAGATTGTAGTGAAATCTTCTTCAATCACGGTCCCACGCCCCAAGGATTCAACACTCCTTTACAAATAGAAAATTACACCAAGAATAAAAAGTGCAAATCATGAAGAAAGAAAATTCGTCCATCCTTCCTTTGGAATCCTTTTAAGATTACTGACTTTTCCAAGTGACACTTGCATTGGGGAGAGTGTTGCCATAATGGCTTTTTTGGGTTTAAATTGCTCTTTTCCTCAATTTCTTCTGTAAAAAGTTTGCGTTTTTAACTTGGTGGATCCGAATCTCGTTACATGGTTTATGGAAGAGGACGAGATGCATCTGTTAACCACGGATATGAGAAGCCTAGAAAAATCTCGACTACCGGGCGCTCTTTAAGGTAAATTATAAATTTTTTCGGCCCATAAATACTATAGAGAAAAATAACTGTCGAGCTTACACGGACAAATCAACACTGTAACCTGTAACCCAGGTAACAATAATGGCACCTCAAATTCAGAATGCTCAAATGTGACGGTCCAAAATAAGAACTCTTAATTGTGACAAAACAGCAACAGTGACAGATGAACAGTGAAAATCAGTAAAGTACTCGTAATGTAAATCAAAATGACGGACCAGCAGCGATATAAGAGTATACGAGGGTTGTCTGAAAAGTTTCCGACCGAACAATGATAGAATGATAGGTTTTTTCTCAAAATTCTTTTTTTATTTTTCTACATAGTCTCCTTGTAACTCTACTCACTTCTCCCAGCGATGCTCCCATCTCTCTAACCCGTCCAAATAGTACTTGGCGTTTTTCTCTGCAAACTAATTGCTCACGAAGGTGATTGGCTCCTCATCTGACGCAATTCTCTGTCCTCCGAGCGCAGTTTTTAGATGAGGGAACAAAAAGAAGTCGCTTGGGGCTAGATCTGGCCAAGCAGTTCAAACCGTAATTCATGGATTTTCGCCATGGCAATCGCTGAGGTGTGAGACGGCACGTTGTCTTGTCTTGTTCTTGCTTTTTTTGGAGCCGTCTCGCCCTTTGCAGTCCACTTTTTTGACTGAATTTTCATTTCTGGTGTATAATGGTGTATCCGAGTTTTATCTACAGTAATTAATCGGCGCTAAAACTAGGATTTATTGCGCCTAAACTGCGCCAACAGAGCGTTGGAAATGTTCAACGAACACGTTTTTGGTCTAACGTAAGCAAACGCGGCACCCAACGCGCGGACAGCTTTCTCATGCTTAAAACTTGATTTAATATGTAACAAACACATTCTCTGGACATTTTCATAACCTCTACTATCTCTCTCACTTTTATTCGGCGGTCGTCTAACACCATTTGGTGAACTTTAGCAATGTTATCGTCAGTGGTTGCAGTTTTTGGACGTTCCGAACGTTGATCATCTCCCAAGCTCTTACGGCCACGTTTAAATTCAACTGCCGAAAATTTCAATGATGGTGCAGAGTCCTCATACACAGAGTTCAATTCATTTTTGATTTGCGTAGGCGTATTGCCTTTCAAAAACAAGAATTTAATAACAGCTCGATACTCAATTTTTTCCATTTTCACAAAAAAGCACTCACATCGACTCACTCAAACGACTGTCAACTAAAAACTGAGTGTCCAAAGTGACTGAAACTTCGGTAAGTAATTGTCAAAAGATGCAGAACTAGCATTCACTAGCTTCGAGTGCCGCTATCTTTACCCTGCGGTCGGAAACTTTTCAGACAATCTTCGTATATGTCAAATATTTGCGCAAGTATTCTTGAAATTTAACCTAAGAATAGGAAAAAAGTTGGCGTGGTTCAGTCGAGTTTTGTGTTTGCAATGATGTTTCGAACATGGAGAATTTAGAAGAGCATAGTCGCCATATTTTGCTTTATTATTTCACTGAGGCACGGGAAAATTTGCATAAAGTTTACGGGAGAAATGTGTCATTGAAAAACGCTAGTGCCAGGCCTGGTTCGCCCGATTCCATGATGGTGACTTTTCAGTTAAAAACCTTCATCGCCCCGGTAGACCTTCCGAGATTGAAAAAAAAAACGATTCGGGAGCTTTCTATCTCTCTAAAAGCGTCCGTTGCAAGCGTTTATAGTTCCATAGTTCAATAGTTGGACAGATTGAACGAGATAACTAAAATTTTTAAATTAAGTTTGCGATAGAATAGTGATTCTGTTACCAATTTGTAAAATCACACCGTTTGCCTTCGGTTTAGATGCGGTTCGAATCGAATAGGCTGGTGCCCTCTTCCATCAACAACATTGATGCGGGCTTCAGGCATCATAATTGCTGTTGTCACTACTAACCTTTAATCACAGTTCCATGATGCTCTTCATACAACTGCCCTCAGTTACAGATTACAAGATAGTTGAGGTTATCCCAATGGTGTGCACCAATTTAGGCGATGCATTCTTCTATTGCGTTGTCTCTCCAGGTAAGAATCAAAGACCTTCGACTTCGATATCCCTGTACATCTCGTAGAGTCAGTCTCCTGCTATATCTTTTCCTCCAAAGCTCACAAACACAACCGGGACTAAAAGAACTTCTAAGAATCCAGCCCAAGAACATTTTTATGATCAGGACTGGAATGATAAAAGGCCTTATATAGAAGTTGAATGTCCTTAATGTTCCTAAACAAGGGCTTATTGAATAATTTCGTTATTAGGCCAAAGAATTGGCGATTGGCAAATGTAAGCCTTCGTTTAGTTTCTGATGAGGTGTCACTATCAGAGTCAATAGCGGAGTTGAGCTTGACGAAATCCATAATTATCTCAAAGTTAGAGCTTTCTATTGCGGCCGACTTGTTGACGTTGCGCGTCACTTCTTATTGACACCATTTATGTACCTGCCTTTGCCTTCATTCACATCTAAAACCGTTTTTGCTGCTTTTGTTTCAATACTCGCAAACGCACCAATTTTGGTCCCACAGACTCTTGGAAGATTTTGCATCTGGAGTTGGCATGCGAGCTTAGCACCACTTTCTCAAGGATAATGCTACCATGGATAATGGTCACATGCAACCAATCTCCTTGTCTAAACTCTTTTTTGACATAAAAAGTCTCGATGAGATTGCTTCCATATGTTCTCCATCGTCATTCTGCACAATCTGACAGTTTGACAGGGATGACAAAACTGGCTCTGTAGAGTGGCAACACTGCCTCTCTTTCCCGTGCGCCGCTCTGATTGACAAAAATTACTCTACCATTCTATTGTAGTAACAATATTGGAATCGATTCTTTCGCACTTTTTCTCTTTCTATCAACTTAAGCCATTGTGGCAAAAGACAGCGATGAAAGGAGAAAGCATACGCTAAACCTCTGATTGTACACACATACTCATATGCGCGAAGTTGGTTGCATGTGCAAATGTATGGAGAGAGAGAAGAATATGTCGCTTCTCCCATGAAATGTATGCCTGCATTTAATAGAACCTGACAGGGTGGCACAATATTTTATTTCAGGTTTGGGAAATATGTGCTGCGTTAGTCATTAAACATCAATAAAACTCCGATTATAACACTTTCAAACCTTCTGACAGGTTTAGAAGTAAAAACCTTTATCCACTCAACCCTGTTTTTCCGAGAGCATAGCATAACATCGCCCTGCTCTATTGAATGTTTCCTATGGATTATGACATCTTTTTGTATGCACTGGCGAGATTCTAAATCAACTAGCAAATCTTCCAGAGAACATCGATTACACTATGCTCCAATATTGGTGTGACAAAGGCTTCATGTGAGCATCCCAGAGATTCCAGGGAATTGTAGCGTCGACGAACTCGCCAAAAATGGAACCTCTCTACCTATCGTAACGGAAAAGGGTAGCATCGGTACACCAATCGCTATGAGCAAACTAATACAAAAGCTGGATGCTAATAGAAGAACAAAAACTAGGTTGGATCAGCATGTGCAGCGACCAAACAATCTGGCGAAAGCGGGATCTGAATCGCTCTAAGAGTTCGATCCTTCAAAATAGGAAACATCTCAGCGCTATCATAGGTGGACACTGAACACTGTCTTATAAGCAAGCATGCAAGAAGGCTTTGCGTCTTCATTAATGATTTGTGCAGGAGACAATCCTCCACCAACTCCGTGCATGTCCAGCTTTCTCCTAAATAAGGAAACTCCACTTGGGGAACTTTCTTCTACAATAATTTCAGCGATCTAAACAATGTAGACATTAATAGTCTCCTAAGCTTCATCAGAAGCTCAAAATGGTTCCAAGAGTAGGAGAATCACAGTGGGTTGGTTTCTCCAACAGCCACTCTTACCTAACCCAACCTATTAGCACACAACTGGACAAAGTGCGTTTTAAAGTCATCATAATTTGGGAAAGTCTTACCGAATTTCGTATGGTAAATGTGACTTCACTTTTCAACCTTGGTGTGATAATTTTTCACAAGTTACCAAAGATGTGTGTAGCTGTCATCAGCTGTTCTCAGTAAACATCTGAACTGCTCTCTGAAAGCAGACCAAAATACAGGACACCTTTATAATCGCAACAAATTGGCAACATTACTCTGCAATTATTTTGATGCAAATCAATTTATGCTGGTTCCTCACCCTTGGACCATAACCGTTTTCAGTTGATGTTGGCATAAACGATACATTTTTCGCCAGAACTGATAATCCGATTTACAGAGAGGATCAATTTCATCGCCTTGGAGCTGCATATCGCAAATATTGATTGATTGTGTTAGGTGCGGAACCCAAAAATCTGGCTTTTTTTTACTAGTCTAAGACGTTTTAAGTTATTTTCAATTTTTGCGTGTTATGCATTTAACCTCTCTGCAATTTCTCGCACAGTCAGACTTCATCTGGTCATCATCAAGTTCAGTTTGTCTACCCGAATGTTGGTCATCTATGAATGAAAAATCTCCAGAACAGTATTTCTTGAACCAATTCTTACATGTTCGTCCTTAAAAGCAGTCAACACTATAAATTTTGCATATCCCTTTGCGAACCTCAGCAGGTTACATGCTAGCCTCTATGGGAATTAAAACGCAAAATTCGTTTTCGCACTCCATTGACATTGTACTAACAGCTGTAAACAAAATTATGCTCTATTTGCTTAGTTTTGCCTATTATGCCCAGCTTAAAGTGACAGCTATCAAATGTCAAAAGAGAAAAATTCATAAAGTTGACATATCGCAATCTACTCGTAAAAACTGAAATAACTTTCTTGCCAATTCAATATCCGGACAAGATGTGGTTGCAACAATGACGGCGATTTGCACCACACATAGCTATTTGGCGATCCAATCGATTACAACAATTATTTTCTTCGCTAACAGCTCTTCTGAGGAAGCATTAGAAAGTGTTATAATCTGAGTTTTAATCATGTTGAACTAACGCAGCACATATTTCTCAATACTGAAATAAAATACTGTGTGTGTCACCCTGTCGGGTTAAGTTAAATAGAGGCAGACTTTTCGGCGGAGAAGCGTCATTTAATTCTCTATGAATACATTTGCAAATCCAACCAAGTTTGCGTACACGGATATGTTGTTCAGAATCAGAGGTTTGACGTATGTTTTCTCTTTCATCGCTGTCTTTCGCCACAATAGATCAAGTTGATAGAAAGAGAAAGCATGTCAGAGCACCGATCTTTTTGAATGGTAGAGTCATTTTAAATGATGAGTTTGTCGGTCAATGCGGCGGCGATCGGGAAAGAGCGGCAGTGCTCCGAATAGATGCCGCCACTCTTCACTATTTAGAAATCGATTCTAAGATTTTTGTGAGAAAACGCCAAATAGAATGGAGATAACTTCTACATTGTCTGGGCGCCTAGTTGCCCAATTCAGCATTTTGGTCCGTCGGTCCCCTAGACTTGAAGGAGCAAAGAAAAATTAAGAATATAAGGAATCTATGGTTCTACGTATTTAAATATAATCCACACTCCATCAGCATGAAGGACTGCAAAGGGCGAGCCGGCTCCAAAAAAAGCAAAAACTGTTTTTTCGGCTGGCAAAATGATGGCGACTGTTTTTTGGGATAGTACGGGAGTTATCTTAATCGATTATCTTCAAAAAGGAAAAGCTATTACAGGAACATACTACGCATCATTGCTTGTCAAGCTGAAGGCAGAAATTGTGGAAAAACGGCCACATTTTCAGAAAAAAAAGAAAATCCTGTTTCACCAAGACAACGTGCCTTCTCACACCTCAGCGGTTGCCATGGCGAAAATCAGTGAATTACGGTTTGAACTGCTTGAACAGATCTAGCCCCAAGCGACTTGAGGAGGCAATCACCTTTGTGAACAATTATTTTGCAGAAATAAACGCCAAGTACTATTTGGACGGGTTAGAGAGATGGGAGCATCGCTGGGAGAAGTGTGTAGACTTACAAGGAGACTATGTAGAAAAATAAAAAAAGAATTTTGAGAAAAAACCTATCATTCTATCATTATTCGGCCGGAAACTTTTCAGACAACCCTCGGCTCAGATGCAAATAAACGCGGGCAAAACCATCTATTGCAAAAACACCCAACCACTTTTCGAACAACTCGTAGTGAGCTTGTTTTAAACATTGGATGTTGGTTTCCATACTTTCTGAGTTTTCGTTTGGATATACTCGTACGCATATGGTATCTATTTCAGCGTTTGCGGCAACACTAATCGGAAATACATACTCGTACTCGTACATATCCATGCACAATGAAATGGAAACGAATTTTGGAACGAAGGGAGGGCAAGGAAAATGTATTAATTAATTCCTTGAATCACATTCTTTCAATGTTTTCATACAACTATGTACGAGTACAGCACTTAGAATTCAATGTCCTGTTCCTGAAGTACCCGTAACTATTGGTCTTCGTTTTTATATTCGTATCTTTGTGCGTTCCATCTACTTTCTGCATGTTTAACTTGATGCGATAGGGAACATAATGACTTTGGCTACCCTTGGATACTGATTATGGAGCAGCAGTTACTCGTACTGGTGTATTTTTGTTTTGTTCCTTCCAGTTTTTCCTATTTCCGTCTTCCCTCAAATATAAGGAAGAAAGTAATAAAAATATCTCAACTAGAGAGACGTTTGCTGGTCGACGAGTATGTCTTCTCTCCTGACACAATGGATGAATTCCTTTTTGTCAGAGAATTTTCGTGCGCCTGTTTTTCCGTGTTTTTGTACGGCCTTATGTGTATCTTAATGGTGTATCTTTTGGCCGACGAATTCGGGTGATATCGGTAAATTAGAATTTTTCATTAAAATAAGTGTTGCAACCATTTGACTGACAGACAATTTTTTCTATTCCAAGCATATCGTCGTCCTTCTGGACTTTTGGCATTATTTGTAATATCAAGCAAAGTGGTTCTATCTTGAGTACTTACCGATATTACTGGTGGGTTGGTTCGCCATTTGATTGTTCTTTTCTCATTAGGCACGGTAGTCCTTAGAATACTCCATAGTAAGATGCTATTTTCTGCAAATTCTGGTTGATGGTAGTGCCCGCTTTTGGGGTGAGGGTCGGACAGATTACTTGTTAATGGATAAGGCAAGGGAAGGACAACTGGATGAGTGGTGGATGGTTAGTGGTGACTATGGATGAAAGGTGCATTGTTCCAGAAGGTGATAATTTCCGATGTGGCTGTTCAATTGCTTGACGTTTCATCCCTTTTTTTTTGTATTTCCATTGTTCGAGAGGATGTTCGTAGACAAGCTAATAAAACCGAACGGGAATGTTGTAATTAAATGGCTTTGTAAGGATTTGCGTTGTAATGCATGAACATTGAGAGAAAGGCCACTGCATGGTTGTTGATACTTCCGGCTGATTTGATAATGTTAAGATCAAATTGCAATTTGATGTATAATGTGATGTGATGAATGCATTCATTTGATTTTACGACAACCCATGGAGAGAAATTGCGGAGATTAATTTTCTAATTAAGTTACGAAGGAAATTGAGTAAGGAAATTGGAAACGAAGTTGTATCTTATTACTATATGCGTAGGCACTTAATAGAATAGGAACGGTGTTGGTATACTTTTTTCTTTTGTAGTGATCATTATGATGATACAGAAAAACAAGACAACACCATTCTACTGACATCGCAGGCGTCTGTAGGAGGATATCATATCTAGTCTCCCTACATGACATATGACTTCAAGAATCCAGCTGCACTGCAAGTGATATGAATAGCTTTCTTGGATCATTCCTAGAAATTCTTGGACAACTCTACATTGAGTTAAATAGGATGGGAGCGATTTTATTGTAGAACTTGTGTGGCAATGCCGCTGGGGAGAGTATTTATCTGCTGCCCTTTTTCCTACTATATAGAAGAATGGACTTAGCAGTTGCGCAAAATATTTTCTGCTTTGAGTTGTGTGTCATGTACTTATTTTTCATGCATCGATACCAGACTGAACTAATTGCACGTTTAGCTTCGGATGATGTGAACGCAAGGTGTTTGTTCATATCTAAGTACTCCAAGATCAAAATATTTCTATTCACGAACGATTTCGATGCCTTCTCCCTGATAGGTCCACTTTTCATTCCTCGAATACCTGCCGCCACCACTTCTAAAAATCATAATTTTGGTTTTTCAAGATTCAGAAAGAGATTCCAAGTTCTACAGTATGCGTCAAGTTTGTTTATCATTAGCTGCATTCCTTCCACGGAGTTTGCCAGGAAGACCATGTCATCTGTCATCTGTCTGGCCTGGAATCTTTTTCCGACCGATCTCGATACCACCTACATATGTCGTTAAAAAACATGATGAATAGTTTCGCACTTAGAATGCACCCTTGTTTTACTCCCATAGTCGTTTCAAATTCTTCTGATGTAAGTTCTCTATCTCAAACATAGGCGACATTGTCAGCGTACATCGCTTTCAGGATATTAATCACTTTGCTTGACATTCCGAATTTGTAGAGCTTATAGAAGAGCGCTTCACGGCCTACAAAAAAGGCATACAGTTCCTTATGTGTTCACTTATATATCTCAGCGATATTGACAAGTGAAAAGATTTGGTCCACTGTTGAGTAATTCTCCCTGAATCCAGCTTGGAATTCATTTAGAACTTTCCTGTCCTCTACCCATTGTGAGATTCTATTAACTGGTAACGTACCGAACAACTCAGCCGATGTATCCAAGAAAGAGATTCCTCTGTAACTTGAAGCAACTTCATAACTTTCCTTTTTATATAGCGGAAAAATGATTGACTTCTTGAAGCTCATGGGAACCTCGGTTGTTTCAAATATATGGTTAAACTCTGCTGTAAGTGCAACCAAGAATTCTGTCGAACAATATTTATATGCTTCAAAAGGAATACTGCCATCTCCAGGGGCTTTCTTGGCTTTCGAATTTTTGATGACCTGCTGCACTTCATACAAGGAGAACGGTGCGTCTAAGAACTCATCAAAAGACATAGGTGCGCATCTTGAAAAGTTGGTGAGGTTTGTTTGGTATTAAGTAGCTTATTAAAGTGGGGGTTTAATTCCTGTGCCTGCAAAGATCGGGCTATGGTAATTGACTGACCATTTAGAAGCTTTAAAGCTTTGTGGGATAGCTATTTTGATTAATTATGTTAGTTCCTCGATAGTTAGATGTGTGTTTGAGGCATAAAATTTGTCGAGTTCTATGTTCAGATTGTTCCGAAATGAATCGCGGAATCTGTCAACTATAAATCGAAGCATTCAGCGCCCCAAAGAGGTTGACTGAATTAGTCTAAGGAAACACAGTCTTTGCTTTAAGATTCCTCCATGTTTTCCATTTCATTATATCGTCAATCTTGGAATTGACGCATTGCGGTCCCACTTACCTTCGACCCTAGGATCTGGGCTGTTTGAATTATGGTCATAAAAGGACCATCTGCTCTTCGCCATAAGGACCCATTTGGTGCCAGTTAATTTTATTAATTTGCATTCCGTATACGTCTGATGTTATTAGCACGACTTACGAAAAGTTGCTGGGCTTCCAAATCTTTCCAATCAGTCTTATGTCATACTTTGATATTGGTCAACGTCGCGGATGCAGAGTACACGTAAACAAATACAGATCGATGTGCTCTTCAAGAACATGGCATCATTTCTCAATGTTTTTGACAAATAATTGGTTGGTTGTTCCGGCTCAGCGTGAATCTCATCGGCCGGTGATTGCCTGGTTATGTGGCCCACGAAACTGCGTCAATAGGATTCAGTAGCAGGCTATCTGTTACCGAAGCAGACGTTCAGTGCCCTCAAATATCTAAAATAACATTCAAGCGACGATGACAGGCTACGCAATTAAACATCAAGCTATTGCCAGCTTGATGCGTTTGAAGCGCGTCCAGGCCCTTCTAAATCCCGACCAAAATAAGGATGATTTCCTATGAGCGAGCAAATTTATCACTTCTGTGGGACTAAAAAACCGAAGAGCCATTACATCCTTTCAAAGTCAATGCTCGTTGTGACAGTTACGGAGGAAAAGTGGTTGGCCCGTATTTTCTTAAAGGCCGTCGTCGAATGCACTGTGAGTTTAATTGGTGAACTGTAGGGAGCAATGGGTAATGAGTTGTTACTGTCGTAAATTGAGGTATTAGGTTTGGAAAATATAAGGGCACACACAGGACGAGCGCGAATGGGCATTTCGCAGTCGCTTAGTCTTTGATTTAGGGATTTGCACTGTTCTAGCCTATTCCGGTCTTCCTTCGTTGGTCTATTAAAAGAAACTTTGTCAGCCATAAATAAGAATATTTGACGAAACGTGAAGCATTTATCGCTAAAAGTGTTAAGCAAAGTCATGAAAACTTGGTTATAATCCTTTCTCTTTGGAGAACGCCACTGGATCCAGACTGCCTATTAAAGTTAAAATGATGAGCTTAAGGAAAGTAGTCTCGGTTTCTCCTAAAGAAACGAGGATGCCACAGCAGAACATTTTCTCCGCTATTGTCCAGCATATTCAGGAGACATGAGGATATACGTAATCGTATATTAATTTTGTCTCCTCGGTAGACAAAGATGTTTCTACATGGTTTTGCCTTTGGCACCTATTCCTATCCGCGTCGGGAACAATGAAGTAAAGTCCAGGTCAACCCTTTAGTTACCAACATGGCTTAGTGCAATTGCTTCGAATCCTCTATTGTTTCACGTCTATATTGCCTCCACATTAGCCGCAATTGTTTTGTTTGGCTTGCGGATAAATCTCAATCAAAAATCTACTCGCGGACGATGTCACACTCGTCTTGACGGTGAGATCCTCTGAGGAGGCCAAGCGCAGGATACGGTTGGCGGTTGCGAAATTGCCAGACTTGCTGCGGAGACACGGCTTTGAGCAGGTATCACAAAAGACGGATACGGTTCTCCTCACCAAACCACAATGGTTCGCGGGGGACTTCCATATGAACGTCGTCAGGTGGGGTGGCCGCGCGAGTTCAATAATTTGCTACCTCGGAATGTGGATCGACTCATGGCTCACCCTTTTGGAATTACATTGGAAGGGCGGCTGATAAATCCACCAAGGTGGCAGCTGCACTGTCTAAATTAATGCCCAATGTAGGAGGCCCGCAAGAGGACAAAAAATGCTTAGGATAGGTTAGGTTGGCGGACTTTGCAGCCGAGTCCATTATATACCCCGGATACACCGGATAGAGGAATTGAAATAAGATGGGAATTTGACTGCGGCTCCTAGTTTTGGTTTCCGCTTTCTATCTCGTGTTGGTTGTCGTTTGGTTCCTGAGCAGGTCTAAGCCATCTTACTGCATACGCAGAGATGTAAGTGAGCCAGCAAGTAGTTCTGAGGGGCCTTGGAAGTAATAACTTCCTAAAGTTCTTTGTCTCAAATTACTAATGCTGGGACAATGGTACATATAGTGGCAGGTACAAACTGAGAGCCTACGTCCCCAAAGCCTTTGCGCGCCCAAAAGATTATGGTCTGTGAGCAATCTAACAAGAGTAGCTCTGCTTTTCAAGAAAATCTTTACTGATCGGGATTTGCGGGATTACGGCCAAGTTTGGCTGCTGCTGCTGATGGTTGTCCCACCTATGGAGGAAAAGTCAAATTGTGGTATTATCCTTTTAGGTGTGAAAAGATCAAGCTCTGTTGATTCCCAGCCCACAGAGCTGGGCCCATTCTCCAAGAATTCTAAGGGTATAGTTTGGGATTTCACTGATCTTGTGGAGGAACTCGCCGGCGGCCATAAGAACCACATCATCCGCGTATGCCGTGGGTTTTGTTTCTTCCCTTTTTAGATTATTTAACTACTTTCGTTAACTACTAGGGTCCTTGGGGGGGTTCCTCTTGAGGTGATGTCCCTCAATACCGTGTTGCCTAGTGTTGTATTGTTGTATACAGGTTGTCAGGTTCGTTAATGCAGGATGGACTCCAGCGGAATGTTAACATTGTTGAAAGCTCCTGCGATGTCAAGTAAGACTCTTAGTGTGTGTGCTCTTTGCCGTTTCAGTTTCCGTACCTTTGCCTTTTGTATAGCCATGCTAGTTTGAGACTAAAGGTGCCATCAGACGGTCATCCAAACTTGTCTTCGGGATGACATCATGACGTCACTATGACGTAGAATTTGTCCCAAAGTAGTCATCCCGTGTAATCGCCTGTCATCCGGAATTTCATTGAACATGTCAACCGGATGACATACCAGATGACACGATTTCTATGTCATCCAGATGACTGATTTGAATGACCGTGTGATCCCTTGTCATCGCTATTGGGACTGGATGACCAAATTTTTTTGACAGCGTATCATCTGAATGACAAGGTCCCATGGATGACATTACTGAATTTTTCACATTGTCATCTAACATCAGATGACACGTTTCTATCGTTTAAATAGTTAAAAGTTAATTTTCGTTTTGTTTCGGTGATACAAGATGTGTGACAACGACGGGGAAGCCGATATTGAAAACACCCACGGTTTCAGGAAAAAAGTGAGCAGAAAAATATTATTTTCCTGGGACCGTCAAACAGAGTCTGCTTTAATTGCAGCTGTTCGAGTAAATCCTGTCCTTTTGGATAGTGGGCGGAAGGATTGCAAAACTCCGAACTCCAAAATTGATTCCTTGAAACAGTTGACGGTCAATTTAAATATTGAGGGTGTTGACAATGTCGAGGCGCATCTTAAATAGCAATCACTTCGTAGCCATTTTAAAGCCCATTTGGGCAAATTTCGAGCCAGAAAATTCGGCCAAGGGACAGGCGAAATTGCGAAAGCATCGTGTCCCTATCTAATGAAATGACGTTTTTGGAGTCTTCCGAAGTGACACAATCGTGTCCATCGACGTCCACATTAGAATTGGTAGGTACTCGTACTTCAATTGATCTGCTCTCATGTACCATATGTATACATTCACACATTACTATATTCGTTTGTTGTTTTTCAGGAGGATGCGTACGATGATTACTCAATTTTAAATGAGTTGACGCGGTTGTCAAACGCTGAACCATCCCTTTAAGCTGCCCAACCAACACCAGTTCCGAAAAGAAAAAGAAACAGCGAAAACGCTGTCGTCAGCAGCAACGCAATCGCCATCGTTGTCCTCGAATTCCAATTCTGATAGCTTTCGGAATTTGGCGGCTGAAGTATTGAGAAAAATATCACGTAAGCAAGACGATCGGCATTGTGTGTTCGGTGAACTGGTCGCATCACATTTGCGAAGACTTCCAGAAGATGTCGCCTTCAATTTGGAGGGTCGAATCATGTAATTGATCTACTCTCAGTCGGCGCCTTCACTCACAAATGTCACCGACCCGAACACCATGCCGAATAATTCTATTTCGCCACCGCAGATTGACTCCACACCGAATCAGTAGCGTTTTTCTCGGGCACTTTTTCTATTGTTTTATTTCTACTGACAAATTTTCATCAGTGTCATTAGTGTCATCCGTGCCATTAGTGTCTGATCGCCTGTCATCCGGCTATGTCATCCAGGCATGTCAACCGGATGACAAAGCAAGCGTGTCATCCATTTTGGGACAAAATGAGACTCGGATGACCGAACGGATGACACTGTGTGATCGGGTGTCATCTAGCGGATGACACGCTCGCAGATGACATGCAGATGACAACCGAATTACAAAAGTTCTCTAACGTCAGCATGTCATCCGGATAACAAGTTTGGATGACCGTCTGATCGTACCTTAAGTCTTCTAGGTGCAGATTGACAAAAGAAGCTTCCTAGCGTCGGTTACTAACTCTATATGAGTATGAGGTGTGGGCGGATGCGCTATGAAGACAGGGATTCTGAAATCGTCTGACTTCGGTACAATGTGTAGAGTCCCTCCAAAGCTCGTGGGCGAGATCGGTTAGCGTTGTGTTGATGGCTCGGGAGCGCAGAGAAAAATCTCTGTCTCCGGAAGCCCAACAAGATAGCGACAGGAAGGATAGAATGTTGATATTTTGGCACTGACCCATACCCGTAGTCAAGATAAGGTAAATTACTACCTTACGCAGCTTCTTTCGAACACGGGCAGTTCAAGGTATGTCTCCACCGCATAGCAGTGAAATCATCACATATCACACGTGTTTCGTTTTCGCAAGGTGGCATCAGCAATGTAGGCTGTTAGGGGGCCGGATTGGGGCTGATACTCCCGCTCGAAAATATCGTTCTCACGATGTTGAGTTGCTAGGATGCACGGAAATAAAGAAAAAGAAGAAGCAAGCTGTAGGCGAGCTGGGTGACTTGTCCGCTGGCGGTGCATATATCTGCTGCGCTAACTCCTCCGTTGCCAGCTGGGTGAAACATCAGAACGAACAGCCACTATGGGAAGTCTGAACAGAAGCCGTGGGGATTCTTCCTGTGGGTGGCTTTTAGAGTAAGATACGAGGCTGCTCGTTACTGTCGAGGGGTTCTAAGAAGCCGAATGGTAGAATAACGTTTAAGTAATACTAACGTGGTTGCAGGTGGCTTAGGACACAAGGCAAGAGAGCAGTTTTAGTGAGCTTGATTCAAACCCAACAATTGCACAATTCTCACACTATCGTAAGTCTCTACCGTGTCCATCCGTATCCATCTCTTCAATATTCAATATTCTCTCCAATACTTTTACCAGTATTTACTTTAGATCAGCGCTAAATTTAGAGGCAAGAAGGTAAGAAGGTAGTCTCATTAGCGCACGCCATCTTCAAAGCGCGTTAAAAACTTTCACAATCTTCAGAGTACATTCCTGCTTTTGGCCTAATGCAATCTTACATGGTGAGATAGTCTTATGTCCTTAAGAAATTAATTGCGTAAATAATTCCCCAGTACTGTCAAATTGTTTCCCATCCAGATGGAATGCAAAGAAACTAATCGAATAGACAACCTTGCTTATTTTTAGCGCACCCATCTTTACCTACTCGTATGTATCATACTATAATTTATTATTCACCTTAATGAGGTACTTACGTTCCAAGCAAAGTCTGTAAATAGTCAATAGCAACACTCTGCTTCTTGAAGACATACATACATACGAGTACAGAATAAATCTCAACTCAGAAATGTTTGCCTAAGGCATCCCCCTAATAAGAATGCCAACATCTTGAGAGCAAAAATTCAATATGACGCAGCTTCTGTAGACTGCGATTCCATATGCACTTTCGTACTTTCGTACTCTTGTGCTAGTGCTTGTAGTAGTACTCATACGCCTTAATAAAGCAAACATCATTCAGATGGAATGTATCTGCAAATAAACTTTAGCGTACGCCAAAATGCATATTTCATCGGTTGGGTACTCGTAAATGTAACTGAGATTGAGAATTGCCGACGAGCAAATAGATGTTTTGTGGGCACAAAGTGCATTGGCAAATTACAAATGTGAAGTTACAGCATCACACCGTAGTGTGTATCTCTAGGATGCTGTGTGTGGAGAAGATTTCCTTTCACCACAGACCGAGGGTAGGTAGGATAGAAGTTAGCTTTTGCTAGTGAAATGAGATTAAATGAAGTCTCACCCTGTGGAACTACCGATTGATTTATGATCTCGAAGAAAGACTAATTACTCCTCCTCGAGCGTATCTACTGACATTGCAAATTGAGACTTGTCTGGAAGTTGTAGTTGCATTTTCACCTCATAGATACTTGTACATCTGTATTATATGAATTCTTGGAAATGCAATCACTGAACCCTTCGTCAAAGTCCAAGTTGAAAAAGGGAAAGAGGGTTGAGTGGTCAAATATGACTCGTCTAATTCATAAGATTCGAAGGAGTGAGACTGGAAAAAACAATCCACTGGACACGTACATCAAGATAGGAATGCACGAGTACGGGGATCATTACAATTGAAATGCAAAATGAGATGGGAGTTTACCCTAATTATCCTTTATTTGCCATTGTAAATGATAAGGACCCTTTGCGATTTTTTCCAGACGAGGACATACGAGAGAACAATTCCCAAAGAGCACCTCCATTAGTGACCACGATAATTGCCCCAAGCTGCTTACTTGCGCTGCCTTCTGCAAATATCAAATCAACCATCGTCGTCGTAGTTGCAATTGGAGTTGGAGTCGAATTCAGAGTTGGAATCGGAGTTGTAGTAGTCGGAGTCGGAGTCATCATCGTTTCGGTTGTTGGTTGATGGTGAACGGTCGACGGTCGACGGTCGACGGTCGTGTTCATCTGGGCACTTGTGTCAAATGTACATATACACCAGGCTTGAGTACACTAGATGGCTAGGTAGGAAAGGACTTCTTTTTACCGCCCACCCACTGAAGAGGGCGGAATAGAGAGATTGAGATGAAAACTGAGGTTTCGCAATTAATTTCCACAATAGAACTTTGCTTTCCGTGGAAGTACGAGGACAAGCACGACTACGAGTACGAGTACAAGTATTTGACAGAGGTTTAGATTTGGATTGGGGGTTTGAGATGAATACAGAAGGCTACTCGGTACAGCTTGCTTTGGGGAATTGCTTTTTTCCCTTCTATTTTGGACAGGAAATTGCAACATCAAAGTGGTCGGACTGAGGCAGGTCCTTTTTTATTTTCTTATTCCATTTGCATGTTCCTCAAAAATGTTCCACCCTCCCATATCGGTGTAGTGAGTAAAATATTCTTCACGGCGTTAGGTGGAAAAATTCATAAAAGATAAGTGTTATGGAATTTTTTTTGTTTTTTTTTGTTTTTCTGTTGTTTGAGACGAGTACAAGAGTATTTCATGTTTTCATTTTTAGTGACATCCGGTTGAAATGGAGACTCGTAAGGGACAAAGTCCGTCAGGGTGTGCGTTTTTTGCTTTTAACTTGGATATTTTAAATTGATGAGATTGTGGACTAAGAGTTTATTTAATGGTTTGCTCATTAAGGCGATAAGACGAAAGTTATTAGGGTGTAGTCGAGCTTAAAAAAGATTGGGGCCCAACTATTAAAAGTGGAAATTGTGAATGTTTTGGCTTAAACATTTTGCTTCAGTTGTTGCCGGACGGCGAGTCAGTGGAATTTAATTAAACTTTTATATTTGCACGACGTTGTTTTGAGATTGTTCTTATTTGGCTATTTAACCCAATGTCTGGCAGAGTTGAAAGCAGGATGTAAGTGGTCTATGACTACCCCAATTAAAAAAAAAATTGATAACTCTTCGGTATGTACGCGATTCCCTTCTCTCTAAACCTACCAGCTGGTAAAATTGTCCAGCCACTCCGGTTAATTTCAAGGTACATGGCAAAAATTCTATTTCTTGAAACTAAAACTTTTACGCGAGCTATCTGCTGAGTTCTCGGGCAACTCAGGGAGACGGAGGATGTACTGATACGCCTTCATACCCTAAGCACTGAAAAGTGAAAAATATACTCCCACATGGAGAGAAGGAATCGGGAAAACAAGGATATCTCTTGTCTTATTGTGGGCTTAGACAAAGCGTCTGTCGAGACCATTGAGTCTGAACCTTGGAAGGGTTAATTTCCTCTTTATTTCCAAATGAGTGCAGAAAAGTGACGACTACCCCAAAACTCATCTATTTTATGCACTCAAATCAACTTTCAGCATTCCAAGTCTGCTACTATCGGAGGTACAACGAATTCAGAATCGGATGTGAGGTCTCGACCTTGTTGAAGGAGAACAAATCCGCGGAAAACCAACTGGACACTATTTAAGAAGGAGCTCGGCAAGTCCAACAGTGCCCCTCCTAAGCAATTCAGAGCCTGAGTTGTTGTACCCTCACAAAGTGTTTTGAACTGGCATGACGAGCTAGAAAACAATCCACCAAGGAACCGGCAATCTCAGCGTCTTCGTAAAGAAAACTTCTAAACAGCTAAGATAAGACTAATTTGGAAAGACTGGAGTATTTACAGATCGAAGCAAAAGGAATATTGGAAGCTAATTCGGATTTCGGTGATTGCAAAAGAATTTTGCGAAAAGATAGAAATTGTTGGTTAAGCCAATTAACTGGTCAAAGTCCCCAAAAGGGGATGATCAACCAAGCTGGAGTCACCCAAAAAATCTGATGGCACCTACACAGAGTCGAAAGTAGAGACTTTTCATCTCATATTTGAGGCGCACGCAACGTAATCGGAACCAGCTCACAAGCAGCTCCTATTAACGAAGTTGCTAGTGAGTTGAAGAATACAACACGCCGTAGCTGGTACATCTCATCGGTTGTGGTGATGTGTGAGGCCATTAAATGTGCTTTTGCTTGGTTTAGTGGCTTCCAGTTGTCTGGCACCTACATATATCCAGTTATGTTACAAGAAGCTGGTAGCAACTCTGAAGAGAATCTTCACTGCTAGCATGCGTACATTCCGAAGAGAACTAGACACTCGCCAAGAGCTTCGTACCTATAAATGTGACTTCCTTAATGTTGAAGAGCTCAATGTCGACAAAACTGCTTTACGAATGCTTCCTACATGCTACGTGCTTACCAACGCGAAAGATCCTCTGAGAGTGCGCTTCCAAAATTAAAGGTGTCATCGGGGGTGCATTCGACAATGTAACTTTTGGACCGCACACGTAACTCGGCCCGGCCAGACAACACGGCTTAGACGAATAACTAGTTTCGTAGATCAAAGCAATGATGGCGAATAGGACACTGATAGCGCAGATGCCGACTGTGGTAAATGTGTGATGACCGTGGAAAACCGGTTGCCCGTAAGGTGGCGTTCTGTCTCCACTTCTATGATGCATGTCGTTCGACTCACTGCCTAACGCTCTCAATAGTTCTGACGTGTATGCACAAGAATACGCGGATGGTGTAGCTGTACTGTCTGTTGGATCGTGTCTAGCGACTGTCAGCTCTAAAGCACAGGCATCCCTACACGTGATCGACGATTGGTGCACTAGAAATAGGCTTTCAGTCAATCCTCTCAAAACTGAGGTAGTTCCCCTTACGAAAAGGAGGAAGCTGACTGGTCTGACTCATCTAAGCTAAATTTGTGGGTGTCATCCTGGATAACAAAGTTCTCTAAACTAAATATGTTAAGTCGAAAGCCTCCAAGACGCCGTCGTCCTTCTGGCAGTGCAAAGGAGCTGTCGGTAAGACATGGGGCCTGTCACCGAAAATGGTCCTCTGGATCTATATTCGTATCATGAACTGCACTCTCCAAGACATATTCCGTTTAAAAAAAGTGATTTTTGGTAGAATACGCGCTGGAGCTTTAAGACCTTGCATGCCGATTGTCTTAGGAATCTGCTCATATGGATGGTCTGATGCAATTACACCAGAACTCCTACTGCACAAAAATGCGAAATCGACTTTCCTGTGCTCAAGATTGGTTTCGCTCAGAATCTGAGGCAGGAAAGGAATAAAGACTAGTGTTCACGGCTCCGAAACCGATATAAGATGCTGCGCAGGTGTCTTTCTCGAGGACGATAACATTGGATTTCACCCCTCGTTGGGAAACCTTGCGTCTGTCTTCCAAGCGGAGATATACTCAATCCTGATGGCAACGAACTAAATTTTGGAGGGGACGAAGTATCTGCATCGACAGGAGTTATGAGACCCTCTCACTACTTCCAAGCTAATTCGAGAATGGAATACATCACTGAAAGCAGTATAAAAGGCTGAGTCTGGGGGCGAAGTCACAATAGGATCGTGAGAAATGAAATCGTCGATGAACTTGTTAGGCCAGCCCCACAGGAGAGCTTTACAGGACCTGTACCTAACTAAGGTCTGCCTGCATCCTCGGTTAGGGCTTCCATTGACAGTTGAGTTTCATATGAGCAGAACTACATATGACATGACTTTCCAGGTTGTCGGCAGACCAAACGAATACATCCCGATGTCTCTAAGAGGTCATCGGCCTTCCTGCTTTTCCTCAGTAAAGAAGAAGTCTTCTCCTATTTTAAGTGCATATGTAAACAGCGGGTTCTACACTACGGTTCAAATTAAAATTACTTCAGTTTGGTTCGTGATTCATTCAATCCTACTACTTATGCCCTCATACCCACGGTGGAACTTATGCCGGCAACACAGTTCCGAATTGGTATCTGAAACAGTGAAAATGTTTGGTGAGCGATGGCAAGGCGTATCCTTGCTCCCATGGATGTATGGGCATCCCGTAAGTTTAAGCCCACATGGCAGGTACTTACGTTAAACACAAGAGACATCTGTGGGTCCTAGGATTACCACTATTCTAGCAAAATATTGTGTCCGGTTTCGGGCTTGTTCAAATTTCACCAACATTGTCCAATTTTCATCACTCCTCTTTGGTTGTCTAAGTCTATGTATTTTTCGATTGACTCTTCTTCTGTTCTGGGTGAGCGAGTTGCTTTGCATTGCAATGGAGGTGGCCTCTCAAGAAGCGCATGTGTCACCACATTTCTCTGTTAACTTCGCGTTCGAAATGGCAATAGATCAGACGATTTACCTTGTGGTAGTCGATGTCATCATGCAGGTCCTCCAGTTATAAAGCATCACGGATTCAACATTTGATCGAAATAGCTTTGTTTCTTCAAATTTTTGAAAACAAATCCAACACAGACTTCGCTTTGCAGCCTTGCCTTTCGTCAAAATAGTACAATTCAAAATTTCGGGTCACCTGCCCTAATTTATTGGTTGTTTTACAATGCAGATTTATGGGGCATGGTATCTCATGAGCTGATACATCCTTGACTCACGCTGTCTTGGATTTTAAATTATTCCAACAACTTGACTTGAATTGACCAACAATGCTGAAGAAACTACTCAATGATGTTCTGCGGAAAGTTACAGTTTTAGTCACTGAAAGATTCAGAGTGAAAAGGTGGTGCTCCTTTTGCGCGAGGATAATTTTTACTATTTTTGCACTACATACATAAGAACGTCTTATTTTCCTCTTAAAGAAAAGTTTCGGATTACCAGATTCTCTCTGTGAATACAGAAGCGGTTTGTTTATTTTGAGAGTTTTAATCACGACACTGTTCTCATTTTTGTTGAAAATGACGTACGGATACGGGCAATTATTTCCTCTGACTACCATATAGGTGGTGCCATCAGAAAAACTACTATTCTGTTTTTCAACGTTGCCTGAAATTTGAACCCACACCCTCATGCGTAGTAATCTACGAACTTAACCACTGCGCTAAGGCACCATCAAAGCTTTCATTCGATGATATTTCATAGACCAATCACTCTACTCGTTGGTAGTTCTATAGATGGTTCTGATTTGTCATTCACCTTCTTCTACGGCTAAGGCGCTGATGAAGTTGCCATTACCACTTCACACACCACCCAGAACTTTACTAATATTTGGTGGGCCAAGAAGAGCTCGTTTCGTCTTACTGATACGGTTTCTGCGATTTGAATTCCTAGAGAGAGTCCTCTGAAAGTTGTGTGTTTTTCCATCGTCCGACAAAGTTTTATGCTCCACTAGTTAAAACGTTTTCTAAAAAATTTTATAGATTTGGTTGCTGATAGCTTTTATCCGTAGTTCTTGCGAGAGATGTTCGTTTAATTGTTGGCATACTGACTTATTTTTTTCGTTGGTTGGTTGTCATACCGGTATACAATATTGTTGGGGGCGTTGTGGATTTCTTGAACTGAGGTTGTACATAATTTCAAGGTTCTTTCGAAAGTCCGGATGGACTTTTAAAGCGGCGACTTATCACCACATGATCGATTTGGTTTTTACCTTGTCCGTTAACTACTACGCGAGTGATTATCTGGCAACAGGAGTTGTCCACCTATGACAAGGAAATAAGCATTCCGGAAATAGGTAGACAAATCATACCTTAGTTGCTTTGTTTGTCCTTCACACATCTGCGCCTTTGGTTGTCGGGGTCCTATCACAGGAGATAGATGCTCCGTTGTTGATAGTGATCAGTTGACTAGTCAGATTCATTGGGGCATAATAAATTGTTTTATGTGAGGTTCAGATTTCTTGTACGGAATCTAGCTAAGAGGATCGATTCGCCATAGTGCTACAAACACAATCAATTCGAGAAGGCTTTCTATAGTGTCAAGACCACATCGTATACAAATATGGTTACTCATGGAGCCGTGATGAATCGATTCGGCGCCGTTCTCCACAGCTTGGCTTGTCGTATGCAACAACTTGGCATATTTTACGTTAGAATCTTGGTTTAAAAGCATACAAAATTCAATTTCGAATCGGCACCGTTTCAGTCGTTGGGCTCTTGAAAACCTTCAAGAAGATCCACTGTTTTCCACCAAAACTTTTTGTTCAGCGATGAGACCCATTTCTGGCTTAATAGTTGCGTCAATAAGCAAAATAGTCGCATTTAGTGTGCGGGGCAATCCGAAGAGGTTCAAGAGCTGCCATCCAGACAAAACAATGGTTTGGTGTGGCTTATGGGTTGGTGGAATCATCGGTCCATATTTCCTCGAAACTGAGTCTGGTCGGAAGGTAACTCGTGCCATGATAACGGTCGTGGTCTCGACGTCAGGACGGCGTCACTAGCCACACAGTCCGTGAAACCATGGCCTTATTGCGAGAACGATTCGGTGAATAATTAATTTCACGCTTTGGACCGGTAAAATGGCCGCCTCGATCATATCACACCATACCTCTAGATTTTTCCTTTGGGACTACGTAAATTCCAAAGTCGACATAGATAAGTCGGGTACGATTGAGGAATTGGGGGCCAACAATACTCGATTCATTGGTCAAATAGCACACTTGTAATGGTCGAACGCCTCGTCGAAAGTTGGAACTTCAGAACGGGCTATGTTAAGCCCAAAATTTAACAGAAATAAGGCTCAAAACATAAATGCAAAGAATGGTTCTTTTGTATAATAACAAAGATTACCCGATAAAATTGCATTTTTTGTATTGTTTTTCATTTTTGAAATAAGTTAATTTAAAAGAATCATTCTTTACGATGGAGTCCGATGGAGTGTTGGAATTTGTGTCGTTACCCTCAAGGCTTGAATAGTCCTACAAATCAACCACCTAGTGATGGATAGATTTACAGACGTGTATATAAAATTCGAAACTTTTTGTGGTGAGAAACAGTGACACGTCAAAGAACTGTAAGTGGTTTCGCTCCATGATTCTTCATGTAATCACCAATCCGCATGTAACATAACGTGAGATAGAAGCAATCTTGGGCATTAGTAAGACTGCAATTCAGTCAATATTGCATAAACATAGAGCTGTGAAGAAGCTTTGAGCTAGGTGGATACCACAAAAGCTGACCGATGCTCAAAAACAGGGTCGTGACAAAAGGTGCAAAGAAATTCTAAAAAAACTCAATCGTAATGCTTCAAAAAACGCACCTCAAGGAGTAGCTTCCCCTAACGACTGACGGGTAGAACCACATATCGCCAAACTTGAAACGTCAAGTGTGCGCTCCAATTAAATATCCTAATTAAAAAATTTAAACTTTGTTAGCGCTTACACGAAGAAGACTTAGCAAGTTCTTTAAAAAAATAAAGGTTTTGTAACTCGGCAAGAAGGAAACTACTTTGTTTCCATTTGCGGGCTATGAAAAGGTTTACAGTTGCAGCCAAACTTGCTGTGAAATGGTCAACGTTTTTCAACGCTAGAAGAGGCTGTAGAGGCGTTGAAAAAGCATATTTCTGAGGTGTCGGGTTCGAAGTGGAATAAATGTTTCGAAAACTGGTTCTATAGAATCGAAAAGTGTAAAAACAGTAAACCATTTAAAGTAATAAATTTAAAACTGCTGCTCAAGTTTCTTCGAACTCCAAAAGCGCGGTTTTCTCCTTGCTATGTCCCAAATAATAGCAACACATTCCATTATAAGTTAATACATGAGCCTCATTGTTTCAAACAGGCATCAAGGCAATTTCCAACGCCTCTCGTCTACTAAGTAGATTCACCCAATATTGGTCCTTTTATCAGTAACATCTACTTCAAAGTAAATTACTCCAAGTAATACACTCAACCACTACCTAACCCGTTCCTTGTGGTAAGTAATACATTAACTCCAAATCAGGATAACATAAATCGCTAATCGAGTCGAAATGAGATCAAACATTCAATTGAATATTGATGACTACACTCAGCATTTTTCCAAAGGACCTTTCTGCTCTTCAAACTCCTCAAGTAGAAAACTTACTTTACTTTCATTTCAAAACCCAATATCATTTACTTACACACAGCCACAGATGAACGAAATACGAGTATACTCGTACGTATAACCCACAATCAAATGTATTGTATTCCACTTGGCTAAGGATGGAATCACTTCCATGCACCATGAGCCCGAGCATGAGTTTGACTATAGAAATCTTCTAAAATAGCTTCTCTATGTTTCCAACACGAAATCTATGGAGCACAAAAAACGTTTTGGTACTTTTGAAGAATTTTATTTGCCATAAAAAAAAAGAAACTCCTTTTCTTCGTTTGCTTCCTTTTCAATCGGTTTTCCTGGTCTTTGGCAAAGCATACGTAAAGGATTTCCTTTGTTCACCCATTCTTGTCCTTGTGCAGACTACTTGTACTCGTATTCGTACTATGAATACTCTGCAAATGAAATATTTAAGCCATCACTTTTTAAGTGATGGTGTTGAGAAAGGGTCCTTTTTTCGTCCCTTATGGAGTGGCTCTCATCTGCATGTGGATGGATGCATTTGAAGAATTGTTAAGGGCTTGACTCACCGGACAATGGTGATTGTTGTTGAAAACATGCAGAACATTTTGCAGACCACAACGAATGTTTGGAGTATGAGCGGAATCACTTGTTGAAGGGGGATTTTTATATTTTTTTTGTTTATCAGAAACATGTTCAAGTGTTGGGTTTTTTTTTTAATTTCAAGAGATTTAGAAACCTGCATGGTACTTAAAGTTTGACATGCAACAATGCCATGGTTTTGAAGAGGCCCGGCACCACCTTGTTGACCACACTTGCCTCGACTTTGATACGGAGAGTGCTAGTGCATATTACATTTCAATAAATTCAAGCCAAAGGTGGTCAATTTAATCACAGACTCCGCTCAAATGAATGAAAGTTGCTCTGATGAAAGTCATGGTCCATGGCCTAAACTCTGAAAATTTCCTCAGCTTCCCTTGGCACAACTAGTCTTCATGACTCAATTCGCTGACACTGACAATTTTTTCTACTTTCATCAAATTAACTTGTACATTTCGTTCCATCATCGAAAAGTCCGTCATTTTTTGTTTTCTATCAAACGTCTTACTCTCCTAAAGGAAAACCTGTGACAGCCATTAATTCATCGAAAGAAAACCATTTGTATCCGTCGAAAATGTCCAGGAAAAAGACTTTGTCCAAGGTACGTCTTAGAATGTAAGTTTTTCTTAGACCTCAGAGAACAATTTAATCTTTCCCTTAGGTCGGTGGTGCAACCACAACAAAAAAGTATCGAATTCTTGCAGTTGAATTCCACGGAGAGGAATTGCAATCCGTTGCAAAAGAACTCGCAAAACACATGGAGGATGACCCACGCAAGTTCATTCTACCGGTTGTGGTGCCGGATTCAGTAGGGCTCACCCCTACAGATGGTTAGATGTTTTTACACTATCTAATTGTCCTAATGAATTTCTTTGAACTTTTTCCCCGGATCACAGAGACAAAGAAACTCTTTCAGATAGTAAATGGTGTGGATAAATGCAAGAAATATTTTGAAACAATTAGCAAAACCCTGACGAATAATTTGGAGGAAGAACTGAATGAGTTTTGGAAGGGAAAAAGGGATAAAGGGGAGGATTCCAATCCAGACAATGGGTTAGATGATGATAAAGACGAAATTGAAAGATTTTTTCCAAGAAAACTAGACGACGCCAGTATGCATCTGATGTTTGAAAAGGTTTGTAAGGAAAATGATTTTCGAATTAGAATTATAACACGGCATTTTCTATTGCAGATACGAAATTCAACTCCTGACATATGTGACTACTACATCGTTCTTTTTGGGCGGTTTTCGAGCCGTGTGCTGATGGAACTCCACAAAACGTAATCCCAATTCAAATTTGAACTATACACTATGCACGAACACGGTTTTCTTAAATTCTTACCGCTGTTGCCGGTGTCGTAATCGTCAGAATTTTAAGAATCTAAGACAACTTTACCGCTGGATCCTCTTGCGACAGTAACTACTCATGAGAAGATTTTGGCTGACATGTTAGTGAATAATTCCATATGCAGAGTTGGATCAGGGCATGCCAGTAATGCAGCCCCTATTAGACCTTGAATGTAAGGTTTGTTTTGTCCTTACGATATCTCTATTCCCCTTAAGTGGCCCTTGAAGTTCAACTGCATTTTGATGAAACGCCAGCAGAATTTGACTGATCTTTTGGTGGTTTTTGGTGGTTTGTAGTTCGTGATGGCTTTGACACGTTCTTTGGGTGACTCCGTAGCCGATTCTCCAAACTCCTCAAAAAACAGCTCCGTCTCAGCTGTCACCTCTTCGTTGGTTGGAAATTTGCGTCCAGCCAAGCCCTTTTTTAAATTAGAGGACAGGTAATAGATGGAACCAAATCAGACAAATAAGCTGGGTGGTTCAGTACTCCAAATCGGAGTTGATGGAGCTTAGCCATGGCAACAAGTGACTTCAACTCGATTGAATTTTTGTTCTTCGGTTAACAAACGCGTCATCAATTTTGCTGAATTTTTTTTCAATTGTAATTCGTCCGTAAAAATATGGAACACCCGCTCAGTTAAGATCCCTATAGTGTCATTTATTTCCCGCACTTTTAATCTTCGGTCTTCTAAAACTATTTTATGGATTCTATCGATGTTTTCTGAAGTAATAGATGTTGACAGCCTACCGCTCTTCGGATCATCTTCGACGGAGTTCAAACAAAGCTGCCCACTTTTTTTTACAGTGTAATAGGAAGGCGAAGATTCCCCCAACGTGTTATCGAAATCTTCCTTCATTTGACTTGGCGTCATATTCTTTTTGAAAAAATATATGATTCAAAATATTGAATCACGGTTCTGATAGAAGCGGATTCATTCAAACAAAAAATCATAGAAAAAGAATTATGTGATCAACGGTAATGAAACTTGACATACAACTAGCTTGAATATTAAGTAATTGAACGAATGTAAATTTATTTACATATTATCACCCAATCTATGATAGTTTGGCCGAGAACTTTTCAAACAAACGTTTCAAACTGGGTTAGATTAGCGGGTTAATGAGGAGCCGAGTCCATTCTATACCTCATCACACGTTGGTCTATATAGGTGGGAGATTCGTGAGAGGATGGGAATTTGATTGTAGTTCCTAGTTTTGGTTTCCGCTTTTCCGCCTCGCGTTGGTTGTCGTTTGGTCCCTGAGCGGGTCAAAATCATCTTGTTGCATCTGAAAATCTGAAAAGAGATGTAAGTGAAGCAGCAGATAGTTCTGAGAGGCCGTAGAAGTAATAACTTCCTAAAGCTCTTTGTCTCAAATTACTGAGGCTAGGACTGGCGCACAAAAATTGGAGGTATCTTCCCGTGACCCTATGTCCCCACAGTCTCTACAAAGGCCGTCGTCGGTAAGGCGCAACTTTATTGTGTAAAGGCGCACGCCTATGTGTAATCTACCAAGCGTAGACAGTTTAACATAAATATAGTTGTTCTAGATTTACTGAGTTCCGGCCATAATTGCCTTGTCCTTCTCAGGTTGGAAGGTTTTTCGATCTTTCATAGGCTTTTGTTTGTATTATTCGTTCCACTTCTATTGTCAGAGTGCAGAGTGATGGTTTGATGCTTTGATCTGATAGTTCCCTTCCTAGAGAGGATCCTTTTCGAGCTTCCTCATCCGCATATTTATTGCCTGTCACTCAGCATAGCGTAACCTTCACGACAGCGCTTCATAAACCTTGATTTGACTTCGACTGCTGCGAGGGCCTGCTTCTGCTACAGCCAATATCTCAACCTAGAAGACACTGCTGTAGTCCGGCAGACGATGTGAGCATCGTAAGTTCACTTGATCGGAGAAGACTCCGGCGCCAGTTCTTATCTCCATCATTGATCCATCCGTGAAAATATTTATCGAGTCTTGTACTCGTACCATTTGCTTCCTGTTCCACTCCTGTCTACGTGGGGAGAGCATGGTTGAACCAATGTCCCCCTTCCAATTCGACTTTAGAAAAGGTCACAGGATAAGACTGTTTCAATGCAGCTTAAGGGCACATTGAATCCAAGAAATCGGGCTCTTGCGATACATTTGAACGGTGTTAGCATTAGATGTGTGATTGAGGTCACATATCTGGGCATAACGTTGGGTGAGCGTATAAACTTCATGCCTCACCTGGTTCGAATCAGACAACGCATGCTGAGTGTTGTAGGCCAGGTAAAGCGCATTTTCCGATCTGACTGGGGACTTAACAGGCGTTCTGTCCGTATCATATAAGATACGATGGCCTTTTTGTTGCCTGTGCAACATATGGAGCATCGGTATGGTACGACAGAGTTATGACTCTAGATGGTTGAAAACGAATCTTAACTTTCCAAAGAGTCGCCTTGCTTGGGTGTTTACCTGTGTAAGGCAATTCAGGTGTTGCTAGGAGTGCCACCTCTGGATCTGGAAGTGATACGTCGTGGTATTGCTTTCAAGTTCAGAAAAGGTCGAGATTGGGTTTCCCCGGAAGAAGTGGATGGCCTACCTTGCTACACGCATGTGTTCTATCTAGATGGCAATCTAGATGGGATGCTAGCGAAAATGGCAGGGTTACTTACGGCTTCCTAAGGGATGTGCTAACCATGAGAGTATTTCCTGAACGGAATTTTACCCTCAGCCTGGGCTTTTTGTTGACCGGGAATGGCTCTCTTAATGCATTCTTGCATAAGAGGGGGCTTAGCGTAGTTGCGAGCTCCTCATGTGGAGCCGCTTATGAGGACTGGCTTCATGTCCTATGTGAGTGTCCCAATTACGATGACATGAGAAACTTGCAGGCTATGGGCATCACCTTTAATGGTGAGGCCTACGATGTCAGTGGAATTATCACTGCCTTCAGGGCAGGTAACCACGTAAAACACAAGAGACATCTGTCTACTTGGGGAAATGCCAGCTAATAGTGTTTCAGAGTGACAGAGTGACAGAGTGAGGTATCATATAGTCCTTCGTTTGCGACTAAGCTATTTGACTGGACTCTCAGCCAGGTTAATTCTCAGCAGAGTTCAAATGAATTCTTAATCCAGCCCAGTAATGTGGATTGTGGGGAGTGGTTGAAGGGAAAAGAGATAACGAGTCTGTTTAAGGCATTGTGGGCGCTAATTGTTTAACTAAAATGATTTACTACAGCTGTTAAGCAGACATTGCCCGTATACGAGTATTTGTGATACGGTTTGGAGTTTAAGTTGAAAAATAGTCGTAAAGATAAGAACGTATTTCGATGTCATTCCTTTGGAGTTGAATGAGAAGTGCTTGTCTAAGCTGTTCCCACTAAACGCCGACAACTTCCTCTAAATAGATGTTTGGAGATGGTTCAGGAAAAGGGCATCCAGACAGTCCTTCTTAGCTCGGTCATATAAGGCTATGTGAAGGTCTGTCCTTAGAAAGCAGAAAAGTAAACTAAAATCATGCAAGACATTGAAATCAAGTAACTTCAAACACTGCCCTGATATACTCCAACTTCTACTTCTTCGGTTGCTAGTGCTGCGTATTTTGGTTGACGTTTTGATGCCATTGTCGCATTCTTTTGTATGAGTTGAATATCTGTGTCAAGACAGTTTTAGAACACTGTTGAAGGCTTTCTCTAGATTAATGGAGGGTATTTGCGGATCTTTTGCGCCGTCTTGCTTGCTTCTGTCAAACCCGCATTATAATTTGCCGTATAGACAGCCAAGTATTCATTATTTGTGATATTACCTCCACGTCTAGGTAGTTGTTACAGTTTTTCGTGTCGCCTTTGCATTTATACAGCAAAACAATTATGTTGTCCTTTCATCGGTAAGGTATTCGATCTGCCGTCACAAGACATTTAAACCCAAATTTTCTGGTCGATAGAAGCTATTTGACCGGTCCAATCACACGTCCTAGGTTCATTATGCAACTACTTCGTTTGCTCGTGCTTCGTTTTCTGAAAAATTTGCTGTTTCCTTGTCATGCGAAACAGTAAAAATAATGTTTCTGATTGGGAAATCTTCAATAGGAACAAAGTCCTCATTCGACGTTGAACACATCCTGAAACATTTCAAATTTATTTTAAATTTCTATATCTGTCTTTAACACTCACAAACCTTATATTCCTTGACACTGTACATACCCACACTATCCGCTACCAACCCAAACTTCAGCATTTCATTATTCAATCTCCTTGTTTGCGTCGATTCCAGAAACAAACTACCATTGCAAGCCATCATTCACTTCATCCCTTGCTCGAAATACAATTTAAAAGAAAACTTTCCCAAACTGCACAATGACATTGAGTTTCTTAAGAAATCCCCAGACACAAAGAATATTGGTATTTTCGATGAAACGCTTATGTCCGCTGAGAAGTATCTCGATGCACAATACTCTTCGCAAATTTACGATCAATTTACATGGTACTTGTACGACATTGAAATGTTAATACAACAATTTGCCGTTTACCAAACCGACTTTGTTGAGATTAATGACACGCTATCCGTCAGCCAGGAGCATCTACTATTTCTCAAATCTGCCAAAGTGCAGCCTAGAAAGGAAACCAACGATAATACCGCAGTAAGCATGTGCATAGACGATTTATGCCATATGGTGGATGATTCTTCAAAACACACCTTTCTGCATCCAAGACCTTTTCTTGACAATAATCACGGAAGGATTATGGTGGAGGAATCCAATAAATTGTTACAGTCGGCGATAGCTACTCAGATGGATATGTTGTCATATTGGAGACTGATAGATACAATAGTTGGTACACCCAACGAGATTCCTAAATGTGAGCAAAACCTTGATAGTCTTCAGTTATCGGAGGCTCCGTACTACGAACTCCTGTCATGGGAGGCTTTTGCCCAACGATTTCAGGATGAACGGATTCTTTATGATAAGTGCTACCGCCTTGACCTAGCTGGAAATCGCAGGCTCTACATCCTTCGAAAAAGCCTAAATAGAGTGTTGGAACAAAAGAAACAATTTCGCCTGCCAACCAAGTTGTGCTTTAGAGATTTCTGCGAATATATGATTCCGCAGCTGTTGGATACTAAACCCCAAGAGAAGAAGGAGACAACTTTATCTGGCTTAACATTTGAGGACACTTTACAAGAGTTATCTGTTACTGACAGGCTGTACAGATTCGAGGATGGCTGTATTCGTTGCAGCTTAGAAAATTGGCTTAACAAGAGCCGACAAATATCTATAGAACTCCGACTCTTCGATTGCACGGTGTATGCCCATCGATGGGAAAGTCACCCCTCAAAATTTAGGAAACTGAGGATACTTACAGGAAATAGCCTTGCTTGCAATATCGAGATGAAAGACAGCCCAGGCGATGAAGATATTTCAATTCAGTGGCCAAATGGTTGTCATCTACAATATATCAACAACAACGGTGCCCAGGTTGTGGAACAAAGCTATGGCCAGAGTGCTCGGAAGGAGCTCAAACGATTGTATACGCTACAAGGGTGCGTTATTTTATTTCTGGAGAACGAAGCTATAGAAGTTCTGACTCCTAATGGAACGATTTATATGATCCACCCAAAGAACGATTCTAATGGCCAGCAGTGGCACTTTCAGCGGTCAGTGGAACTCGACATACAGAAAGAACTGGATTTTATAAAGAGCCTAGGCAGCTATGGAATAGATTGTACTCATTTCATGGTAACCAGGTCAGATGGCAGGAAATTGAGGGTTTTGAATGGAAAAGTTGTAAGTTAACTGCTCTCAGAAGGTCGTATAATATGGTACTTCCATCACTAGGTAGAGGAACAAACCCACTTTTTGGTTTACGAGTGGATGGATCCTTGTAAGAATGAGTGGTATGCAGACCGTGATGATGGAGTTAAAATGATTTGGTCGTGCAACAATTTCAAGTGCTTCTATCCATGTGGAACCGTGATAACGACTACGGTCATCGAGGACGCAATTGCAATCGATTTTGGTAAGAAATCCATCTTATGGGTGCATCACTTTCAACCTCTGTCTTCTCAGAGTTTATAGATAACTTGAACACTCTCCTTCTTTTCTAGGAATTCGAAACAAATCAACGGAAGACATTTTAAGAAGAATCAACCCAACTCTACCCGACAAGGTAACTCAACTTATTCCTAAGCACTTCGAGTGTAAATTCATCCATACACCCTTCCAATCCCTAGCTCGGCAACAAGACTCATTCCCATGACACATACGTGACGTACAATGTGCACTACTTAATGCAGCATAAAAATTACGCGAGTGTTGCCTTCTGTGGCGATGATAAAATGCTAATACAATCCCCGGATGGCTTGAAGCTCAATCTCAAGCAACATAACCTCATCCAGATTGACATTGAGGAGAAGTTGCGCTTTTGTATAACTGCAGGAATGTGCACCATTCTATCGGGCGCCTCCACTCCCGAGAACAAGTAAGTTTCCATCTTTTCATCCAGAACAAACACACACAAACCGTCGTATGATTCCTTGAAATGCGTGAACATTTTACGGAACCGTAAAATTATGTGCAAATGAGATGATGATGATAAGTTCTGTCAATGTGCTCATTCCATTTGGGTGTGCAGATTTCTATTGTGAACGGTTCCTTGGCGCATATCCTTTTGCATTGCACGAGTAGTTGGGTGTATTATTTGAACGATAGCAAGGATTAGAAAACGCACCACTCACCATTGTATTCCATTATTATGCAAATGGAAACGTTATCAAGTGGAAAATTGCACAAGCAGATAGCTCATGCTTGTTAATGCGAAAAGTATTCGTATCTCCGGATTAAAACCGTATTGTTCGGTTTCTTTTTCTTCGTGGATGGGGGCTATCCCCTTTCATACTTAGTGTTGCTAATTTCTTGTTCTTTAAACAAGTGTTCATTAGACAATTGATTTCGAATTCTTATTTTTCAGGAAGATGTCACTGACTTTGGGACTCTGTCCTAATATTAAGAAAATCCTGACATTTCAAAGCAGTACGGCTCATCTTACTTTATTTGAAAATGGGCAAATGTTTCTTGATGAAAAGGACGACGGGACGCCCATTAAGAAAGAAGAAATATATTACTTGGCCGAAGAGAATAGATTTGGTGAGTTAAATTATATATTTGTATTAAAATCGGATGCCTAATTGGTGGTATCGCCTTGTACGTATAAAGGCAGAGGCGTCACGAAAAATAGTAACAAAATCATTAAAATACGTAGCGCTGAATGAGGCTAGGTACCAGGTCGTTTTTATCGGTCTAGAGTAATCGTAATCGTTCAAAAGAGTTCCAAGAGTTATGTAATGAATCGTTTTTAGACCTCAAGGAGTACTGAAGACGCAAGTAAATATGATAGGCGGAGTGTACTATCACGTCAAAACTTGTAAATGTATTGTAATATCCACAGAGGGAATAGCCAGCCTATGACTTCAAAGTTCAAATTGGAGTACTCAGTGTTGCTTGCTTTGAGTGCAAATCTTTCGATTGAAGGATGAATGTTTCTACGGATTTTGCCACAGATTTGTCATAAGCAGCATGACTGGTGCTCACTGTCGTGATTGTCCTTCAGACATCTTGTTAGAATTGAATATATATAGCATTTCTGTATTCTATTTAGGAGCAGTTATCATGGGTACTTGGTTTAAGTCGGTCCAGAGCAGCGAAAACAGCAAAGCCCGAAAAATGCGTCGTCACTAAAAGGTTTGCCTCAAACCAGAGTCGTCCGTCACATATGTGTACCCAACGCAGTGTATGATCTGTATAAAGGCAATATTTTAATGGCGGGAAGTAAAATATTACGAATTTCAGCATCTGACTTTGCGGACATCTAATCCATCAACTGAGATACAGTGCCTTAATGCGTCACGCCAAACTTTCTAACATCCACGATCTCGTTCAGCGATCAGAAAGCTGCAATTTAAATGCTTTGTCAACTTAACTTTGCACAGCACATAGAGTTCTACCCTCTTCTCCATTTGCTATCCTTGCACATTGTGTCTAACATGCGACAAAGTATTTTTTTTCGAAGGACTCCGCTACTGGAGAAGACTTTTTGCTTGTTGCTACCACAGGGTAGAACTGGCAGGAGCAGGATTTTGTAGAGTATCATATTGGTCTTTACAGTTGCCCTTTTCCTGGCTCGGTATTCTCCTTCGGTGCCTGAAATTTTCATTGTAGCGCCTTTTTATATAACTCCTCTATTACCCTTCTTCACCATTACCAAAGCTACGCCCATCAATTCATCTTATAATGAATCGGGGGCAGAGCAATACTGGCCTTACCGTAATGGCTTTCAGATTAACGCCGCTGAAGGCTACTACGATTTGAGCAATTACATTATGGTCAGCCAATCCTGAGTGGCATGGATTATCGGTACCATGGGAGTCAGAGACCCCCGACTTTGTTTCGGGCCTGACTTGGAAGAGGTTGGCCCCTATTGGGAGGGTCATGGTGACTGTGTTTTAAACATAACATCGTAGGAAGGGTCTTCCATAAGTTGGTTGATCCGTAAGATCGGCAAGATATTTTAGATCGGACTGGACTCAGCTTGTGACCTCAACACAGGTTCTGACTTTGGTATTCCCAACAGATGGTAAGCGATGGCCAGGCATAAGGTCTTTACTATTCCAAGCCGACTAAAAGGTCCAACGTTAAGATTTTAATTTTGCCCATGTTGCAGCGTCTTTTCGTTAGACAGTTGAGTCTTAAATCTAGGGCTGACCAAAAAATATTCAGTTTAAAAATTCGCACCATATCCATTAGAGTCGAGGCACCTCTTCTACTGATTAACGCGTGGTTAACCTGGTTTTCGGTTCGCTAATTTTTTTTTTAAGAAACTCTACAACCTGGGCTCCTTGCAGCTTTTTTCCCAAGATCTAAGTTATTGTTTCATGAAAGTTATACCTTGCAACTGGTCCACCAAAGATATCTGGTCCACCGATTCTTGACTATGCAGGCAGAGCATGTTGGCTAGGATGGTTACGTCCAAAAAGAGCGATCTGGAAATCAGTTGGAACACAGGTTTCGGACAAGATTGGTTAGACTTCTGTTGCAGGTCCCATAGTACAAATAGGTGACTTCAAGCATGGACAACTCACGGAGTTATTGCCTTAGATCAGAATACCTTCAATGACTTTTCTTCTCGTTGAACCTTGGAACCTCTCGCCGTTATCCATCGAACGAAGCAGATGGACCCTGGTAGACCAGCGTCAACATCGAACTCGTAGAGGTGATTATTCACCCTTCCTCAGCACTGGTCTCTCAATGGTTCCATGATTCCAAAGGAGCATGTACCATAAGGTGCTATATTTCGTTAAATTTATGGGCTGCCTCTGTTTGTTTCGGATCCAAGATAGTAATCCAATAATCCAAGGCCCTTAACATGTCTCTCCAGCCAGCGCGATATTTTATCCCTGTTGCACAGACGAAGTTGGCTAAGGTCGTCCTCTAATACGTTGTCTCTCTAGGTAGGAGTCGAATGCCCTCATGGTGACCCAGCCATTTAAGCCGGGTTATACGAGATTTTCTGATGAGGTCGACGTTGTTCTACAGCCCGTAAAATTCGCTTTTAAAATGTCTTCTCCATTCTCCTTTGATGCAAACGGGAACGAAAATTACCCGTAGAGATTCTCTCTCGAGGCGCCCAAGTTCTATTTTCATCCGCTTTTGTCAATGTCCAAGCTTCTGTGACGTATGCCAATCGTATTTCAATCTCATCTGCATGTGAGTTTCACACAATTCTTTCGAGGATGATGTTGAAAAAGTCACATGGCACCGAATCGCCTTGCTCAAGTCGTTTTCTGACAATAAAGGTTGCGCTTTTGTCATAACCGGCCTGATAAAAAGGTCTTAGGTGTTCACATAATACGCAGACAGGGTTCTATATGCGATGTTGAGGAGACTTATTCCTCTATAGGTGGCACAGTTCAAGCGGTTTCCCTTCTTTAGGCTCAGACAAACAATGCTGAAGTTCCAAACTCAGTCGGGCATACTTTCATCGATGAGGAGATTTTGAGGATGAGTTGATGTACGGCCCGTATCCAATCATCACCAGATGCTTTTAATAGCTCAGCAGTTAGCCACCGGGTCCAGCAGCTTTGTTGGGCTTGGAAATGGTCGTCTTGACTTCATTGTCGTCAAGTGGACGTTGTGCATCTTTGTCTAGGTTGAATGTTTCATTCGGCCTCGCAGTAGGATGTTGTTCGTCATCATCGTTTAACAGTCTGCAGAAATAATATTTCCAGATTCTCCGACCAATTATCAAGGCTTCGCCCATTAATGACGTATTCTAACAACATCTTCAGATAATGCCAGTCCTAGGTCATAGGTCCTGTTGAGTGGCAGAACCAACGATAGTCCACCCCAGGACTTAAAACACGGGAGTCAGGATCTCCCGAAGTTCGTCGCTGGTCTGACTTATTAGAGGTAAGCCCCGTAGTGGTAGCGTCGCTGCGCAGGAAGAATCTTCCAGTTGATTTTGACCCGATGTACAGTTGCAACAAATACTGAGTGATGTGACCCTAAAATCGGCTGGAGGTTTTAGGTTGGCCCCGACTCATACAAAGGCTGTATCTTCTGCTCTCAACACAGGTTCTTCTTTGGTATTACACCACTAATGTGAGTAAACGCTGACCAGACGTATCCTGGCTCCCATGGAAGAATGGACATCCCGTAAACTTAAGTCTAGACGACAGGCGTTCACGTCAAAATACAAGAGACACGAGAGGCGGCCCCTCTGATTATTCGTTGGCAATAATATCACTGGTGTTATAGGCTCGATGCCGGCGGCATCGGACTCCTCGCGAGGTTAAGGGAAACTGCGTATCATTTAGGTGAGTTACAATCAGCTGTTCCATCACAAATGTAAAGCGTAGGACTTAGAACTTAAGCGTGAACTCTGTTTGAAGTCTCCCGCCTGCCAAATGTAATGTTTAGGAATTCTTCACACCAGGAAATATGTTTGGTACCTAATTGTGGCGACATCAGCCCTATACTTCATTTTATATGCTGCAAGATTTTTGAGCCAATGACCAGCTTTTTTTAAATTTTGTTACAACCCAGTTTAGACAGAATTTTCAAATAAGCTTGTAGTCAAGAAGTTGAAAAAATAGTTACTAACCCTTACAATGAAGATATCCGATATTGAATAATAGCTTTACTCAAAATCTGTCTTATAATGCTTTTCCTTGCATCCTTCCAGCAATGGCCTTCCTTTCTAACAAGAATTATCGGTCTATCACTACGAATTTTCAAGAGAAATCACACTTTTACGACTCACCAACTAAGGCAGTTATATTTCGTCCCATTTTGCCAATCGATGAACAATTTGTGATGAACATTCCCGATATGGACACCGATCTTCGAAAATTTCAAGGCGTTTACCAAAACTTACCCAAACCGGACGTCGAGAAACTGGAACACATTTTATCGGCGAGGTAAGTTGGTCAAAATGTATGGTAAACCTCAAGGAACCTGATTAGGGCCTGCATTTATAGGGTAATAAGCAAGCTCACCAATATTTCCAATGGCATCTGCGATTTTGTAGAGAATTTTCAATACACCGAGAAGACTCTGAGCGAAAATATCACCGAGTTAGTGAAAAATGTAAGAAAATCAATTTGAATTTAAATACAGAAAGTGTTTTCGTTCCACAGGGCGCTGGAATATTTTCTCGGCGCAAAAGTCAAGTCGAAAGACTCGATTGCTTGGAGAAACAGGAACATAACCATCCGAGAGGACTTCGGAGTTAGAAGGCAAGGAATGCAGCTCTATAACAAGATTCGGCACGGACTTTTCCCAAAATATCACGAATACCGAAAGTGCAACGCGGATTTAAAATTAATTGATTTGCAGAAAATAAAGATTTGATTTACTTTATTGCTTGCTACATGTGCCACTTAAATGCGCAACCCGACTCCCTCGAGTGTCTCAAACCGTCCAGGATACATTCTTGTTCCAACTATCGTAGGATGAGTGAGTAACTCTGAAAGATTTGCTTACCTTGTCGATGAAACTTGCCTTTTGAATAACGCTGACTTTAGTAGCTCCGGCAATACTTGTGTTTGAGATCCGGTGAATGACTTCGAAAAGTCTGTCGAAACGTTGTTCACGGGATTACTTCACCAAGTCCACTCTGACGATCATATGGGACATCAGCTTGAATGTGATAGTGGCAAAACAGGACACCAAAGCTTTTCTTCTCTAGCTGATGAACAACTCGATTGCTTTGATCAGGCGTGGGTCCGTATGGTTCCTTTACGACGTTGAGAAACCCTCCTAGAATGTCCTTGTGGACCTTTGTGCGGTCAACCACAAAGACTGGCATTTGTCCTGTTCTCCATGATGTCGATGTAGTAATGAGAATTGTAGTTGTTCCAGAGCTGTACAAAACTTATTGACCAACAAAAGTGGCACGATTGTCGGCACAATTACTCACGTACGAGGTTGCCATTGATGTTGCTGGACGAGCACAGAAAGCCATCAATAAAGCTTTCGTGACTACTGGGGCGACGGCGTACAAAATGGGTCTGACGGTAAACGAGGGCAGAACAAAGTACATGCTGTCATCAGAAAAAGACTCTCACCACCGGTGGCTTGGCAGTAATAACTTCGTATCATCATGTGTAGCTTCGTCTAGCTTGGCTCAGCGACCACAAGCCGCAACTGCATCAGCGCAGAAATCAGACGCAAAATTATTCTTGTCAATCGCTGTTTCTTTGGGCTCCGGAGGCAATCGAGTAACAGAGCCTTCTTTCGTCAGACCAAATTGTGCTTATACAAGACCCTTACCATACCGCTTTGAACCTTGTCGAAAGCGGACGAAGAAGCACTTAGCCGTTGTGATAAAAAAATACTACGCGTGATTTTCGGTCCGTTCGGGGAAGGAGGAAGGCATTCAACCAGGAACTGCACGGGCTGTACAGCAACGTCAGTCTAGTCTACGAATTCAACGCCTGAGATATTGAACGAATAAACACCGCAGCTCCGGTCCAAAAAAAACTTCAATTCTAGCCCCGAAGGTCGGAACAGCGGAAGATGGCCGCATCTAAGGTGGCGGATGGAAGTGGAAGGTGACCTAAACCAACTTGGAGTGCTGTAGTACTCTCTACAGCTGGCAGGAGATCGAGCAGCTGAGGAGAGATTGAATTGTTAGTTGAGGCACAGGTTAAGTAATGGCGATTGTTTAAGCCAGATAGGACACAACAGCTCCCTTGTTGACGAGGAACTAAGCACTCGACCTTCAATGTTTAACCTATTGGCCTTTTTGAAGCGAGGTGGTGGTCGCACACTTAGTTTCCCAACATTTCCTTGCAGGTGCACAGCATACGCCATTTTCGAGAATCAACGCCAAACTTTTTATTGGTAGAAGTAAGGACTGGTTTTCTCGAAACTGATCAGTGTGCCCGATTTCGCCTTCTCACTTCGGGACAACGTTTCGAATTTTTTAGCCGCAGAACGAGGATGTTTTACGACGTTGGACGACGCCGTCTCTGTAGCAGTGAAATGTGAAATCGTATTGATGAGCGACGAATATAGTTCTGATAAACTGTTCATCATAACAATAGTTGATGGAGCGTGTAGGAAATGGGGTCTGCCAGCCCTGCGATGTCAGACAGGCTGTCAAATTTTCGGGAAGTTGTTCTGAGAAGAGAGGTCGAAGAACAGTTCCGTTTCAATGTCCACCAATGAAGTTCCCCAACGTGTTTCCAGAGAATTAGAGAGCGAATGAACTTAGAATTAAATTCGTTGATTTGGGCTATTGTCCATCATTTTTCCGACCAGATTCAATGTGTCTGCGTCGAGATGTGTTGCTTGAAGATCATACTTTGTCTTGCCTCATGAAGTATGGTATAGGTAAAATCGTATATTAGTCATCGTTTAATACCGCAATTCGATGGATCCGAATGAACTCACTTGGTATGTAGTCATATTTTCAGTAGCATTTAAGCAAGCGTTCCCTCCAATTTTAAAACACATGCCGCCATCTATATACTCAACCAAAAAATCGCGGTTCAGAAACACATACCACTCATAGAGCTCACCACAAAGAGGACCCCCAAAAACAACAAAAACTCAACTTGTCACTTCTGACACTGACATTTCCCATTAACCTCATTCAAAAGTTTTGTTGGTAACCGAGTCAGCGAATTAAAAAAGAAGAAAACTCCAGCAATAGTCGATTTTGAGCAGGTTTTGCATCGCGACAATTACCCCCAGCCCTTCAAATTTCCAAACATCACTCTTCCACGTGATGTCTGCAGACAATGCAAAGCCCAATTTCAAAGCTATGCCAATCAAAAAAGAACCAATCACTTTGAATGGCAGTATTGACCCTGCCATTCGTCTGTCTTCGTTTTCGATGCCGCGAGACCTGACTCTGGGCGGTGGATCTCGTGGTGCACGAGGTGGTGGTGCTAATAAAAAAGTCTTTACTCCTAATCTTAATGTGACCCGCAACAAAAATGCGTAAGTATGATTCGTCACCATCAGAAAATGTGTGAAGACAATATTTCTCTTTCAGCAATGTGAAAACTTCGAAAGACACGTCGGCTCGTGGTAGAAACCGTCCGGATCGAGGCAAATCTGACCGCGGTCGAGGCCGAGGTGGTGCCGGACGTGGCAGCAATTTTATTCAAACGGCTGGTGTCTTTTCTGAAGGTGCGGGAGCTATAAATATTCGCAAGCATATGTCCAGTGTTTCGTATGGACGTGCGTCAGATGATTCAGCGTCGTCTATGCGAAAACCGACACTTGTGAAGAGAGAAGGCGCCAGCAATGTCGACATCAAGGCGGAAGCTGAACACATTCGTGAAATACTCGGCGATTCGGACGATGATGACTTTGTGGACTATAAGGCTGATCCAGACTGGATACCAATCAAACTAAGTGAAGGTGAGTACGGAAAACTATTTAAATTTGGGTTACCTTCAATGCAAACGTACTTATCATGTGTAGTATGTGTTGTGTACATGGGTTTTTGAGATTCCAAAATGCACTTACACCGCCCGATTCTGTAGACACTCATTGTCTATTAGATTGGAGCAGTCTGTGGAGATCTTTCTTGTTGTGGTGCTGACATTTTATAGAGAATTTGTCTTAATCGCAAATGCTAATGCACTGCAACTTGTACATTTCTGCAGCTAAATGGAAAGAGTTTAGTGTCGAAAAGAAAGAGGAACCCCTGGATGTGGAAATCAAAACTGAAGTCGTCGAAGGAGGTAAGGTTTTTTTTCGGGTACAATTCGCTTTCGTTCGCTTCATTTTGCGCTTGTGTCCTTCATTTTTTTCCCGTTGTATATGTGTTTGTTGTGTTGTTGCCATGAGGGGGACCAATTATTTAGTCACGTCCGTATCGAGAGTGAGGACGAGTCATTGTGGAAATTGTCTTACCAGCAATGGAAATTCGCACAAAACCTTGAAGTAGTACAGCAAATAACTTACTTTGGAATTGATGTGGAGCCCAGTACACGAGGACAGAGCGCCCACTTCTAGAGGTATAAGTCAAATGAATTTTTTCTTCCAAAAGCCTGTGGTTTTGAAGAAGCGTTTGCCATTTTACGTGTAATACTTGACTTCCCGGAATCGCGGTTTGGTGAAGTATGTTAACAGATTTGTATCGCATAATTGTTGTGGGAAGGTTTAGTCACATCCTTAGGCCTCCAATACATACTTACTTACTTACTTAGGTGGCGCTACAGTTCAGGACAAACCTGGGCCTCAGCTAACAACCCTCTCCAGTCACTCCGGTCGCGTGAAATCTAGCACATTAATTGCGGCATCTCTGATGGCACTTTGGCAGCATTGCCACTGGTGATCGTCACTTGGTGCTGGTGGCATACGAGTTGTTGAGAGATTTCGGGATACTCGTTCGGCGAAGATTCTGGCGGTCTCTTGTGATTGCAACTTTTCTACGTTACATCTTCTCACAGTAGTTATTCTTCTGTGATGCTTGGGAAATCCGGATTCACATCACAAGGTGGTGATCTGAGTCAATGTTGGCTACCCGGAACGTTCGAATGTCCAGAATATGCCTTACGTCGATCCCAATGTGATCAATTTGACTTTGCCGCTGCAAAGTCAATAAGCCTAGGTCCGTTGCCAGGCGTTATGTCGTGAACATAGCTTTCAACTGTCCTACCGAATGTGTCCTCTCTTCCTATCCTGGCGTCAAAATTGCTTAGCTCGTAGAAATATTCTTTGGCGGCGTCGTCCTTGTCTTCCGTAGGGGAATGGGCGCATATTAGGCTTATGCTAACGAACTTAGATTGCTAAAGACGCTCACTCAAGACATCCACATCCGAATAAGCGCTGTTTTTTTTCCCTATAGCAATCACCATAGTATGTGTCACAGTTTTTCATCCTCTTTATGTCCGGCGCATCCCATAGCACTTTCTGAATGGCGGTGATATCCGCGTAATAGCAGTCAAGATCCTCTGCTAATTGTTCGGCTGCACGTGGCCTGTTAAGGGTCCGTACATGGATCTCCATGTGCAGATCCGAACATCATTGTCCTTTAAATGTTCGCTAGGGCCGTCAACAGTGAGTTCATTTTTATCCGCGGTTAAAGCGCTTGGAGAGAAGCCGAATGGAACTACAGCACATTAATAGACAAAACACGCGGTGGAGGGTCGGCCTCTAATGGGTCAGGGGTCCCTTGAACGACCGACTCCAGTAAAATGCTCATTGTCGAGCTTCCACTTGAAGAACGTTGCACACCAAAAGGAATTCACTCAATCTCTACTCCTTGATTTGGACGCAATGGTCAAGATTTTTAGTATTTTACCACGAACGGCTACGTCGTCGAAGGCTCCGTGTGCTCGAGTGCCTTGCCTACTTATTCATCTACTCGTAGTGCAAGTGTGTGGCTTTGATTTGTTACCTCGCCCAGCCAACCAAAGCTCCATATATCCTCCTAAGCCATGCTTAGCATCACATTTAGCACAAAGAGGTTCCGCTTTTAACGTTTCCATTTTGTTTTGAACAGAACAACCTGACGCTCTAACGCAGAAGATTCAGTCAATGCACGTAGATCGGACAGTTCCGCCCACGGGCGCACCCAAGTACCCGACTCTTGACGAATTACTTACCAGCAGCCAACCGCAGATATTCATATTGCAGGTAAGCATGTTGAATTTCTACCGAAACAACGTTTTGTCTAACGACTCTTCTTAGCTACCAGACACGTTACCCTGTGAAGATGAAGACGACACTCCAGAGAACCCGCCCAGTACCAGCAAAGAACAACCAACAGAGGTAAGTTTCAATTGTTACACTGTACCATCGAAATTAAATAGAAAACTCCTTTCAGCCCGAACCCGTGGAGAAGAAAAATCCCCTTAAAGAAATGGCCGAGGGTCAGATAGGTAAAATAATCCGCTACAAATCGGGGAAACTTAAACTAGTCCTAGGAGAGTCACATTTCGACATGACCATGGGCATAGAAACTGGCTTTCTACAGGTAAACTCTTTTCTTTCACCCAAAAACCTGTCAATGACATCTTTGTCTCACTTTTGGTTAGGACCTAATGTCGATAAGCACAAATCGGGAAGAGCGAAGTGGCAACATGATAAACTTAGGACCAATACAAGCTAAATTAACTGCCACACCCGACTGGGAGTATCTACTGAGGCAAAAGTGACTTATCGCCTGCCTGACGGATGATAACTATGTCACTACCATTGCAACATCAACATCAACTTCAACCACAACTACAACAACGCCGGGGTACAACTCATCACCTATCGTTCAATGTTTTATTCGGGAGCATGAATATAGATTCCGTTTATTCAGACACTTAATAGACTATTTGTTAAAACTGTTGATCTAGAACTAGATTTTTACTTTTTATTTAAATTTTTCTTTTTATAAACGAAAACCAACCAATCTGACAAGGCATTATGCTTCTAAACTCTAATTTGCAGCTTGCAGGAGTTCGGCTTGGGGTTGACTCTGGTCTGGTGGGCCTCCGGGGACAGTTGTACGTCCGCGATACATGTTCCCACGAAGATCGATGGAGAAATTGTAATCTACTGGGTTGGCTAGAGCTGTTTCGATAGCTGCATCAATGTTTTCCTGTGTGATGAAGGTCTTTGAGAGTTCCTTCTCCTTCTTGACGATGGCCTCGATTTGACGAAGTCGTTCCTCTTCTCTTTCTTTAGCCAATTCTAGTCTTTCTCTGATGTATTCGCGACGAGTTTTAGCTTCATTCTGCAAACGAGCGTTACGTTCTTCGGCGATTTTAGCGTTCCAGACATTGTTTACATCTAAACAACGTTGGAACTCGGCTTCCTCTTGTTCCGGTGATATGACCAAATGGTCGGCGGTTGATGTTTCACGAATTCGTTCGGCTTCCTCTCGAAAGAACAGACGGAGCGATCGCATTTGGGTTCTAAATGAGACGGTGGAGTGCTGTAACTGAAATTTGTGGTGAATTTCCGAGCTTACCTGTAATGATTATGCAATCGAAGTAATTCGAGTTTCTCCTCGGTGCTTTGGGGTTTCTTCTCGGGTATGCGGAAAAGTTTTGTTTTGGCAACGGGCAACCAGCGAGGCTTTCTGCGCCATCGAACGAATTCCAAACCAACCGAGCAATTGGTGAATTTTGTTTCACTTGTTTGTGAGAGAACTGTTAATGCGGTGCGAAACATTATCCACGAATTCTTTTTGTTTGTTTCGGCACCCTCTGGAGAAGCACAATAGTTTTTTTTCTGCCTGATTTTAGGTTAAAAGAAGTGACAGCTGAAACTGTCATGTTGGGTAGGTTTGTTTCCATTCCAATTCACCTCGTACCTGTCATGTTAATCAAGGCATATCTAAGACACAAACTATAATCGAGATATTCTTGCCAGCAGATGGCGCTAAAAATACTAAAAATGAATTAAATTTGATTCGATAAATTAGTTTAACGTAACTACAATCCCGCATGGCCTTGGTTGTCAACGAATAAATCTCTCGAATTAGCTCGACGTTTTGCCAACAACCTCCAGTTAGGCACTCTTTGATGGATGTCGTCCACTTTCACTTATCCCCTTCACCTTAGGCTTGCAATCGAATACTCTTCGGGCTGCAGAATAAGCATCCATTTGATCTATATTTCCTAGCCATCTTAGGCGGCTGATGCGCTCTTTCCTGATGAGGTTGAAGTCGCAGTTCAGTTCGTACCGTTCGCTGTTATATTTCCTCCTTCAAAGCCTGTCAACGCAAATGAGATGAAGTATCACTCGGAGAATCTTGCGCTCAAACGACCAAAGAAATCTTTTCCGCAGCCTCTATTGTCCATGCTTCTACGCCATGCAATACAGCTGGAATTTTTAAGGTCTTACGTATAATATCCTTAGTGATACATAATGAGGCCTTATTTTTGAATTCCCTTCTTCAGTATGATGTCAAGGCAGTCACATAACAATACCACTTTGTCTGAATCCAGTTTTGACTTCAAAGGTTTCATTGAGACTGCTTCCGATCGTTATTCTGCACAATTTGACGAGTTCGGCAGGATACTAAAACTAGACATGGCTTCCACGTTTAAGCAGCTCGGCATTAGTGCTAGTTGCGCTGCTTTTCCATATTTTTGATAAACTACCGAATGAGGTTCTAACTTTTGATATGCGGTTGCTAACATCTAATTCTGGACCATGGTCAGTCGAGACGATAATAATTCAAAGCAATGGAAAGTTATGTCCACCCTTTGCAACCTGTTATCTTCCAATTCTGGGATGAGGATAGAATGTCATGCTTCATTAGATTATCCAAATTCTTGTTGAAACAGCTCTGAGAAAAACATCACCAATCACCACCAAAAATAGAAGTGATAATAAATAGTATGCAACCTTGCGGAATGCCACTGCGGATCCCATATTCTTTCGACAATTCCCTTTTAAGTAACACCTGCTTTAATAATATATTAAATTTATATGAAATACCTTTCCTTCCAAAACCACGTCATCTGTGTTCATACCACAGGAGGTGTAGCAGAGATCTTTACTCGACGCGTAGTACAAAAATTATCCGTAAGGGGTTAATGTCGTAAACGCAGGAAAATCCACTGCGAAAAACTCCAGAGGACTTGCGAAATGTTGTTAACTGCATTCGACTATTATTTGTGCGATTGCATGAAGCACTTAGGCGGCTTACCAGTTTTCGCTTTCCGTTAAATTGCATTTCTTTCTGTGCTTGACAATCATTTATTTTGTTCATTCTTCGCAGAAGCTTTCACTGTTTCAGACTGTCTCCGCTAATGGAAGCAGCAGATCTAAAGTAACTGCCGACGAAGCCTTCATACTTCTTACGAGGTCGGATCAGAATTCTGGAATTTAGGGCGTCAGAAAACTCTTCTTGGTTTTGGAAGAAAGCTTCCTCCTCAAAACAGCCGAAAAAGGCACCACTGTATATCTGGACATCAGTGCCATAGATATCACCGTCCAAACGGTGAAGACATCGGGTGTTGAGATAATCTGTTGCCATTCGCTAGCACCGTAGCGATTTTGCATATCATAACTGTTGCTGCTGCGGCTTGTTAAGCAGTGCGTTGATGGCGTTTCTTTTGTGGTGTCATAAGAGTGTTTTTTTTAAGAGTCTTAAACTTATTTGTTTAAACAAAACACAAACGGCTTAACTTCAACACGATTTATTCAATTCATTTCAAAAATTATTTCATGCCATTTAGTATTTGAAAATAGTTTTGGGCATAAGTCTACTACGGCTGCCTTGTACAAAGCGCATTTTAAAGGTCCAATTTTCGACCACTTTTTGGAGCAATTGGGGCCTTTATCGTTCATTATTTTTCTCAAGAGCGTCAATCGTTGCTGGTTGATCGGCATACATTAGTGACTTGACGTAGCCCCACCGAAAATAATCCAATGACGTCAAATTGCACACTGAAGACTCCTGATTATTCTGAATTTCATCGAAAAATCGTCTTCAGCGATGAAGCTCATTTTCGGGTTAATAAGCAAAATATTCATTACTGGACAGCAACAAACCCAATTGTTCTTCAAGAAACTTCCTTGCATCCACAAAAAGTGACCATGGTGGTGTGGATTTCATGCCGGAGCTATGATTGGACCGTATTTCGAGGAGTTAGCTATCGTGCCATGTTGGAAGGCTATTTTTGACCAGAATTGGATGGACTTGATACCACTGATATGTGGTTCCAACAAGATGATGCCATATGCCATACATCTGGTCAAACAATTTGTCTATTGAAGGGTTCGTATAATCTCGAGAAATGATCCGGTCGTATGGCCACCTCCCTCATGCGATTTAATGCCATTGGATTTCCTTTTATGGGGTTACGTTAAGTGGTTGACTTATGCCAACAACGTTAAAGGAGCTCAGGAATAATATTGAACGCGAAATTGCCACCTTCCCGCCCGGTATGTGTGGAAGAGTGAAAATTGGCACCTAAGAATCGATCGCTGCAAACGTGCTCGCGATGGTCACATGAACGAGATCGAACCTGGAATAAATCTCAGCCCGTTATCTGAAATATTCTGTGTTTTGTTTAAATATAAAATTATTTTGTCCTTATTGAAAAACCCAATACACGCTGACAATGTCTGCTTGCTTTCGGATGCTAGTTGGGTCATAATTGAGAAATTGCGGCAAGCGAAGTGGGTCTGGGAATTCATACGACCAAAACTAAAGTCTCTCCAACACCAACAGCCACGCAAAATTAAATATAACAGACCAATTGTTAGTAGCTTTCTTTATTAAAGTAGTGGTGTTACTCACTGATGAGTAGAAAGAAGTGTAAGGTTCATCTCCTACACTACAAGTTGGTAGAGGTTTTTGCACAAGCCGTCAGCAACAATCGCATTAAAAGTCCGTCCCGCAGCAGTAGAAGATACAATTTCGTCAGAAATCGCAGCAGCCTCGTCCCTAGTAGCAGGTACGAAAGGATTCTACTTGTCGTGTAAATTCAGTTGTTAATTTGGCTGCTTCAATTAGAGTGTTGACCAATGCTGGAGTTATCAGTTCATCTTGCAAGAGACTTTCTGTAGATGTTGCATGCGAAGCCAAGCCTTCGGCTGGCAAATGTGTTTGCATTTCATCATCGTATTTATATATTTCATTTGCAATAGGAGATTTGGTTTCTCTAAACCCCTAGAATCACATGGTGATGAAAATTTGTTCATTAAGAGTTCGGATGACAATATCGAAAAGAAGTTGGTAACGGAGAATCATTTACTAGACACAGCAATCCCAGAATATCTAGACGGTGTGGAAAAAACCGAAATGTCCATTGGTCATAGAAACTACCTTGGACAATGAACTGGTGCTAGCAACTGAAAAGGAAGGAACTTCGGCCCTAGAGTCCAAAGAGCAATCCAGACCCTGAAGTTATTTACGAAAATGTTGAGAGAGCCAGTAAATCGATTCTCTTGACTAAGGAGTAAGGAGGTCCCTACAGCCAGTTGAGCTTTCAATCACTAGCGAATTTGATTCCATGCTGATGATGACTTCATGTTCATCATCCACGTTGATGGGATCAGCAACATCATTATCTAAGGGCACACTTTCAGTAGAATTTGAAAAAGTCTCATCATCGACTCCGGGTTTCCTTATAATGATGTGTTTTCCATCGTCAGGTGTCACTTCACTTTGTTTCAAATCTTCTCCAGTGGATTCAGTGACCTCTTCTATTTCAATTGGATCGAGACTTTCAGAACTAATGTGATTGACAGTGGACGACTTCAAGGAAGTATCCGTCATAGGCGCAATTAGGTTCAATCTCCTTTCCTGTCGGCGAGGTTACATTTTCTTGAATAAAACTGCTCTCAAGAGATGCGTCTTTGGGAATATCTATAACAGATGAATCTTCGGCGGAAATGTTGTCTTCGTCGTTAGATGAGATTCTCGTGTCAGACGAATCAGAAGCGGATGAATTACATGGTGGCGCAAAGTTGATAATCCAATTTTGTTTTCGAATTACTTTTTTACTAAATAAAACGAAATTATTGAAAAGATGATATCCTCCAGTGTTGATACACATTTGTGCCCGTTTTATCTCATTTTCCATGACTTTGACATGTCGAATATTTTCCTTAAGGGCTGCGATTTTTGAAGCTTCTTAGCATAAACCCGTGACTTCAAGTAGCCCCAAAGAAAGAAATCTCGGCTGGTTAAATCGGGCGACAAAATGGGAGATTACGCGACCAGGAAACGCTTCCTTCACAAAATCCATTGTGGCTCGTGATGTGTGTGCTGTTGGTCTTGTTTAAACCACATTTTCACCAAGCCCCACTCATCCAATTCCGGCAGTAAGAAGTCATTTATCATGGCCCTGTAGCGTTCGCCAGTAACAGTGACTGTATTGCCGATGGCGTCTTAAAAAAAATACATCCCAATCACTTCTTCCGCTTGAACGGCGCACCCCTCAGTGGCTTTGAAGGCATCTTTCGGTGCCTCAGAAACGAAGATTTTGCTTATAGACGTACCCGCTTAAGTGGAAATACGCATCGTCCTCTTCGTTGTTGGGACTGAGGATGGCTTTACAGTAATTCGCATGCGACTGAGGGTCAGGAGGCATTAATTGATGCACTGTTTGCACTTTGTATCAGAACATGTGCAAGTCTTTCACTAAAATTCACTGTAGGGTCCGTCTGGTGATGTTCAATTGCGTGGCCCGTCGTCTGATTGATGATTCTTCGTTCTCAGCGACATGGACATGCACAGCCGCGATATTCCCGGCCGACCGGCCAATCCTGCATGGTCTCCTGTGGTTCCACTCTATTCGAGTCGAGTAGCTAAGCGCCGGAATATTTGCCCAGTTAGCGCGACACCATTAGGAAATGGACATCGAAATTCACGCTGCGCTAATACCATCGACCGATTATTGGTCAAAAACATCGTCACAATTATTCCATTGCTTTTCTGTTTGTATACTGGAGCTGTCTAGTTCATAAATGTCAAATATGATTGATGTACGACGCCATTTGCAAAAATTATAACATCTTCCGATAGGGTGATTAATTTTGCGCCACCTGTGGATGAAGATGACGAATTGGAGTCACAGGATTCAGTTTCGGAACTTTTCTTGTCTTCGGACGCGTCTGATAGACTTTCATCAGAGTTTGAGGATGAGCTGAAGGCACGTGCCCCACGAGGGCTTACAAAAACTAGGCTACTAGGTGAATAATGAACAATTGATACCTAGGAGTACATGAATTGCAAGCTCTTCTACAATGAAAACCAATAGAAAATTTTAAATAAATTTCATTTATTCTAAGACTTAAATATTTCATATACAAATAGATTTAATTTGTTATACAATAATTCATCGTGTATATATTTTAAGGAAAAATAAAGTAAAAGGCAAATAAAAATATCGTTCAACAAAAATATATATCTATTTTTACTTATCATCTAGGACGACGTTTTAAGTTTAAAACTACCTACAAATACTATGTAACTGTATCCAGATTATCTCTTAAACTATTCAACAAACAAACAATTACAATTTTTGTGCCTGCTTTTCTACATTGTCTTTGTTTTATTTTAAATTAAGATCAACGACATTGTGTAGGTGATAAAATTTAAATTAAATTTAAGAAAAAAAATAAAAAATTAAACTAAACATCGAAATTAAATATGTTTAAAACGTTTCTATTAAAAATCACAGTGTCAGCAACGAATATCAAAAGTTGTGGATGATGTGGTTGGTGTGTGATCGTTCGTGCTCCACTATAGGACGGAATCGTTTGCTGCTTACATACGTATGTTACGAATATGTTGTCTTCATTAAAATATAAATAAAATTTAATAATAATTCAATTTTTATAACCAGTTGGTGTACATGTGCTCGTATAAAGATAAATAACAACAATTTATGTACATCTTCCATCTATATTAATTGTTTGTACACATACAGTAACTTCTATTCGATTTAAGATACTTTCCAATTATTTTTTTGTTTTTTTTTTTTATATTAAAAACCAAACTGTTATCTCAAGCGTACGTTTATGATTCAATTCAATGGAAGACAATTATCAAGGGTTTTAGATCGCATTTATTCGTAGGTATAAATTAATTCAGAAAATTGTTGCTTTAGCCCGGTTTTTGTGGTAAATATGTTATTCTGTGTCCAACCTGTGAGACCAAAGTCTCCTTCTCTGCGCGGATTAACCAATATTTATATATTTAAAACAAAAAAAATGAATTACTAAATATTACTAAACAAACTCAGGACTTAATGCAATGATTTATGCAGTATTACTTTTTACACAGTCTTTTTTCTTAACAAACAACGTTTAAAGGTTTTAGTTTTAAACGGACTATTAAATAGGTTGGTGGTGTGAGATAAGTAATATACTTGGTATGGATTTATGTTTTGTTTTTTCTTCATTTTGATTCTCTTTTTTTTTTAAATTAAACTTCTGTACTATGCGTTTGTATTCGGACTTTTTTGACGCTGCCATTTCGATTCATCGGAGGCGAATGTCCTGATCCAGAGAAACCGGGATTTTGTATACCCAACGCATCTTTTGGTCGGGGTTTCTTTAAACTCGATCGAAGTGGCGATCGTGTTACGGATTCAACTGTTGAACCATTCGAAACACTGGTTAATGTGGTGCTCATTGAAGCAACGCTTCCACCATTTCTAATGCCACTGTACGGCTTACCAGAGGCATCTGTTACTGAGATTCCTGAAACAGAAAAAGAGGAAACGTTAGCATTTTACGATATACCATTCATTAAGTAACTCATGTTCATGGTAAGTTATTGGGTTAACAATGTAAAGTAAAAATTGTAGAAAGCACTCTTCGAAAACATTTTTAAGTAAAACGGATGGTGTGAATCCGGAGACAAAAGCACTTCATATACAAACAAAGACCAACGATGGGGTTCTAAAGAAAACTTCATCCTACACGACCTCAAAAAACTTTCAAAACCTATATACCGGCCATTTTAGATAGAACTAAAAGATTCTGCAAAATGTTTTCAGATAAGGGGCCTGTTGTACACCTTACCAACAGGAAGCATTGCCTTACTCTACAGAGGAAACCAAGATGTGTTAGTCGCCGGATGCATACTGGTTGAGCATAGGACCTGTTAGAGAATCCATTGCCCCATGAATTCGAAATTCGACATTCCTCTCTTTGTTTCCTCTTCACAAGGCTTCGCCCATAAATGACGTTGTCTAATAATGAGCGGGGGCAGAGCAAAGTACTGGTCTTATCGTAAACATCTTCAGATGACGCTACCGAAGGTTGCTACGATTCGATCAGTCACAAGTTGCCGGTCATAGGTCTTGTTGGCGGCTGAACCACCGGTCCCTACCAGGACTTAAATAATTGGTACCATGGGAGTTAGGAGCCCCCCGGATCTCGGTCCGGGCCTGACTTGAAGAGGTAGGCTCCTTGTGGGAGCGTCATGGTGGCTGTGGTTTAAACCCAAAGTCGCGAAAAGGGTCTTCCTTTGGTTGACCCAATGTAGAGTTGCAATAAGTACTGGGTGCTGCGATCCTAAGAGCAGTAAGAGGTTTTAGGTCGGCCTCGACTCATACCAAGGGTGGAACTTGTGTCGGCAATACAGTTCCGATTTGCTATCAATGGAATGACTTGCCCACATGGATGTATGGGCATCCCGTAAACATAAGTCTACATGACAGGTGGTTTACGTTAAAAATCAGACACTATGTTCACATGGCTGAGATAATGGAGTCTTCGCATTCAGCTTCGAAGTATGCTACTAAGCATTTTCATGGGAAGGAGTCCAATATCAGTTTTGCCTTCCAGAGTACTTACTTGCTTAAGGTTGCGCTACAGTCCGGGAAGGACCTGGGCCTCAAACAACAAGCATCTACAGAAAGCTCAATCTTCAGCTCGCTGTCTCCAGTTTCGCATGCTAAGTTGATTGAGGTCACCTTTCTCTTGCGTGCGACACCTGATTCGCGGTCTTCCCTTACTACGCTCTCCCTCGGCGGCGGATTCGATGACTTTTCGGACCGGAGCATTGGTGTCCCAGCCACCTCAGTCGTTGAGCCTCCACTTTTCTAGCTAGGTCGATGTTGTTGCATCTCCTCTTCCACTAAATGTCTATGTAGACGGGACCGAAAATCGCCCTCTCAAAGCAGCCAAGAGCACCCTCATCCATTTTTGATAAAGTCCATGCCTCTGGGCCATAGGAAAGGACTGCGATTATTAAGGTCTTATATAGGGTCACTTTTGTTATTCCAGAGAAGTCTTTGATTTGCCTACTTAGCTCAAAGGAGCAGCGATTGGCAAGAGATATTCTTCGTTTGATCGCAACGCTGGTGTCGTTGTCTGAATTGATAACGGAGCCTAGGTAGACAAAGTCCTTAACGTCGATGATGGGTGTCCTTTCTAGTTGACTGCATATACTCGGTCTTGCCCACATCGCCGCCTCCTCCGATTATGTCAATATCATCGACGTATGCGAGTAATCTGACTGACTTTTGAAAGATTGTGCCGGTCGTGAGTTTTGCACTATTCTATTAAGAATAAAGTTAAGGAAATCGCATGACAGCGCATCGCCTTGTCTAAATCCTTTTTTGACATCAAAGGTCTCGATGAGTTCTTTACCGACCTTAATCGAGCAAGGTGCATTCTAGATTGTCATCCAGCACAAGTGGAAGAGTTTGGTAGGAATGCCAACACTAGACATTGCTCTGTATAGCTCGTCTTTATAGATGCTGTCATACGCGGCCCTAAAATCGATGAATAGGTGGCGTGTATCGATTTGGAGCTCATGGGTTTGTTTTTCCAAGATCTGCCATACTACGAATATTTGGTTAATGGTGGACTTTCATAGCCTCAAGACACACTGATATGGACCAATCAGGTTGCTGACGAACGGCTTCAGTTGTTTACACAATACGGCAGATAGGATCTCGTAGCCGATGTTAAGAAGACTCTCACCTTTGTAGTTGGTGCAGTTCAGAGTGTCTTTTTTCTTGAGGATCGGACAAGTTGGCGTGTGCTCCTTACCAAGTAATCACCTGCCGCTTTGAAGAGCTGAGCAGTTAGGCCATCCACTCTAATAGCTTTGTTGGACTTACGTTTAGATATTGCTATCTTCACTTCATCCAGGTCGGGTGGACGGAATTGTGGGTCTATTATACATCGTCTAGGTTGAATGGTTCATTCTGACTGACAGCGATATTTGGTTGGTCATCGCGGTTATACAGTCTACAGAAAGGCCCTTTTCAAATCCTCATCATCGACTGCATTTCTAGTACTATGTTCCCTTGTTCGTCTCCCAGCCTTCGGTTCGGGGCTTGTGTCCGTGGAAATTTTTTTTCTTTTGGTAAAACTTCCGAATCTCATTCCTGGAGTAGCACCTCCTTCGCTTTCCTCCTAAGAAAGTGGTGTTCGTCTCTCCTCTTCTGCTCGTGAGCAGCTCTAGTATCTCTGTGCAGCACCGCTTTGTATGCCTCTTGCTTAGTTGCATGTGCTTGCCGGCATTGTCATCAAATCAGGGGTTTCATTGTGGCGACCAGGTGAAACTTAGCACATCAGAGGCGGCATCTCTGATGGGTTTTGGAAATGCTTCCACGGTATAGGACCTCTTAAGAGATCGGATAGGGATTTGGCAATCTCATGTGATGGTAGACATCAAATTCACTCACAGGATTAGCTTGCCTCTGCGATGTTCGGCATATCAGCAACCGTATCTTAGCTAGAACAAGGTATTGCTCCTAGCCCATGTTGGCCTCTCGAAACAGTCGGACAGCCATAATAATGGAAGAGTGCCTTGCGTTGATCGCAGTGTGGTAAATCTGGTTGACGTCTGATTGAGCAGGAGTTCTCTGGCTGGCTACGATGATATTCGCCATACCGCAGATTTATTACCCTGAATCCGTTATCGGAGGTAGTGTCGCACAGACTTCCAAGTTTTGAATTAAAATCGCCGAGGACAATTTTAATGCCATAGCTGGGGCATTGCTGGTGTCGTCATCTTTCTACTCTGTGGGGGCATGCGCGCATATAAGGCTAATGTTGGCTAATTTTGCCTTAATACGGATTGTTACGAGGCATTCAAATGCAAAACTTGCTCTGTCTCTAAGAACAATCCGAGCATCCGAGTAGATGCTGGCTTTTTCCGTCGATAACAATCGCGGTAGTAGAAGTTCCAGTTGTTCATCGTCTTTTTGTCGGGCTCATCCCATCGCATTTCTTGCATGGCGGTAATATCTAGTTTGCAGCAGTCCAGGGCCTCCGCTAGTTATTCGGCTGCACGTGACTTATTAAGCAACCTAACATTCCACATGAAGATCCGAAATTCGTTGTCCTTATTTCGTTTTCAAGGATTGTCAACAGTAGATCTATACGAGGCTTGTTCTTGCTTCATAGCTTATTTCATTTTTTCCAAGGCTGGGCCGTTACCCAACCTGAAGGGCCAGTTCCATTATAGATACACATAGGACGAGGTGTCGGTTAGACTGAAGCCAGTTCGGGAATGTGAGCGCTGCCCTTGGTCCATTAAGGGCTCATTCGCCACCATCTCTTTTCCAAGACCCTGACTTAGTGTAGGAAATCCTTTCCAGCCTGAGCTCCAAATATGTTAGAGTAGCCCGGCTTATCTGATAAAGAACAAAAAAATTACAATTCATACCTATCGCCAGACTGATCAAACATATTGCAATCGAAGATCTAAACATTATCTGCTTTAGTAGCAAAACGAACAATTCCCCAGGCATACTATTCTGCAACAAAGTCTTACGATTTCGCTAGAAAATTTAACTGGAAATAGGAAAGCACCAGAACTTCACAAAAACGGTGGCGTGACATAGAATTTTCACGATGAAATGTATATTAAGTGATCTCCCCACTTTATGTTCTGGTTTTTGCAAGTTTTCTGATCTGTAGAAGAGAAAAGGGTTAATCTTTTCAAATTGAATGCAGAAGACCCTAACAAGGGTTCCGCGATAGGCAAGGTTTTCAAACTATCCCCAGACGATGGTCGATTGTATTGCCTTCCATCATTTTTCCTGGCGGAGAAGATGGAGGAACATCAGTCTCATAATGCATATCCGGCACGTAAGATCAGAATATGCAGAACAATATCAAAAAATGCTTTGCTGTGTGGTGACACAGGAGGAACACATCCGGAAGGATACCTGTAATCTAATTACAATCATATAGGAAGCCAGGCGACAGAGCCAACTCTTTTTATTTGCAATCGACGGCTGTATTACTAAAAAAACACAATTATGAATAGAGTGATAGTCAATAAGCAACCCAGGAGTTTATTCAGGCATTGGAAAGTTGCCATCAGAACCTTGTCCATTAAGTTTACAGAAGTTCTGATTTCCTAAGATTCGCCCGAAGTAGATTTGGTCTCAAAGAAGTCATACTCAAAAAAAGCCAGAGAAATTCTTGGTTCCCACACTACTTTGGAAGTAGTAGCCAAGGAGCAGAATCCGAAAAATGAAAAACCAGATCGAGAATTTACTGTACTAGGGAAGATTAGACATCCAAATCTCAGCGCAAAGTCGTGGTTTGTGGACTTCTTTCAAGATGTTCGAAGCTATATTTGACGCCCTAGAAACAAAAATGGATCAACATGTGTTCCCAAGCCTTTGTCTTGCTTACAATAAAATGAAAAAAACTATCAAGCAAATGTTTCATCAGAAAATAGTGACTTACCATTTCTCGTTCGTCCCTCTTTAAAACCGGGATTATTAAATGTGGTAGCATTTGCTGGTGATGTATCTACAACCATCGTTGGATCCCCATCAGGTTTTCTTGAAAACAACATGTCATACACTGATGCCACAAATAGCGCCAGCGTTAGAACTATTACAACTATCTGGAAAAGGCAAACTTGTGTTTAAAAAATAAAAAAATAAAACAATGACAATTAACTTACTTGTAAATAAAATGAGACTCCCCGGGTTATTCGGAAACCATAATTCTCTGACTCATCTATTTGTACAGCAAACAAAACCGTTGCAATTATAGCCAGTATACCTGCAAAAGATTTTCAATATTTTAAATAACTCTACGGAGGCCAACAAAGAAGAGAGGACACTTACAGCCTACTAATGCCAAAATCATTTTGCTCATAACCAACGAAGTATATTTCATCACAACCTTCTCTCTAGATGATATCATTGCGATTTGTATTACTGCCAAGATGCAATATATTCCTAATATCCCCGCACTAAGTACTGCCAAAAGGCCACTTATATAAACAGAAGCTAAAATATAAAAATTTGTTAACACCTCCATGTAACTGGTTAATCCAAATGGGAATCCTTACAAGCAAGTTGAAATTTGGACACATCACTTCCACATTTCTCTCTGTTATAAGTCAATTGTTTGCATACTTTAAACGGACTAAAGTATCCCCTGTCGGAATCGTAGTATGTACCTAAAGTATTAAATAACATACTCGTCGCGTAAATATTTATCTACCATTTAATCGGAAATATATTGACTCACCTGATGGACTGTCGTAATAGCCCCATATTGGTATTCCAATTGCGGCCGATGCTAATGCAAAGCAAATAAATCCCAAGCAGGTTATCCCCGCAGCATATACAGAAGTTCTCGGTCTAGCCATTTCAACTTCAGCATAATTATAAATATACTACGAATATATTGTAATTTATTATAAATTCTCTAACAAGCTTCACATCAACAAATGGACTGGTTTCTATTGTTGTACGACCAAGTATTCATTCAATAACATCATTTGTATGTTATTGTCCAGCAATCCATTGAGATCTAGAATAGATGAGAAAACCACGACATTTAGTAAGTATATATGGCCTTTGATGTGAGATGTGAAATGTGAAATGTATTGTAGTTGAGATTGTTTCTATTCAAAATGAAAATAGATCGACGGATAGATGCGCAGTTTCTAAGTTTATGAGATAATTCGAAATTCCTTGAGAATGATGAAAATATGAAGAGCACCACACACACAACACTCTCAACATAATTTGCATAAAAAAAATCAAAACGTGCAAATCTGGATTTCTATTCAAATTTAAATGTTTCTATTAGACTAAATGGACAAAAGACGCAACTTCCCGTTTCTACGTATCTTAACTGGAATGCTAACATTTTTGCTGGCATACCTTCCTCATTTACTATCGAAAGTATGTCTTATTCAGGCATAAATCTGGAATTGTAGAAATTTGAAAATACAAAAACAGTTGGTTTTCGTTTAATAACATTGAGGTACTCCGTCAAATTATAAAGTGATTTTTAACTGCTTAAATGGGAAAGGCACGACTTGTTTATGTACTTTTAAGGTTATTGTTCTTTTAGGTAAAAGAGGCTTTGTGTAAGTTAATTTTAATCTGCGAAATAAAAATACGCAAACCAGTCGAAAAGTTAGCAAAACAGCTATGCACGTGCTTCGTAAAAGCAATTATAAACGAATTATAAAAAAAAAACAAGAAAATTTCTCTTCAACGAGTTGTATAGAGTTCTAGTACAATCTACAATACTTGAGCAACTCCTCTCACTTTTCATAAAATTTCGGGTGGAATAAGTCTTTGTGATTCTAACATTTTCAAATGATGCGAATATCGCGTCTACGTAAACAATTGAACATAAGATGACCAGATAGCAATGATAGTTTTTCCAATTGTTGTGATTCAGCAGCTGTCAAAGTCACCAATGACATCCAGCTGTCAAAATATTCCCTAAACTTTGCCATTTCATCATGCATCGTTTTACACTTGCCGAACGTGCGGAAACTATTAAAGAATAGAGAGTACACTCTTTTGGATCCTAAGCCACCAACTAGACAGAGATTGGTGCGAAATGAAGAAAACATAGCCACCGTAGCGGCCAGTATCGAAGAAGACCCAGTAATGTCGATTCGGCGCCGATCACCTGAATTGGGAATCGCCAGAGAGTCAACCCGATTTATTTTGCAGTTGGATATGGGTCTACATGCGCTGACGCAAGAATTGAAGCCGGAAGACTATAGACAATGCCGTGAGTTCACTAATTGGACACTGGAAATGTTGGCCGGAGATCCGGATTTTGGCCAAAAAATCATCTTCTCGGGCGAGGCCCATTTTTGGTGTCAACAAGCCAAATTGCCATTATTGGAGCGAACAGAATCCACAAGTATTCGGCCAGGCATCAATGCATCCACATAGCTTAACTGCTTTTTTTGTAGTTTATGGCATGGCGGCACATTTTCGAAATGACGAAGGAGACAGACGTCGATAGTCTCATGTATAGAGCGCTGTTAACCGACTTTCTGTGGTCAAAGCTCGACAACATCGATATATCCGAGCTGTGGTTCCAACAAGACGGCGCTACATGCCATATAAGCGACGCAACGCTCGAAGTTGTGAAGGAAAAATCTGGCGACTGGGTCATCTCACGGCGAGAGTTCATCAATTGGCCGCCGAGATCATGCGATTTGATACCACTCGATTATTTTCTCTGGGGCTACGTTAAGTCCTTAGACTACGCTAACATGCCAACCACTTTGGACGAGCTCGAGGCCAACGTTCGGCACGCTAATACTGGAATAACTCCGCACATATTGGACCGAGTCACCAAAAATTACACCAACCGCTTAAAGCACTGCCAGCGAAGCCGACGCAGCCATTTGAATGTTATGCTATTCCTCACAAAACAAAACCAGAATCAATTGTATATACCACCATCAAAAAGACCCCGGAATTACCACCGTGTGGCGCTCCCATTGTTCCGATTTGTGCTCTGTTTTTTTTTGTTAAGATGGTAAATCTGTTGTTGACATTCCCTCTAATTCTTAGCGTCATAGCTTGACATTTGCAAAAGTTACGTAGCCAAGAGTACATCTATATCTGTGTGTGTTGGCGATTTTTTACAATTTTAGTAATGGATTTAAATTTGCAACAACGAACTTGTATTAAATTTTGCGTAAAAAACGGATTTAATGGTGCGCGAAGGTTGCAAATGTTGAAAAAGTGTTTCGGCAACGATTATCTAAAGAAAACGGTCGTTTATCAGTGTCACGAGCGGTTCAAAAGTGGTCGTGAGTCAATCGAAGATGATGAAAGCAGTGGCAGACCATGGACATCGAAAACCGACGAAAATATTGATGGAGTAAAAGAAATGTTGGTCAATAACCGCACTTTAACCATCAGAGAGATAGCGGAGTACTTGAACATTTTGGTAAATGATTTGGGTTTCCGTCATGTGGCAGCAAAGTTGGTGTCAAAAGACCTCAATTTCATGCAAAAAAGAGACCATGTTGACGTCGCAAAAGAGATGATTTGCGAGGCTGAATCCGATCCCACATTCATCAAAAGGATCAATACTGGAGACGAGACGTGGGTTTATGAGTACGACACGCAATCCAGACATCAGGCAAGTGAATGGCGTTCACCAAATGAGCCAAGACCAAAAAAACACGTCGTTTTCAGTCAAAAAAGAAGGCAATGCTCACGGTTTTCATGGATTACAACGGTCTAGTGCATCATGAATTTTCGCCAGAAGGCCAGACAGTAAGCAAAGAGTATTATTTGAGCGTTATGAGACGTTTGCCTGAAGCAATTCGCCGAAAGAGACCAGAATTGTGGGCAGAAAACTCGTGGATTTTGCACCATGATAACGCACCGTCGCAAAGTACCATCATTATTCCTAACTTTTTGACTAAAAAAGCAACAAATACCATCCAACAGCCATCGAATTCACCTGATTTGGCTCCCTTCTTTCTGTTCAATCGAGTTAAAAACCACTACGGCAACGAGTTTCAGCAGCCGAGAGGGAGTAATGGAAAAATCGCAGGAAGCACTGATGGACCGAACATAAAAAATGTTTCAAGGATTGGATCAAGCGCTGGCATAAGTGTGTTGCAGTCGATGGGGATTACTTTGAAGAGGACAATATAGATTTAGATGAATAAACTTGTATTTTTAATTTCCGGGAAATTGATCATGGTGGTATTTTTTTTTTTATAATAAGCGCGCGTTCAAGGGATTTGTGACCCTTAAAATGTTTGTACACAGAGCGGGCGTAGGAAATTTAGGAAGGAAAGAAATAGAAGGTACCGATGTAGATTGCTTTTAAATATTTGCAAGTTATAACAACCAGGAAATGGAGAGCTCGGTAGTGCACGATATTTTAGATAACGTCCGAAAATGGGCTTGAGGGTATACTGATGAACATTCAGGGCAGAATGATACTGGCGATTTCAATGGAGCACTGGTGGTGGAAATAGCGATAAAACAAAGTGAGACAGGAGACATTACGTCGGTGTTCGAGGATGTCCATTCACTGGGTGGCATTAGTATCTACTATCAGCTTTATCGCACGGTTTTGAATCCTATCCAGCGGGTGCAGAGCTATTTTGATATCTGACCAGATGTGGGCATTGTACTCCAATTTTGGGCTGTTGAATGCCTTATATATTAAGGCCAGATTTTTTACATCGTTTGTGGGAACCTAGACATTTCGCAGCATTTTTGGCGACATTAAATATGTGGTCATTCCAACGTAAGATGTCAGTTTGGACGATACAAGTGCCATTCACAGATAATGTCTGGGTGTTTAACGACAGCAGACAGCATTGTGTTTTGGAAGAATTAAATTCCACTCTGTTGATAGTTACCCACATGGTTATGCTGTTAATATCGGAATTTAATGAGCTTAACATACACTGCAGTTCCCGTTCTACAGCCGACGAGCAGGGATGTGAGTCCGGAAACAAATATGAAAAGCATAGAGTACTGTCGTTAGCAAAGGAATATATTGAATTAAAAGTAGCAGACAAGAGATCATTAATGAAAATTAAAAAGAGTGTCGGAGGCAGAACAGTGCCCTGGGGCACACCAGCATTTATTTTGTGAATATCAGACTTGAAACCATCCAAGCCAACTTGAATTGAACGTTCCGAAAGGTAGTCTCTAATCCAATGAAGGAGAGCATCAAAGCACGCATTTTCGACAAAAGAGCCTGACGCCAAACTCTGTCAAATGTCTTAGAAATATCAAGTGCAACTATCTTGCTTTCGCCAGATTGATGTACGCTTTGGTTCCACTTTTTGGTGAGACATGCCATCAAATCACCAGTGGACCTGCTGTCACGAAAACCGTACTGGCAGTCATTGCGAAGTTTTTACGTTTCGAGATATTTCATTAGCTGTCGGTTTATCAGCGTTTCCATGAACTTGGAGAGAAGTGACGTAAGTGCAATGGATCTGTAAGGATGGGCTGAACAAATGCGGTTTTTCATCTGCTCGGAGTAGGATTGATGAAAAAGCTTACGCAGTGGTTTTGCCAGCATGGTAGAACACCTCTTCAGAAGAACGAGAGATATACCATCTGGATCAGCGGATTTATGTATATTAAGATCTTTAAATATCTTACACTTGAAAAATGTCTACTTGTTGTTATCAAAGGACTTCCTCAAAAGGTGTTACAACTCCGTTTTCCTGCATTTAAATGGATTGTTGAAAATTCTGTATTCAATGACCAATTCCATCTAAAATGGGAGCTGCCATGGTTTAGTTAACAATTTCATTATCAGATCGAATCGTTCCCTAGAAACGCAAATCATATTACCTAATGTGCATGCATCATAAAAAAAAAGCTCCGTGAGAAGTAAGGTGATGTGAAAGAAGGTGTGAACTTAAAGTTAAACCAAAATAACGATCCATAAATTTTTCGCAACTATTTTTAATGTGCGTGCAACACTTTTACACGAATGTTGAGTGAAGACATGCAATTCAAAGTTGAAGGGCGAAATGACGAGCCTATCATGAAGTAAGAACGACAATTATTCATGTTTTTCCATTTTTAACCTTTTTTTGTGAAACAAAACTTACGTCTAATTAACTATTTGCAAATTGCTGCATGTAACCCATCTTTAAATTTTGTAATACAACGTCCAGATATACGAGTAAAATCGTATGCAGCATATTGTACATCAGAGTCTACACCAGTCTGAACTCATTAATGAGACTCCTACCTCAAAGATAGTGTGATAAAGTCTCACTGAATCCTCGTTCACTTTATCCAGAACGGAGGTTAATTCCACATGTAACGAAATTGATCCAATCTAACTTTACTGGACACGTCGCGTCGATCACTATCAAGGCATTGTCGGTCTCCTGACAATGAAAGGAAAACGTTCCAAGACATGCGGCTTGCCACGAAGGATTGCTTTTTGGATCTATTTACCTTTGACTAGTATAAAACCGACGTCGGTTGTTTGAGCAACCATAAATATGAGCTCATAAATATGTGTTCTTTGTGTTGACTTCACAGGGGTTTTGCCCACCATGCCTCCACCCTAATCTAGTCGGATCACATCAAATCGTGTCCCCTTTAGATATTCATATCATGATTTAAAATCCATCCATTCGGACGCCTACTATTCTTTTATCGGCCTTATGTCACTAATGACACCAGGACTCTGGTTAATATGAAAAGACGAATATACAAATTCAACTGTTTCCGCATTTAGCACTGATTTTGGGTAGAGTTTTAGCCAGAAAAGGAATAAAGTCGACTCTTCGAAGAGGACGACAACCCTAGTATTAGCATTCGATTAATATCCATTTGTCGTCCAAGCGGGGCCATACTCAATTCAAATACATTATCTCGAGCCAATATATCGACATCTTTGCAAAAGCCAACCTGCACGTAAGGGGCCTTGCTGAACATGGGAAATGTTCAACTGCGGGTATTACACTCTCCAGGATGCAGGCAGAACAACATATGCTTCTTGATGTCTCTGAAAAATCAACAGAATCTTTCCTGTCCTTCAGCAGGAAAGATTTACGACGGGTTAGTGGCGTCTGAATGTAACTTTGTACTATGTTCTGAGTAGTTACGTTGCTCGCTGCAAAGGTGAAACTGTAGAGCGCTTTCTTTGTGAGTGTCCGGCTTACCCTCAGACAGTGTACAAATACTTGATGATGATATAAGGCGTCCTACACCTTATCTCATAAATTGTAAAGAGTCAATTATTTGTAGCTTTAAGATTTATTCTTAAATGAATTGTGAACTTTCTGTAATTGTTTGGTGTTCAATAATCGATGTGAGTGCTTGATTACAATGCACACCAAACAGTGCTTGTAATGGTCTTTTCTGAATCACCTGAGAATTCTTATCTCCCCGCAATATTGCGAATTAACATAAGTACCCAGCGAGTTAGCTGAAAAGGATTTCCTCCGAAAAATCAGAATCATCAGCCTCTAGTTGTCAATCTGAGTACATTTTGCACTGACAATGGTCAGCCTTGAACTCTTGTATTGTTGTATCTTCTACAGAGTCAAATGCAAGTCTATTTCCAATTCAAAAGACTTAAGAATCGTGTAATACGCCAACAATTCGGGAACCATACTAACTTGAAATCAAAACCAATCAGCAGACCAAAGTACGCAACTATGGATGATTACTGGGTCAATTTTTTCTCATCCCAAAAACTAAAATTGGAAGGTATGTAACAAAAGGAGCAGGACATGGACAGATGGATCATCTGTGGTATATTTAAGGAACACAGTCTAAAACAATATTTCGTGAAAAGACTATTTAGCGCAGCAAACTCATGTATTCAGCTTAAAACATTGAACAGGAAGGCATCTGCTTTTGATCTTTCTGGAGCGACGATGTGAACACTTTGTGGATCATTGTAGAGTAATGCGTGGAGTACTGATTTCCACTTAACCTTCCTTTCTCAATTCTGATAAAAGCCTCGATAGCATGAATCGTGCCAGACTTGCGCAGAAGAGGTAGCTCTGACGACTACCTTCTTTTCTAGATCCCATACTTTCTCCAAATGTTCGTTTATATCTCGCTTATCTACACGACAAGCCGGACTCTGTTTATATCGGTGGTATAAAGAAAACCAATGCAATGGTTTCCATTCTGCAAGAAGGCCTCCCCACTAATCACAATGATCTGCCTCAACTTTTCGTACATTTTCATGAGCAATTAGATATGACTCCTGATGATGAGGCCAATGATCTCTCTGCTTTTAGGTCGTAAGTTACAGAGGCATACTATACCTACAGAGAATACGGTATAGTTTCAAAAACTACCATCGCTCCTAACCCGTCAGTCAATTCTTTCCAGAAGATCAAAACGTATCAAAACGTAAGAAGATTGCGAACTAAGATTCCCGCTAAACTACGATATACTCGTACTCCTATCTCAATTCCCAAATTCTGCCCAACAACATTTTTGCCCTTATGGAAACCGATCTCACCGCTAGTATTAAGAATAATGAATTGTTTTCGCAAGACTTACATCGTGACGGTGGTCTGGATGGTCTAGACACGTGGTGTACTTCTAGCTATGTACATATAGCGATCTGATTTATTGCAAAATTCTTAACACCATCGTTTCATAAAACCAAGTGATGAGTTGGCTTTAAGGATTATCTCATCAATATGCGAGTGGAAGTTTTACCCTCGATCATTCAATATTCCAAGATACATTGTAGATTGGTTGCACTTAAGTAACAAAGTCTTAATTTGACATTTGAAGAAAGCAATTTTTTAAGCACCAAGTGGAAAGCTATCGAGGTCTTCTTGGAGGAGAATAGAGTCTTGGAGTAAAGAAATAGTTTTGGATAACTTAGTGTAGTCGGCATAAATTGAGAAGGGCCAGTGTTTATCCCCTCAAGATCGTTTATAATTAAAATGAAAAAGAGGGGACCTAGATGGCTCCCTTGTGGAACACCAGAAGTGGCTAAAAACGGGGTTGAGAAGGCTAACCCCAGATAAGAAGATATCCATTTTAACAATTTGGGGTCAAAATCGAGGGAAGACAATTTGAAAACGACCAATTTAGTGACATTATCGAAGGCATTAGCAAATCTGTACCAATAACATCGATTTCGTTGCCATTTTCTAGGGCAAAGGGTACAATCCAGCTGACTGGGTGATATAATTGACTTGCAGTTAAAGCTTAGAGCTTCATATAACATTTTAGGTATGCATACTTTGGAATGGGATGGTAGTTAGTTATTTCATTCTTTGATCCCTTTTTCTGGGTTATGGGACAAAATGCTCGTGGATCGCTAGTGAAAATAAAGCCTAGTTGCCTACCGATGGAGTTAGGGACGCCACTTACTAGGCATAGGCCTGTTATACGATCAATGAATAGATATTCCTCGGATGAACTAGCGTTTGACGCGGTAAAGAAGAAGTGATCATCCGATGGAATCCACTTCAGCAGAGGCAGATTAAAGTCACAAAAGAGAAGGATATCGTCGATGGAATCACTTAGGTCAATAAGTTGGTCAATCGCTTTAGTAGCAAGAATGTAGAATTCGATAGGTTGAGCAGGGAGAATGTAGCAACGCATAATGTTGAGGGACCTTTTGGGAAGTGTAATTTTAATTTAAGTTTGACAGATGAAGAAATAGCGATGAGGGAAGACTTGAGGGTATTGTGAATGGCAAGTGTGACACCTCGGCATGGAGAATCAACTATAGGTAGGGCTGGCTCATTAACCATATGGAGAGAGTGATCGTCATCTCGGAAAACATTATAAGAAGATGGGAATAGCTCCTGGTTCTTTGGGTTGGTCTCTGCGGAAAGCAGCTAGGTCATCCGCAACCTTTTGGGGAGGTGTGTTGAGAATGTTCGTGGTTGTAAGTTACCTGAGACTAGTCTTTTCGAAATCTCTTTAAGTGCATAAGTCAAAGTGATTTCAAGCAAAATACTAAAAGGAAATTCTAACCTCTACAGTAGAATACACAGTTGAAGTGGACCTCAGACTATGAATGAGAAGCCAGTATCACACTAGAAAACAGCAAACAATCCTTTTCTGCTCATTGTTTGTTCAATTGATTGTGTCATGCACTCGCATGTGTGGCGCATAATCGAAATTTGTCAGCAAATGACTTTGACGTGACGTTATTATTAACAAGGACAAGCGCAACAACAATCAATTTCGTAAAACCAATCTTCTAATGTCACAAAGAATACTACTCGTATCTAACCACCCATATCCAAAAGCCAAATATTGTACACCAAAAAATCAATTCCCATTCGTGACAAAACCAATTCTGTTGTCAGATTTATCGAAGAAACATCTTTTGTACGAGTATCTACGAGTACACCATCTTCTCCAAATTGAGTGAATTTTTTCTTTCCAAATTTTTCAAGTGAATTTGTTTTGTCTTTCATCATCACCACACACCGCTAGGAACACTAATTGTCCCCATCACTTAATTAAACGATGAAACAAAACAAGAAAATCGCTTTTTAGTTTTAATGAGCAAGGCACTCGAAACATCGAACATCGGTTACTGTTGGTACTGTTGTACCGTCAGTATGACTGTGGTGAAAGTTAATTTGGTGACTAATTGTCGCTTACTCAGAGTAACCAACAAATGAATTGAATCACAGCCAACCAAAAGCCGGAAGGATTGAACATAATTGCATTTTAATTAAATGTGTAAACTTGGCACAACCTTTAAAGGTAATTTTCTTAAAACAACAATTCAGTACGGTACTTACAGTGCGTGCAAACAAAAAAATCTGATTGAAGTTGCATACAAGCAAACATAAACCTTCATAGCTATGACTAGTTGAATCAGTTAATAGCCATAACGTGCCTGGAAAACATTAAAATCAGATATTCCTGATAACCGTTGGCACATTTCCCATCAAACTAGGCCATAAAATGGATATCGATGAGCACAAGGACAACAAATAAACACCGACAAACCACAACAACAACATCTATGACGACGACAGAAATTACAAACTTCAGCTATTAAGTTTTCATTTGAATGGGGGCTACCAAGTTAAATATTGATTTTCGGCCGTTTCCTAAGAAACTCCCTAACAAGTGTAATCAATATGGTGCGGTTCACATTGCAGCGTTTTCGAATCAAAAATGCACAGTCAGACACAAAGGCACTCGGTCTTAGGACTCTCAGAGCGATTTTCGAGAATGGCTAAGAAGTAGCTCTGAAACCGCAAGGCAGACACCAACATGTACAAGAATGACACAATTTATAGTATTACGGGGCTCTTTGGGGTCTGATGGGTATGCCTGGGGTATTCTAAGAACTGTACATTGTCATTATGTCTGGGGAATGTTTGGAGTAGAACTTTGCTGGTTATTGATTTTAAAAGTCACTCTCCGGAGCTCTTGTAGATCAATTACCTAGGGCAATTTGTTGAAATTACTCCAATAGAACGCACCAATGCAATGCACCAATGAACCAACTCTCTAGTGATGAATAGATTTTTCCACTGTTAATTAACATTCATTGTGATAATTTATGAACTCTTCGATGACTCCATGGCATTATGACCATGGCTGGCTGCATGTGATTTTAATCTTCTTCAATGGATTATTAATTGTTGCGAACTAAGTCAATGACACCGCTATTGACTGGCTGCATCTAATGTATGTTATTACCTGAGAAAGTCATTATACTGAAATTAATGTTTGTTTTCTTTTTTTTTCATTAAAATTTCTTCGAACTCTCCAAAAATGACAGGATTTCGTTTTAAGGCGAACGAGTTTAGTTTGGATTTTCAAAAATCAATAAAACAAAAATTCATTGGAATGTAATGGAACCCAGCTGTGGTAATATGAGAAATTTACGCAGCTGTTCCTCAGATTCACAGTGAACATGTTGATTATTTTTCGTTTAGTTGATGTCGAAGAAGTTAAAATGTTCATATGCAAGGGAGCTTGTTTTGTCAGCTGGATATGGCATAAGGAATTACTTAGGTTTCTTTCTGCGAAAAAAAAAACAAAAAAAATTCTAATTGGTGGCCAAATAACATTGGTTTGCAAAATGAAAACAACGCGCTGTTCACTGAAAACGTACACTTTCGAAAAACATTATTGCTGTACTTAATTGCAGTTGTTTGCTTTTCTCCCTTTGATTCCTGTTCTGATGAATGTCTTATTCGCTTTCGACTCACATCATAATACTCACTCAACATTCTTACGAAATAGCCCTGCAAATGGGTCTCAATCTTGAAAACATTGCTTTTCCAGACGTTGGACACAGATACAGGTGTCAGCCTGCCGATACCCAGTATTGTAACACTTTCTGCACATAAATTGTACTTATCAGTCCGGATTCGACTTGCCACAGTCCCACACTTGGGACAGCGGACCCCGGAATAAAACTAATAAGACCTTATCTGTGCTACTCTGACATATTTGGAGCTCAGCCCGGTAAGGATTTCCGAGACTAAGTCAGAGTTTTGGAAAAGAGATGGTAGCAGATGAACTCTTAACGGACCAACGGCAGCGCTCACATGTCCGAATAGGTTATTGGTTTCGGTCTAACAGACCCATCGTCCCACGGTTGGGAGTTGTGCAAAAAAAAAACCCAGAGTTGCGAAGCAATAACAAGTCTGGAATACGGACGAAGAACAACGAACTTCGGGTCTGTACGTGGAATGTTAGGTTCCTAAACACGCCACATGCAGTCGAACAACTAGCGGAGGCCCCGGACTGCTGCAAAGAAGACGTTACTGCCATCCAAGAAATACGACTAAAATAAAAACTAAAAGCTGTGACATTTACTGCGGTGCGGCGATTGTTATCGATGGCGCCCATTAGGATGCGGATTCGGGGTTAGAGGGAAACTTAGGCAAGAAAACAGCTGTTAATGAGCGACTTGTAACAACCCATATTAAGACTTATAGAGACGTACGTCTCCACCGAAGACACGGACGACACTACCAATGCCCCTAAGAGCTAATCGACGAGACATAAGAGCAATTTTCGAAGTTTGACGTTAAAATCGTCCTCGGCAATTTTAATGCAAAGCTAGAAAGTGAGGATATAACCTGCACCACAACACTTCTGATAACGGATTTAGGCTAATCATTCCCGTACCTCGATATTCATCAGGGGACTTGGAGAATTCTTGACCAGATTGACCACATTTCGATCGACTCAAAGCACTCCTCCAGTATTATGGATGTCCGAAGGTTCCAACTCAGAGCATTACCTTGTTGTATCCAAGGTAGGGTTGCGGATATACCTATAATCGCAAGAAATCGCCAAATCAATTTCCGATCGAATCTTTCTTAATCTCTTAAGAGGTCCTATGCCGCCAACAACAAGTATCGATGACCAGGGGCAACATTGCCAAAAGCCATCAGAGATGCCTACACTTTTGTGCTGAGTTTCACCTGTCACCACAATGCAGTCCCTGTTTGACGACGAGGGCCGGCAAGCACATGCAACTAAGCAAGAGGCATATAAAGCGGCGTTGTATAGAAGGACTAGAACTTCTCATGAGCTCCACGAGCAGAAGAAGAGAGACAATAACCGACTCCTCAGGAGGAAAAAGGAAAAGATTCACCAGGAAAGAGATTCGGAAGTTTTGCAAAAAAAATAATGCCACGGACACAAACCCCGAACCGAAGGCTGAGAGACGAACAAGGGAACATAGTACTAGAATCACAATCGATGCTGAGGATTTGCAAAGGGCATTTCTGTAGACAGTATAACGGCGATGACGAACGAAATATCGCTGTCAGCCAGAATTAACCATTCAACTTGGACTATGTAGACCAACAATTCCGTCCATCCGACCTGGATGAAGTGAAGTTAGCCATATCTAAGATTAAGTACAACAAAGTTGCTGGAGTGGGTGGCCAGATTGCCGTGCTCTTCAAAGCGGCAGAAGATGACTTGATAAGGAGCATACGCCAACTCATCTGTACAATATGGTCGGACGAAAGTATGCCCGATGAATGGAACCTCAAAATTGTTTGTCCAATCCTCAAGAAATGAGACCGTCTGAACTGTGTCAACTATAGAGGCATCTGCCGTATTGTGTGAATGCCTGAAGACGTTTGTCAAACACCTTATTCTTCATATTCGTGTGGCTTCAAGTCAGGAAAGTTCAACATCGACCAAATATTCACACTACACACCAGCTATTCATCGATTTTAAGGCCGCGTATGACAGCATCTATAGAGACAAGCTATACAGAGCAATTTCTAGTTTTGTCATTCCTTTCGTGCTTTTCAAACTTTTCCGTTCGTGCAGGATGACGATGGAGAATGCACGCTGCTCTATCAAGAATGGTAAAGAACTCACCGAGATGTCAAAAAAGGATTTAGACAATTCGATGCGCTGTCATACGATTTCCTTATCATCATTCTAGAAAGAATAGTGCAGAACTCACGCTCGCATATGCCGATGACATTGAAATAATCGGAAGAAAGCAGCGTGATTCAGTGGCGCCTTCGCGAGTATTGAGGGCTTAATGGTCAATCAGGACAAGACCAAGTATATGCTGTCAACAAGAAAGGACACAAAACACCGGAGTCTCAGGCAGGATGTCACCATCGACAGATATAACTCTGACGTAGTTAAGGACTTTGTCTACATACACTCCACTATCAATTCAAACGAAGAACAACTTTAGAAGGGCAAAGCCAAGCCTAAAACCTTGATAATCCTGGCGATGGTGCAGGGGCATGGACTTTATCAAAAATGGAAGAAATGACGATGCTCTTGGCTGCTTTCAGAGGAAAATTCTTCGTGTGATTTTCGGTCCCTTCGGTATAAATGGTGAGTGGAGGAGGACGAACTGCACGGGCTGTACAGAAGAGTGAAGGCCCTGAGATGGCTGGGTCATGTAAGGCAGATGGACACCAATGCTGCGGTCTGAAAAGTCTTCGAATCCGTACCCGAGGGACAGCGCAATAGAAGAAGATCGCGACTTAGTTGACACGGAAAGGGATCTCTGCCAATTTGGCATGCGAAACTGAACGGAGCTAGCTAAAGATCGAGCTGGTTGGAGACGCTTGTTGGTTGAGACCCAGCTCCACCTCGGACTGTAGCTAACTTCGTTCATAATACTAGTGTCAACTTTCTACTTTCTGCAGACCCTGACTACTTCAGACGTTGTTCGATTTCTTCCTCTATACGATCCGATAAATTCCGTCTGAGCATGTGCGCATTGGTTTCTTAATGGCAGTGGGACCATCTATTAACAGTTTTCTTCACAATTTAATTATGAAATCGCAAAAGGCATGGTTCAAAGCATACTCTGTACGAAGGGTTATAGGACAATAGGCGCAATCGGTGTTGCAAATTCAATTACGAAAGTTTGATATTGGACTCCGTTTGGAGTCAATTCTCGTTGAATTTTTGCCTCCGAAAGACTCAAGAAGTCTTCCTAGATATGAGAAAGAATAATTGAATAAAGTCGGGAAAAATATTGTTGGAAATTTGAATTGTTGAATAGCTGTTGTTTTAATAACAATTACTCGATTGTGCAATTAAAAACAAGTAAAAGGCTCTCACAATTGTAATCATTCCCTGTGAGATTGCTTCCGTCTATTGATCGTTATTCAAATCAAGTGAAGTTCAGTTGATAACCAGTACCTAGCACTAAAGGGTACTGCATAAAAACAATAGCAAACAAATCAAACCTAAACCCTACTAAGCCTCACCTAATAGCCATGTGATCGCATTATAAGGCATTCTGAATTCTAAATGAGAAACGAATACAAAATTGCAATTCTTATGGGAAAACCACGACGAATAGGGCACTCATGCATACGACGAGTACGGGTATTACTGTAACTACTACGTACGTACGCACTATAACCATTGTTAAGCTACTGTCCTTCTTTTCATGAGCGGTGAAACATGGTAGCCTAGATAGAAAACTATAGAAAATCACTGCAGCCAGACGGCATACAAATGAGTTCAATCCATTTTATTCACCATCAACTGCTGTGACTTTTAAAATATGAAATGATTACCCCACACCGACTGTGACTATAACAACGACTATGACTATGGCGGTTGATTAATCGAATATGATTGCCAATTCAGGTTTTGGTTTAGTGACAAACAACTTGCCGGTGTAACCACATTCCAATGCGTTTGCAATTCACTGTGAATACAGTAAATTCATTGACCGTATAAATATGCGTAAAACAAATACCCCAGCCCACCTCCTCAAATACGTATACTCACCTGTAGGAGGTCTGGAATTTCCACTTCAGCACCGGAGATCTTTAGTGAAATTTTAGAAATGCAATTAAGAGACTTTGTCTACCACTTTATATGAGTACTACCTATGTTTTCTTGAAATTGATTAAATTTTTGTATTACCGGTTGTTAATAACTTCAGAAGTAACGTGGAGCTATAGGCCCGTAACCACTCACTTGAACTATCAGTTGCCGACTAAATTGATAGCACACTAAAGTGTCTATTGAGAAAATACGAGTATCTACAGCGATTTTTGAACAGATTTGAAGATTTGTGATAAACATTAAACAAAGAGTTGTTTCCCAGGGAGATTACGTCTCCCAATAACCATTTTCGAAGATTAGTTGATGGCCTATAAGTACAATATATGTGCTTACAGGTATGTAAGCATCTACAAAAATTAATAGTATCTAAGACCCTTTAATAGTTTAAGAGTTAGATATAGCTTGAGATGGAGAAAAAATTTGTAACATCTTGACATTTCAATATATTGAATCCGGATATGGGGGAAAGCTTTTGACAAGTGTTTGCCAGCGCTCACTTTTCTCCTAGATCAGCTGCTTTCAAATAATGAAAATTCAAGTGGAGAGAGTTCTCATCGCCTTTGCCTCTTCAATGTTCATTCAAGTTCATTTGGTTTCAACGCTTAATCTCGTAGAAATCTACTGAACGATCAAAGCGGTAGATTCGTAGATACGAGTACTGTTGTGGACAGCCTGTGGTCGAGCTCTTGTAATCGAGCGGGTTTCCAAAAGAAATGAATTCAGAATTAGGCAAACAAATTTTAGTTCGGATACTCCGTCTATATATGAGGATAGACTTGAACAAGGCGCTTTTAATATTTAATATCTTCAGTGGCAAGAACTCTTAAACATCACCTTAACTCAAAGAAAATAACTGTTTATGTCGTCGCTTTGTCGACTCTAATTTTGTTGGGCTTTTTTCATAAGCTTTACAGCGTGAAATAGGGCTTCAAATGACCAACCTTTCCAGCTCTCTTACTTTTAAGGCAGCTGATTTTACAGGGTTTTCCATTAAGAGCTAAACATTTTTTTTTTTAAATATAAACGCACCCTTAATGTTTTTTGTGAACTGTCATTGGCTCATAACTTGAAGGAGCAACGTTTACGGTGGCCTGAACTTTAAGAGCGCTAACGCCAATTTTCGGTCGATATAATCGCCTCACCTGACTCCCAATACGTAATTTGGCGCATAAATTTGAGTCAACATTTTCGCTACTTAATGTTCCGGTGGCAGTGAGAGAAAGAAATGCAAGGAGTGCTGAAAATATTAAGGCCGCAAGTGCATCTGTTGACAGGGACAATAATGCATTCATTCCACAGGAATTGGGCATCACTCAAGCAACATTGTGGCGAATTTTTCGAAAGGATCTCAGCCTACAAATTGAGTCAATAACTTGAGCCAGATGACCATTTGATGCGTCGAACCTTCTCAAATTGGTCTTTGGAAATAATTACAACCGATTCGGAATTTCATTTCAAAATCATCTTCAGCGATGAAGCTCATTTCTGGCTAAATGGCTTTGTCAACAAGCAAAATATGCGCTATTGGACTGCTATAAGCCCACATGTGCTTCATGAGATGCCACTCCGTACACAAAAGTGACTGTTTAGTGTGATTTTCATGATGGCGTCGCCATTGGGGCATATTTTTTCGTTATTGATGATTGGCGCCAATTTACAGATAATTGAATTCGCTATCGGTACATGTTGGAACGTTATTTTTGGCCGCAATTGCGCGCACTCAACATTGGTGAGATGAGATTTTAACAAGACAGCTACACAGCAGGCCAAAATATCGACCTATAGAAGTCAAAGTTTGGTGAGCGTTTTATCTCAAGAAATGGATCGCTTCCCTCGTACAATTTGACACCTATGGACATGCTCAGAGCCAATATTGAATATCAGCCGGAATCAGCTGGAATGTGTCAAAGAGTAATCGAAAATTGGCTCCAACGAATCGATCGCTGCAAGCGCGCTCGTGGTTAACTTATGAATGAAGTCGAGTTCCATTCATAATGGTATGAGGTGTACTTTAATGCGAAAACAAAAATTGATAGTCCTTAATGAAAAATGGAAAATCCGACAGAGATATCGCTATCTACATCGATAGCCAGGCCGGAAGCAAGGCAATGGAACCAACCAACGTCAACTCTGATACAGTCAACGGCTTTCGAACAGTGCTTATGCAGTCAAACCGGGTAAAACTGTACTGGGTGCCTGGATACTGCGGTATTAATGGAAATGAACAACCTGACGAACTTGCAAGAAAAGGAGGACTGCTCGACAATAGTGAGGTTGCCAACATCAAACAAAAAAAAAAATCACAAATACTGCCAACCCAGGGTGGTCAAGTCTTAAAGGACACAGGGTATCCAAAGATCTTTAGTCGCTTTTTGACGGCAAAATATCTAGGAAGTTAATACAATTAAACAGGGATAAGCTTATGACAGTAATAGGAATCCTGACAAGACACTGTCTCCTTCGGCAGCCCCCAAAGAGACTCAAATTGTCAGACATGGATATCTGCAGATTCTGCGGTGATCTACAAGCTGTTGAGGACATAACACACATATTGTGTGAATGCGAGGCAATATCGCGTAGTTGAGTAAAATTGTTGTCCCATTTCGATGCCTAGTGTCTGATGGCATATCCATCAAATCCCTGTTTAATCTAACCTAACCTAACCTAACCCAACCTAATGGGAAACCCGATGCACGCTAAATTGGTTGAGGTCTCCTTCTAACTGCTCACCCAACCTAAGGTTTGAGCTTCACTACTTTGTCCCTCCGGGTTCTGTTCAAAAATTTTCCACAAGTCTTAGTCATTGCATCTGCTGCAGGTATATTATATGTCGCTGGGTATCACTAAAAGAAAACTTCTTTCGAAACACCCAAAGATATAAACCTCCATCCGACTGGATAAGAATCCATGTTTCTGGCACGAAATGTAGGGCTTAAATTATATGGGACTTGAACAAAGTTACCTTGGTTGCTTTTAATAGGACTGCATTTACAGCAAACAACGATTGACAAGTGTTATTTTTAGTACGATTTCTGTATTTGTGTTTGCCTCCATGGCTTTGCTGGCACTCTTTGGGCAAAATTTTCCATAAAAGTTTTGCATAAATGTGGCTGAATTTCGTTGATACAGCGCTCAATTTGCTCCTTTATGCGTGGTGGTTGTGGGCTTGTTGTCATAAACCTTAGATTTCAAAAATCTGCATGATCAGGGCAGCCAGTTCTGATCAGCAAAACAGTAAATCACACGATCAGAAAATGACTCATGCACTAATTGAATTGCTTCTTGGGCTGAAACCACCTGTCATCCACATCCATATTTTACAATGTAGGCACAAAAAGCCGGATTATCATGTCATGATAGTGAACACCATTAACTTTTATTGTCTGACCAGCAGAATTTTTAAAGAATGGTCCGATGATGCCTTCAGCCCAAAATCCACACCAAACAGTGACAAGTTGTGGATGCATTCGTGAACCCCAAGTTCGACAATTTTGACGATTAACAAAGCCATCGCTGAAGAAGTCTCCATTGGTTGTTGTTCCATAATCTATGCAACGAACTCTCTTCGCTATGTGTTGTCAGACCTTCAGTTCATGAGTCAATTGTACTTTGAATGCATGTATTGTAGATGCAAATTTTTCGTGCGAATTCACTGTAGAGAGCTTCTCAGAATGTCAAATTCTTGATCACAGTGCGGAATTGATATTCCTGGACACTTAGCGGCACTCTCAAGAACTGCTTCGATGTTTCGTATTGAACGAGTTGTTGAAGATTGGCCAGAGTATCTACGGTCACTAATTGATCCAGGCTCCCTGAATTTTTGAATTAATCTCTTCACAGTCGTTGAAGTTACATAAAACACTATTCTGATCATTATCTTCATTATTTTTAAAATATTGCTCAACCATTTTTAATAACTCTGAATTATCAACTGTTTCGCAACACTTTACCATACAAATGGCACAAAATTTGGGGCACCCTTTGCAAAACTAACGAAGTAAAGGGCTCTTCAGTGAGTCAGAAAAATCTCACACAAGGAGTGGAAGCAGTTGGCAAGATAGTACATTGCTGTGATGAGGGAAATGTTCACAAAATATACTGGCGAAAGGTAACAGAAAAGATAGAGGAAACGGCTAATTGAAGACTTCTAAGGACTGGTCGAGGAGCGAAAGGAACGATCTCGTGCCATTATAAGCTCTAGCTGCAACAAAATAAGGGCGACAGTAAATCATCAAAGAACTGACAGCTGTTCACAGTTCTACGCAAGATCCAGTGAAAAACTTTGATGGGTTCATGCTCATCTCGTATAAACGATCAACTAAAAAAAGTTGGAAAGAGGATCTTCCAAAATGATCCAATTATTTTTTTTCCGGCACCTTCGCCGAACCTCGACTGGAACAGGAACCTCTATTAGGTTTTGGATCGGGTTTTTAGACAACATTCGTTGAATATGGGAGAATAAGTTAAATTACGCAGCCTGGAGTTTGTCCACTATCGGCTTCTCAATAGTAATGTTGTCTTAAGATCACGTTTTGTTACACCCACTTACATCCACAACATTTTTATTTCCGTCGCTGTCATATTTCATTTATATTGCTTGTACATCATCTATAAAACACCTCAGAATTTTTGCGTCGTTTGATCCTTTTCACGTTAACTGGTTATCGGAGTTTCCATGATGGTTTTCTCACACTTCGGCACCATGACTCTCTATAAATACTTCGATGTCAGGAGTTGGATTTGCGGACTAGGAAAAATGGAGATGGCAGTGCAGATACCCGGCCTAAGTACGACTGATTCGTAACCCGTACCTTGCAGCGCGTTTATCCAATTATTTAGAGTTTGCTGAACTCCACTCATCAATATGTTGCACGCATTCAAAAGCATCTCGTACCAGTATTATATGCATGTATATGGCTCGGGTACATTTCGATATCTCAGCTCCTTCCATATAAGATTTTCGGGACCTCTATCATACGCGTTTGCGGTATAGATGATGCCGATGGATTTCTCCGTCATTATTTGTAGACTTTGAATCATATCATAAGTAGACATGCATCCCACAAAACTGTATTGACTGCATTGGAGTTTAATAATATTGTGTTGCCGTCTATCTAGAACCCTCTCGTATATTTTCATAGTGTGCGACATAAGGTTAACCGATCGGTGGTTGTTGCAATTTACCGTGTCGCTTTTGCCTTTATACAGTGGAACCAAAAAGTTCTACCGTCACTTGTTACCCATACTCCGGATTGTATGTAATTGAGTTCAATTGCACGTGTGCGGTTCATTTTTTTTGAATACTTTGTTGACTTGACTCCCCCACAAAATCTGCCGTTTCCTCTTTGTGAGCGACAACCAAGATAATGTTACTCCGCGGCAGTCCTTGGTTAAGTAATTTGTACAATTAATTGTCTGTCTGTTTATCGGTTGTGATGGTAGATTTTCTGATTGTCGATTCAATGTTTCTGCTCTGCTTTCGGGCTGCCTCTAGCTATCGCTTCATTCGCCTCCCTTTTATAAGCCATGGACTTTATTGTCTCATCGTTCACCACTACGCTTCTTTATTGATATGAAGCCGGCCTTTTGAATCACCATCGAAGTCGTTCCATATACTGTGCGCCCTTAGTTCTTTCTAATAGTTAATGTTTTCGCGCATTAAACGCCTAGAGGTAGCTTCTTTCCTTGATAAAGTTGTGACTTGCTGCTTGCTTCTCTACAACAAATTCTAAAAGATGTTGCTGTTTTTCTTTCTTAACACCGCGTCTACATGAGACATCACTGGTGTTAAGAAAATTTTCATGAAATCAAAATGTCCAGTGGAGACGGGTAGTTTGCAGACAAGAAATATTTCAAAAAATAAATCTCTGTAGACATCAACCATGAAATGACTCCGGAATGCGAGAAAAAAAAATATAACAGAGTTTGGCGAACTTCATACACCACAATGCTATCTGTTCACAAAAAAAGAACAAGAAATCTACTATAATGTAGTTGCTTATCAACCAACTTACACTCACAGAATAAAATGTCATGCAATAATTTGCCACCTAAGTTAAAAGAAAAAATGTCAGACGAAATGTCTGAAATTTAGTCTGACATATTTGTGTCTTGTGGAGATGCGGTGTAATCTATCTGAGTTTGGTCTTCCGGCTTTTGCTTAATAAATACCGCATGAGTTTGGTAAATTTTCTCGTTCCAAAACCTTGGGCTACATGGCACTGATGAAAAGTATTTCGTTCTATTTTATGTCATAGCTCATCGCAGCCTTGCCGAAATATCATAGTTCCTTTTCCGATTGATGCACACAATTCATTTGAACAAACAAATGAATAACTAATCAATAAAGTGACCTCCGACACAATTAAATGTCAAGTTCTACGTCTCTTCTATGTGGAAAGTGAAGTGATTCAGGAGTGTATCCTTTTTGACGACAATACTGCTTTTGTTGGTTATATGCGATGTGCATCACCTGGGAAATATTCTCAACTTTTAGCAGAAAACTCGAAATATTTGGCAATCATTATCTTTGAACCACACTCCTAAGATGGACATTCTGGACAACATTTCCACCGCGGAGCTACAGAACAAAAGTTAAGCAAATTCGAAGTACTGAAAAAGGATGTAGACGAACACGGTGAGATTGAATAAAGTCCGGTCAGGGAATCTGTTTGGATGATGTTGTCTAAATATACTTGCGTTTTCTATAATACGTAGTATCTTCTAGAGCATACATATACCTCAAGGTTAAGACATATAATTGGCAGGGAAAAAGGCTATGAGAATAGTTCGATGAAAATGACGACAATTAACTTCTTTCTTAAAGTAGTTCTAACCTGAGAAACTTTTCAGTTTGCATTGACAATAGAAACGTGGTATTGCGTGTGCAAAATACAAAGATTGCAATTACTGATTAAATTAGACAAAGATAATATCTGCGTAAGTCACTAGATTATATAACCTTAAGCACGTTCAAGAATCTCATGCATACGACTATATATGCCAATAGGGCAAGGAATTTCCTAAACCTCCCTGCACTTTTCCCCAAGAGTAGCAGATTCTTTTATTTAATAAAACAGATACTGATTCTATATTTACGATAAAGCTCTTTGTTATCTATTAATCGCCTGGGAACTGGGGTCTTCCGCCCTTGACTACAAGTACGAGTATCTGTTTTAATTATGAGCAATTCAGAATGACCTTCTCATAATAAAAATTAATGAGCATATGTTAGAGTGGCATCTAATCATTATTGATTTGAATTGTATGAGGTCGGATAAATTGTAGGACAAGCACACAGCACACCTAAATTCTACACTTCAAACTAACAAGGCCAACTTAAAGCTACTTAAAACTAAAGCGGGTGGGATATTCGGTCGAGAGGCAAAGGGTGGACATCTACAAGAGTTTGGACGCCGTTAATTTCCCGTAGCATCCTAGATATTACTTCTAGGTATCCATAATTTATTCGGTACGGATTGAATCGATAGAGTGATACAGATCATAGATTACGTGGGTTGGTTTTGAAAGAGAGAGGTCGGTGTTAAAAGAGAATATCGGCAACTTTCCTGCGTATAGAATGGGGCTGTAAGTCTATAAGTTTCAGACAATCTATGTATGGTGGTAGATTTAAGTTATCAGTCCAGGGAAATCCCCGTAAACCGAATCGGAAAGACCTGTGTTGTACGGCTTCAACCCAGAATAACACCTTATTGGCTAGCGCATTCAAGACGAATACGTTATAAGGGTCAAATAATGGGACTTAGTAACATAGGAGTTGGAGTATTCCTTACACCAGCACTTATTATGTCGAACTAGCAGATGCCTTTGATTGCCGAATCCTTAATGGGGCCTGTGAAGGTGATCCTCATGGCGAATATACTTCTCTCCGTTGAATAGCGTGCTCAGTCATTGACTCTTGCTTTCTGTCTGCATTTTTGATTTCCAGACTTAGCAAGTTGGAATAGCAATGAAGACATTCTGCGACCACATTACTCTTGAGGTTGCTTTTAAGATTTCATCTCATTCGAATGCAACGAATCTGCTGCAATTAGGACTATTGCTGGACTATGGACGTAGTAAGATAGCTTTCTACATCTGCACCATCAAAATCTAAATGCGGAGCTCACTAGAATGGAGATCATGAAAAGAACCGCCTCACTAAGCACAAAAATGAGAAATAGTGGTTTGATGGAGAATGCGTGAGAACCAGGCATGATTCTTCAAAGAATTCCGCTTCATTGAAGGTTCTCTATGCTGCGGAAAACAAGTGTATTAAACATCTTTGCCTTTCGAAAACACAGACTTACTATCGCCCCAGGCTAGCAAATAGCAACAATCTTCTCAATACAACGCAAATCTCTCCATCATTTTAGTATACAGCCCTTTTGATTGTACATCCGATTACATTAGATGAAGTCCAAAGTGCAATTAAGAATGCTCCAGGAGAGAACTATGTGCCTTTCGAATTCTACAGCCCTTACATTTGAATTCTGTCGGATCTTTGAAACTGCCCCAGACAGTTTTCGCAAAGTAATAATATACCCGTTGCACAAGAAGGGAGACTACAAGGACCCAGTTGATTATAGCGGCAGGAATTTTCAACAGGCTTACAGCATTCTGCACGAATTCCAAGCAGGTTTTTGAAGAAAGTATTCAACAATCGACCAAATATTTTGCATTTTTCGTAAATTTCCGAAAGAGCTTGTGATACTATATGGCGCCACAGTATAGTCATGAACGTTTTGAGGGATGAGATCCGCTTATCAGAGGAGTTCCAAACGACAATGGGTGTAAAGCAAGGATGCATCCTAAGAACAATGCTGTTTATTTCATATATCAACGAGAGATATAGGCAAAATTAAAATCCCGGAGCAGTTATTTGCAGATGATATGGGGCTCCTCATGGATACTGTAGAAGGTATGCAGCTGATAAACCGATTGGAAAACTTGGATTTTGTCTATAATGGTTTTCATGGACGGCGGGAGTAGGTGAGGGGGGACAAAACGAAGTGGTGCGAGAGTACCGATTTGTAAAAGTACTTAGGAGATTTGATTACTTCAAACCTTAACATGGAGAAGCACTTAACATTCAAATTGGCAGAAGCAAAGCGAGCAATTGGTTCAGTTCGGGGAAGGCATATCCCACGCAGAACATATTCCATGCAACAGCATCTTCTTTTATTCTTTACGAAGCACAAGTATGGGGATACCGTTCATCCGAAGAGGTTGAAAAGTTCCTTCCTTGCTTTATAAGAAGAGCATTTAAATTGTCGAGTAGTTCGCCCACTTACATGCTTCACTTAGAGATAGGTATGGCACTCTCAGACTTCACTTGAACATAGGCAATCATGGCAAAACCAAAAATAGTTCTATGCCCTATGTTATTGATCAGAGAGTTTGCGTGGGAAAGGCTAGCATATTGCGAATTTAATCGGTCAGTTAACCCCGATGAGAAGTTGGTATCGGTCTATACTGGAGAAAATCGGTCAAAGATTTTATAATGGATTCGCAAGTGAAGCTCAGGCATTGCAGCATAGATTATACTACAGCAGACTGAACTACTATTTGGGCGATTGAAACTATTTATTAATCGGCAATACCACCGACATGATGAGTCACATTTTTAAAATATGAGGTCACCTGGTACTAGAAAGCATGTCTCATTCTTAAGGAAATCCGTATAAATGTGTATCCTTTGGAGCGCGTACGCTCAAGTCAATTATATGTTTACAAGGCGAATACTCTACGTTACAGAACCCGTATAATTGGAGAAAATTGCCAAAAACCAGGCTTTCAACAGTAAACCTTAACAATACGCATTTATACCTACATATGTATTTTTATGAAATAAATATTCTAACTAACTGCCAATAGGGGAGTGAAACTCGAGTTCCCTATCACAAATAACACTTCAGATACTAAGGGACCCGGCTGATTAAAAGCTAAGGACGTACCTACGAGGAGAAGTTGGTAAGCGCTTACGAATGTACATTATTGCTTAACACTTTATAACTCAAGAAAATTCTTTTCTCAGCAAGTACAATATCTGTCCAAATCATTCTGCAGTAAAAGACTGAGAAATGTTTGAAGATTTTCATGTCATCGGCCTATACAAATATATATGAGCTTTCAAAGATACGATCAGCATCATTGGTTGTTAGTATAAATAGCAAAGGACCAAGAGGGCTACCTTGTGGCACTCCACAAGAGGCTTTAATGGGGGCCTAAATAAAACATTATATTGTCAATGTTCTACGTTGTATTTAATCCACATAATACTGCTCAACTGTGCATTTAGTTTGAGCAAAATAATTTCATGTGAGGTTTTGTCGAAAGCTTTGCTGAAATCAGTGGCGATCACGTCAACTTGTCTATATCTCGCCTATCTGCACGATAAATCCATCTCAGTGTGCTACGAGGGTAAAACAAAAACAAGCGTCATGGTTTCCATCTAACAGGAAGGTCTCCCTACCGATGTCACCAGTCTCATGAAACTGCAAAAAGTTTCAGCTGATATTGCCGCTCTTCACCTCTATGCAGACTCTAAAAGAGTCTCACTCCTCCAACGCAGTCGACTTGATCACGATAAATTTTTATGAACCGAAGATGCAAACACCTTCCTCTCGCTTTCTATTACCAGAACGTAAGGGGACTGCGTTCTAAAACCCATGCCGTTTTGCGCCAATCTCATGCTAACTAATTAAATCCTCAACATAAAAAAAGAGGAATTATTCCCTCTTTCCTTTAATGTTTTTCAAGATGATGATCGCACACCCCCTTGATCGACTCTCCTTATCGAGGTGTCCTACTGGCTATTCAGAACAGTTTTGACTTTGCTCTCGTTGCAGCTTCGTCTTCCTTTAATCCCGACTTTCTATCAGTTCTAATCCTATTTCTACTAAGGAATGGCTTTTTTTAGATCGATCAACAGACTCTAGCCTATGTCAAGTCAGTGGCGTTTCCAACTATATGGAAAGGCAATTAGACCTTATATTCACAACTGATCCTATCAACTCCTCAGTATCGTGGTGTCCCCTATCTCTTTCGACTATTGATAACGTTCATCCTCCACTTCTTCTTACATTTTTTCCACAACTCTGCCCTCCAGTCTTTTTACAATTTTCACAAAACTAATTTCCGTAAAATCGATACCTGTCTAAGCAGGGCTTCTTTCCAGTTTACCAATGATCGCTGCTCTCTCCATTTTTTACAGAAAAATATTCAAATCCATCTCCCTTTATGTGACATAAAACATCTTCTACATCCCCTCATTGGTATAGTCGTAGACTCCGCTCTCAACGAAACCCACTCTTCTTCAGACTATTCAAATTATCTAGGTGTATATCTTCATTTCATTGAAGACTGTAACTCTACCTGAATAGTGCACAAACCAATCTTATAAATGACCACAAGTCCTTTTTTCAATTTGTCAATTGTAAAAGTAAGACCGATGGTTATCCTTCCTCCCTTTAGAAACCAAATCTTCAAGTGATCTTCCTACCATCGCCAACTGTTTTGCTACATTTTTCAAAAAATCATTTGCCAACAACTACTTCGTATCAGATCTCTCATACTTCAATGACGTACCAAATTTCTCCATTGGTCACCTTCTCACTCAAAATTTCAATCCTGCAGTTAATCAAGAAAAGTTACTAAATGATTAATTTCTACCTGGCCCAGATGTTCTCCCCGCCGTTTTTCTTAAAAAATGCTCTTCCAATTTCCTACATATTTCGTCTGTCCTTACACAGGGAGAATTTACCCAGATTTGGAAGACCTCTTTTACAAGCATTTTTTTAGATCTAAGCATGGAGCTACCAATTATCGCTAAACTCTCTCGTATACCCAAAGTCTTTGGAAACATTTTATACGAAGCCTTCAGCTTCAAATGCAACTCCCGACCAAATGGTTTTCTAAAAGGCAGATCAACTACCACAAACTTAGTCGAATTCGTGCCTTTTGCTGTTGCAGCCTTGGAAAATGGCAAAGAAATCGATGTTATCGCAACTTATTCCACTAAAGCGTTTGATAAGATATCTCATCAAATGATCCTCTTCAAATTGTCTGCTATCGGCTTTGAGCTTCATTTATTAAAATGGATTTCTTCTTTCCTACATTCCTGGTCTCATCTGGAGTTCCACAAGGCAGCCAAGTTGGTCCTCTTCTCCTCATTCTTACCATTAACGATCTTTAGAGGGTCATTAAACACTCCTCTCCTTACGCTAACGACACAAAATTTTTTAAAACAATTCCTTCTCCCCATGACTCTGCCCTTCTTCAAGAAGACCTTGGTTTTCAATATAGTGCCTCAAAAACTGCCTAGAAATTCATATAGCCAAACGTCATGTACATATATGCAACCCGTGCACTCCACGACTTTATTTTCTCTATAGTCAACCAATTCCTGTGGTTTAGTCTTTTCAAGACCTCGGTATATTATTCATCGATAATATGATCCTTAAAGCGAACTCATCACCTGGCTTTATTAAACGGTGGTCCAAGGAATTTTCCAACCCATGTGTAAACAGATCTCTCTATGTTACCTTTTTTCGCCTACTGCTTGAGTATGAAGCTTGGTCCCCCTTTCACCGAGTTCATGTTTCCCGAATCGAGGATATTCAACATCGATTCCTACGATTTCCTATCAGGACCGCCTCAAACCTCTCAATATGAATTCGTTAGAGGAACATAGGAGTATTGCTGACATTCTTTCCATTCATCGATTTCTCGACTGCGCATCCCTTTCAACTCTTCGTTGTCCTCGTCTCTTCTATCTACCGGTCCCACGAACCAACCACCCGTATGCTCAGAAAGGTCAACTGAAACCTCTCCGTTTTTGATTTCAACCTCAGCACTACTCATCTCAAACAAGATCTCATCCATCATTCTCTAGATTCCCAGTTCTTAAGTCTTTCCGATAGTTACCTTTATTTATTGTGCTTAGTGAGATTTGGGTGTATGAAAACGAGTTTGACTCTTATAACATAGAGGGTTATATTCCTTTTGGTAACTGCAACGCATCGTACTCTGCTGGCGGTATAGCAGTTTACATAAAAAGTGGTATTGTGCACGATTGCTTCAAAATCAGTTTAAAAAGTGAGGATATTATCAAAGTTAATTTTTCACTTATAAACTCAAGTTTTACATTGCTTTGCATTTACCGGCTACATTGCTGTCGAAAGAGTGTTTTTACCGAGGAGTTAAATACCGTGTTAAGTATTATAAAAACGAAGAATTTAATAGTGATAGGCGACATTAATATAGATCTTCTCGACGATTCTGATTCCGAGTGGGAAGATTATATGCTACTGATGGCTTCGTATGGTCTTAAAAGTATGGTGAATATACCTACCCGCATAACATGCTCAACCAGTAGCTGCATTGACCATATATTTCTAAGACTTAATAAAAATATTAGTATGGTTTTTAATTGTAAAGTGCACGACTATAAAATAACCGATCACCATTTATGTGAAATTAGTCTTCAAATGGAGTCTTCGCCCAGGAAAAATTTTAGCAGGCAAAAAGCCCAAATAGACTATCAAGCATTGAAGGAAAAACTCAGGTATGAATTTTGGGAAACAGTTTTCTTGGAAAGCGACCCTTCTGTGGCCTACAATGCTTTTATTGCGATCTTAATCAATCATGTCCATAGCACAACCACTATCCTAAATATCAGGCAGCGTGACTCGTTTTTAAAGCCTTGGATGACATTACGCCTACTTAATCAAATAAAGCGTAAAAAAGAAATTGCAAAAATTGTAGAAAACACCCACAAAATCTTAGTCTGAAAAGCTATTACCATAATCTGTGCAATAGAACAAAGATTATGATAGAACAAGCACGTGATAGCTACTACTCCAATCGCTTAACTCAAGCCAGGGGAAACATAAAGAGGGAATGGGAATTAGTAAATAATATATTAGGTAGGAAAAAGAAGTCTAATGATATTCATAACATAGAGGTTGATAACTCAACCTTGACCGATCCACGTGCTATAGCAAATACATTCAATAGCTTCTTTGTCAATATTTCTGATACTATTAAACCCTCCGAGCCACCTTCCAGTTGTAACTGCAATATCTCATCGAGCTTAATTGAAGATAGATGGAAGAGTAATAGTTTCTTTTTTCACCAGTTTACTTCCTGTGAAATTCTCAAGACAATTATGACTTTGCAAAACAAGAAAACCTGCACAAGTGATGGTATTTCTGCCATAACTCTGAAAAAAATCTCTTGGGAAATTGTTGATATCTTGTGTTATCTTTTTAACCTCAGTGTAAACAGCGGCGTGTTTCCGGTGGCTCTAAAAAGGGCAGAGGTTCTGCCGTTATTTAAGTAAGGGAGTTGTAAAAATATAGCCAATTATAGACCAATTTCTCTGCTTCCCACGATATCAAAAAATTTTCGAAAAATTAATGAAATCAAGAATACTGACGTTTTTAAAAAGAAGTAACTTCTTTTCAGAAGCACAGTATGGTTTTAGACCTGGGAGATCCACGGAGGATGCAATCTTAAATGTCAGCTGCGATTTGTTCAGTGGAGTTAACAAAAGCCATTGTACTATGGCTCTTTTCATTGACATGACCAAAGCATTCGATATGGTGGACTTAAATATAATCTTAACAAAATTATATAAGGCTGGTTTCAGAGGAATGACATACAATTGGTTTAAGTCTTAAGTCTCCAGTAAGAGGGAGCAAAGAGTATTGGTCAATGGATTTTACAGTACTTCACTTAAGCTTAGAAATGGCGTTCCCCAAGGTTCTGTGCTAGGCCCAGTACTGTTCCTTGTTTACATAAACTCACTTTTCTTCCAGAACTTTTACGGAAATCAAAGCGCATTTGCAGACGACATCGCCTTCACATACACTGACGCTTCGCTACATGAATGCGTTGCGACAGTTAACAATGACCTTCACTTTCTTAGAATTTGGTTCACCTTTCATAAGCTTATTATTAGTGAAAAAACAAAAATAATGAACTTTAAGCTATGCCAAAATAATTTAGATAACTTTGGGTTAGTTGTTCATTCAAGCGATTGCCAAAAATTCTGTTTACCACACACCTGTGGGAAGCAAAACTTCAGCGTTATTGATAATTGTTCCACATGCTGCTTTAATATTGAAGCAGTCAAGTCTTTCAAATATCTCGGAGTTCTCATTGATAACAAACTAAATTGGAAGGCACAAGCCCTACAGTTAAAATCATATATGACTTTATTAACACGGAAAATGTATCTCCTGAAGCCATACTGCTCGCAGAGAGTACTTTCAATGCTTTATTATGGCTTAGTCCAGTCAAAGCTTCAATATGGGATTGTTAGTTGGGGAGGCACCTATCTAAGTACCCTAAGTGCACTAGTCGTTGCCCAAAAGCATATAATTAGAATTATGTGTGGCAAAAATCGCTATACGGAAAGTTGGCCACTTTTTACAAGTCTTCAAGTATTGCCACTCAGGAATCTATACGTTTTCAAGGTACTCAAAGAGTTCTTTAAACGAAGCGGTAATGTTCCTTTTAGGAATTCTTCGACTTATAACTTGCGAGTAAACAACATGGTACTTTTTGACATTCCACACGTGCACAAAACACATTTTATGAATTTTTATATAGTTACTTCGCGTAGAATGTTTAACAAACTTCCTATGTCTATACGAGCCAAACAAAACTCTCAATATTTTTTAAAATCACTTAAAGATTGGCTTTTTACTATGGACCCTTTAAGCTTGGAGCTACTGTTGAAAATTATAACATAGTTTATTAAAAAAAATGCAAAAAGATTTATTTATTATTATTTTTTTTTCTCTCTCATTGAAATAAAGATAATTATTTTCTATTCTTTCTCTCATTGAAATTATTATATTTTTTTTTCTTTTTTTTTCGGTTTATCTTTTAAATTTTTAAAGTTGTAACTAAAGAACACCTGATGGTACCCCATGTCAGTTATTTTTGCATTTATTCATATATTTTCCATGGATCTTTCAACACAAACTTAGGTTTTAGAAGGATCTTCAATTTGTTCATCATTTTTTACTAGTAAAATAATTTTTTTCATCCTAAATTAAAGAATTATCTACTGTTAGCTAGTAAGGTAATAATGAATATATAAATACAAATACAATACAAAAGTTTTTAAGTTAGATTGAGCCAGCCAACTTCATTGCAGTTGAAGCTCCTCTGAAGCGAATTCCGTAAGGTTTGTGGCTGTACAGCGGCCTTTCAAAAATCCGTGCTGGTTTGGGAAAACGATGTTAACGAACTTCTATTGAACTTTGGTCACATTAGCAATAACTGGTATTTATACGAATTTTTAAGGAAATTGTAGAAACAGAAATGTAACAACAAAAATTATCTCTAATCTGGTTCCGCTCTAACTTACAATACTGTCCAAACACTGAAGACCTTCTAAACGATGACATGTTTCTAAGATCAGATATACTCGAAGAATTTCAAGGTGAACTCTCCCACATTTCATGCCGAAATCTCACAGTTTGCCATGTGACATTTTTCAGAATACACCCTTTTGGAGCAACAATTTAGACAGAATTCCACCAATTATACAATTAAAAATAATTCGCAAGTAAATCATTCGCAAATAACCGCCTAATTATTATAAATTCCATCACTTGAGATGAGAAGAAAAAAAAAAAAAAAAAACGGAAAATAGAAAAACAACTTACGAGGTACAGACAGCAATTGTTTTAATTCGGTTGCCATAAAGTCCCCATCGGAGTAACCTCCAAACTATAAGCGAACTTGAAACGATTAGCCGAGAATATTCCGATGGCACTGTCTACAAGTACATACACTCGGATAGAGAACAATGAAGATTATGCCATTAATTGAGTTTCCACAATAACACAATTATTCCCATGCTGGACATGATTCATCATCATCATCGTTTACGACTAACTACTGCTACGCGAATTAACGAGTACGAGTACGTTATTCCCTACATATTAGAAGATCATTGAAATGGAAACTTTGTGAACACAGCAGGCCACACATACTCGTATTTGTTGCATAATCGGTCACTAGGGCGATGGAAGATGCTTTAAAAAAAAAGGTCAGATTTGCACTCGTGACTCGTAGTCGTATTTATATTTCAAGCCGCACGGACCAACCCTAATCACACGAGTGTAACTGAATGTCAGAATCAATAAATCTCCAAATAGCTACCACCAGTACACATAGGTTAGGTTACAAATAACAATTATTAATAAATGTAATTGGATCATGGCACACTTTTACCACCGAACATGGTGTTCGTTTTTGGCTTCATCGCAATGAATTCCATTCAGAGTGGCTAAGTGGACCACAAAGTCAAGACAACTTCAACAGCTAAGCCATGCACAGTAGAGCGTTTCATTTGCCTGCAGCGAAAGAATAAGGTAATTAATTTGTTGGTGGTGCTTCAATTGAAATTAGTTTCATTCTAACTGGATTTTTTTGTTCACATCATTCATTTTGCATTTTATATGCTCGTAAGTCCATCAGTTGCATGAGCATGAGCTTGGCGCAGCACAAACCCAACGCTTATGTGAGCTAATGGCTAAAGTACAGACACTGCACTCGACTGACGGTTCGGTTGTTTGTAGTTAAATGTTGACATCATCAGACCGGAGCTATGCTGGGTTCTCATATGCAAAATTATTTAGTTTACTCGAATGGAAACATTTGGAGCTGCTCGTATAGTGCACTGGAAACTAGGGTAGCAGTGAGTTGCAGCTCAAATTACGAGTACTTGCTTGCACATGTGCGCCTAATTAAATAGTGACATAATAAACGCATCCTTGGATTGCAGGAAAATTTATGGCAAATCGTAGACTTGTGAGTGAGTCCTTTGTGGGAATATCAGAAAAGTATTAAGATTCTCTCCACCATAGAGACACTCCCGAGGAAATTGATTTTGGAAGACCAAAAAGTTGGAAAACTTATTAATTACGTACGTAGGTTGCTACTTAAGTTGAGATATGGCAATATCGGCGTAGATACGTCAAATCTGATATGAGCTTCTTAAAGGCTGACATTTTTGATGGTACCCGCACTGAAAACGTTTTGTCATACGAGTTCTACTTGCTTTTTTTACAGAGACTTGAATCTACACGGATTGACACGGATTAACTCTACAATAGTGTGCCATTCAACTCCGTCCGACTTTTGGTAATGAGCACCGTGTTTCGCTGATTTTCCGTTCGCTCCAGGACGAATTTCGTAAGGGTCATCCAAAATCGGTTGTTCAGCCAGAAAACATCGATGTTGTGCGGGAAGCGATATTACAAAATCGTCATGTGACTTATCGTGAAATTGAGTAATGCTTGGATATTAGTTCCACTCGGATACATTTAATATTGCCTGAACATTTTGCCGCCAAAGAAATTTCTTCGCATTGAACACCATTTAATTTGGCAATCGACTCTTGTAAATTGGTTGAAAGGAATGTTGCAATGAAATAATTCGGTCACGGTCCTTCAAAAGACGTCTATAAGATCGTGACAGGCCACGAACCATGGATCTATGCATATGAGTCCGAAACTAAACAGCAGTCGACTGTATGGGTCTTTCAAGTTGAGCCAAATCCAGCCAAAAAGTTGTTCGCGCACGAAGTATTTCGAAGCAAATGGTCGCCTGTTTCTTCGGAAAAACCGGGCATGTCGCCACTATACAAGGTGGCGCAAACGTCAATCATATTTGACATTTGTGAACTAGACAGCTGCGGTATACAAACAGACAAGCAATGGAGCGCTATACTCCGCAAGAACGTGGAATAATTGTGTCGATGTTTTTTACCAATAATCGGTCGGTTTTGTTAACGCGGCGTGAATTTCGACATTCCGGCGTTTAGCTACTCGACTCGAACAGAGTGGAACAACAGGAGACCATGCAGGGCGTGGCCGCCAATGGACTGGTGGTTCGGCCGAGAATATCGCGGCTGTGGCTGCAGATGTCGCTGAGAACGAAGAAACATCAACCAGATGACGGACCACGCAATTGGGCACCACCAGACTGACCCTACAGCGAATTTTAGTGAAAGACTTACACATGTTCCTATACAAAGTGCAAACTGTGCATCAGTTAATACCTCCTGACCGTCAGACGCGTGTGAATTACTGTAAAGCCATCCTCAATCTCAACAACGAAGGGGACGATTTTGTGTCGAAAATCATCATGAGCGACGAGGCGCATTTCCACTTAAGCGGTTACGTCTATAAGCAAAATCTTCGTTTCTGAGGCACTGAAAGATGCACGAAGAGCCATTACATCCACTCAAAGCTACTGTGTGGTGCGGCGTTCACGCAGGAGGAGAGATTGGGCCGTATTTTTTTGAGGACGCCATCGGCAATACGGTCACTGTTACTGGGGAACGCTACAGGGCCATTATAAACGACTTTTTATTGCCGAAACCGGATGAGCGGGGCTTGGTGAACATGTGGTTTCAACAAGACGGTGCAATCGCACACACGTGCGAATGGAACCAGAATGGATATTGTGAAGGAAGCGTTTCCTGGTCGCGAAATCTCCCGTTTTGGCGATTTGACATGGCCAGCAAGATCACCCGATTTAACCATCCCAGACTTCTTTCTTTGGGGCTACTTGAAGTCGCAGGTTTATGCCAACAAGCCTCAGACATGGAAAATATGATAAAACAGACACAAATGTGTATCAACACTGATGGCAGAAACAATTGTAAAAGTCCAAGTAAAGATTTCCATCACTCAAAATCATATTTTTATTTAGTAACATATCCACCTGTTATTAGATATTAGAGCAACGTAGAACGATCAATTCGAAGCGGTTCACAACCTCATTTTTTTGCCAGACGTCTTTGGAGAAATAAGGAAAAGCAACTGCTGAACACGGATCATTCTCCACCAAGACAATGCGAGCTCTCACAGTTCCACTCAAACAAGTGACGTTTTGAGCACTCAAAACATCGAGTTGATGTGTCATCGTCGTACAGCCCTGATTTGGCACCCCATGAATACATTTTATTCGCGCACATCAAAAATATACTGCGAGGTCAACATTTGTGGACGCCTGAAGAAGCCAGTTTATGATCTTATACGGCATGTTTTGGGGTTACCTCGTTTGGAGTGGAAGAAGCACCGTCTAACAACACTATTCGCCATTTGATGTCGAATTTTGGTGAGCACGGGAAAGTGAGAACGCCCAAGACATTCCATTGAACTGGTTGAATCCATAAGAGAGAGTGTTGCCGAGAACTCACATGTGTCATACCGTCACCGCGCTCAGCATTTTGGTGTCAGTGGACCCACCTTGCGAAGCATTTTGAAGAATGATTTGCATTTGTTTCCGTATAAAGTGCAATTGACTCGAAGAATATTGCCGACAGACCGCCCACGTTGCTTGGAATATAGCCAAACAGTCGCTCGAGTGGTTGACACTGAACCTGAATTTTGGGAGCAAATTTTGATGACCGACGAAACAAAATTGCCGCATTTGGAGAACAGAGAATCCACACGAGATCCATGAAACACCATTGCATAACCAAAAAGTGTTTGGGCTGGCGTATACGCCAAAATCTTTATTGGGCCATTTTTCTCCAAAGAAAGCGAAGCAGTCGACGGGAATTGATATCGGTGGATGTTGGCTCATTATGTCTGCTCACAAATGTGTGAAAAAGGTGTGGACGGTTGTTGGTTTCAAACGGTGCGACATGCCACATTGCAAATCAAACAATGAGGCTTCTGCAACGAGAATTTCCTGGAATCCAGATTTTAGTCCAGAGGAGTGGGGTTGTGGGGTTATCTGAAAAGCAAAATGTACGCCATCAAGCCTCAGACCATTGACGAGCTCAAGGCAAACATTCGTGCTGAAATCATCGCTATTCCACATTTTGCTTTAGTCAATAAAGACGGCCATTTGATTGATGTTGTATTCAAAAACTAGTCCTAATAAATTTTAAAGAACCAAATTAAAACAAAATAGAACCCACTAAGTTTTTAGGCTCTCATTTGGGCCCCCAAAACGGTCAGATTCCTTGAATTGTCTTCTCCACACACGTACTCGTTTGTCGTCACTAAAAAACTTGACCTTACATTCGCCTGTAAAGAGTATAGGCCTCCAGTTGTCCATAGTCCAATTCGAACGCTCACGGGTGTAAATTAAGCGCACTGCCCGGTGTGCCCTTATCAGTTTCGGTCGAATGGCGCTCACTCTGGACCTTTGACCATCTTCGTGGAGTCGATTACTTACTTACTTACTTACTTGAGTGCCTGTAGATTGCCGCAGTTGATTTTGTAAAGCCCGGGCGGTTACGGTACGTTCCCGACGTGCAATTATTCTTACGTACAGGTCTTCTTGTGCAGTTGTAACTCTATTCTTCCTGATCCAGGTCTCCTTGCTACACTCCCGGTTTCTTGGAAGCGTTCCCAAACCTTGGTGTGCCTCTCCGCACTTGTATCAAATATAAAGCTGGCTCTGAATCGCTCTTAGAGTTGATCTTTCAAAAAAGGAAGGAAATGAGCGCTATCACAGATGTCATCACTGGACATTGTCTCATAGGCAAGCATGCAAGAAGTCTTGGCGTTTTTACAAATGACTTCTGCAGGAGCTGCATGGATGACGAGCAGGAGGAGACAATTCCCCATTTACTCTGTAAATGCCCAGCTCTCTCCCAAGCAGGAAACACCGCTTAGAAGCTTTCTTCTACAATGACTTTCCTACGCTTTGTCATGGCTCATTCCGTCCGCGTTAGTGCTCCACCACGTGCGTTACCCCATCTCTTTTTGTTCCCTACTCCGAGTCTGTCGCCTTTTCGTTCCTTTCTCATGTCTCATTCTGCCCGAGCTGCCTCACCATGCGCACCGTTTGCTGTCGCTCTTTCGTTTTATCGAATTTTTAGCATTCACAACGAGATAGGTGTTAATGAGAGTTTGAAGTGGAATTGGCTACATAGGAGCACTATTGTTGGAAATAGTGATACAACATCGTGAAGCAAGGGACAATTTATCCTTTTTGGATAATATTAGTGTCATTTACAAGTATTACCGCATGATTTTCAATGCAAAAGTGACCAAGGATTCGTTTCATCGGAGTACGGAACCACTTCATGTCGCTTTTTCGTTTCACCGGAGCTCGGAATCACTTTCTGTCGGTTTTTCGTGTCATCATAGTTCGGAATTACGAGCGATAAAAAGTTTCACTTCAAAAACCCTCGAGCATGACCAACTGTTTTGTCTCTCTGTCCAACAGATTTGGTTTAACTTTTATATACTTACACAAGGGATTCCGAGAGTTTTAAAAACAACTTTCGGGTAATTGTTAAAAACAAAAAATCCAGTGGAGCAAAAATTAAAAATAAAAACATACAAAACTTGAATCTGTCTACAAACACAAAACTCTAGTGAAAACCAACAAGTGCCTAAGCAGTCTGTTCTGTGGAATGAGATCTTAACCAGACACATTCAATGCACCAATATGTCCATGTGGCAATTAAAAGACACAGCTCGTTGCGGTAAGCTTCATACATGATTTAAATTTGACAGATTTCGAGTAGGTGTTTGATTAAAATGCTCAAATGGTATTCATATATAGAAAAGTGCAGGCACGGTTACGTACCCATGCAATAGGCTTTGGCTTTAATTTTATGTAGGCAATGTTCTTTACAACCTACTCTACTCACAAATCCGTAAGATACTCCAACGCAGCTTTATTTCGCTGGATAAATGGGATTACTGAGATATTTTTTTTCTTTCCAATGAGTGTTTCGTTATTTCTCTTCAATTATTCGATGAATAGAGATATTTGATCCGAGAAATTCTTGATAAAAATAAAATACATCTATTCAAAGTATTCAATACATTCAGTCATCCCCGTAATTTGATTTACCATCTAATAGATGTAGAAATATGTATCTAAAGGTTGAGTCATAATATCATCATATTGTACGTTTTAAATTTTTGAAATTTCAATATTTCTCAGCTTCTTACAGATGCATGATGTATCTGAGAATGATGGTGCTCCTCTTATTATGCCGAAGACTATAGTTTTGATCGATGAAGATAGATAGCTGGGTACTTCTTTTTATTCTAAATTCGGAAATTTATCTTCTTTTTTTGCAAGTGAATGTTCCTTATAGCTTTACGAGTATGAGTAGGTGCTTGTATCTATTCCCTTCTTTATGATACTCTGTGTTTGATGGGACTCAAAAGCTTTATTGCCCAATTTCCTACATTTACTAAATTATGAGCTGTCTCAGCTCATATTCTGAGCATGTGGTTGCTGTTTTAAATTCCAGTTTCCATCTGGTTGTACATGCATCACAATCGCCTGTTGGTGCTGAAAATCACACTTGCAGTTGCTTCACAGAAAGGCAATTTCTTAAACACCGACAGGCGGAAGAATGGTATCAACCACCTGTGGCAACATGCGAGTACTCGTTTTATGCTGTTCGGCATTAGAAATGATACTTGGAAGCGTGGTGGTGAAACTGTGAATGGTGTCTACCTTGGGCATTTAGTCAAGAGTATTCTGGTGCATGTCGTTGCACATCTGTGCTATTAGGTTTTGCAGTGAGCCAAAGTTGGTTTACATATCTAGACGTGCTTTTGCGTCAATCGAAAGGATTTAGTGCACTCTTGTGTATATGCCATTTTATTCTTCTTCTACAACCCGGCATGTATGGCTCCTGCTGTTAACAACCGAATCCCATATTTCCAATCAGAATACTTATGAACGTAACCTAAATATAGTTTTGATAAGCTTCGACAATTTGAATGTCCTGAATCAAGAGAGATTAGACATTCAGAAATCAATTTTTTCAGATTTAATTTTTGTGAGACTGCTTTAAGTGTTTACGGACGGTGATTTTGACGTTGAAGACAAAGAGCGCACGCAAAGCCCGAAAGTGTACCAAGACGAGGAATTGGAAACAATATTGGATGAAGTTTCAAACGCAACAAGGACTTGCAGTTACATTGGGAGTAACGCAATGAAATTGGTTTCCATATGAACTGAAGCCAAGGAACGTTGAACGCTGGTTTTTGACATGTGAAATGCTGCTTGCCAGGCATAAACGGAAGAGTTTTTTGCATCGTATTGTCACGGATGATGAAAAACGGATCCACTACGTATCCAAAAAGGAAGAACTCACGGGGATCACCAGGGCCATACATCAACTTGAAATCATGCTGTGTATTTGTTTGGATTACCTTAGTGTCGTCTATTAATGAGTTGCTTAAACCGAACGAAAGCATTTCTGGGGCACTTTACTCTATCACACAATTGATAAGATTCGTCCGACTATTCAATGAAAAACGCGCCAATTTCTACTACAGCCACGATAAAATTATTCTCCAGCATGGCAATGCTCAGCCACATATTGCACGACTGGTCAAAGCCTACTAGCAAACACCCATCTGCTGTATTCACAAGAAATTTCTCCTTCGGATTGTCAATTGCTTTGATCCATGGCTCTAATAAAAAATTAGATTGATTCGTCGATAGCCCCAAGAGAACAAGCGTTCTTCTTCATCCATATCTTGCTGGGAATGGGAAAACGTAGTGGCTAGTGATGGACAATACTTTGAATAAAATGGTATCGTCTTTTCACAATAAACGCGGAATCATAATTAAGAGCAATTAACGACGAGTTAAAGTACCACCTATTACATAGAGGAAGGGTGTGTGAGAAACTCGAAATGGAAAGTGGGATAAGACAAGGCTGAAAGCTGTCACCAAAATTGTTTTTTTTTCAGTTACTACAGTATGTTCACACCCTTCCCCTCCTCCTCCTTATCATGAGAATTACACTGGCTGAAGGCGCAGTATCTCCAAAACTAGCTCAGTCGTGAACGGAGTATTCAGATACCTGGCGACCTGGTGACCTCCGAATTGACTAGCCTTACGTCTATGTAAGGGATCTCATTTTCTCCGGTATTCGTTGAATGCCTAACGAAAAATATCTCTAAAATAAGAAAACCCGTGACAGATTCTCCTTTAATATCGGCCGGTAATACGGTGACTGCACCGAACAAAGGCAAAACTATGGTAGGCCATGGTACACCTTTAAAAGGTAAACGCAGCGAGCCGAAATCCATATTATCAAGGAGTAACAAGCCATGCTCTTCCTACTGTTACAAGAACTCCTCTCTCAAAAGAGGAATCAAAGGCTCAGCCGCGTCAACAAGCCCTTTCCAAAGCACTCTATTCGACGCCGAAATGTTGTACGCATAATGAAAACCCTCGGATGCATTCCGAAGGTTGAGAGGACTGCAGGGATGCAGAGCACAATAGAATGATCTAAGAACATCTTTTAAGATGGATTACGTTCTGCTCCTAAAGGCTAATACAATCGTCAGAGATCGTTGGAAGAAATCATGTCGGTTGTCAAAAGGTCCAAAATTAAAAAAGTCTAGGCCCACCGTCCCTGAGGTCTTTTAGCGAAGTCCTAAAAGACGCTGTAACGATCGCGGTGATCGATAAAAATGACGCCAATCTAGCAATAGCACTTAAACTATGGCAGTTGATCAAGCTAAAGCTTTCAGGAAAACTCCGAAACACCTCCCATCACAGGCGATGCTGGCTGATACCAAGGCCAGCTCAAGTTTATCGCTTGTGCCGACAAAAGATCTATCGATCTTTATACAAAGGAGAAGTTTAGTTAGGCGCAAATCTCGAGCTCGTGCCGAACGAGGATATCCCTATCCAGACCAAGAGCTCCCTCCTGGATCCCAGTCAAACCCTCCTCCCCAGAAAATATTCTGAAGGTTATCAGACTCAGTAACCCAACTCTTCCGACTCATAACTGGAAGGTCGCCAAACTGGAGGAACTAATCCCTTAACCAAAGGCATGATTCCGTTCGGTTTCGAGTCCTAAGGGTTTACAAGAAGGATGGGCTGGATGCTAATATGCAACCTCCTCCTGCGTTAACTGAAATTGAAAAATCTGCCGCAGCCGCTGGTGCGTCGATATCCTTTCCCGAATTCGGTAGCGCCGATTGCAATCTATACACGGTAACAACTAAGTCGATGGTCTCCGTCTCTGATACCCTGTCGGACATATAAACTGACTGCAAATTAAAAAAATATCATTTACGATCAGAGGATGAAGGTGAGGTTTTGAGCACATTTTCAAGGTCGGAGGACTCTCGAGAAGGAGAAGACTCCCCTTAGAAGCTTTCTCCTACAATGACTTAACCTTTAAGTATGGACGTCATTTTTTTTTTGACACTACCTTGGACATGGAGCAAATTTATTAGCAGTCTTTGCACAAAGGACGTGAACACTCCATCCAATACAGACATAAGTCGTCATCCTGCGTTTCTTTGCAGGACAAATTCTGCATGCCCGCCTAGTTGTCTTATTAGTTTTTTGTGCAATGATTTCCTTTGCAACCATATATTTGCCTAAAACTCGAGTCATTGTCCACTTGAGCTCTCTAATTTTGCTACACTAATTTGCCAATAGTCTTTGGATGTGAGGTACCACTAGAGAACGGGCTAAGTTTTTGAGAAAATCTCCTCGGTCTACGTCCTTTCCTTGATGCGTACTATACAATATATAAGCATTCATACCGCTCAAGTCAAGTATTCTGTAAAATAATGCCATGGGCCATCTCCTTGTTATCAGCCTCGTCTACTCCGCCTTTCGTAGAATTGTGGTACATAATGATTTCCGGTTTTTTGGTGTTATCATCAATGTCATCAGGTGCAAGGAAGATACTAGTAAGACAGCTCGGTTATTTTTGGGCTAGTAAATCCAAATAAAGTTGACTGAACTTCTCGTAGCTTGTGTGGTTGAAATTCAGTTGGCAGTTCTCTCTTATTTTTCTTTATTGTCCCCATCAACGAGCTGGATAAACGAAAGCCAATTATCAGCCGTTACATTACGATTGCTCCCATTGAATTGGTTTCGTATGGGAACTAAGAATTTCTGTTCTGATGCCGTCAATCCTGCACCATCAGAGTTTTTCCCAGTGTAGACATAGCCGAAATTTGACAAGCATTTCGTCAACTGTAACGCACTCAGAACATTCGCACAATTTTTGAGAATTGCTGACAAATTTGTTGAAAACGACAGATATGACCACCAAGACTTCGATAACAATAGTGCGGTCTTTTGGATTGTCAAATTTGAGACACAACAACAAAACTAAAAATCTCGTCTCTGACATTGATCATCTAAAAATCTCACAACCAGTACCGTCCAAAGTAAACAACTAGTTAGTTCTTCCATGGTTTCACTTCAGAATAGAATAATAGACTGAAAAAGGCTTTGAGTTCACTAATCTCCGTGTCTTTCAATTCAGGCCTGTCAAGACGAGCAAACTTAGTGCTATAACTACCGATTTTCGTATTTGTCACGGGGTGCAATTATATTATGTTGAAGAGTGCAAACTCTGGAAGTAGGTGGAGCCTTTGTCCATTTATAGCGATTTTTGCCGTAGTAATACTCTTAGTTAGATCGTAACTCTGACAGAGGTTCATCTGAGCTATCACTATCAACTTCCTCTTCATCGTTGCAATGATCATTCTCATTTTCACTTTCATGATGCTGCATCAGCTCTGTTTCCGAGACTAAAAACTGTTCCATGTCGTCCTCATTATCCGAAATATCAGAATCTACAAGTAAATCATGAAATGCTTCTTCAAAAGACGGGTCACTGACACATAATATTTTTTTTTGTAGACCGCATTTGTACACTTTGAGATCGACACTTTGTATTAGAACAACCAACAAACAAATCTAAATAAAAACGAAACGCAATAATTTGTTCATGTCAACAATGGACGTGTAGCCTCTGTCAGGTTTCCCAACATTTTTAAATCGTAATTACCCACGTATTATGAACTTATTATGTGTAGAACTGATCCACATTCCACTGTCATGGAGAGAAGTCAATGCAATTCTCATTCCCAAAACCGGAAAATGCTCTCATGCTGTCTCAAACCACCTCAGACCTATCCTTTCCTTCTGAAAACTCTAGAATGACGCACTGATATCCATATACGAGCTAAAATTGATGCAAGACTCTGTCAACGGCTCAACATGCCTACTGTAAAGGAAAGTCGGTGGAAATGGCTCTGCACTCATTGACTAGCCACATCGAACGATCCCTACAATATAAAGAGTACGCAATGGTTGCTTTCCTGGACATAGAGGGCGCCTTTAACAACGTCAACACATCTGCAATCACGACTACGCTGTCTACTCTGCAGGTAGACGACTCACTTGGGGAGTTGATGAGTCTCATGCTAAAAAGCAGGATAATCGACTCCAAACTGGGTGAGACTTCTGCTAAAAGATGCTCCAGCAGAGGTACGCCTCAAGGCGGTGTCCTCTCTTCCCTTCTCTGGAACTTAGTAGTTAATGAACTGCTGATATACCTGGAGGTAGGTGGTAGCAGGGTGATTGCCTATGCGGATGACGTTGCTATATACCATTAAAGAACTCCTTCAAGTAAATTTCAATAGATTAACCCACTGGGCAGATCGCTGTGGATTGGGAATAAACCCCCATAAAACTGATGTTGTCCTCTTTTCCAGGAAATATAAAATTCCAATCATAGACCCTCCTTCAATAAACGGTACCAGTTTAGTATTTTCCGATACAGCAAAACATCTGGGTCTCATTTTTGACAGGAAACTAAACTGGAAACCTTACATTCAAGAAAGAGTCAAGAAAGTCACAGTAGCTGTATTCTCTTGCAAAAAATCCATTGGGAACAAATGGGGCCTTCAACCTCGCATAACCCATTGGCTATACATCTCGGTCATAAGACCGATACTTACTTACGGGGTGGTCGTCTGGTGGAGGGCCTTAGAAAATTCTGTCAACTGCATTAAACTAAGCAGAGTCCAAAGAACAGCATGTCTATGCATAAGCTGAGCCTTGCGGTCTACCCCCTCTGTCGCATTAGATATTCTGTTTCATTTGACACCCCCCAATATTTTCAGCAGAACAATGGACAAATAATTCATTTGGCCACGCCAACATTCTTAATACATTAGGAATCCTCACAGAGAACATAAACTACACCATACTTGAACTTTGGTTTGACAAAAACTTCCATGTAAGCTTCCTCTCTAGATTATACTGGGACGAAGATGCTTTCATGGAGGACAAGTCAATCCATCTCTACACAGATGGATCTAAAACCGATAGCGGATTTGGTGGCGGTGTTTTCACAGATAAGCTAAACCTGAGCCTCTCTTTCCGTCTTCCAAATCACTGTAGCGTGTTCCAGGCGGAAATTTGGCGATTAAAGAAGCTCTGTCCTGGCTGAAGAAAAACGTGATATCTGCAAAGGATGTCAGAGTCTTTTCGGATAGTCAGGCCGCTATCAAGTCCCATTATATTCTAAATCTGCCCTTGAATGCAGATCATCTCTCATGGAGATGACACAGCAGTTCAACATTCACCTTTGTTGGAGCCAGTCTGCCTATTCTACCGGAAAAGGGTAGAAAGGTATACCAATCGATACATGCAAACTAACATTAAATCTGGATACCAATAAAAGAATAGACCTTAGGTGGACTATAGAGCAAACATGTCTAGCGACTAAACAGATCTGGCCAAAGCTGGATCTGAATCGCTCTAAGTGTTTAATCCTTTTAAATAGAAAAAATCTCAGCGCCATAATAGGTGTCATCACTGGACACTGCCTCATAGGCAAGCACGCAAAAAGGCTTGGTGCTTTTACAAATGATTTCTGTAGAAGCTGCATGGACGAGGAAGAGTAGAAGATAATCCTCCACCTACTCTGTATATGTCCATCTCTCTACCAGAGAAGAAAGCTTCATCTAAGAACTTTCTTCTACAACGACCTAAACCATCTAGAAAACATAGACGTTAACAGTCTCCTACGCTTTATCATAAGCTCAAACTGGTTCCATTGGTAAGGGCGAATAGGCCTAAGTGGGTTGGTATTTCCTACAGCCACACTTACCTAACCTAACCTAACCTACGAGTAATTACTAACGTGTCATGCAGCCGGCGACACAACCTGCCATATCACTTGCCGTTTTAGTAAAAGCGGGGGAAAAAGACACAAAACAAGTAAATATTCTGGAGCCTGTGAGACTCCACGTATATACTTAATGGTTAAGCGGTCTAAACAATATATACGTTAACAGTCACCTACTCTTCATCAGAAGCTCAAAATCGTTCCAAGAGTAGGAAGATCACAGATCCACGTGACTTCACAACATCCCAATAGGCCTAAATGGGTAGGTTTCTCCAATAACCACTCTTAGCATCTTACCTCAAACTGGACTACTTAGGCTATGAATGTTTGCTCTCTCCCTAAAGCATGGAACTCTATGAAATTACTTCAAATGTAGAGCGATGGCCTATTCAAGGTTTTGTAGTATTTGTTCCGATAAACCACTACACTTGGGTTTCATGAGGTCTTGCAATAAGGACCCGACAGTAAGTGTTATGGCATTTTGCCGTGCAATCAGGTGTTTTCATGCACAAGCAATCAATTTTAGGGTTGCAAAAAACTTGTGCACGGCTGCGTTTGTGTTTTTTTATCTACGGAATACGTTTCATGCATTTTAATTACTCTAAACCCCAGTCACATATTTGTTTAACTTTTTTTTTATAGGCGAATGAGAACAAAGGGTTTTAGTTTCTGTGTCTATAGATACGAGTACATCTGATCGAATTTAAAATAAATTCATAAAACTGAAATTGAAACACCATTCACGGGCATTCCACTGTGCGGTTATTCTGGTTATAATGTCGTTCAAAACACTCATTTTGATGCAGTCACATGAACTTCAAAAATGCATAAATCAGAGAATAAACAGGTACTTGTTTGCCTCTTTAATAGAAAGGTATCAATTCTAACTTGTCACTGTGGGTGTTATGTTGTTACAATCCATTCAGAGTCATTCACACTTCTTTTCTCAACTACTCAAAGAGAAAGCGTTTAGATGAGTTTTCAAAGATTGTTGCACTCAGACATTAAAAGAAACTTAAGTGCTCGAGAGCTTAGTTTTTCATTTTTCTATTTTTCAAAGTGTAACTTGAGTTGACGCATTTCGTTTTTTGCGGTATAATGCAACGTGAATTTTTGTTGTGCAAACAAATAAAGTGTTATGAAACGTGCTGGGCATAATAGGATGTAATAATTCATAAAAGTGCCATGGAGTTGAACAGGAATATTATTTTCCTTTTACAAATGTATGGCATTGGAGCAGAATGCCTTAAAACTGCTTTAAATTTCTATTCCCTTCAGGATAGCGAAAGCACAGTGGAGAAATTCAACAGAATAACGACAAAATTAAAATGTAATTAATCAGTGAACCTACACGAAAATATGAGAATCACGAAGAAGTCCTCTTTTCTTTTGCAATAACTCAAGTGTCACTGCTAAGTTCCTGTTGACGCACTGATCATTTGTCTTCTATTTATGAACAGAAAATGCGGATGCCACAAACACATACGAGTATGCATGGATATATTTTTTTTGTGGAGTGGGTATGAATACTGCGAGCTCCAGGAGTACTTCAATGCTTAAGAATTATGTATCCTCCAAATGTGCAGGAATAGTCGTGCATGTGTATACATAACTCGTTGTTTACTCGCGTGGCTATGAAAGTATTCCTTGGATTGAGGTTTTCACGAGTAAGATTGGTGTGCCAGTGAAATACCAATTTTCTAAACAGCACAATTTGCCTAAAAAGTTACAAAGAACAGGCGTTAATTTCAATTTTTTGTATCGATTTTTTGTACAAAAAAATGTTTTCCTCTGCTAATCCAAGATACGAGTAAGTGTGCTTTCTTGAAGGAAGCGTGGACGCGTACATTTTAAAATTGTTCATAAACTGTAACGATACATATTTTGGGAAAACATAATATCTGTTTGTATACTCGTATCTATATCACATAAGTACACTGCTATTTGAAAAAGGCAAAATCCATGATGTCATGTCTGTAAACTTGTATACATCCGCTCTGGTGTCATCAGGCCATCAACATGCAAAACAGGTTTGATGTTGGTTTGGTGCTTTTATTTTGCACAATGTCACAGAGCCACAGACGCAGAGGAAGTGAAACAAACATAAAAAACAAAACAAATAACTGCGAAACTAAAGCATACCTCTGACTCAAGCAAGTATGATTTGAATTCACCCTTTCGGATTCAAAACGATTCATCTTAGTATCGAACAATGATACAACGTTTTCGGACTACCGAATTATTTGATTGATTGAATTGTGTTTTTTTTTTATCGTAAATCACAGTCTAGGGGAAATTTTGAATAAAATCTTTGTTCACCAGGACAACGGTGGCAAGTATTAAATATTCAAAAGAGATCTTTTTTTTTTTGTAGAGATGTGAACTCGTAAGGACGACGATGGGCGACTCTCGCTGCTTCTCAAAGAACTACGTGAAACATACAACACAACTTTGGGGACACAATCTAACTGAAGTCATAGCAACCTCTAAGTAAGGAAAATATGCAGGAATCTATCGAGTGGAGAAAACCGAAACAGGTATAACCGAATACTGGGAGTTCTTAAGGACAGTGGACTATCTTTTACAAATGACATTGGACGAATTTTCTAGATATCATTTCCCATTCTAGTCATTTGGTAAGGGATAAGCTCACTAAGAACCGAATGCGGTTGCCTTAAAACCTTATAGCAAAGTTCTTGTGCGGAAGGTAATATATTCGAATATGAAAGCATTAAGCAAATACCAGAGACGACAAAGCCAAAATGTCTTCAAGCTACTGATATGCTGGACTGCAAATAAATTCCCCCATAGAACACCCATTCAACAGGCGTCATGAAAATAGGAATGAATAGTGTTTAGGAACAGTGCTGAAAAAAAAGTACCAGGGACGCGAAGTCATAACAGAGACCTTTAGCGACGAAACGGTTTGAAAAGAGATCCCTGCAGCCTTCTAAGCCCCACGGGGAGGATGTTACGATTTTCCTAGCAGCTCCAAATGATTTAACGGAGTTAGTAGTATGCCTGGATGAATAGTGGAGCAATAGATTTATTCTTCTCGAATCTTGCAATGCTTGAACCTTAACCAACAACGATTCCGCTAAACCTGAAACTTAGCTATCTGGCACCAGCTGTGAACTTTAAGTTAATTTTGGTATTTTTCTTCGCATTGGATTGGAATCAAGTACTCTCTGCTGGTGTCCATCTTCCGAAGGAAACAGACCATTGGGATCGTTTTCAAAACCAACAGCGAAATGATATACTTCAAGTCCTTAAGCTAGAAGGACCCGTTCCTTGGTGGAACACGCAGATCTGTAGCGTCTTCGTAAATTCGTAAAGACACTAGAAAACTTCTAAAGACGTCACTTAAGACTAATTTGGAGGAAGATTGGAACCTTTACAGATCAAAGCAAAAATAATATAAGAAGCTAATTCGGATTCCGGATAAGAGTGCCTCTTATAAAGACTTTTGCGAAAAGGCGGAACCAGTAGGCTAGTAAAAGTCCTCAAAGGGGGAATCACTCAGAAAATCTGATGGCACCTGCACTTAGTCGAAAGCAGAGACTCTTCATCTAACGGTTGAGGCTCGCTTCCCAGGTAACCTAATTAGAACCAGATGACAACTACCTCCTATGGTATATCTCATCGGTTGCGGTGACGGATAAGGCCATTAGACATGCTGTTGCTTCCTTTGATGGCCTCAAGTCGCCTGGCACCGATGGCATATACCCCATCATGTGACAAGAAGGTATAGACCAGCTGCTAGGAACTCTGAAGAGAATCTTCACTGCTAGCCTGCCACTGTCATACATAGCAAAACCCTGGTGAGGGTGGCCTTTATACCGAAAATCGTAAAAGAGGACTACACTCTCGCGAATCGAATGGTCGAGATCCATGTGCGCAAAACTGCTTTGGGAATGCATTCTCTGTCTGAGATGCTGATGAGATGTGATCGACGGTTAGTGCACTAGAAATGGGCTTTCAGTCAATCCTTTCAGAATCTAGTGTTTAAAGGCATTACCATCTGATTTTCTAAAGAAGCTAAGTATTTGGGTATCATCCTGGTTAATAAACTTTTCTGAACTAAACACGTTACGTCGTTAGCCTCTAAGACAGCGCAAAGAAGCTGTTGGCAAGTCATGGGGCATGTCACAGAGCATGATCTCCTGGATCTACACGTCTATGGTCCGGTGGAACAAGCTCTCACGAAAATACGTTACTGCTGCTTTTACCAGACTCCAAAGAACGGTCTGTGTTGGCTGCACGGGGGCTTTTTCTAGCACGCCTATCTCGGCTCTAGACGCATTGATGAAATTCATTCTTCATTTTCATGGGCTGCACTGTCAAAGCCATCTTCCGTTTTAGAAGCAGTGTTCTGTGGTAGAACACGCGCCGGAGCTGGTAACCCTGTTCACCGGCTCTGGTCTTATGGAAATGTCGTCTGATGAAATGACGCCCGATGAACTCCTGCTGAACAACTTAACACTCAAGTGGATATTACTGCCCTTAAAATGCCTGAGCACGTATTACGCTTTTAGGAAAATGAGACAGAGAGAGAACGAAAGATTTTTAGACTCATGGGAGGCATCCAACATTAATGGACTTGTTCTTGTATTCTAGGCAATCACCCATCATACGTGAATTTAGTTGTCTGAAAAAAAGAATGTCTTTCGGACGCGGCTGGTATTGAACCCCGAAGTATCTGATTTAGAAACCAATACACTACCACTTAAGCCGCGGCCATCCTAACTAAGATAATGCTACGAACGGTTCCTGCTCTTCGATACCGACAGTAGCACATATCTGGCGGAGTACCACAAGGATCGGTACTAGGTCCCATCATGTGGAACATTATGTATAACAGGGTTCTAAGGTTTTAATTCCTAAACAATGACATTGCAATCGTTGTGGCGGCGAAACACATGGAGGAAATAGAGTACATTGGGAAGGAATGTATCCGAAAAACGGGACTTGGATGCAGTTAGGTTAGAGCTCGCCGAAATAACACAGAAGCAGTACTAATAAGCAGTCGCCAGAAAAAGGAACAATCAACATCAAGGTAGGCGATCAATCTATAACGTCGACACCGGTGATCAGATATTTAGATGATATGATCGACACTAGGCTCGGTTACAAGGAACACCTTAAAAGAACGTGCGACAAAGTTGTTCGGGTGAGTGCTACTTTATACAGAATAACGACGAATATTGGAGGACGCAGACAATAAAAGAGACTTACTCTGTCAAGAGGGGTGCAGTCCATAGTAATGTATGCAGCACCAATATGGGCCAAAGCAGTGAAAGTCCAACGCAAGAAAGATCAACTCCGTCAACCGTCCATGTACGCTGAGAGTGTGCTGTGCTTATTGGACGGTGTCAGACGATGCTATATATATGTGTACGAGTAATTTCGGGAATGGTACCAGCGGATATCTTGGCTAGCGAACTACAGATGACCTATGAGAAGAATGAGAACATGGAAGGGGAGATGGAATCAGTCTTCAAAAGGAAGACTTTTACCGGCTGTCCAAAAATGGACGGACGAAGAAGTGGATTTCTAGCTCAGCTAGCTCCTAACCGAACGTGGCTACTTCCGAGCTTATCTGAATATATTGATGAATCTCCTATCTGTACAACACGCTTTCGTATAGAGCGTGGAGTTCTGGAGGAAAGAATTGGAGAAATACCGACTTCCGAGAACATTGTGAACAATAAGTTAACATCGAGCGCCATATGGTGTACTGTGAAACAGATTGCAGCGATAATCATGAAGGAACTTCGACGACTGAAAAGAGTCAGAGAGAGCACAACAAACCCAAACGGCATCTCTCTTGGAAGAAAGAGAATAAGTCAACAATATGACAACATAACGTGTACTTGGACAAATAAGCCCACGAAGTTATGCCTTATAGCGGTTCCGTAGGGTTAGAGAAGTACGATGATTCAACAGGTTTTGATAGTACAGGTTTTCTTCGAATTACTCTGGAGAGTCTTTGAGATGCACTTAAGTAAGTTCAGCAACACACTAATCGACGTAACGAGGATTTTTCTATTGAAACTGAATGCAATCCACCAAAGCCGGGAAGCGATTCCTGCTTAGGCATTTTTACAAAAGAAATCTTAAGCCACTGCTTCTGTTGGGGCTACATTGACGTTCAAATAACTCAACCGTCAAATTTCGTAATTGTCATCGCCGAGAGCTCTTGGAATGTTCAAACAGTCACACCCACCGCAACTTGTTTACTTCAATGGCATCTGAATGCAAATCTGCGTTGCTGACCATCAACAATTACTCACACAGACAGGAACTACCTGAGCATTTAAAATATCGCTTTTCACCAACTGCGCGTGCGGAAGTGCATACAAATGGTGATACCGACTTCGTTACATGCCCCCCCACTCCTCAAAAAATAAATGTCATTAACAAAACGAGAGAAAAAAAATTTCAAAAGCCCGCACCCATTTTGGGTTAATTCAACTTTTCATTCGAAGCGTTCCACCTGGATAAATCACGTCCATCCAACATCCAAGCCCGATTTGTGGCTTTCAGAAGTGAACTGCATTTTTCTGGCAACACACTCATATACGAGTATACTCGCACAGACACATGTCCCAAACCGGACCATGAGGTAATATCTAGCACATAATTTATGCACACATAACGGTGAAATCCAAAAAGGGGAATTGAGAAACACAATGTTATTTTGGGCAAGACTGTCACAATGCACCTACTCCTAACCAAAACCAGTGATGAAATCGAAATTTAAAGGTCATTGGCCGAATGGTAGTATGGTCAGCACGACAAAGAAGGCCAACCATAAACAAAACACAAAAAACTCAATTTTCCTCGGATCGTAAATATGAAAAAACCAAAAGAGAAGTACGAGTGTCTGGAGACTGTAAGGAACGACAAAAGCCTACAGGGCTGCTTTTGATTATATACCCGTAGACTTGGGTCGTTTATTATAAATACGAATAGGAAGCCCGGCATAGCTTAGATTGTGCTCACGTCCGAAGGAGGTTGACGTTGAGGGTATACCCATCTATTTTATTATAAAAGTTTCATGGTTAAGAGATCTCACCCTTCGATACGGTGGGGATATACATATACATACGAGTATATGACAATATGGGTTTTATTGTCATGTTTTTCGTTTTAAGATTTCTAGTCACAGATAAATGGATGCTTTTCGAAGCGCTAGATCACTGTTGTTTAATGGAGCGATTTTCGTCTTCCACAGAGTGTGACAGCTGGTTCTATAGTGAAGCCAACGGTAAAACACCTACAAAACAATTTTTATTTTTTTTTTTAATTGAAGCGATGGCCAATAATACCAATCTTGTGGGCAATGATGTGCATTATTGTGACACGAAAGATGAAATATTTTCAGTGGGTGTGACAAAATGTTTTTGGTTCGTAGTACCACTTGACTTCACATCAGGGACGCCTTTGTTTTTCAACAAATTGACAAACAGCAAACTGATTTCATTAGAGAACTGTTTATGTCACATAAACTGATTATATTCGGAGTACGACTTTGGAGGCACAAACTACTGGCATTACGAACCAGTTGAGATGGGAAACTGACTTGGCCCAGATTCTAGCTAATAATATTTTTGATCTCATAAAATTGAAATGGATATTCGAAATTTCACCAAACCAACAAAATATTGAGGGGTCCCCACATATTAAGAAGAACGCAAAAAGCTGTCAGTGCTGACATCCTTTGGTCAACGAGGAGATAGAGGTGTCAGAAATGGATTTAACAATTAGCGAGGATAATTCAAGGCTGCCAATGACTTTGACTTTGATAACATCTAAGTAAGTAAGGAACTGGTGTTTGCTTAACTCTTGGAATTTGAAAGTTGCAATGACAACAATCCGAACTCCTCATAGTCCATATGCATCAACTGTGGGCTCCATAAAAGACGAAGAATGTATGCGTCTACGCGGAGAGTTATGGACTTTATGAACAGTAGCAAGCGAAAGAACTAATCATTACAAGTGATATTGAAAAGTTATCTCATGACTTTGGACAACTTTTCTTCCAAGATTTGGTTATTTATGGCCTAAACTTGCCATTTTATCAACTCATCCTCCTTCTGATTCAATACTATCGTACCGAACTTGTTTCTGTGCTTCCAGTCAGTTAGTCTTATTTTATCTAACCATGTTGTCAATTCGAATAAGTAGTAGCAAGTGCAATATGGCAGGTAACCATCCCTCGAACCCCATACCATCTGACAGTCATACTAACAACACCCTACTTGCTTTTAACTGCTCACCTTAATAAGTACATTACTGACGTGCTATCCGGAATAGGTGCTTCGACAATGGTGTCATATCAGCTAATTTCTCGTACACCACACAGTTAAGAAATAGATTGCTAAATGATTGGTACGACTCGAGCTGTAAAGAGGCTGACAGGGTTAGAAAAATGTTCTTTTTCGGTCCCACAAGACACCGAGGAAAACCAGAAATGTGAAATTTCAATACGACCAAAAACTGAGGCAAACAATACTACAATGTCCCAAATTCTACCTCACCGTCCATTCCAATGCTCATTTAAAATGACATTCCAGTTGTAACCTCTGCGAACAAGGCCAATCTGCTTTTTGTACACTTTGCGGCCACCTTAACACTTCCAGATTGTGCTGTGCTGCCGCCTACACTTGAGCGCATCGAATCTTCAATGGGACGAACCCACTTTTTCGCACTCGTGTAGTAGCAAGAGTACTTAAAAATCTTAACATACACAAATTCGTTGATCCAGATGCTATATCTCCCCATCTTCTGAAGAGGTGTTCTTTCATGCTGGCAAAATCACTGCGTAAGCTTATTCACCAATCCTACTCTTTCTACACTTTCCGAGCAGATGGAAAAGAGCACTTGTCTAGCCCGTACTCAAAAAAGACGAATATGCGTTTTACTCATCCTATAGATCCATTGGATTTAGATCCCTTCTTTCCAAAGCCATGGAAACGCTGATAAACCTCCAGCTCATGAAATATCTCGAAACACGAAAACTTCTCAATGACCGGCAGTACGGTTTTCGTAGCAACAGCTCCACTGGTGATTTGATGGCATGTCTCTTACAAAAGTGGAAACAAATCATATATCAATCTGGCATATATCTATCAAGACAGTTGCACTTGATATTTCTAAGGCATTTGACAGAGTTTGGCATCGACGGCTCTCTTCTTCAATGGGTTGTCCAAGTTGTCTTTGATGGTTTGAAGTCTGATATTCACAAAATAAATGCTGGTGTGCCCCAGGGCTCCGTTCTGTCTCCCACACTCTTTCTAATTTTCATCAATGATCTCTTGTCTGCTACTTATAATCCAATATATTCCTTTACTTACGGCAGTACTATCTGCTTTTCATATTCATTCACGGAATCACGGACCAGCTTTTTGGCAATGGCAGCGTATGCTAAGTTCATTGAATTCGGATACTAATGGCATAACCAATTGGGAACCTATCGACAGAGAGGAATTTTATACTTTCAAAACACAATGTTATCTTCTGTCGTTAAATCGAAATTTAAACACCCAAGCAATATCGTTCAATGCCACTTGGATCGTTGAAACCGAAAAACTTTCCATTCTCGGTATGTCTGTCAAAGACAACCTACGTTGGCATGACCACATATTCGATGTTGCCAAAAATGCTGCGCAAGGAAATATTTTACCTTTTCTGATCTTGCCTCAGTATATAAGGCATTCATTCGCCCAAAATTGGAGTACAATGCTCCTATCTTGTCTCTCTCCTAAAACATTTCTACAACTGCTAGACGAGATTTAAAACCGTACGATAAAACTTATAGGTGACGCCAATATTGCACAGTCAAATTGACATGCTTGAACACGGACGACGTAATGTCTCTTGCCTCACCTTGTTCTATCGCTATTTTCCCCACCCAGTGCTAAATCTAAATTGCCAGTACCATTACGCCCCTAACTGTGCCCTCAAGCCCACTTTCGGACATACTCTATAATATCGTGATTCTTTTTCATAAGCCGTACAACTCGCTTATGGAATACCCAGTTGAGCTCTTTATTTCCTCGTCATTATAACTTGCTAACATTTAAGACCAATGTACATCAGTATCTCTTCTTTCTTCCTCCATAAGTTTCCTTCGCCCGAGCTGTGTTGAAACATTTTAAGGGTACCTCTAATTATAAAAAAAAAACAACTAAAAACCGTTAAAAATATAATGTCCCTGAGAAATATTTTAATCCCACGTTTCCAACTACGCAAACTCCTATAAATCTCAAGCAGAACTACACGGACTGGGACACTTACCCCAAATTTGAAAGAAGACTGAAATGTTTACATATACTCGTAAAGCAAAAGAAATAAGAAGGGCTTAGTTGAAGAGTTTTCTACCAAGATGGGAGCTACACTGAGTAGAAAGCAGACACTCTTAGTCTATTGCTGGAAACTACTTAGCTTGTCAGGTAACTAAAGGGTGAGCCAACAGATGGTGTGGATTTTGGCTGTCAATTACTGTCATTTACTGGATTCAATGTGGTTGATCTTTTTGACAGATGTCATACAATCTTTGGCAATTTTAGTCATGGAGTCGTTTACCACGCAACAACGCATTTCTGTTATTCAATGGGCGATCTGTAAAAGCAACATTTCGTAAAATTAGTGAATTTTTCGATCAACATAATCGCCCTAGTGAGTCCGGAATTCGTGCAATTATGAAGCGTTTTGAAGAAACTGTTTCTGTATCGAGTCAAACTCCATATTAGCAGGCTCGGCCAGCACGTACACGCCAAAACATCACCACTGTAATCGAAAGTGTTCAAAACCAGCCTCAATTCATCACCTCAATTCATCGCCGAAGTCAACAATTGGTCCTCACTTATGGCCCTTTACGGCGAATTTTAAAAGTTGATCTTCGTTTGCACGCCTATAAAATCCAAATTAGACAACAATTGAAGCCGTTGGACCATCTGTTAACTGGATGTTGGATCTGCAGGACAATTTGTCATCGAATTTGATCTTTTCCGATAAAGACCATTTTTGGATGGATGGGGACGTAAATAAACACAATTGTCGTTTCTGGGGACCGGAAAATCCACATAAAATTCACAAAAAACCAACGCAATATGGTGCGGATTATGGGTTGACGGCATCATTGGCCTGTACTTTTCCCAAGATGAGGCTGGAGAGACAGTTATTGAATGAATTGGGTCTGGACAATCTCTGGTTTCAATATTTACTTTTAAAACTTATGCAGCTAGTATCTAGCTTCGGTTGTAGTATCATATGAGAAATATGAAATATATTGCTGCATCCAAGTCGCCTGGTATTGATACAATGTATGGCCCGCTGGTCTCAAATCTGAACAGAATCTTCGCTGCTAGCCTGGCAAATTGCAAATTGCAAATTGCTAAGGTTTTTGCAAATTGCTAAGGTTTATCAACAATTACAAATAACGATGGTAATGCGGATCAATTCACGCATAAACAGGGGTAGTTCTTACCCACCACAAACACAAGACCAATATTGTGCCAAAAATCTGCAAATCAAAACAAAGTGTCAGCAAATAGTGTTACAATAAGTTCATATTGCAGTCTCCAAAAATGTAAGCACCTCAGATCTGGGGGGAAAAATCCAAATCCCGATTTATGGGAGAGGACATGCAATATACAGGAAGTAAAATAGCACCTGAATTTCGCGCATAATACCCTTTCGGTCATTTCATAACGATAAATCTCGCGAAAATGAAAACATGGCATTAACTTAGGATAAGTACCAAAGGCTACACTCAAGTATTTTTCCCATCATTTTAAAGAAATAGAACATAAGCCCTTAATAACATGAAACACGGCAACATTGACCTAATTTATTTTTACTGCTTTTAACCTAATTAAAAATCCTACATAAAAACGTCGTAAAAAATACAAGAGTACAATCCCTTACCGGCCATTGCGACTACCTAATAGCTACCTATAGCTCTAAAACAATTCGGTTAGGTTCAACGCCACGGATACGAACGAGTAGAGTATCTATGGCGATTCCCTTTCTGTTTTGAGTGTTAACTCGACATCAGTCATATTTCGCTGACTACGCCTTTCGCAAAAAAAAAAAATCGAAAACAAGGAACTCTGCATTCCTTTTATGTAATAGTTTCGTGACTCGACTAAATTACTTGGCCAATATACTACACCCATTCCTGCGGATATCCCATGTCAAATGCAAATAGAACCTAGGCCATGTATCCACGACCCGAATCTTTTAACCATCGTGCTCCATCACACGACGACGCTTTCCCAACTCATGTTGACCTATTTCGGCAGTCTTTGGTCGTTTTCCAAAAACCAAAAATCTACTCATACACGAGCACCAAAGCCATGACAAATTAACCTGCCCCTATACCAGCCATATAAAAGTATCTATATGTGTTTGTATGCATGGTAGACCTTCTTCAGTTAATGTGAAAGCATAGAACATATCTCAATTCCCATTTTTCTTTTACCATGAAAATCTAGGACCGAACGTACTCGTATTCGTAGGCCTGACGGGTAAGGGGCAAGTCAGTCATTTGTATGGGCGTGAAATTAATTGTGTCGTGTAGACTTATGAATTTCCCTTGACGATGGATGGTGTTACAACAAAGAGACTCGTGAGGTAATTCAAAACATAATGACGGCACATAATTATTCCATCTTCTAGCTAAAATGCTCAAACCTGTGTTCTTTTTGGCGCAAAGCTATAAATCATAACAAAGTCACAAAGGTAACCCTAGACATTTCTTTTGAAAATGCCTGGGTACTCTACTTGACTTACGCTTGGCAAATCACAATCACTTGCAAGTCAGCTCGTGGTAAAACAGGGAGCTCCAAGCAATTATAACATAGCCGTTCTCACGCTTTCACCCATAAATGTGTGGTTAATCGTTAAGCTTCGTAGAGTCCCATATATACACATACACTCGTACTCAAATATAATTTAGATAAAAGCCTAACAGGATACACTAGACTGACCCACCTACGTTTAATTCCTTTATAACCAAATGTAATAAGGTTACCTATCTAAATATATATTTACTCGAGGCGTTCGGCTTTAGAGCCTCCCTCAATAGATACAATAATAACTCTTGGATCAATTAGGTTAGTTTTCAATTTAATTAGAAACACAAACTGAAATCTGATTGCACACTAGGGATAGTCCCCTTTGAAAAGGACATCGTTTTGCTTTTATTTGATAATTTAGCCGGCGATAGGTAGTAGACGAGAAAATAGTTCTTGAGTTCACAGATACGAGTACTTGGATATTCCTCGTGTTTATAGAGTTTCTTAAGCAAAGCATTTGCTTAAAATATTTTTGGCTTGTCAAAGGGAAAGGATTTTCCGTTCTTGCCAAAATCGGGTAACGGGTGATGTCCATCAAATTTTCACCTAATGTAAAAAAATCAGAAAATATGAGGAAGAGTTGAACTCTGAACACAACTTTATAGATTCAGTATGTTGGTTCTTATCGCGCAAGCACAGCAGGGTTAGCTAAACTGCAGAATGTTGGCTCAAACAAGGCGCAATACCATTATTTCGGTGGAGGGATTACGTTTGATGAAGTCAATGGCGTCGTTAGAAACCGATTTAGCGGTAAAGTAATATAAGCCACTTCCACATATTCGGTGCTTGAATGATTTGACGAATCTTCGTCATGTTGCCAGAAAGTCGAAAGAGAGATGATAATAGAAGAATTCTCTCAATACCAACGGCAGAACTTGAAATCACGAAGTGGTCTACTAGCACTGGTACCAACACTGAGGAATGGAATTTTCCTTCGGGTAGACTGTATTGGACTAGTAAAATGAGAAGGAGCTTCACATATGGATGATTTCACTGTTGACAATCCTAGCGAACGAAGAAAGTTCAACATCCTTCCACTATGAATGTGGAATGTTTAGACTCCTAGATGACTCAATGTAGACGAATGTTCATCGCAGATAGCTTCAAAGCGGATATCGTTGCTATTCAAGCAGTACGGTCGAATGGATCGGTCAAAAGAAGAATAGAAAATGTGACATCTATTATGGCAATTGCTATGGAGTAGGGAATATGACTTAGGCAGGATAATTTTGAGCGTCAGGAAAGTGAGCAGCTACTTGACACCACATGGCATCAAGGCTTTATTTGCCAGCCTACAACAAAGCTGAGAAGCGATCAAGGCCTCAACTATTATGAACTCTTCGCAATATTTGAATCACGAGGTTGAGATCGTCATTGATTATTTGCAAAACTACGTTTGACACGTTTGATCACGAAACAGATGTGGCTAAAGCTGGATCTGAAAGACTTTAAAGGTTCCATCTCTCTTCACATTTGGAAAATGGTTTCAACGGAGGTCAAGCATGGCACAAATGATATTAGAAGCCGGAAACAATTCTAAACGTTCCTTGTATATGCCCTGCTATCCCCAAAATGCTGAAATTCACTTGGGAAACTTTTTACTTTAACAATCTTCATGATATGGCGTGCAAAACCGCATCATAACCTCTACGTGGTTCTTACTGGATAGCTATCTATTAGTGAATCAACGAAGACCGTATGCTGTGTCTGACTGTATATATGGAGCTCAACACTCAGGATTGCGTAAGCTCAGCCGGGTAAACTTCAGCACGCATATGCCAAACGAGTCATCTCTTGCTGATCTGATGGGCAAGTGCACTCAGACATCTAATAAGATGTCATCAGTAGGAGGACGTGTAACGGAGGAGTTCAAAACGTCCACAGTCACACCAGCGGAAACTTAATTTGATCTACTCCGACATATTCGGAGCTCAGGTCAATAGGGAACTTTTCAAACTGACGCAACGTCTTGAAAAAAGTGATGGTGACGGAGGAGCTCTTGATGAAACAGCAGCAACTCTCGCTTCCCTGCAGTGGGACACTAGCATCTGGCCCTTTGTTCTATGTGTTAAAAGCAAACACCTGGGCCTCCACGTTGAGGATTGGGCGTTGGCGTAACTTCCCTACAAAAGAAAACTAAAAAAAAGTTCCGAAACAACAACAAACCTTAGTTATGAATGACTTTAATGTTGACGACCGCAGCAAACGTCTACAAGACAACGACTTTCGAGGCCTTAATAGGCCTCTTCCAGCTGAACCATTAGCACAGGACCTTGAGTACTATCGTACAGATACCAACACCATCCAGCAAGTGCAATTGGATGGGCCGGACAAAAATGAAAAACTGTGACGTTCACTCCGTGAGATACGCGGCATACTTAGGCAAGAAATTTTGAGCTTCCGGCACATGAGCGAGCGTCTTATGACAATCTGCATCAAGGCTACATTCGCAAACATAAATCGAATATGCGCTCATGCCTGACGGAAAACAAGGGCGACGCACGCGACCAAAAAATGTTTCCCCGGGCTACTCAACAAGGCATATGTAAGTATGAGCAATGTCCTAGGTCTGACGAGATAGGAAAGGATGACATCTTTGGTAGGGCAGTTAGTAGGCATAGCCTTTGTAGCGGTACGTAATGTCACTATAGCAAAAGAAAGGTTTCCTCATCTCAATATATTGTACATAAGGGGACATGACGTTCTCAGGAAGATGAAACGGAAAACCAATATTGCCTGCGCTCAATTACCAAGGCTTCTTCCATCAATCACATTGTCTAATAAATAGCGGGGGCAGAGAAATTACTGTAACTTTTTTTCTGAAGTTAACGCCTCTGAAGGTTACTACGATTTGACCAGTTACAAGTTGTCGGCAGTTACAAGAGCATCATGGTGGCTGTGGTTTAAACATAAAATCGCAGGAAGAGTTTTCCTAGTTGGTTTCCACCCAATGTAGAGTTGCAATAAGTACTGGATGCTGTGATCCTAAGATCAGCCAAAGGTTTTAGATCAACCTCGATTCATACCAAGGGTGGGACTTGTGCCTCCAACACAATTCATAATACATGCAAACGATGGCAAGGCTTATACTTGCTCCCATGAATGTATGGGCATCAGGTCAAATTAAGTCTTCACAGACAGGAATTCACGTAAAACCCTAGAGACATCCTCCTGGCAGTTAACATTGTTACAACCAAAATAATATTTGGAATTTCCCAAGCGTCGAAACAGAGAAAAACTTCTGTGAGAAGATATAACGTAGAGAACCTGCAAACGCAAAAGATTGCCAGAATCTTTAACGAACGCGTATCCCGAAATAAAAAATTGCCGAACAATAATGCCACCGGTAGCTTCAACAGCACAAAAGACACCTAAAGTGCTTCATAAATGTGGCGGTCTCCAAAAGATGCATAGCCAATGCTGTATAGGTTATTCCAGATGAGATACTAGAAATTGATCGATCGATTATCAAAAGCTGTATAAACTTGGCTTCATGGCAAAAGTAGAACATAAATCAGGCAATAAGAAGCAGAACCCTAGCTATGAAAACGTCTCCTTGCCTTCCAAATTGATCAGATACCCAGAACCCAATCATACCGCCAACGAAAAATTATGACACAATTGAGGCCCAAAGAAAACCCATGTCGCCTTCATTCAAGTGCAGATCGTAACTTTCAATAAGGGTTGTGTTGCACCAATCTTTTATAAACAAACGGGGCTGGATACACAACCTAAGCAATATCCAATTAGAACTAAAGCACAGATACGAGTAGTTGTAGCATACACTACCATGAAGATATCCTCGCTAGCTTCGAGAGATTCGGTCCCATTTGTGTTAACAGACTGTATAGGAGCAGATTCAATGTCGAACTGTATACGAGCTTAACGGCAACATCGAACTAGTCAGAAAGAGCGAATGGACACAAGGCCCGCGAAGAATTGGAATCTAACACCGAAGGCCAACGAAGTAGAGAAAGACCTCACTTTAGATGGCACGCGCAAGTAAAAGTGAATCTCGCGAATTAACCGACTTGGAGTGCACAACTACAGGCAATTAGCTAAAAATCGTTCTAACTGGAGAGGCTTGTTAGTTGAGGCTCAGGTTCACCCTGAATTCTACCGCCACGTAAGTAAATAATTTTCCTTATTTTAGTAATAAATACATTATGCATTAGAAATACATACATATATACTGGTTCAATGGAATAGAACGAATAGATAGAATATTTCTTTGGATCTTTGGTCAAAGTGTGTCACATTTGCATAAGCTTAAGTCAGAATTGAAAAACACAACCTGAACGACACCACCTACGAAAACGGGCTCAGGTCAATCAACTTTGCGATGAATTTGGAGCAGAAGATACAACAGTGAGCTTTCCAGTTTATGCAGTGTCAAGAGGGTTTACATTTAAACCACCTGGGCATGTTGAACAAGTGAACACCAACGCTGTAGTGTGGAAAGCGGTAAAGGCAGAACCCGCTTTATGTGACGCATTCTAGCAGAGAATAACCTCAATCCACTTGATTCGCACAACTAGAGGCGAATGGTATCTGATATAGCTGATATCTAGAGGAGGGATATTCAGATCACTATCACGTTAGCCAAAATTAACCCACGTGTTAGAGCGTGGAATAATTGTGTCGATGTTTTTGACCAATAATCGGTCGGTGGTGTTAGCGCACCGTGAATTTCGACGTCGATTTCCTAATCGTGTAGCACCAACAACTGGGCATACATTCCGGCGCTTAGTTACTCGACTCGAACAGAGTGGAACGACAGGAGACCATGCAGGGCGTTCGGCCGAGAATATCGCAACTGTGGGTGCCGATGTCACTGAGAACGAAGAAACATCAACCAGGCTACGGGCCACGCAATTGGTCATCACCAGATAGACCTACAGCGAATTTTAGTGAAACACTTGCACATGTTCCCATACAAAGTGCAAACAGTGCATCAGTTAATATCTCCTGACCGTCAGTCGCATGTAAAGCCATCCTAAATCTCAACAACGAAGGGGACGATTTTGTGTCGAAAATCATCATGAGCGACGAGGCGCATTTCCACTTAAGCGGGTACGTCTATAAGCAAAATCTTCGTTTCTGAGGCACCGAAAGATGCACTCAAAGCCACTGAGTGGTGCGCCGTTCACGCGGAAGAAGTGATTGGGCCGTATTTTTTTTAAGACGCCACCGGCAATACGGTCACTGTTACTGGTGAACGCTACAGGGCCATGATAAACGACTTCTTACTGCCGGAATTGGATGAGCGGGGCTTGGTGAACATGTGGTTTATACAAGACGGTGCAACCGCACACACAGCACGATTGCCATGCAGGCACAAATGAGTATCAACACTGGCGGCAGTCACTTGGCGGATATCATCTTTCCACTTAACAGAAACTATTGTAAAGGTCAAAATAAAGTTTATTTAGTAAAAAAGAAATTCAAAAACAAAATTCGATGATTAATTTTGTACAATAATATTTCATCAGATAATCGATTGTTCTGCCGAAAGGGATCTAAACATAGACTACATGCCTTGCCAAAAGCGCCGTTTTTTTTTTACCGTAAGATCTGCTTCCATTTGAGCACTTAAAGTAGGTTCTTGTTTTCCCAAATCAATGTATCTCCACTAGAATGATTCATCTGTAAGCCATATGTACGAGTAGCGTTATGAAACAGTTCTATACTGGCAGCTATAATTTATTTTTCTGATTTTGTATCTCTACGTATCTCAGAGATAAAGATCATAAAACGGTAGACATAAATCCGCACGGTAGTTGGCATTATCTCAACTATTGAAAAGTATCCATAAACACATTATACTTGTGCTACGTCTTATCTAACACATCAGCATTTGTGAAGACAAGTTCTCTTTTTTTTCTGTTTTTTCTTCCACCTTAATGGTTGTGCAAATTGTTGTCTCTCATTGACGTTAGAAAGGTTCCATCTAACTCGTACCACATGGCCTATCGGCATTTGCCATGTATTCGCATTAAAACATTTTTTTTTTCTCCTTCTGTAAGATACATTACAAAAGCAAAGCATCCATTTGCTTGCAAACCACGAAAAGACCTAAAAGTAGAACGAAACCGTAGATGAACGTTCTGATTCCCATACCGCAAGCAACAAACGTCTATCCCAACAACAATCCAACAAAGCCATTGGTGCTGCTGCCGCTGATGCCGATAATAATAATGACGATGATGAAGAAAACTTTATTACGGCAGAAATATTATATTTCACAAAAGATCACTACAGTACTTAAGCCAGACATTAGATGCAGATGCCAACAAGGTAGAGATACAAAGTAAAATAAAAAAAAAAAACACATCTAACGCGAATAGGAAGAGAAATGAAATCCACCTGAGGTCAATGAATGGATCGAAACGCGGCTGGTGGTTAGAGATTCAATAGGAAATCTCCTCGTATCTATCGCTTCGCATCAAGAGGTTTTGTTGTCTCTTGAGCTTTAATAAATTTTGTCCTCTGTCACGTAAGCCATTTCTAACCTCTTTATGTAATTCTGAGATCAGCTTTCCTATTACAAGTCGTCTGTCGTGATTTCTTGAATAATTATCCACAAGTCGATTGGAGTTCTATATCCTTGAATTGAATCCAGAATGGGTAGGATACTCGTATCGTATCTACGAGTATATGAGTACTCCAGCAACAATGATTTTGCCAATTTTTTCCCTCTGCACTACGAAATTGAAGTATCTTCTATCCAACATCACGATTTTCAATGGAAAAAGAAATGAAACAACAAAATGGAAAGTTCAAAGTATGGAAATGTCAGTGCATCTGGTCGGTGCCGGCATGGATTGTTTACTCATCCGTTAGAGTACCTAACTAAGCGGTAAGAGTATCTTAGTATCTTAAGAGTGACAGAGTTCAACTTCCTATGTTTTCAACTATCTTCTGGTGTTGCCAACTTACTGAGTTTTCTGAAAATTTTAGTCGACGTGCAGTGAAGTAGATATGCGGTGCTGTAGATATGTTAAATATGAGGAATTCGTTTTATTACTGCGAGTGATGTCGAGGACTTTTTAAAAGGTATTTCATGAGGCCATCTACTTTCAATTACATGCAGCGGAAAGGCAGATCCTTCACTGATGTACTGTCAGAATTTCATGACATTTGGACGAATAGAAGAACAGAAACCAAGTGCCAAAGTGGAGAGTGGAAGGCGCCAGACGAGGCAAAAACCAAAATATTTCAATTCTAGAAGTCAAAAGTGAAGACCATCGAACCAAACAGTTAATGCACAATTCTATCTTAGTGTTTTGCATAGTTTGGTGTATCGTATTCGTCGTATTCAGCTAGAATTTCGCGCAGAAAGAAGTTGGCGTTTGTTGCACGATAATGCGCCAAACACTCCCCGTATTCAACTGATTTGGTACCGTGCGACTTTTACCTTCTTGTACCTACTGCGGGGTCTGAGAGTTTGAAATCAAACTGGAACTATTCTGCTCAAATCTGTTTATAACTGGAGTAAGACTCAACATTAAAAAAATCAGCTTTGACATGAAAGTAGTCACCTACATGATCGCTACCTGTTGTTTGGTTGAGTTTTAGACGTTTATCTGAATAAAGCCAAGAAAACAACCTATTGTCGCGAAGAAAGAAGAATTTTTGGCAAAATTCCAATGGAACCATTTGTTCAACCCTTCAAAATACGCTACATATCTCTTCATAGCTCTTTCCGGTGAGCATTTTGTGGAGGTTTACGAACAGATAATAGGATCCGCATTTCATCTATTGTCACATACCGCATGAACAAATTCTTTTTATTTCGCTTAATATAATAGCTCCAACCGGCGCTCTGAATCATTGACATGTTATTGTTTTCGGTTAACTGTGAGCAAACGCCATACCCACATCGAATAGAGCATTCACTTTACGGTTGTCCAAAACGATTTTGTGGACTTTTTTATGTTTTCCATTGTAACAGCCTCATTTTGACGCCCAGAGCGTTTAGCATCATTCATATCTGTACGATAGCGTTTGAATTCAGCAAAAAAGGCGACAAATCGACAGAGCAGAATCGTTATAATACTCTAGACTTTTAACGGTATACTTTTCTCATTAAAAAACAGTATTTTATCAACATACGAATCTCGTTTTGTTCCATGGTTTTGAAAATATAACAAGGTGCGTCACTAAAACATCAATATCTCAATGATTAATGATCAAAATGTCATCGCCATCTATGTGTCAGTCTCGAGACATTTCGAACCACCTGTTCAGTCAACTTTTTACTTATCTTCAGGCGGTTAAATCGCCAACTAAATTGACTACGTTTGGATTGATGCGGAATCTGCACCAAATATCCTGGAGAAGTGATCATTTAGAGGGACTTTCACCATTTTGTAAGTTGTGTCAACTAATGAAAACAAGTTCTTCATTGGGCATCTACGCACACTGATTATAGCCAAAGATTACGTCGTTCAAATAAAAACTCTCCAAACGTTTCCTTTTCAACCAGAGATGGCAAGCAAATATGATCGTAATGTTACCCTATCACCAAGCATGTAACTGAAACTTCCCTGGACTACTAATCACCATCAACCAGCATAAAGACGATTGCGCAGAGAAAAAGTGGAACCGACGGCGCGTAGTTAAAAAAAAAATATTCAGCCGAAAAGAAGAGCATTGAGCAAAAGAATTGATGCGTAGAAAGAAATAAAACCAGGAAATATCGAGGAGTCCAGGGGAAGAAATTGAACTAGAAGCTTGCTTAAAGAATGTAAGTCATTAGCAGCAGTTTTAAGGGCGGAATCTCATGTTCTCCTCTGTTAAAAAGCTGTGAGTTCTTAAAGCTATGACCAACATGCATATCAGTTTTATCTGTTTCATCTCCAAAAGACGATCCTAAATCTTACAACAAAGCCCCACATATATCCTACCACCACATAAATCAGTCAACATCAGCATAGATTTTGGCCCGTCAAATTAACGAACGACCAATCTGTTACAGGCCTATTTTTAATCTTTTCTTCTACTACACATAAAGGCATCTGTGACAGCATTTCTTTGCAGAAAGCTCTTTGTGGTGATGACCGACTTTAGGATCTCAAGAATATCGATTTAGTCCAGTTTTACAAGAGGGGACAATAGGCAATGCGCCAGCACCATGTAATTTGAAATCAGAACTTCCGAGCTCTTCCAGACGTAAATGGCGTAAACCATAATTGAGTGATCAGGTTGATCAGGTATTAGCATGGACGTAAATATCATTCCGCGTTCCCAGCGTGGTGTAACGAAAGCTTTTAAGAATCGGACTAGTTGGTCTTAAATTAAATGAGCAAAAAAATAAATTCGTTGCCCACTGTGTTACAAAAAACATCACTATCGACACCTTGATATCATATTAAGAGTAAGTGTTAGGTGACCAATCAGTGCAGCTTTACACTGTCCAAATCGCTGTAATTAAAAGTCTTAACTCGAAGGCTTTGGTCAACAAAGAGCTACTTTCTCCGTCTTTCTGCAAGGTGCCGAATAATATAAAATAAGCAAGACAGTTTTTCAAACACGAATACTCCCTCCGATATTAGGCGCCATATACAAAAGTGTCTAATGGATAAGAAAAAGCGAAATTTACGAGTTTTAAAATATTCTTAATATATTTAGGAAGACGAAGATCCATTGGTTCGGTCATAGCGAATGAGCGAAAGTTTTCAGATCAAGAACATTGGATAACATAAGACGGCTCGTTGAACCTCTGACGTATTTGGTCAATTGCCTCCAGTTATGCACTCCCAGATTGTTGACCACGAAAGACCAGGTTTTGTTCTCCTTTGATATCCCTCAGGATAAACATCGAAACCTCTTAGGGGCGGAGTGTTAATATTCATTCAATCTTAATGTTTTACCCCACTCAGACGATTGATGTGCACTTTTATGACCAGATCGATGTCGATGTATAGCTCGAAGAGCTTGCTGGACCTAAATTACTCGAATCTTGCATTCAAAATAACCAAAAAGAACTTCATGCACATTCGCGAATGTCTATGCTTTTGCGATATAGAATGGATCAAGGTTACTGGGATTTTACACAGAGTCTCGTTAGTATTTCTTGGCCAACGAATCACCAATCTTCAAGTGTAACTCTTCCTTTAATTTCGGATCCGAATTAGTAACGACCTCAAAATTAATTAATTATTCTGAAGTTCTGTACTGTTCGTCGATTTTGCGCGTTCTTCCTGGCTAAAGGCACATATTTGAATTCTTCTTCAATCGTAGCTATTATGCGCTTGTGTTTCAATACTGATAAACGCGATAGTAACAGCTTGCTGTATTCCGCCAGCTTTGTCAATATTTGCACAGACTTTTTGAAAATTGTTCCTCTGGTGTTGGGTTAAGAGTCTTGTACAATTTTCTGTAGTATGAAGTACGAAGCATTCATTGTCATTCCGTACAAACAGACGAGCTTGAGAGGAATGTCAAACAGAAACATATATACCGATTTGGAGTACTTGACCTTTCTCTAAGATCTGGCAGTGAGAATAATTGGTCAATTGTGGACTAACCCGGTTTAAAACCGCACTGATAGTGGTCAATCAGATTGCTGACAATTGGTTTTAGATATAATGCGCCAGACAATATTTTATAGGCGATAATCATGAGACTGATGCTGTGTGATGATGTGTGGCTTAACGTGGGGTAAGTTTAATGGAAAAGATTCAGGTATTTACGAGGGGCTGCCTAAGGGCTTGCCTCCGCTTCTACAGAATACAAGATCCGGAGTACATACTCGTAAAATTCTACCCTAACAAAGTCTAATATAGTGTGACCAGATAGCAATGATAGTTCTTCTAATTATTATGTTTCAGCAGCTGTCAAATACACCAATGACATTAAGCTGTCAAAATATTCAGCGTGAATTTCGTCGGGCAGTCGGCCGCCGCACCGTGTAAAAGTTTGAGCGTGAGTACACTCTTTTAGGACTTAATGCACCAAACAAGTAGAAATTGGCGAGAAATGAAGAAAACGTAGCCGCCGTGGCGGCCAGTATCGAAGAAGACCCAGAAATTTCGGTTCGAGCTGGGTTTGGTCCTACATCCATATAAGATTGTGCTGATGCAAGAATTGTAGCTGGACAACCATAGAAAACGCCGTGAATCCGCTAATTGGGCGCTGAAAATGTTGGCCGGAGATCCGAATTTTGGCCAAAAAATCATCTTCTCGTACGGCGCCCATTTTCGACTCAGCGGCTATGTCAACAAGCAAAATTGCCGTTATTGGAGTAAATAAAGGGTCCGCCGTCTAACGTTTTTTTCAACTAGTGCTTATTTCGTGAATGGTAACACTTAGCTCATGTCTGATTTGACAGATAATTAGTTTTATCCTTCCGCTGAACGAATATGGTTGTGTATACGCTTGAACAACGTTGGGAAATATTGCGACATTACTTTGAAAATCATGGTAATGTTGCAGAATGTGTGCGAAAATTGCGTACGGATTTTGGAAGAAGAGAAGCACTGTCAGCTCCGTATGTTCGTTATCTTGTGAAAAAAGTGAAAGAAACTGGCATTTTCATCGATAAACCAAAGCGTGAAAAGCCAAAAACAGTGCGTACACCCGAGAATATTGCTGCTGTGGCAGAAAGTGTGCGTGAAGCGCCATCAACATCAATTCACCGTCGTTCTCAACAATTGAACATTTCGGAGACATCATTGAGACGAATTTTGCATAAAGACCTTGGTATGACGCCATACAAAGTCCAATTGGTTCAGGAGTTGAAGCCAACTGACCATCCAATGCGTTTTCGCTTCGCTAAGTGGGCCTGCGATCGACTTAGAGAAGATGCCGATTTTGCCAAAAAAAAATCATCTTTTCAGATGAAGCTCATTTTGATCTTGGCGGGTATGTACTCGTAAACAAGCAAAATTGTCGCATTTGGGGCACAGAAAACCCGCACGCATACATTGAAAAGCCAATACACCCAAAACGAGTCACTGTTTGGTGCGGATTTTGGTCCAGAGGCATAATTGGGCCATTTTTCTTCGAAAATGAGCAAGGAGTGGCCGTTACAGTCAATGGCGATCGTTATCGGGCCATGTTGAACGAATTTTTGTTCACAAAAATTGAAGAGGAGGATATTGGCAACATTTGGTTTCAACACGACGGCGCTACGTGCCACACAGCCGAAGCTACACTCGATGTTTTGCGCCCTGTTTTTGAAGATCGCATTATCAGCCGCAGAGCTGATGTCGGCCACCTCGGAGCTGCGATGTGACACCGTTGGACTATTATTTGTGGGGTGCCGTAAAAGATAAGTGTTACGCCGACAAGCCAGAGACAATTGACGCTTTATAGGACAATATTCGTGAAGCCATTGGTGAAATACAGCTGCACACAATCGATAATGTGCTTAACAATTGGACCGATCGTGTAGGCTACTGCATGGCCAGCCGAGGCAGCCATTTGATTGAAATTATTTTCCATTATTAACCGGAAGGAAAAAACTAATTATCTGTCAAGTCAGATATGAGCTAAGTGTTACCATTCACGAAATAAGCACTAGTTGACAAAAAAAACGTTAGATGGCGGACCCTTTACAATACACAAGTGTTAGGCCAAGCATCAATGCATCCACAAAGATAGACTGGTGTGGTTTATGGCATGGCGGCATCATCGGACCTTATTTCTTTCGAAAAGAGGAAGCAGACACCATTTCCGTCAATGGTCTCAGGTATAGAGCGATGTTAACCCACTGTCTGTGGTCAGAGCTCATTGATATATCCATGTGGTTCCAACAAGACTGCGGCACATGCCATACAAGCGACGTAACGCTCGAAGTTATGAAGGAGAAATTCGGCAACTGGGTCATCTCACGGCGAGCGTTCGTCAATTGGCAGCTGCGATCATGCGATTTGACACCAGTCGATTATTTTCTCTGGGGCTACGTCACGTCCGTAGTCTACGCTAACAAGCCAACCACCTTGGAAGATCCTTTCTTTTCTTGTGGATCAGACAGGGTTTGTTGAGGTTTCACTCATCAGGCATTGGTAATGAGTTAGCATATGCTCTTTAAAAAATCATCTCCTGCCTTAAATAGCTTTGCAGGTAGACCTTTCTGCCCAATAGTTTCAATATTGCTTTGTTTGGTTTCGTCCGAATGAGCTGAATTCTTGATTTTCGTCGTCATTCTGCCCGACGTGGGTTGCCTCTGCGGTTTAATAACCTCTAGAAGTGGTTTTCTATATCCTAAGCACCGACTCTATTACTGAATTTATTTCCTTATCTTGAAAGGTATTTTGTAAGTGCCATCATAAACTGTGTTCAATTTACGACGTTTGAATACATCCCAATATAGAAAATTCAATTAACCAAAATCTACTGAAAGACGATTGGTTTGGCAACGCTACTCACTTCCATTACTCATCCTCCTCATCTTCCTCATCTACATCGGCATCATCATCATCATGGTTCTAATCGGCGATAAATCAAAAAAAGACACCAACAACACCAACAGATAAATGTCGTTAGGGTTGACCTATTTTATGAATGTTACTTCTAGTGGATCTTGTCTCGAATATAACGGTTACTCTTGTATGTTTTCTCATTTTTCTTCTTTTTTTTTGAATTCATTTCTATGTATGTAGATCTTTTCGTAGTGGTTACAGAAGGAGGCCCCATCTACCACTGCACCTAATTTACCGTGTAAATATGTAAATGTATTTTGTTGAAGCAGAGTTTCTCTTTTTTTATGAATTTTCTTTTTTTCCGTGTGTGGAAAATGTTTCTTGTGGAAAAACACCGCTGAGTTGTGTATTTATTTTCTTAATTAATGACAGCAATAGCAACAGAGGTGCCTTTAGAAATAAATTTCCCGCTAACAAAAAGTATTTTTTTTATTTCATTTTTATTTTAATTTCTATCTAATCCTATGATATTTAACAAAATCGTAAATAACGCTAATTCGGCATGTGCTATAAGGCGTCGAAAAAAAAAAGAATCCCAGTTCGCGCCAATTCAGCAAAATTTGCAAATTCAGGTGAATTGTGGTTGATTCTGTTTGAAACGAATATAATTTTAGATCTGTGGAATAACCATTGAGTGGTGTTCTTTATTTATTTGAAAGTGAATAGATTATACCCGTCATTATGAAAGGAAGGATTTTCGCTGAAAAACTCTGATCTTCATGGCAGAATTGAGTATTTAGATTCTGTCACTCACTGGACACCTTAAATCGATCGCTGGTCTCTTCTCTATAATTAGATCTGAGGGTACAGCGTTTGCATTCCAATGAAAGTTCTGCAATGATAGTCAGTTGAAGCATGCCATGCTCTGGATTCGCCTGGAACGAGAACGAGTCGTCCAAAACACCCTCGAAAATAACAATTATAATGGTACTCTCTGTTTATTATATCACAGATCGATTGGAGACTTAGTGGCTGCATATATGCAACATTTTACATCGCTCCTTAACATGATTGGACTTCTTTTGTAAATCATTTCTTTTCAAACATTTAAAAAAAAAATAAAAATCACTCCTCGGCCATGAAGGTCATTGCGATTTTCCTCAAGCCATCACGACATGGCAAAACATCGCTAATGTGTGATTTTTTTTCTGGCACCTGATTTTAAAATAGAACAAAAATGACAAGAACTTTATTCCAGCACAATTTTTACCATGGAGCACTATACGTCAAAGGAAAGAGCAGAAATTATTAAATTTTACTTTGAAAATCACTGCCCCCTTTGACTGATTGCGGTCTAACAGTGCAACTCGATAAAACAATTAAAGATTCCGTGGCCATATTCAATGAAGGTGGTGCTGTGGCAACATCAAAGCCAAAGATTAAATCAGTCCACGCCGAAATGATGAGACCATAGATGCTGTAGAAACCGATGTTAACTAACATCTAGAAATTTCATATCGTCTCCGCGCTCAGTAGTATGGCTTGCATCTTCCGACTATGCAGAAAATGTACGCAGTTTTCCATACAATATACAAACGGCTTAAAAATTGTTGCTGCTTGATAAGCCACGTCGTGTTCAATACGCCTGAAACATGCAAAATATCCTGGTGAACCTGATTTTTTGGGACCGTGGGGCCAGGAATGAAGAAGCTCATTTTACGCTATGTGGCTCTCAGATAAGATAAATCTAAACCTCTCTTTACGTCTTCCAAATCACTGTAGCGTGTTCCATCTATCTTTTCGGATAGTTAGGCCGCTATCAAGTCCCTGGACTCGGTCTCATTAAATTCTAAAACCGCCCTTGAATGCCGATCATCTCTTATGGAGATGGCAGAGCTGTTCAACCTTCACCTTTGTTGGGTGCCGGGCCACAGAGACATTCCAGAGAACTGTAGGGCCGATGAGCTCACCGAAATTGGAACAATCCTACCTATTCTACCGGAAAAAGGTAGCATCCGTATACTAATCGCTACGTGCAAATTAATACCAAAGCTGGATGCTAACAAAAGAACAGACCTTACGGGGATCAACATGTCTGAATCTGAATCGCTCTAAGAGTCTAAATATGTTAGGAAACATCTCAGCGCCATAATAGGTGTCATCACTGGATACTACCTCATATGCAAGCAACCAAGAAGGCTTGGCGTTTTTACAAACGATTTTTGTAGAAGCTTCATGGACGAGGAAGAGGAGGAGACAATCCTCCACATACTTTGGACATGTCCAGCTTTCTCCCAAAGAAGAAAACTTCACTTAGGAGCTTTCTTCTACAATGACTTAAGAGATCGAAAGAATATAGACTTACTGATGGTTCCATTATCAAGAGGATCGTAGATCCACGTGGCATCACAATGGGCCAATAGGCCTACGTTTTTTGGCATTTCGAACAGCCACTCTTACCTACCTACGCTTTGTGGAAGCAAAATATTCGGCATTGGGGCACTCAAAACGAAGAATTAATTTTTGAAGCGCTTTTGTATTCACCGAAAGGTACGGTCTGGCGTTGTGTATATTCTCAAAAAAAGTCATTGACCCTTACTTATTCGAAGATTATGATGGCAAGACAGCTACGGTCAACGGAGAGCGATATTTGTGCGCGATTTCTTGGAATCTGATCTGGACGAAAATGGCATGGGGAACTACTGGTTTGAACAGGATGATGCAGCATATAATAGTGCTCGTGAAACAATGGACTTATTGAAAATTATGTTTCCGAATTGATAAATTTAAAAAAAAAATGCTGATTACGAACGCCTCAGCCAACGAACCTTTTCTGGATAATGTCCCGTCTTTGCTGAAGGGTTAACATGCTACTATCGTAGAACCTGCGCGAATAACTCTACCATTGCAAGCTAAAGCTCCTACTTCTCCTCAATGAAAGACGTTTTGAAGTTTTGCTCTTTTTTAAAGACTTTGGGTACTAAATGATGTCCCCATAGGGTTGAGAGCCCCAATTCATAAACCTGAATAATCGTCGTTGAAAATTCTATACCAGATATCTCCATTTATCTGTCACTTCATCTCAATGAAAGATGTTTTGCCATTGCCGTCATTTAGAGACTATGGCTGCATGTCATTGCACTCCAGGGTATTAGCCAACCACGAAGGAGCATGTTAGACCATTACATAAGGCTGCTATTGCTGGCTTAGCATTACTTGATCGAACCTTTCAATTTATACCGCAGCACAAACAATTTTGCAGAAAGAGTACTCAAATTTGAGGGAAAGACATCTGAAATTTATATCAGGCCATTTCCCATGTGACGATGCGGAACCCCCTCTGCCTTCATGCCTCAAGAACATAGTCCGAAAAGCCGAATGAAGTACAGATTTGATCGTGCTATATAAAAATACTAATGAGCGCCTAGAACAATGGAAAGAATGCGCCTACTAAAATTACTAAAGCCCGACGAGAGGTGATAAATAATTATACCTTCCGATCCAAATTGTGTGGCATCGAATAGCCACTCAAGCTCAGGTCTCCGCTTTTTCACACACGATCATGGGGACTTTCAATAACTTTGAAACTAATTTTACCAATGCCCTAATCAGGAGTAACATACTCGTATCTGTCTGCATTATTGTCGAGCACTTACTCAGAAGCAGATTAATCATAGCTTTTCTTGGAAGAGTCCTTTTCTCTTGGGAATCCTATTCTTAAGGCACATGCTTCTCCTGAAGAAAGGCAGCACCCGATGCAAGATTGTTGATTACGCGGACGAAGTCACTATCTGTACATTATTCAAGTATCTGCAAGCACTTGCTGATGCCCTGCAATCTGAATTCATCAAGATAATTAAGTGAGCAACCAACAGTGTTCTTAGTGTCAAGTTGGCAAAAATGAGTTAGTCATCTTACTATTAAAAGCGGACTTTTAACTGCGTGACTCTCAAATATTGATCACATCGTGATCGACGCAAGGCACTCTGCCAGTGATTTGAATGTCCGAACGCGTCGAGCAGTTAACATCGGTTTGGATCGTTACCCTGTTATAGCTAAGATATGGATGCGAATATCGTTAACAGCACAAAGCCACCAAACCATTGTGAGGAATGGAACAACGAACGGCTACAACCCCAAGAGACCACCAAGGCCTTTTAGTTTAGTTTCCCTAAACCTAACACTGACAAAGTGCAGTCAGAGTGTCCGCCTCTGAGGCACTGGGTTTCAACCTGCCAAGCAAAGAAACCCTTGTTTCGATGACGAATGGAAGCAGGCAAGCCTGGAAAAACAATGCAGAAAAGACAGAAAAGAGCTCGCATAGAGAAGGGAAGAACATAAGCTCCTCACCAAAAAAAAAAAAAAAACAACACAAAGAGTGTTCGATCGTAACACCGGAATAATGCAGTTGGAAGTTTTACCAAAACATAAAACGAACATGCCAAAGCTGCAAAGCCCGAACAGAAATATTTAAGGATATAGAAGGAAACCTCACACTAGAAGCACAGTGGGTCCTCAATGCGGACTGTAAAACCGTTCAACCTGGACTAAGACAGACTACATTTCCATCCACCCGACTAAGATGAAGTCAGAGCAGCCATTTACAAAATTAAGTCCAACAAAGCTAATGCGTTAACTGTCAATCAAAATCTGGCTCGACGAAAGTATGCCCGACTAATGGAACCTCAACATTGTTTGTCCGATCCTAAAGAAAAGAGAACATCTTCCCCAACTACAAAGCAGTAAGTCTCCTCAACATCCCATTTACAGCCGTGCCTGCTGGATCACGTGAACGCATAAGACCCCTATCAGTCTGGTTTCAGACCAGAAAAGTCTACCGTAGATCAAATTTTCACATTACGGCAAATCTTGGAAAAAAACCTAAGAGTTCCAAATCGATACATACCACCTCTTCATCTTCTAGTTTTGTCATCCTTGCCAAGCTCATTAAACTCCGCAGGCGATGTAGAAGAAAAGCTGCTTTATCAATGTCGGTAAAACGACAAAGCCGGGACCTTCAATGCCAGAAAAAGACTTGTCATGTGATTTTTCAACATCGTCCTTAAAATAATTGTGCGCAACTCACAAGACTACTCTAGAGACACTATCTTTCAAAGGCATGTCCCTCGCATATGCTAACGACATTGACATACGAGTAGTGGAAAAAACGCAGCGAGCTGTCAATGAAACGTTTGTTACTATTGAAGTAGAAGTAGCAAAGATGGGTTTAACGATCAACGAGGGAAAAACAAAACATATGCTGTCAATAAAGAGGTACACGCAACATCGACCAAACTTTACGATATGCAGGTAGTCAGGGACTTTATCTCCCTCGGCTCCGCTATCAACTCCGACAATGACACCAGCCCGGAAATCAGGCGAAGAATGACTCTTGCTAATCGCTGCTTCTTTAGGCTTAGAAGTTAATTGAGTAGCAAAACGATATTATACAAGACACTGAACACCCCAGTCCTGTTTTGTGTCGCAGAAGCTTGGACATTGACAAAATCGCATGAAAATAATCTTCGGGTAAAATTTCGGTCCTGTTTGTATCAGAGGAGAATGGAGAAGACTTTACAAACAGTGAACTGAAGAGCACTGCCAACTTCGTCAGAGCTCGGATAACCTGTCTTAAAGGGCTAGATCACCTTGATCGCATTGACACCAGCGTCCCAACCCGGAAAACTTTAAACTCCAACCTAGAGTGACAACGCAGTAGAAGACTTTCACACAAGTGAAGGGCCACCTCGGCCAACTTCATATGCGCAACTGGAGGGGGTTGTCAAGAGTTCGAGTATGCAGAGAACTTGTTCCACCCCGGACTATAGCGCCATCTAAGTAAGTAAGGAAGTCTCTCAAACAGGCCTTCAGCACCGAAAACTATAATAAATATATTGTTGGCGTGACAGCCCGGGGTGGACCAAAGCCTTGTCTCTCCTACTCACTGTAACATTTTTATGCACAGTGAAAGGAGGATTTTTCTTCGACTTTAGCTCGCCGAACAGCTGGCGATGCTAATCAGTTTTGGGCTAGATTTGAACCAAGAGGATCTATGCATTGTAATTGCTGAAAGTGCCCACTGCGAAAGGTGTTAAAAAGCCATTGCTTCCTTTATTTTTGTAATAAGACTGATGGTTAAAAACTAATGAAAGAAGTTCAACAAGGATCTAGGGTCACGTTGAAAACTTCATCAATATCATTGGCAAGCAATAGTTGCTCTATTGAATCTATTAAGCCGAAGTAAGCAAACTGTCTAGAGAAATTCATCAAAATTTACGATTTAAGCACTTGATACCGGGCAAGTCAGAACCGACCTAACAATGTGTATTCTTCAATGGTCTAATGTCAATATTCACAGAATGAGTCCAAACCCCCCGAACGACCCGATATCAGCGTCTTCTAAGAATATCCTGAAAATCCACCTCCTCGTCATCGTCTTGAACCAACGCAACGTCTTTTCATAAGCCCTGAGAAGCCACCTACAGCTTCTAAAGGTTCAAGATAGCAAACGACTGTCACGTATTTCCTAGCAAGGTATCGAAAAAGTATGATATTACTCTTTTATAAGTTCCAAGTCATTGCGATGTCCATTGCATAGCTGATGAATTGGCCAGACGAGATTTTTTCGGTTGTAAAATCATTAGGCACCAGTGTAGTTTGCGTTTAAGTATAGCCCAACAGATTGCGGTTTATTGAATAGGCAAGGCTTGTTACTGATTCCACAGATTTTAGGTTGATATTAAAAACGACGCATCTGGGAGAAGGTTGAGATCTGTTGGAAATGGGAAGGATCTGCAATTTGTCTGGGCTTACGTATAGGCCATGTATTCGATTCAGATGCTCATTTAGTCGGAAGTGTAGTTCTTTCCTATTCTTTATTGGTCGGGCCGAATGAAATTGAATATCATCTGCATCTAGTACGGAACTCCTTTACTATTTCAGCCATCTACTGTCCTCCACGATTTACGCCTTCAAAACATATATTTAAAAATATATTCAATTCTCTTGGATCGGCTTTTATGATTGGCGGTGATTTCAATGCCAAACACACTTTTTGGGGATCAAGATGTGTCTCCCAAAAGGGTAAAATACTCTATAAAGCATGTATGGAACACAATTGTGACTTCTATTCAACGGGCAAGCCGACTTATTGGCCAACAGATACAACGAAAATACCCGATCTTGTCGATTTCTTCGTTGTTAAAGGAATTCGTAACTCGGATATAAACGTTGATGAAAGCTTCGATCTTTCCTCCGATCATTCTCCAGTCATACTGACAATGAACGACACGTTTATTAAAAAACAAGGACCATTAAGACTAACTGGACGAAATACTAATTGGGAAGGATTCAGAAATGAGATTAATAATAACCTAGAACTAGACGTTTCACTTAAAACAGCACATGAACTCGAAATCGAAGTGGATTCTTTCGTTGAAATAGTACAATGTGCTGCGTGGAACAATACACCTTGTCAACGAAAAAACACGGCTAAACGTAACTTAAACTACCCGCCTGAGGTAAAAGATATGATAAGAGAAAAAAGAAAAGCTCGCAAAAGATGGCAAACAACTCGAGCACCGCAGGATAAAACACGCTTAAACAGGCTCTGTAATCTGCTCAAGGAGACTCTTAAAAGTTACAGAAATTCCGAAGTAAATACATATGTTCAAAACCTGACGGCAGGAAAAGAAACAAATTACTCGCTTTGGAAAGCTTTAAAATGCTTAAAAAGGCCCAAAATCCCCGCGCCACCAATCAAGGTTGGCAATAACGAATGGGCTAAGGGGGATAAGGAAAAAACGGAGGTTTTTGCCGACTATCTTGAAGAAATTTTCAAGCCCTCCGACGGCCCAACACTGGTACCCGGCACCAGTTCTTTAGAAATAGCATATAGTAATTTTGTAATGACAAATGCAACTCTTGCTGAAATTAAAACTGTAATAAGGAAATTAAAACCAAAGAAGGCTCCGGGGTATGACCTTATTACCGGAGAAGTTCTGAAAATGCTACCTCAAAAAGCACTTATAAAGCTATTACACATTATTAACGCGGCTCTGAGGCTTGAATACGTGCCAAGTCAGTGGAAAGTTGCTGAAGTCATTATGGTACTAAAACCAGGAAAACCTCCAAACGATAAAAAATCATACAGACCCATTTCTCTTCTACCGATCCTGTCGAAAATCTTTGAGAGGATTTTGCTAAAACGTCTTCTTCCAATTATCGAAAACCAAAATCTTATTCCCAACCATCAATTTGGATTTCGGACTAAGCATTCAACAATTGATCAGGTGCATAGAATTACTGATGTAATTGAAAAATCCCTGGAAGAAAAAAAGATTTGTTTGAGCGTATTTCTTGACGTCTCACAAGCTTTTGACAAAGTATGGCATGAAGGTTTGAAGTTCAAACTGCGACGAATTTTGCCATTAAAGCTTTATAATATATTGACAAGCTATTTTGAAAATAGAATTTTTCGCGTTCGATACGGAAATGATGTTTCGAAATTTAAAGATATCCTAGCCGGAGTACCGCAGGGAAGCGTACTGGGCCCACTTTTGTACCTTTTATATACAAGAGATATACCACACGTCGAGGATACTGTTCTCGCTACTTTTGCTGACGACACCGCTATCTTAGCGGTTGGAGAATCAATAGAAGACTCAACGGCGAAACTTCAGACTGCTTTAAATAAAGTCTACGAGTGGACAAAGATCTGGCGAATTACCCTTAATGAGACAAAATCTGTACATGTTGACTTCACCTACAGAAAGATAAATCACTTGCCCATTTCTATAAACTCGGTGTGTATCCCCTTTGCAAACGAAGCTAAGTATTTGGGAATGACACTTGACGCGAAGCTTAAATGGAAAACGCATGTTAAAAAGAAACGAAATGAACTAGAGGCCAAATACAAAGAAATGTACTGGCTACCTGGTAAATATACCAAGCTAAGCTTAGAAAACAAGCTGCTTCTTTATAAGCAAGTGCTAAAGCCGGTGTGGACCTATGGTATACAACTCTGGGGTTGTACTAAGAAATCAAATATAAATATAATACAAACTTTTGAAAATAAAGTGCTACGACAATTTGTGCGTGCCCCATGGTTTATAAGAAATAATGACCTGCATCGAGACCTCGGAGTTCCTTTCGTGGAAGATGAAGTCAGGAACTGCGCACGAAAACATAAAGTCCGGTTAAGCGGCCATATCAACAATACAGTCCTAGAAATCTTGGACGAACGAAACATACTACGCCGTCTTCAACGAACTAAACCGTTGGACCTTGCGCGATAAATTGAAACCGCATTAAGAAAGCGGAATATGTAGGGTCTTCCATTGGAAAGTGTCCTACCAATCGTGATTAACTTATGAAATAAAAACTGCTTGATAAGTTCTACTTAGTTGCGGTATTAAAATTAACAACGAAGGGAGGTGTTTTTAGTGAGTAAGAATCTCACACTACTATGAGCACGCGCTTCTGATCCTCATAGTGTCTGATGGAAGATTTTCGAAAAAAAAAAAAAAAAAAAATCTGAATCTGCATAGAGGTACACTGAAGAATTTTACAAACAGATGGTAGGTCGTTAATAAATAGGCAGAACAAAATCGGTCCTAAAACAGATCCCTGAGGTACCCGTGTAAAACGGGTTTAAGAGTTGAAAACTTTTCGTCAGATATGACCCTTTGCATCTTTCCAAAGAGAAAAATGTGAATCAGTTTTACAGCCCAGTGTTTCATACTGGACCTTATCAAAAGCCGTTTAAAAATCAAGTAGACATAGAAACATCACTAAGTCCTTATCCGAAGTCTTATCTAATTGCTTCGATTTCTTCAACTGTGGATCAACTGTGATTGCTGGTTAAGTAGCTGATGCCGTAACATGTGTCTTAGGATTTGTTTGGTGGTAGTTCCTCAAAGACCTTAGACAAACATGGCAGAATATAGATAGGCCTGAAATCGTCTAAAGTTGTTGCGTTCGCCTTTTTAGCAATGGGTAAAACTTTAACTATTTTTCACGACTGTGGGAAAATGGACGTCATAAAACAATACTTGACCAGGGCTTACAATTAGAGACAAAATTATTTTTATAGAGTGGATTGGGGTACAGTCTTCTCCGGTAGAGTTAAACTTAATTGCTGTCACACAGGCATTAACGTCATTCTCTGTTACCACTTCAAAAACGACCAATGTAGGCATTTGTAACTCACAGTCCTCCCCAGGGATAAAAGCATGTCAACATCGCGATTACTTTTCGCATTTCTATTACCACCAGAGACACCGAGGTGGTAGTGGAGGCAGCGATATGTTTAACTTAGAGGTTTTTTAACATTCGGAATAGGGTACGGTTCGCTGAAATTTTCTTATTACCAGTCTTCACTGAGTAAAATCAAAAACTCGTAAGAAATCTTATCTCACCTTTATATTGCTACAGCATTTCCCACTACTCCACTCTCTGTTCCCGATCAAAGCTTTACCACCCACAAACCGCTGCTGAATTATTCCGAGAACATGTTCCTTGCGATACTTGGCAAAAACTCATTCAAAAAAACACGGTTTTCATGATTACCCATGTATAAAACGAACAGATGAATAAATTCTTTTCAAGTTCGACGTACTCCTAGAGCAAATGTACATACTCTTACATGCGAATACGTACGGATACGTTTCTGGTTCAAAAAGCAATTACACAATTGCAACATGTAAATTAATTTTGCAAAACGGCAAAAATTTACGAGAATAACTACACGTACGTGTGTTCAAGTGTTGATTGAACATCACTGAAGGGACGAGGCGCGAGTATAGGAAGTTCAGTACAAAGAAACGACCACTCCTTGAGATACTCGTACTATAACTGTAAGAGTGACGTAAACCGTGAACGCTAACGACTCACCACATCTAAGGAATATACTAAATCAGAAACTAATTAAATCATAATCAAATCGAGTGAGTGAATTTTCGGAGAACAACACGAATTCAAAAATAAAACAGCTCAAAACCGTTGTAAGGGGGTTGATGGTGGCGGTTATTTTGATAGAGGACTCGAGTTTTCCTTAGAAAATGAGTTCCTCAAACTCTGATTAGTTCTCCTTGGTCCTTTCTTAAGTGCGTCATGTGAATGACTGTAAGAAAAAAATATAAAGGTTGGTTCTACTAAAATTCATATAGAAGAGGGTGGCAATTAGGTAATTTACGAACCTTCCTTTGAAGTGTAAAGTTCAGGTAGTCTGGAACGGTTTCTCATTTTGAAGGTCTTGTATTAGCTTATTACGCAACTTGGAGTTGTTTCGGAAACATAATTACAACGTTTCTTTGACTTGTAACTTTTTACAGGTATGTGGTATGGATGTGCCTTAGTTTTAAAAGAACGGGAAGCATTTTTGCCCCCAGAATGTTGGAGAACTTTCAAACACTGATAAGCGAGCAACTTTTGATTAAGTGGGGTAATAAATACAAACTTTGAACTCTTAAAACAAAGGTACCCGTTTAACTTTTTTTCTTAATTGTATTTTATGGCTTCACCTTATACGACTACGAGTAATTTTCTTTTAAGAACTTCAGAAACTTTTTCAAGTAAAAGCCACATAAACTGTGTTTGAATTAATTTGTTTTCATTATGAACTTCAGGCATATATTGTAGTATCTTTCGCTGTTTTGGGACAACCTTTCCAGCAGTAGAGAGCTGAATAGTTCCCGGTTTATGAGCATACACCAAAAACTTCAGAAGTTACCGAACCCATAGAATCACACTTTCGCGGTAGTCAGCCCATTGATCCATTGTCGTAGAGTCGAGTCCTCAGTAAGTCAATGCTCTCATGGGCAGTATGACATGTAACGACATCCTCCTGGAACCACATATCATCCGCATCAATGTTGTCCTGTTCATTAATTTGAAGAAATAATCACGAATCGTTGCCCGATAACGCAAGCTTAAATTTGGAAAAATAAGGCCCACTGGTCCCATTGGCTTAAAGACTACAACAAACAGCACTCTTTTGAGTTTTATGAGTCATTGAGCCTTGCCGTAGTGAGGGTTGGCTTCAAGCTGCTTCAGAGCCCAATCCACGAACTCCCATCGTAAGACATGATCTCGTGGTCTTAGTTCGTTCCTACACGAGCAAGATTTTCAACAAAGTGTACAGATAAATACCAAAATTGCTGCAATCGACAATGAATTAACAATTCTAGATCTTTCGGAAGAATACGTTAATGCGTTGTTAGCCTTGCATCATCTAGGGTGTACATCTTACGAAATTTATCCATAACGCGACGAATAGTGAGTTTAGTTGCTCGATTATGAGGACCAAATTTTGGAGCACCTGGTATAAAATTGTCCTCTTTTCCAGAAGTATTGTAGAAATCGTTGTAGTCCGCTTTCTGCTGTCGGTTTTCTGGTAAGATAAATTAGCTGTCGGCAATATATTGAGCTGGAGGGACCTTCCGATTTACATGACTCTGATTTTCAAGTAGACTCGTTGATATTGCTTCCGTCAGACTTCAAGGAACAACTTGTTTCAATTAACATACTTTTTCTTAGCACGCCTGACACATCCCTAGATGCACTGATGAATTCGCTCGGTACTTATTTGTCGAAGGAGCGGCACTTGCAAAGCCATAATTTGATTACAAAAATACTGGACATACTGTCTAAGACAGCGACGCTGACACCAGAACTCTGGTTGTTACCAAAATGCGAACTTGAATTTTCCTGTATGCAGTACTTCATTCAGCCACAATCGGAGACAGTAAAGGAAGTTATCTTCGCGGTTGGATGTGGCTCAGTCGTTTCCGAGAAAGGCGGCAACTTTAAGCTTCACTCATAGCTAGGGATGTTAATTCTTGAGCACCAGACTTCTCTTAATGCAGCCTGGAGTTTTATCGTCACAATAGAATCACGGAAATAAAGTTCATCAATGAATTTGCTAAGCAAGACTCCTTGGACTATTTGTTTGCCTGAGTGCTCTGTTCATATAGAAAAAAAGAGCCAAACAAGTACTTCTTAGGACCTGAACCTCTATAAGGGATATCTGCATTCGGCGCCAGGACTTAAATTGATATTTGTAGTTTTCGTGAACACAATTACATGAAACAAGGTCCACATGGAGTCAGAATTCAGTAGAAAAGACAGGAGACTGCTTAACGGCAACTTATATAAAGGGTGTTTTGCAGTGTCAGACTTTTCAACAGGAATTAAATGTCAACTCACATTGCCGAGATTCATCTATCTTCAGTACAGTTTGTCTTTTCACCACGGAAAGAATGACGCCACAAAAATGATCTCAAATCGTTTAAATTTATTTCCAAAATCGAAGGCTTTTTCGGGACACTTAGAGCACTTCGTGAAATTTACGTAAGACATCATCGCCCATCTGGACGCGCTATTTATTGAAAAATTTCGCTTCCAATTCACACTATCGATTCGTCGTCGTTCGTAGCTTGGCTTTTGTCCACTACGCGGCCAAATTAGGTATCCCGTACAACCCCCTCTGCCGTAGTTACCGGAACGGAAATGAGAAGGAAACTCTCCCATTTCCTCTGGCCAAACTAGCAGTGGTTAGAATGCGTGCACCACATTCTTCGACGATCTTAACGACATCTCGAGATTAATCAGCTGTCTTAACCCCACGGGTGGCCGTGGTGTAGTGGTCCTAACAATCGCTTCTCACTCGGAGGGTCCAGGTTCGAATCCTGCCCATGGCAAGTCAGATTTTCATTTGTGTAATTAGAACTCAGACAGAAAAATTCTGCGTGTGAAGGCATAAAACTGACACGTAGATTTGGCTGTTGTAGAGTTTCTAGCACAGAAAAAAATACTGTGAATTATACCTCGAATCACTCTGAGTGAAGAAAAACTCTCCGTCCTATTCGGACTCCCACGCCTGGAGAGTGAATATCGAAACCAAATACACCTGAGTTTCAAACCACTACAAAACAATTTTCCTTTCTCCTCCTTCTACCTTTCCGCCCGCGCCCTGGCAACAGTAAAAGGGTATCTAACCCCTTAGGCGCGCGTAAATTATAAAAAAAAAAAACATACTCAACAACACAGTTCATCAACCAGGTGACACGAGTTTTGGTAATATAAAGGCACATTCTAGTGCTACTTGGATTTATGTTGCACCACTACTTCTACTTACCTACCTACCTACCAATCCACTATCAGGAAAATTCAGCATAAGATCAGCTTATAGGATCCAAAGCTAAAGCCGCATGACAATTAATTCCGTCGATGGTCAGTGATTGCTCTCTAAATTAACTGGGAGTTGACCCAGTTTTTTACAATCAAATTTTGTTCAGTGTTAAGGCCCATTGCAGTGAGGATAATCCTCGAAAAAGATGCAATTTCATTCAGAAAAATATAGCGTATGGTGCGGATTGTACACCGGTGGCATTATCGGTTCTTATTTCTTCACAATGCGGTGATCAACGACTATTTGTTCCCAAATTTGCGTGACATCAATGTTGAAGAAGTGTGGCTCCAACAGCATGGTGTTCCACTCCATACTACTAGTACCAACGAAAACATCGTTTAATTGAAAGCACGCCTTGGCAATAGAGTTATTTCAAAAAATGGACCCTGTCCACCAAAATCGTGCGAATTGACGCCAGCGGATTACTTTCTCTGGTGTTCCGTCAAGTCATTTGTTTATGCTCATAAACCTGCAACGATGCAAGCCATTGTTCGAATAACAAGTGACATTCGCCTCCAACTGCTCAAAAAAGTAGTCGAAAATTGGACGTCTAGAATGCACTTTGTACGAGACGGCCTTGATAGATTACGGGTGTTTCAAATCGATGTGTACGAGTAGTATTTGAGAGGCCTATTATTTTACAACTGATGTACACTGGGTGGCATATGGTGATAGATGTGCCATAATCAAAAAAATCCAAAAGACCGGCTCAGTACAATGGAAAATATGGCCGCAGTAAAGTAAAGTTTCGAAAACGCCTCACACACCTAAAATTCGTCACTGTTCTCAGGAGCTTGACCTCTCCACAGCCACACTGCACCGAATTTTGACCAAATATTTGGCTCTTCATGCGTACAAAGTCCAATTAACGCAAAAATTCAAGTTGGCCTACCACGCGAAAACCAATCTGACATTGATGTTTGCGAGAAAATCGTGGCGGCTGCCTTAAAAAACGAAAGTGCCGCATACTGGACACCGAAAATCCGCGAGTGATTTAGGAGATGCCAGTGCATCTAGAACGAGTGACTGTTTGGTGTGGTTTATGGACTGGAGGTGTCATAGGGCCGTACTTTTCCGAAAATGAGGCCGGAAAACCCATTACGGTCTACCTTGACATGACAAACAATATTTTGTGGCCGGAGCTCAAGCATATGGATACGGACAACCTTTACTTTAAACCCTTACGTGCCATTCAAATCGCGAAACAATCGAGTTATTGCGCAGGAAATTTCCTGGCCAAACGATTTCGCGTTTCGTAGACACCCATTGGCCGCCATTGTCGTGCGACTTAACACCATTAGACTCCTTTTTGTCAACCATCCGCCAACAATTCCAACTCTATCCTCTATCGTCGAGGTAGAGCCCCAATTATGTGGAAGAGTGACTGAAAATTTTGATGAAAGGATGAGTTCTGCAAGTAGAACATCTCAACGAATGTTCGTTTTATTCAAAAAAACAAGTCCTACACCCTTTATATGCCCAAGACTATATAAGCATTAAATGGCATAAAATAATCTTTCGACTGAGTTAAATAAATCGTCATTAAGTTAATTCCCTTGTGTTGTATTTAACAAAAACAAACTCTGACCTTTAAAAAAACACCGTTTATTTATGACAACCACTTTAGTGAGCTAGTCATACATAAGACGCCTTCTTCTGTGACGATATCTCTAAGGATGATGACGATACCACAGAGCATTTCATCTGTGAGTGGTATTGGTTTGGTTTAGGCACTTTATCACTGAATACCCAACAGAAATACAAGGATACACAATTCACTTATGTTTGGCCTGAGTGCTCCATTCCAATAGAATAAATAAGACATGAAAAGCTCATTTGAAAAAAAAAAAAAAAAAAACAGATGGAGACTATATAGCGACATGAACTGAGATTTAAATAACATCGCAAAATCACTTTCTAAAAAAGAAAAGAATCTAACAAAATTCTACCTTTCCATGGTCATAATGACCCTGCTCGTGCTACGTGTCAAACACCTAACACCGGTCCTGCACATTAAATATTAAATATGCATTCAAGAGATATTATGATAAAAAACCATCCGCCATCCGTGGATTCCAATTAAAATCCAGATCACAAATTTTTCACGCCCCTGAACAAACTTTAAGTGCAATTCTAACTAGATACGAGTACTCTCCAATTTAAAAACGTTCACGAACGGATGGATATGCACGCCCCGTCCCGGTCATCAATTTAGTAAAACAAAAAAACAAAATGTAATTTCAATCCCTAGACTGGTTACCAACTACGTTTGCCTTGTCGTTTGCCTAACTGCTTACCTAAGAGCTAAAAATTGCTGCGATTTATTTATGCAAGAAAACAAGTTTCCCAGCAGCCTACTACAGTATAATACCCGTACTTGCATGCCCAAACAACAACTTGCTCTTTAATATTGTAGTTTACCCCCCCCCCCCACTCTAGCTCTGGCCATGTAAAAAATATAAATAAATAGAAAAACAAACGCATCACAAGATGTTTTTTTTTTCGTACAACGCGTACTCTTGGAATGCCTTCGATAATTGATTTCGAAAATTCCATTAGGTCGACGGAGAGATCACCTAGTTGTCCGTACTCGTATGCTCATGGCATTTGCTTGCCGAATTTTTCTAATTTTGTCACATGCCTCTTGGTAGTTGGCAGAGCACGAGTGCTGCACAAGTTCCCAACCAGTTTCCCCATGATCACTCCAGCTCCACCTAGAGAACCAGCTCAAACAAATTTTTTTTTTTTTCTTGAATTATTTTATTTTTAGATAGCGCGCATTATCATTTGCGTCTGACAAGTTTATTGCTCATTCAAATCGATAGTCTAAGGCGAAGGTAATACATACTCGGGACACCTCTCGGTCCGCCCCTGCACATTTTAAGAAACTTTTAACTTTGACTTAAGTAAGCATTCAATTTTACGCACACACTGTACGATGACACAATCAAACAAAGCATTCACTCAGCCACCACACACACTTAACACACCTGAATATGAGCGCAAGTTGTTGTTGTTGTTATTAACCTGTTTGTGTTGGGCTGGTTGGAACGCTCCCTCCGGCTCAGCTCATCCGGCTGGTGCTCCTCCTGTTCGCCAACCTTTCGTTAGTTCCGTGCGTTTACAATGTATGACGCTGCTTTGTGGTAATGGTAATACTGCTGCTGCTGCTGCTGCTACTTCTAGTGATGGTGTTCCCCGATCCAAAGGTACGATCGGCTTTAAGCCCTAAGTTGGCGGTGATCAATAGCTGGAATGTTGACAGTAGAGGCAGACCGACAACCGAGGTTTGTGTCGGAGAATTTTGCTGGCGCGCGGTCACAAGCCGGAAAGGGGGAGAAATTAATTTGCAAATGTGTTTAGTATCGGTTCGCGACTCAAACTCAGACTCAGTTACTCGTACATCCACATGCCACAGGTAGATCTGTCTGTCTGTGTATGTGTAGTGGAGATTTGGTGTTAATTTTTTTATTTATTTATTTTCTTTTCTTTTTTATTAATTTCTCCACTCTGCTGCCTTCGTGAGAAACCGCGAAATTGCACAAAATACAAATTCACGACTCGACAACGACTTGACTACCGCGACGACGACAACGGCGGTGGCGGGTTTATCCAAACGTAACGAACTTTTCCACAATGACTGCCATTTCCTTCGTTTTCTCTTCACACGAATTCAATTTGTTTAAAACTTAAGAGCGCACTTTTTTTTTAAAAAAAAAAAACATAAATTTCCATATTTTCTCAATTTTTTTTCTTTTGTGGAACTGTATTTCACTGGTTTCAACGTGGCGCAAAATAAAAACAAAGTTGTTGACACGAAGTGAAAAGACCGCAACTGACGGACGCACCAACTAACCGAGAACAACAAACAACTTGGTGCAAGCCAAAACTCCAACTGGAATTTTAAATCGAACGCACATTTGATGTGGAACCGTGCGCTGGCATGACAATGAGAGACGGTAACCGGGCACGAGCAGCGGTATTGGAAGGCTAACGAAGCCAACAAGTCGACAACGACAGCAAACACTGACACACCTTGTCTGTCGTCTTGTGTCGACGTCGTCGGCAAATGTGTGCGGAAACTTGTTCTTTTGTTGTGTTGTTGTTTTTTTTTTTGGGTGGGAAACGGGAATGCTAGAGCTTTAGCAACAACTAAAGGCAACTTTGTATTCACGACACCCATTGGTTGAGTCATACATGTTGCACGGTGTCGGCAATGGTGTTGATTTTTTAAGTTTTCCAACTTTGTCTGTGGTGCTTTGAAGTGGGTCGGATAGGTGGTGCGACGAAAAGAATTATAAATGGAAAATTGTGAGATTTTTGTAAAAATATTTTTTCGAATCGTTGCCTTGTGTTGCACAATTCAAAAGTTGATTAGTTCTTTGTTTTTTATCTTATAACTAGTTCTTGTTATTTTTTCGTTTTCAAATTTGCGGATTTGTGAGAAACATTTTCTCGACTTTTTTAAAACTGTTATTCATGCTTTAAATTATTCGGGGGGAGACATCTCTGACCAGTCGTAGAACCACTGTAAGGCCGTCGGGAAATCTACTTCCGGAATGTTTCACAAGACTGAACGAAAGTCAAGTCACGTCAAATAAGAACCAGTCACGTTTCAAAGGTCGTTCAAGTATATGTACATATCTCTAAGGAATACTACGTTGATTGTTTGGCCTGGAGGGACGAATTCGTTGTGAACAATATCGCAGGAATCAAGAAAAGAAATCAGCATCATATGATGCACGAATTTTAACCGGCCGAGCTTCATTGGGATTGCAATTTTCTGCGGTTTGACGCTTTATGGAAGATTCGTCGGCCGTAATAATTGTATTTAAGAAATTTCAGTCTTCATCGGTCCTTACTTACTTACTTAGGCGGCGCTCGAGCTAAACCTGGGCCTCAATTAACACGCCTCTCCGGTTAGTTGGGTCCGTAGCTAACTTGTGCACTAAAAGTTGGTTGAGGTCTTCTTCTACTTGTGGGCCCCACCTTAAGTGAGGTATTCCTCTATTGAGTTGTACCTCTGGGTTAGATTCGAAGACTCTGCGGGTCGTAGCATTGGTGTCCATTGGCTCCGCATGTCCTAACCATAGGCATAATAAGTCCGTCAACGCAAACAGAACCCAATATCTCTCAATATTACCGAGGAAATTATCATTTCGTTAGAACCTATGATCAAGGTCTTGTATTGAGTTTCCTACGTTGTTCCAGATATGGCCTTACCAGCCAATTGCCTTTTTTGCAATCGGCAAGAGTGATTCTTCGTTTTATTTCTAGTAATGTGTTATTGACAGAATTGATAGCAGAGCGAAGTTCGATCATAACACCCCATCGAATTTTAAACAAATACAGGGGTCCTATAGGTCATAAAGTCTTTAAGGTTTAACTAAAGCAAGAACTTAAGCCTGCTGACCATGAACAGCAATAGGGTTGGATATGCATAGAATTGATCAAGAATTTGACCGAGGAGAAATCATTTTGAGCGTTAAGGCGTATTTTAACCTTCGAGCATCTGTTAATGCCGCATTTAGAGCTGATAAAATCCAAGAACGATTATTAAAAAGCATCTCCATCTACAACATGTTACTGTTTAGTGCGGTTTTTGTAAAGGAGGCATCATTGGACCTTATATCTTCGAAAATGAATTGGGTGTGGCTGTTACCATCAATTTATTGCTCTTTCGAGCACGATCAATAAATTTGTATGGCCGAAACATGAAGCTGTGGTTCTTTGCAACAACAAGGCACTCCGGGCAACTAAGACTTAAACACCAAGAATGAAGAGAATGGTGGAGGAGATCGAGTTTGAAACAGAGAGATTGGTTCGTTAGCACCATAAGTGCGATAGGTAGAAGCGGCAAGAACATCGTAAATTATGAGCGTTAGTGTTCAAGGAAATAGAATTGTAAAGAAAGACGCACAGAACCACAAAGCAGTTGATGTATGAATAGAATGTCAGCTACGTCTCTGCATTTTTCGAGTGTTCAGTTTGAGGTAGTCACGGTAGGGTGGTAAAATAAAGAATTCATCCCAGGGTAGTCCTCAAAGATCACATCGAAGGAAACGGTGTTAACTCTCGGGATAATGAACTCACTGAAAGGAAGTCCTCCCTTGGCTGGCATATTCGAGAAGAGGCGGGACAGAGGTAATGTAAAGTAATCTGGTCACATAGAAGTTGGTAAATTCTTTGGATCGTATTTTGATAAAACCAAGTGATGAGTTAGGTTTAAGGATTACCTCACCAATATGTGTGCAACATTCCAAGGTCGCGAAGGAATTGAAGCTGGGATATAAGTTGGGCGTGTGGAAGATAAAGTCGACGAGGAGATTGATTGCACTTACGTGACAAAGTCATGGGGACAGTGGAAAACAGTGGAAAACTGTAAAGTTCTTCTTAAAGAAGAATAGAGTCTAACGGTGAAGAAATAGTTTTGGAGAATTTGGTGTCGTCAGCGTAAATGAATAGAGGCTGCGTTTAATAATTCTCTCAAAATCATTTATAGGTAAGATCAAAAGAAAGGGACCTAAATGGATGCCTTGTGGGAGACCAGAAATACTCAAAAATGGATACCCAAAATGAACGCTATAATAAAGGTTTTCGAGATAAGAAGAAGAAGAAATCCATTTTAATAATATGTGGTCAAAGCCGAGGGAATACAATTTGAAAAGGCTTTAACAAATTCTGTTACAATAACATCTATTTCGATGACATTTTCTAGGGCTGCAAAGCCAAAGGATACGGATCCAGCTAAGTTTGTATGTAGTAGTTGATCTACCTTTCAGAAATCAACGCCGACTCGCGTAAATAAGGGGCTTGCACTGGAGACGTAACCTTATATAAAATACTTTCGAACATTTTAGGTATGAGAGAGAGCTTAGCAATTCGACGGTAGTTAGTTACCTCATTCTTCGATGCCTTTTGTTCAACCAGGGTTTTGAAAGAGGTCTTCCGAATTTGCGGAACTTCCCCTTGTCTGAGGGGTGAAATGAAATAGGGAGGACATTGGATCAGAAAGATTGGAGGCATACTCTTAAAAAAAATTAAAGAAGAAGAGAGGAATGAAAGTCATCGATTATTGATAGAGTTAAGGGACAAAACGTTGCTTTAGAGTTGATGGGATGAGTAGTGAAAATAACTTCCAGTTGCTTACAGATGGAAGCCACTTACTTAACATAAAAGAAAAGTATTCAACAACCAATGGAATCTACTTCAGGAGAGTCAGTAGCGAAACCATTGCGCTTGTGCAAGGAGTGTTTGCTATCCGAGTCATTTTTCAAAATGGTGATCAAAATTGGCCACTGAGCCGAGCCAAACTTTCACCGGAACACCAAAAGTCTAGGAGCCGAAAAGTTGACCATTCTGTCAGGTCATTCCACGGTTGTGTAATGATAGATATACTGAAAATCCCAAGGGACGTCGGACTTGATAAATAAAAGAAATGTTTAATCAAGCAAACACTTGTGAAAAAACATGTTTCTGAACAGTTCTGCCTGTGAAATTCTTGTCGTCATTCGCAATTTTCAATTAATTATTTGAATTACTGTCTAGGGTTCAAAATGGAGTAAGTAATTGTAAATGATTATTAAAACTTTATAAATTAAGAGCCACCTCCTTCCAACAGACAACACACATTTCAAAAGGGATGCAAGAACATTTTCACCAAACACTGGGAGGGCTTACTAATCCTTCTGCCACCGATTGTATTCCTTCCCATAATGCTGACGAGCGATGATGTGGTAAGGACTCTATAGAATTCATGTTGGTATGATTCGTTTACATGTTTCTTCTACAATCGGTAGGCAAACAGATGTATGTACATGTTAGCCGTGATGGCTGTTTATTGGATATCGGAAGTGATCCCACTGGCAATAACGTCCATGATCCCAGTGCTTTTCTTCCCTCTAACTAATATTATGGTAGAGTCATCAAGTGATCAAGTGATCCCTGTGATTCCCTATTTCATTTTAATTCTAGTCCACCGAGGAGGCCTGTCAATTATATTTCAGAGATACATTGGTCATGTTTGTTACCAGTATCATGGTTGCAACCTCAATCGAATACTCTAGACTACACATTCGTTTGGCCCTAAGAGTCCTGCAGATTGTCGGATGTAGTCCAATGAGGTGGGCTTTTTGAAAACAGTCCTTTGGTTGCCATTACATCTTTCTGTTATTTTTTAAGACTTCATGCGGGCTTATGCACTGTGACGATGTTTATGTCAATATGGATATCAAACTCAGCTTGCACGGCTATGATGTGTCCCATCATTTATGCAGTCTTGGAGGAATTATCAGCGGTAAGTCCTTAGTATTTGGAGCAATCCTATTTAATATACAACTGCTTGTCCACAGCAAGGATTGGTGAAACAATTTAATGACGATGACATGGAACTTCCCAAAAATGAGTTACCTTCTTTTAATAAACGAAAAAAATATCCTTTTATAAAGTCTTTTTGTGCAGGAGACGTCCTTCAAAATTAGGAAATTGCTTCTACTTGAGTGTGGCCTATGCATCGTCGATAGGAGGATGCGGTTCGTTAATTGGAACTCCAACTAATCTCACATTCAAGGGGATCTACGAGGGGTAGTACATACTTCATCTTCAGATAACTATCTCATTCAAAGGCTGAATTATTCCTTTATAGGCGCTTTCCCCAATCCGAAGAGAAGCTTGAGTTTGGGACATTTATGGCTTATTCGATTCCTGTCGTTGTTGTGTGTACGGCCCTCATGTATTTCACAATGGAGATCGTCTATATGGGACTGTTTCGGTAAATTTAACTTCGACATTCAATTTAAAAAAAAATTAAAAATAATATTGTAATTGGCCTCCAATACGGATAGTCCCGAAAGTGAAGCTGCTAAAGAGATCAATGTCGGCAAGGAAGGTGAAGAAATTGGAAAAAGGGTCATCGATGAGAAATACGCAGAACTTGGACCGATTTCAACACACGAGATATCTATTGCGTTGATTTTTATGTTACTAATTGCCTTGTACATATTTAGAAAGCCTGGATTTGTAGAAGGTTGGGCTGGACTCTTTGATCAACCGTAAGTTGTGTCCAGCAACTCAAAAACCTCTCTCTGTCTTGTATCCCAAATTCAGCATTTTGTGTCTGTTTCAGCTCAATTAAGAACTCGGTCCCAACTATTTTTATTTTGACCCTTCTATTCACTTTACCAGCGAATTATAAATTTTTACAATTTTGGAAAGGTACTACCTAAAACACTGGCTTTCATGACGAAATTTGCTGATTTTTCTTTGCTTCTCAGAGGAATCACTAGAGGCGACTCCACCGTTGTTGACGTGGGAATTTGTCCTGCCGAAAATACCATGGGGCCTAATCTTTTTAGTCGGTAAGGCACTTCCAATTACCTTTAGATTCTAAGTAAATTTACATATTCGTAATTCTGTCTTTGATTAGGTGGAGGATCAACTCTTGCAGAAGGCAGTAAAGTCAGCGGAATGGCGGCTAAGCTTGGTAAGGCATTGTCTGTACTCGAAGCCTTTCCACCTTCGGTTTTACTTTTGATCATTACTGCTGCATCGATTATTCTGACCAATTTTACTGCGAACGTCGCAGTCACCAATATAACTGTCCCGGTTTTAGCTGAAATGGTAAGAATAGTTGGTACTTGTTCTTTGGGTACTTCATTTTAACTATCTTTCAGGCAGTTGTAATGAAAATCCATCCGTTGTACTTGATTTATCCGGTTGGTATTGGCTGTAGCATGGCATTCATGTTGCCAGTAGGAACACCACCAAATGCTTTGGTGCAAGGATATGCAAATATTCCTACCAGCGAAATGGTTTTAAATTGTAGTGCCGTGATTTTCGTTATTGTATTACAAATCTTTCATTTCAGCTTCGTGGAGGAGCTCTTCCTACGGCTACAACGATCCTAACTATATGGGCTATGGCACAAGTTTGGGGCATTATTATTTACCCCGGTATGAGTAGCTATCCGGTATGGGCTGACGAAGAAGTTAACCAAACTAAATTGCTGCACATAATGGAAGAATTCGAATTTGACATTTAATTGTAACATTCTTAAATACAACTTTTTTTTCTTTCGTTTAACCTGGTGTCTTTGTTTGAAATAAAGAATTGATCTGTCTTCTGTGGAGAGATGAGTAAGCGTTTCGTACAACAGCAGCAGCCATTACATCGATCGGCGTGTATTACTTACAATCCAGATACTCAAAGAAAAAGTGTTCCGTGGTGCCGTCATCACTCTTACAGCAAGCGTCACTGAATTTTGTGTCACTTAAGCCTAACTCCGGTGAAATGTCAGTAAGCAGTTTGGTCTGGTTGTACCCACAGGTAACTCAATCGTCAATGGAAAAACCTAACCGAGGGCATATGCAGTCCAAGCTCAGTTTTATGCTCTAACAAATCCTCCTCTGAACAGTGACTGACAAGTTTGTCGGTGATTTCTTTCCCCTCGATACCATTGAAACTTCACAAGAAAGTTCGCTGGCATTTCGATTTCGTCTTACTCCGCTTGGGAGTCAGAATTGTCATCCATCAGGAAGACACTGCATTCTACAATAGATCGGTTTGAGAGCCACCCATGGACATTCGACTACGTACTCTCGTACTCTCGCAGGAACCGAAGATCTGGTGTCATTGCAACAAATGTAAAGCATGTTGGTAAGACTTACTTACTTAACGAGATCAAGCGCTGTAGCATCCGCGATGGCCTGTTCCTTATGGTCTTGCTTGTTGCCTCGAACCTCGACTTGTTTTAGCTTTTTGGACTATATCCACATCTTGATACAGCTGATAGAGTTCGCGGTTGCATCTTCTCCATTCGCACTCCTTGCATACTGGATCAAATATTCGGTGAAGAATTCTTTTCTCGAAAGTGTTCGATATCTTCTCTTCTTCGCTGCTTATCACCCAGCACTCAGTTCCATATAGCAGAACTAGCAATATTAATGCCTTGCAGAGCATGCATTTCGTCAAACCGAAGTAGTAGCGGTTTCCTGGGTTAAGTCTTCGTCGAATCTCCAGTAGGACATAATTTGTGGAGTTGATGTCCACTCGGACGTTTTTTCCTAGGCGGTGGACAAATGCTTCTTTGTTTATTGACAACATGTACTTAGTTGTACTTCCAGGTGAACTTATTTCGCCTGTTCTTCCATTGCTGTAAAAGCCTTTACTATGACGCCCTGATTTTGACGTCGGCTGCGTATTCTCGCAGCTGGATGGATTTGTTGAAGATAGTTCCTTCGGTGTCTACACACCTGCCCTGTTCCAGCAATAAATTGAAGAAATCACACGATAATGCATCTCCTTGCCGATATCCGGTACAACTGGATAAGTTTTGTCGGGATCCCGAATTCGGTCATCGCCGCGTAGAGCTCGAAACGCCGCAGCTTTGAAGTCGATGAAAAGATGGTCAATCTCGACATGGAATTCGTTGGTCTTTTCCAGGATATGCTTTAGTGTGAAAATTTGGTCCATTGCCGACCAAAGTACATGTAGGGATTCATTCAGTAGGGATATAACTCGATAGTTCTTAGACATAGGATCGCCTTTATTGAAGATGCCCAGTTATGGGACATGGCTTCATCAACCCAGTAGTACTTGCTAATTTGGCGGATGCACCCCAGCAAAACATCACCTCCGCCGTTAGACCATCAGAGCCAGCGGCCTTGTTGTTCTTCAGCTTTTTGATATCTGAGCCAACCTCTTCTTTACTAGGGGTGGATGAGTCTTCATTGACAGGATGTGGGTTCTCTTCTTGTCCTGATGCAAATACTGCTTAAACACATGTACTATTCCCTACGTTTCGGTGGCTTGTTGTTTAGCTTAGCTTTCAAGAAAAACATCCGTATCTTGTTTCTATCGCGGGACTCATCGATATCCTTGAGCAGCGAGACTGCATATGCCATTTTTTTTACGTAAGATCTTGTTCCCCCATTTTTTCTGGCTCAATACCCTTCCCTCGCTGCCCTTGTTTTGTGCGCTTTTTCCTACACGCACTCATTATGACCTAGAGTTCCATTTTAGGTGGTCTCGGCTACCATTTTGATGATATACCGATACTGGTTCCATAGATTATTGAAAATCTCTCGCTCAGACATAGGCTCTGACAACACCGTCGTGCTAGGGCTTCCAATGTTGAATTCGGCCATAGAGTCTTGAACTTCACCGGTAGGTGAGTGGCAATATCAGGCTGATGTTTTAGAATGATGTCTTAATGCAGATCACATCAAGGCGATCCCTTATCGGTTTAAAGTCAATTACCATTGACCGAACATGTGCAGTCTTTTGTGGCAGCAATATACCCGATCCTATCTACGAGTATTATATCTCCTGGATCGCAGTTATCGTTATCTTGTACCGCATGAGGACAGATTCAAGTTTTTGAGTAGTATCAGGGGTGAACAGTGTGCGTACGTTCCAGCTGCTGACTCTCAGTTCGTACTACGTGAATGTTCCGGGTCGTAATCTTAAGTGAGGGGGTCCGTTGAGATCCGAGGCTGGCGTCTCTCTCATAACTACTTGCTTTTTACGCAGTACACAAACCAGTTGGCACAAACCCCAACCTATGGCTAGCTAGCTCCATTATGAAAACCCCTAGGTTGCGCTGATGTCAGTAACCTACTTCGAGGATATGAGCGCTGCAGTTGGCCCATTAAGAGCTCATCTGCCACCATCTTTTTTCCAAGAACCCGACTTATTTTTGGAGATGAAGCTTGATTTTTGGCTTCATTTGAAGCTGTAGGGCCAGTATTGATTCCGCCTAGGGTATTCGCCCGCTGTCATGTTTATAGTGCTGCCATTTTGTTTCTTGTTCAACACTCGCGCTTATAAGTTTAGTAAGTCGAGTCCGGATGGACAACAACCTCTATCCGATGGCTATCACTTGGAGGAAAAATAAGCACAATTGATGTGTAGTAACAGTTACAACATTGGGCATCGCCAGGTTGATGCCAGTCAGTGTCTACCCCTACCAAGCGTGTTGGTAAGAAGAAGCCCAACAGACAATAAGGTCATTGTAATTCTAATGCAAGTTGGAGCAAGACCACTCCGTTTTAAATGAAAGCTGACACTGTCATTGATTTAATGCACAACCGTAGTGATTCCTCTAAGCCATGCTTTCTGGCCAAGTTACACAAGCCGTCAAAAGTTACGCTATCGAAGACTGTCGAAAATGCTGAAAGAAAGTCAGACTGATAGGCCTGAAAATCTTGGCGACCAAATAGTCATCTTTACCTATTTTTAGTATAAAGGCAACTCTCAGTGTTCGCCAATGGTTCGATGTGTAGGGCAGCGCCAGGTTAGTAGTGAGGACTCTCTTCAGATTTGGCAGCAGTTGATCTATATTTTTTGCGGAATAAATCGATATACTCGTATTTCATCGGCACCAGGCGACTGGAAACCATTAAAGGACTCAGAAGCGTATTAAATGGCTTTACCCGTATCTTATTACTCAGTACAATGGCAGTTTCAGTGATAGGAACTGGTTGTGAGCCGGTTACATTATTCGATTACATTTGAAGTAGGTTTCTAGTATGATGTGCCATCAGTATGGGAGCATCAGATTTTCTGGATGATTTGTCCTTTTTGAGGACACCGAGGTTTCGATTTATTCGAAAAAGTGTTTATTGGAGGCACTCTTGGAAAGTTTTCCATTGCATTCATGACAGCTTAAAACATTTGGTGAGGCACCGTAAAAATTCAACCTAATGTTTCAGTGATGAATCTGATGAATCAACAAAAAAAAATAGCAATTTACAGCTTGTCAATAAGCTTGCTTTCGAACGATGCAGAACGAAATTTTGCTTCCTCAAGTCGAGGAGCCAAATTCCCAACTGTGTAACTAGGCACCCAGACAATGAAACAGTTATCTCCACTCTGGTGTTTTCTCACAAAGCTCTTAGAAAAGATTTCTAAATAATGAAGAGCGGCGGCGTCTATGGAAATCACTGCCTCGCTTTCCCGCGTCCAACAAACTCATCATTTAAAATGAGTCTACAATTCAAGTAACAATATTGAGATCGATTCTCTCTCATGCTCTCTCTTTCTACCAACTTGAGTTATTGCGGCGAAAAACAGCGAGAGAGCATACGTCGAACATCTGATTGGATAGAGAATACAATGTCGCTTCTCCTAAAAATGTCTGTCTGGATTTAACAGAACCAGACAGGGTGGCATAATCTTGTTTCAGTTTTGAGAAGAGATATGTGCTGCGTTAGTTCAACACGATTAAAACTCAGATTATAACACTTTAAAATGTTTCCTCAGAAGAGCTGTTCGATGGATTGAAATATTGTAGGGCACGAAGCGCCATCATTGTTGTAACCACATCTTGTCCGTATATTGGGTTGGAAATTAAGTAATTTCAGTTTTTACGAGTAGATTACGATACGTCAACTTTATGGTTTTTTCTCTTTTGACATTAAGCTAACTTTAGAGCATCATTTTGCTAACATCTGCTAGTACAGTGTCAATAGAGTGCAAAACCGACCATTTTTGACACAATTCCCATAAAGACAAGAAAGCTGCAAGATATATGTGAAATTTATAGTGTTGACTGCTTGTAAGGACGTACATGTAAGAATTTGTTTAAGAAATTCTGTTCTGGAGATTTTTCATTCAAAGGTGACCAACACTCCGGTAGACAAACTGAAGTTGATTATGATCAACCAGATCAAATCATAATTGAATCAGATCGTCAAATGACTGTGAGAGAGATTTCAGAGAGGTTAAATGCACGCAACAATTGAAATTAACTTAAAAGGTTTTGGACAAGTAAAAAGCTCGATGTTTGGGTTCCTAAAGCAAGCAAGGAATATTTTCGGCATAATATGCTCTTTCGTTTTCGGAAAGAAAAAACTCTACACAAACACAGAGAAAGATTTCCGCTCTGCACAGGGTTTACTCTATCAGCACTTGGGCTGTGGTTCCGGCGTTTTCGTGATGGTAATTTCACATGCTCCGACCTGCCCCATTCTAGTCGACTGGTTGAGATTGATGCTGACCAAATTAAAGCTCTAATTGAAAATAAGGAACTTTGTAACGTAACCAGGCAGTAAAACTACAGTAAATCAATATGATATTTGGTTGCCGTACAATTTGAGTGAAAAAGGCTTATTCGTTCGTGTTTCCATCACGAAGGTGAATCATTTTTAAAACCAATACGTGGATTCTTTACAACAACGCCACCACTAGCCATTCCAAAAAGCTGGTCTTCACACTAAGAAGGATACGAGTATGCTCTGTATTTCATAATACAGACTGGAGGATACAATCAGCGAAAAATGTCCGGAACTGGTTAATCGGAGGAGCGTCGCGTTCCAACAAAATATAGCTGGACCATATGTTTCTTTGCAGACTTGGTAGAAGTTGGTGCAGTTTGGATGGGATGTTCCACCTCACCCGGCGTATTCACCTGATCTTATAGCTTCCGCTTACCATTTATTCACGTCCCGACAGAACTCTCTTAATGGAAAAAATTTCGTCTTTCTGGAAGCTTGTAAAATACACTTGCACCAATCCTTCGCCCAGAAATGAAAGTCTTATGAAGCAGTGTGATACCGGTCCCTGGCAGTGTGGGTATACTCTCGGAAGGACAGGGTTGAGTCAATGAAGGTTTTTACATATAAACCTGACAGAACAGGTCCGAATTATGTAATTTTTTGTGTCAAAGAAATTTATTTCCAAGAGTAGCATTCTTACAAAATATAGATGAGATTGATCCGGGCAAGATGTATACATTTACAACAATGATGGCCCTACGTGCCATACAACATTTTAAACCATCGATTTATTGCAATCACTATTCGGTGAGAAGGTGATTTAACAGTAAATCGATTACAGTTCTAGCGTGCCGATCTTTTGAATTATTTTCTTCGGGAACAGCTCTTCTGAGGAAACATTAAAAAGTGTTATAATCTGAGTTTTAATCGTGTTGAACTAACGCAGCACATATCTCTTTTCAAAACCGAAATAAGATTATGCCACCCTGTCTGGTTCTGTTAAATCCAGACAGACATTTTTAGGAGAAGCGACATTGTATTCTCTATCCCATCAGATGTTCGAAGTATGCTCTTTCGCTGTTTTTCGCCACAATAAATCGAATTGATAGAAAAGAGAGAGCATGCGAGAGAATCGATCCCAATATTGTTACTTGAAGTGTAGACTCATTTTAAATCATTTGAAATGAGTGATCCCAATGGATGCCACCACTCTTCACTGTTCAGAAATCGATTCTGAGAGTTTTTTGAGAGAACACAAACCGAGTGGAAATAACTACTTCATTGTCTGGGCGCCTAGTTGTCCAATTCGGCATTTTGGTCTCAGTCACTTCGACTTGAAAAAACAAAACTGCGTCGGGGCTTTGTTCGTATTTGTTTCGTCGAGTTGGAATATATTGTAGAAGTGACGACGACATCGTAAATTACGAGGGTGAGTGTTGAAGGAAATAGGATTATAAAGCTAAAACATGGTACCACTAACCAAGTTTTTGGTCTCACCTACATCAGAATTTGGAGTTTTGTGTTGCTGATACTATGTTTCAGTGTCTGCACTCTCATCTCTCAACATTTACTCGAGCAAGCTATTTTATCAGTGAATTTCGTCGTGTGAACACACAAAATAATCGGGAAAAAATATTTGGAAAGAGTTTTTCGAGTATTTTCACAGCCTACCATCTTTGTGGAGAGCTGTGTTCTATTATGTTGTAGTGAATTGGTCTCAGCGTCTGCGGGATTTAGTGGTACCATGTTTACTAGTACCATGTTGTAGCGTTTACAGGCCGCTGGTTGAAGGCGCAATCCACACAACCGGAGAGCAGCCGACGAATTAAGAGAATGTCAGTTACGTCTCTGCGCTTTTCGAGGGTATTGAGGCGGTCTCAATAGGGAAGTAAAATAAAAGTGTCATCCCAAGGTAGTCCTCGAACAGCAAATCGAAGGAAACGACGTTGAATGTTCTCGATCCGGGATATACATATAAACTCGCTGGGATTGAACCTAGGGTATACATAGGTTGACCATGCAGAGAGTAAAGTCGAGGAGGAGATTGATTGCACTTACGTGGCAAAGTCGTAGATTAACATTCGAAGACATTAAGTTCCAAACAATATTTTAGACAATAAGTGGGAAACCTATCAAGGTCTTCTTCATAGAGAATAGAGTCTCGGGGTGAAGAAATTGTTTTCGAAAATTTGGTGTTTAATAATTCTCTCAAAATTGTTTATAATTAAAATGAAAAGAAGATGACCTATATGGCTGCCTTGTGGTATACTAGAAGTGGCCAAAAACGGAGTTTAGAAGGCTGACTTAAAGCTGATGCTATAATAACAATTTTTCAGAAAAGAAGATATGGAATCAAAACCGAGGAAAGAAAATTTGGAAAGACACAATTGATAAGATCGTAGATCTTACCAAAATCTGTAGCAATAACATCGATTTCATTCCCATGTTCTAGGACTGAAAGCGCAAGGGTAACGAATGCAACTAAGTTTGAAGTAGTTGTTCTACCTTTCAGAAACCCAGTCTGACTTGCCGATATAAGAGGCTTGCACTGAAAGCTTAACACCTTGTATAAAATACTTTCGAACATTTTAGGTACGAGTATGTGAGGAAGCACCGTAGTCCCTTTTTGTGGGCCAGGGTTATTTATAAAAAAGGTCTTCCAAACTTGGGGAAATTCAATTTGTATGAGGGATAGATGAAACAGGGAGTGAAAAATTGGAGGCACACTTTTTGAGTAATATTGCAGGGAACCCATCTGGCCGGGGTAAAAATTCATTATTGAGATTTTGTGCCTTTTCTTCGATAAGAGTAGAGGATCAAAAGATTGAGAACGATGGAGAAATGGTGAAGGTACGTAAAATATATTGGGTTTGGTATGAAGAATTTGATTGCTTACAAAAGATGGCAATAGTATGTGAGTCGGTAGACGATATATTATCGAACGATATTTTTTCCATTGTACTGAGCCCGTTTTTTTTCCCCCTGAAGGCACGTGCAAAATTGGCATGAATTCTTCACATCGTTGCTACCATTGAACGTGAATTTTCGTAATAAAAATTCAAAAATTTGGATTTTTTGTTTCACTGTGTAGCGTTCCATGGTAAATTTTCCAAATTCATAGATGCTGTGGCATACGCAACATCTGGAAATGCCCCTCATAAATATAACAACAAGAATTATATGTAAATAAACTTGACATTTAGACGTGTGAAAGAAAAACTAGGTTAAGGTAGAATAAAATCAGTCATTCGGTTTTGTTCTTCAGAGACACACGTGTTTCCTGTTATAAGTACTCCACATATTGGTGACCCCGATATAAAAAAAAAGAGCACAATGGCGACCGACAATAAAAACTCAGCAACAAATTCGGCAGAAGCATCAGCAGAACAACTGGGAAACGACAACGTACAAATAGAAAAAGTTTCCATAAGGATACCACCCCTTTGGCACGCTAAGCCCGAGTTGTGGATTGCACAAGTGGAGTCGCAGTTTATTGCAGCAGGCATATCGAGTGACAAAACCAAGTATCATACAGTCGTTGCAGCAAGGGAAAGCAATATCCTAGCGCAAATAAGCGATATTATACTTAACCCTCCATCAAATGACATGTATATTACCTTAAGAAGTCGCCTCATTGAACAGTTTGCAGACTCAGAGCAGAAACGAATCAAGAAACTGCTACAAGACTTGGAGTTAGGTGACATGCGGCCATCTCAGTTGTTGCGTGAGATGCGTGACCTCGCAGGAAATGAAATGAACGAAAGTATGCTGAAATCTATCTGAATGAACAGATTGCCACCAAACATTCGATCCATTATATCGATCAGCAATGATGCCCTGGACAAAGTAGCGCTCCTCGCCGACAAAATTATTGAGGTTAACGACACTCCAATGCTCAACGTTATGTCCACGAACGAGCCACCGTCTCAAATGGAACGTCAACTAGCAGAACTTACTAGGGAAATTGCCACTTTAAAAGCGGCAATGAATCATCACCCGAGAAATCGAGCAAGATCCCGATCGCGCCAAAATTCACGTTCGACTTCGACCAAACAAAATTACGAACTTTGTTGGTATCATCGAAAATTTGGTGAAAAAGCAAAAAATTGTAGAAAACCGTGCAGCAAATCGTTAAACTGAAAAGTCTGCCATCAATGGCGGTTAGTGACAGACAGAATTTCGCAAACCGCCGGCTCCTCGTGGTCGACACGAACTCTAACCTCAGATTTCTAGTCGACACCGGAGCAGATGTAAGTGTCTTACCACCAACCCAGTCACAAAGAAAAAACGTCGATACGAATGTTTGCTTGTACGCTGCTAATAAAACCACAATTAAAACATTTGTAGAAAAAACGATAACTCTTAACCTTGGACTTCGTCGACAACTAACATGGACTTTCATCATAGCGATGTGTCATACCCGATTCTTGGAGCTGATTTTCTATCCCACTTCAATATATTTGTCAGCCTGCGTCATCGGAAATTAATTGATGGGTATACAAAAAGCAGTCAATGTTGCGGCGTAGTTCGCACTAAGGAAGTATTACAAAATTTGTCTTGTATTAATCATTCACTCCCATTCCAGGACTAACTAACCGAGTTTAAAGATATTACACACAGCAAGACTATCTCAACCCTCAAGCAACATAATATAACTCATCACATCATAACAAAGGGCCCCCCAGTTTTTGCCAGACCGAGACGACTATCACCCGAAATGTTAAGAGCAGCTAAAGCCGAAATTCAACTCCTCCTCGACGCAGGTATATGCCGACCATCTCGGAGTCCATGGGCTAGTCCACTCCACATGGTTAAGAAGAAAAACGGGGAGTGGAGACCATGTGGGGACTACAGGCGTTTAAACAGCATCACCGAACCCGATAGATACCCCATCCCTCATTTGCGCGATTTCATTCACACTTTGCACGGCTGCACCATTTCTTCGACGATTGATCTACGACGAGCGTACCACCAGCTTCCTCTCGAGCCTGCGGACATACCAAAGACTGCAATAACGACACCGTTTGGTATGTACGAATTCGTATATATGTGCTTTGGACTTCGCAACGCTGGACAAACCTTTCAACGCTTTATGGACCACATCTTGCGTGAATTCGATTTTGCTTGGCCATATCTAGACGACATTCTGATCTCATCAAAAGACTTGCACGAACATCATCGACATCTTCGTCTCGTGTTCCAGAAGTTGCGAGAGTACGGCGTCGTAATCAATTTACCAAAATGCGTACTAGGTCAGTCAGAAGTACAATTTCTGGGATACAAGGTCAGCAAAGAAGGTGTCAAGCCACCAACCGAAAGAATTCATCAAATCCTTTCAAATCCTACACCTTCTCCTAAACTCTTTGTTTCCATTCGACTTATCACTCCTTGGTCGGGTAATGCATTCACATATGTTAACATCCAGCTCCGACAACTTTTAAAAGTAAAAACTATCCAAAGTGTACATAATTTTACAATATTTTATTTTACACTAAAAATTAACAAAATATCTTTCTCTAAACTTTATATATTGTATAATTTTGTTGATATAATGCATTTTCAGTCCAGTTATAGAAAAATAAAATATTTTTCCTCTTGCGCTCTCCATCTTACAATATTATGGTATAACTACTTTCATCGTTTTCTTTTATTTTTTAATGTTTTTGAATGTTTCATTAAGAAACCGAAACTAGAACTACAGATAGCTGCCATGATTACTTAAAAATTATTCCTGTCATGATCTTGATTCCCCTAGAATATTATGTAATTTGACAATGACACTTGGATTGATATGATTAGATTATTGCAAATATAATTTTAAAAAAAAAAACAAACACTACACTGATGTAGTGATGGAAAATTGAAACAAAATTGTTTTGTGTAAAATGCATTTGAATATAAAAAATTATAAAAAGAAAGAATAAACAAAAATTAAATGCAAATGTACGTAATTACTTTTTACAATCATGTGCTCTACGTTTTGACATTCCTCTTAAATAGTGAGCCTGGCAGTGTTCGGAACTGAATTGTCGGCTTGGTTGGGGGTTGTTTTTTTTTTGTTGTTTTCCTCAAATTGAGCACAGGAGACATTCGTATGTAAAACTATTTTAAAATTATCATTTGTATATAATTTATTACTTAAATGCATTTCGTTGCACTATTGTTAAATTTTGTTCAACTCTAGTTGCAAAAAAAAAAACATAAAAAAATTATAACTTAGGTGGATTAATAACCGTTGCTCTAAAACTAAATTTTTGTTTCCCTTTTCAGCGTTTTTTCTCTTTCTATATCATTTTCTAAAATATCTCTTTACGTTGTCTATGTGTTAGGAGTAAATTAATTAAGTTGTTGAATTTGCCGCTAATCGTGCCCATTCGGGGAAGGTTGTTAAATCAGGATAGACAACTAGACCCCATGTCGGACAGAAAATGAATAGTACAACCACACTCACTATGGTCGGACCAATACCAGCAATGGCCTATAAATAAAAAAATAAAAAACATTACAATACGATCATTACAATTGAAGATGCAATAAGTAGGAGATAACAACATACCATATCCTTTGTTCGGATGTTAGCATAACCAGCGACCAGAGCATTTGGTGGCGTACTAACTGGCAAGTGGAATGCCATACTGCAAGCCAGACCGGCGGGTAGAACCAAGTACAGAGGATGAATTTCAATAACGAGGGCCTGACAATAAATAAATAAATAAATAAAAATCAATTCAAACATTTGTAGAAATTAAGATGTCTCTCTCATTTGTCTTACCAATTCGGCCAAGACAGGGACAATGATGTTTGCAACGGCTACATTTGAACTGAATGCTGTCAAGATGACGGCAACCATAATAACAATAAACAACAATACAATTGGCGGAAGACCCTTAAGTCCACTCAATGAATTTCCGATAAGTGATGCCATGCCACTGACTTTGCTGCCCTCAGCTAGAGCAAATCCACCGCCAAGCAAGAATACCAGACCCCATGGCACTTTGGATTGAATGAATTTCCATGTGACGAGCGATGGAGTTGGCTTGTTTGGAACTGGTCCTGTAAGAAAGTAAGAAAATAGAAAAAAATTAGAATTCAGGCTCATACGAATATTAAGGCAAAGAATGATTTCATGAGACAACATTTATGAACTAAGGTAGTCAAGAGAGACTCCAGATGGCTAAAGTACAACAGATGTGTTATTTGTGCATTCACAACTCAAGCGAGGATCGAATTTGATGGCGTTTTTGTGACTTTTGCACTCGAGGCGAGTGCGACTCTATACACTGTTTTGTAGCAAGAAATGAATCCATGTTAGCTTACTATTTGTCTCCAACAATTGTGATGATCGAAACCAATTATTGGGCCCCATTTGCCTTCATCAGATTGCAGTACGCATCTCATGCATTGGAAATTTCCATTGCTAGGAAAAGGGCGTACTTTAAAGACCCAATGTCGAGTAGCGCAAGCCATAGTATTCAGAACGGACCATAGCCTTGTAGTCTAAGACCAACCGCACATTACGCGTTTTCGTACGAATTTGACTCATGCGAATACGTACGGACACGCACAAACAATTCCGACCTTCCAAATACTATGGGAGCGCGCATACTGTGTGCGAGTTAGTCGTACGTATACGTGCGTGTAGTTATGACGTCTGCAAACAATCCGAACTTCTTGGGATTTTCGTGCGTTGAAACCTCGGATAAAACATTAAAAGTGGATGTGGATATGCGGTATCACCGGGACACTGCCTATTTGACGCAGAAAAACGTATTCAGTGTGCGTACGATACAAATTCGTATCCAATGTGCGGCTGGCCTAATGGATTGAGCTCTGGATTACAAGATGGCTAATCATCAGTGGAAATGAAGCACGGAACGTGGGTTTTGAGCCATGTTTGAGTAGTTTTTGCCTTATGAGTTGGATCGGAGTCTTGTTGAAAAGTCCACGGTTTATTTACGAATAGTATTTTGTTAATGCGCTCCACAACGTTCTCTATAACGTCCGTTTGATACACTTTCCCCAAGGTTTTGACACCTTTTTCGCAGAAATGGAGGTCCGTGACCCCATCGTAGGCAACTCCCCACCAAACCATCGCAGAAGCTGGGAGGTGGCCATGTTGAACACTCGGAACGACTTTAGAAACATTTCAGTAAAAAGAATTCCACTGTGACTCTTCTTCGCGTACTGGCAAAGCAAGGCTTTCGATTTTGGCTTACTCGTACGTTTCCGTTTCAATGCTTCTGTGAGTAAGTGACCGGTGTGCCTCTCGTATGCGCTGTGTCCCAATTTACGTTTTAAGATGCGATACATGCTGTCCTTGCTGGTATCCATCTGCAGAAAGATGCTTTTCTACTTGCACAGCGGATTTCGATTCTCCACGGCTTTGATGACTTATGGCGTTCGCACAGTGCGCTGACTGTCGGATGTGTCCATTTCGTGTACCAAAATCTTGCAACTCCTTGGGGATTTTTAAGACAAATCGGTGAGGTTCTTGAACAATTGTTCGTTAAATACCGTGCCCTATCCAGAAAGAAAAGTTTTTCATTAGATTGGCCACATTACGGTCTTTTGTTACGGATTATCTATGGAATGGTGGGTTATCTCAAATTTTCAAATTTTAATCGTTCTGATTGGCTAACAAATGAGCGTTTATTTCGAATCGACCTATTCACTCCATAATTTTGTCGTAAGTCCATACCGCATTCAATCGATTCCACGCCATTCTCAGGAGCTGGGCATCTCTCAAACGTCAACGCTCTTATGCTATACGTTTGCATAAGATCGTAGACCCAACAGATAAAGCTTAATGCACGTCGAAATTTCGCTGACTTAGCTCTACTGGTGAAGATTAATATCCAGATTTTTAGCGAAAAATCCTTCTCAGTGATGAGGCAGATTTTTAGTTAAATGGTTTTGTTAACAAGCGAAATTGTCGCATTTGGTAGAGCGAACAGCCGAAAATCTTCCAATAACAGCCACTGCAATGTAAATTTGGCTATTTGGCATGAGGATATGTCATTGGGCAGCACTCGGAATCAATGCCATGTTAACCAATTACTTTTTGGGATAAATTGGAATTAGAAGCTTTGCAGGGCTTATGGTTTTAATAGAACGGTGCCTCTTGCTATAATACGCGTGCAACAATCAACTTATTGAAGACGAAATTCGGTGATCGTCTTATCGCCAGAAACACTTTTAGGTTCTTCTCTTCGGAGTCGAACATTCGAACATTCAATACGAGCTAATCCATGTATAAAAATGAAAAGATTTCGCAAGAGAAGGGCGTTGACCTCAAAAATGTGATCACTGGACAGACACTGGTTACCTTAAGGTGCTGTTCATATCCATTAATCATCAGTTGCATTTGATTGGGAACTACATTTACTTGAGCCCATTGTACTTTGTTTGACCCTGGTCTACAGTCCCTCGATTTTGGCGTGGACCTGAAGACCATTCAAGTCATCGAAACCGCTCATACAAGGTTGTTGCAAATTAAATGGTCGTTTTAGTAGATCAGTAACAATGATCACGATTTAGTCTGCAAAAACGAAAAGAACAAGACAGTTGTCATATTGGCATATCCAAGTTGGAACCCTGATCTTCAAAACCGGTATTTCATGGTTTTTATTGGTCACTGCCAAAGTGTTTGTGACTAGCCAACAGCTTTTAAATTCAAACTTTGGCATAATGCCACAGAAGCAACTAGGATAATCAACACGACAACTATTGTTTAGTTTAATAAATTGCATTTAAGAGACGAGTCGCGTGGCCACCCTAAAGCAGCCATAGACAACGAAAGGCTAAGGATTTTGATAGATTCCGATGAACGTCAAACGATATTTCGGAATGACTAAACACCCACTAGTCAACAATTATTTGGCACTTGAAAGCAGTTGACAAAGTGAAAAACTGGATAAATAAGTTCGACACAAATTGACGGAACGGAACAAGACATGTCGATTGAAAACTTGCTCTACTCTGCTTGCCCGAAACGAAAGAAATCTATTTTTGCATAGAATTGTTAGGTGGTATGGAAAGTTGATCTTCTCAATAGCTCGACACCTATCAAACCAAAAACAGATCTCAAAGCCAAGTCTTTACTCAAAGAATGTCATAGCGATAGTTCGGTGATTTGCAGCCGATGTTATTGACTATACTTTCCTAAAACCTTGTAAAACAATAAATACATAAAAGCACGGCTTTGAACTGCAACATACCATATGCATTGAACATTTGAGTTCATTAGCAACTTCTCGTTATTTGAGAGGTGGAAGATTTATTACCTTTAAATGATCTGTATACGAAGGCAAGTTATAGATATCTGTCAAAGGTAGACCCCCTAATGCAAATCGAAAGAACCTGCGTTAAATAGCTTCAATTCAATTGAAGTGGCTTTCGTTGCCTAACGAATGTAAAGTAAAGGGATTTAGTGACGCAAGGGCTAGAGAATTCCTTGGACCATTGCTTAACTAATCCTAGTGAAGAATTAGCCGGAAATTAAGTTCCTTATTGCATATAACACCTAAATCGCGTAGTAAGGTGCCAAAGGGTATTAATTCATTGCCAATGAAATAGGACCCTGGAGGTGGAGGCACACGTTGGCATTTGCTAGAATTAAGATACGGGATTCTTTGATAATGAAATCTCCATCATTCATTGACAGTATAAATATCAAGGGGCCGAGTTGACTTCCTTGAGGCATACCAGCTGTAGCTACAATGGGATCTGAAACAGCAGATCGAAAAAGAATATTATATTGACGCTTTATCAATAAGATTTGATCCGCAAGATGAACCCAGATTGGAAGCCGAGAGCTTGATTTCATTTCCGTCTCCCAAGGCACAGGATAATAGAAACGAATTCAGTTAAATTGCTCGTGGTGATAAGGAGAAAAGATAGGTTTGCAGTGAAGGAACTTTAGGTCGTAAACAATGCTCTCAAATAGTTTGGGTATACAAGAGAGTTTAGCGATGGGACGGTAATTAGAAATTTCATTTTTGAGATCTTTTTTATGCAGGGGAATTATGTGGGATCTCTTCCAAAATGATGGACATAGAAAGCTGAAATAGGATGGATAGAGGTCTGGCCAAAGTGTTTGCACATTTTTTCAAAGCAAAGACAGGATCGACCCGGAGAGTAATGGTCTTTGGGCAAATTTAGTTTCTCCACTACGAGTACATGTTTGATATTAATATCAACTGATGTAAGAGAAGATTGGGCACAGCTACTTCTGTAAGAAAAATAGTCGACATCAGGTTCTCTAACATGCTCAGACTTTATTTTGGTGTTTATGAAGTGGAAAAAACATTAAGGATTCGACATAAGCTCAGATTTATGTAAGTAATGGTGATAGAGTGATTGATAGAATCGAAAAAAAAGAGTGAGCTTCCTGGTAAGCGAAGAAGTTGAAAACAGAATGAGTTTATTGCTTTTTGTACGCAGCGAGCGTAACTCATTATTGCACCAGAGTGGTGAAGATGTAGGATCTTTTTTTGGGAATGAGAGGAACGGTTTTCTCTTTAAAGAGTTTGGAAATTAGGATGTAGAAAAGTTCAATAGCATTATCTATGGGAATATTGGAGCTATTTGAGATGCTTAGTTAACAGACACAGGGTTCAACTGCTCCATGATAATAGATGTATTACAACACTGTAATAGCTGCTTCAACTGCAGTACAAAATTCTACCTTATCTTTATACCCCAGACCTTTTCTCAACGGACTATCGTTTTTTTTTTTTGGATTTGAATCATTTTGTTGCGGAGAAAGCATGTTCAGACGAAGCAGGTGCCAAGAACGTCTACGTATACTTCATTCAATCCAGGAATCCTCGTGAGGATTCACACTATTTTTTACATTTCGCACAAAGCGCAGTGTGAAATGTACTTCTTACTAAGTCATCTAAGGTGATCTTATCTTGTCTTCTTATGACTTGATTACGACTTCCATAAAGCGAAATTCCACAATCTTATCTTCCACAACGCATATCTTAGTAAGTGTTCTTTTAATTTTGCCAATATGTCCCTCAGTGATGCTCTCTCTATCCTCTACAGAGAATTATTCAATGCTATTTCTCTCTATGTCCCCTTTTCGCGCAAGAAAAAGCCCCGTGGTATAATCGTAAACTTTACGTAACAGGAGAAATAAATTGCGGGCAGTTTTCCTTCGATCCAATTCTTTTTCTGACTATTCTAACTATTTCGAGTATATATTCAATTCGTCCAGCTTTGTAACGTTTTCTACCAGCGACAGTGCGCAATCAAAGCTTATAAACGATCCTAGGCCTTTCTACCAATTCGTTGACTACAAAAGAAGCCTTAGAAAGTGGTAAAGAAGTTGACGTTATAACAACTGATTTCAGTAAGGCTTTTGACAAGACCATCTCATAAACTAATCCTGTTCAAATTGTCCGTCCTCGTCTTTGAACCCATCTTGGTAAAATGTATATCTTCTTACCTGGATAATCGTTTCTATAGTGATCGTTTCAGGTCTGTCCTATTGGCCCCTTCTTTGGTGTTCCTCAAGGTAGTCACCTAGGTCCACTTCTCTTCATCCTAACTATTAACGATCTTCAAAGACTCATTCAACACTCAACACTTTCTCTCTATGCTGACGATACCAAATTTTTTAAACCGATTTCCTCACAACATGACTCCAGCCTCCTTCAAATAGATCTAAATAGTTTTCCCACCTGGTGCATCAAGAACGGCTTAGAACTCAATGTCACCAATGTCAATCGATTACCTTTTCTCACGTAAGTGCAACAAGTCTCCTGCCCGAATTTACATTCTCCACGGCCAACCTATATATCTTGTTGAGTCTATCCGCGACCTTGGCATATTATGCGACAGGCAGTTTAATTTCCGCTCGCATATTGATGAGATAAGTCCTTTAAGCCCTAGTGATAAGTCGCTAAACCTTAATTTGCAAAAGCAAATTTCAAATTTCTTTTTCCCAGAACTACGCTTGTTTCTCCTCTTTCTTTTTGAATACCAGTGGTCCTAGCTTTTAATCTGTTCCTTTCTTGTCATTCATTTCAATGGAACTTTGCTATAAATGTATGGACGGTCGATAGTCCTTTGCATTATCATGCGTTGAATTTTCTCTAAATCTCAGTTGGCTTATCTGCATTTTAAGTTGGCTAAACGGTTGTTCCACTTTTCGTGGAAGGTTTCCATTAGATGTCACAGAATGTGTCTCCTTTCTCTATTGATCTGTTGTACTGTGGTATTTCTGCTACAGACTACCTTAATTCCTCTATTCGTTATACTCGTATGATCCAACTGTTTTTGTTTTGCGCATTTTTAATAGAATCTTACTCTAAGTATTAAAAATAAAATTTATAAAAGTACATACCATTACGTAGACAGTATCGCATGAAAGCATAATTAGCTGGCAAAAGGAAACACAAAATGACGACAAGAATAGTTGGCATGGAGTTCTTCACCTCTCTGAAAATCCAAAGGCAATCCAATTGTAAAATTTCTTGTAACAATAGAAAAATTGAAAAATCAAACTTACTTCGCATTTAGAATATCAGCCCATCCGGTAATGAATCCAGGTTTACGTGTAAAGTACATCACAACCATAAGCAAGAACAAAATCATAACTTGAATTTCATGAATAGACATTGGTCCCAATTCCTTGTATCTTTGATCGATAACCTTTTTCGCTACATCAGCACCATTTTTACCCACATTGACCTCAGCAGCTTCTTTACTCTTTGGTCGGAATAGACCCATAAAGTGCCATTGCAAGAACAAATACATTAAAAACGTGTAAACCAACATCGATGGTACGGAATAGAACATGAATGTTGGGAAATCCATGGCGTCCTTGGCATTTGGGAAACGACTAAAGTGCAATTGATTGAGTTGAAAAGAATTGAAGAGCGTATTTTATAAATTAGCTTTACCTCTCATAGATGCCCTTGAATGTGAGATTTGTAGCTGTACCAATGATTGTGCCGCATCCTCCCATAGATGACGCATATGCAATACCAAGGAAGTAGCAAAGTGTTATTTTGGATGGGTATGGTGGTCTAAAACACAAAAAATAATTAAACAAACTCATTTAATGGTTGATTTGTACAACTTACTCTTCTTCGCCTTCCTTTTTGTTGAGGGCCTTGTATTGAGGTTCAACGTGCATTTGGCAAAGTCCTTGCTGTTGTGTCAAAGAGAAGAAAAAAAAAAAACAATGAAATGCCAATTTGTATACAAAATAGTAATTCAAAACTTACAGCTTGGAGTTCTTCTAAAACGGCTTGGATGATTGGGCACATCATAGCTGTGCATGCAGCATTTGAGATCCACATAGAAATGAACATTGTTACAAAGATCAAGCCAAAGTGAAGCCTGCAATTCAATAAGAAAATTGATATTGTTATTTGTGGATTAGATCAGGAAGACAACTTGATTTAGTGTAAGACTACTCGGATACCAGTATCAAGTTACGAAGATCACTGCTGAATAAACCAAGATCCAAGAAGAGTTATGATACACTTGTTTGCTGTGATACAAGGTTAAATGAACTATCGAGACGAAACTTAATACATGAACGACAAATAGGATGTTTATTTGCCAGCATTTAATTTATAGATTTCCAGACGTAGAAATATAATACACACGGGTGCCGGCTGGGACTTTGTATTGAAGAAATTTGTGGGAAGTTCTGCAGTTAAGGGTCTTAGCAATTCATCTTCTATTTCGCTATTCCTTTCCTCTTGCTTAGACCCAAGTACTTAGAGTAGCCAAAAAGTTTCCACAAATTTTGATCTTAGAGTTCTCAAATTGGAAAAGAAATTGCGCTGTCCCTCATAGAGATACCTTGGGGTGGTTTAAATGCCGCGGAAACTCTGCAGTACTTTGGAACAAAAAAACAGCCGCTTAAACATAAAAGATATCAACATGGCGCATTCGCGGAAGTCTCCACATTAGGAAACCGATAATGTATGAACTTTAGGTTGAGCAAATCAGCTGCCATGCTCAAAGAAGGTCGTCGGAAAATCTAGTCCAAACAGCAGTCGAGACTCTAGTTCCAGCCGATGTTCGAAGAACTGGATGAAAGAAAAATAATTGCAGCAAACAGCACCAAACTATTGTCCTCACTAATTATATAGGTCCCCTCAAATATAGAGCAGTCTTTAGAATGGTACTAAGGTGAACAAATTTAGCCAACAGTAGCAATGCAGATACGTGGCAGAAGCATGAAGCTTATAGTAATTATAAAATTTTATTCAGCAAAGAATTAGATAGGAAATCGTCAAAATAATCTTCCTCTCCTGCGGCTTTATTGAAAAATATTTTAAAATGTCTTGAAGAAGTTGTGGCGAGAAGACTTTGGAGGTTTTTAGACAAGGAGAAAACCATAGCGAAGAACCAGTTCGGGTTTCAAAGGAATAAAAGCACAGGAAAACTACTTGGTGAACTTGCAAATTTAGTCAATCAGAGTCTGAATTTAAATCATCACGTAATGGTAATGTAACCGTAAACTAATGGACATCGTGCTGGAATAAGAGGGGTCTTAGCAGATTAGTTGTGCAATTATTTAAATAACAGAGGTTTTAAAGTGAAAATAGCAGTCGAATTGAGTGATTGGAAGGAAGTCAAATATGGGGTTCCACAAGGCTCGAAACTAGGGCCCGTATTATTTATCCTATACACGAACGAACTTCTTAAAATCTGCAAGAGTAGTATTCCATTCGCATATGCCGATGATATGGCAATTGTAGTTCAGCATGCATGCTTCGAAACAGCTATGTGGATAATGCAGGAGGATTTCGGGGAAGCTATAAAGTGGTGAGGCGGGACGAGGATGATTTCAAAGTTTTAACTGTAGAGCACATCTTCAAGATGGTGACCGTAATGGGGTATGGCAGAGATGAAAGATTCCTGAAACCAATTTCACATCAAATAAACACTAGACGAAAGGTTAGAGGTATGCAGCAGACACGTAGGTTTACGAATGGTTATGGCAAGCCACAACTCAACTAAAAGAAAAAAAGAGATTAAGAAATTGTTGCTTTCATAAATCGATATTTTTTATTGTATTTTAATTTTGACTAATTAATTAATTAATTTTGTTTCTCTTAAATCTTTTTGGCTGAATTAAAATTGGATGGGTAAACTACCGCGTCCGAGAACGAAAACCCTAACTACATGTTTCAGATGCCTTGAATTTGGTCACACTGCACGCCAATGCAAAAATGAGTTGGACCGCTCCAAGCAAAGTAGAAAATGTGGGGAAGAAGACCATATAGCCAAAGACTGTAGCAGCAAATGCCCGGTCTTCAGGAGAGCCATTACCATGAAGATAATAGAGATTAACCTTAACCACTGTAGGACTGCCCTATGACATTCTGGCACAAACAGATAGAGACGAGCGAGCAAACATCAGCGAGCGTATAAAACTCTTGACAGCAACATCTGGATCTGCGATAAGGCATGACGCAATTTGGATATAAGTAAAACATGGCTTCTAAGATGACAGTGATCAGGCAAAAATAAACGGGATTAACTTCTACAGCCGCTACGCGCGGCCAAGTTGGACTCTAAGTGAGTTCCAAGCAATAGTAGAAAGCGTAAGTGCAGATGCACATGAAGGATCTCCAGTGATTACAGGCGGAGACTTAATTGCCTGGACAACAGAGCACGTAACGTATTAGGAACGTTCACATCCCTGGATGTAAGCAACGCAAATAATGGTCGAGCAAAGACTTTTAGGAAAGCGTCAATCGGACAAATATTCGATATTACCTTCATGAGTAACTCCCAACACAGAACGGTGGGTCAGCGAAGAATATACCCATAGCGACCGTCATAGCAGTGATAATAAATGATATTAAAGAACCAAAGGCTATTCCGTGCCCTAAGCTAGCGGACCCAAAATGGAAAGATAAGCTCTTCAACGAAATGATGAATATCAGCGAAACAGCGGAGAATTTGTCGCATCACTTCACTGTGATAAAAACATTCATAGCAAACTTCCCGACGGGGAAGGCAGTGTTCTAAAAGGAGAGCCGAATTTCAAGAACGACTAGTCATATTCCGACTGGCAAGAAGGGACCTAAAAAAGGCGACCAAAGAAAGATTTTTCAAGCGTCTTTACAACGAAGCGGATATAAACCCTTGGGACACGGCGTACAGAATGATAATAATTAAAGGCTGTAGGTCTTCACAATTATTCCAATAATATCTAACACCAGATGAACTTCTCAACGCATCAAAAAAGCGCCTGGACCTGATGGCATCCCAAATAAGGCAGTGAAAGCCGTAGTTCACAAGCGATGAGACATGTTTTTATCAACAGTGCAAAACTGCCGGAAAGAGCGGTGCTTATACCAAAGGGAAACGAACCACCTAGAGAACCAGCCTCATATCGCCCAATGTGGCAGAAGAAAAAGCAGCATTCTCAGATCAAGAATTTGGATCCAGAAAATCGCTCTCCACCGTCGACGCCATAAAAGCGTGGTAGACATAGCAGCCGCAACAATAAAGGGAGAAAGATCACAATGGGAAAAAAATTGGTTCTTTTTAAAAGGGTGACCAGCCAGAATGGACACATTCTTGGGTTGAAATATGAAACAGGCGAAGGGAGAAATTCTTATAAAACAACACCCCGGGAGTCCCACAAGGATCGGTACTAGGGCCGCTGCTGTGAAATATTATGTACAGCGGAGTTCTGCAATTAACACTGCCACCAGGAGTAAAAGTAATCGCTTTTGCCGAATAATGGAAAGCATATTTGCGAGATAGAGTCAGCTATGAATCAATCAATCTCATCAAAAACGGAAGCTGTCCTGATAACCATCTGGAAAAATGTGGAATATGTGGATATCAGGGTAAGATAGTCTATAACAATAGACTAAGCTTTATGCCTCACATTAACTATTCGGGCAAAAAGCCGACAACGCTCCAGACAACACTTTCTGGAATATTGCCAAACATCGGAGGACCTGGATGTGCCAGAAGAATCTTAATATCAATCTTGTTATACGCTCTAAAGGTACTATCAACATATAGACTTAGCGGATTAACTAGTATACCACACCCACAGTCAATAATTGACCAAATGTTGCGATCAGAAGAAAATTGGATGGAGATTTGCACATGACAAACGTGCAAAACGAGCTGCAAAGGATCGAAAGAATAAAACGTAGAGATGCAGCAAATATAGGAGACATAGCATAGATTGCTTAACAGCCCCGCGAGATAATACCTAACAGCAGCCCTGCGGGGTGTGATTTAAAATACAATTGAGCAGAAATTCGATTCTTTATAAAAACTAAAAAGAGTATCTCAGACACAGGGCAGAGCTTTTGATACACACTAAGGCTAAGAAGTAATTGCTTCTCTAAGCACGTCTGTTAAGACAGGCAAGTTGTTTTCGGACTGACTGAAATACAGGTGGATCCCCGACAATGCATTCCGGATCGCTCAGACCTAAAACTGCCTTGACACGAACAGCCATTAGTCTTTTTTTTGTCGCAGTTTTGTCATTTATCTGTGTGGTAATGTAGCTTACCAAAACCCCCGTTAATAATTCGTTCCATCTCCGTAACGTAATTATCCACAATTGCTTTATTTACAGAACCCCCAACCTGATTAGCAATTCGACTTTTAATGAATTTTATTGCGTTATCTGACTGCATTCTCAGAATTGTATAACTGTGTCCTCATAGTGAATTCTGTGTAATTTGTAAGGTCTGTGTTGAAATCTTTGCTGTGGAAAACAAGTTAGCTCCGCTTGTAAAGTTATACCGTCGACATCCTCAACTTATTTTTAGCTTCTCACTCTGAAAAGTACACCATGGATGTGCTTTCATCTACTGACTCATCTAATCCTTGTTTCATGGCAGTTAATTTCTCGTGCATAGACATGAGAAAAAAATCCTAAAAGAACTGTATGATAAGACAAGAAAGCCAATAAGAACGGACTTAATATATTCTTGAGGCAATTGAACTGGACGTTGTGTTTCCTCGATAACGTCGTGGATGACCGGATGAAGACTATTAAACAAAAAAGAAAGAAGTGATGCGATTCGAGGTGTTAATAGACTCTCAGGGCTAGAGAACTGTATTGGAAAACAGAAAATAGTTCAAACTAGTCAGAAATGAGCGCAACGACATTCCTGAGCAAATAATGTTCAACTGAGCAAAAAAAAAAAAATACTACAGTGTAGTAGAAATGTTTGATCGTTCATCAAAAACATTGAAAACTCCCCACCTCATCCTCCATCCTACCGCGCAATTACGAGTATTATGAAATTCCAGATCACAGCTCTTTGGGAAAGGCTTATGGGTTTGCTGGGCACAAAAACTTATCAATGTGCGGCAGTATGGTTTTGGAACCAACAGGTCCACTGATGATTTGATGACATGTCACTCAAAAGTGGAACCAAAGTCTACACCGATCTGGCGAAAGGAGCATAGTTTGACAAACATTTGACAGAGTTTGACTAAAGTGTTTCTTCCTCGAAAACATGTGCGTAAATCTCTTCTTCAATTGATTAGAAATAAACTTTTGGAACTTTCAATTCAAGTTGCTTTGGACGGTTTCAAGTCTGATACCCACAAAATAAATGCTAGTGTTCCACAGAACTCCATTTGGTCTCCGAAAATCTTTTGATATTCATCAATTGGAGCAACCAAAATCTATCTCAAAATTAAGAAATCAAAATAATTGTATATTTAACTAAAAAAAGAATAAATTTGTTTTTGGACATGTCCTGTTTTTGCACCGATTTTGGTGAGAATTAAAGGGGGCCCTCGTTGTCATCTTCGTAGTCTGAGTTTTCAGCTTCTTGAACAGACTGCTGCGACATAAAATTATTTTAAATAGGAATATCAGCTTATTTCTCATATTTCTTGGGGTTGAGGGAAAGATTATTTGTATATAACAGTTTTGACTTAAAGGGGCCACCATGCAGGTTTGCTTTTATTTCTATGTCGTATGGCGTTAAAGGCCCATTGTGACTAATGGAAGCTGAAATGCAAAATCTTCGATACTTCGAGATGGTCCACTTAATCACATTAAATTTTTTCGAACACTTTTCCACTAAATTCCGCCAGTATTTTGGTGATAAAGACGTTGTACTCGTCGTTTTTGTTTTTCTATAACGCCAAAAGAGCGATCGCAGGGCAAAAAACTGTGTCCCGGTTGTGAAAAGTGATGTTCAATAAGACTTATATTTTTGATTTTTACATACTCGTAAGCATATAAATATTGGACGAGAGTGTTGTTTTTATTGTGAGCGCCGCAGTTATTGGAAAATAAATGTCGGGTAATTGTGAGTCACACCTTAACGTCAAGTTTTTTGCCCAACTTAATTTGTCATTTCTTTGTTTCAGTGTTTGACAAATTCAACCATGGAGAGATATACAAAGCCTTTTACGAAAATGGGAGTTCAAATCAAAATGCATTTCGTGCACTTTGTGATTTTTTTGCATAGTTTTCAGCATAATCGACCAAATGTGTCCACAATCGGGAGAATTTCCACAATTCGGAATTTCAGCAAACCGGGTCTGTAGGAAGTGTGAAAACATCTGTGCATGCTCGCCCAGTTCGTTCTGCGGAAAACATTGATTTTGTTCGCGATAGTGTGGCAGAAGAGCCGTCAACCTCGACTCGTCGTCGTGCCCAACAATTGAACATCTCACGAATATCACTGATGCGAATTTTGAATAAAGATTCGAATTTACACGCTTATCAGGTTCAATTGATTCAAGAGCTGAAGCCTACTGACCATTTCAAGTGTCGTCAATACGCCGAATGGTTGGTTGAACAGACAGAAGTGAATGGTGAATTTACAAAGAATATCATCTTCAGCGACGAGGCACACTTTCACCTCAGTGCATTCGTTAAAAACGTGAATTGCTGCATTAGGGCAAATGAGAATCCACGAGTGATTGAGTGACTGTTTGGTGAGGTTTATGGGCTGGCGGCGTCATCAGGCCGTACTTCTTCGAAAATGAGGTTGGCCAAGCAGTTACCGTGAATGATGTTCGCTATCGCGAGATGATAACGCACTTCTTGTGGCCAAAAATTGAGGATATGGACCTGGACGATATGCGCTTCCAACAGGATGGTGCCACTTGCCACACAACCAACAAAACAATGACCCTTTTGAGCGAGAAATTCAATGGCCGTGTTATCTCACGTCGTGGCGATGCTATTGACCGCCACGATCATGTGATTTGACACTGTTGGACTTCTTTCTTTAGGGATATTTAAAAGAAAAAGTATACGTCAATAAGCCAAGAACAATTCAAGAGCTAAAGGATGAGATAATTCGGCACATTAATGACATTGAACCTCATACATTGACAATATGGATCATCGGATAGAAGTATGCCACCAAAGCCGTGGCGAGCATATGGCCGATATTTTCTTTCACACATAATTGTCATAGATCCTTCTATCGTAATGAAAAATATTAAGATAATTTTTGAAAACTTTTTGTTTTATTTACATTAACATCGTGCGTTAATTATGGTCCACCCTTTATAATTTCGTCACAGTTTCACTTAAAATGTGTTCAATAAAATGATGCAAAAAGCTTATGACTTCATTTGGAGCTTTTTTCCCGATGGTCTCATCATACATGTAAAGGGTTTTCCAATAGGGACTTGACAACATTGAATTTAATTTGTGAACGCACTCTTTCACTAATCATCAAACTGTCACTGTCAAGTTATTCATTAAACTCAACATTTTCGTCATGGTAAAGTACACGAACGAGCAACGTCTGCAAATTATAAATATTTTCTACCGAAATTCGGAGTCGGTGACTGCAACTTTAAGAGCGTTAACACCAATTTTCGGTCGTAATTCTCGCCCTAGTAGACAGGCAATAACAAGTTTAGTGCAAAAAATTGAGTCTACATATTCGTTGTGTGATGTTGCCGTGTCAGTGAGGCAACGGGTTGGTCGAAGTGTCGAAAATACCGCTGCCGTTCAGGCGTCCGTAGCGAACGATCCAAATCAGTCAATTCCATGGCGTTCTCAAGAATTGGGCATCGCTCAGACCACATTATGGCGTATTTTGCGTAAGGATCTTGGCTTCCACCCATACAAGATCAAGCTGACTCAAGAATTGAAGCCGATGACCAATTGAAGCGACGTACGTTCTCCGATTGGATTCAGGAGAAGACGCGCCAAGATGATGAATTTCATCGCAAAATCATCTTCAGTGACGAAGCTCATTTTTGGCTCAATGGGTTCGTCAATAAGCAAAATATGCGTTATTGGCCGGGTGAAAATCCACATGTGCTTCATGAATCACCACTTCATCCACAAAAAATAACTGTTTGGTGCGGTTTGCATGCCGGCGGCGTTATTGGGCCATATTTTTTCGTCGGCGATAACGATCGTCACGTTACTGTGAATGGTCAGCGTTATTGCGCCATGATCACCGATTATTTTTGGGCCGAATTGGAAGATATGTACTTGGACGACATGTGGTTTCAACAGGATGATGCCACAAGCCACACAGCACACGCTACAATCGATTTATTGAAGAGTAAGAATGGTGAGGGTGTTATCTCAAGAAATGGGCCAGTCGATTGGCCGCCCCGTTCGTGCGATTTAACGCCGCTTGACTATTTTCTTTGGGCTACGTTAAGTCATTGGTTTATGCCAACACGCCGACGACGTTGGAAGAGCTCAGAGCCAACTTTGAACGCGAAATAGCGGCCGTTTCGGCCGAAATGTGTGGCCGAGTCGTTTAAAATTGGGTCCAACGAATCGACCGCTGCAAACGTGCCCGCGATGGCCATATGAACAAAGTCGAATTCCATTCATAAATGTTTTGATTGTACTTCAAGCCGATAATAAGGTTTTTGAAATATCTCAAATGGTTTGCCTTTTATTTAAAAAAAAATTTGTCAAGTCCTTATTGGAAAACCCTATAGATGTAAATTTTCTTGGTGCTGCATTGAAAGATATAAAAATGAAAGACCCATAACTGCCAAAAGACATCACCCGATGGTGTATTAGTGGAAGTGGCAAATTTTGTTGGAAATCAAAAAGTAATGCACTAAACTGTCGAGTCTTGTAAGCACTCGAAGCTTTTTTCGCGTAGATCATCATAAAACGCTTTAGCCATCTTTTCGTGAAGATCTTTCGCAACCTTGAGTGCACGTCTTTCTTCCTCAGGATCATTTGCAGCCATTTTCTTTTCATGGCTATCACAAGTTTGACAACATCAATGCAAAAAAGCTTGGCTTAAACTTTTCTGAACAGTGATAACTCCAAAAGCGAGTTTCTTTATCCAAGAGTCGACGTAGATATCTCTTTTGTACACCGAACGACGCAGGATTTTTGTTTTTGTATTTCTGCATTAAAAAAACATATTTGGTAAAAAAGTGGAGTTATTTGATTGTTGCACTGTCTGGTTGTATCCCTTGTCTCTTGAATGGATATCCGATATTTTTCATCAGATGACAGTACTGTCTGTTTTCTATATTCGTTCCCAGACTAACGTCTCTGGTCACCGCCCGTAGAGCAGAAACGACATCGACTGTTAAGCTCATTAAATTTTGATATTAGTATATAATTGGGGAACTCCCAAATGAGTCAAATTTAATTCTTCAGAAATACAATGCTGTCTACAGTCGTAAAAACGAAATTTAAGTACCCAGCCATTATCCACGAAAGGCACTTGAATTGTCAAGGTCGAAAGACTTTCCATTCACGGTATGTGTGTCAGTGGGAGCCACAAATTTAATGTCTAGGTTTTCTCAAGCGGCGCAAGAAATACTTTACGTCGTCTAATCTGTCCGCTGCCCACATCTTGTCAGATGACCCCAACACTTCTGGGCATAGGTGATGCCAATATTGCCCGGTCAGTTGGCAGTTCCCAACACCCATCCAATGCTTTTGCTTTCTCTCTCACTATTTCTAGTAGCAGCACTTCAATTCCAAATGAGCCACGCTTAGCTTGCTTAGCTCCTGTTTTGTGCAAGCATTTTAGGGGTGTTCATAATCTCTTGAGCTCCGGTAATCATAAGAAAGACTCCAATTCATTCTGAGAATACCAGATCAATACAACCTAAATTGGACGTAAACTGATAAAGAGCCCTCTGCCAAATTCCTTTGAAATATCAAGCGCAATTAGCTTGGTGTAAAATTCGATTTCCATTTTCAGTCAGACATGTCATAAAATATGAAATTGTAATTTGAATGTAAAACTCATTAGCTGAAGATTTTTAAACGATTCTATGACCTTGGAAAGCAGGTACGTAGGTTTGTAAGGGGAGAGACACTGATCGAAAATCATCGTCTTTACGAATCTGGACAAAACCAGAGATGAGAGACGTATGCATGAATGAGTGCTTTATAGCATTCAATCATACCTACAACGGGTATAGTCGGAAATTTCGAAGTTAAAGTGGCTTCGTTGGCTAGTCATTTAAGTTCTTAACGAAAGTACCCCTCTGTACGAGTTACGAGTATACCCAGTGAAACAAGTAAGCAGTAATTTCAATATTCAAAAACACAAAAAGCGATGTATGAGGATTTGCACATAAGTCTTAAGTCTGTACGTACAGAAGCAATGTATTTAGAACTTTGACGGAGGCGAGTTTTACAAGCCACATGAAATGAACATTTTTGTTTTATTACCTACAGACAAAGGTTAATGGGAAATGGCTTTGTTTTCACATGTAAATTAGAATATCATTCCCACATAATAAATTCTACCCGTTCAACTACATTTTACAACAGCACACTTCTCTACAAACCAACGCAGTTTTGCGCCATTCGACATAGAAAAAAAAGAGTACGTTTAGCCCCAATAGAGTTCCTCAATGAAATTCAAAAATACCCACCCATCTGACATTTGCGAATAAATTTTGTATCTAATTGCTCGTAATTAATATCACGTTCGACCAATTTAGAATCTCATTCAAGTATCTTGTGAGTAACACTTGTAATTCAGTGTTTGTGAAAAGTGTTCTAATGGGAATGACCTTTGCTATTGCCTCCATAAACAAGGCATTGCTTCAATGATTTTAAAAAAAATAATAACAAACAAAACATACCTTCTGGGACTGCAGCCCACAATTTGTATAACTCGCAGTGCAAGACGTTTATGTAGATTACAATATTCCACCGCCAATGCAACCATAATACCACCCATGAACATCACCAGAGTATCTTTAAAATACAGCCTACAAGTCTTATCGGAATCCTGTTAATTAAAAAGATAAACAAAACACAAAATCAACAGAGTTCTTGATCTGATTAATTGCAATGTACAATCATACCATTATTCCCAGCACGGGGAAGGCGACAATTGGAAGCATAGAGGTCACATAGAGGGGGATAGCTTCGGTGACCCAATAAATGGCCATGACGAGGAGTAGCCACATGCATCTGTACGCCTGCAAGTAAAAATACAATAAATCATTTTAAAATATGTATTTGTTTTAATAGTATGACACATTTTGCGTTGTATGTTAATTATAGTGCAAACCTTTAGATAGAAAAAAAAGAAAGAAAAACACCTGCACGGCGCAAATAGAAGTGCCCCCGAGCAATGTCAACTATGCAACTATGCAACTAGCACATGCGCTGTTATTAAGTAAAAGTTGTACCCGTATAAGCAAATTATTCAATTATGGGTTTGGCTCAACAACTTGAAGTGAGTTATTGAGTAGAAAACCACCGAGATACTCGTATGTACGTATCTTAGAAAGTGTATGGTCGTTGCATTTGAATTTTATGATATCCTTGAGGTAGAAAACACTCTACGCTGTGAGTCTTGATTTTCTAGCCATGTGACGCAGATTAGCGTTCAAGGATGCGTTTGAATTCGTTTCTACTACAAATGTATGTATGACTTACATTTCAGAAGTGTTTGGTCTGGATTTGCACGCTAATGACGCTAATAATTCACACAGGATTAAGTACCGGTTCTTTACCCACATAGGGATGGATTCAGTACTTCCATGCTTCAACTCGGAATGGGTAAATTGCTAAATTTAGTACCCACTCAGAGGATAAGGAATTGTGTGCTTTTACGACGATGTATATTTATGAACCCCGGAAGTTGGGAGAATTATTGATCTCAACTTTGGATCTTAAGCTTAAGATCACAAAGAAAACAAAGTATTCTGTGTTGTTTCAATCAAATGAAGTTCACTGACTTCCAACAGTCATAAATCGAATGACAACATGGAGTCACAGTGTATTTTGGTCAGGCGTGTATCTCTAAAAAAAAGTTAACCTGTTTGTAACTGAAGAAAAGAATTCAAAATTAATCCTACTAATGCGCAGTAGAATTTTAGTACAGTTGTATCTCGTTTTTTGCAAGTTACAAGACGTATTCATTAGAATAATCTAAATAAGCCCGCTCCGAAGTAAACTCTTGGCAATTACATACATCGGAAAGATAGACCCTTCACTGTCATGATATTTGGATGAATAGAAACGGAGTTATTGCTTCTGAAGTGACAGTATGTTTGTGTCATGGGTACAAAAATGACTGACGACCAAAAATTCTTCAGAATTCAACATTCGAAGGACATCATCAAGGAGACCAAAAAGAACAAAAAACTTCCTTTACAACATTGTGACTGTGACTGATTCAGTAACTAAGCGAAAAAGTGCCAAGTGGAAGGCTCGTCTGGCGAGTCAAAACTCAAAGAATCTCGTTTGGGGAACTGTTTCTGGTTTTTAACTTAAATGCCTGTCGTGTAGACTTAAGTTTACGGGATGCCCATATATCCATGAGAGCAAGGATACGCCTCGCCATCGCTCTCAGTCATTCCATTGATACCAATTCGAAACTCTATTGCCGGCACAAGTTCCACATTTGTTATGAGTCGAGGCCGACCTTAGGTCTACGATTGCTCTTAGTAGAGCAGTACTTATTGCAACTATATATTGGGTCAAAACCAACAGGAAGACCCTTCCCGCGATTTAGGGTTTAAACCACAGCCATTATGACGCTTACACAAGGGGGCCTACCTCTACAAGTCAGGCTCGGACCGAGATCCGGGGGGCTCCTGACTCCCATGGTACCGTGATTTAGGTCCTGGTATGGACTACCGCTGGTCCAGCCGCTAACAAGGCCTATGACCGGAAACTTGTGACTGATCAAATCGTTGCAACCTTCGACCAGTACTTTGCTCTGCCCCCGCTTTTTACTAGACAACGTCATTGATGGGAGAAGCCTTGATAATTGGGCGGGTGCCCTCTCGTTTGGAGAAGTCAAAAGTGAAGACAATGTTGATTTTCTTTTACAATTCCAAGGTACATTCTTCACAAAGAGTTCGAGTACGTTCCGCCGCGCCGCCCAAACAGTTAACGCACAATTCTGGCATCGTATTCGGCCAGAATATCGAGCAGAAAGAAGTTAGCGTTTGCTGCACAATAATGCGCCATCTTTTGGCTAAAAATCGCATTTTAACAATTAACCACCATACTAGGTGGGTTGAAAAGTAACCTCGTTGACAGCCAGAATGCGCTGCTACTGCACTACACGCTTATGGTGCCTTGAAGTCCCTTCATATTTAGGCAGACATGCAAAATTCAGTGCGATACTGTCTTTAGTTTTGTTTTGACAGCTGATTGTTGTTGACGTGTTTGGCATCATGTTGAGTATGGACAAAAACGATTTTCGTTCTCTCATAAAACACTATTTTTTGAGAGGCAAAACGGCGAAAGAAACAAAAGAAAAGTTGGATAAATATTATGGGGTTAATGCTCCGTCAGATTACACCGTCAAATATTGTTTTCGAGAGTTTCGTGGTGGCCGCAACTCCACTACCGATCAAGTCCGCAGCGGCAGGCCCTCCGGCGGAGGGAGGCTCAATAGTTCGAAAAGGTTATGGCGTCGGTATTTTGGGATTCTCATGGCATACTCTTCGTGGACTACCTTGAAAAAGGAAAAACCATCAACAGCGAGTATTACTGTGCATTATTGGAGCGATTGAAGACCGAATGTCAGAGAGTTTGTCCCGAGGTGAATGAAACGGTATAGCGAACACGGAAATGTTGACGAATTGCCTAAATAGGGGGAGAAACGAAAACCATTCCCAAATGCCGTTGAAAACAAAGTGTTTAATATTTTGGATGTAAATGACAAGGGAAACCGCAGAAGACCAAGGCAAATGTTTTTAGACTTTAGTGCACTACGCATGATGAAACTGTCGTCCAACGAACAGTGAAACATCCCGCAAATGCGCAGATTTATGGGATTTGGATAATCGGTCAAAGAATGATACAACAGAACAAAAAAAGTATTGTCAACATCCGATGAAGTTTTGTTTAGACATAGAAACCGGGACTGGATCCTACAAGAGGAGAGGAGATCCGAAACATCATAGTCAATCAGTCAGGGCTTCAAATTGAAAAATTACGTCTATATGGTGATTAGCCATTTGAGTCCCAAGATGTAAATCCAATTGGAGATGTCTGCGAACTTATGAGGTCGAAGATCACAGGAAAATAATTTGGTGGCAATTACCGTAGAACCATGCAGAAAAATTGACTGTAAGTTGTCAACAAATGTCTGAGACCATAATTGGGAATGATACAACCTAAGTCTAGCGGTTGTTTTCTTTTAGCTCATATTGTAAGTCTGAAATCCTTCATCATCGTAAGGTGGACGGTAATCACAGTCCAAATAATTTCAAAAGAGAGCTTTAAACGGGTAGTGGAAAATACGGATCAATTTCGACTTCCCTGGAACATTTTTTGATTTTTGCACTTTTAAGGTTTGGAGGTCGCAGAGTAGTCAGTTTGTAGTCAACATTTTCAACACAATTAGCGGCATACAAGTATTTAGTTAATTTTTCTTTAAAAGAATTTGTTTTAGTACTTACGGGAGAGTTATCCACCAGCAATATTGGTAAGGTCAAGAGCGGAACTAAAAATACTACAAGTCCTTTCCAGTGATTGCCAAAGAAATTTTTCGTTTCTTCGCCACATGTTAATACCGGTGGGTGGGCAGGACTGAGTGCTATAGCAGGATTCGACCCATTAACTGGCGCAGGTGCATTTTGTATTGAATGCGTCAGATCCAAATTTTTTTGTCTAGAAATTAAAAAAAACAAAAAAACATTATTTAGTATTGATAGTTCCGTGTCAGAAAGACAGATAGGTGGCATCTTACTTGTCCATGGCGGAAGATTATCTGCAAAGAAAAAAAGTTAAAAATAATTTAAATTTAAATATATACAATTGTACAAGGAATAAATAAAAAATAAATTTTGATAATCGAAAAATATAGAGTATGACACATATTGTAGATTTTTGAAGCTTATAGTGAGCAACAAATATATCAAAAAAATATTTCTTGCTCTGCTTTGGTTGCTCAGAAAAATCCGCTCGACATGAAGGACGTCGTCAACTAAGTACCGTCTTTGCAGTTCTCTTAAGTCACTCAACTATCGTCTGAAGTTTTATCACCTAATTAGGACGACTTTCAAGGAAAATTTATATTGGGAAAAGCTTCGGGCACTTTACAACAATATTCGATAATTATAATCTTCGTATGTACGGCTGCTGAACTTTACTGTAGACAGAGTAATTTTCTCCACGAAGATAACAGCGTCGATTCAGTAACTTCGACATATTCGGAGATCAGCTCATTTGAGGATAATGCGGGATACAGCGAGGCCTCCCATAGTGAACTATTAGTACCATCCTTTGAAAAAACTGGTCCTCAAGTTTACAAATATCGAATAAAAACACCCAGACTAAGGATGGCAATACATATAGTATGTCTGGAGCAATAAGTTCTGCTGGCTTATGACGCTATCAGAATGTATTCAACAAAGACGGCGATCGACAGCATTTCATCTACTTCACTATGTCAAGACCGTTTTGCAAACTAAAGAGCAGCTTTATTGAACAGACTGACGATTGATTTAATAAAGAGCACTAACTTAGTTAGTTAACTTAGTTAGTGCTCCCATACGATAGACTCCCTGACCTTACGAGACGAATTAATTGGTCTATCGATGGTGTTTTTGCAACTATTGACACGTAAGGTGAGTGTGTGTGCCTTGATGGATTCAATACATAGTGTGCCATCATCATGGAAGAAAAATGCAATCTCAGTTTCACAGGCTACTAGAAAAACATTTCAGAATATAGCCTGTGGCTGGGTTACCAGTAAAATGCCCACAAGTCTCAAGACTGGCCGCTTATCTGGCTAAATTCATCGAGAATCAATGTCTGTAAATCTGAAACGCTTTTTGCCGAAAAGCTAGTTAATGATCTGTCGTCCCCGAACTACGACAATGAAACGAAGTAACCTGGGCGGGGGCCTATTAGCAGGGAGCAAGCGGATTTAGAGGCTAACAACAGCAATATAAAGTAAATGATATTGACACGAAGGTAGGTAGCTAGCATTACACTTAAGTACTTTAAGTGGGAAAAACGAAGGAAACGTTGTGGACTCAACACCAACCTATCAAAAATGGAACTAGCATTTTTCACAAGTTCAACCTGCCCAAACTGAATGGAGAAGAAATTACCCTTTCGCTTGGAATGATTCTGGACAGGAAACTAAATTGGAACTTTAATGTTTAATACGGCTTCTAACGCTCTCTTTATCTACAAAAGATCCAAAGGAAAGACTAAGGGTTTGAAACACTCAATCTTGTACTGGCTGTATAGAGTGGTGGTGAGACCCATACTCAATAAGACGAAAAATTGGTAATGGTGCAAAGAACAACAAGCGGAGCGTTCTTGCCTCCATACCACTTCTATGGCGGCACTGGACACCTTTATGCTATTTGTACCGATTGATTTACAGATCAACTTACTTGTAACATCACACACCGCTCACCGAGGGTTAGATGAAATTGTCTATGGGTTGATTTGGGCATTCCGTACGATTTCATATTATTTCCAGAAAGCGAAACATGATAAAGAGATGCAATAATAAGTGCAACGAAACTGCTATCTACACAGATGGAAAAAGAACGGCAAGAGGAATAGGTTTTCGTATTTACTGTGCAAACACTGATCCAAAGGTGTCCATACGACAGAGATATAGTGAATGGACTCCATATCTGGTAGGGAAATCGTCAACATCAATAACTAGGCTGGAGCTGAAAGCACTAGAATCCACTAACATCAATTCTGACAGTTTGGAGCTATCGAGCAATCATTATTCATTATTCAGGAAGAACCTAGACTTCAGATTATCCTTGGTTCCAGTCCAGAGCTATATTTGAGAAGATCTGCTAGTAAACGAGCTAGCATGCAGAGCAGAGTAGTTAGAATTATTTAAGGGTGTGCAATATACATCAAACCCCCTATAAAAGATAAAATTTAAAGCAATATGGTAAATTTTTTTTAAGAGAAATTCTCAAACTTCACACGGAGCAACTGAGGACTTTTGTGAGGATCCTATCAGGACAGAAGGCGAAAATCGGTCAAAAAGAACGTTTGCAGACTCTGTTTCAACTGGCAAGCCAAGGAGGTCATGGCGCATTTACTGTGCTATGTGAAGATGTAGCCAGAAATCTGAGGAGGTTTTTAGGAAAATGTATATCTTTTTAAATTCAGAGTAAATAGACTACAGGAACTATAAATTCCTACTCAGTTTCTGCAGGGAAATTTCTTCATTTCAATTGGTGTCTAATGTTGTCTTACAATACTAACAATACGATAGTCTAACCTCCTCCAGTGTAAGCTCAAACGTCTTCGCGGACTCCTTTGTACCAGATCCATCCTGTTTTAGTTACCTACCGAACTTCTCCAATGGCCCACTTCTCTCTCATATTTTTGATCCGTCTTATATCGAACATAAATTACACCAACTCAATGACGAATTCACACCCAGCCCAGATGGCCTCCCTGCCATATTTCTTAAAAAAATGTTCTTCCTCTCTTTCCCTTGCCCTTTCTAATCTCTTCCGTCTATCCCTTTCACAAGGAGAATTTCCTCAGGTTTGGAAATCCTCCTTCATAACCCCGATCCACAAGAAAGGATCAAAGAATGAAATAACCAACTATCGTCCCATCGCTAAACTCTCCCATATACCCAAACTCTTCGAAAGTATTTTGTATGAAGCTCTAAGCTTCCAATGCAAATCACTTATTTCCCCTAGACAACATGGCTTCTTAAAGGGTAGGTCAACCACCACAAATCTCGTTGAATTCGTATCCTTTGCCCTCTCTGCCCTAGAGAATGGCAATGAAGTCGATTCGTCGAAAGTCGAAAACCGTTTTTACAGTGTTCGTTTTAGGTCAGCCCAGTCCGCTCCATTTTTGGCCACCTCTGGAGTTCCACAAGGCAGCCATCTCGGTCCCCTTCTTTTTATATTAACCATAAATGATCTCGATATGATCATCAAACACTCGTCTGTCTCCCTTTACGCCGACGATACCAAATTTTTCAAAACCATTTATTCTCCCCATGACTCTTTCCTCCTTCAACAAGATCTTGATAGTTTTTGGATCTGGTGCCTCAAAAATTCTTTGGAACTTAACATCCCCAAATGCCAATCCATCACCTTCTCACATAAGCGGAACCAATCTCCTGCCCGACTCTATCTTCTCCATAACCAACCTATCACCTCCTATCGGAATTTTGTGTGATAGCGAGCTCAACTTCCGTTTGCATATGGATGAGATAATCCTCAAAGCCAACTCTGCACTAGGTTTTGTAAAGCGGTGGTCCAAAGAATTCACCAACCCATACGTGACCAGGTCCCTCTATATTACCTTTGCTCGCCCCCTCCTAGAGTACGCCAGTCAAGTATGGTGCCCATATCATTGTGTTCATATCTCGAGAATTGAAAGCATTCAGCGTCGTTTTCTTCGATTTGCTCTTCGAGGTGTGCCCTGGGACGATCCTTTTAATCTGCCCCCCTATCAAAATCGTCTCAACCTTATCAACTTAAACACCCTCGAAGATCGCAGAGATGCATCAGACTTTCTCTTCATTCATCGACTCCTTTAAGGTCACGTTGAATGCGCATCCCTTCACAACTCCATTTTCCTCAACACTAACCCTCGTAATCTACGTACCCCTCAACTCTTCTATCTACCAACCCACCACACCTCCTACGGCGCGAACGAACCAATCTCCCGTATGCTACGTCAAATCAACTCAAACCCTACCGTCTTTGACTTCCACCGCACCACTTCCTACTTCAAATCTGTTCTCCTTCACCACTCCAACAACCTTAGTTTTAAGTTTTAGTTTAAGTTTATTTTTTAAGTTATAGCTTGTATTAAGCCGAATAAAAGGGGGCATTCGCCCCCACCAAAATTAAATTTGCAACACTGTGCCCAGCCTGCAAAATGCATTCTATATAGTATAGTAGCACGGTTATTCCTCCAGCCATCATTATTTCCAAGTTCTCTTTCTACCGATTTAATCACACCACGATCAATTGTTCTTGAAACAGTTCAACCGGTGATTCATCGGTAAAAAGGATTCGGTTCAGTTCCTTCTTTTATAAGTCGAGCACAAAATTGTTTGCGGAAACAATGGAAACGCAGTAGAAGCAGAGCAAACATTGTTAAATCACTGAATTTGAAACTGAATTGTTACAATAGAAATCCTTTCGTTATAAGCACTCGGAAACAGTTATGCTCGAAACATCAACAGAAAACATCACTTGTTTCGAAATAAAACTCCAATTTAACTTACTTCATTTAACTTTTGACAGAAGACTACTATTAATTTGAATTTTTAAATACTGGGTCACTGTTTAAAGTTTTCACTTTGAGCTCTCACCACCAAATGAACATTTTTCAATGAATCTTCCGGTTATATACAATTAATATCAAAACTAAACAGAAATTCATAAAAACACTAAATTTTTGTGAAAAGTGTTAAACTTCTACTAATTCCTCGGATGGGTGTACAGAAACTCTTGGACCGCACTGTACTATCTATGATGTCTTATATCATTTAAAAAGTACGCTTTGATGATAAGGTTTAGGGATCATTTCTATCAGCTGGCATGTGGAAGTATGTTAGCCGGTTACTATCTTAAATCATTATCAAAAATAAATATCTGTGGCGTGCTCAAATAAATGTACCGCCGCCTGTGATTTGCAAAAAGAAATGTTGATAAAATAATATCAAATAACTTACATATACTCGTACATATTTAAAAAAAAAACTTATGAGATTTTCTTTTTCGGATTATGTACCTGTTTTGGAATGTTTAGCTTCGTGTTCCGAGGATTAATTGCTTTCACATTTTTTTTGTGATGTATCTATTTGCATGCACTTGAAATGACATAAAGATTCAGCCGATTAAAATAATACAGCTATTAACATATCTTCCATACAATTTAACAACAGTTAAGAATTTACAACGATCTTGCGGATTGTTACGTCGCAAATGATTGAAAAACATGAGTCAAGATGGAAAAAGAAAATATGGAAATGTTTAATTAATGAGATAGTGAGACCTAATGAGACAGAGGTTGTAAGCGAATCTATTAGTAAACAGCTACTGATTACTTAACAGTGATTTAATGATTGTACTTAAAAGATTAAAATTAAATCAAATCAAATCTTAACGACCACAAGATCACTTGAATTTAAACTACATACGAGTAAATACCTCACACAACAATGAGGTTATTTTGACTCATGATGGAACGATAGTTAGTTGGTAGATAGTGATTGGTGATTGGTGTGTATTAATTTTTAAAATTCCACTGATAACTATAACGATAATTGGATAAGGCGAAAACGGTATTATAATTGTCTATTCGAATGTTACACTGCCATATTCGTACAATTATCTGATGAAAACGATAAATAGGTGTTATGTAGAGTAGGTCAGATTTAAGCGGTTGCTACTGGCCCCTGTGGATGTTTCTATGATCAATCTCTACATGAGAAAACGCTGTAGTCGCTGTCACATTGCATGTTACTCCTCAAGGAAATACAATGTTGGCTAAAAGTAATTTCAAGAACTGATAATTTTTATCATGGAATATTGTTTAATATGTGCATTGCTTTGTTCCGTGCTTGGTTTTGTTCTTATCTGACCTATGTACGTACTGAAGGCGCTCTAATTCTTAAGTGCATTTATATGACCGGCACACCTCAAATGTAGTTAAGCCTCATTAAGACTGATAAAATTGCTTTTGGTTTTTAGTTGAATTATGATGTTTAAAGTTAAAAACTCATATAGGGGTTACATTAAATAGAATCATCCTCTATCACAATCATTTAAACGTTTCTCCCGATCACCAAGTGGAAAATCCATGTGTAAGGTGTCGATCAATATTTTCTATATAAAGTGAATTACTCAGCTCCTCCATTTCTGGGTAAACTGAACAAGCTGAACGGATATGTAGGTCAGCTGGGAACAATCAATACACAGTCCCCTGTCACGAGAGGCATAATTGAGTCTATATAAGAAATTACTACAACTCTATGACAGAACAAGCTGAAACTGGCCGTAATCTTTGTACTTAATTGATTTCGAATATTATTGTAATATCGATAACAGAGAGTCTCTTAATAGAGCAGAAAAAAGTGCAGAAACAGAGAGCATTTTATAGGGTGACCAGATAACAATTGTTATGCTTCAGCAGCTGTCAAAGTTATTAATGACATCCAGCTGTCAAAATATTTAGCAAGATTTGTCATTTCATCATGAATCGTCGTTTTACGCTTGCCGAACGTGCGGAAATTATTGGAAAATATTATCGAAATTCCGGCTCAGTTGTAGACACGCAACGTGAATTTTGTCATGAGGTTGGTCGTCATCATGGCTTTAGTGTGCATGCATTTCGTCGCACCATGGAAAACTTTAAGCGGGAGTACACTCATTTGGATCTTAAGCCACCAACCAGGCAGAGATTGGTGTGAAATGAAGAAAACATAGGCGCCGACCAGTATCGAAGAAGACCCAGAAATGTCGAATGATCAGTTGAATTGGGCATTGCCAGAGAGACAACCCGGCTTACTTTGTGGTTGAATTTGGGCCTACATGCGCTGACGCAAGAATTGAAGCCGGACGACCACAGAAAACCTTGTGAGTTCGGTAATTGGGCACTGGAAATGTTGGCCGGAGATCCGGATTTTGGCCAAAAAATTGTCTTCTCGAACGGGGCACATTTTTGGATCAGCGGCTATGTCAATATGCGAAATTGCCGTTATTGGAGCGATCACAATGCGGAAATATTCGGCTAACTATGAAAGATTGACTGTTTGGTGCGGTTTATGACATGGCGACATCATTGGACATTATTTCTTTCGAAATGAGGAAGGAGACACAGTTACCGTCAATGGTCTCAGGTATAGAGCGATGTTAACCGAATTTCTGTGGTCAGAACTCGACTAAATTGATATATCCGAGCTGTGGTTCCAACAAGACGGCACTACATGCCATAAAAGCGACGCAACGCTCGAAGTTGTGAGGGAGAAATTTGGCAATTAGTTCATCTCACGGCGAGCGTTCGTTAATCATGCAATCTGACACCACTCGATCATTTTCTCTGGGGTTACGTCAAGAATAACGCCGCACATATTGGACCGAGTAATCAAAAATTGGACGGACCGCTTGAAGCACTGCCAGCGAAGACGAGGCGGCTATTTGAATGATGTACTATTCCACATATAATGGCATGAACGTAGCTTCAAAATAAAGCTAGAATCAATTTTATACCTCGCACTGTTTAAATTTTTGTTGATATCGTTCTTATCTGGTCACCCTTACGGTGTAACTTCGATGTTACAAGTCACTTCAGGAAGAAATTATATTCCCAGAGACAAATTTAAAAAAGACTTTAGTATTTGAGATGATTTGGGCAGTATTCTTGCTCTAGTTCACCAAATTCAAAAACTTTGCAAAAAGTGATTTCACTTATGGTCTTTGATTGGTAGAACCAGGAGCTTAATTGACCTTCGTACAGAGTTATTGTTTCTAGGAGGAAATTTCAACACTTAATCGATTTAATTTTTCAGTCTTACTTTACTTAAGGGAGCTCTAGATCCGGGTTAGACCTGGGCTTCCACTTCAACACCTCTCCATATTCAACGCTAACACCTCTCTCTATTTGCGCTAATCGCCTCCAGTTGGATACATTGTATTGGTTGAGATTTACTCTACCTAACCCGTATCTAGTAAAGGGCTGACCAGAATGTGAATTTGAAGCTTGAATCTGTATCTGACTTCGAATTGTCAAAAGTTGAATACATGTATAGCCGTAAGCGCTAACACAATGCATATCTGTGTGAATCTGTATCTCGAAATTGAACAGCACCCAACTTCGAGATACAGATTCGAGATTGACGTGTATCTGCGTTTGACAGCAATTCAAGATTCAAGCTTCAGATTCACATTCTGGTCAGCCCTTAATGCTTTCATAGTTGGCCTAAGTAAGCCCGGAACAGAAGGATAGGGGCAAAGCAGCTTATAATAGGTTAGGTTAGGTAAAAGAGGCTGTTGGAAAGACCAACTCACTTAGGTCTATTGGCCCATTATGATCTGTAAACCTCCTACTCATGGAACCAATTTGAACTTATGCTGAAGCGTAGGAGACTGTTTCTTTCAATCGCTTAAGTCATTGTAGAAGAAAGCCCCACAGCTATGCTGGAAGTGGCCCTTGACATTTTACCCTAGCATACATGTATAGTATATGTTATAAGGAAGGGCATTAGGCCTATGCAACAGCAAAAAGATCCAACTATGCACATAACTCATAGACTCATGAAGATCCTTGAAAAACTTCCGGTACAATCCTAACCAACTCAGTGTTCCTCGAAGCTCGCTTCTTGGCGAGAGAAAAATCCATCCCGTTCACTCGATTAAGATTGCCTTATTCTGAATCGGGATTATTCTTAAATCTATCAAATGACAAATGCGACAGAAGCCGGCATTTGCGACTACAAACTTTCTCAAAGATTTGGACAATCAGTTTCTATCGTTCGAGTAGAGGTTTATGATTTTGTGCTCTGAGACAAAGGATCACGCATCAATATTTTTTTAGATAGCTTAACAGTCCTTAACACTCCGAGAAAGTCGAGAAACTTTGAATCTGTCTGTATATCGCCCTGTAATATACGAGTAATATGCTTATCAAAATTAAACTTATGACACATCGGTCTCTAGATATATTATAGAAACAATAAATGTCATACAGAGCAAACAAATGAGGACTGAACTTCAACAATGGGAACGTCAAAATTGCTTCAGACATGTCAAGAAATTCATTAGCAAAAATCATCCCAGTAACGATCAAAAATACGGCAAAAATCCTGGCCGATCAAGCACAACCTGATGAAAATGGGGTTAGTCCCACCAGACACATGCCGAGACAGCTTTGAAGACAGCGAAGTAGCACAATATGTGCTGTGGGTGTACCTTGTCAATACCTTATATAAGGACCTCTACGAGTATAAAGGCTTTACACGCTTCTTAGCAGTGACAATCTTAGGCTTCATCCACGCACTAGATTAGTAGCAACACAATCTGGTATAAGAGCTTTGAGAGCACACTGACAGTTCTCAATGACTTTACTGGAATTGTACTCGAAATACTAGATATATGGCGAACAGCATTCATGATCACTAACAAGTACAAGGTTCTGTAATCAGAGGAATACTATTTCATTTTGCCGTGAACGAAAGAATTAAGTTCCTTCTCGTTGATTCTCATGTTTTTATATAGGCAATTGCCCTCAAAGTTGATGACTTATCCGCTTGAAATCCATTGCGCAGTGTACAATTTTATTAAATTTGTTTGGTATTTATCAAGAATACAAGTTTGTTGAATATACATCGTGACATTTATCATATATATGTATTTCTACGTGTACATGCGAATATGTTTGCCTCCCCCATTGATATCTTGATTTCAATGCCTCACTCATATCTATAACGAATTTATTTGATATTCTTGAAGAATTCAATTAGAACTTTTATCAATAATAGGTATTGCCAATTAACAACTTTTCATTTAACAATAACTATGTTTGCAGAAACTCTTATTCAGATAAATCAATTAGATTCGCTTCGACTTGTGTTGATAGTAAATATTTTAAACAATTTCAGATCGCGATTTATGGATGATCAAAATGACATATTGTAAAGTCGTGCTTTGTACATAAAAACGTTACATTGTAACCAGAGACGACTTACAATTAATAAAACCACAACAAATCCGAAAGATTCGTTGTTTCTTTTTGCGGTTTGTTTCATAAGAGTCACGAGATGTAAATCACCGATAGGTACAGATCGAATGATCTTTTGTTAATTAGTTTGTTTTTTTTATTAGTTTATATTTTTATAGGTCGTTATTAAAACAAATAGCAAACACATAAGCGTACGAATACTTATTTATAGTTATAAGTTTCCGCTTTAAGCTGTGACCTTCGGAATTGAACATGCTTCTGGGCAGATGGTCAAAAGTCATTTTAGATCAATGTGAGAACGTGCCATTTTTTTTTTAATTTAAATTCTGACACTTTCCAAAAATTTAACAACAACTTTCAATGAACATTAAGAATGAGTTATAAGTTCAATGGTAGGTCTACATGGTTACACAAAGTGACAAGGCAACAATAATGCGGTTGTTTACACGTTCAGTGACCCACGTGGCTCGAGATTGTTGGAGAATTTTAAATATTCCGATTCGTATGAATACCATATCTTAGTGTCTTTTGTTTAGATATATTTAGAAGTCGTGTCTAGTAGTCAATTGTTTGTTGTACTCGTCTCAAAGTTCTATTCAAATATTATGATTTAGACAGCAAAGACATCCTCGGAACGTCGTGTTTGCTACTTCAAGACGTGACCGGAATGAACTTTTTGAACACATTTCAGTTATCTAACAAAAACACAATTGAATGCTTCCTAACATCCTTAAATCCCTAAAATATTCACACACCAACCAACAGGACTACCAGAAAATTGCAGACCCAAGTAATTGGAGTGAGATTTTAGTGTCAAATCTTTTTCGGGTTTCAATTTCTATGGCTAGTCGAACCTGTTTCATATTAACAAAAGAGTGTCAATTAGATTTGGAGTTTTAATTTATAATAAAAAGCGAATAAATACGAACAATATGTCCCGACAGATATATTAAACTTAATTAAAACGCAATTTCTTCATCTCGAAAAATTTCCATTGGGTTTCTCCAAATTTAAGTTGCCAACATCCATTAGATTGGATCCAGAATATGGAGAAAATTTGACCTTCAAAGCTGATACGACTTTCCATTTTTTTTGCATTACTTTTGCGCCATCTATTGAGGAAAGGTGTATTCTATGCCATAGCCTCAAAAATCATTCAAACGGTTGTGATTCATTCCATCGAGTTTAGAGTCCTTTAGAACTTAAAACAAAAAGTAAGGACTATTCAAAGGGTGTGCAAATCATCAACACCGCATTGGTCGGAAATGTTATTTTCAAATTTTAGATCAAGTAGATGTCAGAAGGAAAAATAAATAAATAACTACGGTCCCGACTACGAATTAGCGCATTAGTGTATTAGAATTTGTCCTTGTTGCCTAAAGATGTGGTTTCAGCTGACCTGATCCGTTCTAAGGCGGCTTAAAATAAATTATATAGAGACACGCTGTAGATACAATAAAATTCCTAGGAAATCCAACATCGACTTGGACCACTATTTTTTGCCGTCAAGGTACATGCAGTGTGGATATTAAAGTTTTTCTGCACTTCTTAACTTATTCGGCTTAATACAAGCTATGGCTATGACTTATAACTATGGGCAAACTAAAACTTATGAAAACGGTGGATCTGTTATGCGATCTACTTTAAGGACCGAGGGTGCTGTGGTTGGAATCGAAAATGATTAGGCCAGAATTGGAATTCAGCAACATACCAACCAATGGGTCATTAGATTGAACAGACGGGGGAATCATAAATTTCGAGAATTAGCGATAAGAAACAGACTTGCAAAGAGATGCGCAATAGACAGAATCTGAGAGGAGTCAATAAATGAACAGAATGTCCTTTAACTCGCTGAGTTCTTCAAAGGTATTCAAATTAATAAGGTTGAGGCGGTCCCAGGAGACCACGAAGAAAACGACATTGAATGATTTCAAGTCTGGACACATAAACTCGCTGATGGAGGGACTACGCTTAACTGATGTACTCATCAGAGGGCGGACAACGGTAATCTGGTCACGTAAAGGTCGAGCATCGTTTGATAAGGCCAAGAGATGCGTTGGCACTTAGGATTAGCTTACGAATATGCGAAAGAAAATTTAGCTCCCTGTCGTATGGAAAGTCAAGCTCGCAGAGGAATTGAAAAAGGGGTACAGATTGACCGTGGAGAAGACGAAGGCAATTGAAAGCATTAGACTCTGGTAAATAATGAGGCATCAAATAGAAAACCTATCAAGCTCAACTTGAAGAAATATGGTGTCTTGAGCATAGAGTGTCATCAGCATAGAGCGAGAAGGAGGAGTGTTTAATAACTGTTTTAAGATAGTTTATAGTTGGGATAAAAAGAAGAGGACCCAGATGATAGCCTTGTGGAACATCAGAGATGGCCAAAAATGGAGCCGAGGTGGTGCATCTATCTATAACGAATTTTTTTTAAAACCCAGGTGCAGAAATTCGCCCAGAACTAATCACTTATAACGGCTGGTACAAATCCAAGTTTATTTTTCAATCATATGTTATTTTGCCACTGACGCCTGACGGCTCTTTCTCGCTAGAAATTGCCTGTCGATCAGTATCCGCCGAACGAAATGAATCGTTTTACGCTTGAACAACGGTGGGAGATATTGCAAAATTATTTCAAAATTGAGTGCTATGTTACCCACAAAGTCCTGTACGCAAGTTTGTGAGACTGGCTTGCTTGCGGACAACATCGGTTGTGTTTTCATCTCAACTGCTATGTCAACAAACAAAATTGCCGCACCTGGGGGTCGAAAAACCCGCACGTGATTGTCGAGAAGCCAATGCATCCGCAGAGAGTGAGTGTTTGGTGTCGATTTCGGCGTGGTGGGATCATTGGCCCATTTATTTCGAAAATGCTGCTGACGTTTTGCATCAAATGTGAGTACTACAGAGCCATGATTACCGAACTTTTATGGATTGAAATTGAAGACATGGACTTGGCCGAACTTTGGTTTCAGCACGATAGCACACCATGCCACATAGCCCATCAAACAACCGCGCTTGACGATGTCAATTGGTCACCTCGGAACTGAGATTTGACACCGTTACTTTTTCGGAAGAACTCCTAGGGAAATACCACTTTTAAAAACAGCGCCGAGAGAATCCTATCAAATTCGCCAAAGAACATCTAAAAAAAATTGTCCCAGGAAACGAGAAAAATATAAATATTCTTTGCTCCGATGAAACAAAAACAAATTTTGTGAGATAGGTCAGTTGTTGTTGTTGTTGTCGAGTTGTTACATCAGGTAAAACCGCAGATCTAGGGGTGATTTGGGAATATTTAGAGTTGGTATGGTGTAGACTAATATTTTTGATATACGGGACCATAGACAAGCATTTGTACTGTTGGGAGTGCCACTAAACAGACGGTTTATGTACGTTACGACTCAAAGCATATGTTTATAAGTTTATAAGTTTTAAAAATCGCAGTTTTTGATCGAATTTAACAAGCTATTTGTTGGTCTCGTTGTTCTGTTCGTAATTGTAGGCAAGAACAAGAAACGACCTTCAACAGCTAGACCTAAATCGAGCAGTAACTCTACAAGAAAGTTCGACATATCATAACATAAGAACAATATCAGCGCAGATCATACCACACATTTCAGGATCATTCAAAAAGAGGTGTAATTTTAAAATTCCCGCCATTGTTGAACTGTCAACATTCAACTAAAATCCACACGCGCACAACGTCTTGAAATAGTGAAAATTCACTACAAAAACAGTGAAAATATCGCGGAAAAGTTTCGTAAAATTTGCACTGCTCGTAGTCATCATCAAATGTCTTCTCGCACACGTCTCGGACAGGCTAGTGATGTGAAGACTCCAACTCGTGTTCGTCCGGCTGGGTCAGCTGAAAATATCGCCGCCGGAACTGAGAGTGTGACTAAAAAAAAACCTAGGTCTGTCCATTTCGAGACGATCACAGGAACTAGACCTGTCCGCAACCACTTGACACCGCATTTTGCATAAATATATTGGCAGACCACGCACAACGCCATACTTTTGCATTTATTATTAATTAATTCATTAATTATTCTAAGTGTGGAGGCTCATTTCCATTTGTCTGGGTGCGTAAAAAAACTGGCTCCAAAAGCCCGAGAGGAATAGTGGAGCAACCTTTTGATCTACAACGAGTGACAGTTTGGTATGATTTTTGAGCTGGCGGTGTCATTGGGGCATATTTTTGCCAAATTGATGCAGTTTCAGTGAATGAATTGCGTTACCGAACCAGGTTGACAGACTTTTTTTTGCGTAAAATTCATGTCATGGACATAGACGACGTTTATTCTTAGAAGGACGCCGTCACATGCCACAGAGCTGGTGAAACAATGGCTCTATTAGGCGTCGAGATCGTGCAATTTAACATCAGACTCTTTCTTTTGGGGTTATGTTAAAAATAATATTATGTTATGTTAAAAAAATAATTAAAAATAGAAATCCAAAGTTGGGATCTTCACTGATGTACTATCAAAATTTCATGACATTTGGATGAATAGAAGCGGAGTTATTGTGCCTGAAGTGACAGTATGTTTGTGTCACCGGTACAAAAATGAGTGACGACCAAAAATTACAAATAATTCAACATTCAAAGGGCATACGTCATCAAGAAGAGGCCAAAAACAACAAAAACTTCCATTACAACATTGTGACTAGTGATGAAACGTGGTTTTTTAATATGATCCAAAAGCCAAGCGCCACAGTTCCGTCTGGTGAGCCAAAACCCGAAAAATCTCATTTGGGAAGTCAAAAGGAGAAACGATGTTGATTTGCTTTTATGATTCCAAGGGCATTGTCCACAAAGAGTTCGACTTTTGTCCACCGGGCCAAACATGCAAAATTCTATCTTCGTGTTTTGAACCGTTTTCGTATTCATCATATTCGGCCAGATATCATCGACCAACACTTGTCACCGACTTTTTTTTGGCATTTTACCTACTAACCACATCCCGTATTCGCATGATTTGGCACCGTGCGACTTTTACCTTTTCGAAGAAATCCATTTGCCGATGAAAGGAAAGCGTTTTGTGAATGTAGAAGGTATCCCAAAGGCTTGTATCGACATTTGCTTGTAAAGGACATCCCGGCCGACTTTTTTTTTATAATTAGCGCGAGCTTAAAAGGCTGCTAAACCCTTAAAATGTTTGAATACAGCGCAGGCGAAGCAAACTTAGGGAGGAAAAAGAAGAGAGGTACCGATGCACATTGGTCTAAAATGTTTGCAGGTTGTAATGACTAAAAATAGAGAGATCGGCAGAGCATTCCATAAGCGGGTTATACGTCTAAGAAAAGAATCACGATATTTTAGAGTACGTCCGAAAGTGGGCTTAATTGAGGGTCTACTGATGAGCACTCATAGCGAGACCGGTGTTACCGTTAAAGGTTTCAAGGAGCGATTTCTATGGAGCACTGGTGGCGGAAATAGCGATAAAACAGAGTGAGATACGAGACAATACGTCGGTGTTCGAGGGTGTCTATTGACTGGGTGATATTAGCATCACCTATGAGTTTTGGTTTTGAATCCTATATATCAGGTGCAGGGATGTTTTAGGCGCACCTGACTAGATGTGGACATTTTGAGTGGATAAATACCTTACATATTGAGGCCAGATCAGAGGGGGTGAAATATTTCTTACATCGCTTGAGGGAACCTAGACATTTCGCTGCATTTTTGACGACACTGAATATGTGGTTATTGCAACGTCAGTTGACATTGACACGCAGAGAATGGAAAGTTTTTCGGTTGTCATTCAATGGATAATGACTGGGCAATTAAATTTCGCTTTAGCGATATGGAATCATTAAATTCCACTCTGTTGATAGTTCGGCAATTGCTAATGGTGTTAATATCGGAATTTAATGAACTTAGAATACGCTGCCGTTCCCGTTATACAGCCGGCGACCACGGACGTGAGTCCAGGAACGAATATGGAAAGCTGAGAGCATTGTCGTCAGCAATGGAATACATTGGATTCGAAGTGACATATAAGAGATCATTGATAAAAATTAAAAAGAGTGTCGGAGATAGAACGGAGCCCTGGGGTACACCAGCATTTCTTTTGTGAATATCAGACTTGAAACTATCCAAGAAGAAATCCATTGAAGAAATGCACGCATTTTCGACAGTTCTGAGATACGCTTGAGGAGCTCTTGGATAGCAGTGGAGTTACCAATGAAAGTGGCAGATATTTTCAGGTCTCTTGGTGGAATATCGCAAATGGCCTGATTCCAAACTCAGTCAAATGCCTGAGAAATATTAAATGCAACTATCTTGCTTTCACCAGATTGATGTACGCTTTGGTTCCACTTTCCGGTGAGATATGTCATCAAATCACCAATGGACCTGTGGCTACGAAAACCTTGAAGAATTTTTCGTGTTTCAGGATTTCATAAGCTGACGGTTTATCAACGTCTCCATGACCTTGGAAAGAAGGAAAATAAGTGCCTGCAGTGAAGATTCGACGCACTCAAGTGGAGACAAAGCACGATATGAAAGTGTTCAGCTGGCCACAACGTGTGCAGCAAGCAGATTGGCCTTTTCCAAAGAACGGACGGCTAGAATGTCGTTATAAATGAGGCAGAATGACCGAAACTGTTTACTACCTTTGGGACATTGTAGTATTGTTTTGCCTCAGTTTTTGGTCGTATTGGATTTGTTTTTTTTGAAAGACGTTGTAGTCATTCCTGGCTTGTTTGAACTTTTTTCGGTATTCTTGAAGGATGAGGAACCCCAGAGTTTGTACTTTAGATTAAAATAAAAATATTACCACTTTTCATAAAAATGTTGCGCTTTTCTATCGATTTAAAATGGCACCTCTTGTTGGATAACCCTATAAAGTTGTAAGTTGCTGATTATATTGTATATTGTCTCAAGCCAAAAACTCCACAGATAAGCAAACCTCTTGAAATAGTTGCTGCACTGAGTTTTATTCTCTGAAATTCGTGAAGTATTTGGCTCTGTGTTTGCCAGCGAAATATGGAAAACCAGAATTAAACCGACGTTGTACGAACAGTACTGCGCATCCGTCAAAAAGTCAAAATTCATTAGATAAGGTGACTCGAATATATACAAAACCCTAGCCCGAAGAATCCATATATGTATAAGGTTGCTCATAATCTACTTGAAGCTGCCTTACATCACTATCCACCCTAATGTGACTTCGATGATCCTTGATGGGCCATATTACATCGAAGTATAATTCCTACTCAAAAACGTTTTTTATCTCGAGCAATTGCCTAAAGAAGAACCTTAAGATACTTCATCAAATAGCCGGAAATACCTTCAATTCATGTGCACTTACAAGAGCGATGACACTTTATAAAGTTCAACCTAAAAATAGACTCCTCCAGCCATGACAACGAATTATGTATAGACTACGAGTATTTCTGAAATTCAAATCACTCCACCGTTTAAGTCTTCGGCAAATCCACAATTGTCGTATACGTGATTGGTTTTTTTATTATTTCAAATTATAATAAGTTCAGTGAAGCCAATACGTATCCAAAATAAAGAACTATCCACCAACGATTAAAAGCACTGCAGAAATCGAAACTACTAACTCTAAAGCACATGTGCTCGTGAACATGTCATCGTCACCTTACGCCATTATGCGACTTTGAACTCAAACACCCTGACCATAATTCGAATGACTTTGATCGTTCGTTAAGGTAAACTACAATACAAATCTACAACCGCATCTACTACGAGTATACTCGTATTTTACTGTCCAAATCCATTAGTCACAAAACGATTTGGTGCACTTTACGAATATAACACACACACACACACACGCATGATTGAATGGAACCGAAAAACGAGGTCTGGACAAGCCCCCTAGGCAGCAAACTATATACGTATTCTACTACTCACTTGTTACTTGCCGCTAACTTGGCGCCGTATACTCAGAAATTTTTTTTTATACTTTACACGTTTTGACTTAGAAAAAAAAATTGAACTTTACTACGATGGGTTAGTTAGATTTGGTGGTTCGTGGTTCTAGAACAACCCTTATACTACCCTCACTTGTCTCCGTACGTAATTCTATTTTCGCGAACCCGAGAGCCGACTTTAAGGTCTTCTTACTGCTTAAGCAGCGATAAACGTTATGCCAATCTACCTGAACTTGTGAATCAATTTTCGGGATTTTATCTACGAGTATCTCTTAGCATATCACCGATTGTAATTTATCCATCACGAGTAGACTTTCTCGTTTCTTTTTTTCTTTGTCTTTCTTTTGGTATCTCTACTCTAATATGTGACAAAGTCTCGGTCACATGGTCTTGGTTTTTGGTTTGCGGATTCCTTACGCGATAATTAAGAAAATCGATGTGAAAATGAGTGGCTAGACGTATCCATGTATTCCAAACAACTACTTATGTCACAAGGTGTAAGCAATTAAGGACGGTACAAAAACAAAAAAACAAAAAACATCCCAGTTGTGCCACTTGAACCCACGTATCACGGTATTGACGAGTGTCCTCAGAAAATCTCAATCTTGTATTTGCTTACTGGCTCTTCGTGGAGCATCTAATAGATTGTGCACATGTTTAAACTTTGGGGAGCGCTCTTTTCGATTGATACCATATGTGTACTCGTATATCGCGGTTAACTCTATGTTTGTATTGGGTATTGGGGTACGAGTCTATTATTGACACAAGATACTCGTAATAGAGGTTACGCGCGCACTGCCGTCGAATATGGATATTTAATGGGCCGTCGGCCATAACAGACAAACGGAATTGGCTCATTGCGTCAATGGGGCATGTGGTCTGATACAAAATTGTATGCCTCTTTTGGTTTTTTTTTTTTGGTAATTTTTTTCCTTTATTGGAGTGTATGGCACAGTGAATTAATTGTAGAAAAGCGTCAATTGATTGTAGATTTTGTTTTTCTATTTTTCTCTTACAAACAATTGATATATGTAGAATAAAAGGGGCCAAGATAAATGGGATCCATGTTTCTATTTTGGATGTCGACAAATAGAATAGAAGCAAACACGACATGAGGTAATAGTGAAGGGCGTACTTGCTCTTTATGGTGATCTAAAATAGGGAAAATCTAACAAACCACGGTGTAGGCATTTACTCAATGTTTAGATAGAATGTGCGCATTTTCAAAATTAAATATGTTTTTAGATTTAGAAGAACAACATACACATGCCTATGGTTTTAAAGCCTAGTCAATATTAGTGAACATCTGTGTAAACCAGTTCCGGCAAAATGTATCAACTTTCCAACTGCCAACGTTTGAAGGTCTCTGCTTGACAGCTGACTTTAAACTTGCGTACGTAGTTTCTGGTTTGTCACACTGAGCTCACGCGCTTGATATTACCAAACATCCCATTTAGCTTTAAATGCCTACGCGAATAATCCATCGACGCTGACGGCTTTGTTGTATCCGAGGCGTTTGTTTCCATTTCGGAGGATGACAATTTTTTATAATTGCGCCTCTCTGGGCTACAGGTCCTGATTTATGGTGCAGGAGACTTGCCATGTATACTATCCACTTAGCAATCTCCGAAGAGACAAGGGAGAGCAGTTAATCGATTTTTGGAGGCACTTTGTTTGAGAACCGGCCTGCCACAAGATCAGCTATGTCATATTTCATAGTCAGAGAACATCAAACCAGATTAGCCGACGATTTAGAAGCTGTCCTTATGACGTCCGTAACACTATCATATGGTATCTAAAATACGCCTTCGTTTTGCATCCGTGACTGCAACCTTGCCAACATGATCACTATACTCGAGTGAGTAATTCCAACAGAAAAAAGGCCCCGGTGTACTGGTGGACGGAAGAATATCGCACTTCGGTGAAGATGCTTGCACAGTTACCATGGGGAGGAGAAGATAAGCTTAGCCTATGGAAGCCATTTTAACGGAATTTAGAAACAAAATATCCGAGCTCAATAGGGTATACTGGCCGAACGACGGGAAATTCTACAAAATAGGAATAACGACAAAAATACTGGAAATGATTGCCTAAACATACCTACAGCTACTGCTGGAAAACAATAGCTGCCTTGAGTAAGAGCAGAAGACTCGGATTTGCCTTCGGTGTACATTGAATACTGAACCTTACGAAACTCCTATAGAAAATGCTAAAACCACGGCTCATAGATGGAGTACAAAGATCAGAAAACCTATCCACGAGACAGTATGGCTTCAGAAAGGGCCACTCTACGATTAGGGCTATCGGAGAGGTAGTAAAGGCTGCCCAAACCGTCCCCTAGGTCAACCACTACTCAAAATAGATCGTACTATTGGTAACTCTGGATGTGCGAAATGCCTTCTACTGAACTAGGCGGACCGATATACTGAATGGGCTTCAACATATGTAGGTACTATCAACATTCCAGTTTACCTCTTGCGGAGGCTGACGAATAATCTCAAAGACCGGCAGCTGATCTATAATACCACGGAAGGCCGTTGAAGAAAGGAAATGACGTCCCCAACAGCACAGGGATCGATCCTGGGACCTGACCTCAGAAATATCTCATACGATGTCATACTTCGCATGGAGATGCCTGAAAATGCCTTCGTGGTAGTGGAAGCAGTGAAATACTTGAGACTAACTATCAATACGAAACTTATTTTCTGGCAATAGATAAAAAGGTAATGTCACTAAGCAGACTGATGGCAGACGAAGGCTGTTAATTCTTGAATATGGCTGTGAGATCTGGACAGACACAGTTTGACAAGAAAAGTGCAGGAAGCAAATGGGAGAAGTGCAGACACGCGGAGCTCTATGAGTGGTAAGCTCGTACCGAAAAGGGTGACCCCTATCGATCTGTTAGCGGCAATCGAGGAGGCAAAGGAGCTCACGAAACACACGACGATGGACTGCGAAGCTGATCAAGGACGTGGTTAAATGGAAACACGGTGAAGTAAACGCCGGACACGTACATTTCAACGCCTTTCTTCCAAAGAAAGCAAACATTCCAGACTGCTAGTGCGAGGACTCTCCAATAGACGATGCAAACCAACATTTTTCGTTTGCACAAGGTGGGAAGCAACATCGGCGTTATAGAAAACATGGTCGAAAAGATGTTGACGAGCGATCAGACCTGGAGCCTGATTTGTTAATTCGTAGAAATCACATTCAGGATAAAAAAAGAGAGAAGGCTGTTGAAGGGCTCACCGGTAAGATAGCACAAATCCGTACAAGAAGATAAATATGAAAAAGACGGACCCCAATGGGGAAACAAAACGACGCCACTCTGCAGTAATACGAAAGAGGTTCCAGAGTGGATGGTGCCAACATGAAAGCAGTTAAGGTGGCTTTTAGTGGGTAAGAGTTGCACAGTAATTGGGACTATTTCTTGTCGTTATTAACTTTTCCATCATCCCCTAAATGGGGGAAAAAAAACCAAGTACAGTACCGAAAGACTGGGACCATCTCAGATTAGGATAGGTAATAATCAACAGATCTGTGGATGAGCACATAAGATCTGTGAAAAATGTTTTCACATTTGGGGTGCAGAGGTTTATTGATAAAAGACAGAGAAACCTCAGTACATTGTTATCAACTCACTCCTAGAGACGGATCGAGGAGCGTATTTCTCTCAAAATTCAGATTGCATCAACCCTAGAAGCAGAGAAATCAGTACTTGAAGCCCAGTACAGCGTAAAAAGAAAGGAAGCACAGCCTAGTGTAAGACGCGATAAGCGCAACCACATAAATGCGCCAGCTGCACAAGCCGAAGAGGCAGTAAACTGGTGTGACAGTAGGACCGTTTATACTATTACCACGGAGTTTACATGGGGACACAGCACCAAACAGCATGCTGTAAAAAATCTGGATGTTCCCCCTGCTGTTCCTCCCAACATGAACCATCTGTAGTAGCAAAATCTCGAATTCGCACTGGCCTCCTCCCCAATTATCAAGGTTTCTTCCATCAATGACGTTGACTAATAAAACAATTTTCTGAACTTAACGCCTCTGAAGGTTGCTACATTCAAATGGGTGTCAAACATTCAATGAACATTCCAAAAGGATTCAACACCGTTTCATAAATCTCGTCTAACACAACAATCTTTACATGATCTCGTTCCGCAGTTTATTTCTTCCCCACAGTGACCTCCATACTTGCCAGACTTGAATCCGGTGGATCTCTTCATATTATCCATGCTGAAGGTACGCTTTCATCAAAAAAAAAAATCAAAGTATGGAAATATTGGAACCAGAGCTTCGTCGGAAAGTGTTCGCGCCACCACATTTGTGCAGAGTGCAATGCCTTCATCAAAAGGGTTGATGGCCTATAGGGCTATAGGGCGCTACACCCAATGGTGACATGGTGATCATAAAATTAAATGTATTTTTGGCATGATGTTATAATTTAAAGAAACTACGGTATTTTGAGTGTGTGGCGGGATTCTTGTGTTAAACTTTTTATACGCCTACGAGCAGAATTTCGACACAGGGAAGGAAATCGCAGCATCATAAGCTACAGTACATACTGCTGCTATTATGAGCTGACAAACTTGCTTGGAGAATGAATCCATGAATGGACCATAGCCATTGTAGACGAGAACTTAGAACATGCAGATAAGCAGTTTCAGAAGTTTCATGAGTTTACTCATTTCCTAAATGCGTAATAAAAAAGTTGTTCACAAGCAAGATTACAGAAGGGCATATCCGTTTTTTTTTTCTCCAATGTACCATGGACGTAGCGATAAGTTTGCCTTTAGTGATATGCATATCAGAAGCTGATTATCTAATAAATGCTGACGGCACCATGGTTCAAAACTGTAAAGTCCATCGATCGCAACTAAATCGCAAAAACATTTATTTTCTTTCTCATCAATTTGAAAATCAAAGAAATTCAAGACATTTCTAATCGTCCAGGCTTCATCGAAAATATTTTACGGTCTGTTAATATTGATGGTCATGGATAACGGATAACTATAGCTAGTAAACCAACGATAAGAGTGTATCAAAGTTGACTCAGCCCCTTCACTTGAAAAGGAAAACTTTAACGAATTCATAAAGGGAATCGATGAGCAGTACCACAAGTTAGACATACAAAGTGAATGTGGCAGCCACCAGAATAGAAAAGCAGAGCATCTTTTGTAGCCTTATGGGTGTGCACAGCCCCGCATGACATCAAATCCATAAACGAACTGGTGATAGACTTTGTAAGACCCCACCTTCGGATTCACAAGGACTTCTTATAGAAATTCGACAAGCCAGGTTGACCACTCGCATCCAATATTATATTGTAGATGGGTGCATACTCGTATTATGATCAGAGGAGGCTAACAGAAATAACACCTCTAATGGGCTAGGTGTCACTAGGCGACTACAAGCCAAAAAAACATGGTTTTACGATGAATGCGGGCAGGGACTCTCAGCTACATAAATAGGAGCAATCATGCAACATGCATCTGCTGTTGACACAGAGGAAATTCGAAAATAGCGAAGGCGAGAAGATCGAGAAATGGCAGGAATGAGGTTCCGATATTTAACAGCTACGATAAAAAGAAACTGTCAGGGCAACGAAACTTTACAACTGAAGTCTGTAAAGACGACCACGGGAACACTACAATAGGGACGTAGTCGGTGCTGAAATTCTGTAGACTCATAAGGACGGCCAATGAAATCAAAACAACAAATTATGCTGCCACCAAAAAAGGACAATCAGCACCAACACCTTAAGCAGAAGGTAACAATGGTCGACTTATTGTATAATTTTGTGCTGGTAAAATAATTTATCATTTCTAATTTGAAAGGATTGTGCAAAACTCACAAATAAATTCTAGAGAGATTTTCAAAGGTCTGTTCAGTTGACATAATGTGAAGACCACAGCGGGCTGTCAGTTGTAGCAAAAGCGGCAAAGACGGGTTTAGCGGCCAACGAAGGAAAAACAAAGTATAAGCTGTCAACAAAGAGAGATACATCACATCGACGTCTACGACAAAACTTCACGATAAGCAGATACAACTTTGATTTAGTAAGGGACCTTTATCTACCTCCGCTCCGCTATCAACCACCATAATGACATCAGCGCGAAAATCGTGCGCAAAACCACTCTTGCCCAGGAGGCAATAGAGTAGTAGAGCCCCGTCTCGTAGAACTAAAGACATTTTGCAACACACTGATCATCCCTGTTCCGCTTTACGGCGCAGAAGCGTGGACACTGACGAAAGCGGATGGAAATTCTTTCAAGAGAAAAGTTCATCGGTTGACTTCTCGGTCCCGTTTCAATCAACGGAGATGAGACGTTTCAACAGCGAACTGTACGGGCTGTATAGTGACGCCGATCTCGTCAAAAGAGCTCGGATAACTCGGCTTAGATGGCTAGGTAACAGTACCAGCGTACCAGTCCGAAAAGTTTTCGACTCAAATCTAGAGGGACAACGCAGTAGAGGTCGACATTTTCTTAGTTGACGCACTCAAGTGGAAGGGGACTTCAGACAACTTCGTGTGTACATCCTGCTACCTGAAGAGGCGTGTTAGCTGAAGGTCTGGTCCACCCCGGACTGTAGCGCCATCTATTATAAATAATTTATCTGCTCACGGTCTGTATGAACTCCAATAAGGACTTAAACGAGGAATAGCTCTTTTCAACTGTTGTTACTACGGGCTAAGGAAGTAGTTGCTCCGCAATACCATCATCATCCCTGACTTGTTATTCGATGCAAGAGCAAGGACAGTCTCAAGGGCGGATGTACAATAAGTCATTTTAGCTGATTTAAGCGAAGAATTCTTGTGTTGCCCGGACAAGAAGACTTCGGCTACAGCGAGTAGGTACAGAAAGAAGAGTTCCAGGATGCTGTGTCACTTATGCCTGGTACACTTAGGTGCTCTAAACAAAAGAGTAATCCCCTGTTTTGACGTCAGTCTACAATCTTTAGTATGAGGGAGATCAGGAAAGTCGATGACCTCTTAGAGATGTCGGGATTCATTCGTGCTGGCATATTAGAGGGTTATATCACGACACCAAATAATCAACGAAAGCCCAGACTAAGCACACAAGATCGGGTCTAGAAAATTTCACTTCCCGTAAGCACATTATGACTTCAGACCCAAACAAGACTAAATGAATTCAGCCGTCCTAGTGCGTAGAGAGAAGCATTGCATTCTCGAACTAGCTTCGAAGTCTAGAGTAGGTTTAGGAAGACCTTAAATGCAACTTTACAGAAGCAATTCTTCACAATATATTGTAGTTCACTGCCATCTGGAGTGTGAATATCTCCGCTTGAAAGAGTGCATCCTAGATCGATTAGAGATCGATCTGTGAAGGCCCGACTATACTCACTTTAGGTCTCAGATTCCGGCCGAAGATACCATATTCCTGGGCACAAGGAAAGTCGATTGAGTATTTTTTGCAGCATCAAGAATTCTGGTGTCATTGCACAGACGGTATGTCCACAAGATCAGAGTCAAAAGACAGTCGGCGCGCATGGTCATTACGACTAGAAACATTCACCATCTCCTATCTCTGGTGCATATTTGACAGTGCTGTCAGCTTTGTTGGGATGTGAAAAAAACAGCTTTTTTGATGTTGAAATCGATGCGATCGAAAGAGTCCCTCGAAAGCGTTATTCTTTCTGTGTTTTCTGTTTCCATTTTCCACTTTCATATCGTGTTTCCATATTACATTGTTCTTATTCCACTCTAATGAAACTGCCCTTGGTTTTGCTCACAAGAACACTTGCCGCACATTGTCGCCATAGCATGACATTCATCAAGAATATGAGAAGTATGTTCGGTGGATCGACACATGGTATGCGTCCAAAGATCAAATATGCTTAAGGACAGAATATTTCAAGTCAATACCGAACTCGAAAACATTTCAAGCACAAATAAGTGACCCAAAAACCTTTAATCTAATATTCGTACTCTCGTCATTCTATTCGTAACTTAACCAATTCGCATCTATCCATTTGTCATCAATATCTCTAAACCAGTTCACGGCGGCTCTATGCCGGTTCCATTTTGACAGGCGTGTGTTCCAACAAGCGCCCCTATTGTTGTATTTTCACAGAAAACCGAAATAATTATGTTAAATATTTATTCAAATATTGACAAAGACAAGTAAACGTCGATTGGACTTTAGAAAACCGCCTTTGACACCCCAACCACAGCCAATTAACACAAATCTCCCAATGAAACCACAAAACCTTTTTTCATCTGAAGCATTTGTCCACGAAGCTGCTCTAATATTGTGGATACAGATTAGTTTCAATTTTATTTATGCAAACAATTAGCTGAACTTTGAATTTCTGAACTCAAAAAACCAGTTTATCTCGTGCACTATACTCGTATACGAAAATATACATGGTAACAAAATTATCAGTTTTATGATTAGCTAATGGCCAACGCAAATATAATGAAACTAATCTGAACCAATAAAATCATTATTGGACGGCAGCTGTTAAATTAGCCTAATGCCGCCTCCGTTATTATCAAACGTAAATAATACTCAACAATCTACAGATACAAATGTGTTATAAGATGCTCAGCTGGATAAGAGTGTATATTTGCGAATGTCATTATCGAAAACTACATTATATCAGAAGACATTGTACAACTTCGTAACAGCACGAGGGGAGCATTTTTTAAATTATCTCGTATCTATCGAGTATACACGTGTATCTGACAATGTTTTGAGTTGTTCTTTGACCCCAACTCTAGTGTGGATGATTTCCAGATGTGATTGATTGATTCACGATTAGAGTAGACACGGATCAGCGTGAAACTGGTGTTTCCCATAGATCCATGGGAACCTGCCCATCCCTTACTCACATTAGTAGAGCAATACCAAAGGAGAACCTGTGTTGTGGGCACAAGCTCCACCCTTGGTATGAGTCGAGACCGACTTAAAACCCCTTGCCGATCTTAAGGTCCCGACATCCAGTATTTGTTGCAACTCTACATTGGGTCGAAACCAACTGGGAAACCCTTTCTGTGATTTTAAGTTTAAACCACAGCCACAGTAACGCTCACACTTAACTCTAATAAGTCCGGCGGGCCCTGACTACCACAGTACAGGGTTTTAAATTATGGTGTGGACAACCAGTGATCCTGCCACTGAACAGGACCTATGACCGACAGCGTGTAACTGGTTAAACCGTCGCAACCTTCGATAAGACCGGCGTTTGCTCTACATACACCAGTTCCTACGGGCCTTGATAATTGGGCGAGGGCCATGGAGTTGAGGAGTGAAGATTTTTCACACAGAGTCAGGGTGCTGAAATAGCTGATATGGCGGATAAACCTTAAATGGCAAATCTCATATGTTCGAAGCGGTTACTCTGAAACCTTTTGCCAAGAAGTTCTAGAGATGGCTCAGATCTTTGTTGGTTGTACTTGGGGTTAACTATCTGTGCATTTTAGTATCCCACTGTTGCAAAGCAACCAATCTCCTCGGATAAGGTCTCTCTATTAACAACCCTCCAATACGACATTCGGATCTTTACATGGGGTATTAGGACGTTAAACAGACCTCATGCAACCGAACACGCGGAGGCCCTAGACTTTTTCAACCAGGTGAGACAGGTGTTCTCGCAATCATCAAAATAGAAAATTTTAGAATTGCTCGCTCAAAACGACCGAGGATATCTTCATCCGCTTTAGATAGAGTCTACGAGTATGTTTCAGCGTCGTAAAGTAGGTCTGGGATGATCCTCCTTAGTTGTTCAAGATAGGGCCTTTACACTCAATTGCCTTCTGAGCCCAAAGATACAGGATTGGCAAGAGGCACTCTTCGTTTTATTTCTACTGAGGTGTTGTTGGCAGGATTGGTAGCAGATCAAAGATAGGCAAAGTCTCTTACTTCTTGTTGACGGCATATACTTGAGTTTGCCCTCATTTACCGCTAAACCCAATTTGGCAGCATCCGTTTCAATACTAGCGAAAGCACTGGTGGCAGCCCGCTGAGTTTTCCCATTTACTCGTATGTCGATATGATCGGCGTACGCTAGTAGTTGCAGAGGCTTTCGAAAGATTGTGCCTCCAGTGTTCGCTTGTGAATTTTGCACAATCCTTTTAAGTATGACTTTCAAGAAGTCACATTTTCTAAAAACTCTTTTGACATCAAAGGTCTCGGTTAAGTCGTTACCTTGACTGAGCAGCGAGCGTTCTCCGCCGACATCCTGCACAAAGGGACGAGTTTGGTAGCCACAACTAGACATGGCTATATATAGCTCGCCTCTATAAATGCTGTCAAATGCGGCCTTAAAATCGGTGAAAAGATGTTGGGTATCGATTTGGATTTCTTGAGAAATACGGCCTTAAAATCGGTAAAAAGATGGTGATATTCATAGCGATACGGGTGTGACGGTTGAAGGTTTGAAGTGGTTTAGTAATAGAACAAAGTAAGACACGAGACATTACTTTCGAAGGTGGCCATTGTCTGAGTGATATTAGCATCATCTATGAGTCTTATCGCACGGTTTTGAATCCTATCAAGCAGGTGTAGATATGTTTTTGGCGGACCCGACTCGATGTGGGCATTGTACTCCAGATTAGAGAGGGAAACGTACATATGTATTTCAACATAGCTTGAGGAAACCTAGACATTTCCGCAGCATTATGTGGTCATTCCAACGTAAATTGTAATTATGCAGAGAATGGAAAGTTTATCGGTTTCGACGATGCAAGTGCCATTCATGGATAATGGATGGGTGTTCAAATTGCGCTTTAATGACAGCATTTTGGAAGCATTAAATTCCACTCTGTTGATAGTTTCGCAGTTGGTAATGCTGTTAACATCGGAATTTAATGAGCTTAGCATACGCTGCCGTTCCTGTTCTATAGCCGAAGTGCAAGCAACGAATATGAAAAGCAAAGAGAATATAAAGCGTAGGAGACAGAACGGAGCCCTGGGGCACACCAGCATTTATTTTGTGAATATCAGACTTGACGAGAGTCGTCAATCCCAGATGCACGCATTTTCGACAAAAGAGCCTGATGCCAAACTCTGTCAAGTTCAACTTATCTTGTTTTCACCAGATTGATGTACGCTTTGGTTCCACTTCTCGCTGAGACATGCCGTCAAATCACCAGTGGAGCTGTGGCTACAAAAACCTTGAAGAAGTTTTCGTGTTTCGAGATATTTCATGAGCTGACGGTTTATCAGCGAACTTGGAAGAAGGGACGTAAGTGCAGTGGGCCTGTAGGTTGATAGAGAAGAAGATTCACCTTTTTCATGCTCATTTCCATCTCGGAAAGGGTCCTCAAGAGTAGGAAAAAATTCCTTACGAAGCTATTTGGTCCGCTCCAAATGGCTTTCTCGTATTGCAACACGGTTGTTTTAGGAATCTTTTCTCTAACTGTGTGGTCGGTGTACGAGAAATTAACCGATATGACACAGTCGTACGACGAGCCTAGGACGAATAGCACATCGATCTTATACTTATTAGGGTGAGTATTTGAAAACATGTTCAGTGAGTTGGCGGGGTTTATGTACAACCTGGGTCAGATTGTTTGCCGCAGAGAAGATCCCAACATACTACCATCTTTCAGGTGTTGTCTGTCCAGAATGTCTAAGCCTTCCTCCAGAATTGTGTATATTGAAATCGTCCGCAATAACGAACTCTGGTGATTGCACATTTTCTTTGTTGTTTTGCTTGAGAAATCCGCATTCGTACCTTGAGTACAACAAGGTAGTGATCCAAGTCAATGTAGGCTGCCCGGAAGATTCGGGCGTCCAGAATACTGGAGGCATGCCTTACATCGTTCGAAAAATAATCAAATTGGTGTAGAGATGAGAAAACCGTGTGCTTGCTATAGTGATATTTTGTCCCGCTGCAATGTCAATAAGCGAAAGTCCCTTGGCAGGGGTGGTGTCGTTCCTATCCTGGCGTTAAAATCGTAATAGATGATTTTACTGCAGGCATTGCTCATATGCCTCGTCGAGGAGCTCGTAGAAACATTAATCTGTGCCGTCGCCCTTGTTTTCCGTATTGGCATAGATGCATATTAGGCTTATGGTAGCGAATTGAACCTTGATTCGGATTGTCAAAAGACGCTAGCTTACGTGTCGGAAGCTCAAAACCTTGAGCGTATGGCAAAACTGCACCCGAATAAGCGATTTTTCTGTTCCCTATAGCAATCTCCATAGTAGATATCACAGTCCTCCTTTTGTTCGGCCTATCCCATCGCACTTCCTGGATGCCGATGATATATGTGACAGCCTCTACTAAATGTTCTGTTGCACGTGGCTTGTTAAGGTTCCGAAGAATCTATGTAAGATCAGAAGCTCATTGACTCTTAATCGTTTGCCAGGGTCGTTAACAGTAGATCCGTTATTATTCGAGATTTTTAGCTGGTTAGCCACATTTTTTACCTCTAGTGGGCTACCTAGTGAGCTCCTAGGCCGGTATTATGTTTTAGCCTGCGTGAGTAGGACAATATAGGAGAAATTAAAATTCCTTGGCAAAAGCTGAGAAATCTCAAGCTAATAGCTGTGCTTACAATAAGTCCGAATGGTTTCAATGAATGACAGGTATCAATTTACAAGAAAATGGAATCTGGCCCTCGGCTGATCATTATTAGATTTGTAATATACAGTGTGTTCGAGAAAAACGTGTATTAAATTACTTCTTTTACTTTACTCACACACAAACCAAATTATTTTCTGCATTTGTTTGCCGATCACGCATTTCCATACTTTGGCGGTATAACATCATTACAAAATGAGTGCGGCTTTTAAAAAGCATTTCGAAAATGTCTTCTTAGTACCTCACCCTAAAGGGCCGCAAATGAGCAATAAGTCGGCAGAAAAATATTTAAAAATATCAGAGGCATTCATGAGAAAATGTATAAAGAGATATAAGGAATGTGGTCGATGATGGGTCAGGTAGAAGGACCAAAGTAAGAACATCTGAATTGTCTGAGGAACGCAAAAGAAAAATTTTCCAGAAAAGGATGACGCCAATTGGTAGAATCTGGCATCAAAAACAGGAGTATCAAACCTAAACCACTATTGGCTTAAAAATATATGGAAAAGGGGCTAAGTTGGGCAACGCAGAACCAACGTCATATTTACAGATGAGTCATCTTTTTTTCTGCAACGCACAGTAACTCATCCAGCAAAAGTTCATGTTTATGGATGTTTCTCGGCCAAAGGATTCGGAAATTTAATAATATTCATAAAAGCTCGGTGTACGATTTATGGTAAAATTATTCCAAAAGGGTTTGTTAAAGTCTGCCAAATCTGTGCATGGACCAAACATTTATAACTGGCTTTAGCAAGGGCCTCTGCACGCTTTGAAAAGAACAAAATGGTATAGAGACGTTAGATTGGCCGTCCCAAGGTCCAGATGCGAAGCAAACAGAAAATGTGTGGTCTTTAATGAAGCCGAGAGGGAAAAAATAGCCACGATAAAACAACTTGAGCGGGTCTTGAAGCAAATTCGGAGAGGCCTAAGTCTAGAACATGCGCAACAATTAAGTGAAAGTTGCACTAGATGCCAAGCAATTATAAATAATAATGAGGACTTGACTCCCTACTATTATAATTGCGCAATTCGTTTTGATATACAGTGTCTCACAAAATTGATCAAATAATTTGTGAAACAAACATCATTCGATTTATAACGGTAAAGTTGTTAACCGGTGACCGAAAATTTGCTGTTGTTTTGTGAACACATGTTTTCTCATTTCATTTCATAAAAATTTATAACTTCACTGTTATTTGTGAAGTGGTGGGGAATGGTTGATTTGATCAATTTTGTGAGTTTATTGTGACACTAAAAGTTAATTTTACAAGAAATAAAAGGTGAGTGAGTAAACGTTTTTCTGTAAAAAAGACAGTTGTCAAAATTAAAAATACAACAAGTAAGTGAAGATAATCTTACTATTTTTCCGCTGAATATGACAGATTGAAGATGAAGCCAATTCCATCAAACTTAATCAAAGAAATCCAGAAATTGTTGGAAGAAAGGAAATCCCAGCGTCAAATTTCTGACCAACTGAGCATTTCTGTTGGTGCCGTAAGTAAATACAGGCGAAAGGTAAACTCAACATCAGTATCACGGTTGAAGGCGGGACGAAAACCTTTGCTATCAAGGACCATCCAACGCAAGATTTGCCGAGCCATAATAACAGTAGAGGAAAATAATGCTGTTTCAGTGCAGAAGTCTCTAATTAGAAACGATAATCTCCACGTTAGTGCAGAGACAGTGAGAATATCTCTGAGAAAAGCTGGATTAAAAATTCGCGCCAAAGTTAAAAAGCCATTTCTTACAACACGTCATAGGAAACTTCGCAGGTATTTTGCCAAAAAATGCAAAAATTTCACTGAAGCTGACTGGGAGAGGGGAATTTTTTCAGACAAAACCAAAATTAACCGTTTTGGGTCGGATGGAAGAGAATGGACTTGGAAAAAAACAGGGGAGCCTTTAAGAAGACGTGTGGTAAAAGAGGCAGTTAAGTTCGGTGGCGGAAATTTAATGATATGGGGTTGTATGGCTACAAAAGGCATCGGGTTGTGTCAGGGAGTGGTCGGAAGAATGACAGCAGTAGACTATATTTCAATTTTACATAAAAGTTTAGTCGGAGGTTTGGAAAAATGGAACAAAAATGCTTCCAACGTTATCTTCCAGTATGATAATGATCCGAAGCATACTGCTAAATTAATAAAAGCTTGGATCCAACAACGTGGGATTAAAGTCTTAGATTGGCCTCCACAGTCTCCAGACTTAAATCCCATAGAGCATTTATGGCAACACCTGAAACGAAAACTTGCGGAATACTCAACACCAGCACGAAATCTAGATCAACTGTACGACAGAGTTGACTCAGAGTGGAATGCAATTCCTTCAGAAACGTGTGAAAATTTGATAAACAGCATGCCACGCCGTATTCAAGCCATTTTAAAAGCCAAAGTAAGGTAAAAGGTAATTGATCCTTAAACTCACACATTTGATCAAATACTAATCTACCTTACTTCTAATTATTTTTCAGAAATAAAGATAAAGAACAAAAACAAAAATAGACCAGGAAAAAGTCTAATAAATACTTATTCTTGAAAAAAAGTGTTTAAATTATTCTGCATAGATTTAAAACTAGGAAAAAGCTACATAATTGACTTCATGCAAAACACTTGATCAATTTTGTGAGACACAGTATATTTAAATAAAACAAAATGATTTAAAGAATTCGGGCATTTTCATTGGCCTTTTAGACGCACGTTTTTGCTGAACACATGACGAGGCTGCTGGTTTATTCATCACAGCTATCAGGCCCTGAAGACTTTAGTAGTTTTGTATGCGTACCTATTACTTTCTATATTGAAAAGAATACAATTACTTACTTTTTTCCAGAATTCGAATCCCTTTTGGGATCAAAAATTGCTCCTAGAAGAAAGAAGAAAAATCATTAATATTTAATCATAAACATGTGTTTGGTTTTAAAAAGTAAATAAAAAGAAATAAGGTGCACATATATTAATCCGGACACAAAGAGCAGAAAAAACGTTTGCTTCTGGCGCACGTACGTACTGGTATTCTACTCTAAAAATGTCGAATCAAATTTAAAACGTCTTTACGTTAGCAAAGATCGTAAAAATGCGAAAAAAATTCGAAAGTCCAAATTGTTAACTGGACACCAGCAAAACCGGCTAGTCCTGCTTACCCACAAAATTACTAACTTTTTTGATTGCGAGTCTTGGACCATGTTCATTTGAACAGTTTAGTAAATATCTTGTTCCCATTTCGCAAATATTTTAGTTAAAATTCAACCTTTTGGGTTCTGATGTGTACTTTCGCAGGGAAAAAAATTACAATGATATTTTGAATCAATTTCATTGAACTTAATCTCGAACGAGTGTTGTTCTGTTGTGTATATCCGCAAGCGCTGTGAATGGAATTGATAATGTTAAGTACGAGTATACGTCGTCGTAGTGTTATCACGCAAACACATTGTCTACATAAAATAATATGTTTTTGTTTTTTAAACAAATAATATAGCTGATAACGTACACGCTAATGTTGGAAAATAAATTTTATATTAAAATATAAACAATTAAAATTACAATGGAAAATTTGCAAATGTATTTCCGTTCAACGTTGATGAGTTCTACCCTGATAAATAGCAAACGAACCTATCGAACAACACAAACAACTGATGGTCGAATATTGGGAGATGATAGAAAATTGTAACGTTCGAACTTCAAAAGTTGTCGAGCCAGCTATTAAATATTAGATGACGATAATAGAGTCTCATATCGATGAAACTGATTATGGCTAACGAAGCGGAAAATACTCGTACATACTCGTAGTGAGGAGCGGCAATATGGAACATCTGGTGAACGATCTAAACAACTACGAGATTCCTATCAAACATTTTAAAAAGTGAATATCTCTGCTGCGGAAATGTGAGAGTTACAATTGAGGCGATAATTTGAGTTGGTGCACAATGCATCTGTAGGAAAGGAGAAGGGTGACGACTACGGCAAAATATCATATAATTTGAGAGTTCTTCGACATCTGCCCAGGATATCGAAATATAGATGATGACGAATGCGAACCAACAGAACGCTTACACACAAGGATTCACCGTGGCCATCATCTTACTTCCGTAATGGTTTCTCACATCCTTCCATTTCTCGAGGGTGCAAAATTCTACCAAGAAGATGTAATACCACCTTGATCAAAAAGTACAAGTTTATTCATCTAAATCTATATTGTCCCCTTCAAAGTAATCTCCATCGACTGCAACACACTTATCTCAGCGCTTGATCCAATCCTCGAAACATTTTTTATGTTCGGTTTTCGGTATGTCCATCAGTGCTTCCTGCGATATTTCCATTACTTCCTCTCGGCTGTTGAAACTCGTTGCCCGTAGTGGTTTTTTAACTCGATTGAATAGAAAGAAGTCACAGGGAGCCAAATCAGGTGAATTCGGTGGCTGTTGGATGGTATTTGTTGCATTTTTCGTCAAAAAATTACGAATAGTGATGGCACTGTGCGACGGTGCGTTATCCTGGTGCAAAATCCATGAGTTTTATGCCCAAAATTCAGGTCTCTTTCGGCGAATTGCTTCACGCAAACGTCTCATAACGCCCAAATAATACTCTGGCCTTTTGGCAAAAATTCATGATGCACTACACCGTTGTAATCCATGAAAACAGTGAGCATTGCCTTCTTTTTTGACTGAAAATGACGTGATTTGTTGGTCTCGGCTCGTTTGGTAAACGACATTCACTTGCCTGATGTCTGGATTGCGTGTAGTACTCATAAACCCACGTCTCGTCTCCCGTAATGATCCTTTTGATGAATGTGAGATCGTATTCAGCCTCGCAATTCATCTCTTTTGCGACGTCAACACGGTCTCTTTTTTGCATGAAATTGAGGTCTTTTGGCACCAACTTTGCTGCTACATGACGGAAACAAAAATCATTAACCAAAATGTCTTGGACGGATCCATAGGCAATGTTCAAGTCCTCCGCTATTTGCGGTTATTGACCAACATTTCTATTACTCCATCAATGTTTTCGTCGGTTTTCGATGTCGGTGGTCTGCCACTGCGTTCATCATCTTCGATTGACTCACGACCACTTTTGAACCGCTCGTGCCACTGGTAAACGACCGTTTTCTTTAGAGAATCGTTGCCGAAACACTTTTACAGCATTTCCAACGTTCGCGCACCATTAAATCCGTTTTTTACGTAAAATTCAATACAAGTTCGTTGTTGCAAATTTAAATCCATTTCTAAAATTGTAAAAAATCGCCAACACACACAGAGATAGATGTACTCTTGGCTACGTAACTTTTGCAAGTGTCAAGCTATGACGCTAAGATTTAGAGGGAATGTCAACAACAGATTTACCAACTTAACAACAAAACCGAACTCAAATCGGAACAATGCGAGCGCCACACGGTGGTTATTCCGGGAAATTTTGGTATAGGGTGTTGCGAAGGATTTAACCCATATTGACTTTAGAAAAATGAAAAAAATTGCATATATCAACACGACTCTGCTCCGTCGTACAAAGTAAAATCCACACAAGAGTGGATCCACTGGATTATTGCTTCTGTTCAGAAATAGAGAACATGACCTGCAGGACTACTCATAGAAAGTTGGAAAGCCACAAAATATCTTCGTGCGTGCCGCTATTGCCCGATGGCCGTAACGTTTGAAAGCTTTCAAGCAAGTGACACTATTTTTTCTAGTAACTAGTATTATGGACTAATAAAAACAAATGAAATTGAATGTAAAATATTTGCTTGATTTTTTTTAATAGCGTTTTAGATTTGGAAGAGAATTTATGGCAGGACCATGTACCTAGGTGAAGGGCACTTTTTTTCTATCGAAACAGAACACTCAGACAAAGAACTAGTCCATTGTACTCTTTGCAAGTTCGTTTTAATGGAATCTTTCCGTCTTGTGAAGAAAGATGAGTCAGAGCTTCAGTGATAAAATGCCTACAGTACCAGCACCCATTAAATCAACGCCGAGCACCTGCAGACCGGACATTCACAGAGGTAGTGCTCCGCGGTTTCGTCATCACTTTTACAGAAAGCGTTACAAGATGTTGTATCACTTATCTCCAGCACATTTAAGTGTTTAGCAAAAGTGTAGTGCCCCAAAGCAATCTCCAGTCTATTCTGCTGACCTCTTAGAGACGTCGTGAAGCATTCGTTTGATCTGTCTGTAACCTGGGTAGTCATGCCATCTGCAGTTTTGCTTATATGAAACCCAATCTACAATGGTAGCCTTAACCGTGGATGCAGGCAGACCCAACGTAGGTTCGGGTGCTGAAGAAGACTCTTCTGAGCAAGACCAAGAGATTTCATAGAACGATTGCGTTCAATGAAGTCTTGCCATTCTCGAACTAGCTTGGAAATCGTAAGAGGGTTCAGATTGGCTGTCGCTATAGATGCAAATGCTTCGGCCCTCCATCGATTCTTCACAATATATTGTAATTCACTACCATCATCATTGCGTATATCCTAGATCGGTTTTGGAGTCATCCGTAAATACCTGCTTACATTCCTTTTTTGGCTTAGATTTCGGCCGAAACCATTCCTGGGCAAAGGGAAAGCCGATTTCGTATTTTTTCCACAGCAGGAGTTCTGGTCAATCACTAGTGTCATAAAACAGTCATCAAAGCTCCAGTAGGTACGTGTGGTACCAAAGACCACTTCTTTTTAAACGGAATATGGCTTTGAGAGTATAGCCCATGACATAAATATCAAGGGGAGGGAGATTCATCAATGTGTCTAGAGCGGAGCTAGGCGTGCTAGGTAAGGCCATGTAGCCAAGGCAGACCGCTCGTTGGACTCTGGTAATAAAGCAATAATGTTCCTTCATCAGAACTTGTTCCAGCAGACAACCGACGCATAGGATATATTTGGCCTTAACATAGCTGTATAAATCAGAATTACCCTCGATGACAGGCCCCATATCTTGTCAACAGCTCTTTTGTACTGTCAGAAGGCTGACAGCACCTTAAAGGCTTTCGACGTAGCATGTTCAGTGAATAGAAATTTGTTATCCAGGATGGCACCCAAGTACTTAGCTTCTATGGAGAGTGGGATGCTGATGCCTTTAAGCACTAGATTAGTCAGACCTTCCAGCTTCTCGTAAAGAGAACAACCTCTGTTTTGAGAGGATAGCCTGAAAGCCCATTTCAACGTATAGTGCACCCAATCGTCGATCGACAGTCGCTAGACACTATCCGACAGCTACCAATATGCACCATAGCATTGGAGACAGACCGCTGCCCTGCGTGCAACCCCTGTTTAACCTCGCCATCACATATTGGCCGCAGTCAGCATTATTAACAACGACACCGAGTTGCTTTCTTTTCGAGGGCGCCGTCAATCTTGCCTACCAGATACTGAAGCGTCTTTACCAGGGTCTTCCGTGCTGGTAAGCATGTTGCATGTTAGACAGAGAATACATTCGCAAAACAGTTTCCCGGACATGGACCTCGACCATTCTCCCCAAGCTCTTCAACATGGGTCTGAACGACACTTGGGGAGCACCCAGCATGAGGAAAAAATTCCCTTATGATTCAGTAGAGCTGATTAGTTCAAAACAATTATCCAGAATAGTCAAGTATGTACATTGTACAATAATATTGATAAGTCTCAAATTGATATGAGAGCCATATCAAGCAGTGTGCTGCCCAGTAGTCGGTGCATGATATTCTCTGATGAATAGGCGTCCTCTAGATGCTCATAGGCCATGATGGATGACACATATGTATGTAGATTCGTAGCACAATTAAAATAAGGAGAAAAAAAATGTTACTAGGTCAGACGTTTCAGTTGGAACAACGAACGATGTCAACAACATCTTTGCTAACATCACGTTGCGGTTCGTGTTTGTAGGCTGTCAGAACTTATCTACTTATTTTCGGAACTCCATTTATATCAGGCTCAAGATAAGATATTCGTTTATCAACCCTTACTTCTGTTTATGTCTGTTTTTGTCAATCATTTTCGGTAAACTTGACTAAGAATCGTGCAATTTGTTTGCAAGGAGATATAAATAAAAACGATATACAAAGTTCAAAGTTATATAAAAGGTAATTTGCGGTTAGACATTGAAGTCAAAGTCACAGCACAGATCCCGCATGAGATCATTTTGCATTCCCCTCTCTCATGGTAAACCCTGGGATTTTTGTTTTTATTATTAATATCGCCATCATAAATTTATATGTTTACCCTTACAAGTATCTTCGAGGTGGTTAACATCATGCGGATCCTCAATGAAATTCCAGACAACAGGGTTGTTTTGCGTTTTATTTTGAAAGCTATCAAAAGGACAATTAAAATCAATTTGCCGGATGAGAAATGAGTTGTCTTGTGCGTCATAGAAGTCGTATCACATGAATATGTCACCGAACTTGAAGATACAAAAAAAAGAATTCCCAGAACATAAACACACCTTTGCATGATAAGATACTCGTACTCTTCTAGGAGCGAAGGGCTTTACAATGTAAGCACAAATCCGAGTATTCATTTGTCCCCCCTCCATTTCCTGATGATAAATATACTCGTACGCCAAGGGAGCTGTCGCCTTTTCAGTGTAAGCATTTTATTTGGGTTAAGTATCCGTCAGCTAGTAATACTCGAAAAACGAGTAGGTACACACCTACCTACAAATGTGTTTTCGTACGTTTAGCGTAACCTGATATTGTGTCCGGAGTTTGTTTATTTAAAAAAAAATAAATAAAAACATAAATTAATATACATACGAGTAGGTATAGTAGACATGGAAATATAGTTGCATAACGAGAAACTTGAACTCGAATCGATGCGTATCTGCTTATTTCGCATAGGTGTTGTTCCAATATAAAGACGCGAAATCGGTAGACACGTGTTCTGTTAACTCACAAAAAAAGGTTTCAATAATATTGTCGTCAAATTTACAAACTGCGGAATAGTACGAGTATCTGACATGTTCAAGAAGTCAGTGCGTTGTTTTCGTTTGATTTTCAGGTGCGGTTAAAACTTCCTATCTTTCTCCGCAAGATTTTTGTCAGTGCTGTTCGATGAGGTCTTCAGAAGCAAACGTCGTTCAAGGAATTTTGCAATTGATCACCTCGAGACGTTTCTCTGTCATGGCATCATTTCATTTCTGTAGCTGCTCACAGTAGACATCGGAATTAATCGTTTTGTTCTTTGGAAGCAGCTCATAGAAGACTGGTCCCTTCCAACATGGTGGATATCCACCTTTGCTTTCCTTTCCGATGGTTCATCTTGCTTACTCCAACCATTTTTCGTCACCAGCGATTATACGCTTCGGTTTCTTCGTGTTAAGTGAGATAATTGCAGACGTTTATGCGCTGCGGCAGGTGAATTTCTTTCAACTCAGGCGGTACCCAAATATCAATGTTCTTTACGAAGACAAGCGATTTCAAGTGGTCGCGAACGCTTCCAATGGACACTGTTAGAGCGGTAGCAAGCACCCGAACCGTTGAATGCTTTGATTTTATCGTCGTCAATCTCGGAAGGCCTACCGGAGCGATGTTTGACTCTAACTGAAAAATCTCCAACATGGAATCGGGTAAACCAGTTCTGGAACTATCGTTTTTCGGTGGAATTTCTACCGTAATCTTTACGCGACCTTTTCTTTGTCTCAGTTGATGTTCGAATCACAATTGCAAGCACAAAAATCGACCAAATCGCGCCAACTTCTTTTTTTGTTTTTAAGTTAAGTGTTAACAACAAACCGTACGGAAACATTTGACAGATGTACTCCTACGAGTATATGTCACGCTCAGATACAAATAAATGCGGGCAAAGCCATCTATTGGAAAAAAAACTCAGTGACCCAATATTTTGGATACTTTTATTGCCACCAAGAGATCCTTTTGAGTTAACAACGACCAAACTCTTCAAAAGTCTAACAAAGGGTGTCCTGTGAATTGTCAAGTTAAAACTGTAACTGCTCAAAAACGAGCTCGAAAATATTGTAGTGTCCAACCAGCATGTTTAACGTAATAAACAGACGTCAACCGCCTTAGTCGAAACGTTCCCAGAGTTGCCACGGTGTGACGGTCTCGTTTGACCGATTTTAATTCGTTTTTGTTTGTTATGTTGATACAACTGTCTGTAGACTGATGACGAACAACATCTCACTACCAGGCATATGGAACCATTCAACTTGGACGAATGTAGACAACATCCACCCGACCAAGATGAAGTCAAGACAGCAATTTCTAAGCTAAAATGTAGCAAAGCTGCTGGAGTCGATGACTTAACTGACGAATTATTTAAAGCAGCATGTGATGATTGGATGCGGAGCATAATAAACTCATCTCTAATATCAGCGTCGATCAAAGTATGCCCGACGAATGGAACCTCAGCATCAGAAGGGAGATCTCCTGAGCTGCGCCAACTACAGGGTAATAGATCTCCTTAACATCCTGCATATTTTACGTAGTGAACTTACTGATGTGAACTAAGGAGTAAGACCCTTCGTCAACACTCTGATCGGATATATCGGTGTGGTTTTAGGGCAGAAAAGTTCGCCATAGGCCAAATTTTTAGAGTTCCAAACGATACACACTACCGCTTCATCGATTCCAAAGCCGTCTAGTTTTAGTATCCATGTTAATCCCCCCAGGATCGCAATAGAGAATGCACGCTGCTTCGTTAACGTCGGTAATGATAAAACCGAGGCATTCAGTGTCAGAAAAGGACTTAAACAAGGCGATGCACTGTAATTTGATTCTTTAAACATCGCTCTGGAAAGAATCCTGCGAAACTCGCAAATCAACTCCAAAGACACCATCTTTGAAAAAGTCTAGAGGTTTAATTGACATAATGGGAAGAACACAGCAGATTTTCAATGGAGCGTTTGCGACTATTGAAACAGAAGCACCAGAGACGGGTCAACAAAGAGGGACACACAGCATCGAAGCCTAGAAAATAACGTCAGGATCGACTGAAAACTTTGAGCTACTAACTCCGACAACGACACAAGTGCGGAGATCATGCGAAGAATCACTCATGCTAATCGCTGCTTCTTTGAGCTTAGAGGGCAAATGAGTAGTAAATCCCGCTCTCAAACAACCAAAAAGACTTTATTCTGATCATCTCAGTCCTGTATTACGGCGCAGGAGCTTAGACGTTGACAAAAGCGGTCGATTCAAGAGAAATCAATGGAGGATGTAGGAGACGTTTGAAAAGCTCGGATTACCCATCTTAAATGGCTAGGTCAGCCGACTCAAAACACCGCTCGGTTAACGCGTTTTAACAGGCCAGATGAGATAATGGAAAAATCGCTGAGTGGTACCTAAGGCAATTCCAAACATCGAGATCCAGAGATGTGACGAGGGCTGAATCAAATGCTGGCATAAGTGAGGGACTATCAACGTCAACACTGTCGCCAGTACATGTGGTTTAAGTTCGAGGCGAAATTACGCCGACTGCGCATTAATCGTTATCAAAGCAGCTATGCTAGATGCAAATAGCGCAGATTATTAACGAAAGGAGCTATCTTTTGCGGGAAACGTACGGAAAAACAATGCTGGAATGTTTTCGAACGCTTGTTATAAATTAGCACTGGCCTTGATAGTGCCAGATGTCTATGCCAGAGTTCATACCTTACACATGACGTCGTGTAAATAATTAAGGTGAACAGAAATTGGGTTGTTCTGCTTTGTTTTGATTGAAATGACCGCCTTTTAATGTTTGAAGTTGGTACGAATGGTTCAAAAGCCAGGAAATTGGGTGCCATCCGGATTGGAGTCAATAAACATCCAAAGGTGTTTTTCTCGTTAGAATTGCTACTTCAACGGGAAAGAATGAAAGGTTTGCTAATCGTTTCTCCAATGGTGATAAAAGATATTCATTGCAATAGTTGAAAGGATAGAAAATCATAACACAAGCTTGACCGACCTGGTAAATTGGCAGCAAAGCCGCATGTTCATCGTTTGAAGCCAATGTCGGTATCTGTGGCGACCAGAAGGGTGTAGTCTTTTATAAACTACTAAAACATAGTAAAATTCATAACAACTAATGCAACTTAGCTGAGAATTGAAAGAAAAATGCAGAATCTGCCAAAAGACGTTCATCCATATGCCGCTAGGGAACAAGCCACGGTATTTACCAGACACTGCTTCTTCCGATTTTCATTTGTGTCAGTCCATGCAGTATTAGTACTTCAGTTCCTTTGAACATCAAAAACTGATTCAATTCATGGATGGTACACAATGGTACACAATATCCACCAAATGTCTACCTCAACTCCGCCTATAAATAGTCATTCTTTTGACGAAATTTGTCATCATGTTTTCGCATAATTGCGGCTATATTTTGCAAATAATACTCGTAGCTCTAACATTGGCGTATACCGTCTCTTTAACATAGCCCGAACAGAAAAAGTCTTAGGATGGTAAGTCGCACGATCTTGACGGCCAATTTGAGTATCCATTTCAAGAACTCACACACTCCCACTGTATTGCCAAGCAATAGAGCCATTGTTCCACCAGGTATGTGGCATATAACGCCGTCCTGCTGAAAATAAACGTCGTCCACGTCCATAGCATTAATTTCAAGTAAAACAAAGTCAGTCAACATCATGCGGTAACGCAATCCATTCACTGAAACGGTATCACCAGCATCATTTTCTAAATAAATGTGGCCCGATCTAAATGAGTTTTATGTGATATGATCACAGACAAATTTCTCTTTGGAATGAGATCCGTTATCCCTCATCGGATGAAGAGTATCAAACCAAAAGAAAAGGCATGGTACGGCTCGAGCTGTAAAGTGGCTGTCAGGGTTAGAGAAATGTGTTTTAGGGCCTTCCAGACCAATCCGACAGAGGAAAACCAAAAAAAGTTCAAACGAGCCAGGAATAACTGCAACGTCTTTCTTCTGCATGTGAAATTTCAATACGACTAAAAGTTGAGGCAAAAAATACTACAATGTCCCAAAGATAGTAAAAGCTTTTGGTTGTTTGTCAAAATCATCAGAAATTCTGCTTCATCCTCGCTCATTTACAATGACATTCCAGCTGTCAGCTCTTTAGAAAAGGTTAATCTGCTTGCTCCATTTGCTTTGTCTCTGTCTAGACTTGAGTGCGTCGAATCTTCAATGGGACGAATACACTTTCGTACTAGCAAGAGTACTTAAAGATCTCCACATACATAAAACCGCTGGTCCAAATGGTATATCTCCCCTTCTTCTGAAGAGTTGTTCTTCCACCTTGGCAAAGCCACTGCGTAAGCTTTTTCATCAGTCAAACTCTTTAGGACTCTTTCCGAGCAGATGGAAAACAGCATTTATCCTGGCCGTCCCTATAAAAAGCGAATCTTCTTCTCTATCCACCTACAGGTTCATTGCACTTACGTACCTTCTTTCCAAGGTCATGGAAACGCAGATAAACCGTCAGCTCTGGCGATTTATATGCAGCACTGATGGTGGAAATAGCGATAAAACAAAGTGAGACACGAGTCATTTCGTCGGTGTTCGAGGGTGTCCATTGACTGGGTGATATTAGCATCATCTACGAGTTTTATTGCACGGCATTGAATTCTATCTAGCAGGTGCAGAGATGTTTTTGGCGCACCTGACCAGATGTGGGTATTGTACTCCAATTTTGGGCGAATAAATGCCTTACACCCGCCTCGCTATGAATGCTCATCGGTATACCCCACTTTCGGACGTACTCTGAAATATCGTTATTTGTTCCTAAGCCGAAAAACTTGCTTGTGGGATGTATTTCCCAGTCATTATAACATTCAGACATTCAAAACCAACGTACATCGGTACCTATCTTTCTTTGGCCCCTAATTTTCCTTCGCTCGCGCTGTGGGCAAACACACCCCTTGAGCGTTACTAGAATTTTCTAACTCAACGCTGTCATCTCGCAACCTACATATGTCCTATTTTCATACCAACAAGAAAACATAGTGTGCAATATGTTTTCTTTTTCAATTTCCACCCGATCAAATAGGGAAATCGATTTGATGACATTGTACAATATTACATCAGCAAAGCCCACATGTTCTGCTATATTGATTCCGTAATTGATCTTATTGGTACTAACGAACATAACAATTGTGAAGGTACCGTATACGTCATTCTGTTTCACCTCACTCGTAAATATTGAATCTTGGTTTCCTATTTCCTAATTACACTTCCAGCTGTCAAGCATACAAGTGTTTGTATGTACAATACCTTGAACTCATGTAAGTCGACAACAGGTGTCCGCTCCGTGTCGCCCGAAAATACTTTTTGTTTAAATTCATAAATTTAGCGCTACCACACCGTTATCTAAAGCATTGATCAAAATTCTGCTCGCAACCAGAATTTAAAAAATAAAAAATAAAAAAAATTATTTGCTAAGTGACAATAAAGTCAGTCATCGCTAATTCTATTATGCATGTTGGGTGAACGAACATCAAGCAATTTCAGAGCACTCAGACCAGTCCCAAACAGGAAAAATCCATTAAACTGAAGTTCAAGAAGATCCAAATGGCAGTATTTGGCTGGTTGAATTGTAATTATCTTGAGCGAAGTCCAGTCAGCTGCAGTAAATAGAAAAGGGGGAAAACACGATCTGTGGTGCATTGATGAATGTCATTATAAATTCATTTAGATATATTTTTGAAAAACTAACATAACACTGGCGACCACAACCACAAACACTCTTTAGAATATGAGATTATGACGTGAGACGCTATGAATCTGCTAAAATAACCAAGACGGTATCAATTGTTGCTTTTGAGTAGTATACGTATGCAGTCAATAAATCGGAAATATGCAAGAGGAAAACTGCAGCTGACCTGAGTTCCTAGTCACGAAGCTATATTCAAGGTAATGTAGGTCGGAAGTCCCGCTCAGGAAACATTGACAAGTGACCTATACTGACGACTTTGCGGAGGTTAATGAAGTGTGACATTTTCAGCTCCCCGCCGGCTAACATGATATTAATTCATGCTGACAGTGACGGAAGCTTACAAGCCTGACTGACTATAGAACTATTGTCGAATGCAACTGTTCCTGTTTCAAGTTTCAAAGACCGTGAGACACTTTTCAGAAGCAGACAGTTGTGAAGGAAAATAAGCCGATAATTATGAGCAAATGAAAATAACTCCTGAAAGCAAGACGACTTTACGACTTTATTCGAAATGGCCGCCATTTGCCTCAAAGCACGACCTGAGAGCCAATCATCAATCGCATTATGGACCTCATTCATCGGAAAGTTGTCGACAGCGCGGACAAAGGCTCGCTTCAAAGACTCAATATTTTGGTGATGAGTAGAGCAGGCCATTCCCTCTAAAATGGATTACAACTTGTAATCCAAAAGGTTGAGGTCCGGACTACCAGATGCCCAATCATCCCGTGATATGAAGTCGGGTACATTCTTTTTTGTCACTCTTGAGTGGTTTTCGACTTGTGGGCTGGAGCAGAATCTTGTTGGAATGTCCAGTGCTTATTTGCGAACATTGTTCGGGTTAGCGGCTTAACGACGTCTTCTTAAATCTTGACTTCTTTTTCACAAAAATGAATGTTAGTTATGGTACCACCGCCCTGCACGAGTCTATACTTCGGAGAATTTGCGATGGCGGCCTTCCTCGATATTGAAGGAGCCTTAGAGTGCACCGCCATTAAAAATGCTCTAGTAGATGCAAACATTGAACATGGCAGTACAAACTGGGTTTGCAACATGATTGCAAGCAGGAAAATAAACTGTTCCATTGGGCAAAGCTCGATCAGAACGTCCGTAACCAGGAGAACCCCTCAGGAGGGAGTCATATCTCCACTCCTGTGAGTGGACATTCGCAATGACATTCAATGACATTCAATGACATTCGCAAAAAAATTCGTACAATGGGTATAAATGCTACGGCATACGCAGATGACGTGGTCATAATAGTACAGGGAAAATACTTAAATATTTTAAGCGACATTATGGAGGTTGCCCTGAAGACGATCAGCACTTGGCCAAAAAGCCGTGGTCTCAGTGCCAAACCTTCCAAAACGGAATTGGTTCTTTTTATCAGAAAGTACAAGATACCGCCATTCAAACTACCAAAACTCAACAGAGTGGAACTGTCCCTGTTGGACAGCATGAAATATCTGGGTGTGATTCTGGACTAGAGACTGGAAAAAGACATTTAATGCTCTTTTTATCTGCAAAGAAGAGTTGGAAAAATTTGAGGCTTAAAACCTGCTATAGTGTACTGGCTGTATACGGTGGTGGTAAGACCCATTCTTATATACGGCCCACTAATATGGTGAAAAGCAACAAACAAGAAAACGATATACGAAAAATTAGCGACGGTTCAAAGTACGGCTTCCATAGCCATTACAAGTGCGCTCCGTACCACACCTAGGGCAGCATTGGACACCTTTTTGCACCTAACACCGCTTGATTTACAGATCAAACAACTTGCTGGCAACAGTGCGATAGGACTCACTAATCTGGGTTACTTCAAGAGAAGTAGTAGAGCTACTGCCAGGCAATCCAATTCTAACGGATGAAAATCCTGCCCTGGTCGACTTCGACATTCCGTATGACATAATATATCCGGAAAGGGAGAATTGGCAAACAAATCTGGTAAAATGGCTCAAAATCAGAGGAAGGAACAGGTTCTGGTATCTTCTCAGAAAACCCAGAACTAAGAGTGTCTGCAAGACTACCAGACGCAAGCAGTGTCTTCCAATCAGAGGTTCTGGTTGTCCTCAGGGCGGCTGAGCTAATGCAGATGAGATCGGTATCCGAAAGAGACAACGCTATCTATGTCGAAAGCCAGGCCGCATTCAAGGCAATGGAATCGACCAACAACAATTCTGATATAGTCAGGGGCTGTCGTACAGTGCTCAAGACATTATGCAGTCGGAGCCGGGTGAGACAGTGCTGGGTGCCAGGACACTGCGTTATAGAGGGAAATGAACAAGCGGACGAGCTTGCAAGAAAAGGAGGGCTACTTGACAATACTGAGGTTGAGGTTCTGAAGCTTCTTTTGCTGTCCGGGCATACACTCGATTATTTTGCTGTGAGCATTTTTAACGCACCTCTTTAAGAGAGATTTTGATATTTGCTTACGTTTTTGCTTCAGTGCGACAGTTAGCATTTGTATGCACTAAGTCCCAAGACTTATTTGATGATGCGTGACATGGATTTTTGCGAAATGTTTATTTCTCGCGACAAGATCTTCTGCTTTCTCAGTGGTTTACGTCTGATACGAGACTGCACGACTATGATTGCTCCCGGGGTCCTTACAATGCGTGGACGGCCGGTTCTTTGACGATCATGTACATCATCAGTATCCTCAAATAATTTAATACTACGATAAACAAAATAGCGAGCGATTCCAAGCGCTCGCAAGTTCCAAAATATATCACCTTTTGCCATATTACACTTGTAAAGGTTGATTTTTTTTGCTGTTTCGTTTTTCAGTGTTTTATTTTTGACAGTCAAAACTCAAACATGCTCAGTGCATTGCCATTGCATCATAGAAAGACATTAGAATTAACAAAATTCGTGCTCTGTGAAAATTGTTTTTCGCGCACTTCGACCATTTTATTGTCACCATATTCGGGCTATAGTGCAAGCAATTCAAGCCATAGTGACCAAATTTCGCACCAATTTCACGCTATTGTACATCAAGCCACCTACCCGTATGAGTAGAGTGTGTACAGAGGAAAATGTTGCTGCTGCCATCCCCTAGTGTTAATGAAAAGCGTGATTTGTCCATTCGTCGCAATGGGGGTTGTGTTACTCAACTACGTAGAAGATCTTACGCAAGGATCTTGGTCTAAAATCTTACAAAATACAGCTCAAATACAGTGCAAAAGTTCGGCTTCAGTTCCGACCTGGCACAGCGTCGAATTTTTGGTGAGTTGGCCTTAGGAAAGCTTTTTTATCGAAAAGTTGTCTTCCGTGACGAAGCTTATTTCTGGCTGAATGAGCATGTTAATAAACAAAACTGCTGTATTTGTTCCTATAAGACAAGAGCTACCAATGCACCCGGAAAAATGCAGCGTTTGGTGTGGTTTATGGTTCGGCGGAATCATTGGCCCGTATTTTTTCAAACATGACCATGAGAACAACATTACCATAAATGGCGCCCGCTATCGTCCAATGACACGGCAGGCAAGTCGATGGACCAATTGAGAAATGAGTTCGTTGGTCAATTTATCTCTCGTTTTGGACCGGTGAATTGGCCGGCTGGATCGTGCGATTTGACTCCTTTAGACTATTGTTTCTGGAGATACGTCAAATCACTCGTCTATGCCGATAAACCAGCACATTCTTTTAAAAAAAGTTGTAAGCCTTTTCGGACTACAAAACACTACTTCTGGATCTCATATTGATCCAAAAATTCTCCGGAGGATTCTTTGCTGCCTCTAAGTGTTGCAAGTTTATAGGGCCTCGTCTACCTATACAATTAGCTTGCTTTGGTAAGTAGAATCTTTGTCAAATATTTTCGCAATAGCGCTCAAGTACTAATCTTGGATGTTACACAAGGTCCTTGATTCTATTTTATTTTGTAAATGTCAAGTCGTTGGTTGGCTTACCCATTTGTGGGCAGAGAATGGCTTTTGCAGATGATCCTGGAATCGCCTATGAGTCCAAGAGCCCTCTGAATTTGAAGGAGAAAATGACATTTTCTTCGCAGGGCGTTTGAAGATGGTGAGTGTTAATTCACTGGGCAATATTAGTGTCACACCCTAGTCGTATCATACGATTTTCAACCCTATGTAGGGTGCTAATCTCTTTTAAGGGATTTCCCGAACTACAAGATATTTTCTTGCCTCGGAGTTCAGTTTAGTACATCCGGGAATGCATCGGAATTCACTGTTTATCTTAAGTGAAAGTGAAAAGTTGATATCACGATGTCGAAAAGGGTACAATTGAGGAAGTTAGAGTTCTGTCAGAAGATTCTCTACCAAATATCGGCAGCATCACACTCTGACCGGAAAAATTGGCACACGTCTACCACGGTTCGGCTTGGCTTGAGAAACTGCTTTTAAACCGCACCGGAGTTGAGAGTTGACCTCCGTGAACCTACTGGTGCTGAAGTTAGAGTCAACACCACCCAGAAGCGCCTTAACAACATGGGTTTGCTACCAAGAAGACCAGCGAAAAAGCCATTGCTGACCAGCAAAATAAAAGGCGAAACTGGAGTGCTCGGGATTGGTCAAACGATCTGATCTAGGATGAGTTCAAGTTTAACCTAATCAGACCAGATGTGAAGCAGAAAAGGGGGACGCATACTTCACAATGTGAATCATTCTCCTTATGTTATGGTATAGGGATGCATCACTAAAATTGGAGTTGGATTCCAAATTACGCTCGAGGGCAATGTCAACGCAATACGATATAAAGAAATCATGCAGCTGACACTGCTAAGATCTACTGTACTACAATGCAAGTTTAAGATGCCAGATGAGTCTCAACACTCTTAATAAGCTTGAGAATTATTCTGGTAAATGATTAGGATTTCTCTCCTTATAGCGTATAGAGCCTGGTATTCACACAGTTCTGCGGTTTGATCGCCTTCTATACAAAGGCGACAGTCAGTTTCGTGAATAATGCTGACTTTGTGTAAGTGATATCGAAGCTGGGTCTTTCTTGTTTATTTTGGAAGAATTTCATTGCTCTTTTAGCCTGCCGAAGACCTACCTAGTACTTGACAATTATGGTTGGAACTCAGCAAATCCAGATCCATTAAAATTCTCGTGAAAGACAGAACTGAAATATCTACACATGCAATAAAAGCTGCGCCTTAACAACGACGTGGGTTCACGAGAGGATGCCCTTCACTTTCTGTGCCACTGTCCCAGCGTCAGTAATTGGAGACAAAGAACTTAAAGAAGTTGCTCTCAGGTTGTGCCATAAAATGCTCAAAACCAATATAATGCTTAAACCCGTATTGCAATTAGTATTTGGGATTAATTGGTCATTCAGTTAGCAAATTTCGTTGTGTTAACGTCATTGAAAGCATTTTTAACTGAATTTTAAAATGCATGTATCGGAAGAGCATATTCCGGAAAAACCAGAATGGAAGTGAAGCCACAGAGAAATCCAAAATGTGTATGGAGAGGGAGTTCTCATCGAGCCCAAATGTCCGCGTTGGTTTACAAAGTTTAGAAATGGCCATTTTGACCTAAAGGATGAACTACATCGGATAGGCCAGAAGAGCTAGACGATAAGCTCCTGAAGTCCACCGTCGGAAGAAATTTCACTGTTATGGTAAGGGAACTCAACATAAAGCCTCCTTCGACACCTAACAAATATGGGGAAAGCCATAAAGTTGGGAGAATGGGTACCACAGCACCTATCGCAAAATAATCGTCAGCAAAGAATCAAAGAATTTTTGAACCGGATTGCTACCGGAGATGAAAAATGGGTTCTACACAATAAGAATAAACGTCGCCAGCAATATTTAAGTCCAGAAGACAAACAAGCACAACATCCCAGAGATGGACTTCACCCACTCAAGGTGTTACTGTATGTATGGTGGGATGCTGGGGGAATAAACCATTTTGAGCTGTTGCCTCATAAGAAGTCTAATGTCAACATCTATGAAACGGTCAGGTCGGGTTAAGCGAAGGGGTGTTTATTGTATTCCACCTTATTTTCCAGATTTAACACCTTCATTTCCACTTGTTCCGAAGTCTGCAAAACTTTTTCGATGGAAAAAATTGCAGATCGCGGGGTGATGGCCAAGACGCTCTTGACAATTTTTTTCGTGTCGGCATTAAGAAGTTGTGTTGTTGAAAAGTGGCCAGAAGAGTTATCTAATGAAGGAAATTACGTTGACGACTAAATTTTTGCATTTCGTGCAAATTAATTAACGTTCAACAGACATTCAAAAATCGCGCAATACTTATGTAATGTTACAACTCAATACTTCCATGACCTCTCAGAGCTGCCTGCTGTTTCAATTACATCTCTTTTCCAGTGTAACAGTGGGTGGCTGTGGCTGTGGCTCAATTGGTAGTGAACTGTCTTCTAAATCGGAAGGTTCGGTGTTCGAATCACAACCGCACCCGAAAGACATTAAGATGAGTAGCTGACTAGAAAACACCAACAAGCACTAACAATTTAGTCTCCCCATTCAATGTTGGATGTCACCCATGGAGCGAAATAGCCACTGAGCCCAAATATCTTTCTTTCTATCCCATTTTCCAGAAAACTAAACACATGCTGAGGCATTTCATACCCACTTGACCCACTTGAGGGTTAAATATAAATAAAATGGGTGAGACCCACTCAAGGACCAAATGTCAACCAACCACGGGAGACGGTAAGTGGAAACTACAATTAACAATCGCAACCCGATACACCCGCATCATTTCGGCTTCAGATTTCAAAACAAGTTTGACTGTATGTGTCAGTGTAAGCCAATTCAAGATGATTTGTCAAACAATAGTGAACATACAATATACAAATGTCAAAAATGACAGCACGGTTTAAAGGTGATCCCCATTGGAAGCTCCATCAGTCAACGACTGATATCAAAACTGTCTGCAGTCTCAGACACTAATGATTGTACTCGAGGCGATTCGTACCAGAAATTCATTTGCATCGCTCCAATGGATCTCATGCAGGTGACATCTGTCTGGCTTCTTCAGAAATCAGAAGGAAACCGTCTTATTTTGACAGCAAACCCATTTGAATCGTTCGGAATTGATTAAATCACTTAAGTCACTTACTAAAGTTAAAGTCATAATTTGAGGCAGACTAAAACAATTTAGTCAGTTACAGCATTCAACCCGCTAAACTCTTAAATTGTCGTCGTTTTTGGTATAATGTTGAAAATGTCGAAAATCCAATTGCATTAGGCGCACGTTAAGAAAGTCCTACATCGAAAGTATGTCATCAGATGCTTAGGTTGAGCTCGCGCCAAAATAGAAAAAAGAAACGATCGATATGGAATAAGGCTAGGAGTCGCAAGAACTTGACAAAGTCCCAAACGATTGGCTAAGGATGGCATACAGACTGTTTAGTGTTCGCACAATGGTGATAGTAAAATCTGTTTTACCAAGAAAGTACCCTTAAACACGGTATAAAATGTTCTGTATATACAGAAGTTACGGATGCGTTCACGCCATGTCATGTGTTACCCACAATGTCAAAGGACATGGCTTATCAACAACCGATGACCCTAAATGCGAACACAATTGACAGCGTGTACCATCAAAAAAAACACATGGGACCAATTCGTTACGGTCTATCAAATTCTATGTACGTACGAGTAGCAACTGCAACAATTAATCTCCAGCACATGCCCCCGATAACCTATAATTTGTGTCTATAAATTGTATTCTTATCACCGAAATACCTAATCAATCAGTTGGTAGTATTATGGACGCTTTCCACCGAAAGTACATAGTACAAGACGGTGTCCAATACATTCTCGTACTCGTACTGTTGGTGTATTTCATCTTCATTTCTTTACGAATCAACAATATATTTTTATTTTTAGGATCTTTTTGGTCGATAAGGTATTGTATAATGTTTTCACTTCCAAAACACAAGGTCAGCGGTTTTTTTTTGTTCAAGAAGGAAAAGCAGAAGACAGCAGATTGTCGCAATGATATACAAAAAAAAAAGTCACGCGTTTGCAAGGCGTTTAATTATAGATTTTTAATTTTTCAGATATTTTCTTCGTTTTTTTTTTCTGTAAATTTTGCTTACATATTTCCGGGAGAATAAATTTCACAAACAAAAAAGAAAATCCAACCGGAGACATTCTTGGTTTAGAATTATTTACATCTGTCTGAGCACACAATGGCTGTACAATTTTCTACAAAAGAAAAACGATCTACGAGTATTCTCACATTCAATTATTCAGGTATCCGTACACTTATAGAAAGCAGGCAATGTAAATAAAGAAACGGATCGCCATACATGCTCGTAGAATGTACAGAAATACCGCATACCTGCGTCACAAAAATACGTTTTCCTCCGTTTTCTAAATTCTCTGGATACTTAACCAAAATGGGGGGTTTTCTTTCCAATCCTAAGGAATCATTTTAATCCGAAAAACTGGAAATCAAAGTACAGAAGAGTGATTGGCAAAATGCACTTTGAACAGATGCCTTTATCTGGCACACGGAGATCAATGTTGACGCATCAAAAGTTCAAAAATAGAACGTTCGCACAAGTTTGTTACAATTTTTACAATCTTTTCATATTCTCCGTTACATATTTTTTTTCCATAATTAATTGAAGAATTTTATGTGCAGATACACAGACAAGGAGACGATTTCCAACAAAAAAAAAAGAAGAGACAAATCAATTTTTTTTTAAAGCGAATTTATAAGAAAAGAACTCACTTTTTAAGGGTTGGGAGGACTCCAACTTTACCACTTAACACGTTGACAGAACACGGCAAAAAATGAAATACATTAATTAGATAGAGTGACAGTTATTTTGGCGCACAATATACGAGTACAAAACAAAACCATTTACAATGGTAAAGGAGTTTTATTGCAATTTTTCCTAGAACTTTCTTGCTTTTCCGTGCCAACTTAGAGTTTATCACATACGAATGCACTAGACCGCCGACGAATATTTTTTATATTGTTGAAGCAGGCCGAAGCGACACTGACGCGTATGCCGTGTATGTTAGCTGCGACCGACTAAAGTACGATTGGCGGCCGTAACAGTAGGGAACAAACTGTTGAACAACGGAAAAGAAATTCAAAACGAAGTGCTGATCACAGCGTCATCAGTGTGTACAGCGTCATCAGTGTGACCAGTGTGCAGTTATTTTAAAATGAAAACAAATTTTTTTTTCATAAAAGCTGTTATGTTCTTTGAAAAAATTTCGTAATTTTTTCTTACGTTACTTTTTCCTATGTAGTAATTTTTATTTAAAATTGTTATAAGTTTTTTGAGAACATTTTTTACTTTTCGGTCGAGGTAAGATGAAAATTTATGAGGAGCCTTATACCTATGCCTTCAATTACTCACTCCAAGTCAGTTGAGGTCCCCTTAGGTCACCTTTTCCTCTGAGATTTTTCTCTACTCCATTGTACCCCCAAGTGTGAGTGGGAGGCTCTGCGGGACACAGCATTGCTGTCCATTACGAGTGGCCGTGGCTCAAGTGGTAGTGTATTGGCTTCCCAATCGCACGGTTCGGGGTTCAATACCAACCGTGACCGAACCCCTGTTCTTCAGGAAACTAAAATCTCGTGAGGTAAATGGTTGCCTAAATACAACATCAAGTCAATTTTCACTAATAATTTAGTCGCCCCATTAAATGTTGGATGCCATCCAGAGAGCGAAATAGCCACTGAGCCCAAAAACCTTTCTTTCTCTTTCTGTGCCATTTTCCGAAAAATTTAACACATGCTTTGACATTTCCTTACTACCTCAAAGTTATAGCTGTCGACTGTGACGTTCTGTCCAATTCGTCGAGCTTGTATGTCACTTCTTGTTCACAGTATACTCGTATACTTGGCTTTCCATCATATATCGCTAAGGCACCGGTGACAGTCCGCTGACTTCTGCCAATTACAATACATATTTCAATATCATCGACGTACACTAGTGTTCGCTTGTGAGTTCTTTCAGGTATGATGTTGACGAAGTCGCTAAAACCTTTTTTGTTATCAAAGGTCTCGATTAAGGCGCTACTGACCTTGACGGAGCAGCGAGCTTTCTCCATTGTCATTCTGCACAGAAAGACGAGTTTGGCACGGTACTAAAACTAGACATTGCTCTGTATAGCTCGTTTCTAAATATACTGTCCGATGCGGCTATAAAAGCGATGAAAACATGGTGGATATCAGTTTGGACTTCTTGGGTTTTTTCGATTATCTGCCGGAGTGTGAAGATTTGGTTGATCATGAACTTTCCTGGTCTGAAAACACACTGATTAGGGCCAATCAGACTGTGGAGGAAGCATTTCAGATGTTCACACAATATGGCCGATAAGATCTTGTATGCAATGTTGAAGAGATTCATCACCTTGATCAAAAAGTTCCCGGAATAAACACCGTGTGACCGTGTGACCGTGTGGCGCTCCCATTATTCCAATTTGAGTTCTGTTTTTTTGTTAAGTTGGTAAGTCTGTTGTTAACATTCCCTCTAAATCTTAGCGTCATAGCTTGACATTTGCAAAAGTTACGTAACCAAGAGTACATCTATCTCTGTGTGTGTTGGCGATTTTTTACAATTTTAGAAATGGATTTAAATTTGCAACAACGAACTTGTATTAAATTTTTGCGTAAAAAAACGGATTTAATGGTGTGCAAACGTTGGAAATGTTGTAAAAGTGTTTCGGCAACGATTCTCTAAAGAAAACGGTCGTTTACCAGTGGCACGAGCGGTTCAAAAGTGGTCGTGAGTCAATCGAAGATGATGAACGCAGTGGCAGACCGTCGACATCGAAAACCGACGAAAACATTGATGGAGTAATAGAAATGTTGGTCAATAACCGCAAATTAACTATCAGAGAGATAGCGGAGGACTTGAACATTGCCTTTGGATCCGTCCAAGACATTTTGGTTAATGATTTGGGTTTCCGTCATGTACCAGCAAAGTTGGTGTCAAAAGACCGTGTTGACGTCGCAAAAGAGATAATTTGCGAGGCTGAATGCGATCCCACATACATCAAAAGGATCATTACTGGAGACGATACGTGGGTTTGTGAGCACGCAATCCAGACATCAGGCAAGTGAATGGCGTTCACCAAATGAGCCGAGACCAAAAAAACGACGTCGTTTTCAGACAAAAAAGAAGGCAAGGCTCACGGTTTTCATGGATTACAACGGTGTAGTGCATCATGAATTTTTGCCAGAAGGCCAGACAGTAAAAGTTATGAGACGTTTGCGTGAAGCAATTCGCCGATAGAGACCAGAATTGTGGGCAGAAAACTCGTAGATTTTGCACCATGATAACGCACCGTCGCACAGTGCCATCATTATTCGTAATTTTTTGACGAAAAATGCAACAAATACCATCCAACAGCCACCGAATTCACCTGATTTGGCTCCCTGTGACTCCTTTCTGTTCAATCGAGTTAAAAAACCACAACGAGGAACGCGTTTCAGCAGCCGAGAGAAAGTAATGGAAAAACCGCAGGAAGCACTGAAGGACATACCGAAAACCGAATAAAAAAAATGTTTCGAGGATTAGATCAAGCGCTGGCATAAGTGTGTTGCAGTCGATGGGGATTATTTTGAAGGGGACAATATAGATTTAGATGAATAAACTTGTATTTTTTAATTTTCTGAATAAATTCCGGGAATTTTTGATCAAGGTGGTATACCTCGATAGTTGGCTCAGTTGATTGAGGGGGTCTCCTATTTTTTTGAAAATTGGGCAAACGGTGCTGAGATTTCATTCATCAGGCATACACGCCTCTGGCCAGATCTGAGAAATGAGTTCGTGTATGCTCTCCACAAAATCAGTTCCCGCAACCGTCAAGTCCAGCGGCTTTGTTGGATTTAAACTTAGATATTGCTATCCATACTTCATTTTGTTTAGATGGACGGAAGTTTTGGCTATCATTGTCTAACTTGAAAGGTTTATTCTGTCTGCCTGCGGGATATACCGGGCCGTTATACAGTCGGCAGAAAACGTTTTTCCATATTCTCAGCACTGACTGTGACTCTGCTACAAGTTTTCCTCTTCATCTCCACAGGCTTCTGTAGGGGTCTTCTTGCCTTGACATGTTCTATTCCCGGAGTACAACACCTTTCAATATCTCCAATTGCGAGTTTCCAATGTTCCTTTTTTTTCTTCTGGAGAAAAAAATGTCCTTCACGGGCGGCTCTCAACGTTCGTTACAGCGTCGCCGCTTCTTGTTAAGCTGCATGTACTTGCCGGCACTCTTCATCAAACCAAGGGTTTATGGGTGGTGGTCGGGTGGCACGTTGACATCGTTGTCACTAGTATTCGGTATTTGATACGGCAGTTGTGAAATTTTGGGATACGCCTTCGACTAAAGATTCCGGCGGCCTCCTGCGATAGCAGCTTTTCTACGTTATATCTTCTCACAAAAGTTCTTCTTTATTTGTTGTGCTTGGGAGATCCGCACTCGTACATCGGCTGCAACAAGGTAGTGATCCGAGTCAATGTTGGCTGTCCGGAAGATGTCTCGTGTATTTTAAAGTGAAATTCTGACAAATATAAGCCGTAATTCCGCTGATCACCCAAACATACATGGGAGCAAGGATACGTCTTGCCATCACTCTCCGTCAATCCATTGATACCAAAGCAAAATTGGGTTGGAGGCACAAGTTCCACCTTTGGTATGAGATATTGGATTTATTGTAACCCTACATCGGGTCGAAACCAACTGGAAACCGATTTTAGGCTTAAACCACAGCCACCATGATGCTCCCTCAAGGGACCCACCTCTTCTAGCCGGCTAGGCTCACTAACCCAAATTTTTCCTATTTAAAGAGGATGGGTAACATTTATATGAGCAAGACTGTTCAGTAAATGAATCTCTTCTCCAAGATGCAAGGAATTAAATGCGCACACGACAAGAAGGACCAAGTGTTGACGATCTTTACCGACATTGAGGCTGCCTTAGACTACATCAAATTCTAGTGAACCTGAGAACTTGACTTGTGAATACTCACTGCAGTAAATATGCAATGGTTTCCTATCTCCTCTGTTATGGTGCACGGTTGTCCCAGAGAGTCGCTTCTTCTGACCACAATGGAATCGCGATAAATCTAATAACCAATAGACTTTCTAGGCAAGGTTTAGACAGGTCTCTTCTCACAACCTAAGCAGCCGAGTTTTTAATATCTCACCTTGTGTTGTTACACTTTTTTGTGGCAATTTTGCCTTTATACAGTGAAACGAAAAGGCATAGCCTTAACTGGCTTGGGTATAACTTTTTTCGGGTGGCATTTGTGATAACATATGTAAACAGCTCGCAGAGAATTTGTTTTCATATCAAAGGGACGACGCAATCAAGAAAAACTGAAAAACATCTTCTCAAGTACTTTGAACTCTCTACAACTCAATCACTATAACAAATAACATTTGAGTAAATTGTTTTAAATTATTTGCGGAATTTTTATTGACAGTTTAAGATCAGTTGGCATATCACTGATAGATTGTTTTCGAATATGCTTGTATTTACGCGTACATTCATACCTTCTCCGTTTGTAAACAAATCAAAGTGCGAATCTGTTTGGCATTCAAAACACATTTTCTTGACCATTGTGACTAATTGTGTTTTTTTTTAGAGAGAAATATGACATAAGTAATGGCCAGATGGACGTGATTACGAAAATATTTTCAAAGTGCGCATTCTGGCAACACTTTGCTTCACTCTCTGTACATGCACTTGTAAAAGAGTACACATACCTCTCGCCGTATCTACGATAGAATACTTAGTATTCTATCACCAATACCATTACTATCAATACGAAAAAGATATCCAAGAAATCTATTTAATTGATTTCGTTAAATGAAGCAAACAACGTTAACATAGCAACATAACCAGTCTAAGAGTCGTCTGAGAATTTCACAGATACACAATTTGTAGAAAGCTTTAGTCTTAGCAAAGTGAGTGCAAACTCTGAGAGTACCGGCCGACGCACCAGATCCTCGTACACGTGCAAAAATGAGTAGACAATGACGACTCTGAATGCCAACGTTCATTTAATGCAGACAATCGCGCAGTTGTATGTGTCCAAAGGCACGTACACCTCTTTGGTTTGGTAATGGCCTACAAGAAGTGTGTTCAAACATTTCGTACTGCAGGTATCTATGTACAATTACATATCTCGTAGATGCTCTTATGTACCTGTCTTCATTGCAGATAGAAATAGTTGTGATATTTGCTCAAATATTACGAACAACTGCAATAATTGAGTGAAAGTGCGGACGTTTGAAAGAGCAGATATTTTACTCCATTTGGCTGTACCTTGAATGGTTGAACGAAACCGCGATGACAATATTCAAGGCAGACAGAGACGCGCATTGACAAGTGGATCGCTAAATAAATTTACATTATAGATGAACCCAAGTGACGGTGTTAGATAAGCGACGTTGATGTGTTTATACAGACGACGACGTAACGAATTTCATAAGTTGTACGCCCTATCAACGATTAGTTATCACCCTCATGTGGTTCGCAATCACACCAATAATTTGAGGTGCTTGAACTTCAGTCAGGAGTATGGCATACGTCATATTCGTATCTTTTTATGAGAAACTACCAAAGTCAAAGTCAAAGTGGTCAATGGTTTCCTTCGTTAAGATGTCTTCGCATTGCAGTTCAACTCTTTTTTTTTCTTTTTTTTAATAAAGGTGATTGGCCACATTTACGAGTATGTACCTGCAAAAATGTTGGTACATAACCAGTTCTTCTCTTAACAGAATCAGTCCAAAGAAGATCTACTCTCCGTTTGCTCTTCTTACAGTTAATGCGTAAATACAACATCTAAGCGTGGAAAAATTTAACATGCATCAACAGATTGTAGCATAAATATTGTAGAGCTCATTAGGATGGCCCCTTCCACTGCTGAATTATTCAGGAGCTTGCTAGCCATAAATGAATTTAGTTCCGTATTCGCTTTTTGGGAGAATTTTGACAATTATTTAAGTCTTTTTCTCTGAGATTTTTATTTCAGCTTTTTAGTGAAAGTTGAACAGACCCTAATGCATTCCACAATGATCAGTGCAGCGCAGCGATCACCCCATTTTCCATTTAAGTTCGTCGACCGAATTGTAAACCAGTTCTGCTTTTCTTCTTCTTTTTTTATCCTCCTTTTGTGTCAAGTATTAATTATGCAAGCCAGCGGGGTTGAACGTCGATCGGGGGGAGAAGAATTAATGTCAATGGCTTGACATTGTGACCAGGTTATGGGTATGGAACGAGGTGCTTGCGCTTTGCATCGCAACTTTGGCGTATGTGGTCTATGGTTTCTTTGATAAATTTTAAGCGATAACTATACGAACATAGTTGTTGTTACATGATTGCTTGAATATTGTTGTTATCCACTTAAATAAATCAAGTTGCCACAAGTGATGGATGTGTGTGCACACGTGCATTAAAATCGCATTTTGTTATCAGAAAAAATAGTCAGAAGTCGCTTTTTCTGATAAGTTTTGTTGAAATGTTCAAGTAGACTGTAGACATTTGACGACCCGAGAGGCCGCTGGAATGTCGAAAAAGGTGGATTTGTGGGTTCCTCACGAACTCAGTGAAAGAAACATTATGGATCGCATAATGGTCTGCGAGTTTTTGTTGAGATGGAATACGCTTGAGGCTTTCTTGAAAAGAGGCTTACAGGAGACGAAAAATGGGTGGTTTACCATACAACAACATTCGGCGTAAGAGGTCATGGTGCGCTCCTGGTAAACAAGATTTGCATCCCAAAAAGATCATGTTGAGCATATGGTGGGACTGACGAGGTGTCCTTCACTTCGAGTTGCTTCCACGCAATCAGGCAATAAATGCCATTAAATATTGCTCTCAGCACGATACTTTGAAGCAGGCAATGGAAGAAAAACGGCCAGAGTTGGCAAGCAGGAAGGGTATTCTGCGACTGGATAGTGTTCAGTTCTCGACACTTCAAATATTTCTTTGAAAATGGTGCCACATTGCGATATCATTGGGTTCACTGCATAGATGAACGCCCGACCAACGGAGGAGGTAGGAACAAAAAAAGTACAAGACAGGCGAGCGATGGAGAAAATGACATTTCTAAACGAACATGGCAAGCCAACAAGATCCGGATAGAAAAATGTAGAAATGACCAAGGAAATTTCATACTAGACTTGCAAGCGGTGGTGAGGATATGGAAAAACTACTTCTGGCAGAAGGAACCATTAAAATTGGCCCATGGAAGCTAAGATCCGCCTAGCCAAAATGAAGTCCTGCAATATCTTAATTTACGAGTAAATATTACAAAGTTGTCCGACCGGACGGCATACCTGCTAGCTATTTAAGTCAGCAAGGGATGACATGGTGGGGTACATACAGGATTTGACCGGCGGAAGTATACCTGATGAAAGCCATCTCAGCATCGTTTTCCCGGTGCACAAGAAAGAAAACTCACTAAGCTGCACCAACTATCATATAAAGGCATCAGTCTCCTTTAGAACAAGATCTTGTCTGGTGTATTGTGTCAACGACTTGATTACCGTGTATCTGTTCGATTTTAGGCTGGAAAGTTCCATAATTGATCTACGGCAGATTTTAGAGAAAACCTAAGAAATGTAGATCAATGCAAGCCACCTCCTAATCGATAGAGATGAGCTAACTAGAGTCGCCCCTTGTTTTGGCATTTCTGCTATAATTGTCAGATTGTGCAGAATGATGATGATGTGCAGAATCAATGAGACCTCGGATGTCATAATCATATGTTTAGACTAGGTGATACGCTGTTATGTGGTTTCTTTAACATTGTGTGGAATTAGCCGGAGATATAGTTTGCCAAGTTTATAGAAGCAACATGTCAATGGTGGATTGCAAGTATGGAAACAGAAGCAGTTATGAATATGGGCAAGACCAAGTACAAACATGCTAGTAACAAGAAGGTACGCACAAGCACTAAAAAACAGACAAAATGTCAAATTGGAGCTCTCGATGCATTTCAGCCGCGTGCCGTTTTCTTCGAATGAAATAAGAAAATCAACACATCCCGCAAATGACGATTATTTGGCACAAAATCAGACATTTTCACACAACCAAAAGTATATGACGCCAAAATAAAATCCCTAATGTGTCAAAACGGTTTGTTTCACCATATGACTAAGCTTATTTTGGATATGTCAAAATCGAAATTTCGTAAAGGAAAGAACGCAGTGCAAGCTGTTAAAAAGTTACGTGATGTGTAGGAAGAGAAGCCTTAAAAGAAAGACAGTGCTGGAATTGGTTTAACAAATTTTGTTCCGGAGATTTTTCACTGAAAGATGAACAACGATCAGTTCAATCAGATGAGCTTAGTGATTAAAGCTATAATCGAGTCGGCGGATTCTTATGTTGTAACCGTAGGTGAGATAGCAAAAAACAAAACGTCAAGAAGCTTGATATTTGGGTTCCACATGATATGAAAAAAATTCAGTTAACGAAGGTCATCAACGCTCACGATTTGCATCTTATACGCAATGAATCCGACCCTTTTTTGAAACATATCATCACTGGCCCGGTTATCGTTACGATCATGGTCTAGGCTTGATAAGCCAGCACAGTCCACTTCGAAAGCTGATATCCACCAAAATAAAATTTTGCTCTCAATTTGGTGGGATTGGAAACTTGGTGTATTTTGAGCTGCTTCCAAGGAATCAAACGATCAATTCGGATGTGTACTGTCAACAACTGGACAAATTAAATAAAGCGATCAACGAAAAACTCCCAGAATTGGTCCATCGAAAAGGTGTCATGTTTCACCAGGACAACGCTAAGCCACATATTTTTTTTTTTTATATAATTTACGCGCGCCTAAGGGGTTTGGTACCCTTTTACTGTTGCCAGGGCGCGGGCGGAAAGGTAGAAGGAGGAGAAAGGAAAATTGTTTTGTAGTGGTTTGAAACTCAGGTGTGTTTGGTTTCTATATTAGCCCTCCAGGAGTGGGAGTCCGAATAGGACGGAGAGTTCTTTCTTCACTCAGAGTGATTTGAAGTTATAATTTGCACTAGTTTTTTGTGGTTGAAACTCTACAACAGCCATATCTACGTGTCAGTGTTATGCGTTCACACGCAGAATTTTTCTGTCTAAGTTCCCATTACACAAATGAAAAACTGACTTGCCATGGGCAGGATTCGAAACTTGGACCCTCAGAGTGAGAAGCGATTGCTAGTACCTCTACACCACGCCCACTCCATATATCCCTCGCCAAAAATTATTGGAACTTGGTTGGGAGTTGATGTTACATCAACCAAATAGTCCTGACCTTGCTCCACCAGATTGCCATTTATTTCGATCTTTCGGATGGTAAAACTTTCAATGATGATGACACTGTAAAATCGCACTTGATTCAGTTTTTTGCCGATGAAGATCAGAAGTCCCACGGACGTGGAATTATGAAGTTGCCAGAAAGATGGCAAAAGGTCATCGCATAAAATGGAAAATATATCATTGATTATAGTTTATGAAAAAAATCGGCAATCACTTAGTTGCCAACCTGTATAACATATCTCGGGATATGCCCCTCTTCAAAATGCTTATTCAGCTATTCAGCAGCTGCTTCGTGGTTTCTTTTAGCAATTAATTAGCGAGGCGAAGTAAGCATCGTCCCACACACCTAAGTATAGGGTTTTCCAATAGGGACTTGACAACTTTGAATTTAATTTGTGAACGCAGAGTGCGTTCTAATCATCAAACTGTCACTGTCACTGTCACTGTCAATTTATTCAGTAAACTCAACATTTTCATCATTTTAAAGTACACGAAAGAGCAACGTCTGCATATTATAAAAATTTTCTACCGAATTTCGGAGTCAGTGACTGCAACTTTAAGAGCGTTAACTCCAATTTTCGGTCGTAATTCTCGCCCTAGTAGACAGGCAATAACAAGTTTAGTGCAAAAATTTGAGTCTACATATTCGTTGTGTGATGTTGCCGTGTCAGTGAGACAACGGGTTGGTTGAAATGTCGAAAATATCGCTGCCGTTCAGGCGTCCGTAGCAAACGATCCAAATCAGTCAATTCCACGACATTCTCAAGAATTGGGCATCGCTCAGACCACATTATGGCGTATTTTGCGTAACGATCTTGGTTTACACCCATACAAGATCAAGCTGACTCAAGAATTTAAGCCGATGGACCATTTGAATCGACTTACGTTCTCCGATTGGGTTCTGGAGAAGATGCGCCAAGATGATGAATTTCATCGCAAAATCATCTTCAGTGACGAAGCTCATTTTTGGCTGAATGGGTTCGTCAATAAGCAAAATATGTGTTATTGGTCGTGTGAAAATCCACATGTGCTTCATGAATCACCACTTCATCCACAAGAAATAACTTTTTGGTGCGGTTTGCATGCCGGCGGCGTTATTGGGCCATATTTTTTCGTCGACGATAACGATCGTCACGTTACTGTGAATGGTCAGCGTTATCGCGCCATGATCACCGATTATTTTTGGCCCGAATTGGGAGATATGGACTTGGACGACATGTGTTTTCAACAGGATCTAGCCATTCATGTAACTTCAAATGTGTGTCTAAATTTACTACGATTTCTCTTTAAGGGCCATCCATCAATAGTAAAAAGTAAAACTTAGTAATACCAAGGGTTGCGTGTTACAATTATAGGAAAATCCCATTACAAGGTGCCCATGATGTGGATTACTTTCCAGCTGCGTTCAACTCATGTTGCTATCTACACATGATGTAATTTCTTGGTGTTTTATGGGTGATTCGCAGATACATACTCGTATGTTTGTTTTTTCCATTTTACTAATACAAATTTGGGAAATCGAAGCGGTTTTGTTTTTCGAGTTACGTCAATCACACAAAAGGAATCGGTAATAAAAGCAGTGACGATTGTGAACCAGATTTCATGCTCAGACTACTAATTTGGTTATCTGATCTGGAATTTGGGTAAACCTGGTCAGTAATCTGAACAAAGCAACAAATACTCTTAAAAAGTGTGAAAATGAAAGTGAACGACACTTAAAATTTAAATGAGCAAGCTCGTTCTAACGAAGTGTCTATGGTTTGGATGAACATCACGGAAAGGCCATCATGCCATCTGTGGGAAACAATTACTTGTGTTTGTGAATAAAGGGGCATTCCCGTCACAGAGTGACCGTTGATTAAAAATAAAATTTATGTCTTTCTGTGGTTTTCTCATAAAATAAAACGACGCACACTTATCAAGCGGGTAAATTCTGAATGCAAATCTTGAGAACTTTCTTAAGAATTTGTGATTGATAAGTCTTTGAAATATTCTCGGTCACTGATAGTTAATAATCGCATCAAGTGCAAAGTGAAGGTCAAGTACTAAAGTTCAGACCAATCTTTCTCATGATAGACACCAGATACCAAGCCAAATCACAAACAGTCATTGTTGACTCAAGCACTATTGGATGGAGAAGGGGTACAGATCTTTGGTTACGTGGAATAATATTGTGGAGATAGAAAATATTTTGAAATATCAGCTGAGGACGAAGAGTAGGTCTGCAGGCTCCCGACGTTGATCTTCACATCAAGTGTAGTATCAGTCACAGAAGAATGTCGAACTGTCAGCATGTCTACCAAAAATTTTTTCTCTCTCGTGAGTCCACTTCTCACTCTCATCCGAATATGTAGACTGCCATCAACCTGTTTAAAAAAAAAACCCAACCGGTTGCCTGTGCATCACTATCGCGTTAAGAACCACTCCAAAGGCTGTTCTATCTGCTTCATTTTCTACTTATAGACATTTTTAGCATGCAGATTGCAATTAGCTCTGCCTTCAGGCTAGAAGACACTCAGTAATGGAAGGAGTTAAACATGCCATATGCTAGTTTAATCACGTTACATTGCGGCTAAAATTGACTTCAACATTAACTTATTCCAACCGAAAACGTTGAGGCAGGGGTCAGGTGAATTCATAAATGTAAAACAATCGCTCTAAATTTACTCCATCGAAATTTGAAAGCATTAATAAACACAACTTCTGCAGCATTGCTGTCGCAGCTTTGCAGTTGTCCATAAATGTAATACGTTACAAACATTTTAGCTGTTAGTGAATGCGGAAGAGCCGAACATTAATTTTCGAAAAGTACAGTACAAAGCTCATTTTGACAACTTTGTGTAACTATCTAAGCTTTTTTTCTCCTGCGATTAATAGAGTGCGCTTCCATCACTAAACGTGTGGAAATTAATAGCTCAATTTCTGCTGAAGTCCTAATCTTAAATTCGAAGTCTTCTCTACAACAATACAAACTATGTTAGTTTTTGTTTTTCTTTTTCTAAATTTCAAAACTAAAAATTTCTGAAAAATTGCAATACAAAGCGTAGGGTGTCCCTACGCATAGTCGAAACAAACAAATCGAATTTTTTTCATTTCCTTGAAGCTTGAGATCTCTAGAGTATCTGGTGAAAACACCAAGTCAATATTTCGATAAATATACCAGTTACAGAGCGTACCTAGACCTATTTTATTTATGATTCGTCGACCGTCGACCGTAGATGACTTACACTATGGGCTTGGTACCGATGATTCCATGTAAGTTGACAAATTTCATGATTTATTCATTCCCAAATTTTCAAACGCGTTTTTCTCGAAAACAACGTTTTTCAAATCGGTACCCAAAATTTCTCGAAAACCAATGAACCGATTGCCTTGAATTTTTTTGGTTTTTTATATGTTACGTTCAAACGTCCGCCATTTTGTCATAAATCAATATTTTCAAAATCGGCTATGACATGTACTAGATTACAGTATCTACTAATTTATAATCTTGTTGGCTTTTTTTTCAGATGATTTTTGAACAACCGCCAGTGGGTACCGTTTACGCAGATTTTTTTACGACGCTCCAAGAATCATACAATATCCTTGTATATATTTTATATTTTTAAATAAAAAAAATTTAAACATATTTCTGAATGTGTATACTTTTAGGTAGTTAAACTCCCAATCCGAAATTTTGACGGTAAAATTCTGGCCGGCATCGTCCTTAAAGAAATATGGGCCGATGATTCCACCAGTCCATAAAGCACATAAAACAGTGAGTTTTAATAGTTGTAAGGGCGTCTCGACGAAGGCTTCTGGGTTTTCGGTAATTTTGCTGGTTTACATATCCATTTAACCAAAAATGGGCCTCATCGGAGAAGAAAATTTTGCGTTGAAAATGAGGATCAAAATGAATCATATTTTCGGCACATTCACCGAACGTGTGACGCATATAATGGTCACGCGGTTTCAACTCATGCACTAGCTGGATCTTGTAAGCTTTTAAGTCAAGATCTTGTCGAAAATTCTTACACAAAGTGGATGGGCATAGCTCCAATTGCTGTGCACGATGGCGAATGGACTCATTCGGATTCTCCTCAACACTGCGCTCCACAACGGCAATAACTTCTTTTGTTCGCACTGTTCGACGTCTTTGTGGATGCGTATTATCCACTATAGTGTACGTGGTGCGAAAACGATTCATTGTGTTCCGAATAACTTGCTCAGATGGACAATTACTCGTATGTAGACTGTAAAATGGAGGTACTGCACGATAAGTTTGGGGAACCGAACCATGGTTTTCAAAATAAGTTTGCACAATTTGCACGCGTTGTTCTGGCGTTAATCTATTCATCAAAATGTACTAACCACAACCAACTTGGGCTGTCAAATTGACAATCTGTAGAAAAAGTATTACCAGTTTAAAAACCAAACCTCGAAAAAAAACACCCCTTTACTTTGCACGAATTTTTCTGATTACAGCCAAGATTTTATTTTATATTTTTAAGGTAGAAGCAATTTTACTATAGGGGTTTCCAAAAAGGACTTGACAACTTTCTTTTTAAATAAAACGCAAACCATTTGAGATATTTCAAAAACTTTATTATCGGCTTGAAGAACAATCAAAACATTTATGAATGGAACTCGACTTCGTTCATATGGCCATCGCGGGCACGTTTGCAGCGGTCGATTCGTGGGACCTAATTTTCGACGACTCGACCACACATTTCGGCCGAAACGGCTGCTATTTCGCGTTCAATATTGGCTCTGAGCTCTTCCAACGTCGTCGGCGTTAAATCGCACGAACGAGGCGGCCAATCGACTGGCCCATTTCTTAAGATAACACGCTCACCATACTTACTCTTCAATAAATCGATTGTAGCGTGTGCTGTGTGGCTTGTGGCATCATCGTGCTGAAACCACATGTCGTCCAAGTCCATATCTTCCAATTCGGGCCAAAAATAATCGGTGATCATGGCGCGTAACGTGACGATCGTTATCGCCGACGAAAAAATATGGCCCAATAACGCCGCCGGCATGCAAACCGCACCAAACAGTTATTTTTTGTGGATGATGTGGTGATTCATGAAGCACATGTGGATTTTCACCCGACCAATAACGCATATTTTGCTTATTGACGAACCCATTGACCCAAAAATGAGCTTCGTCACTGAAGATGATTTTGCGATGAAATTCATCATCTTGGCGCATCTTCTCCAGATCTCCAGAATCGGAGAACGTACGTCGCTTCAAATGGTCCATCGGCTTCAATTCTTGAGTCAGCTCGATCTTGTATGGGTGTACACCAAGATCCTTACGCAAAATACGCCATAATGTGGTCTGAGCGATGCCCAATTCTTGAGAATGTCGTGGAATTGACTGATTTGGATCGTTTGCTACGGACGCCTGAACGGCAGCGATATTTTCGACACTTCAACCAACCCGTTGTCTCACTGACACGGCAACATCACACAACGAATATGTAGACTCAAATTTTTGCACTAAACTTGTTATTGCCTGTCTACTAGGGCGAGAATTACGACCGAAAATTGGAGTTAACGCTCTTAAAGTTGCAGTCACCGACTCCGAATTTCGGTAGAAAATTTTTATAATTTGCAGACGTTGCTCGTTCGTGTACTTTACCATGATGAAAATGTTGAGTTTTATGAATAAATTGACAGTGACAGTTTGATGATTAGTGAAAGAGTGCGTTCACAAATTAAATTCAAAATTGTCAAGTCCCTATTGGTAACCCTTTAAATATCGACACCCCAAAGGTAGACTGAACAGCTATGACCAGTATGCCTGTGTTTCCGACATGATCGAGTCCCGATGGCCACTGACTTGTTTACAAAGCTATCACGCAAAAACTCCCAACAAATGACAGATGTACCAACCTAAAAAAAAAAATCTTTTACAATATCTCAAGCGCGGTTTGTTTGAATGGGAAAATCCGGGTACTTTTTTATCAGAAGGTATATGGATTCATGGATTTATGTAGCTTGTAGTTCATTGAACCGGAGCAAAACGCTAGTCCCCATTAGCGGAAAATACAGCCCCACATCGTAAAATTTGGAAGAAATTTGTTTTTTTTTTTCAAAATTTGTTATTCCATTGCACACAACTATTTACTCTGGTACACCAAGTTACTTGCTTACAAAAGTCCACTTTGTCCACTCTTAGAGGATCCTTGATTTTTGAATAGCGTCGTCAATTGTTTATTCATGTTGTGCGCCACTGGAACAGTCTCCCTATTCGCATCAAAAGGGTGGCCACACAAAATGGGTTTAAAAAGTACCTGAATGCTAAAAGTTGTTTAAGTTTAAATATGAGCAGAGATGCTTTATCCTTACAGACATGGTTTGGAATTGGACGGGAGGAAAATAAGGTAAAACTACTCCAAACGATGATACATGCAGACAATCTAAGCAGCCGAATCACCTCATCTGTGCTTACACCCCATGTGTCGATTCCCATGCTAGACATCTTGAATAATATTTAGGCTATGACCCAAGCTAATATCATAAATTTGAACCAAGCAACTAATTACTGATGTAATATTGAATTTTCGGCCGAAATGAACTCAAACTTCAAACACAAATAAACGAAACTTATTTGAATTTCTAATTAGAGGCCAATATAGAGTATCTGCGTCGGCGATTTTAATTACTACCTAATGACCCTCAAACTTGGCGTATTTTAAATAAAGTTCTTTCGATACGCCATTCGAGCCAATTAGCACTTAAATATAAATAAATGCGGCAGTTTTAAAAGGCTGTTAGCGTGATTTTTTTTTTAGCTGATTTAACAATGGGATTTGCGTTATAAACGTAGACGATCCGACTGGATGTAGCAATAGCAATATGAACATCATACTAGCACCTGTTTAGATACAAATAGTGTATGATACATCGTAGTGTACAGGTTTTTTAGTACTCTACTGTAGTGGAAAATTATTTATTTTGATTGACACATTTACGAGTATACGAGTAGGTGGGATGTTTAAACTTTTAACTAAACATTAAAATGCTTCAAGATGAATGACAGCAATTCTAAAAAAGCGCAGGTACTTAGGTAATTCAATGAAAAGCATGTGATGGTGTTTGATCGTGTGATTCGAATATGCGCCATTCCAAAGACGCAGATACAGATAGAAATAATAAATTCATCAGCTGATTATAAATCACGTTCTAAGTTTTTAAGTCAACAGAATACTTGAGAGATTGGTGTGTCAAGGCCGCACATGAATCCATCTCTTAAGAACAGGAATGTAGCCGTAGACACTTTAAGCGGAAATTGGATTCAAATGGACCCAAGTGCGGTAAATGAGGGATACGAACAAACGACTGATAAGCTTCTCATTGATAATGCCTTTAACGACTACTTTAGTCCATTCAGATGTTTAACAACACAATTAGATACATGTGGTGAACCGTCACAGAGTAATTGCTTTGCATTCGAACCGATATCTACATTTGAAATATTGCGGACTATTAGTGCCTAGAAAAATTCGAATTTTTATGCTTTTGATGGTATTTCGAGTTTTAAAACATATTGTGTGCTTTGTAGTCGATATAATAGCAGCTACATATATGTAACAGTAGTATTTTTTCAGGAGTATATCCTGGCGCTCTTAAACGCGTGGATCTTGTTCCGTCAATTTCCAATTTCCCTTCTCCTAGTTTCCAACAAAATCTTTCAAAAAACAGTAAAACAGTTCCCAGTCCTGTCCAATTTTTCAAGAGTCAACTGAAAATGCCCTTCAATAGGGTGACCTGATAAGAACGAGAGGACAAACAAATTTAAATAAAATAACAACTGATTCTGGCTTTATTTTGAATAGCACATCATTCAAATGGCCATCACGTCTTCGCTGGCAGTGCTTCAAGTGGTCGGTCCAATTTTAGATGACTCGGTCCAATATGTGCGGGGTTATTCCAGAAATAGCGTGTCAAATGTTGGCCTCGAGCTCGTCCAAAGTGGTTGGCTTGTTAGCGTAGACTAAGGACTTGACGTAGCCCCAGAGAAAGTAATCGAGTTGTGTCAAATCGCATGATCGTGGCGGCCAATTGATGAACAACCCTGGCCATGAGATGACCCATTCGCTAAATTTCTCCATCACAACTTCGAGCGTAGTGTCGCACATATCGATGTTGTCGAGCTCTGACCTCAGAAAGTCGGTTAACATCGACCATTGACGGTAACGGAGTCTACTTCCTTATTTCCAAAGAAATAAGGTCCAGTGATGCCACCATGCCATAAACCGCATCAAACAGTCAATCTTTGTGGATGCATTGATGCTTGGCCCAACACTTGTGGATTGTGTTTGCTCCAATAATGGCAATTTCGCTTGTTAACGTAATCGCTGAGCCAAAAATGGGTCTCATCCGAGAAGATGATTTTTTTTTCCAAATCCGGATCTCCGGCCAACATTTCCAGCGCCCAATTAGCGAACTCACGCCGTTGTCTATGGTCAATTCTTGCGTCAGCACAATCTTAGGTAGCCCCAAATCCAAAGAGCTCGGCAGGGCATTCCAGTGTTAGCTTTCAGTGGTACAGCATCTGATCTCTACCTTAAACGGTTTGGTGGCCTGGCTGGTTAACATTAACTTGAGACTTCAAAAAACTCCAGGGAAAGACATTAAAAGGCATTAAATAGCACCATCTAGGCGGCCACTTCTGGACGCCCAAATTGGAGATAGCACGACCAGCTAATTTCTCGCGCAACAATGTCATTGGTTCACGTTATGTGTGACACGTTTCGGTTTGAAACACATACTCGTATCTCCGAGACCTATACCATCCATTTGGGCCATAAAATGGATTACCATTCAGCGATACCGTTCGCTATTGACTGTTTGTTCATTCCTCGTATCTTCTTCTTTTTCTTCATGGCCCTCTAGCTCAAAATCCAAACCAAACAACGGCATGTTTTGGATGCATTTCCCTCTGATGAAACACATGTGGATTTAGTCACTCGAAATTGTGGTAATTTTGTGTATTTACGCACCCATCAACATGAAAACTGGCCTCATAGCTGGTGATGATTTTGTTGGAAAACCCACCGCGCACTTGTTGTTCAATGAAGCAATTGATGAAGTGTCATCGGTGGGTATGGTCAATTGTTGAGTCAGCTGGGTTTTGTAGGCATCAAGTTTTTTGTGAGAACAAGTGTTGCATAGTGCTCATTGAAATGTTCAATTATTTACAGCGATGCCCCGAATGGCGTGATGTTTTATGCTGAATGACCTGGACGTGTCGATTGGCCGATATTAGTAATCAACTGTAATGCTCTTGGAACATTTTGATTATCAGAGATAAAATTGGTCTCTAGGACCTCACCTTCTAAGTCGAGAGAAAATAACAACGGATCGTCTGAAATTAGGTCGCTGGCGGTACGAAAACCGATTGAGAACTTTAGAATACAGAGAAATCATCCTTAGAATCATCGCCTCAAAGCAAAAGTCAAGGACTTTAAGTCAATAGGGGGCCGTCTTGCTTACGAGGGAAGTATAAGTGTGCGGCAAAATGAGCCTTATGGTTTCAATTCATTATACGGGGTTTCAAATAGGGGCACTCGAACTTTGACAGTGTATAGTCGCCTTTTTACAAAACCTGCAGCTGTCAAATTTGGAGATTATAGTTATTAGTGTTGGCCAAATCATCGTGGAGAATTACAGTGTTGAGAAATTCATGTAAATTATTGTGTAAACCCTGTTGGGTCGACTATTCGTCCTTTGGTGGAAAAAGTTCGAATCAACTGGTTCATTAAGCAATCAAATAACACCCGTATGTCGTCGAATCTTGAAGTCTGCAGAAAACATTGCTGCAGTGAACGAGCGTGTGCTGGATAACCCCAGGCAGAACTTGGCCTTCCGCAGACCTCAATTTAGCGAATTTTACGTCGGAACTTAAGCCTGCACCCGTACAAAAATCAATTGACCCAAGAACTGAAGGTAAACGACCATAGGCATCGTGAACATTCGCTGATTGGATTCTGGAGGGGTTAGAAGGAGACCCTGATTTTAGACGGAAAATTATCTTCAGCAACGAGGCCAATTTTTGGATCAAAGGCTATGTCAACAAGCAAAATTGTAGCATATGGGGAAATAACAATCCACATGAAACCTATAAGAAAAAGTCACTATTTGGTGCGAATTTTGATTAATTGGCCCGTACTCAAAAATGGAGTTGGCACCGGCATAACTGTCACCGGCGAGAAGTAAAGGCCAAAATTGAAAGATATGATTCTCAGCGGCATGTGGTTCCAACATGGTGGCGCATCGTGCCACACAGAGCATGCAATAATGGATCTTCTGCACGGCAAATTCGACGGCATGGTTATTTCGCGTTTCGCGACATCAACTGGCCACCGAGGACGTGTGATTTAACGCCGTTAGACTTTTTCTTATAGGGCTACGTGGATGACTTAAAAGCCAACATAACCAATACCATCAATGGTATCGAGCCCGATTTATGCGGACGAGTCATTGAAAATTTGATTGCTCGAATATTCAAATGTCAAATGTTGTGATGGAGCGTGAATGGATTCGTTCAAGAGCTGCAGATAATCCAAAAGCAGTTTATCAGCCATTTGAACCCATATTTCTTTTTGAAAATCAAGCCAATGACGGAATATAGTCAAATTTGGCGGAACTGTTGGAAAACAAAGAAATGCCCACCATTTGCTGCAGACCCAATTTTCAGGTCTAAGTCTTCCTTACTGCCTTCGTCTTCGAACTGTGCTCAAAAAGCAAAAATTAAAATTGACCCATCCTATATGTGTACACTTTTCGGCCAACCACGCTATGATGCTATCAAAGTTGACTTTAAAGACCTTTTGGGTGGACAAGCGGAATTTGTGATGCTAAAATCGATAAGAATTACATCAATACGAACTACGAGTTTCTGTGAAGTACAAATAACGCCACCACAAAACAACAACAGATTACGGCTTCTGACTAGGAGAATATTCATCTACACGAAATAAGTGTAGGACTCCCCGACAAAATGATCCACACCGGCTAACCCCAGTTTTTCGAGCAGTCTATCAAAATAGAAACGAACTGATCGATGGAAGACATATGTTTTCCAAAACACTGAATGTGCGCAGTTTCATGTTTTTCTTATCGCCACCCCGTTCAGAGCCCCAGACTGCGAAAAAAGCTTAATATTGGACGATCGTGTCTAGCAACTACTGATCGTACATGAAATGGAGGAGCAGTGACAGAATGTGAAGAAACCCTGGTTTTAGACCAGCTAGAGGCGGAATATGAGTTCCAAACATAAAAATTTACCCAGCGTACTGTGTGGACATCTAAAACACGCTTACATCACACTCATCGCCGAATGCTAGTTTGACAGGCAAACCTTAGAAAATATCAAATAATTTCAGTTGGTTCACACAGTATTTTCACTGACTTTGAGGCAGGTCCATTCATGGTCCGAAGTTCTACAAAGCCATACCGATTTTGGACTTCCGTTACGGCTGATCCAGTTATGCCAAGTTCGTTGTACTCTTGTATGTTGTTTTAACTGGAATTTTTCACCCTTCCGTAGAAAGATGAGTAAGCGCTACAGCGGCAAAGTACCTAAAGCCCCCAACACATCAGCGTCGAGAACCGTAATTCAAGCATAAGCCGGACACTCACAGAGTTAGCACTCCGCGGTGTCGTCATCAGTCTCACAGCTAGCGTCGCAGGGTGTTATGTCATTTATGTCTAGCAGACCAAGGTGACTAGAAAATCTGTGAATCCAGCAAGGCTTTAAGCCCATCTTATCTTCCTCCACAGACGATATATTTACTTCGGTGACGTCTAAGCTAATTACTTAGGTGGCGCTATAATCCGAGTTGAGCCTGGACCTCAACCAACAAGCCTCTCCGGCTAGCACGATCTCTCAACAGCTTCCTTTAGTGCCGCACTCCAAGATGGTTGAGATCCCCATCCACTTGTGTGCGCCAGCTTAGATGCGGTCGTCCTCTGCTGCGATGTCCCTCATGGTTAGATTTGAAGAATTTTCGCAGGGGAACTGTGGTGTGCATTCCCTCAATATGGCGCAGATATCTCAGACGTTGGATCCGTAGACATCTGTAAAATCCATACAGTTCCTGGTTGAATCTCCTCCTACATTGCCCGTCAATGAAAACGGGACGAATAATCGACACAATCCAAGCCTGTGTGCCATAGACCAGGACAGAGTTGCTCTTACTCCGTTGCCTCCTGCGCCCAAAGCAACCTCGGTTAGCAAGAGTAATTCTGCGTCTGATTTCAGCACTACATCGGTACTGTGGAGCCATGGTAGACAAACACCTTAACTACTTCGAAGTTATATGTAACTGCCAATGGTGATGTTCCGGCAAAGCAGTCGGAACTGTGTGTCCTTTTCTGATGACAGCATGTACTTTGTTTTGCTCTCCTTTATTATCATCTCGGCATCTTGCGTCTTAACCCTCACGAAAGCTTCATTGACGGTTCGCTGTGTCCGTCCAAAAACATCAATGTCATGTCAGCAAAAGTTCTCTGAGAATTGTGCGGGGTATCAACACCAGACATAGCTTTGTATATCTCGTCCCTTTGCAAAATATCATATGCGGCTTTGCAGTCGACAAATAGATGGTGACTGACGATCTGAAATTCTCTGGTCTTTTCCTATAAGACCGCACTAATATGGAGCATGAATGGTTTCAGATGCTCACGTAATACTGCAGAAAAGATTTTATAGGCGACGCCTAAGAGACCTATTTCTCTATAGTTAGCGCAGTCAAAACGGTCTCGTTTCTTGTGGATCGAATAAACACAGCTAAGATCCCATGCTTCAGACTTGTTACCATATCTCAACCATTCCGTCTGCCCCAGCACTGATACTAGACTATCTCCGCTTGAAAGAGAGAAGTAAGTTATCCAAACGAGGAGTCAAATCTAATTTTGAAGTCCTCCAGAAAAGCACCAGCTTCGTATTCTAGATCGATTCTAGATCGACCCATCCGTGAAAACCCGGATCCCATTGTGACCTGGAACTCGGTAAATTCAGCCTTCTCGAACTATCTTGCAAGGCCTCCAGCAAGCAAGCACAGATACCTTTAGCAGTCCATCGTCATACACTCAGTAATACCAAACTGTTTGAATTGGAAAAAAATCTGGGTCCAAACCCTTAAAAGACCAAGGTGATGCTCTAGAAAACCCTCATCTTGCCAGTCCTACTCTATGGCGCCGATGTTGAGCCCATCGAAAGAAAAATTCTTCATCACCTACTCGGTTCATTGTACGAGGAGCTCGTATGGAGGAAAAGCCAAAGTGAGCTCTATGAGCTGTATCCGGAAGTGGATGTAGTGCAGAAAACTAAGGCACAGACAGCCCCTTGGTACGAAACGTAAAGGAAGATCAAACGATCGCAGATGCCAGAAACCATGGTCTCGCAAACTGTGTCGCCGAAATTGAGAAGTGTCAGTGAAACTACAATCAGGTGATTGTAGAAATCTTGAAGTACTTGGCACTGTATATTGGATTTAGTTCAACCAAGAAACCTAGTAAGTCCTTTCAAAATTTTTACAAAATACCTTCCTTATAGACTAATGAAACTGAATGAAAATTTACCTATACCCGTATACAAATGTGAGCCCTACATATCCATATGAACGCCTGCGAAATCGTTTAACATTGACAGAACTGATTGATGAATTTTCATTAAGTTGATATAAAAGCAGCTGACGACTGACTATACCTCAAGTCACCTTAACGCAATGATAAAATATTTAAAGGTTTAAAGGCCCATTAATCGAATGCAAACTTGGCATTGCATATTAATTGACGCAAACATTTAATGCGTACGCGATCTTGGCGGTCGTTCACTTTTTTCTTCTTTTTTGCAATTCGTACAATACTTTCCGATTCCTTTTTGAATTGATCACCGCTGATGTGTATCTTAATTTAATGGCTGGCTTTAGTTGAGGTTGAGCCACGTACACTGTACTTCTGGTATTGATCGTTGAACTATTCAGCCTTCAAATGATCTACTACTGATCAATGATCATGGCAGTGGTGTTGAATGTTAAACTGTCGGGCATAACAAGAAGCAAACAGAATCAGCAACCATCAATGGTTGCATAACTTGTGATTCCAAGAAACCAAAGAGGTGCTCTTGCAAGAAGGTTTGGATATGAAACTAAGTTCTGTTGAGATTTGTAGTCATTTGTCCTCCGTATTTTCATACAGAAGTCTGCTTCGACGTTTATGTGGTAACCTGGTAGAACTGTATCGTTACCCGGATTTGCGTTGGTATAAAGAAACTCTAGGATGTCAGTTTCTCACGCTTCCTAAAAATACTCATATCGCAACGGCATACATTACTTAGATGGCGCTACAGATCGGGGTGAACCTTTGCCTCAACTAACAAGTCTCACCCTTTAGCTAACTGCCTCCAGTTGCGCACTCCAAGTCGGTTGAGATCCTCTTCTACTTGTGCGCGCCACCTAAAGTGAGATCTCCCTGCGTTGTCCATTCGGGTCAGATTCGAAGACTCTGCGGGCCGAGGCATTGTTGTCCATTCACTCTACATGTTATAGACATCTTAGACGACTAGATCGGTGTAGCCGTACAACTCATACATTTCGTCGTTGAATCAACTCTTCCAAAGCCCCTCAACGCAAACGGGACCGAATATTTGATAGAGAATTTTTTTCTCAATACGATGTACATTTTCATTTACTTTCGATAGAATACATGCTTCAGTGACGTAAAGCAGGACTGGGATGATCAATGTCTTATGAGTACATAGCGTCTCCTATAGATGTTCGGAATAGGGCCTTCCTACTCAATTGCCTCTTCTTAGCTCAAGGAAACTGCAATTGGCAGGAGTGGCTTTTCGTTTTATTACTGCTAAGATGGTTCTAGCAGAACCGAGGTAGACAAATTCCTTTATTACCTCGAAATTATAGATTGGCACTGTGATGTTTTGTCCGTTTCGTCGATGTTATGTGTCCCTTCTTGTTGACAGAATATTCTAGTTTATGCCCGCTAAACCCATTTTGGCAGCTTAAGTTTCGGTACTAGCGAACGCACCGGTGACAGCCTGATGAGCCTGGCTTAAGCTAGTAGTTCACAGACTTTTGAAAGGTTGTGCCTCCGGTGTTCGCATGTGATTTACGTACAATTCTTTCAAGTATGATGCTGAAGAAGTCACATGATAGTGCGGCGCTTTGTCTAAAAAGCTGATGGAATAGCGACTGTTCTGCATTTTCGTTCTGCACAGATTGACGAGTTTGATAATGCTGTCATATGCGGCCTTAAAGTGGATGAAAATACGTTGCGCATCGATTTAGACTTCTTGAGTCTTTTCCAGAATCTATCAGAAAATTTGATCTATTGTGGCCTTTCCTGTTCTGAAACGGAACTTTCAGACGATCACACAATATGGCAGATAAGATCTTGTATGCAGTGTTGAGGAGTCTTATATCTCTAGTTGGCGCAGCTGAGGGGGACTCCTTTGTTCTGGATCGCGCAAACTATACTGAGACTCCATTCATCAGGCATACACGATTCTGACCAGATCTGAGAAATGAGTTGGTGTATGCTCTCCACAATATCACTTTTAACAGCCGTATTGGCCAGTAAGCTGTCAGGTCCGTTAGCTTTGTTGGATTTAACCTTAGATATTGCTATCTTTGCTTGTTTTGGTTAGGTGGACGGAAGTTTTCGCTATCATCGTGTAGGTTGAATGGTCTATTCTGCCTGATGGCGAGTCTGCAGAAGTATTTCCATATTCTCAGCACCTACTATGACTCTACTACAAGATTTCCTTCTTCATTTCTACAGGCTTCTGATCGGCACGTTCTTTTTACCTGTTATTCCTGGAGTACAACCTCTTTTGGAGAAGTCAATGTTCTTCCCGTCTCTTCAGCTCTCTTTCTTCGTTGCAGCACCGCTTTGTACGCTTCCTGTTTAGCTGCATGTGCTTGGGGGCATTCTTCATCAAATCAGGTTGGGTCGGGTGAAACCCAGCACATTGGCAGCGTTGCCATTGGTCTTCGGTACCTGATGCTAGCGGCATAGGAGTAGTTAAGGGATTTCTGTACACGCGTTTGGAAAAGATTCTGGCAGTCTCTTGTGATTGCAGCTTTTTTGCGATATGTCTACGGAAAGGTCGCACGCTAAGAATACTGGAGGCATGGCTCTTGTCGATCGTGATCAATTTGATTTAGCGTTTCATGATCCGAAGAAAGCCGTTTCCCCTTTTGTATATTGAGATGAGGAAACCGAGTGCTTGATATAGTGATATTTCATCACAACGCAATAAGACTATGTCCGTTGCCAGATGTGGTGTCGTGTAGACCTATCAACTGTCCTACCAAAAACGGCCGCCTAGTACAATTTCGACGTAATACTTAGGACATTGCTCATACATGTGTCTTGTCGAAGAGCTCGTATAAACATTTATTGGTGGCTTCGTGCGCATGGGCGCATATCCGCCTTGATAGGGATTCTCATAAGTCGCGCGCTAATGTGTCGGAAGCTCAAGACTTCTTGCCTAAGTCCGCCGCGTATGACAAATCCACATCCGCATTGTAGATGGTTTTCATCTTCCTTGTTATGGCAGTCAAGAACCTCTGTCAATTCATCGGCTGCGAGTGGCCATGAAGCTCCTTGTCCTTTAATCGTTTGTCAAGGTCGCCAACAGTGGACCCTCTGTTCACAAGATTACCGCAATAAATATAATTTCAGGGACACATCGTACGATCATCGTACTTTTACGAATCCCTTATCTAATAATTTTGGCGCTCCAAATATGTTTACATCATCTTCGTTATGTACGCGCCCCTTTTTAGCATAACTCACTATCTGTTTACGTTTTTTTTTAATTTTTTACTACAACATGTTTTTGGTATTCATAGAACACTTCCTAGCCGAATTCAATTGACCTTAATTACATAACACTTGGACAACAGCAAAATACCGATAAATCTATTGTGAATCACATTCATAGATACCTACTCGTATCTCCCCAACAGAGTCTACATCTGCGATTTCCAAACGTTCCATAGCTCATAATTTCGACTTGACTTTGCAAGGAGAACCTTGAAAACCGAAATATTCATGAAGGAAGACGATAACCATTCGTCTTTTGATTTTTCTTAAAATTCTCTCTATTAATTCGTCCATGCGTCATTTAAGTATCACGTGTTGCTTTGCTATTGTAAATGATAATTATAAACATGCCTGACTATTGCGTACTACATATTCCTTCCAATAAGCACTAACCCAAGTGATGAGAGAGTCATGCATACATATGTCCCGTCGCAACCCATATCTGAAAGTAATAAGCACGAGTAGAACCTGTCTGATGATTATAGAGGAAAGTTTGCATTTACTTTCAGGTAGGTGTATCTATCTATCTGTTGGTCTATACTTCTACCTCTTACGTACATAGACTACAATGGAAGGCATATCTGATACACTTTTTACGTAATAAAATTGTACGTAGTATCTATCCATGCGAATTTGAATAGGTGTAGTGCTCCTTGGCATATAGGAGTTAAGCAGCAAAATGATAACAACAAGTTCACATCACTGAAGTGTGGTGACAGTTTTAATCTGGCGCAGAAATTGATAACACAGACACAGAGATACATGCCAGAATGGATGATTTAATTTCTGTCATGTGCCCCACTTGACATGGACAGTATTACTTCTCTGATTAATGATTATGCCAACAGCAGAGGATTTTGATGTTAGCATGGTAACTTGAATACTTGACCATCGATGTCATTAAGTCAAGGATCCGCATTGAGTTTTGCTATCAACATCAATCTTGTTAAGTAATAGGCGAAATTGATATAAGAAATGTAGAAATTCCAGCAGCGTACATGCTTCACGTGTGAATCATCTAAAGATAGCCTGAGCTTTTGGCATGCACGATTTATGTGCCTGGATCTGACATTCAATTGTCAGTCGTACATACATATACTAAACCATTCCCCCCGCAAAACTGACCTCTAATTACAACTTCGCGAGGTCATCTGGCCATTCCGTTCAGAATGGTTAGCTATCGTGTCCATATCGGTAGAGACAATGTTTATCGTCTTGATGCCCTGTTGGCTGAAGGTTCTTCTTCTTCTTCATATTGATGTTGGTTCGCCAAATAACGAGATGCAAGCCTCTACAGTCAAAATTTTAGTAGCTCTGTTTGGAAGCCCTGCTCCACGCCTCCTCGCGGGATCATCTGGGAATTCCTTAGGAAATTGCGAAGTGGAGGGCACAAATGGCGAGCTTCCTGTGCCACAAAACAGAATTAGTGTCGGTTGATTGCTTCGAAGCGCCACAATATGTCTCGGATACGGACAGATATTTAGTTGACGACTTTTGGCTATCGAGTACGGACAACGACGATAGGATTCTGGAATGTTAGGGCCATCCTCGACTCACGAGAGGAAGATCCTTAGAATGTCAGATTCCTCCAATTTGAGCGAAAGTTCTCACCCTGGGCGCAGTTACTTACATCGGTATAGGGCAGAAAAGTCACAACACATGGCTACCAGCAGATACCTGGAGACGGATCAATAAGCGTATTTCCCTTATGCTCGAGAAACTCGAGTTAGAAGCCCAATATCGTGTGAAGATGAAAGAATTGCAGCGTAGACCCCTAAGGCTAAAGAAACAGCTAGAAGTTGTGACAGTAGGATCGTCTTCAGCGTCATAAAATAACTTACTTGTGGTCGGAGTTCTAAATAACATCCAATGAAAAGTTTAGATGGCAGTCTGCTGATTTCGGATGAGGATCAGCTCAACAGATGGAGGGAACATTTCGCATTAGTGCTAAATAATTTTGGCTACAGCGTCGTAGTCCCAAATTCCAACGAGTGTGCCGCAGCAACGAATTCCCGAATTCGAACCGGACTCGATTCGGACCAACTACAATACATCGGCACAGTTATCCCAACCACTAATTTGTAGAGGAGTGGAAAACAGGGATGATCATCAATCTTCCAAAGAAGCCAAGATAATAGCTAAGATAGTTCTAGAGCGAATAGGAGAGCATCTACACTCAACACTCGATGCCAAACAAGTGGGATTTCGGGTGGATACTCTTGTGTAGATCACATCAACACGTTGAGAATCATCATTGAGCAAGGCGTCGAGTTCAGGTCTCCGCTACATCTACTGTTCATTGACTTTGAAAAGGCTTTCGACAGCTTGAACAGAGAAACTATCTGGAAGCCTTCCACAGGAGAGATATCCTGGAAAAACTTTTAGCTATTAACTATTTACGAGGGTGGTAAGTATCACGTTCTGCACAAGGGCAAGGTGTCAGATGACTTTAAAGTTCAAAGTGGAGTACGTCAGGGCTGTATACTCTCATCGTTATTATTCCTGGTGGTCATCAACGATGTACTTCGGGCAACACTAACTGAAAGAAACCAAGGATTGACGTGGACAATGACATTTTACCCCAAACACCTGGACTACGCTGACAATGTTTGCCATCTTGAACATAAACTAATGGATCCCCACCAAATGTCACAAAATTGTGCAAGCTGAGGCCAACAAAGTCGGGCTTAAATGCGGAGAAATCGAAGGCCCTGTGCATTTCAAAATTCGACGTTCAACTCAAGTCGAAAACTTTTCATATTTAGGAAGCATCGTCTCGGCCGAGACGGTTACGCCGAACTCGATGTGGGCAGCAGAATCGGAAAAGCTAAAGCTGGAATATTTGGTAGGTTACTTGGATTGTAATCCACTCACCCAGTCTGGCAGAAGAGTGGAGCGACCTAAACAATTATGGCTAACAACAGTCGAACAGCAATCGAGAGTACTCGGAAAGAACTGGAGTGATTTGAAACGCACTGCAGAAATCCGAACAAGATGGAGCGCAGGCGTTGTTGACGCCCTATGATTTAAGTAATACCTGACTCTGATATAAGCCGACTTGAAGGGTTTTCAAATCTTCTTGGATGACTCAAAATTCACATGCATGAAATCCCAATTCTTGCAGCAATCAACTCAGTAAAGAACCGGGTGTGAACTATCTAATATTCGCCTATTTGAGACAGCTAAGCTACGCTCAGAGGCTTTCTGGTTTGTTAAATATTTCCTAAGCAGTTCAAGAACGCGCAACTTCTTTAAATTGAAAGCTAAATTTACTGTCTATATCTTGTCTATTATGATGAACTTGCGGAGCCAAAGTTTGAATGAGAGCTCAGTTGAATGAAAACTCCAAGCTCCTGGACGTGCGTTAGAACTACTTGGAACCTGACGCATTTAAAAAGTCATTGACATTATGACTGCCACTTAGCAGAAAAGAAAGGACTGCTTGCTGGCACCACATTCCTGTTCAGCTTGAATGTCCTAATCATAAGTGAAACCACCTGTGACGTTTGCTCTATGAGTGTAAGCGACCCACAAAAGCTCTTTCCTTTTTTTAGTGTATCCGACTTATGCTCGAACTGGGCAAGTACTGGAAATTATTGGGTTGTACCACATGAAATGAATATTTCCGCTCAGTCGGAAATAAGAAGTTCTCGAGTGCCAGAACGTTAAATTTTCTTTTTTTATAAAATAGAGTGGTAAGTGTGCTTGACGTGTTAGAATTTTAGGGTTCGTTACAAGTACAAGTTACAAGCATTTGAGGATATAGCGGTAAACGAACGCACTATACGACATTGGTTTGGAAATTTCCGTTCGAGAGATTTCAGCCTCAAAAATGAACCACGTGGGAAGCCGGAAACGTTAGTTGACGACGATGTTTTAAGAGCAATGGTGGATGCGGACCCAACGAAATCAGAGCGGGAGATTGCACAAAGCATGGGAGTACCCCCAATGACAATAAGTCGATACCTTTCTCTCATAGTAAAAAGTAAAAAAAACTCGATAAGAGGCTACCCCATGAACAGAACGAATTCTAAAATCCACGCCGCCTGGAAATCTGTGGATCGCTTACATTAAGAAACCAAACTGAACCGTTTTTGCATCACCGGACCAATGATGAAAAGTGGATACTGTATGATAATTGTAAAAGATCTGGGCAGTGGTTGGATGCAGATGAAAAACTAAAACACACCCCCAAGACCGATCTTCACTCAAAAGAGGTTATAGTGACAGGATTTGTTGGAGGATTTGGTGGACATCGAAAGGACCAATCCACTTTTCATTTCTTCAACCAGGAGAAACGATAAACGCTAGCAAATGTTGTGAGGAAATCGACATATTGCATGTCAAATTGGCTGAAAAGCAACCTGCGTTGGTCAATAGCCACGCTCCTATCCTTGTGCCTGACAATGCTAGACCCCATACCTCACAAGAACGGATTTAAAATTATTCCTCATCCACCGTACTCTCCACCGGATTACCATCTTTTCCGCAATCTGGGTTCCTTTTGCCAGCAGAAGGTCTTCCGGAACCGAGCAGTCTTTGAAGATTTCATTGCCTCAAAAAGTCAGCACTTCTGCGAAAAAGGAATATTTGATCTTGTATCACGATGGAAGAGTGTGATGTCACGGAACCTATTTTGATTGTATAAAAATTGACATTTCATGTGGTACAATCCCTGAATGTCCAGGCCATAGGCTGAACCGGCTTCTGCAACGTTTGCTGTATGTGCGAAAACGACGCTCGCGTTTGCATTAAGCTACAGATACTATGTGCTGGAAGGAAACTACGAAAGATTGAGAAACTGCATTAAAAGGAACACGAATGGACTTGAAAACCTGGTCTTAGAAAAATACAGATGCAAACGGACTATCAGGCCAGAAAAGCAGCTGGTTGAATAGTTGTTCATGCGAATCCAAACTGGGGATACCTATACGTACGAGTATACTTACAATAGAAACTCATAGAGCGACAGTACATTTTGAGTATGACATCTCATCAAGTATGTCGTGTTTACCTTGTATTTAAACTCCAACCTTATCCCTTTCCATTGGAGACAAACATCATACTATTGACCGACCAATCCTAAGCTCTTGAACAACTTTGTTGCAAGGAATTGACATGAGATACGACATTGCTGACGTAGGCGTTCTTAATTAATAGCCAAAATGTCTCTCGAAATCTCTAAACAATATTTAAAAAAGAAACAAAGAAAGAAAGTAGCATGATACACATTTAAAATGCTCATCACATCCAACAAACATTTGCGTGTTAGTGTTTGAGATTTTGCAAGCATTTCGCACGAAGGTGGATTCCAAAATCTCGACCATTTAAATGGATCTAAAAATACCAAGCAAGCCAGTCGAATGGAAATATAAAATAGAAGAACTAAACACCGACATTGGGAAACTGATGCTATAAACAAACTTTCGATAATCATAAAAATTGTGTGATCATCTGATTCATTAGATTGTCTCAGCTTCCTGAAATAGATTTACAAACCAAGACGGTAGGTGAAAGGTAGTGAATTTTATTTGTTATTTACATTTGAATTATCCCATAAGCATCTAAATGCGCTACTTGTTTGTCCGCTGATAATTTAAATTGGTTTGAATTACTGGTTTATGCCGCCAGAGATAACAGAAGTCGGTTTCCAAACGAAATTTATCTTTTATCTTTATTAAGCGATTAGGAGTAAGTGATGAATTTAAAAGTATTTACCGTGTTTACCCACTGACTTAAAATAGACAACCATTTGAGTAACAATTTAACAACAGTTAAGACTTTAGACACCGTAATTTCATCATAAATACGAGTAGGCACGTGTTACATAAACGTTCATCTGTTTGTTCTCAGCGATTAATAGTGACTAACAGATAAGAGGCATTTCTCGTCATCTCTAATCAGTTTTGCAATGAATCATTTTAGGAAAATCGGGATATGATACCATATCGCCCTACAGCATGATCAAATTGAGTGACTAACTGTCGACTTTGCCGCAACATCTTCATCAATACTCTTCTTTCCTTCATTTTCATTAAAAATAGGAAAAAGAACATCTTTTGTGGCTTTCAAATCGGAAAGCAAAGCCTATAGGACACCTCAATTTCTTAGCGGACTTGGGATAATTGGCTCTCCTTCGGAAGCGCAACGTCACTATAGCACATGGCTTCCTCAATATTCACAAAGGAACATGGTGGTCACCAAGTTTATGATCTGAACAATCAACAAAATAGATCATGTTGCAATCGGCGCTAAGGACTCCTCCATTGGTAATTTGAACATTACGAGCGTCCGATGTAGGCTCAGGCCATTACCTTGTTGCAGCCAGGGTAACGTCTGTGCATATCTCGGATCATAACAACGGAGAAATGTGGTGAACAGATTTAACGTTGAACGGGTTCAATCGCAATAAACCTCCAGAACCTATGGTCCATGTCCTTACATTCTGCATTAAGTGCTGAAGATCAGTGGCGTCGGTGGCAAGAAGAGGCTTAACGTTGAACGGGTTCATTGCAGCAATCATTCAAATACGCCAATTGCGTATCCCTTACCCTCTGGTCAATGTCCTCCTGAAGTTCAGGGCCATAGATGCCTAGAAACCGTCAGAAATGCTGCAAGTAATGTGCTGAGTTTCATTCGATCGCGTGCACGAAACCTCTGAAGAAGGGTCTCTATTCTGTAAAAAACAAACAAACGAATATTGTGGGGCGCCGCGCAGAATAGCGAAAGCGGCTGGTGTGCTCTATGAGAAAAGAAGAACAAAAGAACATCGGCTTCTCCAGAGAAATAAAAAGCACGACAAGCGAGGCTCGAGGAAATGGAGAGGTGCTAGCTTCTCTACACAAGGTACGAAAATCCTACCAATATGTAAAAAGACCGAGTCAAACTAACAAGACCCAAATAGAAGCCCGTAGAGATAAGCAAGGAAACCTTCTTCAAATTGTTTGATGGTGGAAAGACGAGCCAAACTTCGTTGTCGGGTGAAATGACTGGTGAAAACCAACATTCCTGTATAGCAGGGCAAAATGAAGTAGCAAATCAACATCGAGCACTCGCCGTACTAGATGCTATAGTTTTCCATCCACTTTTGCCTGACCCATCATCCTCGCGTTTTGTTCAGCAGCACGAGGTCTGTTAAGGGTTCTGGCATTCCATATGCAAAGCCGATATTCGTTGTCCTTAAGACGTTGGCTTGTGTCGTCAACATTGTATCCATCCGTATTCGAGGCTGTTGGATGTGTCCGAACTGCTCTTTTCTTATCCACGGTTGGGCAGTCCCTTAATAAAATCACTAGGCAAAGCGTCCAGCTACACGGTCCGGTGACAGTAGCCTCGCAGAAGTTATGAGAGCAGCCGTTGGCCTATTCAGCTTTCTGGCGACACCATCTCTGCTTTAGACTACCTACACAACCATGGAGCTCCCTTTAGACCTGGGTTCTGAATACATCGTGATGTGTCTAAAATAGTTCAAACTCACTAGAGCCATGGATGCCGCCGTTGATCCGTATATGGGAATTCTCCGCCGCCCTAATGCGAATACTATACCTCCTCTCTCTACACCCGCCAATGATGTCCCGCAAGAATTGGATACACTACTTTCAGTCAAGGATTCTAGGCGCCCAGGCTTCACCTCGTGAAGGTGAGAGTACGAATTGATGGGCGGAGACTTAAGTGTCGATACTTATGTCTTCATTGAAAGGAAGGAGAGCAATATCTAAGCTAAAGTGCACGTACTACAAGACTGCGCCCTACTTGCAGAGCTATTTAAGGCAGCCGGAGATGACTTGGTATAACCCATAATCAAACCATTTCCACAATTTGGTCGGATGAAAGTGTGTCCGATGAATAGAACCTCAGCATCGTGTATCCGATCCACATACAAAGATCTTGTCTGCCATATTGTGTGATTCCTTTGAAACAATTTTTTAGTGATCTGCTTGGCCCCAGTCGTTAATTCTTTGTCCTTAGAAGGCAATTGAATTATAGGGCTCTGTCAGGAAACACTTACGAGACTCTGTGTAAGACCCTTATCAACCAGATGAATGAACTTTTGCGAAGGCAGATGAATGTATTCTTCGAATGATTTTTGGCCTCGTTTGCATTGACGGGCTTTAGAGAAGCAGATATAACAGCGCACCCTAAGAACTGTGCGGTGGAAGTGACTTGTACATATATCGAATCAATACTAGGGGTGCAGGTCGAAGAGTTTTCGATTCCTATTCGAAGGGAAAACGTCGTAGAAAAGAGCTGGCCTCACAAATGGAAGGTGACCTCAGACCTCTTGATTGCTTAACCGAAGGCAGTTGGCAAAGACATTAGAGTCGAACTGAAGACTTTTATTTGTTGAGGGTCAGATTCACAAGGACAGTAGCATCATCTCAGATCCACATCCACCACCGTGAATGGGTGCACGCTTAGAGTGACAAACCCTGGCCAATCGATTCCAGTTCGTTACGATATGAAGGGAAACAGAACTTTATTGGATTCTCACTGCGATCACTACTACCTCGACTGTGGTAGCTAATCTCACGATGATATTACAAATGAGGTCTTCGAAATCGATTCAGATATGGTCTGTGTTGGTTTTCCTGGTCCACATTATGCTACTTTCAAACTTCCAAATCCAATCCAATCCAACGAAAGAATTTATTCCTTCAACCAAAGATCAAGGGAAAACATGCAGTTGATTACCAGAACGAGATCGAGCATGAGTTCCGTAACAGCATCTTCCGTTAGAATCTCCATTACATTCATTCAAAGTGGCTTAAAATTGTCAAATTTCTACAACACCGGCAGACACTTTTCCTACAACACCAACAAATGAACAATATTCCAAAGCAGTTACATTGATGTGGCTCCGCTGTGATCAATCGGTCGTTGGGAACCGCTGGTGATAATTGAAGGTGCCTTCTTCCTCCACAATACTAAAAAACTAATCCGGCTCTCGCAACAAATTCTGCTCTTGGGAATATGGCTACAATGGTAGCGATGGTGGCGAGAACTTTGCAAAGATACGAAATGATAACGTTATTCCCAAGTCTCAACAGAGCTCCGAACCTGCTGAATAGCACAACCCTATCGGTACGAATAGTACATTGAGAGCGAATGTCCTTTACTAAGTACGTTTTAGCCCTAAAACGATGGGCTAAAGGAAGCGACAGAAGATAATGTAGACAATGGTGTTAACCAAACGCTGTGCAATAGCTGGGCATGTTAAAACTTTGAGTACCCCCCAAAATAAATCTGTCAAGAGCTCCAGAGACAAAGTAGAGGAGAAGCCGATCTTGCACTTCTTATGAACTTGCAACTCACTATAATAGATTAGGAAATCTACCATCAAGTAGTGCAATCCACATGTACCTTCGAAGTGTAGATCTATCTTCCCAGCGGTCACTTCAAACAAACAAACAGAGCATTCGGACAAAGAACTAGTCCATTCACCGAGGTAGTGCTCCCTAGTGTCATCATTTTCTCTGCAAGGGTCGCAGGAGTTGTGTATATGGTATTATGCCCGTCATAACGATGCAAGCAGCCTGCAGTCTTCGTTACTGATTGATAACAGGAAAGTCCTTGAACTCATAGAAAGGTCGAGAAGAACTGTCAATCGAAGCCCTAACCGAGAACGCTGGCAGACCTAAGACCTTTTATGTTTAGTTCGAGTCCAAAGAAATTCTCATATGAGCCTTACCTACCAGTTTATCGATGATTTCATTTCCTACAAGACCCAGACAAGACTCAGTGGCTTCAGTCTTCAGAACGCAACGTTCAGTGAGGTCTTGTATTCTCGAACTACCTTGGATGTCGTCATCGGGTTCAGTAAAACTTTAAGCGCAGCTTGTCTGTCGATACAGGTGCAAATGTTTCGCCTCATTCACCTATTCTTCGCAATATAGTTCGTTGCCAGCAGGATTGCGTATATCTCCGTTTGGACGACAGACCCAAGTATTCCTAACGAGGAGTGAAACCTAACGTTGTCGTCGTCCTATAGAATGACACCAGCGCCTTAACCTAAATCGGTTTTGGAGTCATCCGTGAAGACCCGACTAAATTCCTTTCCTGGCTCAGATTCTGGTCGAAACCAGACCTGGTTACAGGGAAAGTAGATTTTGTATTTTTAACACACCAAGAGTTCTGGTGTCACTGCATCAAACGACATACCCGTAGGAGTCCAAAGACAGTCGGCGCGTAAGGTCTAAAATCTCCAGTGCGTGTTGTACCAAAGACCACTTGCCTTTAAATGGAGGATGACTTGAGTGCAGCCTGTGATATGAATAGCAAAAGGAGAAAAATTCATCAAGCCCCCAAGCAGACGACACATACTGTTCCTTGGAGTCTTGTAAAAGCAGCAATAACGTGTTTTCCTGAGAGCTTGTTCCACCAGCCCACCAACTCATAGGACATAATCGGCCTTATCATAGGCGCTCGGTGACGGGCCCCATGTCTTACACTCCTTTGCACTGCCAGAAGGCGACGTAAGTTCAGAGAATTTTGCTATCCAAGATGACACCCAAATACTTAGCTTCTTTGAAGAATTTGATGAAGCCAGATCAGTCACTTTCCTTCACTTTTTGATAGGCTCATCTGACAGCCCAATTCTAGAGCACCAATTATCGATCATGTCCAAGGTTGCCTGCGCTTTAAAGTAGACAGTCGTTAGACACGATCCAACAGATAGTACAGCTACATTATCCGCATATATTTGTGCATAGACGTCCAACATGCACCATAGCAGTGAAAACAGCACGTCGCCGCCTTGCGGGCAATCACGCGATTCCTTCCGTAACCAGTGTTCTATTTACCAGCAAACGGCTTAGTCTGATGGCTAGTCTTTCACTATCTTCAAAATGTAGGATGGTGAGCTATACGCCACAAACTCATCCACAGCCAGTATAGAGAGCGCTATCCAGAAGTGTGTCTCGCCATGCAATGTTTAGTTGCAGATCATGTCCACCGATTACTTCAAAACAACCGCAGTCTTCTTCTGTATACTCGTATTCCTAGGCAACACCATGACCAGTTCCATTGGTTCGTACAATTATGACCATTCCATCTCCACATACGAGTAGCTATGGCACAACTTCACCAGAACACCCGATTAGGAACGAATAGGCGCGACCATTCAAAGACGGAAACAACATGAATTGGTTGATTGTGCTCGCACATCTGCAAAAAGTGACAGCTTCATAGTCAACTGCACAGCATAATGAAACTCGCCAGCTCAAGCGGTAAGTCCATTCAATCGAGGCATGCACACAACACTATAGTCCATTCACAAAATACAAAAACAAAAAAGTAATTCCACACCTTCGCAGTCGGTAGGATTCGAACCTACGCTCCCAGAGGGAATCTGATTTCTAGTCAGACGCCTTAACCGCTCGGCCACGACTGCATACAGTCACCCCTGTTCGACTCTCATTTTCACCCACTTACTCAGTCAATTGGAAATATTGCGCGCGACTTGCATGTCTTGTATGTACATAAATGTCAAATGAAAGGGTGTCCTGTATACCCCACTGTATGCAGCACCAACAACAAGAGACAAGGATACGTTCTTGCACTCCCCTTGGTGACCTTGAACCGTCATTTGTCCTACAAAACTAGAAAACTCAGAACGTATGTAGGTCTCTGTAAATAACTCTTCCATGCACAACACTCAGGTAAATTACAACCCATCCCCACCCCACCGAGACCAGTTTGCATACAATTTTCCACGCACCACTCAATAATTTATAAATAGCTTTCAATGCAGACAAATATCTTTGAGTACTCACTGTTTCTCGTGCCGAAATCCAATGGATCCAATAATTCCGTCGCGTTTAATGGCAATTACAATTCACAAAACCCAGCTTGACACACTACAATATTTCTGCCACAACACAAACTCTTCAATTGGCACTTAATTAGGACACGACTGTTTAATGTCTAGTTCTCAATGTCACGCACTTCACGGTTTCCGTCAGCAGGGGCAATCCTTGTGTCCTGATTTCGAGTGAATTATGACAAAAATGAAATCGAAGAAACTCTGACAGCTTATTGTCATTTAATTCACGAAAATAAATGCGAAAATTAGACTGAAGCGATGGTGGAGAAATGAAGAGAAATGGTGAAACTCAGGTGAACACGTTGCGTGCTACTGTATGTCAACGACTCTTGGATACGATGAGGACTATTTTGTCTCGCACAGTTCTTTTGTGTTGTCGACTGTCCGAGGCTGTCGTCCTGCGGCCTTGGAGCGGCTTTTTCAACCACTTGTTTGGGAAATTTATGTGAGGAAATTTAACAAAATTCATTTGGGGTTGTGATATTAGATAGGGAAATTGAAGGGTGTTTTGTATAGACGGCAGCATTTGTATGGTTACGTGAGGTATTCCCAACCACGGACACCAACCGCTTAAAAAATGACAACCGAAAAATGCTGCCAAGTTACTAAAGCTGTGTTCCATGCGAACTCGGTTGCTCTAATCGGAATACCAGGCTGAGTTTGTACGAGTAAGACTTGATTAACAAACGAGATTCGAGCGCTAATCACGAAAGCAATCAGACTTAATGTCGGTGGAAACGCTTCGAGTTGAGGATTTCCAGCAAATTTATAAAAATGTACGGAACAGAGTTGTACATGAATAAACCGCAATTTTATTCCAGTCGCTTAAATATTAACACAGTCGTCCGCAAATTATGGAGTAAGCTTAGTGAGTTAGGGATTGACAAGTAAAAATTAAATTGTTCAACCAACATCGACTGAGATGAACTCAATTGCAAGTTTTTATCAATTCCCCAACACGGAGCATCAGCAGTATGTAGTGAGAAAACTTACGAGAGTCGACAATATGGATTTAGTGCAAAGTCTTACGTTTATAAAATTTATTGTTGTGGGGTTTGATGAAGATCATAACATAACTTTTGAGAAAAACAAGTAAAAACGAATATTTATCGTCGAAAATAGTTCTATTGTTTCTCAAAACACTCATCCTGAAAATCAACATACTTCTGCATGCGCTTGAACCAATTTTCGAAGCACTTTCTCCCCTACGAACGAGGTAACTCCACAACATGCGTTTTAAACGCATCAACCGCTTTTCCTGACATCGAAAAACTTTGGCGTTATTTTTGATATGCGGAAATAAAAAGACGTCATTGGTTGCCAAGTCAGGGCTGTACGGAGGAGTCCCGAGTTTTGAATCCTAAAAAATCCCTTATTTCAGCCAACCTTTGTGGGACTCATTGTCGTGATGGAGAATGATCCGTGTTCGGCAGTTGTTTTTGTTGCAAGGGGTGACGGGGAATCAGAATCCGATTCCAAAAAAGGGTGCCTGAGAAACGGCTACCACATCTAAGGAAGGCAGCAGGTTCGCAAACTCCTCGTTCGGAGAGGTGATGAAAAATAACCTTATTTCTCCAAAGACTTCTGGTGGTGTACCATTCCGAATTCACTGTTCTATTTTGCTCTAACGGCTCGGTGGCGACTTGTCGAGATTTCCCGAAGAAACAGGCGACCAATAACTTTTATTGGATTTGGCTCGTCTTGAAAGATCCATGGCGTCGACTACTGTTTAGCTTCGGGCTCACGTCCCTAGATTCTTGATTCGTGGCTATCTTATGTTGTAGAAGTTTTTTGAAGCACTGCAGTTGAATTTTTCCAACATTTCACTATACCAGTTGACACAAGTCCTTTCTTGGGTGACTGTCAAATTGTACGGTATCCAACGAATAGAAATCTTTTTGACGGTCAAGTTTTCATGCAATATTAGATGTATGCGAGTGGAACTAATGCCTGCCTCAATTTCACGATAAGTCACATGAGTTGCAGTATCAGTTCCCGCACAGAATCAATGTTGTATGACATGAAATTCGTCCCAGAGCGAACGGTTAAGATGGTTCGCAATACCAACGAATCAGGGTGGCCCTGGGTGGTGTTTCATCACCAAAAGTCGAAGCGGATTGATCGGCACACTGTTGTTGAGTTAATCCACGTCGAAAAGTATAGAAAATCATCGCACGAAAATGTTCGCGATTTAATTCCATTTTTTTGCTGAGATGAATCGTATGACAAGTCGTTCTGCGCACGTGTAACATTAAAAACGTCAAATTGTACGATGGTGCTGTCAGATTTGACGTGTCTACACCGGTGTGCTATTTCGCCACTACTGCCATATTTCGTACACTTGATTAACACTATTCGTCTTTCCTCGCGACTGGATAATGGCTAAAATAACACCAATCCACAATAAATAGGTCCGTAGTAAATTTAGGCCGATATCAGTTCGGCATTTTCTGTCTAAAGTTTGTGAGCGGATTATGCGTTAGCAACTGGATAGGTAATAATTCGCTGACTTCAATTCATCTTGGATGTCCTGCCAAGCATAGCTGTACGAGTACGACCTCTTTAATAAGTGTGGTGAAAGACTAAAGGGAAAATCTGTATAAAGGCTATATGACCTTCCACTCTTAGTTATAAATTATGCCACTACCTCAACATATCACTCTTTGCTGTAGAGCTCATTGTATCATAGCTAAGTGGAGAAAGACAGGCTGTGCCTCTGGAGGGTATTCGTTCAGAATTTCTTGCCTTCCCACAAGACGTTTTCCAATAGTCGGCTTTGGCATCTGTATTTTGCATTGATCAAAACACATCTACGTAGCTGAAATTCAAATCTATCGAAGTGGTCCCTTAGGCCTTATCGAAAATTGCGTCAATGATGTAAATGAGGATCCTCAACGGATCTTGAATTGGCCGTTGAAAAATGGTTTGGCCTTTGCTGCCACACTGCCACCTAATCTGAGAAGATTAAAAGACCCACATTGATTGAACACGACTCCAAATATATCGATTCATCATTCGAGGATTTGCGATTCTCTCACCACTCGAGTTGTATTGGTCTTTTTCACGATACGAGTACAATGTTGTCGTTGAATCGACTCCTCACGGATTCAATAGTTTCATAGGGAGTAGCGCCATCCTGTTGAATCCAAATATTGTCAAGGTTACCCATTTTTCGGATGAAATAATCACTGTTCCTTTTCTGATTACGTTGACAATTTACTGGAACCCATACCTCATTTTGGGAAAAAATTAGAACCGATAATGCCACCAACGTGAAAACCTCATGAAACAGTGCACTATTGTGGGTGTAGTTGGGTCACATAAGCCTCTTCTGGATTTGCTTCACTTCAAAAACGCCAATTTTCCTTGTTTACAAACCCGTCATTGCTCAAAAGCCCAATCCGCGCATTCTCGTCCCATACTCTGGCCTTATACGAGTTGCAAGTACAACTCATCATTGAGTTCAAGGACATTGGCTGGGTATATACCATTCACAGACAGAAGACACCAATGTGTTTTGTGAAGCGTTAAATTGTATTCTCTTGATGATTCGCCAACTACGATAGTTATGACTGAATATAAAATTTGTAGAAGCTTCACGTGCATTGTCGTTTCATTTCTACAGTCAGAGAGCAAGGATATGACTCCAGGAATGAATATGAATAGCAGAAGGCATTGTTGTAAACAAAGACAAAATTATCAAGTGCTAACGTGGCAGAAATCGCTTACCCGGTCCACAAAAGAATGCCAATTTTGAAGCACAAATGTCCATCGCCGTATTGTAAGAACACTTGAAACCATTTATCAACGATGTGATTGGGGCTTGTCAGTGCGGCTTTAGTTCCGGTAACTTCACAATTGCCTAAAAATTCATTACACATCACATCCTGAAGGAAACCCAAAAATGGCCTAGAGCGATTAGACAATTTACTTGCATACACTAATGGTATTGACACGATTGATGGAACACAGGCAGCTGTCACTGGTATGTTTACATGTATTGAAACAGAAGGGCGAAAAAATGGGTAGTAGGACCCTATCAAGAAGTATTATAATAGGTAAACTTTGTACAAGACCCTCACTATTCCAGTCCTTCTCTGTGGGGCAGAAGCATGAAGGTCAGCGAAGACGGATGAGGATTTTGTCATTTAAAACACAATATTCTTTATAGCGATTTCTGGTCTGGTTAGCATTTGATCCGGTCCGGTTTGCGATTTACATTGACCGACCTTGAAGGAGGGGATTCAGCAGCAATCTCATCGGTGTGGTCGAAAAATTGTACATCTCTGTATCAGTCAACTGGTATCAGTTGGCCAAAGACCGCGCTAATTGCACCTAAAAGAAAACAATTTTGGAGACAGAATGGAATCCTGAGGGACGCCAGCATTTATTTATACCTGAAACCGTAAGATTAACTTGAATTAGTTTCCGAAAAGTCATTGCTAGTCCCAAAGAGGCTGATGCCAATTTGAATATTGAACGATGACTAGAAAGTACAGCAGCTTACATTGGGATTTTTCTGTAGAAGTTTTCTGTAGTTCTCCTATGCAAGCGAGACTGGAGGAAAAGATGCAGTTAAAAAAACTGCAACGAATGGACGCCAACTCTTTAGTTAATAAGGTATTCGAATTCTGAATCACCAGTAAGATCGCAAGCCGAAAAAAAGAGTGACGGCTTGAAGTTGCGTGACCGGAATCAAGAATACTGGAAGGTGGCTGTTCGTCAAGAAAACAGAGATTGCTCTCTCAATATAAGATATCACAAGTAGATCAATATTGACTGATGCAAGGCACTTAGTGCTCGCCTAAGATTTTCCTCTTAGGATCAGGATTACGGTTAGTAGACCATGTTTGGCAGAATTCGTCGAAGGTCGTTAGACCATGGTCCTAGCGTGTGTTCCTTTGAGCAATGATTAGTTAAGGTGCCCATTTTATAGATGTTTTTTCCGTCAACCGATATTAGTTTATTCGTTCTTGTATAATCAAATCTCAGCCATATTCATTTACACGTTACATTTGTCACTTGTTTTACAGCTATATTGAATAACTATAAGAATAAACATCTCTCAGTGTAGAAGAGGTTATATCAGTTCTTCTACTTAACTATTGCTCAGAATCTACTCTGCTATTCAGGCGATAAAACGGAACTATCAGCAACCTTGCTAAAAGATTCACAACATTGTATTGCAATGTTGATTCTTTCGTCAACATTTCCAGATGAATTGCTTGAATAGCTTCTTAGCTTTTAGACAATATCCTAATAGGGCCCTTGTCTATAATACAAGGGTAGATCAATGAGTCCGCGACTTTTTGAATTTCCCGCATAGTAACATGCTGTACTGTACTAACACCTGTCAAAGTTTGTGTGTGACAGCCATTGACAGCAGACAACCGCGCGTATTTCGGCGAAAAGGGAAAAAAGTGAATTTCGTGGACAACTTCGAAGTGTTCGGATTTTTTCAAACCCTGGACGAAATATAGATCGGTCACAACACCAAGTAGAAGTTGTCGCCGAAGAAAGCCAAGGCGGGACTTACGGCTAACGTGGCCGTGGCGAAAGTTTTTTGGGATGCACGCAGGATAATCCACACCGATTATTGAAGAGGAAAACACCCAACGGCAAGTATTATGCCAACTTATGGAACCGGTTCAACGACACGATTTGAAAGAAAAGTGGTTGCATTTGGCCAAGAAAAAAGTGCTCTTCCATCAAGAGAATGCACGGGTGCAAACGTGCGTAGTAGCCCTGGCGAAATTTCATAATTTGGACTACGAAGCGCTCTCTCATCTGCCATACTCTCCTGTTTTCAAACCTGAAGATATGGCTGGACGGAAATAGATTTGAGTCCAACAATAATATCATCATGCAGACAAACGCTTATCGTTTAAGAGATCAAAAATTTAAAAAATGTTGAACGAAGTGCACAGAACTCGAAGGAGAGTATATGACCAGAGAGCAATGATAGTTTTCCCAATTGTTATGTTGCAGCACCTGTCAAATTACCAATGACATCCAGCTGTCAAAATATTCAGTAAGATTTGCCAACCAGACAAAGATTGGTGCGAAATGAAGAAAACATAGCTGCCGTAGCGAAGAAGACCCAGAAATGTCGATTCGATCCAATCGGCTGAATTGACGGAAAGTGTTCGGCCAAGCATCAATGCATCCACAAAGATTGACTGTTTAGTGCGGTTTATGGCATGGCGGCATCAACAAACCTTATTTCTTTAGAAATGAGGAAGAGACACTATTACCGTCAATGGTCTCAGGTATAGAGCGATGTTAGCCGACTTTCTGTTATCAGAGCTCAACAACATCGATATATCCGAGCTGTTGTTATAACAAGAAGGCGCTACATGCCATACAAGGAGAAAGTTGGCGACTGGCTCATCTTACGGCGAGCGTTCATCAATTGGCCACCGCAATCACGCAATTTGACACCACTCGATTATTTTCTCTGGGGGTACATCAAGTAGTTAGTCTAGACGACACGCTATTGCCGGAATAACGCCGCACATATTGGACCGAGTCATCAAAAATTTGACCGACCACTTCAAGCACTGCCAGGGAAGCCGAGACGGCCATTTGAATGATGTGCTATTCCAAACATAATTGCATGGAGGTAGCTTCAAAATAAGGCCAGAACCAATTTTATATCTCACACCTTTGTTGTTTTATTTAATTTTTTTCCCCTATTCTCCCATCTGAGTCCGGGTGAAATCGGAAATTATTCACAATTCTGAACTATGAGCCATTGTCAGTTCATCCGCATACATTTCTATCGCCGTTTCACAAGTAGTGCTATAAATTGCGCAGCCAACTTTTTAGGGAATAGCTGTGGTCGTCTTTGGAATAATCATATCCAGCACAGTTCACTCCTCTTTTAGGACAAGTGCCAATTCAAACAACGAAAGATGTTTCTTATGCTATGAGTGGGCAGTCGATGTCGATGAGCAACAAACTTAGAATGAGCCCGAATTTACACCTCGAAATCTAGCAAAGATGAAATCGTTAGTGTCTACTGTATTCCACACACATTATTAACAGCAACGTCAACAGTGATTTGTACCTATCATCGTTCTTAGAAGCCGAACGCATTCTTAGAAAGCGTTTGCAAAGCCTATACTAGGGTGTGCTACACAATGTTATGGCTATTCTAACTTTGAATTCTGCATAAAAGTTAGGTCTCAAGCGATTAAGTGCCGTGAGGCAACGATGTTTTTTTCTTTACTTTCAAATGATTCAAAAAGATCAAAGGAAAGAAGATCCTTTGAAGACCAAAAACACATATACACATACGAGTACATAGTATGCATACTTCACATACATAAATAATCATGATTGGGTCGATCCAGTTCCTTTTTTCCCCGATCTTCTTCTTGCATTCATTTTCTTCATTTGTTTGATATACTCGAACAATGCATCATCTTATTGTCGCATCCTGTCAACAAAAGGGTGCATCTCAGGTAAAAATATGCATCTGCGTCGGTACTCCTGAGAGCAATCGTCTACAAAATAACCGCTGGCTTATGAGAAATTATTTTTATTTTTCACGTAGGACTAAAAAAAGAGCTGCTCACAAAAAGATGCTCAAAATAGAATCACTTAAAAAAAAAAAAAAATCGCATCTTTCAAAAATTCGCAATCGAACTGTCATATTGCACAACATCCCGATGAAACTGACGAGTCATAAAATCGAGAGAAATATCTCGCACAGGACACAGGCGATAGGATGCAGTAGACGAACGAATGTACTCGTTTTTATCCCCTTTTGTTCAATTTCGGTTGATTTTACCTCAAAATTACGAAAGAAAAAGAAAAAAAAAAACTGCAAAAAGGGCTCAATAGTAATGTTTGCAGCTCTCTCCTCCAATTACTTACGGCTCTGTAGTTCTATTGAATACGAATGGATGGTTTAGTGACCCCTAAATTAATGGAATCGATTCTTTTCGTAGGGAAAAACATATTTATTGGATATAGTTGCCTCAAGTATTATATAAAATCGATGTTTTTGTTTGCGATTTTTTGATGGAAAGGTTTTTTATTTTTTGATGGGGTTAGGGATGAAGTGAAGAGTTCGGTTCAATTTTTGAGTAGTATTCGCACCATAGATTCCTGGATGCAAAAAGGCTTGAGATCTTCTTTTATTAATGAACTTTGGAATTTTTTTTTTTAAAGAAAATGTAGTCCTTACTCTCTTTTACGTGGCATTGTCGCATCTTATGCATTTGCATTTTTACTACAAGGTATTGTATGTGGATAAGGTACTACATATTTCCCGAAGCCATGTATGCTGTAGGGTACATCTTACAGCATCATTTGTACCGACACATGCTTACAGGGACGGCAACAATTCACATAAGCAAGACTGGTAAACTTTCCTTTAGATATTTCGTCATACATATGTCTTGTTGATACCACATGGCGAACAATACGTAAGGTGAAAACTTCAAGTTATTTCTAGAAATATTGAGTACCCAGTGTGCTTTAGACAATGCGACCCGCCACTCAGACAGTCAGCATTGATGAAACATCGATTTTGTGAATATGAAAAGGGAAACGAATAGAATTATGGTGTTGAATACAGATTACTTGCTTACTTAGATGGCGCCACAGGTCAGGGTGGACCAGGGAATCAGATAACATTCCTCTTCAGCTAGCGTGATGTGTTGCCAGCTGCATCCAGTTGTGCACACGAAGTTGGGTGAGGTTCATTTTCACTTCTGGGAGTTGCCTCTTTTGGTAGGAATCGCTGGTGTCCATGCACTCAAGGTGACCTAATCATCTATGCCAGACTATCCGAGCTTTTCTGACGAGGTCGGCATCGCTGTGCAGCCCGTACAGTTCGCTGTGCTGTACGCTGTAGAATGTGCCTCTTTGTCCCACGGCTCGTGTGACCTGGTTGATGATAAGTGTTGTTGAGGATGTGAAGCAGTCGGTGCCTTGATCCAGCGCGTGGAGTTAACAAAACGGATTAGATGTCGTTAAGGTCATCAAAGAATGGTTGGTTTAGTCCACGCAGTTTGGCTCTTGCTAGCGCCGGGCATTTGCAGAGGAAATGAAAGAGAGTTTCCTTCTCATTTTCAGTCTCGCAATTGGTTTGTAAGGAATAGCTCGTTTGACCGCATGATCTTCTTTTGATCTATTCATATTGTAGGTCGGCCATATCATCCTTGAAATGGCACAGTTAGTGCCATTAGAGGTTGGCCTTCTAGAGGAAGTGTAAGTGGATTTGTCCTTTAACCGCTCCTAGCGGGATGTCGACACTTGCCGCGAGTGAGCTGTGCAGACCTGAGTCATGGCTGGTTAGTTCATCTGCACGGTTTCCTTTCAGGTCACCTTTGGAGGATATGGTAGCCGAGCCGATAACTTTGAAGACATAGCAATGTTTTGTTTGTGCTCTGTGTCACGGCCGGGTTGCATGCAAGCCTCTCGGATAGGCAGTAGTTCCGCCTAGAAGACGTAGTAGTCGGTTTGAAACGTGATCATGTCATTTGGTAAGGAGTTCAGGATGTTGCTGTGGCCATAAGGTCGCACATTCCAGTACACAGATTCTTTGAGTCTGACTGCGCTGCATAGCTCGAGAAGCAGAAGATGCAGGAGCACAATTAAAGCATCCGTTGGGCAACCATAATAGTGACCCGTTAGTGATACACTTCGCCTGTTTATATCCACAAGGTCATATTTAGTTGAAGTCACCACTTCTTTCCAAAGGTTTTGCTGCAAACGAAGAAGGCGACGCAAGCCGTCCAGCCTTTTGCTTCCAGTTAAGAATTGGGGCAAGCATGATATGCAGATACCTAGCGCGGGAGAAGAGTGTGAGCGGTTGACCATTAAGTCAGGGAAGGGTAAAATCAGGTATTTTGATTTTGATGGAATCGGGAACTTTCGTCAACCTCCAAGCTGCTGCGCACTAAAGCTGGGCTGTATAAAGTCTTTTTGGTGGCTCGAGAGAGGGCCTTTGAAGCCCAAAGAAGTAGCGATTAGCAAGAGTGATTCTTCGTATGATTTCTGCGTCGTGGTAGGCAGATAAAGTCCATTACTACCTCAAAGTTGTATTTACCTATCGTGAAGTTTTGTCCTAGGCATTGGTGTTGTCTCTTTGGTGAGAACATATATTCTTCGTTGATTGCTAAAGCCACCTTTGCCGCTTCTACTTCTGCATTATGTTAATCTCGTCTGCATATGCGAGTAACTGCACAGACTTTTGAAAGATGGTGCCTCTGAAGTTGAGATTGAGATGGATCGAGACAAGACAAGGAGTCTTATAGACCGATTTCAATTCTCCCAATTTTATCAAAAATCTTTGAGAGGATAGTTATCCCTAATCACCAGTCAGGGTTCAGGAGTAAGCATTCAAATATTGATCAGGTGCATAGAATTACAGACGCAATTAAGAAAGCTTTTCCTTGATGTCTCGCAAGCCTTTGATAAGGTATGACATGAATGACTCAATTTCAAATTATGCCAGGTCTTGCCACCGAGCTTGTATAATACTCGTATACTGACAAAGTATCTCGAGAATAGAATTTCCCGTGTCAAACTCCGAAACGAAGTAACGCTATTCAAAGAGATTTTAACCGGTGTACCTCAGGGAAGTGTACTCGGCCCTCTCCTGTATCCCCTATATACCCGAGATATATTCCCAAAAAGAGGGGGGATAAAGTAGCGCTCTCGATAAAGTATATGAATGGACAAATCCTGGCGAATAGCCCTCAATGAGACCAAATCTATCCATGTCAATTTTACAAACAGGAAAGCGAGTCGTTTGCATATCCTCATAAAGTCTGTCTTTATTCCATTTCCAAACGAGGTTAAATACCTTAGAATGGTCCTCAACGTAGAATTAAAATGGAAGACTCACGTTTAAAAAAAAATTGCAAAGAACTCGTTAGCAAATACAGAGGAATATATTGGTTACTTGGTAAACCAAGCTTAACGCCGGTGTGGACCTATGGTATACAGCTTGGGGTTGTACCAAGGAAATGAATGCCAATATGTTACAAGCTTTAGAAAATAAAGTGATAAGAGAAATTGTCCTTGCACCGTGATGCATAAGAAATGGCGACTTACATCGAGAGCTTGAACTTACTGTCTAAGACGAAACAAAAAACACAAAATTGGACTGAGCGGACATATTTACAGTCTTACAAATTTTGGACGGGAGAACCCTATTGCGCCGTCTCCAAATCACCAAACCTTTGGGATTGAAGCTATAAAATGAAACCGCGTTAATGAGCGGAACATGCAGGAACTTTCATTGGAAAGTCTCCTGCCAAACGAGCCAATTTTATGTTAAAATAGCTGCTTGATAAGTCGAAACCTATTTGCAGTATCATAAACATAAATATCGTAGGATGGTGTTTTTAGTGAGTAAGAATCCCACACTACTTTGAACACGCGCTTACGATCCTCATAGTGCCTAATAGAAGATTTTCAACTGCCCTCGACAAGAAAAAAAACCCTTCCGGAACATCCAAACTTGCTTTGAAGACTTTCATGTCTGATACTCACATAATAAATGCTGGTTTGCCCCAGGGCTCCATTCTGTCTCCGACACTCTTCATAATTTTCCTTAATGATCTCTTGTCTGCTATTTCTAATCCAATATATTCCATTGCTTATGACAGTGTTCTCTGCTTTTCATATACTTGGTATTCGGCTGTAGAAGGGGAACCGGAGCGCATTTTGAGCTCATTAAATTCCAATATACAATAAATATAATTACTAAATGATCAACCACCAAAAGAGTGGAATTTATTGTTTCCAAAACACAATGCTGTCCGCTGTCATTAAAGTGAACTTTAAACACTCAAACATTATCCATGAATGGCACTTGCATCTCGTCGAAACCGATAAACTTTCCATTCTCTGCATGTAAATTACAACTTATGTTGGAATGCCCACATAATACTGCGAAATGTCTACGTTTCCTCAAGCGATGTAAGAAATACTTTACTTGCTCTAATTTGACATCAATATAATACAAAGCATTTACTTACTTGAGGTGCGCTATAGTTCGGTTTGAACTTGGGCCTCAACTAACAAGCATCTTCAAGCCGGGTCTTCAGCTAATTGCCTCCAGCTGCGCACTCCAAGTCGGTTAACGTCCGCTTTGTCCCACTGGGTTAGATTGAGAGACTCTGCGGTTCGGAGCTTTGGCGTTCGTTCCCTCTACATGTCCTAGCCATCTCAGACGTCTGATGAAACAAGACAAAAGAACAAAACAAAGATATAAGGCATTTATGCCCCCAAAATTGGAGTCTGGTTAGGTTAGGTTAGGTTAAACAGGGGTGTGATGGATATGCCAGCACACAGACACTAAGCACCAAAACGGGCCCATCGCGGTCCCTGTGGAACCAATTGAATTTGTCTTCAGATGGCAAAAACATAAACAATCGCCCTGATGAAACATCCAATGTCTTTGCAAAAGCCAAGAAGACCTTTGACGTTCGTGCCGTCCATTTCCTCTAGGTTTTTGAAAAAGTATTTCCCTATTTCACAATATGTGTGTTATATCTGACAATTTGAGTCTCTTTGCGTACTGCCGCAGGAGACAGTGTCCTGTTAGGATTCCTATTACTGTCATAAGCTTATCCCTGTTTAGTTTTATTAACTTCCTAGAACTTTTGCCGTCAAAAAGCAGCCAAAGAGCCTTGGATACCCTGTGTCTCACATCTGGTTAGCTGCTCCATAAATCTGCACCTGCTAGATAGGATTCAAAACCGTGCGATAAAATTCTTAGGTGATGCTAATATCACTCAGTCAGTTGATACCCTCGAACACTGACGTAATGTCTCCTACCTCACCTTGTTCCTTCTTCAGTATACCCTCAAGCCCTCTTTCAGACGTACTCTGGAATATCGTGATTCTTTCCTAAGCCGTACAACTCGCTTATGGAGCTCTTTATTTCCTAGTCGCGCAGATATTCTTTCGCAGGAAAGAGACTCCTAGGTGTACTCATAACTGAAGAGTATTGCTCGGTGTCTCAGGTATCCCTCGAACTGTGGCGCCATCTAAGTTCCTACATACTTAATTTCTTTACTCGAATCAACAGTAATTGTTCTGTTCTAGAATAAGGGACTCGAAAACGGCCTGGGCATGTTGCATATTACATGTTTACAAAAGTAAAACAAACAAAGCATCACTATTTTTAATTTACACTTCATTTCCCCTCCGCATCAACAAAAACATCAACAGCCAACGAACCTCAAGTGAACTTGATTTGTGACCCCTAAAACAAAAGAATTCGAAACCTACTTGGGATGTCAATGTTTTTACATGTTCTTCTGGCACGTCCTCGGATATCTGATAACTGAATTTTCGCGCCACTTTACTTTCAAACAACTTGACAGAACAATGTCACCGATTTTTGTATGTATGTATACTGAAACTGCTCTAAAGCTCACAAGAAAAAACAAAAATGCTTCATTCAGAAATCAAGAACCTCTCCACAGACTATGTACATATTCGAGTGCACTCAATCGAGTTTTGTGTACGTTATGACCGTCTGCGCCATCAGGAATTCGAATAATAATGTCTGCCAAGGAAGGTGGTCTTCAATTTATAAAAAGGCACAGAAAAAAAAAATTAAATACTGTTCCTCCAAAAAAGCAAATCATTTATATACTCGTTATTAGTATGCCAGCTGATAAAACTTCTTGGCGATCTCGCTAAACCCTTATGTGCTACACTCAAAAAACCCTTCACACCAGAACAAAGCGATCCACAAATATAAGGGGAAATGAACGAGCGCGAAATTCAAAACCCTTCATCAAGAGTACGTACAAACCTAGCTAGGGGATGGTTACTAAAGGTGCGTTCTTGGATTCTGTTCGGTTTGGTATCCCTAAAACTGTCGAAAAAACGCGCGCCTATGGGTGTAAAAGTAGACGCAAGTAAATAAACCATATCCAATACGTTATCCTGACGGATGATTTTGATTACAAGAAGATGACGATGATTACTGTGATGACGACGCAAAAATTACGTACACGTTGTACGAGTACTTCTATATCAAATCGCACACACTACCATGGAAATCCGTCATCGCTTACCATTTTACCGTTTTTAACGCTTACCCATTTTTTAACGAAGGGGTGCTGCTGCGTGAACCTTTGGATTAGAGATACAACAAAAAAAAAACAACAAAACTCAAACAAAAAATCGGGGAAAGGTCCTTTCAAATTCCCTAAAGGGTACATCACATCGACATAGCATATGCAACGGAAGTATGTGTGTGAATTTGAAAGGATGCTTTTTTTTAAAAAATTAGGGTTGCAGAGACAAGTCAGGAATTGTTTAAAAGGAAAAAAAAAAAAAAAAACCAACCCGATCAACTGAGAGTAGTGGAAGGAACCAAATCATACGAGTAAACTCGTATGTGATGTGAATGTGTTGCACACCGGTCCATTTATGACAACAACCCGTTTCCACTAGTTTTTTAATTTTTTTTTTCTTTTTTCCAATTTTTTGGCTGAGTGTAGTTGTATCCTTCAACAATCGAAAGGATGCTTTGGCATTGCTTTTACCAGATTTAGTTCAAAATCGTACCCCTTAAAAATCGGATCTAAAAAGTACACAGTCACATTGTCGCTTGGAAAGCTATTTCTTCTTCCGTGGATATCCACTGCGTGCGCATGATGTGGCAGTTCGGCAGTTTAAAATTTTCGTCAATTCGTTCAAAATGAAAAATGCAGAAGAAAATTAGAAAAAAAAAAATAACAAAAAACCCAACGAGCAAAAGTGTAAAACGTCTAAAAGTGAAAGAAGGTGGCTAACCGCCCCCAAGAAGTACGCCTCCTCAAAAGTCCACCACCACCAAAGCAGGCAAACGTGTGTTGTGTTTTAAAGTGTCGAATTGTGGATTTTGCGCATTTAAAAAATTTTAAAATCACAAATTACGCGAAACTATGTTTTAACCTCAAATAAATTTATTTAAACAAATTTTCCAGCGACATTTTGAGTTTCGAAAACTACAAATTACACCTTAGAAACGGGGTTTTTTTAAAACACACATCGTTGTACGTTAATCTCATTTGGCAGGGGGCTGGTGGTTGAGTTTAAAACTCAATGAAAGTGAAAGTGTTTCAACATCCCAGTTGGTAGGTATGATATTCATCACATAGATATACAAAAAAACCCTCTAGACTCTCAAAACTAAATGGTTTCACCCATTTTCAACTATTAGAAAACAGTTTTTACTTCAAAAATTATTAATTTTCCATAGTTTTAGTGAATTTTTTTCGCAGTTTGTCGGTAGTTTTTGAAGTGGTTGTAATTTTATGGCGGCATGTACATAAACCGGGTATATGTATATTAATCGCCTTCCATTGCACAACAGCGGCCATATTTGATTCAGTAATTTGGCATTTCGGCTTTTTGCTGCTTAATTAAGTTTTTTACCTCATAGAAAAAAATTCAAAAAAAAACATTTTCACCATCAATCGCCTTTCAAATTTGTGCATAGAATACAACAAAGAGTGGTGTGTCTGTCTGGTTGTACGAGTATTTTTCAAAAGTTAATTTTCCAGATAAAAGTGCATTTTCAAAATGTCTGCCTTATCCACCGATAGAACACTGAAAGTTGGCCAAACAGTGCAGATTTTAGGACGAAATACAAAGGGACGTGTCGCTTACATAGGTGTTACGAATTTTGCAGCAGGAAAATGGGTGGGCGTTATACTGGACGAGCCAAAGGGGAAGAACAATGGAACTATCAAAGGATATTGTTATTTCAAGTGTCCGGATAACCATGGGGTGTTTGTAAGACCTAGTCAGCTTATTCCCACCGTAGAAATGGCAACCGTCCCAACCCCCACCACAGTTCCACATGTTCCCGTAACACCCAAGACAACTAAACTAAATCGTACTAAGAGTTTTCTCTCTTCCAGCAGTCACAGCCTTCTGAGTTCACCCACCAGTTCGGAGCATTTTCGTAGTAAAACAACGGTAAGTCCATCGGAGTCGTTTGGTTTTGTAGAAACTGGTTTCTTGGAGATCCTTCGACCGCAATTCACACCTGGCCAACCAATGCGCTCGCCATCGTTTACCATGATCAACAGTGAAGAGCAAAAGTTGATGGATGACCTAAAGGTGCAGGTGCGTGACCTATCCCAAGAGCTGGAGATGATAAAACGCCAGAGGCAGGATGAAAAGCGCAAACTAATGGATTGTGATAAAATGAAAATTCAGTGCGAGCAATTGTTGGAATTTAAGGTGAAAATAATGGAGTCTCATGCAAGCTTACAGCGAGAACTACAACGCGTCCGACAGGAAGCTAGAGAAATCGCAGATGCGAAGAGTCGTTGTATGCGGGAATTCACAGAGCTTTCGGAGAACGTGGAACTTTTGACTCTCGACAAGGAGATGGCAGAAGAGAAGGCCGACACTCTTCAAATGGAGCTGGACATTGCTATGGAACGAATTGAAGAGCTAACCTTGGATGTGGAGATTCTGAAAAATGAAAACGCCGAGAACCAGCTTCCATCAGCAGATGCCATTATACCATCCACTGCCGAACTGAAGAAACTCCAACAGCACAATCACCGATTAAAGGAAACTGTAGTACGCTTACGCGATGTCATTGCCCAAGATAAGCAGGAGCTGCAAAAGATAAACAAGGAGCTTGAGACCAAAGCATCAGAGCTGTCTGAGCTGCAGAAAACCAAAGTAAAACTATCCATGCGCATAGATGCTATGGAATTTCAAATCATCGATCTACATGAGCAGGTCGATGCAGCTTTAGGCGCTGAATCGATGGTGGAATCGTTGACCGAAAGTAAACTCGAACTGGAGGAACGAGTCAAACTGATGGAAGAAGAAGTCGCCGAGTTAGAGGCTCTTGAGGAAATCCATGAGCAGATCATTGAGAGTAACCATGAGTTGGAAATGGACTTGCGTGAAGAAATCGACACACTCAGCTCCAGCAACAAGGCACTCCTTCGAGACAAAGATGCAGCTCTAGAGACCATCTACGACAGAGATGTTACTATTATGAAATTCCGAGAACTGGTAAAGATTCTAAATGATCAACTAACCGCTCGAGAAAAGGACTTGGAAGCTGCAGCTGATGATTTTGTTGTTATTCCATTGGAAAACGAACCAAAAATCGACTTTAATAAACTCTTCACAGAATCGAAGGCATACAGTCGTGCGATTGATGTTCAGCTTGGCCAAATGCAGCTAAAGGAGAGCCAGGAACTTAGTGATATTCTTCTTAGTTTTATGCCTGATGACTTTAAATCACGAGGCGGTGACTTTGATGCCATACAAGTCCTCCTATTGTTGTCGCGTTTAATTTTTAAATCTGACGTCATACAACATGAAATCCGGGAAAAGTTCCCATCAACTGTAGACTTTGACAAAGATGCTATATTTGAAGGATTTTCAATCCATAGATTCGCCTTTAGATCGCGTTGCTTGTATCATGTGAGCAGCCTACAGATGATCCTCCATCAAATGATTTACGGCTTAAACAACTGCGAGCATGAAACTCTTATGAGGGCGTCCATTTACAAGTCAGAGATGCTTAACAACGAAAAACACATCGACAACATCATCGAGCTTCTCAAGTCCGGCCAGCTAGATGAGAACTCATCAACGGAAGACATCGAAAGATGCCTGAACTTCTTCAGCGCCATGTATTCCAACATCATCCATTTAGACACGAACGATCTCATAAATGAACATCAACTCTATATGGACATTGTGGAGACTTTTGAAAGAGGATGTGATTCGATTATGACTAGTGCTGGTATTATCCAGACACTCATACAAATCGGACAGGAAGCAACTGAATCGTACTGTATACTGCAGTTTCTCATGGAGAATTTGGCGAAATTCAAAGCGAACCTAAGGGCTCTCAAACGGAGGCTTCCACGGGAGAATAAGTATGAGTTCTACGCAATCTCTAGGGACCAATTTAATGGGATGAAGGTTGTCAACGAGACGTTTGGAAAACTTTTACAAATTCTACACTACACCTCGAAGCAGTCTATTCAAGAGATTTCCTCAGTTAAATGCGAAGACTCTTCGGATGTATCAATTCCTCATGATGTTCTCTGGAAAATGTTGTGCATCAACTGCTCCAAGATTTACCAAGAGACCGACAAGTGTCCAGTGACGAATTTTCAATTTGTCATCGACTTGATCAACGAAGAAATGAGTCATATTCTTCAAAACATCGAGGAGGCCGAGCTCGCTAACCTCGCTAATGTCAACACCAAGTGCATACGATCGAATCCCGTACTTATCAGAGCGAACCAGGTAAAACAACAATTCGAGGAGACCAAAAAACTATCTGCAACCTTAGAATACCGAGAGGCCGAGGTCAAACAACTTAAACTATCAGCCAAAAAGAAACTAAACGAACTCTCGGAAATGCAAGTTAGAAAGGACATGGCTGAACGGAACCTTACAAAACTTCAACACGACTTCGATGTGACTATAGAAAACCTAAAGCAACGAATCGAGGAGACTCAAGATCAAATCGAAATTCGTGAACGTGAGTGCACCGATGCTCTAGGACTTCTAGAATCGAAGATTACCAATATGGAAAAAACAACAATCGACCTTAAAGAACACCTAAAAAGCAAAGCATGCACAGCTACTCTAGACGATCTGAATTCAATGCAAGATTTATCCCTACTTAAGACTGTCTTCAAAGAAGAACGCCAAGAAAGAATCAAAATCCAAGCAAAAGATCTAAGGCGCACACTTAAAAATCTTGAACCAATTTTTATCCCACAACCAAAAGATGAGAAACTACTTCGTCTCGAAAAGGAAATTCTAACCCTTAAACATGACTGGATTTTATCATATATCATAGATCGTAAGAAAATTCAAACAAATCTCAAGACTAAATCCGAAAAGTTGGCCAAAGAGATTTTAGGTGAATATTTTCATCGGAATCCACATCGTACGGCTGAATGTGATTTTTCTACTTTTCCTAGTGTCGAAATGACTAATGTATTTCACAATTAAACAGAGTTATAGAGGAATTTTAAACTATTTACACAAAATGTGATTTCTTTATTATTTTCTCCTTTTTAATATATTTTTGAAAAAAAAAAACAATTACATAGGAATAGAAAAATCATTAAATTAATTAATTATTGTAGAGTTTTCGAATAGTTTACACAGAATTGTAGAGGATGTTACAGTAGGCATTTACTGGGTTTTTGATATTTTTCATTTTTTATTTAACAAACACATTATACGATGATAAAAGTTATATTGTTTATAAATTATGAGTAGAAATCTTGTACTTCCATTGGAAATAAAAGTTCATGGATATCTCAATTAAGTAGTGATGTTTTGTCATTTTGGATATATTTGCTTATTCATTGGAAAGGTAATGCTCTTTTTTATTATTAATTTTGCAACAGCTTTTTTCTTCTAGTTTAATTTTATTCGAATTTTCTAATATTGCTTATATAAATTGTAGTTTCACTGAAAATATTAAATGCTCATAAAAGAAAAAACAATAAGTAACAAACTTTGGCCTTTCAAAGATCCCTCTTCATCTTCAAATCTATCCTTAAGGATCCCGAATAAAGTGTTTTCTATTACACAGAACAAAGTAGTTGCTTGATCTTTCAAATGACGCTCCAGTCTCCGCTGACATCCAGAAATTGATTCAGATTCTAAGACGTTTGTATCCTTTTTCAGGATACATTCATATTTTCACGTCAGTAACCTCAGTTCCTCGTTTTATTTACCGGAAAAATAAACAAACAAGAGATTCCATCAGAATTGTTCATAACTTTTCCTAAAATTTCATAAAACATCTTCCAGAAAATCGAATACGCAACACACAACGCTTCGAAAAATGATCGAATCTTCAGTGCGAGATGTAGCAAAGATCAGATCCTTTTTAATTGACAGATGACTTTGAGGTCCACGCTATGATTTCATAATTTCCTCCGAAGCAGACCCGCTAGGGAAAGAGATTATAATTAGCTTGTTCATTTCAATCTGTTGAAAGCAGCAGCAATGAACGTATTATCGAGCACCTAACAACCGACATATGGAATAGAGTTAGACTTGGCATTGCCGTGTAGAGCCATAATGAAAAGCGCAATATTCTCAGTCAGTTGGTATTTTTTGAACCGACATGTTGACTCCAATTATATGGCTGCCCAGGAAAATACGCAGATACCATACTTAGCTTTGGACAGTGGCTGAGTCAGACCAGAAACCTTCCTTATCTTGAACAGAACAGCGAGAACATACGTCTGGGATTGGCTGCGCTTTACAGCAGTTAGTCGCTAGGCATAGATTAGGTTAGGTTACGTTGAAACAGGGATGTGATGGATATGCCTCCACACAAACACTTAGCACCAAAACAGGTCCATCGTGATCCCTATGGAACTAGTTGAATCTCCCTGGTGAAACATCCACTGTCTTTGCAAAAGCCAGGAAGGCCTTTGAAGTTCGTACCGTCTATTTCCTCTAGGTTTTTCACACAGTATGTGTGTTATGTTCGCAATAACTTCCATATCACCACAGAATCTGCAAATATCCGTATCTGACAATTTGAGTCTCTCTGCGTATTTCCGCAAGAGACAGTGTCCTATTATTATCCTAAGCTTATCCCTGTTTAATTTAATCTTTTACAGTCAAAAAGTGACCAGAGAGACTTTGATACCCTGTGTCCTTTCAGACTTGACCACCTTAGGTTGGCAGTCTTTATGATTTTTTCCTCGATAGTGCCCCTTACTATGCAAAGGGGTGGTTTGATGTTAGCAATCACTCTATTATCGAGCAGGCCTCCTTTATAGCACAGTCTCACCCGGTTCTGACTGGATAATGGCTTGAGTACTGTGCGACAGCCCCTGACTATATCAGAAAGACTATAGAAATTCTACTGTGCTGACACAACAGTTCCAGGTGAACCTGGGCCTCAACTAACAAGCCTCTCGAGTTAGCCCGCTTCTTTGCTAACAGCCTCCAAGTCGGTTAAGGTCCCGTTGTACTTGTGGGGTGAGGTCTTCCTCTATTGTGTTGTCAATCTGGGTTAGATTCGAAGATTCTTCAGTTGGAGCATTGGTGTCCATTCGCTCTATATGTCCTAGTCATCAGAAGCGATAGATGCGCAGTTTTCCGACTACATCAATGTCGCTGTACAGCTCCTATAGTTCGTCGTTGAATCTTCTTCTTCAAACACGGAATACTGTACAAAGGATTTTGCTCTCGAAACGACTGGAGATATTTTCACCCGCTTTCGATAAAGACCATGCTGCAGCGACATAAAGTAAGACCGGAATGATCAGAGAGCGACTTAAATAGAGTCTCCTTAGTTTTTCAGGATAGGGCCTTACTACTCAATTGCCTTCTTCGGACAAAGAAACAGTGATTGCCGAGAGTGATTCTTCATTTTATTTCTACTCAAGTGTTGTTGGCAGAAGCATAGCAGAGCCAAGGTAGACAAAGTCCCTTACAACTTCTAATTCTTTCTTATTTCTCCTACCCTTAGGCCTATTTAGGGTCGGCTCTTCTTGAATGATATTGCCAGGCTTTTCTGTCCTGGCTCATCCACATTTCTCTCGCGCATGTCCTTTTTTATGGTTTTGCTCCAGGTTTTGGGTGGTCTACTCAGTGCTCCTCTTATATCTGGCAAGTCCATCGCTTGTCTTGCGATCTTGAGTGCTTGCTATAGTGATATTTTGTCCCGCCGCAAACTCAATAGGCATAAATCTGTTAACAGACGTGATGTCGTGTAGGCAATGCTTTCCAATTGTCCTACCAAAGATGTCCTTCTTTCTTATCATTGCTCATATGTCTTCTTAGTGGAGTCGTCCTTGTCTTCCGTAAGGGCATGGGCGAGTATTAAGCTTATGTTAACGAATTTAAATTTGATGCGGATTGTCATAAAAGATTTTTTAGCTACGTCTCCCACTTATGACAAATCCGCACAAATAATGCTGATGTGCCACAAGGCTTCGTTCTGTATCCAACACTGTTTTTCCTTAATGGTCTCTTGTCTGTTACTTCTTATCATTAGGTGACAAAATACTACCGGTTTTTCGTAATTGTTCTCAGGCTCATGTCACTGCTCCTTTGTTGTGAAGGGTTTTTCAGTATGGACATAACAATTTTGTATTTTAATACAAACGCACCCTTAAATTATTTTTATAATCTGTCACTGTCAAAACGTCAGTCAAGGTTTACATTTTTATCATGGTGAAGTCCACGAATGAGCAACGTTTAGAAATTATTAAAAATTATTACCGAAATTCTGAGTCGGTGGTCTAAACTTTAAAAGCGCTTACTTCAATTTTCGGTCAAAATAATCGTCCCACCAGACAGTCAACATATCAACTAGAACACCGCCAACCTCGCAAACACCTACGCCCATATCTTGAAGGTCCCTGACTCTCCTGAATCGTGTTTATGCGCAGCACTTGGAGATTTCACGTATCTGGCCTAGCAGGGGACTCATCATAAAATTCCAAATAAATCGACGGCAAATGGATCCTTGGTAGCATCCACGCTCCACATCCATACTCACGCACTCATCTACGGCAGCAGTTGCAGCACATGCGCTTCTGCCAGAAAAGTAACTTTTACAATGCTCAACTTCCCGGCAGCCAAAATCTCGCAGCTTAATTTGTCAAAGGCTCCTTTGAAGTATAGTCTCGTATGCTCGTATACTCGTATGCCTACAACATGTTTGGTGCTGATTGTTCGGACGCAGTCTTTAACATAAGACTCGATATGATCAATCCGAGATACTTGAATTTGCTTGCTACTTCCACAGTTTCGCCATTGAAAGTCTACCGTTACGTCCTCGCAAGTTGAGTTTGCAGATTTCATAATTCACAATACACGGATACTCGATTTATCATAATCCGTGCAATGACTCAGGTGAACGAGCCAAGAGTATAACGTCATCGGCACATAGAAAAGCCTTGATAGAGCGAAAACCGAGGAACTGGCATTACAGCCTTGTCGGACTCCTACCGCTGTATTGAACCACTCCGATAGTTCATCACCACTCCACACTGCTGCTTTGGTATTCATATAAAGATTCTCCAGAGTTTTTAGAAAAAGATTCGATCGATCAACAGTATCAAAGGCAGCTTTCAAATCAACAAAAAGGACGTACAGTTTTTGCTTCCAGTTGATGAAAAATTGGGCTATGTTTTGTAATACAAAAATGTGGTCGCAAAGTAACCAGCTTGAAATCAAGCTTGTATTCTTCTAAAAGCTTTCTTCCTCTATCCATTGCCTTAGTCGAGATCGCAGAATAATTGTCAAAATCCTTACTGAAGCGTTTAACAGCGAGGTACCACAATAGTTGGAGGGATCCTACATGTCACCTTTCCTAAAAATTAGAAATATAATAGCTTCTTTCAAGTCTTCCGGTACGGTTCCTGATTCAAATATTTTGTTAAATACTGACGTTAGAGAAGCCACGTTTGTACTGTGCTTGAAGAATTCAGCAGGTATTCCGTTCGATCCAGGAGCTATGCAATCCTTAGCTCGATATAGAGCTTCTCTAACTCTGGAAATAGAGATTGGACTATCAAAAGTCTCATATGAAAAATAGGTTCCATTGGTTCAAAAGATTTTCGAAATGGCTTGTGCACAGTTGCTGCTTTCCAGAAGTCTCTTGACTTAATGCACTCAACAAGTTGTCTGGCTTTATTGATATACAGGGTCATCCATTTTGTGGTTCCAAAAGTAAATTTAAATAAAACGCATTTATGATTTAGATTTCGTTGAAATTTTTGTTTCAATATATTGTTTGGATCTTGCCATTATGAATGGAATATAACATCATTCAAAGGTCCTCCATGGGAATTTTTGCAGGACTTGATTCTGACAAGTTAATTTTCGATGACTTTTCAACACATATCGGGCAAAAACTCGGTCTTAACTTGACGAATATTCAGTTTCAAAGCGTCAAGTCTTAGCGAATTGTGTACATAAACACGATCTTTTGCACATCCCCTCAAAAAGAAATCCAACGGCGACAAATCACACGATCTTGGTACCGAATTCACATCACCAAAACGCGAGATAACTTGTCCAGAAAATTTTTCTTGCAATAAAGCCAAAACGGGTCATGTTGTGTGAGATATGGCACCGTCTTGTTGAAACCACATATCTTCCACATCCACATCTTCGATTTGAGACCAAAAAAATTCGGTTAACTTTCGTCTATAGCGATGAGAATTGACGGTGATTGTTACATCTTCCTCATTTTCGAAGAAGCATGGCCCAATGACACCACCAGACCAAATTGCACACTGTACAGCGACTTTTTGTGGATACAATGGTCTTTCGACAGTTATATTTGGATTTTTAGTTCACTCTATGTGAAAATTTTGCTTGTTAACATATCCACCGAGTGAAAGATGACCCTCACCGTTGAAGAAAATGTTGTGTGAAAATTGATCATCCAAACGCTGATGTTCAAGCACCGTCTCAGCATATGTTCTACGCATTCAGCTGGACAGCTGGCTTCAATTTTTGAGTGACTTGAACCTTATAAGTGTGCAGATGAAATTACAAATGCAAAAAACGCCCCAAGGCCGTAAGACAAGCCAATCCAAGATCTGGATCTTCCTCAACACTTTCACTAACGGCAGCCATATTTTCTGTAGAGCGTGCATTTCGGTGATGAATAGGCCTTAAGACATCTGTAACAGAGCCAGTCTCTTCGATTTTGTTTTTTACAGTTTTGCCTGTAGTACGCCCAGGTGGACGATTATGTCGACCATAACCTCGTAATGCGCGAAACGTCAGTCTCGAACAGTCTCGAACGAAAGTTCGGTTTGACGTATCTGATTAAAACGGGGATGCCAAATCTGGACCACGAATTGGATAACCCTATAGAGTAGTATTCCGGCGTTTTCAATCGACAAAAATTTTTGTAATGAGTAACTTGCTGATAATTACAGAAAATAAAATAAGCATGCTTTCTATCAATTTTTCGATGGTTGCATGGGGAATATGTTGCCATTCAGTCTGTTCTCTAGACCATAGTTGTACAAGATTGCTTGGCACATCCTCGTACTACAACAACCCTTTTTTCACGAATACCCACAAATTTTCGATGGGGTTCAAATCGGGACTTTGGGCCGGTCAAAGCATTCTTTGAAACCGCTGCTCCTCAAGGCATTTTTTTACAATTTTGGCTGTATGTTTTGGATCCCCATCATCCAGACGTGGCTTGATCCATAAATTTGGGTAGATTTGTCCGCAAGATATAAAGGTAGTCTTCTGTTTTCATAGTACCCATTATTCTTACCATTGGAGCGATATGCCACCATACTTCATTGTTTGATTGACCTAATGTTCTTGAATTGAGTCATGTGGGTGATGCCAGTAATATTGCTTTCGATCTGATTGGAAACGGTTGACTTTCATTTCGTCGGACCAGGCTACAGGTTTTCAATCTTCTATGGTCCAGGATTTGTGTTCCTTGCAAAATTTCAACCGAGCCTTGATATTTTTCGTTTTTAATAGCTGACACCAGTCCAATTCTGCGGAATGCTCTCCTGGCCGTTCACTTGCTCACTTCCTTCTTTATTGCTCTCGCGGCCTCCTTTGGAGTCATTGCTCTTTTTTATGCCATCATACGTTCATATGATCGCGCATCCTCATCTGATAATAGTCTTGGGCGACCCCCAGATTTTCGTACGGCTTCCAAGTTCCGTCTTTTCTTTATCATGAGGACTGTGGAATGACTAATTTTCAGCGTTTTTGGAATTTTCCTCACAGAAATATCTTTGCCAATAAGGGCAGCAATATTGTCTTCCAAACTTCTCGATAATTTTCTCATTCTTGGCCTTTCTGTGTATTATATTATATTTAATCTTTGAAATTTAACGCTAGGACCCACATTTCTTACCCGTAAAATTTAATCGAGAAAATAAATGAGAACAAAAGTACAGAACATGGATTCTTGAACCCACAAACAAAACGTGCAAAATTGGACCTCGCATTCGTCGCATTTTTTTCCGTCATTTGAAAGGAATATTTTTTGGCTTTTAATTGTGTTAAACATCAACAATTGAACTGCATCAATGGAGAGCTTAATAAGACATATCAATAAATATTTGATGAGGTGGATTCCTCAAGCGATGCAAGAAATACAAGGTGGCGCAAAATTAATGGTATAATTTTGCAAATGGCGTCGTACGTCAATCATATTTGACATTTGTGAACTAGACAGCTGCTATGAACAAACAGACAAGCAATGGAGCGCTATACTCTGCAAGAGCGTGTAATAATTGTGTCGATGTTTTTGACCAATAATCGGTCGGTGGTGTTAGCGCAGCGTGAATTTCGACGTCAATTTCCTAATCATGTCGCGCCAACTGGTCAAACATTCCGGCGCTTAGCTACTCGACTCGAACAGAGTGGAACCACAGGAGACCATGTAGGGCGTGGCCGCCACCGGACGAGAATATCGCGGCTGTGGCTACTAATGTCGCTGAGAACGAAGAAACATCAACCAGACGACGGGCCACGCAATTGGGCATCACCAGACAGCGAATTTTAGTGAAAGACTTACACATGTTCCCGTACAAAGTGCAAACAGTGCATCAGTTAATGCCTCCTAACCGTCAGTCGCGTGTGAATTACTGTAAAGCCATCCTCAATCTCAACAACGAAGGGGACGATTTTGTGTCGAAAATCATCATGAGCGACGAGGCGCATTTGCACATTTGCGGTTACGTCAATAAGCAAAATCTTCGTTTCTGGGGCACTGAAAGATGCACTCAAAGCCACTGAGTGGTGCGCCGTTCACGCGGAAGAAGTGATTGGGCCGTATTTTTTTTAAGACGCCATCGGCAATACGATCACTGTTACTGGTGAACGCACCAGGCCATGATAAACGACTTCTTATTTTCGGAATTCGATGGACGGGGTTTGGTGAACATGTGGTTTCAACAAGACGGTGCAACCGCACACACACAGCACGACCCACAATGGATATTGGCCAGCAAGATCACCCGAATTAACCATCCCAGACTTATTTCTTTGAGGCTACTTGAAGTTGCGGGTTTATGTCAACATGCTTCAGACAATCCCAGTAATTAAGAAGAATATTCGACAGGAATACAAACAGTTATCACCGGAAATCTTGCGAAAGTCATGGGAAATGCTAACGGGCACAAATGTGTATCAACACTGGCGGCAGCCACTTGGTGGATATCATGTTTTCCACTTAACAGAAACAATTGTAAAGGTCCAAATAAAGATTTCCATTACTCAAAATTTTTTTTTTATTTGGTGAAAAAGTAATTCAAAAACAAAATTGGATGCTTAATTTTGCGCTTCCTTGTACTCTACTTCGTCTGCCTACATCTTGTCAGATTACCCCCAACACTTCTATGTACTTGATTGATGGGATTCAAATCCCTGCGATAAAACTCAGGGGTGATGGCAATGTTGTACAGTCAATTGGCTCCCTCGAACACAGATCTAATATTTTTTGTCTTGACTTGAGCTCTCTCTACTTTTACCACCAGTAGCATTCCGCCTCTTCAAACCATCTCGCCATGAAGGCTTTATTCAAAATTTATTCTGAAATTTTGTGATTCTTTCATAAGCTGTACAACTCGTTTAAGAAATGCTCTGCCGAGCTCTGTTTTTTTTTAGTCATTGTAACCTTCAAACATTCAAAACCAACGTACACCTCTCTTTCCTTCCTCAAATTTTCCTTAGCCTGCACAATGTGCAAACATTTTAGGGTGCACAAGTTCACTTGACAATATTATTTATAAAAAAATGGGAGAATCCAATGCATACTCACTCAAAAGCCTATTAGTGTCATAATTAGTAAATCTCGGTGTAAAATTTCCACCTAATTGATTAATCTACCGCATTTCACAAAAAATAAATAAATTTAAATCAATCCGCCGCTGTACCTTTAACTGGTTAGTCCTTATTATAGTAAATGATCTATCGATACTCATTATGGCAATCACTTACATATTTAAATGATTTTATTTTGGCCAAATTGAAATGACTTCTTTTATTCGGAATAAAAAAGACAAAATTGAAAAATCAAAATGGACACTTGAAAGGTTAACTGTGTCAATCCAGAAAACACATTAATATTCCAACAGATAACAGTCACACGTCGACAATTAAAATCATTCTGACGCCGTCAACGGCAACGACAACGACAATGACGACGACGACGACGACGTCAACAGTAATTTAATTAGCTGCGGCGGAGAGTTGGAAAAACACTGCAAATTGCCAACATCCGAATTCTGATCCTAAAAGCCCTGACATAGTGCTACTCACATACGAATACGAGTATGCTAATAGTGTTCACATCACTTTTAAGTGTGAAATTCTATTTTTACAAATGTACTCGTAGGTATCCTCCATCGTCTTTATTCATTTAGTTTAGGCAAGCTACAGGCAAACTGCCGGATAACTGGGGTTGAACATTATACAAATAACTACTGCCATCCTCAGGATGTGGGTATGATAAAATCGGGAAGGAGGTCGCGTGCTAAAACAATCAGCTACAATTATTCAGTGAGTGGAGGAGAGTGGTTTTTCGAATATTGCATTCATTTACCGAATCGGAATATTTCATTTCAATTTAATTGAAAAACAGTTACATGGAAAATGCATATAAGCCCTCTGCATGGACCAATCACTTTTAGTCCATCGAAAAAACCATCACCACCATCCCAGCCTGAGATGTGTGTTGACAAATTTGGTTGGCTTTTCAACAATAAAAAACAAATTCAACAAAATTATAAATGTAAAATATGTTTGTGGGAAAGATTATAAATTAAAATATTCGAATAAAGAATACGTAGAGATAGTTTTGAATATGCTAAACCAATTTAAGTTTTGTTGGATAGAGTACCACTTTACCACTTATTCTAGACCACCGGAGATTATCGTCTGTATCGTGGTTAGTCTTGCTCAATAGGTAGAGTGCTTATGCAAAGCATTGGCATTTTCTTGAAACGTCTACTATCATTCTGCATTATACAGGGTGTCCCTTAATATACATATTCCAAGAAAAAAATCGGAGACAGCCCCTTACTGTCTATCTCCAATGTTGACAACATTTATCGAGGATTTAAGAAAAGGCTTACTTTGGTATACCCTGACCTATGTTAATTTAAGTTGCTCTGTTAATACTAATCGTAGAAACTGCCTTTAGGACTTTATTTTTAGAAGAAATACTAGCCTTTGAAACTGCGTTTAAATAAAGTCGATATCCTGTTTGAGTCTTCAGATATCCAATTTCTAAATCTGTTCTATTTTTCTTGCCAATGCTAATTTTTGACTTTGAGGTTAATTTTCTCCAGAAAATGCGCAATAAACTTGACGTTTTACTATTTTTTTCTTATGAACGCAACAATAATATAAAAACAAAATCATCAACAAGTTTGCAGAAAAGCACATAGATTTTATGATACCTGAGAAAACCTGCAGGAGGTAAATTTTAAAAAAACTCAAAGTGTCCTCCTTGGTTTTGGACTCTAGCGTGTCCGTTTTTCGATTTCACTGCGAATTTTTATTGATGCTAACTACTCACTTTTGATGGCGCTTCGAGAATACACTTTTCCAATTCACTTAAAGTGACTATTTCGGTTGAATAAACAAATTCTTTCGTCCTTCCTTCACTTAAAGTGGCTATTTCGGTTGAATAAACAAGTTCTTTCGTTCTTCCCCATATAAAAAAAATCTAATACTGTAAGGTCAGGAATGAAGTGGTCCATTTCTTCCTATCCAAAGATTACAGAACTCTTCATCTAGCCAACTCTTAGCTTCCCGACCACAGTGATCTGAAGCACCATCTTGTTGGAAATATGATGAAGCTTGTGGGTGGCAGTGTATTGGCTTCCCAATCGGACGGTTCGGTGTTCCATACCAGCCGTGCTCGAGACTTTTTTTCAGGCAACTAAAATCTCGTGAGATGAATGGTTGGTTACACCGAGGTAAGTCTTTTCTTAAATCCTCGACAAATGATGTCAACATTGGGGATAGACAGACCCATACTGTAGAACAATTTTTTTCTTAGAATGTATCCAAAAATCATTTCCCAAATTATCTTGGAGAAATTAGGAGACACCCTGTATTGTTTCTGTGATTGCAGACTTAATAGTCCGGTCATCATTGTCGTGTCCATCAGCAGCATTGGTCATTTGCTGCACCGAACGAACAAGCTTACCATCAGCTGTTGTATCCGAAGGTAGATGTGGCCGAACTGACATTAGTGCACTGCATAGATCTTATGCTATTCTTTTCGAGATTCGACGTTCTTGAATATGTTTTTTTTTTTTGGTGTTGCTCCTTGGAAACCGCTTGTAGTAGATGATGTACGCGTTCAGTGCGGATATCTCCAACATGTAAGAAAATAATGCGACTGGAAACTGTTTTGTTTTCCGTTCACACGTAAATACTCACTTCTTTGGAATGGTATACTGTACTCAACAGCAAAACAAGTCTTTTTTTGGATCATAAGACCACATCGTGATGTGATTGACGTGGTTGAATAGGATTTCGGAATACAGAGACGGCTTCTTCTCTATATCCAACAGTTTTGGCAGAATGAACCTCATATTTTTGCGACCAGCACAATAGTGATATGAACAACCAACTCGTGTGATGTGAACAAATAATCGCAAGTGACTATTCTGCATTTGAGGCCACGTACCGTGTTTAACACCACTCGATTTCCTTGGTTGATCTCTGGTCCAATGTTTCGAGCTTTGCCTAGATATGGTTGAACTCGCCATGCATAGAGTCGTAAAAGGTCCAAATCTACAAACCATAGCGACCTGGTTTGTTTGGTGTGTATTGAGTGAATGTTTTTCGGTCCAAAAAACTAATAAGTTGCTCTTTGACTGTAACAGATGGACCTGGGTCCACAGGTCTTCTAAATTTCGAGCCCAACGATCCCAAACATCAAGCATCAGAGCCAGTTTATCTCGTGCACGTCGTTGAACACGGTCACTTTTGTCATCAATCGTAAGCACGGTGTAATTCGTTTGAATTTCTTTAAAGACATCGTAGCTTTGAACGCGGAACATTCCAGTATTAAAACCCGAAGTATCCACGAAGTGTTATTATCGACTCTTGTGCCAACGAACTCCGTCCAAATTGGTCATTCGACCCTGTATTAGGTCGATAAACACATCGAAAGCACTGATTGGATCTAGGCACTTTTCAAACGAAAATACAAATAAATCGACAGCTGCAATTGCAAAGGTGCGCATACCACGTGTCAATGATATTTGCTCTGTTTTGGCGGCGTCGACGCATTGCTCGTACCGAAGTGTATTGATTTTTCCATCTTTCGATTTACACATTACAATTGCAGCAGCCTAACATTGTCTCGCCTGCAATTTCTGCTGCTGTTGCTTCAAACAAATTTTCATTATCTACGAAATTACTGCATTTAATGCCACCGTATCCGCTTCTTCTTTAATTTCGGCCAACATAAGCCTATTTGGACAACTCATTTTCAACCAAAACAAACAAATTTTATATTCACAATGTAGGTAATGAACTGCCACATAAAAATCCATTCGCTAAATGTTTGGCATCATGCGTGCCAATCAGACAAAAAATGGCCAGATTTAGTGTTACTCGGTTCATTTAGTCATTATTTTGGATACTACGGCTCCCTTAAAGTGTCAAGTAATACTTTTGGTCCAGAACTCGAACCCCATCCATCAGAGCTCGCACTTTATATCAGTTGCTGCACCACCAATCCAAAATCATGAAGCTATGCAGTTCACAACTTATTCAAACGAACCAAACAATGGTATACAACAAGTTTTTTACTCGTCAAACAGATGAAGATATAGTAGAAGCCTTGCCGTCTATCAAATCTAATGCAACAAGTCAAGCCAAATTCATAAAACCTCTTCTTCCTCTTATCTTAAAATACATAACGCATATATTTAACACCATAATAACCACCTGCGAGTACTCCCTTTTGTGGAAAAAGGCAAAAATACTTCACAGAATAGAGTGATCTCCGATTGGTCTCTTTCTATTTTTATCCAAAGTATTTGATAATATTTAACCAGCCATAACGTGCACCTTTACTTGTTGTCGATGACATTCGGAAAGTCATGGATGTAAACTGTCCTACATCCAACGTTATTATTTTTTCGAAAGCGTTCAACACAGTGGTTGCTAAATTACTTTGGATTTTCTTCACTTACAGTCGAACTTATGAACTCCTATATAACAGGTCGTCAGCAATGCGTGACAGTGGAAAATTAAAGGTCTTCCTTCCTTGGAGTATCTGCAGGGGTGCCACAAGGTTCCACCCTCGGGCCGTTATTGTTTTCTATGTAAATGAACTTCCTCGAATAGTAAAAAACTTTAATGTATTATACATATGTTTGCCGATGATGTCCAACTATACTTGTACTGTCCGTTAGATAGGATTAATAGTGCTTTTGAAGACTTGAGCGAAGATTTACAAATTATTCAGCAGTGGGCTTTAAAACACAAAGAAGTCAAAACCTGGATATATCCAGCTTTACGCCTATAAAACTAGAAACTTGGGCTTAGTCTTTAATGACAATCTGACTTGGAATGACCATATAGGAGTTACGATCGGAAAAGTCTATGAACTACACAAAGCTCTGTGCCCACTAAAACTAAGATGCTGCTAGTCAAGACCTTTCGCTTACCTATTTTGTTGTACGGCTGTGAAGTCTCTTGCAAAGTTGACTACAACAGTAGACGCAAATTAAATGCAGTTTACAACAATTTATCAAGGTACGTCTTTGATAAACGATATTTTGACCATGTATCTAGGTACTGATAATGGATCTCGGCTTTTATGACCTCATTAAATTTATGTCATTATCTCTACTGCATGGAATTATGCAGACTCAACATCTGGAGTATGTGGCAAAACATCCCAGTTTCATTTTGCGAAAAATTTATGGACACTAAGGAAAGGAGATGCAGAGCGGTTCTTAAAGCAAAAGGGGAAAGCACTAAATATTAATAAAACTACGTGTTATTACCTAGAAATATAAATTATTTTATGAAAAACTAGGTGTTTCCATACTCTTTTTCGCTTGTAAAAAATGTTTTTCACGATGTTGTACACCTTATTTCTTACCCTTACCAAAACGTAAGGGGCTTGCGCTCTAAAACTCGTGCTGCCTTGTCTAAATCACACGAATCTTTTTTTTATAATGAGTGCGGGCTGATCTGATCCCCGACATAAAGAGCAAGGAGCTATTTTCATCTTCTTATAATGTTTTCCGAGATGACGATCACTCTCTCCCTATGTTTAATGATCGTGCCATCCCTAAAATTGATTCTCCATGTAGAGGTGTCCTACTTGCTATTCACAATAACCTCAACTCTTCTCTCATCGCTATCTCTTCTTCTGTTAAACTTGACTTTGTTTCAATTAAAATAACAATTCCCAACAGGTACATTATGTGTTGCTACATTCTCCCAGCTGAACTTATTGAATCCCACATCCTTGCTATTAAAGCAATTGACCAACTAATTGAACTAAGTAATTTCATCGGCGATATCCTTATCTTTGGTGACTTTAATCTGGCCCTGCTAAAGTGGATTCCATCGGATGATCACTTATTTTTACTGCGTCAAACGCCAGTTCATCCAAGGAATGTCTTTTCACTGATAGCATAATTGACTCAAGCCTGTACCAAGTAAGTGGCGTCCCTAATTCTATCGGCAGGCAACTAGACCTTATTTTCACTAGTGATCCTATTAACTCCACAGTAACGTTGTGCCCCATTTTTCATTCAACTGTCGACAACTTTCACCCCGCTCTTCTTCTCTCATTTTTCTATAACTCTCTACCCCAACCCACTTCCTCCCCTACCATCTCTTCTTACAACTTCCATACAACATTTTATCAATTCGTCAACTACAAAAGAAAATCAGACTGTTATCCCCCCTCTCTCTCGTTCGATAATATATAATCGACCGACCCACATATTATTGCCAACTATTTTGCAAACTTTTTTAAACAGTCATTTGCATACAATCTCTTCGTACCCGCCCCATATATTTCAAGTACCTTCCCAATTTCTCCATTCGCCCCTCTCTCACTCTCAACTTTCTGATCACCCTTATCGAAAAAAAGTTACAAAATCTCAATGATTAATTTGTATCCGGTCCAGATGGTCTCCCAGCAATATTTCTCAAAAAGTGTGCCTCCAATCGTTCGCACCCACTTTCCTCCCTCTTTCATCTGTCCCTCAAACAAGGGGAATTCCCCCAAGTTTGGAAGACCTCTTTCATAACCCCGATTCACAAAAAGGGATCAAAGAATGAAGTAACCAACTACCGTCCCATTGCTAAGCGTTCTCACATACCTAAAATGTTCGAAAATTTCTTATATGAAGTTCTCAGCTTTCAGTGCAAGTCACTTATATCACCCAGTCAGCATGGATTTCTAAAAGGTAGATCAACTAGTACAAACTTAGTTGAATTCGTATCCTTTGCGCTTTCAGCCCTAGAACATGGCGACGAAATTGATGTTATTGCTACAAACTTTGCTAAGGCCTTCGATAAAATATCTCATCAACTGATCCTTTTCAAATTGACTTCCCTTGGCTTTGAATGGGGTCAAATATTAAAATGAATACCTTCTTATCTGGAAAACCATTACTATAGCGTTCGCTTTTGGTCAGCCTTCTCAACCCCGTTTTTAGCCACTTCTGGTGTCCCACAAGGCAGTCATCTAGGTCTCCTCTTTTTCATTTTAACTATAAACGATCTTGAGAAGATTATCCAACAGTGCTAGGTATCCATTTACGCCGATGACACTAAGTTCTCCAAAACTATTTCTTCACCCCAAGACTCTATTCTCCTTCAAGAAGACCTCGATAGGTTTTCTACTTGGTGTCTAAAAAATTGCTTTGAGCTTAATGTCTCCAAATGCCAATCTATGACTTTGTCTAGTAAGTCCAATCAATCCCCCTCTCGACCTTATTTTCGGTATGACCAACCTGTACCAAAAGTTCAATCCCCCTTCATATATCCCGAATCGAGAGCATTCAACGTCGTTTTCTTCGATTTGCTCTTCGGGGACTACCCTGGAGTGACCCATTTATCTTACCTCCCTATCGCGACCGCCTCAAACTTCTTAACCTGAATACTCTCGAAAAACGCAGCGACCTAGCTGACATTCTCTTCATTCATCGACTGCTCTCCGGTTCTGTGGACTGCGCTTCCCTTTACAATTCTATTTCCTTCAACACTAACCCTCGTAATTTACGCTGTCCTCGTCTCTTCTATATCCCAACCCACCGCACCTCTTATGGCTCTAACGAACCAATCTCCCGCATGCTCCGTAAGGTCAACTCAACCTCCCCCTTTTTGATTTTAACCTGAGCACTTCTCGTCTTAAATTTGATCTCCTCCACCATTCCCTTACTTCCTAACCCTTACACTTGTTAGTTTTTAAGTCCTAGTTTTTAAATTAGTTTAATCTAGCATTAAGCGAAATAAATGGGGGCCTTAACCCCCACTAAAATTAAATTAAGCGTTGATAGAAAATATGAAAATTGATCTTTGTGCCAAGTTTCATGGATGAAAGTATAAGGGATTATATGGTAGAATCGAAATTGTGAATCTATAAACTATGTTTCCAAACTTTTTTTTCGGCACTGATGTACCTACATAATATGTATTAATTTAAAAATCGAATTGTTGACATCTTGTTCCTAATACGAAAGTGCTTGAATTTTAATTTTAATTTTTGTTAAGCCTTTCACAAATCATAAGATAAACTAATCTTGCTGTGAAACTATATTTTGTTTAAATAAATATGAAATACGAAAACCTGATTAACAAGGATAAGCCACTCTTCTTCAAAAATATAGGGAAGTACATTTCATTATATTTGTTTTTGTAACTTCAAATCCTTGAACCAGTTTTTTCTTAATTTTTTAGCAATGGTGGTGTTGTTTGACTTGCGCACAAGGCAGCTGAACACCAATTGAACTCTAAATGACCTTCCTCTAAATTCACCAAAAATTGGTGACTATTTCAAAGTTAAAAAATATATTATATACCTCCTAACAAACTATAAATTAGATGAAAAAAAAAACTGTTCAATTCAGGATTAACACTTGATACGTTGCCTTTTAAGTTCATCGCATCTGCATATGGAAGATATACCCGCATATCCTGGTGTTCGTTATCCGCACGTCAATCTTATAAAAATTTTACCCCAGCAACCACTTTGCAATGCCTATGCCTACTCAACGTGAATACATTTTTATTTTATTTTCTGAGACAAATTCACCAATTGGACTAAGGGTTGCATGTCTGTGGTCTCATTGGTCATTCTAGACTGACCCTCATCAAGGGAAAAAAAATATAAGGGGTCCTTTCGATTTATTAATGGATTGACCAACCAGGGAAATGGTAGCGTCTGCAATGGAGTTTATAATAATCATGTACTGCTTTCTATGTATACTCGTATATGCGAGGAATGGGATGGAAAGTTGCAAGCAGCATACTGCAATTAAGGTCACGGAAAAATATATAATGAATACCGGCGTATCTGTACTTGTAAATTATTTATAATTTTGTATTTTCATTCGTGATATATGTATTCAGTATTTCCATAACGGACAAGCGGACAAATTTGTATACCCTTTCCAAATTGGCTTGGCTTCTCACACGAATTTGCGAGTATTTACCTTTGTAGGTCATCTTTAAAGATTCAAAGGTCATCATTTAGTTATCATAGTGGTGCAGCTCGGGATGAATTTGACCTCAAGGCACACCTAGTGAAAGAAAAAGACCCTTTTACCTAACGTCGTTCTTTAGAGATGGGACCTCGCGATAGAGTCAGATTTGCTAATGCAGTAGAATATAATTTGATAAGCTTGCTTCGCGAGTCCAGCGCATTTTCATGAATATATAAATAAATTCCAAGTTTCACAGAAAACGTGCTATCACAATGGTCTTATGAGGAGCCTCTAAAACACCCATCTAGTTTTTTTAATTTTTTTTTTTGTTGGCCAGAGGGACATGTCCGCACATCAGTGTGAAACTTCCTTCTTATTTCGCGGGGCTGGTGAACAGTTGCTTCATTGCCTACGTCTGTTGTCTTAGTCAATATTATTATCTTCGTCATTTTGTCTTCTCGAGTCCTCTCAGTTCTATTAGGGTGGCCGTCACTAAATGGCCAACTTCACTCCATTTTTGCTATGAGATGGTCATTTCGCTAATAATCACGCTTGCATGTGAGAGTTGCTACCTGGACTTCTGTACTGTGGCAGTGGAAATCCTCTTGATTCAGACAGGATGGTCAGATTGGGGGGAAGTCATGTCTGAATTTGTGTAGATATTTTTATGTATAGGTTTAATACTCGAGTTCTTCTTTTGATCCTAGGTTCTATGTTGGGGATAAGTTGGTATGCTCATCTTCCTTTGGTGGTTTTATCCGATCGGTTCTGCCACTTTTGAACTTAGATATCCCTTTCGCCCTTATTAATCCCGCCAATAGAACCGTTGGTTGAGCAAGAACGTATGCTCGTGTGTACGCATCTTATTTTTTTCGGCAATTATATCAATGGGCATCATACCAGCTAAAACGCCCGTGCTTCCTCTGAGACGGTCCGGAAGGCGCTGATTGTCATCAAAGCGATTAGTCTATAAATTGGCGATATAATTCGATGCAAAAGTTTATTTTTACTTTTAATTACAAGGTGGGCCATAAAGTATGAGACCCTGGTTTAGAACGTCGGTTGTGGCTCGTTCTCCAGTCTCAATTAATCCAATTGAGGGATAAAAAATTCACTCATCATTCCTCTGCACCACTCACCATACACAGTGACCTTTTGGCTCACGCCGTTCTCAAAACAAAATGGTCTCCTCCAGCGTAATCAGCACCCCATGGAGTCAGTTTGAGTGGATGTAAGGGCTCTTGCGGATTTTCAATACCCCAGAACAGCAAATTTTGTTTGTTCGCGTATCCACATAGGTTAAAAGGGGCCTCGTTACTCATGATTATTTTTGATGGAAAATCGTCCACTTCGTTGTTGCAATTCAGAAGGGCGTGAGCGTAGGTTAGAGCGATTCATGGTTAACACCCTGCTGACAGTTGATGAACTGTCTGCACTCTGTAAGAAAACATCTTCACGTTTTTCACGAAAATGGGCCGCAGAAATGTGCGGTCAGTCGATTTCGACAGCGTCTCTATGACATCTTCAGACACAGCAGCGATATTCTCGATCAAACGAGAGGTACGAGGCCTTCCAGGGCTTGCTCGGCCCCGTGTTGTACCAGTCTCTAAGAGTCGTGTGGCTTCACGTAGCCTTAGAAAACCAAAGGGAGCCAGACGGCCAGGAAAACGGACACGAAATGCACGTTTGTTCATCAAAAACATCGAGATAATTCCGTTGCTTATTCACACAAACTCTAGTTTTTTTTGTTTCACAAATAACCCAATTGACATTGGAAGCCATTTATAAAATCGATGGCACTTTCCGATAGGCTCATACATTGTGGCCCACCTTGTAAAATAAAAAGGTAAAAAAGGGAACTTTTCTTAAAATCCGTATTTTCATTCTGACAGCCCCATAAAGGTAAGCTTTTTTCCAAAATTTGTGTTGACCGGCGTAATTGTTCGGCTACATGTGGTTTGATAAGTGTCGGATCGTTGAACGTACATAATCGAAGGTGTCTGCAATAAATATCATTGTTGCCTGGAGAGGTGGCTGCATATTCCAGGCTTTTGTCGCTTCAACATGGACACTGATGGCACAATGAACAGATTATTGAAAGTAAAGTATAGCGGACTTATGCGGACATGGACTGGTCACCTTCCGAGTTTTTGACTAAATAATAAACAATCTTTAACTGACCTGGACTCCAATATACAATATATGTATAGTAGTAGTAGTATGGTAGTAGAACTTTATTACTAGCACCTTAGAGGCTTTTGAAATATATGATTACAATTATCATAATATTGATTTAATCCTTAAGTTTACGGAATTCGATACTATTATATCGAACTGCATGCCGAGCTGATTAGGTTTCCTTTCCGTTTGTCCATTTTTGCATACAAAACTTCCTGACTATCATCCATCACTTAGAACTCACAAACAGCATACTCGTAGAAAGGATGTCCTTTAAATAGCACGACATTCAAAACTACCCAGATTCCAACGCACTTCCAACCCACATTCTCGTATTTTCTTCTTGATTTAACATAGCAAACATATTACGACCTTTTCTTGTTTGATTGTGTAATTTTAGCAGACCTATGAGTAGGTACGAGTGGAATGTGTGTCACCAGACTCTCCAGCCTCTACAGCATCTGATTAGTCCATTAAAAATTAAACAACATGATTATGTTCTTTAAATTCAACACCGTTGTCAACTCCAATAAACTGTCAGTATCGGGTTGACAGCAGCGAAAAGTGACATCTCTGAGAAAAGGTTGACATGTCAATAACAGATTCGATTTTTTAATGGATGTGCTTCCTCCAACTCGTATGCATAGCGCACTTTAAAAATTTCTATTTTTTTGTACAATATTTCATTTGGAAAACTATTTTCTAAAGATTTCCTCCCATCTCTCTCACAGTAATCGACTTTTCTTAAAGAAACCATTTCCAACTGCAATTTCTTAATTGTTTGCCATGCATTTGTAATATTATTCTGGAATCTGCGAACTGTCAAAGTACTGCTTAAAAATTTCATGGATCTAAACAGTTAGGAATACAGAACAGAAGGAAAACAGAATTCCATTTGTTTTGTTTTTTTTGTTATTTATTTTGGTTACAAAGTGAAAATCTCACGAAAATGGATTTCATTCCCCAACGGAGAGGCTGCTGTTGACTTAACTAATGTAGATATCAATCGTAAGCGACACCGACGATTTCGGATACGGCACGACACGAACAACAGTAGACAATGCGCTTACGATTTACCTATCCTCGACATTTAGCCGAGAAGTGGCAGAGAGAAAAGCCTTCCAAAGCTACGACTACGAGTACGAGTACGAGTAACAATTTGACAATTGAAGTTATTTATTATTAATGCGTTCGAATGTCTTGGTTGCATTTGCGAACTTGAGTTGAGGCATGGAGTTTGGTTTAAATTAGTAAACAAGTTTGTTGTACGGATATCGGGGCAGTACACTTGGAACTCGTAAAAGTCCTGACGCTGACGTTTTACCTCAATGATTGGGATGGTGATATTGTTAATTGTCATCGATACAGAGGAGGAAGACCTTTATTGAACAGTTGAAATTGCACAAGTCTAGGGACATCAAACCTAAGTGACGTTGTGTGAAAGTCGTCAATTTGGCCGTGTTTCCTTATTTTGTTGTTGATCTCTTCCAGGGTATTGTTTTGATTGGTTTTGGATGGTTACGAAGGCACTTTTGGCGTGACCATTTGAGTGCACTGATTCTGCTTTCTATCGAGTATATTCAATATTTATTACACTAGTTTTGCATAGTTTATGTAACATTAACACATTCCCATTAGGCTGACGTTAAGACTCGTATGTAGGTCATTACAACACATTAATGCATTCGAAACCTATCCAAATGTACAAAAGCCTTGCGCTTCTAACACTAATTCACACTAAGAATCTACATAGCAAATGGGTAGTGTGACACGAATCTTAGAGACTGGAATAACATGGGACCGAGCAAGCCTTGGAAGGCCTCGTACCTCTCGTTTTACCGAGAATATCGCCGCCGTGGCTGAAGATGTCGTAGAAACTTGGTACACTGTTTAAGAAGCGACACATGAACAATCGGATCTGTGCGCTATTGCCTTTCATCTATAGCAAGTTCCCTGCTCTAGGTTCCTATCCTAAATAACATAATTTAAAAACTTGCTGCAATGTTCTTATGAATTGATACCATCTAGTAAATCAACTGTACTGGTTCGAGTAAACTACTCATATCTCATATCATCATATCTTCTGAGGTGGATTCCCCTACATGGCATTCTTTTCAATAGAATCTCCCCTCGAATTTGAATTTCTAAAGGTTCCTGTTCTTTGCCATATAGTGGGAAACGGTTCAACAAGAATTTCTTAATGATACCAGGCAGGCAACTCTTTTTAAAGGTCCCCGCTTCTGACTGAAAATATTAGCCACCTCCCGAGTACTGAAATTAATCAGAAAATCGCATCTTTTTTTTAAGCTGTCACTATTCGTGGGGCATAGGGCAACAGCAAAGCTTGCATGTCACCGAATATGATTGCTCAGCTCATACCAATGACAGCAGGCTATTCCTCAGTTCTATTTCATGCAAACTTGGGGCAACCTGCTTGGCTGCCTTTATAAATTAGTGGTTTCACCGTAAGGTGTAAGCCACTCTTTCCATCGTGTTTTGACGTCCGAGGGTTCTTGACGCGTTAAACCACGTAGCTAGACGTTCGGTATATGGTACATAAGATGCTGCATAGACATGAAGGTTTAAGCATTCGTATAACCGCTTCGGTCACTTTCTAAATACTACATCCATACAGAGGTACAGATTCGGCATTGGATCGGAACTAACTCAGCTTAGTTCTCACACTGAAAACATCATTCCCCCATACCTTGAATAGCTTGCCCATAGAAGCACTTTTTTTGCGTGATCAAGTAATAAAATATGGAAAGCTGTCATCTTCTTGGCAGGCTACTGGAAGTGCTACGAGCTTCTGTTTAGGCCTCTACTTTCAAATTGTGCAGTATGGAGTGTATAACTATTGTCCAGTGTGAAAGCAAGCAAAACATCGTCAGCGTAGTTAAGGTTTTTTAAGGAAAATATTACAGTCCATTTCAGGGCAATATTTTCTCCGGACAATTCAGCAATGAAAACAGCAATGGCGAAGGGATGTATTCCTTTTAGCTTCCGCTGAGTAAAACGCGACATTTGCTCCCCTCCCACGTAGACTTACTGATAACAACCAGTTTTCTGGTATTCTTTCTATGCGCCGATCTGGCCAAAATCTACAATATGAACAGTTGATGAAGTGGAGATTTAAACTCTACGCATTTTCAATATTGATCCGTAAAGTGTTGATGTGACAGATGCAGGAAGATCTAGTTCGGAGGCCTGTATGTTTGTAAAATCCAGATGCTCTATGACTGAGTCCTAATTTGGCTAAGATAATTGCTTTTCTAAATTTGTAATACCATACCGACACAACACTTTCTGAATACCAACGAAGTTCGGTAAGCTTAGGGCTTGTGTGTTGGCTATAGCAATCCTTAGATTCGAATTGTTCTATTCAGTTACAAAATTAGACTTCAAGGTGCAAGGAGAAAGGTTTCCATTACTTCCTTGATACAGCAAATTACGGGAAGATTTATAATTGCTAACAAGGTCTTCATATTCTTGTCTTACGTTAGTCCTTTTGACATCAAAGCCCGCCTTGTGTAACCTTACCACTGACATTGATACCATTTGATGCAATTTGATAATTCTTTTTGATTTTTAATAACAAGATCTATTTAAGAATGCACCTCTTCCGCAAAGTTCTTCACACAAGATCGCGTTTGACCTTTTCAGATAAATTGAAATCTTGCGCCTGTTCGTTCGACAGAGTTTGGCATCCGGCTCTTTCGAAAATGCGTGCTTTTGGGACTGATGGATTATAAATTACCTTTCAGAACGTTCAATTTAAGTTGTCTTGGTTCAATTTATTGTTTCAAGCCCGATATTCACAAGATAAATGCTGGTGTGCCCCAGGGCTCCGATCTATCTCCGACACTCTTTTCAATTTTCATCAATGATCTCTTGTCTACTTCTTCTAATCCAATACATTCCTTTGCTGACGACAGTACTCTCTGCTTTTCATATTCGTTCCTGGTCTCACGTCAGGAAAACCACCAACCACTAACAGAGTAGAATTGAATGCTTCCAAACCACAATACTGTCTGCTGTCGTTAAAGCGAAATTTAAACACCCAGCCATTGTCCATGAATGACACTTGCATCACCAAAACCGAAAAACTTTCCATTCTCGGTATGTCTCGGGGTTAATGACAACTTACGTTGGAATGACCACATATTCGGGGTTTAAAAACATTCGCCAGGTATTCTACAAAGAGGTCAGTTTTTGTTTCGGGTCCCGGTTTATTTATTGTATGGTGCTTTCAAGGGCTGTGTACAAACATTTTAAGGGTACACAAATCCCTTGAGTGCGCGCTAATTGTAAAAAACAAAAAACAGATTTTGTTACTGAAGTCTTTAGACCCTTTGATGCTTTCCACAATGCGTAACCGGTGAATGCATCCGTCGTTAAACTTCGTAGAAATCTACTACCGACTAAGGAGTCACAGAGTTCTTGTTTTATCGGCAGAATTTTAGCGGCAGAACGCTGTCTTATCGTTTGGGAACCTCGTGTTTTGCTACTTTCCAAGAGTCCTTCTTTTTTCTAATATTAGCTCCTTTATTTCTACTTTTGTTTCCGGATATCTCCTGCTCAAATTATCTGGTGTGCTTTCCTCTTCCGCCTGTTGAACATAGGCAATGAATCATTCCACTTCACTCTCAATTTACTCAGTTGTTTCCATAAGAGCTCTTAAGTTTATAAAAAATTCTTGTTTACAGGCTAGGATACCATATTTCCCTGCAATTTCGTTTCCGTAAGTGAGAAGGTCACTTGAGTATGATCCGACGAAAAGTTATAATTACTTTCGACACTTGTGTGCATGATTTCGTTTAATACCTTTTGCTACGAAAATGTCAAAAAGGTCTGGAATTTATTAGAATCAGATGGCCAATATGCAGGCGATCCAGAGAAAAAGTTGTAGTTGCGGGCTGCTTGATAAAGCCTTTTTCTTTTTGTTGTGGCTAACCTAGACCCACAGTAGATGGGTTTTATTATTAAAGTCACCTCCAACAAGGAATGTGTGTCCTAACAAATTTATGAATTCTGCTTATTTTTTTTCAGTTGAGGGCGCTTGGATGAACAGTATCGAAGCTATATGGGAAAATACCTTGTGTGGTTTGTTTGATTCGAGGAGAATTCTAAGGCACTGCCTCTCAAGTATTTTAATACTACGCTATATTAACCCACATGAGACCGTGGGCTGATCAGAAGTACGGAACATGTGACTAGTGTCTGTCTTTTTGTCAAGACTTTAGCTCTCTTGTCATCATCAAGACATGCTTCATGTTTTTCAAAATATAAACTAGTACCAATCCGTCTGAGGCAAGATGCATTTTCGTGTTTTTTTATGATTTTATGATTTTACGATCGGGCGCTCAAGGGATTATGGGATTAAAATGATTGTACATACCGCGGCCAAAAGTTTGGGGAGGAACGAAATAAATAAAATACGAATCCACAAGGTGGGACATAATGTATAATCTTATTTTCCTTGCCTGTATCTTTCGAATAGAATAAAAAAAAATTAATGCATTTTCTTAAATGTTTTGAAAATGATATCGCTTAAGTGGTCGCCGCAACTGCTGATTACCATTTGGGCCCACTTTATGGCCTTTTCTATGGTATTCTTCAGAGCTTTAGGCGATAGGTTCTCCACTTCTTTACGGATGTCCTTTAAACCTGTGACTTTAAATAACCCCATAGAAAGAAGTCTAGGGCTGTCAAATCGGGCGATCTTACGAGCCTGTGTAAATCACCAAAACGCGATATCAGTCTACCGGGAAATGCATGCATGTCCTCCAGTCCCATTTCGACCATACACAGTGACCATTTGGCCCACGCCGTTCTAAAACAAATGGCCCATCGGCTCATACAGCGTACACAGCACACCATGCACCAACTTTGAGTGGATGTAATGGCTCTTCGTGCATTACTCGCGGATTTTCAGTGCCCCAGGAACGACAAATATTGTTTGTTCCACATACGAGTAGGTGGTCACTCGTAATAATTTTTGACGCCAAATCCATCCAAATCCGCCAAGTACATTTCGTTGTTGATATTCAGGAGGGCGTAAGCGTAGATTAGACGCAATTTGCGGTCAGCATGCTTTTGCACTTTGTGAGAAAACATCTTCAAGTTTTACACCAAAATGCACCGCAGAGACGTGCGTGCAATGATCATCTGGTCGATGTCGACAGAGCCACTACGACATCTTCAATTACGGGAGCGATATTCTTGGCCGAACGAGAGGTACGAGGCCTTCCAGGGCTTGCTCGGTTTCTTGTTGTTCCAGCCTCTAAGAGTCGGGCTGTTAAACGCCGCGCTGAAAGTCCAGGCGCGAAAATGGGCACGAAATGCACGATGCGCCAAAATCACTGACGAATTGTTCATCAAAAACATCGTGATGACTATTCCGTGCTCTTCAGGAGTATATCATCCCGTTCCATTGGTCTTGAATACTTGCAAGTAATAATGACTAGGAAATACAGCGTTCGGAAGGTGTACGGCTAAGGAAAGGATCACGATATTTTAGAGTACATCAGGATGATTTAAATTTCGTTGAACTAATGGTGGTGAGGATAAGGTAAAGCAAGAGACACTACATTGGTAATGGAGGACCTCAATTGAGTATGTACTATTGGCGTCACCTATCTGTTTTATACAGCGATTTTGAATTCTAACTAGCAAGTGCAAAGATGCGGGCATCGTAGTCCAATTTAGCGCAAGTAAAAAGCTTATAATATATTAAGGACAGATCAAAGAACGAATATTCCGTATACCGCTTCAGAAAACCAAAACATTTAGCAATACTTTTGGCAACGTTACTCGGAAAGGGTCCTAAAGAATAAAATTAATAAAAAAGTTTGCCTAGTGGTTTTCCCAGCTTAGAAGAACACCTCTTCAGAGTAAGAAGAGATGTATGGTATGTAGCACTTGGACCAGTGGATTTTTGTTTGTAAAGCTCTTTAAGTACTCTTGCTACCCATATGCGATGGGATGGAGGATGATGCAGAATTTAAAATGCTTTAGACAAACAGCCAACAATTTCTATTGCCTTAGGGGCACTGTAGCATTTTTTTGTCTGCCTTAGTTTTTGGCCGCACTGGAATTTTACAATTTGAAGAAAGACGATGAAGTCATTCTTGGATCATGTGAGCTTGTTTTGGTTTTCCTGCGCGGGTTATTCTTGGAAGATTAAAAGACAGCTCTCTAACTTACTTTGATGGCCTCTTCGTAGCTAGAGTCGTTTGAGTTGTTTATTTTGATTTGATACTCTTCATTCGATAATGGAAAAAGCGTGGCACGCATGTCGTTATGATGCAGAATGCAAGTGTTCTTTCAAGAACTTCATGGTACAAATGTTGGAATACCCCTGTGATACAAGACCCTATGGATATTTTCTTAATTTCTTAAAGTGAATTGAAGGTCTTCCAATGCTATGTTCATCTTCAACCGACTCTCGGTCTAAAGCTGAGTCCTTGACAAAACAATGTAGTCACAGGTCTGTTGAAGTTTTGTAAAAGGTTGTGCCCTAATATGGTCAAGAATGAAACAAAACTTGACCGTATGTCACTAATTTTCGAAACGCACTGTCTCCAGTGTTCAAGCTCATACTGATGACGCATCAGTTGTTAGCCTGCCTGCCCTTAAAAAGTGGAACCAACAGTATTGTTGACAGATTGAATGCTAAGCTGAGAGTCTCATTGCTTTATTTACACATCTTGCATGTATGTCTTAAAAGGAAGGCTCTTCGAAACGAAGCACAAATCACCTTAAAAATAATTTCAATTTCTCCAATTAAAATTATGAATGATATAGTATTCTCAGGGAAATTATCGCCGTCTTAAAATATGATTGGGGCCACATCAAAAACGTCCTAAGACCACAAAATTAGCAAAATGAGTGAATTTAAAAGGTGTTTTCAGATCTCTTGTAATTTTATAAGGCTCCTTAAAAGAGACCAGGGCTGTAATGTAATGTATATTAGCAACAGAACAAGGATATGAAAGCCCGAAAAAATATACCTAAAATAGCCTTGGAAGCAATTTTCAGTCAACAGTCGCTTTTACAGAACCCCTGTTATGTATTTCAACGGAACCGTAAACCAATCAACTGAAAGCATTATGCAATCAGCAGCATTTTCATTGGTCAGAGAGGTAGGCCTTCTTCATCCCTTGTTTATACAGGAAGTTCATATAATTATCCGAACTATAACAAATATTGTAAACTAAACAACTATAAGGAAGTGCATTCGAGGAAACTTTCTTGATAATTGGTCAATCAGGGAAGTACAATACGAGTACAATTATATTCAAATTTACACCGTACAATTTTTTTACAGGTATTGGAGAGCTTTTTAAGGACATTTGAATAGTATTCCTGAGAATCTGCGCGAGTGATGCATTTACCTCTACCAATTCGAATTCCATCGAAATAGGGGTTGTAAATTGTATCGCGTACTCGTATACTCGTAAAATTCGTTTATTGTATAGACGATTACATTGTAAGGTGATTATCCTTTTAGTATGAGAGTAGGTAGGTATGATATACAAATTATTGTATCAAATAGAATTATTCGAATGAAAAGTGATTGTGTGTTAGAGGTACGTGGAAAAGCTCCATTCAAGCTATCTACCTTGATGTGACAACTGAAAAATGCTATGATCACAGGATACGTGTTCATCTAGACTATCGTTTGCAGTATAAAGTGAGTTCTCATACCGTGCAGACATCTCATATGTACGAGTACACTTCAACCTTTGGTCTCAGTGTTGAAACAGTGTTGGAATTTTTTTCTCAGATTTATTTTTTTTTCTATTTATACAAGGTCGTGAAGTATTCGTATCGTATATGGGTATCTAGTGGAAATATTTAACTGGAGTCCTACTCTTGAAGGTACGTAGAAATTACAAACACAAAACGAGGATGGTCCATTCAGTTTAATTAGAATCACAGCGATGCAAAAGGTGAATGCTTTTTGCAGGAATTCCTAGAATATTTGGTAGATACTTGTACGAAATGCAATTTGAAAAGTAAATACGTCTACGTTAGTTACGAACGTTGATGGTGATTACGTGAAAGGTAGATGTTAACGACAATTAATGATGGATCCGTGGATGAAATATGGAATATGACCTTTTGGTAAATATCAAATAAAAATTCAGAGATTATATTAGAATATTTGAAAAAGGAATTAGCAGTTACACAGGTGATTCGCATGTAATGTAGGATGGAGTGTGGAATCAAATTGGCGCTTATATCATTTTGATTGTTGCTCAGAAAGCCCTTTAGTTGAGTTGGCTTTCGAGCAATAATTAAAACCAGATAAGATGTCATCCCGTCGTGCTAAACTCTGTTACAAGATAGTTTTAAATATTTACTATTACACAGTCTTTCTTATAAACCAAATGGTGAGCAGGTAAAATTGTTATTTTTGTTGGTAAGCACACAGTTGTATATAAAACAGTTTTAAAAGTACTTTTAAATTTACTAGTACTATTCCTTAAATTCGAAAAAAAAATCTTTTTTTATTGTTAGCGGTGAAATTTAATTTAATTTTTTATTTCGATTGCTCATAATTTTGTTTTTTGTAACAGAATGGACAGAAGATACTCGTAGAAAGCAGTGTTGGCCTAATACGTAATACTCAGTGAAGTCAGTTTCGATATACAAATTTTCAAAGACCAAATATAGAGAAACACACTTGTAAACCTTAGGCTCAAACCTGGCTTCAGGCTCCTCGCATCGTGTGTTTCTTAACAACTTAGAAGAATTTTCATTAAAATATATTTTCTATCATATTGGACCTTCTGGAGAAGGTTAAAATTTGTACTGTATCCACCGAGCTCTAGTCGTAGCTCGATCTCCTTTGGATCTAAAAGCAACATTTTATTTCATATTGTTCCTTTTTTTCCAGCTGATTTTACGGAAAGTTTTGGAAATGAAATGGAAGAGCTATAAGTATTTAAAAATAATTTGTCAAAATAATTCAGAGGTTTTATTCATCCCATATAAAGGCTTCTTACTCTTAGACTTGGAATACTCAAATCGCCTAATGGATATCTTTCCTATTTCTTTTTCCAATCATATAAGAAATTATAAATTTACCTCGAAAATTTGCACTTTGCAAAAGCAAAACTTCATAAAACTGGTTATTCATGGATTTTGTCAAATTTTTGAGGCAAGCTGTTTTAAGCTTTGTGTTGCCAAGCTTGAGGAGTACCATATTTCAGCCGCATAATAAGCTTTTTCATAACTAAACAGAGCCCCAAATAATAGGTGGTTCGAAAAGTCCCGACACTAACATATACAAACAAAATTCACCAACATAACATCCTTCTAGAGTGATACAATCATTTCTGCTCCTTTCTTATAGAACGATTTGTCCAACCCTTAAAAATACGCTTCAGTTTCAGCAATCACCTCTTCATTGGAGCCATATCTCTTTCCGACGATAACTTTTTTGGGGATTGCAAAAAGGTAACATGATCCACGCTTCATCAATTGTCCCATACCGATTGAAACAATTATTTTTATTTTATTTAAACAGCTCCAAAGAGCCCTCTGAATCATCAGCACGGTGTTGTTTTTAGTTCAAACGCGGTAGCCACTTCGAACAGAGCTTTCGCAAACCCAAATACTTGTGCAAGATATCATGTATGCAGCTTGGTGTCAGCTTTCTTACGCACTTTCGCTTCACGATTCTTCAAAACGATGTTGTGAATCTTTTTGACATTTTCCGGCGTAAAAGCCTCTTTTGGGCCCTCAGAGCGTTCAGCATCATTTTCATCTGTACGGCTGAGTTTGAATTGAACACACCCGCGACAAATGGTGGCTTTCGACGGAGCACTTTTCAAGCCATTCTTAAGTTTTAACGGTTTCAATCAAATTACCATCAAATAACAGTGTTTTATCAACGTACGAAACTCGTTCTTTTCCATGATTTTAGAGATATCAAACGGTGGATCAATGTCTCGGTGACTAATGGTCGAAATGTCATCAAATTTTGACAGGTATCATTTGAAGGTTGGCTTGACGCTAACTATCATGTGGATATGTTATTAGAGTCACCATCTATGTGTCAGTCTCAGGACTTTTTCATTCACCTGTTATGTGTTGCATGAAATTAAAATCTGGTCTACAGATTTGATATGATGACAAAAATTCATGGCGGCATTGCTACGCTGGAAAATCCACTCTTTGCCGAATGTGCTCCCTCCAGATTCTAGTACAAAAGTGTTTTGCAGTCCAATGAATTTAAAAACTACTTTGATATAGTCTATAAACATAGGGAGGAAGAAAAGAGAGGTACCAATGTACATTGGTCTTAAATGTTTGCAGGCTACAATGACTAGGAAATAGAGAGCTCGGTAGGACATTTCAAAATCGAGTTGTACGGCTTAGGAATCACATTGAATTGAATCACAATATTTTAGACTGATCCTGATGATACTGATGAGCATTCATAGCGAGACGTGTGTTGCGGTTAAGAGTTTGAAGAGACGGAGTGGTACTGGCGGTGAAAATAGTGATAAAACAAGGTGAGGCCAGAAACGTTACTTCAGTGTTCAAGCGTGTCAATATTAGCATAATTTATGACTTTTATCGCACCCTTTTGAATCCTATCTACCAAGTGCAAAGAAGTCTTGGCCAAATGTAGCCATTGTACTGCGGATAAATGCCTTATATATTGAGGGCAGATCAGAGGGGTACTTTCTTCGTAAATAGTTTGAGGCAAACAAGACATTTCGCTGCATTTTTGGCGATATCATTCCAACGTAATTTGTCATTGACACACATATTGAGAATGAGAATTTCGGTTTAACGACAGTAGACAACATTGTGTTTTGGAAGCAATAAATTCCACTCCGTTGATAGATTGGTTATGCAGTTAATATCGGAATTGAATAATCTTAACCTACGTTGCCGTTTCCATTCTACAGCCGAAGAGCAAGGGCATGAGTCCGGGAACGAATATGAAAAGCAGAGAGTACTGTTGTCAGCAAAGGAATATATTGGATTGGAAGTAGGAGACAAGGGGTGATTAAAAAGAGTGTCGGAGACAAAACGAAGCACACCAGCATTTATTTTGTGAATATCAGACTTCAAACTATCCAAGACAACTCGAAGTGAAGGTAATTTCTATTCCATTGCAGAAGAGATTAGACGATTCGAAATGAACGCATTTTCAGCAACAGAGCCTGATCCCAAACTTTGTCAAGTGTAACTATGTTTCTTTCGCCAGATTGATGTGCGCTTGCACATGCAATAAAATCCAAAGTGGAACTGTTGCTACGAAAATCGTGTTTCGAGATATTTCATGAGCTGACGGTTTATTAGCGTTTCCATGATCTTCGAAAGAAGAGACGTAAGTGCAATGGGTCTGTTGGAGAAGGAAGACGAAGATTCGCCATTTTTAGGGACATGCTGGACATGTGCTGTTTTCTTTCTGTTCGGAAAGAGTCCTAAACGATTTTTTTTAATTAGCGCTAGTTCAAGGGGACCCTTAAAATGTTTGTACACAACGCGAGAGAAGAAGAGTTAGTGAGGAAAGAAAGAGAGGTACCGATGTACGTTTGTTTTGAATGTTTGAAGGTTTTAATGGTCAGAAAGTAAAGAGTTCGGCAGAGTATTCCATAATGAAACATTTTACGCAGTAGTTTTGCCAGCTCTTCAAAAGAAGGAGCTATATATCATCCGGAACAGCGGACCAGACGAAGTCATCCGAAAAGCTAGTGCGGCGCTGCAGCTATACCAACGTTTACGCGGATTGAAGTAGAATTTCGAGTAGAGCTGTATTGGCTCTGTACGCCTTATAGCAATAAACAGAATGAAGCTGTTGTTAAGGAGCTGTGGCTGGACTTCGTTTCCAACAGAGTGAGAATTTACACTGGCATACATATATAGAGACAAAGGAATGGGATTGAATGTTTAGGAAAATTATAGGTACAGGTAAGTATCATACATTATTTAATATATTACTTCCAAGTGTATGAATTCCTTAATATTTCGGCGTCATTCATTGCCGTCATAAAGGGGAGGCGTTTTTTTTTTTTTTGATAAAATGTTGACCAGTTGAATACAAATAACAAAACGCTTTTTGTTTTTAATTTGATATCGTAAAAAAAAAGAAAAATTCAAAGCCAATGCCGGTTGAAAGAATTACCTTTTAGTTGGCTTATGAAAAACGCGATTAAAATTTGGGTTGTACTTGCTTCTATTCGTTAGATATGTGGTTCAAAACAAAATCTTGTAATCTTTCCACCTACTTTTAGCCTTACTTGAAAACGAAAAGTTCAATATGGATGATATTTAGAGAGATCCACAAAACTATAATGAATTTCAGATGAAACTTACACTTGGACAACGCCAGTTAAAAAGATATTAATGTTGCAGCTATTAGAATGGAGACCGACTTCCAAAAATGCTTTAAAAAAAAACCTTTCCTATTAGGCAAACTAAAATTTCATTAAACGCAACTTTAAGACTACGAAAAGTTTTAAGCAACACAAGAAAAGCAATAAATCCAGGAAGCTATGCTCGGTGGGATATGGAACTTATGGCGCAACAGTCCGTTGTGGATCGAGCTCAATTCTGTCCACTCATTATGGAGAGGGACCTAGAATTTCACACCAACTCCGAACGGGAAGAGAATGAGACTTTTCACAAGCTGAAGATTTTACTTGCAAATGCTTTCTATTGCCTGCCGAAAGAGTGACTACGTAAGAGAAAATACGACCCAGTGTTCGGTGCTGATTTGAAAAAATAGTAAAAAATCGCAAGTTTGCGATTATTGTTTGTTTCCCAATAGAATAGTAACGAAAAAATGTTTTTCTCTTATCATTTGTGCCACAAGGCTTAAACTCAGACCTATTGTGTCGTATTTAACGAACTAACAACTGCATCATGCCGAAGCACCAAGGGAAATCTTTTGCTTTGCACATAAAGGCACATATTGTGTTAGTGTCACTTATTCGGTGCCATATGAGGAAACATTTCAAGTTGGAGGCGGAGAAGATGAATGGATGTCCTTTAAATGAATGCAAGACCTTATACAAAATATCAAGAGGTCAATTAAGTCCTGGTTCAGTATGACTCCCGGATATTGGCATAAGACATATATGTATGTAAGAATGCTGATCATCATCCAATTGAGTTAATGAGTTATCGTTCTGTTATGCTTTATTTTCTTCTACTAATTAGTTTCTTTTCTCAGATAGCTTTTGGATCGTCGACCGCCGTCTGCTCCAATTAATGTTTCGGGCTTTGATTACCGATTGTTAGAGTCGTCGCCCACTCATTCGTTTTCCCATGCACTGCGGTCTGGGTTTGTTTACGGTCCCTGATTCATCGTGTAGGGATTTTGTACAATGTGAGTATTGTTATTTTAGCAACACAATGACTCCACTCAAGCCAGCAGTGATTGTCGTTGGAGTGTTTGGCGGTTGGATTATGTTGACGTTCGCCCTAAAGCTGTGGGCTTGGTCCAAACTACAAAGTGTTGAATGCGGTGCGTCTTTGTGACTGGATGGAAGGAGGGGTTAATAAGGAGAAATCACAGTCTCATTTGGGTCTCATTTGCTGCGGTTTGGCGGTCCGTAATTATTTGTTTTTCTTTCAAAATTGTCTGTTTCCTAAATTGTTAAATTTTTTGTTCTTTTTTAAATTGCTTGTTAAATTAAATTTGCCATTTAAATTGACTAAGTTCATTCGTTAAAATAAAATAAAATATAAATTTTCCTATATACTAATTTCACAATTCTTAAAGGCCGTCCACATTGGTTAAGATATCCTCAGTCTCTATCTATCTATGAGAACGAAATTAAAATTCGCAGCGAAATTTTGAAGACAAGAACATGGTATGCTATCAATACTCGTATATGTTCTAAATATTTAAACATTATAAAGGGTTTTCCAATAGGGACTTGACAACTTTGAATTTAATTTGTGAACGCACTCTTTCACTAATCATCAAACTGTCACTGTCAATTTATTCAGTAAACTCAACATTTTCATCATGGTAAAGTACACGAACGAGCAACGTCTGCAAATTATAAAAATTTTCTACCGACATTCGGAGTAGGTGACTGCAACTTTAAGAGCGTTAACTCCAATTTTCGGTCGTAATTCTCGCCCTAGTAGACAGGCAATAACAAGTTTAGTGCAAATATTTGAGTATACATATTCGTTGTATGATGTTGCCGTGTCAGTAAGACAACGGGTTAGTCGAAGTGTCGAAAATATCGCTGCCGTTCAGGCGTCCGTAGCAAACGATCCAAATCAGTCAATTCCACGGCGTTCTCAAGAATTGGGCATCGCTCAGACCACATTATGGCGTATTTTGCGTAAGGACCTTGGTTTACACTCACACAAGATCAAGCTGACTCAAGAATTGAAGCCGATGGACCATTTGAATCGACGTACATTCTCCAATTGGGTTCTGGAGAAGATGCGCCAAGATGATGAATTTCATCGCAAAATCATCTTCAGTGACGAAGCTCATTTTTGGCTCAATGGGTTCGCTAATAAGCAAAATATGCGTTATTGGTCGGGTGCAAATCCACATGTGCTTCATGAATCACCACTTCATCCACAAAAATAACTGTTTGGTGCGGTTTGCATGCCGGCGGCGTTATTGGGCCATATTTTTTCGCGAACGATAACGATCGTCACGTTACGCGCCATGATCACCGATTATTTTTGGCCCGAATTGGAAGATATGGACTTGGACGACATGTGGTTTCAATAGGATGATGCCACAAGCCACATAGCGCACGCTACGATCGATTTATTGAAGAGTAAGTATGGTGAGCGTGTTATCTCAAGAAATTGGCCAGTCGATTGGCCGCCTCGATCGTGCGATTTAACGCCGCTTGACTATTTTCTGTGGGGCTACGTTAAGACATTGATTTATGCCAATACGCCGACGACGTTGGAAGAGCTCAGAGTCAACATTGAAAGCGAAATAGCGGCCGTTTCGGCTGAAATGTGTGGCCGAGTCGTTAAAAATTGGGTCCAACGAATCGACCGCTGCAAACGTGCCCGCGGTGGCCATATGAACGAAGTCGAGTTCCATTCATAAATGTTTTGATTGTACTTCAAGCCAATAATAAAGTTTTTGAAATATCTCAAATGATTTGCCTTTTATTTTAAGAAAAAGTCCTTATTGGAAAACTCTATATTAATATTTCATATACCTAATTTTTGAAGAAATAATATACGGTGCTGTCATCCCTGTGGATGTGGAATGAAGTCCGTATACTAGATTGGATTTGAATTGCATTTTTGTGCGGATTCCGGTTCAACAAAGAAAGGACGACGTAGCTAACAGTCTTGGGTTTTTAATATCTTTTACCAGTAGTAGATCTTATAAAAGACTTCTGCGTAGCATTAGAAATACTAATTTCTCTCTTAGATATCTAAGGCCATCTAAGTGGGGAGCAGTAGACCACTCATCGTAGATCATTTAATATTGACACACGACAATAGAGGTTTAAGTAAGATAACTGCCGCAGAACAAGGAAAGAGTATTGCTTTAGGTGACAAATGTGGTCCTTTTAACAAAGCCTATTGTTATGCTGATATACAATATTTTAAACTGTTGACGCGACGTAGGTCTCGCTATGGGTTGCATTTCTCTTAAAGGACATGCAATCATATTTATTTGCGAAAGAAAACCTGGAACAGTACGAAGTGTAAAAAAATCAGAAGCAAGTCCACAGAGATTGTTCTTGTCTGAGAATATGACATAGTTCGTTTCACAATAGGACAGGGTTGCATCATTAGAAAAGGTAGTAATTTTGTCTTTCAAATGTTGAACATATAACATAAATTCGAAAAAAATAAAAAACAACAGGTACTAGAACAAAACCTTGCGGAACTCCAATTTTAATAGAATCATTTTTAATGCTTAGCATCTGCTAATGATTTCTTGAATCATCTTGACATGTAATCAAGTCTAATGATAATCGGTGACATAAACGCAAGAATAGACAATGAAGAGGGAGCAGTTAATAAAAAAGCTGGAAAAAGCAGACAGTCAAAGTAGGTACAAGCAATGCAATGCCAGAGGGAGCAAGCTTTTGGATCTTTGTGATCGGAATAAGAATATTAAATGGGACGAGCGACTGTGATCGAAATGGTGTGTTCACATTTGTTGGAAAACAAGGCGTGTCCGTCATCGATTACTGTTTCATAAGAGGTAAATAGAAATCTTACGTAACAGTTACGGAAGTGAAGCAAATGCCATTTTCCGCGATCATCTCCCGATTTTTGTATAAAACTTTATTGAATGAGCAGCTACAAATGCATCCGGGTGGAAATCGTAGCAACATGGAACAAATTATAAAGGATATACATGGGCATCAACCGGAATACCAAGATTCGACGAAGATTGTTTTAAGGCTGGAAAAATATCATTCGCATGGCTCAGGCTATTTAGACCATACGAGTACATCGAGGGTAAGATGAAAACTTTGTATCTGAAAGCAAACAGAGAGTACAAGGCATTACGAAGGGCCCGTCCTCTGGCGTATTCAACTTTCACTATACTACGCCCGGTTTTCAAAATAATATCTTCGACAGAGATGTGTCGTATGAAGAAGTTGTCGGAGCGCTAAATATTTGATTCTTTGCAGATTTTAAATCTGTTTTTGACACGGTGGACAGAAAAGCTCTATTTTATAAGCTGTACAGGATAGACATGTCGACAAAGTTTGGACGAGTTATCAAAAACTTGTATGCGTTAACCAAGTCAGAGGTGTGGAGTGGTATAGATTTGTAAGCATCGTTTCCGAAGGAGTCGGGTGTTATACAGGGATGCTCTTAGAGTCCTAGCTTGTTTGCACCATTCATTGAAGATATAGTTGAAATTCTGCCAAGAGGTGTTAAGTACGCAGGACTACTGATCAAAGCATTGCGGTTTGCTGATGATATAGTGCTGTTAGCGCATGCACCTGAATCACTGCGACTAATGATAAATAGATTATTTGAGTATTGTAAGCTATGAAACGTGAGCGTTAACCTATACCACCTTGATCAACAAGTTTCAGGAATATCAACCGTGTGGCGCTCCCATTATCCCGATTTGAGTTTTCTTTTTTTTGTTAAGTTGGTAAACTGTTGTTGACATTCCCTCTAAGTCTTAGCGTCATAGCTTGACATTTGCAAAATTTACGTAGCCAAGAGTACATCTATTTCTGTGTGTGTTGGCGATTTTTTACAATTTTAGAAATGGATTTAAATTTCAAACAACGAACTTGTATTAAATTTTGCGTACAAAACGGATTTAATGGTGCACGAACGTTGGCAATGTTGTAAAAGTCTTTCGGCAACGATTCTCTAAAGAAAACCGTCGTTTACCAGTGGCACGAGCTGGAGACGAGAAGCGGGTTTATGAGTACGACACGCAATCCAGACATCAAGCAAGTGAATGGCGTTCACCAAATGAGCCGAGACCAAAAAAAACACGTCGTTTTCAGTCAAAAAAGAAAGCAATGCTCACGGTTTTCATGGATTACAACGGTGTAGTGCATCATGAATTTTTGCCAGAAGGCCAGACAGTAAACGTTATGAGACGTTTGCGTGAAGCAATTCGCCTTAAGAGACCAGAATTGTGGGTAGAAAACTCGTCGATTTTGCACCATGATAACACACCGTCGCACAGTGCCATCAATATTCGTAATTTTTTGATGAAAAATGCAACAAATACCATCCAACAGCCACCGAATTCACCTGATTTGGCTCCCTGTGACTTCTTTCTATTCAATCGAGTTAAAAAACCACTACGGGCAACGAGTTTCAACAGCCGAGAGGAAGTAATGGAAATATCGCAGGAAGCACTGATGGACATACCGAAAACCGAACATAAAAAATGATTCAAGGATTGGATTAAGCGCTGGCATAAGTGTGTTGCAGTCGATGGGGATTACTTTGAAGAGGACAATATAGATTTAGATGAATAAACTTGTATTTTTAATTTTCTGAATAAATTCCGGAAACATTTTGATCCAGGTGGTACAACTCGAAAATGCTGCAGAAATCAAGAATGTCATTAAAACGACGAAAGTATAAGAGTTATGAAGGAGTATATTTATATTGGCGTCTATTTCACTATAAATGTTAATATGGAGAGACACCTAATGGAAAAACTAAGCTAGTCTTAAACGGCCATCGACACTGTTTGGAAGAAATGCGTCAGCAACAAACACACCACCAATATAAGGCACTGGTGGCTGACTCTGGATCCATGTTGTTTTCCAGACTTAGAAAATACGAGAGTGTGGAGAAAATACTGTATAAAAAAAGCATTCCATCTGCCACTCAACACCTCAAATTATATGCCAATGTTGGAACCAGGTTTATCCCATCTCTTCACAAAAACCCATAAACTGCATGTAGACTACGGTTTAAAGGTCTTGAAGATGCCAGATACTAGATTGCCGAAAAAAGCAGCAATGCAAGCTATGTGCTAGTGGCTGGAATAGTTCGAAAACTTAATGACATCAGATGTTGGAAACCGCAACTTTACCAACCAAGTTTGGACAGTATACGAGTATATCGAGCAAACGTCTACATCGCTACATAGAATAACCTATAGCCGGTTTAAGTCATAACTTACAGGAAAGTATAACCATAACGAAGCCTATTTGAGAAGTACTAAAGAAATTTGTTTTTGCTAATACTGACAATATTTTTGATTTTACGTATTTTTAATAACTCTGGGGAACATGGAATTCATCATATTTTATGTAGTGGACTTATAAAATTCTATATGCAGCAATTCTGCTTGTTAACAAAGCCTTTAAGATGGAAATTGCCTCAACGCTAAAAATGAATTTTTAGCTGAATTTTAAAAAATAAAATTTTATGCATTTCCAACACCCAATTTCAGAAGCAACGACACTGCGGATGATCGGCAGGCATAAGTTCTTATGTTAATTGAGTCTTTTAGGCCTTATGATCCAAGATTCATACAAAATTCTATGATATGTCCAATTTTTGAGATCGAGGTGAAATGGCCAAACATGTATTTACGGTCACATTTCGAGCTACAGATAAGAAATATTTCTTGTTAGATTTCAGTTTTTCGTATCATTAGCTTGTCCCACTGGCTCAAATTTCTTAACCAAGTTAACACTTGCTGGGCGAGAAGATCTTTTCTTCTAACGAGGAATCCATGAGGATTTCTCTGACTATTTTGAATGCGAGCGAAATTTCTTTTTGGATGGGACAGTTGCGAGTAGCCTAACCAAAAATTCGATCCAAGTAAAAACAAAGTAAAACTTTAATTTGTAATAAACTGAAATCATTATGATATGCATTTTTGAATACTATCTAGTTAAGAATGAATGACATTTAGATATTTCAAATCAAACAGACCTAGCACTGTCACACCGGAAATGTCAAAAATACAACAAAAACGCCAAATGTCATTTCACAAATTCTAGATTGCTGATTGTTTTAATTAATTTTTCTTTACTATTTAATTAATCTAGACAGCAAGAACAAACAATTAATTTTATACACCAGCTGCAAAATGATAGAATCTCCCATTGTACTGATTGCATCTGAAGGAAAGGTTAGCCCAATAGAAATAATCAACAGTAAGAACCAAAGTCGAGTGATTCATTTGAAACTAATCCGATTCATTTGAAACTAATCCTACTCATCTTGTTGTGTTCCAGATATCCGTAAGATTGACGAAAATGAGGACCATGTCTCAATTGATGTTGGAACTCCACTCAACTACAAGGCATACAAGTACGGCCTGACGACAAAGTATTATAAAACAAACCTCCTGCTGCTTCCACTCGAGACAGAAGTTGACACCTTGCCGGCGGAGATAATTGAAAGCGTTGAGGCGTTCCTTGTTTACTTTGACTCTGGGAATGTAAGTACATTCAGAATGTTTAACCACAAGATGTATTTCAAAGCAAAATCGTCTCTAGCGGGGTTTTTCTAAAAGAATCGGCTTTTACGCAGATTTCATAAAGTCACACCAAATCGAATTAGGAATTCTATTATGTGACCGACTGTATGACGACTCGAACGAGGGCATCACATACAAAGAAGCTAAGCAAGGTTCTAATCTACTGTTTGATGTGATAGAATTAGAAAGATCTCGAGAAGAAGATGAAGAGGATGATCCCAATGATCCACTAGGATATGATGAGCTCCAACAAGCGCTAAGGAGTTTTGTATGGTCAAATATAGACGTTAGCTCTGGGGGTTGGTTTTTTTTTTTCAAATGGTAATTCGATTTCTAAAGAAACAAAAACGTTCTTACAGGCAACAAGAACTTTCTGAAAACAATTGGAGCCACATCGCCGGGCAACAACGACACGAGTTCAGATGAAAACTCCGTTGAGGCACAGTTGGAAATTTTTGAAAATCTTCTATCGCAAGTTCAATCGTTTAGATCAGAAACAGCAACATGGTCCAGAGATCAGGTCTTAGATCATGCAGAGAAATTGGCAGAAGAATTCGTTCGAATGATGAATGAAGATGGCTTAGGTGATGACGATGATGAAGGTGATGGGCATGGGCATGGGACTGTGGTTGGGGGCAAAGAGTAGTTCGTTGTTGAAAGATGTTAGATAATACATAGTGTATAGGATGTAATATTTATCATACATGAATAAAATAGAATAGATACGGCTAAAGGACAACGAAGTTGTTTTTTTTTTTTGATGATGTAATGCTAACGTATTTTGAAGTTAAATATCTAGGAATTCTAGACAAAAACCACATACAAATGACAAAATTATCAAAGCCATATGGGCTGGTAGACGCACACGTTTGGTAAGATATGGGGGATATCGTCGAAAATCACCGATTGAACATACACAATGATGTTGAGATCGTTCATCGCCTACTCGTCAGTAATATGGTGAAGTAAAACAAAAGAAGAAAAGCACCATATCAAGGCTACAACATCTTCAGAGGTGCTATACGCACCCGCCCCATAGCTACCTTTGAAGCTTTCATTGGGCTCCCTCCACTTCACATATATGTCTAAAAAAAAAAGTGGTAATTCGTAGTCAGGTGAGTGCAAACAAGAGGGACGAAACTATGCTGTAAGTTTCGGGCTTTTATCGACATGATCTGCACGCTAAATGACCGCATATCAAAATACTTCGTCAGAAGGTGCAGCAAAATGATCCCAAGTCGTAAGCATGAGGCTTACAAAACCCAACATCAAACTTTGAATATGAATGGATCCAAAATGGACCGAAGTAGGTGCAGATTTCCATGGCCCAAAAGCAGGCGTTACAAGGCCAGTCAAGAAAAATCCCAGCATCTTTCAAGGTGAGCTTCATGATCCGAAAATGTGCCAGTATCATCCTTGGAAGGACAATGAAAGTCGCCCGCATCCATATACCCACGAACAGTCAAGCAGCATTGAAAACGTTAAGCTCAAATCTGTTTGACTATAAATCGGTGGTATACCGCTTCAATATTCTGCACACAAAGGTGTTAAAGGAATTGAAAATAAAGGACTAGCTAGAAAAAGTTCGGCTGATCCATTCAATGGTCCAGAGGCTTTCTGTGGCATCCCGTATTCACCAATAAATTCGACGATCAAAAGTTGGGGGAACAAAGTGTAGCATCCTATTGGGAGAATATACCGAATTTTCGATAGGCTAAAAGAGCTATTACATCCTTCCAAAACAAGTCCAAATTAGCTTCAACTTCCAAAGAGAAACAAAACTTACACAAACTCAGCATTATTCAGAAAACTGAATGTCCTATACAGACTGGTTTTTAAAAATAAAATAAAATGAACAAAAGTCAATTAGCTTCGGTATGTTATGGCTTCCTTTCTAATAAAGGAAAGAGCTAATATTCCCATTAGTTATGGAAGCCTCGGCTGGCTTCGCAGTAGCGCGTCCTGTCAAACCAATTTTCCACGACCTTGTTGACCGTTTCTGGTCCTTTCTCACGAATGGTTCGCACGGTATTCGCTTTAAGGGTTTGAATCGTTTCTGCATTAACCGCATAGCATCAATCTTAAGGGCATCTCATAAAAAAAAATCTAACTGTGCCAAATCGCAGCTCCGACGCGGACAATTGACATCGCCAAATCGGCTGATAACATGATTGCGGAAATTAGCGCGCAAAAGATCGATTGTTTGGTAGACTCAGGGACATGGCGCGCCATCGTGCTGAAACCAGCGATCGTCCAAATCGTCTTCAATTTCAGCCCACACAAATTTGGTAATCATGGCCGTGTAGCGCTTACCATTGATCGAAATGGCGTTTCCAGGCAGCATTTTCGGTATAAAATGGGCCAATGATGCCACCACTCCAAGTTCCACACCAAACTGTCACTCTCTGCGGAAGCATTGCCTTCTCTGCAATCGCGGGTTTTCAGAACCCCGATGCGGCAATTTTGTTTGTTAACATAGCCGCCGAGATGGGAATGCGCCTCGTCAGAAAAAATTATTTTTCGGCCAAATTAGACGTCCAATTCGAGCTGCTGTAATGCCTAAACTGAGAAGCGATAACGAAGCGGATGGTCATTTGCCTTCAATTGGTCTTTGTAAGGGAATAATGTGAGATCTTTGTGCAAAATTCTCATGCAAATGTTGAGTTGTTCAGATCAATGATGAGTCTATGTTCTTGGATTGAGTCGAACATTCTTGGCTCCAGAAGCCACATTCTCGTCGCACATAACGTGTAACAGCGGGAACCGTCAACAAGCCAGTCTCACGAAATGTTTGCGCATACTTGCGTATAGAAGGTATTTCATTTCGGCAACAATTTATTTTTAATAAACGCACTGTTCGTTAAGGAAGTGAACATCAGTTACGGTAGTATCATGACAGACGACTTTGGATTTCGCAGTGTCCGCTACATGGGTTCCACGTCTGTTATCGGAGGATCACTAGCGACATCGACTAGAGGTTCCGCAGCGACTCTTCAATCGATTCCAGCGTGTAAGTGAACCCTTTTTGAATCGCATGTAGAGAAAAAGCGGCGAGAAGGCACCAGTGAAGGCAAATACACGGCTGCCAACCGTAAAGGTACGAGGGGCGTTCAATATATTCTCGGTATCGATATGAAGGAAAATGCGAATTCAATTTAAATTGTTTTTATTTTTCAATATAATCTCCCCTAACATCAATGCATTTGTTACATCTTGAGATAAGCTTTTTTAAACCCTCAAAAAAATCAATTTCCTCTTTCTCTGCAAAATACCCATTTATTGCCGACTTGAGTTCTTCATCATCCAAAAATCTTTTTCCACGAAGACATTTTTTCAAATCCGGAAACAGGAAATAATCACTAGGGGCAAGGTCTGGACTATAGGGTGGGTGTTGGATTTCTTCGAAACCACAATCTCGCCCAGCAGCCTTGGAAACTCGCGCCGTGTGAACAGGAGCGTTGTCATGAAGAAGCAACACACCCGCTGCGAGTTTACCCCGTCTTTTCTTTTTAATTTCCTCCCGCAAATTATGCAAAGTGGAAGCGTAGGATGTGGCGTTGATGGTTTCACCTTTTTTTTGTACTCAGTGAGCAAGATTCCCTTTGAGTCGCAAAAAACTGTGGCCATGAGCTTCCCGGCAGACGGAGTGACTTTGAACTTCTTCGGGGGGTCTGTTCCTTTTTTATGTCACTGCATGGACTCTTGTTTGCTTTCAGGGTCATAGTGGTGGACCCATGTTTCGTCCCCAGTAACAATTCGATCCATAACACCGTCCGCGTTCTCACTACACATCTCCAAAAGCTCTCTACAGCATGCGATTCTCACTTTTTTCTGAGGCGCTGTGAGCATTCGTGGCACCCACCTTGCACTGACCTTTGAAAGGTTAAGATGGTCATGAAGAATGGTGTAAATGGTACCAATTGAAAGCTTGGTGATCTCTGCCATCATTTTCACCTTTATTCGGGCATCCTCAAGAACAAGTTTTTCGACTTCTTTGATGCTTTCTCCCGTACAAGCAGTAGCCTGGGCGCCGGAGCAGGAGTCGTCTTCAATGCTCTCTCTGCCTCTCTTGAACTCACTTGACCACTTTTGCACAGTTGATAATGAAGGTGCGGAACCCTGGTAAACAGCCACCATCTCTTCATGAATAGTTTTTTGACTTTTTCCTTGCTTAGTGAGAAATTTAATTACAGCGCGATGCTCAATTTTCACCATCATCGTCTCAGTTGCCATTATGATTCTGTTTAACTAGAGATAAAACGCGAATTAATAATCACATTTATATGAAATTTTACATGAATGCACTAAGATAATAGTATTACTTGATAAATAAGTCAATTTATATATACAACCACAGCTTCATCCCGATACCGAGAATATGTTGAACGCCCCTCGTAATGTCAAATTTTTTGTTTCATCGCCAAGATGCTTTTCACGTTGATTTTCTCCACGATCGACGCATAATTATGCGTGGCGAAATTGTAATTTAGAAGAACAAAAAAGAAGCAATCGGCCAGAAGTGTCATTCTTCTGCACCACAACGCCAAACCTCATGCGCTGCGATGCAAAAATTCGATGCATTAGGAAGGGAACCGCTGTAACATCCCCTCTATAGTCCAAGCTGATCACCTTGTGACTACCATGGTTTTGGACTATAACGAAGCTGTGGAATCGTTTGTGCTCCAATGACTACAACAACATCCGAAGAGTTTTTACGATGATGGAATAAAAAGCTCCCAATCCGATGGGAAAAATGGATTTCTAGGGCGGGAGAGTGTGTGGCAAAAAAATACATATGGTATATGCAGTGTACTAGGTGGGGTGAAAAGTAACCTCCTTGACCGCCAAAATGGGCTGCTACTGCAACAAAGGTTATAGTGCCTTGAAGTCCGTTCATATTTAGGCAGACATGCCAAATTTCAGTGCGATACTGTCTTTAGTTTTGTTTTGACAGCGGATTGTTATTGACGTGTTTGGCATCATGTTGAGTATGAACAAAAACGATTTTCGTTCTCTCATAAAACCATAAAACATTATTTTTTGTGAGGCAAAACGGCGAAGGAAACAAAAGAAGAGGCAGATAAATATTATGGGGCTAATGCTCCGTCAGATTACACCGTCAAATATTGGTTTCGAGAGTTTCGTGGTGGCCGCAACTCCACTACACATCAAGTTCGCAGCGGCAGACCCTCCAATGCGGTTACAGAGGAAAATGTCAAAAAAATACATGAAATGGTGTTGGCTGACCGGAAAGTGAAGGTGCGCGAGCTAGCAGATACCACAAAGATTAGTACTGAGCGCACACGCCATATTTTGGGCAATATTCTGCATGTGAAAAAGTTGTCCTGCCGCTGGGTGCCGAGCATGCTCACTCCTGACCAAAAACACGAACGGGAGAGCACTTCGAAAGAGTGTTTGGACTTGCTGATGCGGAATCGGGCGGACTTTTTGCGTCGATTGGTAACTGTTGATGAAACTTGGATCCACTATTACACACCAGAGAAGAGAATGAGTGCCCAGCAATGGACTGAAGTCGGCACGAGTGCTCCGAAGCGGCCGAGGGAGGCTCGGTGGCTCGGAAAGGTTATGGCGTCGGTTTTCTGGGATTGTCACGGCATACTCTTCGTGGACTACCTCGAAAAAGGGAAAACCATCAACAGCGAGTATTACTGTGCATTATTGAAAGCGGAAATCGCTGCAAAATGGCCGCACATAAAGCGAAAAACAATTTTGTTTTTGCAAGACAATGCGCCGGCGCACAAGAGCATCGCAACCACGGCTAAAATCAATAACTTACGGCTCCAATTGCTGTCGCATCCACCGTATTCACCCGATTTGGCTCCCTCGGACTATTATCTCTTCCCAAACCTCAAAAGATGGCTCATCAATAAAAAATTCAGCTCACGCGAGGAAAACATCGACTCTACGGAGGAGTATTTTGCAGACCTTCCGGAAAATTACTTTTCGGACGGGATCAAGAAGTTGGAAAATCGCTGGAATAAGTGTATCAAGCTAAAAGGGGACTATATTGAATAAAATAAAAAATTGTTTCATTCCCAAGGAGGTTACTTTTCGCCCCACCTAGTAGTGCACAGAAAAACGTGCATGCAGATGCCATTTCTAGGGCACAAGACAAGAGGCGACTCTGATTAAATTGTTCGTATTTAAAACATTTATTTATTAATACAAAATATATCAGATAAGTGATACAGGGTTACAAATTACAATATATTTGTTTTGTTTTTGTTTTATTTTTATTTTTCATATCTTTATTTCTCTTCACATTATTCATTAAAAATTATCTTTCAACCATTAAATTGTTAATTTCTTGTTGCTTTTTTTCTTTTTCAAATTATTTCATTTTGTATAATTACTATTATTCAATTTTCGAGCTTTAATGAGTATAAAATATGCATACATACAACAAAAAGTAAAAAAGAAAAATTAAAATACTAAACTAAAAAATAAAAATAAATATGAGACAAAACAAATAAAGATTAGCGTTGGTGTGTGGTGTGTGGTATGTGTGTTTTTTTTTATCCAAACATATTAATGATTGTTTTAAGGTGGGATATTTGTGGGTGCATATTTTCTTTTCTTTACATTGCTACCTCATATATGCAACAAATTGTATTTTATGATTTAGATGAAACGGATACCAAATGATGTTTGTATTGCAACTCGGTTTAAATTAATCTATGGGTTAAAATCAACAATAGCTTATTTTTATAGAATGTTGTAACAAATTAAAAAACAAAAAAAAAAGAAGGACGGTCAGTTTTACCATTTAGTCCTTTGATATTGAAATAAAATTTGAAATAATTTTGAGTTTCCAGTGCAACCGAATAAGGTAACTTTTTGTTGGTTATACTAATAATATTTAGTAACTAAAGTTAATGTATAGCTTAAATATCTTAGAATATAATGGCTTTGGAAGAAGCATTCAAAAAAAAAACATTAAATTCGGCTAAATTTTACAACCTATAGCATACCTCTCAATCGTCTAAATGAAAATTAGGCAACAAGAACTGGGCTATTTCTTTGTGTGCTCGTAGCCTCCATTCATCGATCACACATCCAAAGAAAGCATATATTCTTAATAGCCTATGTACATCGTGTATTTCATTAAAAGGCCAACATTTTATCCATTCTATACAAAACTGAACAAACTCTACTTAGCTATGGAAATGAATGTTCCTTAAATGTTGAATACAGAATAAAAAGTAAAACGTTAACGACTGATTAGACGTACAGAAACTGAGACTTGTACAATAATTAAGCAAATCACAGGGAAAATATTGTAAATCAGTCCCGAAGAATGTGTCAAGCATGTGCCAAGTGCCTATCCTCAGATGAACATAAAAAATATGTTAACGTGGCCCAAAACCTTCCTGGAAGTCCTGATGGAAGCCGGACAATCAGTGTGATAGAAATAAATAACATGGCATTGTATGTAGCGATATGTAGGGCAACAAATTAACAAGTAAATATAAATACAGCAAACTTATTCACATAGACCTCACATGACTTATAACTAATGCGATTCGCACTTCACTAGTAGACAAGGATTATAAAAAAAAAACAATTCTGATCTCCGAAGACTTTCCTTGGAAGTACGAGTAGGTTTTAGCCAAAATGTTTGAATTTTTCGGCACCAAGGGCCCGATTTATAACATATTACATCTCATTCTGATCGACCAAGAATCCAAGCAGTCTACAACATGCGAAATTTGCCTTTCTTTTCTGTAAGAGGTAACGAATTTGATTTTTTTTTAATTACAAATATGCTGATACTTTACTGCCAATAACAAATTTTCTTTACAAGTTATGCTTTCTTGGCAACACGCGCAAGATAAATGCTTCATTAAGAGGAGGGATCCCCAACGAATATTTTTGTATTTTTGATGAGAATAAGACTTGACTTAACCACTGACAAATAGTTTTGTCCTCACACAATACATTTTGGCCTTACAGTACAAGAAGTCGAACACTTTTGATCGATTCCAAGCCCAAAAATGAAACGTTGTTGCTTAGCAGAAACGTAGTTCCACGGATTTTTTTTTCTGTTTTATACATGTAGTTGTTTAACTCTGACAAAGTTGCAGGAAAATTGACTACCGCATTAAGGCGACAAGAGACCGCAAATTTAACAAGTGGAAAACCTATGAACTTAACAAATATCTAACGCTAAACTACTCGATGTGAGCTCCACCAAAAGCAGACGTTTTGCCGCGCATTGTAAAAAGCAGTACGTAGGGTTTCAACTATGATAACTAATAAACTTCGATTGGAGGAAGTGTGTCTCAACAATTCCTAGCTATCGTTTCTAGGTACGTACAAGATTGATTGACGCTGGTGGTGATAATAAAATAGATCATATGGTATAGTACAACACAGTAGTAGCAGACTGAAGTGCCCAACTTGTACATCTATTGTAGCAGACTTAAAATTGAATTGCGTTCATTCTTTTGTACATTCTATTTCATGCCAATTAGCTACCATGTTACTGGTTTGGATTAAGTTTCTATTCGTTTTAGAAGTTACAAATCTAACCATTGAGGACGCTAGTTACCTTCAAGCGACATAGGTTAACGAGAATCAAGGCAAACAGAACCCCTGCTGATTGTTTGAAAAGAGGTGGTATTATACATACAATAAAAGTCGTCTAAGAATGTAGCTACTCGGATGTATAGTGTCTTCATTGCTACGTTGCTTATACTATGCACTTGCTGTTTCCACATGGAATAGTTAACTTACTGCGGTACTAAGGCGAATATCTCCACAATCACTTGCGTAGTATACACCGACATCGTCTAAGTTCTGACTCCCATCTTGATACAGGGTTCCCTAATAATTGAGCACTCGCAGTTGAAAGAAGGGTCAGATCTGATGGAAACATGATTCTTTTTCTTTAAACAAATTTGTTGCACAACATCAATCAAATCATCTCAACCTTTTCAAAGGAGCTAATATCCTGTAACGACAGTAGTGAAAGAAAACAGAACAAACCACCCGCTGTCATGGAAAAATCAGAAATTCAGTATGACCCAAATGCTAGAGCGTTATCCACGTCCTCGGATGTAATTTCATAAACAGCCAAGGGAGTAAATCACTGAACTAACAAGAATAGTTTGGATCTTTGTACAAAGAAATGACATAGCAATCCTGTAGAACCTGGTGTTCAATGAAAGGCAGTTTTTGTAAAAAACATATAAAAATGAATAACGATGTTAATTCGTTCTTAAAACATCTTTGTTGCTCGCATCTTATTCTTACGGGTACCAATTACTTCGAATATGGCTAAGTGGCATTCAAATGACAGGTGGTAGACCTGCAAACAAGTGTGACGAAAACTGATAGCATGAACATATCATCTCGTAAAAAGAGCTGAATATTGCGCAGAAATTTAATTTATAAGTAACGGATTCACAGCTCGAAGAAAAACTTGAGATATTGACGGATAAAGTGGACTCAAGACAGTCCGTCGCAAAAGAGAGAAACGCAATAAAAAAACCAAGGGCGAACAGAATACACAGGATTTACTCGCTTTGGCCATAGGAAAGAAGGCAAAGATTCTTACTAAACATTCCATTCTACACCGTGACAAACATATTCTGTCCTTAAAATATTTTTATCAGCATTCCACGTTCTAATTTTTTGTTTTCGTTTATGGTAAGTACTCATAATGTTTTCAAGTTTTCAAGAAGATAAAACAACATCGTGGTATGTTTGCTTTTGCATGATGAGCCTCATGCTGATTGATGTGTGTAACTGTTGGATTGATTGATAATTTATACTTCATTGTGTTTTGTAACGCGGAGGAGAAAACAGGTCTGGAGCAAGAGCAATGTATGGGAATACAATAATCCGTATCACTCATTGCACATCCGTACGCCACGAAAATTCAGAAGAACTAAAAATTTCATGTCAGTCGAATAAACTATTAATCCACACCTACACGAAGCATGATGTCATTCGATTGACCATGTAAGGGCGCAAATCCAAGTTCGATATGCCATCGCTACAAACATTTTTGTATCAACAGAAAGTTTGTTTCCCACGCTATTAACAGATACATATAAGTGGACGTCAAGGGATGTAAGATCTTCAAAATTGAAGAAAGATGTTCGGGAACGAATAAGAACGAAATACGCTCAATCCTGCAGAAAACTAGTAAGCCCTCCGTTTATTATTAAAAAAGGATTAGCGGCACAAAAGTACACAAACCATTGGTCAGTAGCCTGTTGTTGACGAGTGCATTTCTTTCAATAAAAAATGATTTGCCCTGGAAGAAAGCTGTAATCATAAGAATGATCGTGTATGGGGGGTAAAACAAATTGATGCTTCTGCTAACCGAAGGTAGATATGTTTAAAAATTTCAACACAAGTCAGAAATGATGGTATGAACCGGTCTTTGTAAAAGAAGCAAATTTCCACTCATATTCATTGAAAAAGTCACAGTTCTTCAAGAAAATATGCTGAGGCAAGCCAAATAGCCGATTCTATATCAAGCGAAGAGTGGCCAACATCATCACCTGACCCTAATCCATTGGATTATTGGGTTGGTTCCCTGTGTTTATCGTTAGTGTTAAAGTTAGCATGTTGTTACGAGATTGTAGGTTTTTTTTTATTGAAATAAAAATTGAAGTAAACATGTGAGAGAAAGTTCATCGTGATTTGGTGTACTTTTTAAAATGGAGACAAATAGGAGTATTTTCCGCATGTTATGCTCTTTTATTTTTGAATAGGAAACAACGATACACAAACGCAAAGGAAGATTCTATTCGTGAGTGGTTCTGGAATTTTCATGATTTGGTGATTCCAAATCTGCGAACCAAATTAAAGCTCTAATTAGACATATCGAAGTCACATGCGCAAACTGCAATACGTACATCAATGTGATATTTATTCGATCGAAGACCCAATCAGCGACTGCCTGCAAAAACGGATGATAAAAGGCAATGAAAAAGGGGATTCTTTACAACAACGTTGAACTGAAAAGATCATGGAGCAAAAGAAGTGAGTCACCTTTAGCCATTCCAAAAGCTGGTGTTCACCCTAAGAAGGTTGTGCTCTGTATTTGGTGGGATTGGAAGCGAATTGTGTATTATGAGCTTCTTCCGCATAACCAAACCTTAATTAAATAGACTGAAGGGTGCAATCAACGAGATACGCCAAGAACTGGTTAATCGGAGAGTGGCACATGTCTCTTTGCAAACTCGGCAGAAATTGGTGGCGTTTGGATGGGATGTTCTTGCATCTTTCGATTATAATTTATTCCTGTCGCTGCAGAATTCACTTAATGGAGAAGGTTTCTTCGCGCTGGAAGCTTGTAAAATCCACTTGGAGCAATTCTTCACCCAGAAAAATGAAACGTTCTTCGAAAGGACCATTATGAAATCGGCCGAAAGGCGGCAGATTGTGAGGGAGCATTTGGGGCTACAAATATCGAAATGTCACTGAATTGGGACTGTATACCTCTAGAGAGGTCGGCCGTTCAATCAAACGTTTGAAGCTCGTAATCAAATCAACAGGTGTCATTGACAAAAACCACTTGTGATTAATTTATTTATAAATTAATTGAACAGACAGCTGATTTTTTTTTTAATTTAAGGCTAGTTCTCATCTTGTGTTCTTTTGGGCGCACAAATACAGTTTGTCAAGAAAGTGTTTTCACAAGTACAATGTATGACAATGTATCTTTTAGCGTTGTAATTACAGATACTTCCGGAATATTTTTTCAATTTTTTCGTTTGGAATTGCAATTAACACATACTTAAGCATAAAATACCATAACAAAGTACTTCTTATAGCACAAAAACAACCACAAAAAAAACAAAACAGCAAAAAACAACAAAAAACCACTGTCAAAAAAGTGTTTGCACATTTCATTTCAATTACATTTTCGCAGCATATGCACAGTATCATGAAAGTACCGTTAAAGCGGTTTTTTATTTTTTGTCCTGTGACAGTCATAGGATATCGAATCGAACAATTTTAGTGATTCCTTTTCTGTTTCGAGTGCTTGACTGATCGTTTTAGTTTTGTTTAAATATGCCTGGCCAAAGAATTTCGCTGGACGTAAAACAATTAATTTACTATAACCACTACAAGGGCAAAAGTGTGCGAGAAATTACGGAGATGTTTGGTATATCCGGAAGAACTATATACAACATCATTAATCGGGCAGAACGTGAGAATCGTTTGGATCCTCCAATAACAACTGGTAGGCCAAGGAAGCTAACGGACAGAAATGAGCGTTTTCTGCTAAAAAAGGTGAACGATAACCCTCGAATATCAATAAGGGCCTTGTCAAGGGAGATCAGCCAAGAATGTGGTGTACAAGTATCGCATGAAACTATACGGCAAGTACTAAAAAAGCACAAATACACATCAAGAGTTGCACGGAAAAAGCCACTGCTTTCATTGCAAAATATAGAAAAGCGCTTTTTGTTCGCATCGACGTATAGCACCGAACCAAATGAATACTGGGATGATGTTATATTTTGCGACGAAACGAAAATAATGCTTTACTATAACGAAGGACCGAAAAGAGTATGGCGTCAGCCCTTGAAAGCTCTATGTAATAAAAACATAATTCCTACTGTGAAATTCGGCAAATTATCTGTGATGGTATGGGGGTGCATATCCATCAGAGACGTCGGAGACATTGTCTTCATTGAAAACACCATGGACGCGAAACAGTATCTAGGCATTTTGCGAAATCATTTGCTCAGTAGCGCCATAAGCTTTGGTTTTAATTGCAACAATGAGAACAGAAAACCTAAATTCAAATTCTATCAAGATAATGACCCAAAGCATAAAGAGCTAACGGTTAAGACGTGGCTGCTCTATAATTGTAGTAAAGTGCTAGATACACCAGCTCAGAGCCCCGACCTTAACCCAATCGAGAATATATGGGTACACCTGAAAAATAAAGTGGCAAAAAGGAGTCCGAAAAACAGAAACCAATTAATACAGTATATTAAGGAAGAATGGGCTAATATACCAACTAATTATGACGTAAGAAATTTAATTAGATCAATGCCAAGAAGACTAAAGGCAGTAATTGATGCTAAAGATGGTCACACCAAGTACTGAAGTGTAATTTTTGTATAGTTTACCAGTTCTTGAGGTTATTTTGTTCTATAAGATGAAAATGTGCAAACACTTTCTTGACAGTGTATTTATTGTTGTTTTTGATTGTTTTGTTTTTTTGTTGTTGTTTTTGTACGAAAAGAAATACTTTTTTTTTGTTATTTAATATTTAAGAATGTGTATATCATAATACCAAAAGCAAAAACTGAATAAAACTACTGGAAGTGCCTATATTTATAACAAAATAGGATACATTGTTGTTTTTATTACTTGTGAAAACACTTTCTTGACAAACTGTATACGGATGATGTGTAAGCAACACTTGTTTTCGGACAACACTCGAAGACAATTCAAACAATATAGTGAATCTCTGGTGTAAGACACTCGAAAAGAATCAAAAGTTTACCAAGAATGTGTACCTGTCAAAGTACCACAAAATGAATAAGGACTTTCCCTGCAACACTGCTTAGAAAAAGAGAAGAATTATTATTACATACTCCCTCCGCAAGACCAACATGATTTCGGTTTGCGTTTCAAACACAAGAATAAAAAAAAAACAAAAAAAATTTATTTCAATATAATAAATCATATTAACTGTAAATATGTATATAGACTAGATTATTTATTTCTAAAAAAAAAAAACAAAACAAAACAAAATCATAATAATAAGCTTTCGTATGTATAAACGTACACATTTCTAGATTTTAGTTTTTCCTTTTTTTTTTTTTGATTTTTTTTGTTTTCTCACTTTACACATTGATGTGGAACCATTAACGTTATGCAAAGCAAATGTACTCGTACAAAAGTTTTATAGGTTTTCGTATTTTTTTTTTGTTCTTAATAAAATCTATTCTCTTTTGTGTATAAAAATCTATTTACCTGTACTTAGTATGAGAATATTAAATTGAACATTAATTTATTATATTTATTTATTTATTTGTTAATTTTCACTAAATAAAGAAGAAAAGGAAGAGGAAAAGAAGAAAAAAAAAAAACATAAACACTAAATAGAATAGAAAGCGAACTTAATTGCGCTGCAAAGTATTTGATTATATCTCACTTCATTCGTCGTCGTCTCTCCCTATTTTAGCTTTTCCGTTTTGTGCAATATTTTCGTTTGAGTTTTTTCCCCCCTTTTCATTTTCATATTTTCATATTTTCATATTTTCACAGAACTTAAAACAATACTCGAGAGCTATCAGTTCGTGTTTAATTTGTATCGTTATCATAATTATAAAGATTCATCTTTTGTTTTTGTTTTTGTTTCTTCTCTTTGTTTTTGTTTGTAATTCTCTTATGTTTATATATAATATTTATACATATATAAATATGGCTTCATTTTGTAATTTTGTTTTTTCCCTTTTGTATAGTATAAAAAAACTGGAGTAGAAAAAACAATTGCGTATAAATATTTATAAATACCTTATATTCCAGATACAATATAAATTTATATAAAAGAAAATCCTTTGTTTGCTAAAACAAATAAACATTCAGTTGTGTGTATGTGGTGTGGTGTGGTGTGGTGAGTTTCGTTTGTTTGTTTCTTGTTTTTATATATTTTTTTTGTTTTGTTTTGTTAGCTTTAATTTTATATATTCTAAATTTACATTGATAATATTTAAATACATTTTTTTGTTGGTTGTTTCTTGTTTTTTTTTTTTATACGTTTTAGTCCTTTGGTAGCTTACTCTAGATACAATGAATTTTGTTTACGTCTGTTTCTGTATAGCAAACAGTTTTTCTTATTTCTTTTTTTTTGTTTAGTTGTAAATTTTCTTTTTGTTGTTCGTAATTAAATTTGAACTTAAAATGACAACTTATTGGTTAGGCAATTGAGAAGAGTTATGGTTTAAATTAAAATACTTAATATACGTCAAGTCTAGCGTATGGGGGATAGAGAATAGAGTACTTTTTACAATTTCGGTCGTTTTGGCCAATTTTTTATTTTTTTCTAATAAAAATCTGCCATGTTGCGTTAGTTAGTTGGTTTATCTATATTAATTTTTCTGTTATCACAAATAGACTTTGTGCAATATAAAATTAAATAAAACAAATACACAATTAAAATACATATTAGAACATAAAATTGAAATGAAGCAATGATTTGTTGACGAAACAAAGTATTAACAGTCAGATGGTGACTCTGTCGAAAGCTTACGCAAATCAGCGTAATTTGCAATCGCACGATGTAGGAACTCGTACTGCGCCTGAAATAAATTAACAACAATTTTTTGTTTTGTTTTTTATTTTAAAGTTAAAATATTTATTTAGTGACTGCCAACAATTTAACAAATTTATGTAAAAAACTTTATTGTGAGAATCTTGAATGCCATTTCTTGACAAATAAATATTGACTGAGAAGATGTTTTGAAAAAAATTACACGGTTTATCGGTTTCACGCAAATCCTAGTATGTATTGCCAATTCCTTTTATATTTCTACGAGTGGCGTGCAATGTATAATCGGGATCGGAATGACTTGCAAATGATGTAGGCTTGATGGATGTTTACCTTCACTCTTCACTGTTCAGAAGAAGTAAAGTGAATTTAGAAAAGGCAGAAAAGTCAATGAAGACGATCCCCACTCCGGCTGCGGTTTTATTTTGCGGAGAAAAATGTGTAAAAAGTTAAGAAACTTGTAATTGAAGATGACCGAATAAAGGTTAAGATGGTAGGCAGATATGTCTACTCTATCTGTCAGACATTTAAAACCAACGTATATCGGTAACTATCTTTGTGTCCTCCTAATTTTCCATCGCCCGCGCTGTGTGCAAACATTTTAAGGGCACCCTTGAGCGTGAGCTACTTTAAAAAAAAAAAAAAAAAAAAGGTTTTCCAATAGGAACTTGACAACTCTTTCACTAATCATCAAACTGTCACTGTCAATTTATTCAGTAAACTCAACATTTTCATCATGGTAAAGTACACGAACGAGCAACGTGTGCAAATTATAAAAATTTTCTACCGAAATTCGGAGTCGGTGACTGCAACTTTAAGAGCGTTAACTCCAATTTTCGGTCGTAATTCTCGTCCTAGTAGACAGGCAATAACAAGTTTAGTGCAAAAATTTGAGTCTACATATTCGTTGTGTGATGTTGCCGTGTCAGTGAGACAACGGGTTGGTCGAAGGTCGAACGATCCAAATGAGTCCATTCCACGGCGTTCTCAAGAATTGGGCATCGCTCAGACCACATTATGGCGTATTTTGCGTAAGAATCTTGGTTTACACCCATACAAGATCAAGCTGACTCAAGAATTGAAGCCGATGAACCATTTGAATCGACTTACGTTCTCCGATTGGGTTCTGGAGAAGATGCGCCAAGATGATGAATTTCATCGCAAAATCATCTTCAGTGACGAAGCTCATTTTTGGCTCAATGGGTTCGTCAATAAGCAAAATATGCGTTATTGGTCGGGTGAAAATCCACATGTGCTTCATGAATCACCACTTCATCCACAAGAAATAACTTTTTGGTGCGGTTTGCATGCCGGCGGCGTTATTGGGCCATATTTTTTCGTCGACGATAACGATCTTCACGTTACTGTGAATGGTGCGTTATCGCGCCCATGATCACCGATTATTTTTGGCCCGAATTGGAAGATATGGACTCAACGGGATGATGCCACAAGCCACACAGCACACGCTACAATCGATTTATTGAAGAGTAAGTATGGTGAGCGTGTTATCTCAAGAAATGGGCCAGTCGACTGGCCGCCTCGTTCGTGCGATTTAACGCCGCTTGACTATTTTCTGTGGGGCTACGTTAAGTCATTGGTTTATGCCAACACGCCGACGACGTTGGAAGAGCTCAGAGCCAACATTGATCGCGAAATAGCGGCCGTTTCGGCCGAAATGTGTGGCCGAGTCGTTGAAAATTGGGTCAAACGAATCGACCGCTGCAAACGTGCCCGCGGTGGCCATATGAACGAAGTCGAGTCCCATTCATAAATGTTTTTTTTGATTGTACTTCAAGCCGATAATAATGTTTTTGAAATATCTCAAATGGTTTGCCTTTTATTTAAAAAAAAAAGTTGTCAAGTCCTTATTGGAAAACCCTATATTTTATGAATATCAGACATGAAACCATCCAAGACAACTTGCATTGACTGTTCCGAAAGGTAGTTTCTAATCCATTGAAGAAGAGAGTCGTCGGTCCAAAATGCACGCATTTTCGAGAAAAGGGCCTGATGCCAAAATCTGTCAAATGCTTTAGAAATATCAAGTGCAACTATCTTGCTTTCACCAGATTGATGTCCGTTTTGGTTTCACTTTTCGGTGAGACATGCCATCAAATCATCAGTGGATCTGTTGCTATGAAAACCGTCCTGCCGGTCACTGACAAGTTTTCGTGTTTTGAGATATTTCATCAGCGTTTCCATGACCTTGGAGGGAAGGAACGTAAGTGCAATGGGTATGAAGGAGGAGAGAAGAAAATTCGGCTTTCTTAGGGACGGGCTGGACAAATGCTGTTTTCCATCTGCATTCGCGGTGGTTCTGCCAGCGAGGAAGAACATCTCTTCAGAAGAAGAGGTGGTATACCATCTGGACCAGCGGATTTATGTATGTTGAGATCTTTAAGTACTCTTGTTACTACACGAGAGCGAAAATGGTATCGTCCCATTGAATATTCGATGCACTCAAGTGTAGGCGGAGACAAAGCACAATCTGGAAATCATGAGCTGGCCGCAAAGTGTGCAGCAAACAGATTGACCATGCCCAAAGAGCTGCCAGTTGGAATGTCATTATAAATGAGCGTTGGGTTGGGAGATGAGGCAGAATTTCTAATATTATTGACGAACGACCAACAATTTTTACTACCTTTGAGACAGTGACATGCTTAAGAAAGACGTTGCAGTTGTTCCTGACTCGTTTGAATTTTTTTTATTTTTGCTCTGTAGGTTTAGTCTTGTAGAATCGAAAAAATAATTCTCTTACCCGGACATCCTCTTTACAGCTCGACTCGTAGCATGCCTTTTCTTTTGGTCGGATACTCTTAATCCGTTGAGGTATAGAGGATCTCATTCCAAAGAAAATAGTGTCTGTGTTCATGTCAGCAGCGGCGTCTAAGTCGTTATTGAGGAAACATAACGACCAGTTAAAATTTTTAAAGAGGATTTTAGGTCCAGCCAATTGGAGCGGCTTTTCACTAAACATGGGGTCCATGTACGAGAAAGTAGCTGATATGATGCAATGGTCCGACGAGCCGAGAAGGGAAAGCACATCAACAGTGTACCTATCAGGATGAGAAATGAAAAATAAATCCAGGGAGTCTGGTATTCATGTGGACTCATTTACAAGCTGGGTCAAGTTGTTTTCTGCAGCATAGATCTCAACACATCGCCCTTGGGGTATTGCCTATCCAGAATGTTGAAGCCACCTAGAATTGTGTGTACTGAAATCGCCCGTAATAAAGATTTCAGTTTCAGGAAACAGGGATACGATTCTTCGTATGGAGTCAGATAGCGCATCGAACTCGTGAAAGGTTGTACTGCTTTCCAGTTTGGGGCTTCCTTAAATAAAGCAATAGTGGATAATTTGCTAACGGAGATGAAATAGAATTCCGGATTGGAACATAGATCACATTGTGGTGGACCTTGGTAAGCTACATCACTACGCACGTAAATGGCGATACCGCGATGAGAGAAGAGAAGATCAAAGTGATCCGAGAGGTGTGGGCAGGAATCTACCTGTGTTTCACTAAGCGCCAAAACACCTGGTCTGTACTTACAGACGTGGACGTACGCAGAAAAGTGATCACTTTTTAGCCCGCATATATTGGCTACGTCCACCTTGAATTCCCTAGTCATAATCACAAACAAACACAGTAAATATAAACACCGACGATACTTAGCAAAGCTGCGAAGTGAAAATTCTGACGTGGGTTTACCGAATCAAATTGTTGTAGGTGTTATGCCCTTACAATATGAAACAGTGCACTAACAAAATGTTTACTCACAACCCGCTATCTATCAGTTGTCACTGCCCGTACCGTCTGATAAATTACAGCAACGGCAGTGACTGAGTGCAAGCAAAAGTACTTCGACCAGGAAGGGGAGAGCTGGGATACCCGCACTATGTAATATTTTCTTTTTACTTCTTACACTGTGCCGCACTAATTTATGTTTCACATGCCCGTGATGGTTCTGCTTTTTGTTCTTTTTTTTCCGAAGTGGTGTACGCGAGTACTTGTTTGTTGTTGCCTCAAGGTTCCGTTCTGTCTCTTCTGTTTTTATTAACAAGCTCGTGTGGTGCTTTTAATCCAATCTATTATGTTGTTGACGACACAACTATCTGATTCTCGTACTCGTTCCCGGATTCATGTCCTTGGTTTTCGGCTGTAGGAAGCGAGCGGCAGCATAATTGAGAAACCACCAACGCAGAGGAATTTCAAGCTCAACATTCAGCCATTATCCATGCATGGCACTTGCATCGTCTTTCCATTCTCGGTATCTGTGCCACGTTGGAAAGGTCACATAATCAATATCACCAGAAAAGTTACGATATATTTGGCTTTATAAAACGATGTAAGAATATATGATAAAATGCTCTTATTCGCCCATATCTGACCAGGTACTCCTTAAAGCTCTTTGAATTTCTAGCTACGATTTTAAATCGTGCGATAAAACGCATGAATACCCATCCAACTCTCGATATACTCTGAAATATCGGAATTGTTTTCTATTCCCTAAATTCTCTAAAACTCTCTTGCGGAATGCCTCGCTGAGCATTGTATTTCCTAGTCACTATAGCCTGCAAATACTCAAAACCAACGTACGAGTATATCGGTCTTTCTCTTTTTTTTGCCCATAATTTCCCTTCGCCTGAACTTTGCGCTTATATTTCAAAGGCATTAATATAAAGAAAAAGGACAAGAATGCGTTTTAAGGTACCATGAAAGCTTATGGCGGCTCAAAAGCAAGCGAAAGACGAGTCTTGTAAGGTGGTTAGACAGTAACCACCAATATTTGTGCAATAGTTGAGTTAAAACTTGATAAATCTCCCCCCGCTAAGTTTTCAGTTCAGACACACTGTGATTCCTCTACATTGACAATATTCCACATTTTGTTTTGGATTACCAGCTTCATGACAACTGAATATAGAGACACTTTTGATATTACCTAGGTGTGCAGCTTTTAAGACACCAGAACCTCCATCTTTATTTTGCTGTTGTAAGCTTTCATTTGTCCATATTCCCTGCAGTTCCAGTATTTTTGGAAAAAACCTCATATTGTTTGCTTCCGGAATCCTTGCACTTTGACAAGAATATTTCTTTTCGCCCCGGGAACACCCATCCGCTTGAAAAAGCAGTGAATTCATATTCGTTAGCTTTTATGATTGTTTCTCTTCTCATTTGGACTTCGGAGTACTAGCAGATGTTGCTGCACTTTAGGCTTGACAATAATTTACAAAGAAGTTAAGCTTCTTACACGCAATTCGCAAAAGCATAAAAATCTCCTTGTGAATCCTACAAATTCTCGCAAATCCCTTTTATCACAATTCTTTCAATTGATTGGAATAAGAAAATATTAAATAAATTGTGTACTTACATATGTATCTAAAAGCATAGCTCGCTGTGATCGTAATTTTCTCGCAGTTGTGCAGATATCAATCTTTTTCTCTGTTCTTAACTGTTGCACTAATATACACATGGCTACAAATATCGAACTTCGATCAGTTCCCAGGCTAGAAATACAGATTTTCTCAGTCAATTTGACGACACAAGAACACCTTAATAATGTTTAAATAGATTTACCTGCAATGAACCGCAATTGGCGTTGATGTTGAGAAATTATTTTCGGCAGTATGATGTTTTTGTGCTTGATCAACTAGCTCAATAATACCTCGACACACTTCTGGCACTTCGCCTTCCACCGTTGGCCAGCCATTATATTGAAATTGTGTAACTTTAATTGTGTCGTCAATTTTACAATTGGTTACATTAAACTCTCTTCTTGTGTAATAAGGACAGCTTTCGCTTTGCATATACTTCACCAGAATATGATCGTATTGAATCTCATCGTCTGCCCAATATCTGGGGCATTTTCTGGGACCGTCACCAATCTTTCAAAAGTATAGTATCACATATAAATAATAAAGCAAACGTAAGACTTGTATGAATGTAGTGCTTACCTCTGATATAATAACAAGAGTGGTTATACTTTGTTCTGAGATCATTCGCCAGAAGTCACCGATGGTATTCTCCATGGGATCTTGCGTTATGATGAATGACTCAGAATTATCATAACCTTCAATAAAGGACGCATTTATATAAGTCGAATGTTCTCGTGTTGGAATCGGAGTCAATATGACCTGAAAAACAAAAATATACAGTTTTAGTGCTGAAAAATATGATGAAATTTGATTAGGCAACAAGTTAAAGTGATAATTGAGACTAAGGTTGAGACAAATTATGGTGGCGGATGAGCCCTTAATGCACAAACGGCAGCGCTCACATCCGGGAACGGGTTACTGGCTTGAGTCTAACCGAGCCCTTATCCTAGGGGCATCTATATGAAGCAACAATAAGCCTCGGATACGAACGGATCTACTGCAACCCCGCAAACGAAACAATGACAACGAACTTCGGATCTACAGGTGGAATGTTAGGTCCCTTAATAGGACACGTACAGCCGAACAATTAGCGGAGGGCCTGAACTGCTGCAAAGCAGATATTACTGCCGTCTAAAAATGGGATGCGATGGGTCGGACAAAATGAGGATGAAAAACTGCGACATCTTCTACGAGATTGTTATCGACGACAAAAGCAGCGCCTATTTGTTATTAGAGGGAGACTTAGGCAAAAAGTCTTGAATTTCCGGAATGTGGACGACCGCCGCGCAACAATCCGTATAAAGCTAAATTTGCCAACCCGCACGCTCTCTCATAGCAGAAAGATAACGACGCCAAAGATAGCTTCTACGAGCTCTTGGACGAGTGCAGTGACCTAGATATGAACTTAACAAAAAAAAAATCGACGATTTTAATGCAAAGCCAGAAAGAGAGGATATACTTGGTAGTACTGTCCGAAGGTATAGCCTGCACGACACCACCTCCGACAAAGGATTCAGGCGTATTGATTTTGCGGCGGGCGAAACATTGTAGTAGCTGGCACGCGGTTCCCACATCTCGATATTCATAATGTGACTTCGAGAACTCTTGATAAATCATCCGCCAACCAGGTTGACCACACTGCGATCGACGCAAGGCAATCTTCTAGTATTATGGATGTCCAAATGTTCCGAGGTGCCAACATCGTGTCGGACCATTACCTTGTTCTAGCCAAGGTACGGTTGCGGATATCCTGGACATCGCATCAAGTATCGAAATCCAGTGGCAACATTGCCAATAAGCCATCAGAGATGCCGCCTCTGGTGTGCTGGGTTTTACTTGGCCACCACAACGAAACACCTGATTTGACAACTACAAGCGGCGCTGCATTAAAGGATTAAAGCTACTCATGAGCTCTACAAATAGAGAGAGATGCTACTCCAGGAATAAGATTCGGAAATTTTACCAAAAGGCAAAAAAAAAACATGTTACGGACACAAACCCTGCACCGAAGCTTGTAGAGACGAACAAGAGAACATAGTAAAGTCGCAGTTGATGTTGAGGATTTTGAAAGAGCATTTCTGTAGACTGTACAACGGCGATAACTAACCATATACCACTGTCAGGCAGAATGAACCTTTAAACCCGGACGATGTACAACAACAATTCCATCCACCGGACCTGGATGAAGTGAAGATAGCCATATCTAATCTTAAGTCCAACAAAGCTGCTGGAATAGACGGTTTGACTGCCGAGCTCTTCAAAGCGGCAGGCGATGACTTGGTAAGAAGCATACACCAACTCATCTGTAATGAAAGTATGCATCTGTCGGATGACAGTATGCCCGATGAATGGAATCTCAGCAATGTTTGCCCAATACTCCAGAAACGAAACACTTTGAACTGCGCCTACTACAGAGGCATCAATCTTCTTAATATCACCTACAAGATCCTATCCGCCGTATTGAGTGAATGCCTGAAGACCTGATTGGTCCATATCAGGGTGGCTTCAGGCCAGGAAAGCCCATCATCGACCAAATATTAGCACTACGTCAGAGCTTAGAAAAAACCCATGAGTTCCAAATCGATATACACCACCTATACACCGATTTTAAGACCGCGTAGGAGAACATCTATAGAGACAAGCTATACAAAGCAATGTTAAGTTTTGGCATTGCTGCCAAACTTGTCCGTTTGTGCAGGATGACGATGGAGAAGGAACAATGTTCCATCAACGTCGGTAAAGAACTCACCGAGACCTTTGATGTCAAAAAAGGATTTAGACAAGGGGATGCGCTGTCATGAGATTTCTTTAATATCATTCCTGAAAGAATAGTGCAAAACTCACGCGCCAACACAAGAGGGACATTGTTTCAAAAGTCCGTCCAATTGCTCGCATACGCCGATGATATTCGGCGGAATCGGAAGAAAGCATAGTGATGTCAACGGCGCTTTCGTGAGTATTGAGACGGAAGCAGCGAAGGTGGGTTTATGGGTCAATGAGCGCAGGACCAAGTATATGCTGTCAACAAGAAGAACTTTGAGGTAGTTAAGGACTTTTCCGCTATTAATTCAGACAACGACACCAGCGCTGAGATCAAATGAAGAATAACTCTTGCCAGTGACTGCTTCTGTTAGGCTAAGAAGGCAATTGACTAGCAAAGCCATCTCGAACAACAAAAGTGACCCTACGAAAGACTTTAATAATACGCGACTCAGGTAGCGTACGCAAGTACGCACTTAGCGTCCTAAGCTAGTACAGGTAGCTAAAGATCGAGCTGGCTGGAGACGCTGGTTGGTTGAGGCTCAAATTCCGACAGGAAAATGCCGCATGTATAACACTTAAAGGTTTGTTATACAGACGTCGTCTGTCTATCTGCAAATCCGAATCCTATGGAATTAGTTTGAAAAAGAGAAACACAACAGCGTCCCAAAACATATCTAGACCAGACTCTTGCTTCGGGGACACAAGTGGGATTTGAGTTGAATGGATTTATTTACTTACCCGATTACGATCATATGGTATAACTAATTCACTACGATTCTTATTCATATTCTCATCACCACTGCCAACTGAACAACTCTTACTTGTTTCATCGGCAATCGCTTTAATTTTCTGCAAACAAACAAATCAAATTAGAACGAAACTCATCTACAGACTAACGGGGATAACTCACTTCGAATTCATACTCGAGTTTGCATTTCTCTTTGCTGTCATTCGGTTTTATTTTAAGATTCTCGATTGTTAAACTCAAGCCTCTAGCTAGAATCTCTGTGTTGCCATATTGAGCAATGTCCAGCAGAGCTCTATACAGAAATATGTATTGTTTCTGAAAGAGAAGAGGAAAACACGTAAATGAATGAAAGCAATGGAAAAACCCTAGCTTAACTCACCAAAGACTGCACCAAAAAGTTACGCTGATGACGCAGATCGCATACAGTGTTGAAAATCGACACTTGATCTTCCTCCTCTAATTGCTGAACAAGCGAATCAAGTGCTACTAATGTGCCTGTTCGACCGACACCAGCACTACAATGCACTAATATTGGACCACGTTGCACTGAGTATACAGAGTTTATTTGACGAATAAACTTTATAATGCCATGTGGATGCTCTGGTGCCATGAAGTCTTTCCATACCAAATAGTGATACTGAGTAATCTGACGTCTTTCTTCTTCGTCCTCATTGCTTGCACTTCGTTTGAATACGTCCAAATTACGTACCAAGAAGTCGGAGAATCTCTGCTCTGATGCAAAAGTCACAGTAATATCGCCAAACTGTTTGGAGTCATTGATTTTCTCTGGCCAATATTTAGCACACTTGGCTTTATTGTATTCCTCCAAATTTGTAAGCATTACAATGATTTCCAAATGCTGTTCCCAAATCATTCGCCAGAAATCATTTATTGTGCTCTCCATGGGACCTTGGGCACAAATGAATTTCTTTCTCTCCTTGTAACCAATGACAAAGTTAGCATTTATGTAGTCGGATCCTTGCATTCCGTTTAGTTGGGAGAGCTTCACTCGCGTTTGATCGTAAGCCTTGATGTCTGGGTAACGATTTTTGTGGGAATTTTCTTTTAAATCGGAATTCTTGGTTGTGCGATCGTTAAAACGACTTGGAAGCAATTCATATTCTCGCAGGAAGCCATAGTCGGTGTCTTTGTGGCGGTTTTTATAGGATTGTGGAAGATCGATCTTGGAAATGGGTCCAATGTCTGCGGGTTTAGCTAGGGCGGAGCCAATCAGATGACGGTGATTGCTTGTTCGTCCACCGCAAAGGGCACGACTACAAATAAATTGAAGAAACAAGTTAAACTCACAAATTTATTTTGTTGGAAGAAAAAAAAAAAAAATCTACTTACCTCAACGAATCTCGTAAGCTAATAACTTCATCACCTTGCCCAGTGTTCCTGGTGTAGTATCGATGCATAAAGCATAAAGCAATCAGTAGAAGGAGAACCAATCCAATCAAAACACAGAGCACTTGCACAACGATATTAAGGATGAGCGATATGTCATCGTTATTTTCATACACTTCGGCGAGAGTGCGTGGATTTATTGTCTCAAAATAGTTGCTGTACGCAATCAATGGCTTGCCAGCTCCTTGATGACTTTCCTCATCTCGAACTGAAAAAGGTAACACGTCTCACACTGTTCTCAACTAGGAATATTCATACTCTTACCGATTACTTCAATAAATCCCGTGTAATTGCTGTTCATATCGATCTCTCCGTCGAACACTTCATCGAATATTTCGTGGAGTGATACCGAAGGCATAGGTGTTGTCGTATCCGCTGCAGTTTCTTCTATGTTTTGAATATTTTGCCCCACAGCGTGTTTAGGGTTCCTGCGACGACGCTTATTGTCTAAAATTTTGGAAGCTGCTTGGGTCAGGTTTCCAGCTCTATTTAACTGCTCTCGTTGGGTTAGCTCAGGAATCGGAACTGGATTATCTATGAGAAACAAATTAAAAAATTTCTCATTTGCAGGTGTTTGCAAGACTTACCTTCTGGCTTAGGGGTTGTTGTAGTGCTGGTGGTTTTCACTACGGGGGCGTGATAAATTCTTCTAAAAGCCGTCCCCTCCAGGCACTTCCGACAATGGTTATCCGCTATACTTTGGCTTACTTCATCCTGATACATTCGCCTCCCATCACCGAGGAATATCTCCGGTCGGTAGGCCTCACCAGGGAACATCTCCGCAATATAGGCACCACCTCGACTGTTGTTGGTGTTGTGGATCTCATGATAAGTGGATACGTTAAGATTATCAGGAACAGGTAAATCACGATTATAGTCCAGCATGCGTACTAAATATATCCGATAACAGCAAATTGGGCCGTTGCGTTCACTTATTCTCGGCATGAACAGCTTGAGCACACACTTATCATCAGTTGTCTTCACCTTTGTCCAAATAATGCGGCCAATTGAATCCGGAAGAGACACTGGCATTGTACAGTAGGCTGTCGCTGGTTCGCCGGTCTTTTTGCGACGTGTTAAAGCTGACACTGTAACCGAATAGTTCGTATTTGGATTGACACCTTCATAAACTGTTTTGTGATTTGGTTCATCGACGCGACGTTCCTTTGGTCCCCAGGTTGCATTAAGCAATCGCGTGTCCGCTTTATAAGTTGCCGTTCCCACCAATTTAATTGAATACGATACGACCTTACCGTTTGGAATTTTGGGAACATTCCATGTAACACTGACCGCATTTTGACGAGAAATATTACACACGACATGTAAATTTGTTGGCTGACTTGCCACACCATCCATTGTGGTGCCATTTACCACTTCCGACCAGGGTCCACATTGCTTCGTCAAATCACTACAAGCTCGAACCTTGAACTCATAGTCAGTGGCTGTCTTCAGATTGTCAAACATGTACGGCAAATTTCGGCTGTTTTGATGGTAAATGGCTTCTTCTACTATCCGTGGATTTTCACCAGGCTCCGACACTGTCAACTCGTAGTACTGAATGTATTCCAGTAGCTCTGGTGATGGTGGAGCCCAACCTATTGTGATCGTTGACTCTGTGTTACCGGTGGCCTCAACTTTCGGAACAAATACTGGATCCTTCTCGAGTGTTCGAACAGGCTGGTGATACTGATGATGGATTCCATCACCTATGCTATTCTTAGCGGAGATTCTTAACAAATAACTTGTGTTGGGTAGAAAGTTATCCAGCACATAAGATGTATTCTTTCCTCCAATTACATGGTTGTAGTATGTAAATGTAGGTGCTCCTTCCTGCATGAATTGTACGAAATATTTCTGAACCGGATCGTTGCCATCATTCAACGTCCAATTAAGAAAAATCTTATTTGCTCCCACAGCTTTCACATAGTCGATGCTGACTTGAGGTACATCCATTACCAGCAGAGCCATTTCCTTACGCATCAACTCATCGCCCGATGGTGATAGTACAACACAGCCATATGTGCCGTTTTCTTTCTTATAAACCTCTGCCAGTTCTAAAGTCACATTCACATGAGTGCCATTCAATTGGGTTACATTTGTGCTGCTATCTAGAAAACTAAATGAGATCTCATCTTTAAGCCACTTGATGTGATTTCGAACTGGTTCTACGGGATAGACTTCAATCAAGCAATACAATGTTACAGCTTGACCTATTTTCCGTTTTATTTTATTTGGGCTACTACTTTTAACTATCGGACGAATAATTGGCTGAATAAAGAACACATTTTCGTTGGGTTGATCGGGATCATCTGTACCACTGCCTGTACTGTGGCAGGTGTAGTTGCCTTCGTCGGAGATTTTCACACGTGAAATACTCAAATTGTGAATGTATGTAGTGGTAACTGCAGCATTTATTGTTTCAACAAGCAGAGCGTTTTCATCAATATCATTTACGGGTTCAGTCAAAAGGTGGAGTCTGGAAGAAGACAAAATCAATCAATTGGTGTTCTATTGTCTGGAAAGAGAATAAGGGAATAATTCTTCTAGACATGAAATTGTTTCTCTAAGATAACCACCACCTGGTTTGGGTTTATCTCAAGATGGCAGAACATTTCCCTAATTAACTGCAGATACCATTTATTCCAACACTAATCCTCCATTTGACTGCTAGCCTATTCTCTTTAATTAGTCAACGAAGTTTACATGAGATCGGTGTTTATTTCATCTTAGACACTTTACTTTGGATTAATTAAGGCAATGAGATGAGCAGACAAACATGCGACTGTCCAGGCTAATTTGCTGATCGTCTATCTTAACCTATTCGTGCAATTAAAACAAGCAGATGAGATCATTTCAATGTTCAAGGCTTCTTTTTTGCATTTGCTCATTTACTTGTGAGAAAAATTTTGCGAACAATCGAACAGCAAGTGCTTTGCCATTTATTTTAAACAATTGAAGAGCGAGAATAACGTTTGAGTTTCTAGACTGGGTTCAGGAACCCAGATATGAGTTGGGATCTGCTTGTAAACTTGTTGATATTGCATCATCAAAGATATGGCCGTAGTGTGAGGGATTACGTTAAGATAAAGTTAAACAAATGAAATAGTCGCGCTCTCTCTACGAAACTACCAGTTGGTCATGCGTCTGTTTGATGAGGAACTTACAAAGTTTCTAGAATTGAAAAACTGGTAAAAAAACGTTGTTCCAGAGGAAGGAGGAAGAAATGAGTCCTAGGCTCGACTAGTCACTGTGTGTTGTTCGCCTTGTCAGTGAGAAGAGATCTATTGTACGACTTTTTCCGCCTCCGAAAGAAAGGAAAGTGAGAAGCTTTGCCCTTAGGTGAAAAGATTTCACTTTCGGAGGTTTGTTATTATACGCCGATGGGCGGCTTTTATCGCAGCATTAAGACGATTCATCGCACGTACAAGTAAACTTTCGAAAATATACGAGTACTCTGACAATGCACTTAATTTCACAGGAAGGAATCGGAAGCTCAAAGAGTTCCAGCAATTGTTTTCAAACAGTATTGAAGTATTGAATGGAAATTTATACCATCCCGTTCGCAGCACTTCGAAGGGCAGCAGGAGTCAGCCGTTAAGATCGCTAAATATCATCTGAGGTGCATTCTCGCAAACTCATTCCTCGCCTTTGAAGAGCTAAACACCGTGTGCTGTCAAGTGGGGGCTATAATAAATAGCAGACTCTTGATATTCCTGTCAAATAATTTTAGGACCCCGGTTCATTTTTTAATAGGGGTTCCCTTAACAACAATTTCTGAGCCGAACATCAATGAACAAATGTTTTCTCACTTGCGATAAGCAAGTGGCTGCAGCAATCATTTTGGGCTCGTTGGCAAAAAGAATATTTGCAAGAGGTGCAGTTGCTACACCAAGACTTCCTTCGATGAACAACGATCTACTCGCACATTACTTAAAACGAAATAAAATGTTAGCATCCAAGCTGCATCGTCTTAGCTTAGATCTCGATTGAGATAGGTACGAGTATATAGGGTTGGATCAAATTCAATTGCAAACACAACTGAACACAACAATTCTGTGACAAAACATGATTTGCCTCCGAATAGAGGCGAATTAGAAAGATAGCAAGCTAAATTACACCGTCAATATCAAAGGAGAAATAAATAGATTTTGGTGCATAACCGTGATAACCGTGCCGAATCAGTTGAAGCGAAAAAAGTAGAATGTAAATGGTAGATGGTAGATGAATGTCCTGTGACTAATAAGCCACTGTTCACATAGGTCAGCGTCTTGGGTCCATTCTGCCTATTTTAGATTTTATTTCGGAAACTGTAGTGCCACCCAGATAAGAATATGAATCTCAGAAGGCTCTTCAGCTCAAACTCCGATGCGGTCCCACATTTAAATACTAAGAATGTCAAACATGCGAGTCTGTAGGCCGTGGGAGAGTGAAAAGGTTTCTTCAAATTTATTCGAAAGCTTCAGGTCACTGAAATATGGAACTAATCGCTTAAAGACTTGTTTTTTAATCAGGATAATTTGACTCAGCTCCAAAACGAAACAGAGTTTTAAGTGTCAACAGCACAAGACATCCTAAGCCATGACATTTTAGAGTTCATCTCGACTACACACAAACAGTCTCTGGCTGGCAATTTATCGTTGAGACTTACAAACATTAATGGAATTTAGGATTGCTAGCTTCAATCAACACAAGAAGTTGTGGACGCCTTTCTAAATCATCTGTGAACTATCGCTATTCCAAGATTAGTGAACATTATTGAATATGCAGACAACTGTCCCAGCTGGCATAAACAAAGTTCGCAATTTACCTATGCTATTTTGTGTACAACTAACGAATGCTCTAAATTTGATATCAATCCTCTATCGCTAGTCGCCGTTTAGTGCTACATGACGACCACCTGTATGAGTATAACACCACGATCTTCCAATAATTTACTATCAAGTAGCATATGCTGAAGTGATTTTGAGCACGACCTCCGCACTTGAATTCAAAAGACCACAACCACTATTATCGATGAACAAATTGACTATTGTTGTGCAACTTCTTGAATTCGATATAATCTTACGACTCCGACGAGTAAGAAACTGCTTACAATATGGGAGATTTTTGGTACTGATACCTTGTCAAGTTTAGGAGCTCTCAATTGCACATCTTACTGATGCCAAAGCCTACAAAATAGTCGCCTCGAAATGTCTATGTTGGCTTAGTAAAAGCAGACTTCACAGCAACATCTGCTTCTGATCGGATTAAGACTTCTGTTCTTAAAATTAAGGGACGTCTAAGGGGTTAAAAATACTGCTAACATCTATGCACATACCGTGAACGAAGGAGAAACAGAAGAGAGGATGAGGTACTGATTGGTAGCAAATACAGAACTTGGTCTGGTGTTCCACATTTGCGGTGCTAAGCCAATGAAAATTGATAGCTGAGAGTGGAATTCTACTCACAATTTCATTCGAACGCTGTTGAAGAAAAAAGCGATAAAACAGGAAGATGTTCTATTTTGCATTTTTGTAAGATTTTCTTTCAGGTTTGACCCACTTGAAAGAGCAAGCGTGTATCAAGTGATACATTTACATACTGGGATTAAAAATAGGCATTTAATCAAAAACAGTGGTAAGACTGACTATGTATCACATTTTCTTCATAGAATTTAAGGCTCAAGCTGCAACGAAAGCCCAATACGCTTCTCCGTCGGTTCTTTTTGTATTTGCGCAAAGTACATACAAGTAGATACAAGTCGGGAGACAAAGATTTGAACGAAGACTTATAGGCTCCTGATGAAACCTGTAGACCTACAAAGTATACTACCGAAAGAGGAGACAACAAGAACGAAGTTGATCACAAAGCAGTTAATCTGATCGGTGCAGCCTTACAAGCAAGATTAGAATTATAACCTGATTGCACCAATTAAAGCCGGCCCACATCAATTACCATATAAACAACCTACAGCCACTGACCGAGAAAGTTTGAAGTAAAGAAAGTCTACCAACTTACTGTGGTCGAAGGAGTGTTTGTAACAATCACCCAAAACGCACCGTAAATTCGTAAATGACAGCCACGTTTCCGTACCAAAACGCTACAAGTGTAGACAAAATGTAACAAATCATTGTTGACAGCAAGTCGGATTTAAAGAGATTTAAAGTAGCCCGTCGTCGCATTTTGTGTGCTTAACTCGTGTACTCGGGTGTTCTTATAGAAAATTTTACGGATGAACAATATGACCAACGAAATGTTTCCTATATAACTCATTCCTCACAAAATTATCAGGTAAATTGACTGCACATCGTCTGTTGATAACAAGAACACTTGTACGAAATGAAAGGGAATCGTGCTAGTTTAAAAACTGGAGAAATGTGTGTTTCGGGTGAGTGCCTTTCATTGGCTCAACCAGTTTTTGATCCTAATAAAACGTATTTAGAAAGGTTGGCGATATGCTGCCATGGCTTGCTTTAAAACTGGGAAAGAAAGAAAGGGAACTGAAGTAAAAGAAAAATGTCCTATTTCTATTTCTTCGATATGTAGAGGAATTTGTTGCTGGTTCACACATTTGCACTTTTGTGCATTTGTCAAAAGTATGACACTGTTGCGATCTTTCACTGTGCTATAGACCTTGTGCGTGCAACAGTTTACTTTCCACTTTAGCCTGAAGCCGTAGGCTGTTAAAATTCCGACTTTCCTTGACTTGCGACTTTTTTTTCCCCCGCTTTGAGAATGGTCTAAGGATCCTCGTTTTACGATATTACGATGACCTATGATATTTCGTGCAACAAGGGTAACCAAATAAATGATATCTTAAATATAGGACAGGAAAGTTGCAAACCGTAAGACACTACAGCATTGGGCAAGACGTCTGCAGGTAAAGTATCAAGCCAGAAGAAAGGAGAAAAAGAAAGAAGCGTATGCAATCTCACAACTCAAGGGATTCGATGAGTTGCGCGATGTGAACAAGATTCGGGATTTCTATAGGAAACAACTCCGTTCGATGTCAGAGACTGATGTGAAGCGAATTGCGACACAATGCTTTAGGACTAATATCGCAAGAAGAGCGAAGTGAACGGCGCTCCAAGAGTCTCTCTCCCATTAAAGAAAAGATTGCTGCAGCTATCTAAAGGCTAAAGAATAATAAGGTCGAAGACACGAAAGGTGGGGAAGGGGGCAAGTATCAAATTATAACCACAGGGAAGATGGATAAAATTATGCCCGATGAGCTAACAACCTGTTCACTATGCGCGTTCTCAAAACAGGCGATCCAATGATCCTTGTAAGTAAACTTAGGTCATGCTGTCAACCACCCATGTCAAAACATCACTGTTGACAGCAGTAACTTTGAGAATGTAGTTTTTTAGAGAAGAATCGGCGAAAATTTACCCCAGAAAACTTCTTCTCGTCCTCATCACTCAAAAATACACTCATTCCGGCAATTATCAGCCCTATTCTGCTATACGCCGGGGGGAATGTTTATGTCAAATACGAGTTGTCCGATCCTAATATCCGTTCGAAGTGAAACACTCACTTGTCGGTGACGCAGGTCTGTATTCCACTATACGCACGAATCGAATGTCCTCATAAAAATTATTAGGATCTCTTGTTTCCGAGTCAAAATTTAAATAAAGTGCTGCACTATCTATATTTGTTTTTCTTTCCACACAAATTACACAGTTGAAATGACACTAACATTTCTAAACGAGTGACGTTTAAATTTTCGAAACTTTGAAATAGAAAACGGTAAGGTAGTTCACCCGCCGTATAGCAGAATACCGATTCAAAGTGAAAGTGAATCGAATAGTGAAGAGAACGTTCGATCCGCAAGTGTAACAGAATAGGGGTGTATACTTCACGGTGCCTAGTGCTAGAAGATAAGAAGGAAAGCAGACCACACTTTCGAGAGAAGAATTCTTCTCGTATATCTGGTTCCAGCGAAGACAATCTTCGAATTTTAACCGAGACAACAGCAAAAACCGAACCTCAACCTAGAGGGCTTAGTTTTAATAACTGGAAATTAAGTGACCAGAATCACAGAGGATGGAAGACTGCCGTGTCTTGGATAGGTACTCTATACATGCGGTTAGGTATACTACTTTAGGAACGTCATGACAAGATTTCATCATACATCAAATTTCACAAAGAAAAAAACCCCTCAAACAAATTGATCGAATTGCAATCAACGCAAGCCACAGCTCTAGTGGCGATTATCCTGCACGTGAAAACATCGAAGGAGTACTACAAAAGTACTACAATCGCAAGATTGACCGAGTCCCATGCTTCCAGCACTAAGCGCAGAAGGCCAGTGGCGATATTGTCGGGAAGCCATTAAAGATACCGCATCTGATGTGCTGGGTTTCGCCTGGAATCTACAATGAATCCCCTGGTTTTACAAAGAGTACCAACATGTGTTACAGACGTACGAGGAGGCTCCGCAAAGAAAGGCAGGAGATGCTCACGAACTCTATAAGCACCCGAGACGGGAGGAAGATCAGATTAACAGAAAGAAAAGAAAGAAGTACAGAAACGAGCGAGGCCATGGAGATGTGTTTCCGAAAAAATTATGCCGGGAAGTTATATCAAAAAGTAAAAAGAAATTATTTAAGACACAAACACCCGACAGAATCATGCGGTGATAAGAAAGGAAGCGGAAGCCGAATACCAGTCACAGTCGTTGCTAAAAATTTCGAAACTTTTTCTAGTGCCAAGCAATGTCTGACTGATTCTCAAGAAGGGTGACCATGAACCGCGCCAACTAGTTTATCAGCTATGTATGTGAAAAATTATTACAACAATCTGATTAGTCTCCTTAATAAGTCCACCATCTATCTACCTGTTATTCAACTGCCAGCATACAATGAAGACATGGGAACAACTCAACGAACAAGAGTCACTGGAGTGTTTGCTGCCACTGAACCAGGAGCGGCGAAGATGGCAAAAATGGAATATAAAACGACAAAAAAAGAACACCCAAGGCTAATGGCTTGAAGTGGTAAGCACTTTGGTTCTATTGCTAGTTCAAACAGGGACAAAACTAAAAAGGCAAATGAGGAATAAGCCCCCCTCACGAACAATGAAGAAAGCATTCTATAAAACCCGTATCATCTTAGGCGTACTGTTGAGCCTTGAGGCATGGATTTTATTTAAAGCAGACGACAATGCTCTTGTTCCCTTCGAGAGATAAGTATTTCGAGTGATTTTTGAACCCGTCTGGAGAAGATACGACGACGTACAGTATGGAAAGCTAGAATTCATCGACCCCGATAGCTATCCATTCCTGAGGGACAACACGGTACGGGAAGACAATAGGATCCCAAGTGGAAAATGATCTGTCAATACAATTGGAACGATTAGCGAAAGATTCTCCCAAATGAAGGGATCTGTTTGCTGGGGTTCCACTCTGAACTGTGTCGCCTCCTAATGTAAGTAAAGTAAGGACTGGTCCACCTGCGCAGCTCACGATATCTGAAGATGGATAATAGAAACAGGTTGGATTTGCAAAAAAAGACGACCCAACGCCTTCGTCTACTTTGACCCAATAGCAACAAATCGGTCCTATGACCCAAAGCATGGCGATTAACCTTTTACTAAGCCTGTTAAGTGTCGTCCCAACATAAGTAAGCAGCAATTGCCCAATTTCAAATGATGTTTCTACTTCTCAACTTGAAAAATTCTGCATGAATAGCACCTACTTAGTTCTGTAAAGGAAACGCTAAAACACGACGAAACATGTTACATCGGAAGTACGATAAGCTCTTATTTCCTTAATGCCCAACAGTTCCCCTATATCGAATTTGTTGTGTTTTAAAGTCGCTGGTCTTCGTTCAAGCTCGTAACAAAATAATTAGTCATGGGTGGTCGAGATTATGCATTTCTAAGAAAACTCATTGAGAAAGCCGTAATGTGCTGACTCAGCAGCAACAGTTTCCCTCATTCATAATTGTCACAGTGTCGACTTGATCAATTTAAGGTCGTCCGGCCTTTTAACCCTAAAGAACTTGATTCTGATCAGCGATAGTCCAATTGTCTTTGTAACCAGCAAAGTTTACATGTAACCAATGGCAATAGATCAAAGAGAGAAAGATCTAATTGGAGAAATAGACCAGCAGGCCAGGTATGTATTTACAATATCATAACCGATCGACAGAAGGGTGTCCGTCAGGGCACTCTAGGAGTATGTACAATTAGGGAACTGAAAACAAAATAAAGAAAATTCAAACCATTCATACCTCTTGTCTTGGGTGGTGATATTCTTGCCCTGGAACGACCATCGAACATGGTTGCTGGACGACGTGCATTTGACAGTGATATTCTTTCCAAGTTCCACATTGATCTCTTCTGAAACGAACACAAAAAAAAGAAAAGAAACACAAATTAAATACAAGCCAAAGAGCAGGCCACTACACACAGCAATTGAGCATAATTCAATTAAAAATTCCTCCCATTGATTAATTAATCAAGAGAACTCTACTCAACGCAACTCAGCTCGACTCAACTCCAAAAAACCGACCGTCGAACGCCGACCAAATACTAATTTGCTAAGCGAAAACCAAAAATAGGAGTCCACTGTGGCGATGACTGTGGTGGTGGTTGCGAACAGCGGACAGCAGCGGAGCCGATGTTGGCCTCCTCTCTAGTCTAAGGTCTTACAATGTAAAGCCACAAATTTTCTTTTCTATGCCGCTGCTAGTGCCACTGCCATAGTCAAAGCCACTTCGCTCCTACACTCACTTTTTTTGTTTTTTTTTTTCACCCAGAATCAGGCAACAGCACAATTAGGCAGAAAAAGGGTAGACTGCGGCGACGAGTTGGATGTGTGTACTATACGAAAACGCATGCAGAAAGGGGAAAGGGGAAAGGGGGTCAAATAAAAAAAAAAAGAAGAAAAAAAAATAAGGAAAAGGAAAATTCTAAACCTTTTTCCGCAAACATGCAAACTAATTTCCGACTTCACCAATTGATTTAGAAACTTTCCCAGCCAACAATTAACTTACCCTGACCGCAAGAGACTTGAATTTGCTGGAAAATGCAGAAAATTGAAACAAGAATCGACGAGAAAAATAATAAACACCGCCGCCCTTGTGCAGCTTGGGTTCGCTGGAACATGGCGAGGCTGCTGCTGGTGCTGCTGCCTGCTACTACTACTCTGCGAAGAAGTTTCGGCACTTTTTTCTTTGTGGGATTTTTTTCACTTCTTTGACACAAGCAAAACACCACAACAATTAGTGAAATCGAAAGTCCATCATTTTTTCAATATTTTCCAATAAATTTTCTACAATTTTTGACACTTTTTCGAGGGTTTTCACGCGATATTTTCCGGATTTCGAACAAGTGTTGGGCAAAACAAAGATCTCACTCACTGTGTGCCTCTGTATTCCGTGGAGATTTTTAAACACAAACCCACCTACACACGCATACTGTGTTAGATATTGTGTACGAATAGAAAAAAATTGACATGCCCTGATTGGGTGTGTTTAGTGATGTATTCGGAACAATTTTCGTGCCGGTTGAAAGTAAAGTGACATCTCTTGGCGACGAGCTAGAATTTGTGGATTTTTTTTGTTGAGTTTCTCGAAAAAAATGCTCCCATTTTCGTTTAAAAGGTTAATAGCTGGAAACGTAAGTATTAGGAATTTTCTGCTATAACATGCTAAAGACCAATTTAATTACGAAACTGTTATTGAAATTAGTATTTGGGATATATTGTCTATTTAGTCTGTAAATTTCGTTGTAATCACTTATTTGCAAGCATTTTTAAGCGAATTTTGAAATGAATGTGGCGCAAGAGTGTGTTTGGCTTTTTTTTCTGTGGTTTTCAAGAAGAACCAGTCACTGGAAGAAACCAAATTGTCTTTGGAGATCATATTCTCAGCGAAGTTGAAGCGTCTGCGTTGTTAACCCCGGATCAACCCCAGGCAGCTTGATTGTCCTTAATACAAGCAAAAACTTAAAGGCTAACAATTTAGCTAAATGCTATGGAGTAGGAGTTCTGAGTCGTGAGACATAGGAAGAATGAATGGAGGGAGAGTTTGTAGACAAGGGTTCATGATATCCACAATTCGTTCGGTAAAGATTTATACGGAGGAGAGGAACTGATCTAAGGTTTTGTGGGTTCACCTTCAAAGAGAAAAATGCATATAGCAGGTGAATCGATGTTACCGGTTAAAGGCTGGTTAACAAAGAGTATGTCACTACATTCACAACGTGTTATGAGGTGTTTCGGGCTTTCGAAATATAGTAGAAGATTGAAACTGTCAATCCAGGGGAGACTCCGTAACGCGAAAGGGAGCAACCATCGCTGTACAGATTCTACTTAACTGACGTATTCCAGAAGAGACCGTAAAAAAGTTATATAAAGGGATTTAGTAAGTTATGGATCGGAAAATTCTTTAGAATTCCTCTTTTCGGGTTTTTTTTTTATCCCGAACTGAGAGCTGTGAGAGGTTGTGCCAAGTGATTTCCAAATCTTTTTAAAATGATGGCGAACAGACCATCTGAACCAGCAGAGTATTTCTATCGTTTCTTTTACTACTTCTTGGGTAACGTCCACCGAAATAAATCTTGTTTGTGGACAACTGGCTAAGTAGAAGAAGTAAAGCTGATCGGAGTCTTCGAAGTGTTTAGCAAACGACTGGCTAAAATAACTCCGCTATCATCTGAGGATCCTGAGAGGAAGTATTGCCGAGTTTTAATTTGGAAGGGCAGTTATTCGCTCTTCTTTGGACATCAATAAATTGAAAAAAGCGTTTGGGCTCAGAGATCAAACTATGTTTCATACGGTATAAATAATTCAAATGTTGTGATTTACAAAGGCCAGAGAATTGGGCATAAACAAGGTGGTAGTTGTGGTAGTTATATCATATCAGTTGTCAGGGATTGCGCATAATTATTTGTTACACCAGGGTGGAGATGATGGAGAGTTCTTTTGGGGCAGATTGTGAAAAAAAATTTAAAATTGAAATAGGGAGAGTTGAAATTTGTTGTACTTAGTAGGTTGTCTAGTTTCGCATAGTCAGCTCTACTAAAGATATATGTATAAGCGTGTTCATAGGGCAGAGTTTTGAGACCGTTGTCATACGAAAACGTGAAGGATAGTGATAGGTGGTAATGACCGAAATTGGAGAGAAGAAATTGCTCATTATAAGAATGCAATTATCCGCATCAGAAGAATAGATAAGATCAAGCTGTCGTCCAAGATGTTTGGTGATACAACTTAATTGAAAGAGACCAGTTCCGTAAGACAGATGAAGAGAACTTCTTTTCAGACATCGCGACAGCAGCCGTAAAATCTGTTTGAACACATTTCATCTTATGTAGATTAAAATTATTAGATTAAAATCACCCAAAATAACTATGACGTCGCTAAAGTCGGTAATTGCGGGCTGATTCAGAAGGACGAATGTAATACAACAAATTGGGCTTAGAGATAGGGATACTAGCGCTAACCAATTTGAAATGAGCAGTGGATACATTTTTATAAGAAGCAAATTTGAGACGAGTTGCTATTGCCAAAAGGATTCCTCGACCAGTTGATTCATTTCCTATCGCCTTGGCCATCGACGATACCTCGAACCGTTAAAGAGGGGATTACTCCATTTCAAACGAACGTATTTGCCACAAAGAGCCTGTTCCCAAACTTTACCAAATGACTTTTAAATACAGAATAGTCTTCCTTTCATCAGATTGATGAAGACTCTTGTTCCACTTTTTGGTGGGACATGCTACTAAGGGAGTACTGCGGGCAATTGAGTAGTTTCGAGCAGAAAGATATTTCATAACCGATATAGCAATAGGGACGTAAATGTAATGGGTCTGACGGAGATTCGCTCGTTTTTTTTAAAGACAAATGCTGTTTTCCATCGAAAAAGTCCGAAGAACAGCTAATCAGAAAAAGTAAGTGAGGATACCAGCGGATGCGTTTGCATTGAGGTTTTTGGATACTCTTACTAGCTACGAGTGACTGCAAACGTGACTAAAGTCGAATTTGGTGAAGGACTGAAGCAAATCTTTAAACAAAGGATGCAAGCAGTACCGAATCACCCTTTGTTTGTGTCTAGGACATTAGGACATTCGAGTGAACTGCGCTGGAGAAATGGCAAGACATGGATTCCAAGAAACAAGTAATAGGCAGTTTTACAATGTACAAATTGATCTTCTACGCCAAGCAATAAACACGTTCTCAAGCCTGTAATAGATACGTAGATACTCACGGCTACTGTGGGACTCCTAGAATCATGTGGCTCATACTCGTTCCCGAGCGATCAAAGTTCTGATCAAACTCACGAGAAGGGATATCTCCAAACTCACAAACATAATCTTGGGGAATCGTGCTATTGGAAGGCACGAGTAACGATTAAGCATTCTTCGTTGTGATTTCTGCAGGATTTGCAGGGATGTAGAGATAACTGAATCTAATGCACCAGAATGCAATCTATAGGTAGTTACGGTTTCCGTGATCTCACTCTAGAAAGATGGCTGATCTTTGAAGAGTCTTTATGGTTCCAGGAGTAATAAGGGCATCGTCTATGCTCTCTCAATGGTACCATTATGAGCCAAAAACTGTTCTAAATGCACCTCAATGAGGACCACTATATCTTAAGCGCTTCTATGCCCTTCACTTGGGACCCTCGTACTTGGGCACAGTGTCAGAGTTAGCAGTGCGTTTGATACATTCGTCAATAAATTTCCGTTCGGCACTCTTTTCAGAAATTGACACTTCGCCTTAAGTGATTCCAAATTTACTGGTTAAAGTGCATTTTTCGAGAGAAATACTTTGCATCTCCAGTTGCAATCTGAGCAAAGCTCCAAACCTAGTATGAGTGAATACTAAAAATAATAAAATGTTGCCTACCCCTAGGTGAATAGTTCTCATAAATCGTTTTCACCGACTCACCACACCTAAATTGAATTATACCACTCAAATTAGCGGTTATTTTTTTTTGTTCGTTTCATTGTTACCCGCCATTCACATTGGCATTGCCAACAACCCTGAGATTGTGTGTAAAGGCTCGCACACATAACACAACAGTTCTTCCACTTAGACTTCCACCCCAAATGGCAGACGGCAGCGAAATTAAGGGTGAATTCACACTGCACATGTGCACTAAATGAGTGAGACCTGTCAAATTTTCCATTTTTCACTTGAATTCCTTTTTCCTTTTCTTTACTGTCTTATTCCATTCTATCTTCTCTCTGCCGCCCCCATGGCCATGTTCGTCTTTTTCTTCTTCCTGGTTTAAGGGTTGAATTTCGAATATGTGCGGAGAATGTGAATGTGAATCTCGTTTGCGTGCACATTTTATTAGTTGAAGAGCGAGAGCAAGTTCAAGCATTTCCCGAAAGTGTACCCCAAAAGGGAAAACCCTACAAATATCCAATTCATGTACATGTACGACCACCAACTGGAGATAGTGCTTGGAATATGTTTCTTACAATCAACACACAAAGTCAGCTCTAAACGATCAAAAGCCAGTTAAAATCCTTTTAGACTCTTAAATAGTCCTTGCTCCATAAGTGTTTAAAGAAAACGAAATAAAAGAAGAAAAGAGCAGTTTTAGTTAAAAAAAAAAAAACAAAAAAAAAAAAAACACTCTATTCGAACTGGTGAACTAGCGAACTGGCAAACTGTGTTGTGTATAAGAAGTGAACGCATAACCTTAGTCCTCCTCCCAAGCTTTCTTCAACAAAGGTTCCGTCTTCGTGTAGTGTAGTGTAGTGCTCTGTGTTCTGTGCTCCGTGCTCCATGCTCTGCTCCATGGTTGAAAAGTGAAAAAAAGGAAAAAAATAGTGTTTTAACATCGTAAAATTTAATCAAAATGCTAATTAGAAGGAGCACCAGGAGCTAGAGGAGGACTACGTCGTCTCGTCGAAACACAGTCGGGTCGGTCGGTCAAACAGCCGAGCAGAAAATATAGTGATTGTGCAGCACAGCAAAGACGACAACGACGAGGAAATCCAAAAAAAATGTAAAAAGAAAATTCGCCCAACTAAGAGGAGGTATATCGATTTTCACAAAAATATGGCGGATCTATGGCAGTTAGCTAGAAAGAGATGGAGAGGGGAACCTTTTTTTTTTTGGACCGATAAAATCCGATAAATTCCACTAGAAAGTGTAAAAAACGGTTTTCCAAATTCTCCGTGTGATTTTTCGTTGTCCCTGTTTTTTTTTCTTTGGGGTTTTTGGGGCTTTTAACTCTCTCACATGTCGGAAATCCCAATCAAATCATGATTGTAGTGTATAGTGCGGTTTCCGCGAGCCCAATTTAACGGTGTGGTGGAGTTTATTTTGCATCCTGTAATAAAAATGTTGTTGCCATTGGGCTGTTTCGTTTCGATTCACGGTTTTTTCGTTCTCCATTCATTTGCTGTTTTCTTTTTTTCTTGTGTTCTTGTGGTTAAATGCACCTTTTTTCGCCCCCGAAGAATTGAATTGAAGAGAAGAGGAACTGCTTAGGTTAGAGCATCTTACGTAAAAGGATTTGTGAGGTGCACTTTGGTTTTAGTGTCGGGAATAGACGGGGGGCAAAGTACGAGTACTCGTATTAGCCGCCGCCGTGTAGGAACAAAGCGTGATCTTGGTGCTTAGACAGGTTTGGGTGTGATTGATTTTTTTTTTCGTGTTCTCCTTCCTGTCGTTGTTGTTTTTTTTTATTTTTTTTATTTTTCCATTTATTTCCATCCATTTCTGGATTGGATACCTATAGTCAAGTGCGGATTGTGTGTGATTTAAATGCAGTTCCCGTTTTCTTTATTTTTTTCAAAGTGGTTATGGTTTCGGTGTCAGTGGTGTGGTGTGGTGTGGTATTGGTGGTGGTGGTGGTATGAATAGGAGGTCTTTCCTCCTGCAACATCTGGACTTTATTGTAGTTTTGTATATTTCTTTACTTTGGACTGAGTACTATTGGGGGAAATGTTACTGTGGTAGAGGTTAATGTTTCATGAAATCCTGTTAAGTATGGTGGAGGACAAATGAGAAATATAAAAAAAAGAGGAAGAAACTCCCTTTAAAGGTTTAACAGATAGGTTCGAGACAAATTTCGTGAAATTTTCCAACATAGTGAATCTCGAGAAGTGGTATGAGAACCCCAGAACTTTTGGCTTCACCAAGTTACATTTCACTATTAGTACCTACTGCGGCCGTCCGTTGACATAAATTTTCTAGAACATACGTAAATTCTCGAGGCCAGATGGCTTCTATTTTGAATCGACAATATGCCACACAATTGGCACACCAGTTATTTTGAGATAACTTTTCCAAACTATTGTAGGTCCGACCATCTTAATCTTTTCTATAAAATTCTTTGAACTAAATTACAGAGGGGTCAACGGCCTCTAGGTGGACCTTATGGCCTTCTAGCCTTTCCAAAAACAAACCTTCAGCTAGTAGGCGGGCGAAAAGTTGAATGTCCTTATGCCAGATGTTAATAGAATGTGAAGGGATATTGCAGTGATTAATGCGCAACAGCTTTTTTAAGTTTGCAGACCTTTGATACCTTTCCAAGAGAATATGTTGGCGCCAAAAAAGAAAACCCTGTAAGTCTTCCGAAGTGAACAATAGTAGTCCCTGCGGTTTTCTTACCCAACCATGACATTTCTTTCTGACTAACAATCTAGAGCTCTTCAGCTATGCGACAAGAATGATGAAAGTATTCTTAGATTGTTCAAACGGCAGCAATATGGTGTGATCCCTTCCTCTTTCCTCATCAGGCCCGAAGTCTGGAATTGACTTAAAGTAAGGGAAAATTTTGTTTGGATACCTTGTATTTCTAATTTGACCTGAGTTTTCCTGGCCCTGGCCCTATCGTAGCAAAGTGCTTGTTAGACCCTTCTCTTTGTTTTCTGCTTAACAGAATGGCGCTGTGACGCAGGGGTCAAGTTATGGGCCAACAAAAGACTGACGAAATCACTTTTTAAGTGAAATACGCTGCAAAGAGATGATATGGATTAATGTTTGGTAAACCATCCTCTCGGTTGACAGTGTGACGCATTTGTTAGACGGGTTAGTTCATTGTCAACGATAGACTGGAGAGGTCTTTAATGAAATGAAGTACACTTCAGGCACAACTGTAAGCAGCTATAGCAACTGTAAGCAACTAGAGGTTAAAGTTTCGAGAAAGTATTTTCTTCCATACCTAAAAGCTTAAGGTCAGAATGTATTTTGTATTTAATGTGAACACCTGTCGTGGAGATTTAAGTTCATGGGATGCCCTTACATCCATGAGGGCCAGGATATCCGCCTGAACATCGCTTATCATCTTTCGATAATACCAAAACCGTAACCTGTGTTAAGAGCATAAGCTTGACCTTTGGTTTAAATCGAGGAACACCTAAAATCTTTTGCCGATCTTATTGTAACTCTACAAGGGGTCAACCAACTTGTGAGAGACCCTTTCTGCGATAAAGGTTTAAACCACAGCCACCATGACGCTTCCACTAGGGCGTCTACCTTTTTTAAGTCAGTTCCAAGACGAATTCCGTACTTTTAAGTCCTTGTGGGACTACCGATAGTAAATGCTGCTCAACATAGACCCCATAAGCGCACGCAACTGGCCCTATCGTAGCAAAGCCTTTACGATAAGGCAATACTGAGTCTTAGTCCGTTTATTATTAGAATACGTTATTGGTGGGCGTAGCCTTATAAATTGGGCGATGGCGAAACTTAAAGTCAGTGTTGCTTTCCTCCCCTGGGCAACAGCCAAAAGAAGCTTGGGTCAGTGAATGGGATGGCTCAAAAGTCACTGACTGATGTAAAAGGATTAAAACTTTTATAGATTTTAATTTTTTTTTATTAATTGGTTTTAGATTTACAAAGTAGAGGGTTTTACAACAAGAGGTGTCATTTTAAATTTCGCACTGTTTTTGGTCATCATCAAGCGCCTTCTCGAACAGCTATTTTGAATTTAATCGATAAATTTGAACGTTTCGGACAGGTTAGTGATGTAAAAGCTCTAACTCGTGTTCGTCCTGCAAGATCAGCTGAAAATATTGCCGTCGAGCCGTAGTTGAGAGCGCTCCTGAAAACCTAGGTGTGTCTATTTCGAGACGATCACAGGAATTAAGCGTATCCGCAACCACTTTGCACCGCATTTTCATGAAGATCTTGGTCTACATGCTTATAAATTCCAGTTGACACCCGAATTGAAGCCAGCAGACTACGCACAATACCGTACTTTCGCCGATTTGGTTCCGGAAATGACTTATGGGCTCATTTCCATTTGGCTATATACGACTGGCCGTTTTTGGCTGGCGGTGTCATTGGGCAATATTTTTTTCAAAAATGATGCGCTGATGATAGATTGCTTTTTTTGCCAGAAATTGATACTATGGACACGAACGGCGGCACATGTCCCACAGCTGGTGAAACAATAGCTCCATTGCGTGTCGAATTTTCTAGACGCGTGATTTCTCAAAATGGAGACTTCGATTGTCCGACGAGATTTGCGATTTAATACCATTAGACTTTTTACTTTTGGGGCTATGTTCAAGATAAAGTTTACGCCAATGCTCCAACAACGATTCATGCACAAAAAGAAAATATGAGAGCTGTTATTCGCGAAATACAGCCGAAATTATGCGAAAACGTGATGAAAAATTGTATCAAAAGAATGACTATATGTAGGCAAAGTCGAGGGGGACATTTGGCAAATATTGTATTTCATTACTAACCGCAGAGTTTGTACTTTAGACTACAATAAAAATATCACAACTTCTCGTAAAAATGTTGCACTTTTCAATTGATTTAAAATGACACCTCTTGTTGGATGACCACATAAAATTAATTTCAATTAATTGTGAAAGATTATATCCCCAAATGAGTATCAGCTTGAGCCGCATAAAGGCGGCCTTCTTTCAGAGGACTTTCTATAATACTTTGTAAAATATCTGTTTGCAGCGAATGTATTTTAGAACGAAAATTCCCCCTACTCTTCGAGGCAAAAGTGGGCCTATTTACTTATAGCAGATATTTCAAATCCAAAAATAACACCGACCTTTTCGAACCACCTTTTGATTTCTCGGTATGTTCTCAATCTCTGGTGGAAGTAAATAGATTATATATGTACCTATGTATAGGCCAAATAACTACAAATTAAATATTCATTATCAAGCGCGAAAATTGAAAGTGAAATAGCAATCATTCGTAACCCCAGCTGTAATTCGCTGTTGTCGAGTTTTTCGCAAAATTCGAAACCTTTTTGAAAAGATACGATGCCACCAAAAAAATTTGCTGGTTTGGTTGGCGTTGCTCAGGTAGAGAAGGCAAATTGGCTTGCTTGAACCTTTGGAGCTAATCATTTAATATATCTACAAACCTTAGTGACTCAAAGACAGTGAATGAAATAGAGGGCAATAGGTTAAGTCGGACAGATGTATTTGGTGAATCTTTTTTACCAAACCGTGCACTTGCCAAAAATCTTTTGAAAGACATAACAGCTGGAAAGTCAAATAGTGTGTGTGTGTGTGAGAGTCAATAGTGAAATACCATATTTTAAATAGGCTTTTAGATGTAATACCAACAAAACGTATTTATAACGACAACTTTGTGTTCATCGTCAGTGAATGAGTGCCTCAGATTCTGCTATTTACTAATCGAGTAGACACCTGTCAAGGGTTATTGCACCAGCAAAACCTGACACACCAAAATATGCTCCTCTTAGCTATCGGCCTACAAGCCTTCTAAGTAATATTTGTAAGATCCTTGAGATAATTACAAATTATATTTTATTTATTTATTATTTACCCCTCAGCCCGCTCCTAAAAAAAGGCAAATCTTTTACTCTCTCTCCCTACAGACCCATTGCACTTACGTACCTTCCTTCCGAGGTCATGAAACGCTGATAAACCGTCAGAAATTACCTTTCGGAACGTTCAATTCAAGTTGTCTGATATTTACAAAATAAATGCTGGTGTGCCTCAGGGCTCCTCAATGATCTCTTGTCTGCTACTTCTTCTAATCCAATACATTATTATGCTGACAACAGTACTCTCTGCTTTTCATATCCGTTACGGACTCGACGAGCTCTCTATTGTAACTTACAAACATTTAAGACCAACGTACAAGGGTACCTCTCTTTTCTTCCACCATAAGTTACCTTATGTAGTTCTTTCGGTGGAGTAATTTCTCACCTTATTGCGCTTAGAACCACGAAAGTTATAAAGGATTTTTATAAGATGCGCCCCAATTTGTTTTTGTCATTAAAAAGATGTGTTTTAAAGGTGTACCAGTAAAATTCTTATTTTTGAATTGAAATATACTCGTACATGGTTGCTACTTAAGTATTGAGAAAAACTAGTAAAAACATCGAGAATAGCTTCTTTCAAAATACCCTCCATGGAGATCAATATACTTTTGCGTGCGTTTGAACCAATTTTCGAAGCACATTTTCCACCCCGAACGAGGTACTCGTAACTCCAGACCATGTGATTTAAACGCATCAATCGCTTCTTCCGGCGTCGAAAAACATTGACCTCACAATTTATTTTTGATGTGCGGGAATAAAAAGAAGTCATTGCGCGCCAAATTATTGCTGTACGGCGGATAACCTATCAATTCGATGTTTTGAGTGCTCAAAAAGTTATTTGTTTGAGCCGGCCTGTGAGCGCTCGTCGTCAAATTATCCGGCATCTCGGAGAAATCTTTTTGACGGCCAAATGTTGATGCAACTTTAGACTTATGCGAGTAGAACTAATGCGCAAGTATGCCTCAATTTTGCTATAAGTCACATGACAATCCTGCAATATCTGTTCCCGCAGAGCATCGATGTTTTCTGGTCCAACAACCAATTTTGGACGATCTTCACGAAATTAGTCCTGGAGGGAATGATGACCACGACTGAATTCAGAAAATCAGCGAAACGCGGTGGCCCTGGATGGTGCTTCATCAGCAAGAGTCGAAGCGAGTTGATTGGCACACGTGTTGAGTTAATCCACATCGTCGAAAATTATTGCACGAACATGTTCACCATTTAGTTGCATTTTTTCTATGAAATAAATTTTGCAGGTCTCTCTAAAAAACGTATGGGGTGGCCGTGGTATAGTGGTACTATCAATCGCTTCTCACTCGGAGGGTCCAGGTTCGAATCCTGCCCATGGCAAGTCAGTTTTTCATTTGTGTAATTGGAACTCAGACAGAAAAATTCTGCGTGTGAAGGCATAACACTGACACGTAGATTTGGCTGTTGTAGAGTTTCAAGCACAGAAAAAAATACTGTGAATTATACTTCGAATCACTCTGAGTGAAGAAAAAAACTCTCCGTCCTATTCGGACTCCCACCCCTGAAGAGCGAAACCAAACACACCTGAGTTTCAAACCACTACAAAAACAATTTTCCTTTCTCTACCTTCTACCTTTCCGCCCGCGTCCTGGCAACAGTAAAAGGATATCTAACCCCTTAGGCGCGCGTAAATTATAAAAAAAAATCATTCAGATGTTCTCCACGGAACCGCTTGCATAAGTGGATGCACTGGACCTTATTGGCACAATTCGACCGATATAACAACAATTTCACGTCGTTTAAAGTTTCTGACTTATTGGTACAGACCAGAGACTTAATGTAGCCCCAATGAAAGAGTCTAAAATCTTAAATTGCAAGATTGAGCAGTCAACTGACAGAGCTATTTTTGGCGATAAGACACTTACCAAACTTCGTCTTCAATATCGATTTATCCCAAAAAAAAAGGTTAACATGGAGCGATAGTGGTCTCCATTGACTGTAACTAACTTGCCTGCATTAACGAAGCCAACTAACCAAAAATATGTCTCGTTACTGCGGATGAAAATTCAAATCTTCTGCAATCTTCAATAGAGCGCAATCAGCAACATGTACTATGGCCACTTGGCTTTAGCTTATGGGTCACGCCAAGTCCTTACGAGAAATAACGCAATGAGGACGTTCAAGAGATGCCCAGCTCTTAAGAATGACGTGGAATTGATTGATTGCGGGTTTGACTTATGGACGCAATATTCTCTTCACATCTGACATGTCGCTGTCTCACTGGCATGGCAACATTATGGAGTGAATAAGTCAAAAATTGGTGTACACCCATGTAGTGAAGTAGGAGCTGGCCACGATTTTCAACACAAAAATTTGATAATTTGTAAACTTTGTTGAAGCGTATACATATCCATGATCACAATGGTACACACTCTAGAACACAAATATGACATCTGTCAAAAGCTAATATAGCATGCGTGAGTTCAGTGAACCCTTTTTGGAAAAAGGGGCTCGATAAACTTGTTTATGAATCGCTTCTGAAGTAAACAAACTCAACCAAAATGACGACTCTGCCAGCACGAGACCTACTAAATAAGTAATCAAGTCAAACTAAAATCGATTACCCAGTCAAAGTACTTTAAACTTAGAATAAGCAATCAATAAATTGTATAAATAGCCAGCACTTTAATTAACTAAAGCCAGAATTAATTTCACAGTCTAATCGATGTCTCACTTATATAAATACCTGTCCCCCTATCAAAGGAGAGGTGATTATTTATTAAAACTCCATAACAAAGTGTTATTTCATTTAACGAGTGGTCCTTCGAGCCGGATAGCAAGTCTAACTACACCAGCTTGATGGATCAATGTGTAACAACTGCTGCCGAATTTCTGGCGAGGTTCGTGGTTGCAAAAGCCATCTTCCTAAAAATTAAGGAATGAAACATTCCCTCGAAATAATAAAGAAGGATGAAAAAACGAAAGATAATACCAAGGAGAAAGGCCGTCCTGGAGCTAGCTGGGCTCCGGGAGCTTCGTCACCCACTGGTGCTAACCCGAAGGCGGACACTCCGATCATCTCACCAACAAATTTCAATCCGACTCCATCACAAAAAAACGGAGAATTACAGTCCTCTAACCACATAACAAGTACTGAGGGAGCAAAGTACATATATTCTGTAGTCTTATATTCTTTTTGAAAATCAGACATTTTTGAAATTTGTGAGGAAAGTGTTCAATAGCTCCTTAAACCTGTTGAGACTAGTAGGATAGACACACTCTGTTCTCTCCAAAAATGTTCAATCAATTGCTGAGTTTTAGATGTCACAGATTGGATTTGGACCAGGGAACATATCAGCGAAGCATTTTCTTCTATTACCCACTAGAACTTGACTTTTTGATAAAACTTTAAAATTTCAAGCTAAAGGAATGGTTTAGAGTCAAACAAGCAGGATTTGAATGTTCTGTATGCTGCTCTGTAGTATCCTTTAGACTGAACTCCATGTCAGCTAAGAAATATCATACTAAATTTGCATGCAGTTAAGCATGATTATGAGGATAGCCCCAAGAATTTCGGAGTAGGGTATCCATTCAACATCCATCCGTGTGCCACTTGTTACCTTTGATCTTTCATATGATTCATGGAATCACTATAAACTTCGTGGTGTATAGTTATTTACTATGCAGACCATGTCGAACTTGGAAATTTCCGAGATCAAAATAAAATTAGTTTTTTCCTTATAAATTACCAAATTAACCCCTCCGGTTTGCGTCACACTTATCCTTTTAAGAATTTCTGAATTGACGACATTTAACTTTGTGACCCATTTTTCGTAGCACTGGATTTGGCAAGAAAGTGGGACTGTTCATGCATCTTTCATTTATATAAATATGTTTCTATTAGCAACGACAGGTCTTAAATGCTAAATAAGCTCCTCGAGATTTCACTGGAGCTTTTTCATTCATTTTCAATTTCGTAGTCAGGAGATCCTTAATTTGCATACAAAAACAAAACCATAACAACGCACTTGTAAGGGTAAATTTTGTTGGTAAAAGATATGGGTCGAGTTGCCTACTTTTTTCATTAAATATCTCATGCACGTCCACTTCAAAATGATATCATAGATTTTGTTTATCATTTCAAGTTCAATGGCTGCATTGAATTTCTGGAGAATCGTCCTCTAAGAATTGAAATTTGTATTTGAATTTAAATCCACTAATTTTTTTCCAGAAACATCACCTTTATTCCATGGCTCTTTTTATTTCTCAAAAATAGGGCTCTAATCGCTATTCGATTTGCGATGTTTTCAATTTTCGTTTAAATAAATGGAATTAGCTCACGAGACACGTACTTGAATGAAAATGTGACAGTAGGCTTTTAAAGGATAGCCATCTGTCGATGACGTTGAAAGTAATTAGTAACGCCATCTTGTGTTAAAGTACGTATATTTGTGTTCTTTCGAACAAAAGGTATTGTGTATTGTCGTTTGCCAAACTGAATACTGCCTTTTGACGATTGATGTAAAATTTCTGCTGGTTCTTTTCCCACGCATTGAAAGACAGGGTTTTCCTCTGTTTGAAATTTAATGTGCAGCAAAATATATTCATATTCCATTGAGACCGTTAACATTTAATAATATCTTCATTCGTGAATCACTTATCTAATTACATTTGCGAATTATTTCAATCTTTCTGTTGGATGTTCATACAAAGTTGGAGCTATCTGTCTCTGTCGTCTAATTAGGCGTCCATTTTTGAGGTCCAAATTTTCCAACCATCAAAGTTGGGCTCCCAATACTTGTATCTTCGCATCCAATTACAATTATCTGAAAACAACTTTGGCTTTGCGGAATCCTTCAATGCAGGCAAAATGATATTGTGATACACCAGTGTGCGCTAGTAAGACTCAATCAAAGGCTTTTGAGACATTAGAATTGAATTCAATAAGTCTATTAAGACTTTGAACAAGTGACCAGCAAAGCGTCTCAGGAACTGCATCCTGGAGCTCTGACCATTAGATCTTTTAGACCATTTAAGACTGTTTCTCAGGAATAGTGTGGTCGACGTTGACTTCCAAGGGTGGAATCGTTGTTGTCTTGTCCAGGTAGACCAATGACTTCGAATACCCAAGACACAAGATCTTGGAGGCCAAGCCACAGGAAATAATGTTACCATTGAACACTTCCGTCAATAGCTCGATGGTTTCACTGGTAGTATGACATGTGTCACCATCCGGTTGTGTTGAAACCATATATCCTGCATACCATGTTCACGCACTTTTGGAACTAAAAAATCGTTCATCATGGTTCTGTACCGGGCGCCATTTACGGTGGTATTTCGATTTTGTTTTTTTTTTTTGCGAAGAAGTACGGTCCGATCACCAAACAGTGCACTTTTCGGAGTACTTTGGAAGATGGTGGACCCATCACCTTTAGAATTTGCTCCCTCTCAATTCGACAATTTTGCTTATCAATAAAGCTACTGAGATGTGAGCATCATCACTATACAAAATTTGACGGTAAAAAAGCAGATCAACTTCCAATTGTTCAAGTGCTGGCTCATTTCTTGCAGCAATTGATTCTTGTAAGCATGTACATCAAAATCCTTGTGAAAAATGTTTTACAAACTCGATAGACATAGGCCAATCTTGCGCACGATGATCAATCTATGATTTATCTTGCTCAAAAGTGTCCTCAACGGCGCTGATATTTTCATCTGTGTGCACTCTGCAGCTTGGAGTCTTAAAGACGAAATATAATGCGAAATTTTCCAATTCGAATTTGTAAACATCATAAGTGATTGCATAAAACAAACATACAAGGAATACTATGGACTAGTCCTTTATCCGTTCCCACAGGAAAAAAGCCTTTCAATAATGATTTGCCAAATATATAACACTAAATAAAAATAACATCCTTTTGCCAGGTGACAGACTAAATATCAGCTGTCTGAGTGTTGAAAAAAATATTCAAAAATATACTTTTTATTATAAAATGGAATTGAATATCTTATGCATGCAGAGCAACTGATCTCATAACAATATTCTAATTTTGAGGTTTTCTTCAGAGGCACAGTTCATGAGTTCATGAGAGACACAGTTCATGAGATTAAACTAAAGCAATACTTTTAGTTTAAGTGACACTGTTACAACGTATCCATTAGCTAACATCTGAATCCAAATATTTCAGTTTGTCACCTCTCGAGACGACAACTTCAAAAATCCACTTGCCTGACTATTTGATCCTTGTGCGACTGAGTGGTGAGTCATTACATTACCAATAATGTTCTTCGAAAAGCTTTCGTAGTCACTTCGGTGAAAAGAAGACGACTAGTGTCGGGTCAGTGTGCTCCTTGGAACATCTAGCACGACATCGAAAATCAACAGACACTGCCTTGATGTACTTGCATTACTTCGAATTCGCTTAATCTTGCTGCGAATCATACTTTCGTTTTGGGGTCAGCGCACATATCGCGTAACATTCCTACATACGTCTCTTCCTCTTGTCCTCCTGTATATAATGAATCTCTTGGAACTATGTCTAAAACTTTCTTCAGTGGCAATGTTTTTCTATCGTTATCCTATCTTAGACTTACTCGTATGTATTGTTTGTTTGTTTATTGTATAACTGTGAATAGCATCGTACATCACATTGCATAGTACTCATGTGCAAACATTTTAAGGATACTTAAAATCCTTTGAGCTCGCACAGAATATAAAAAAACACGCACGACTTTAAATTCAACGATTCGCAGTTGTTACAATTTCTCGTGACGCAATTGCCTTTATTGAGTGCAAACTCCATTCTGTCTAACACTTTCTGCTGATTAATGAAGATTAGTTTAAGGTCTTACGGAGTGTTGTTATCATATCTAAGAGGTATGTATAGCTTTCAACATCGTCGTATATCGCCTTGGATCTTATAAAGCTGCGCTAACTGCTTGTACTCATGTGCACTTATTTTAAGGGTACTCAAAATTAAAAAGAAAATCGCATACGACTTTAAATTCGCAGTCGTTACAATTTCTGGTAACGCCTTTGCCTTTATAGAGTGCAATCTTCATTCTATCCAACATTTTCTGCCGATCAATGAAGATGAGGTTAAGGTTATTCGAAGTGTGGCAATGGTTCTCTGTCGTTATCTTCCCTAGCAGCTACATATAGCTTTGAACGGCGTTGTACTATATCGCACTGACTTCATCGCATACGAGTTTAAATTCACCGATTCGCAGTCGTTACAATTTCTCGTGATGCATTTGCCTTTATAGAGTGCAACCTTCATTCTGTCCCACACATTCTGCTCATCAATGAAAAGGAGGTTAAGGTCTTACAGAGTGTGCCAATTTTTCTCTGTCGTTATCCTATCTAAGAGCTATGTATGGCTTTGAACAGCGTCGTATGTGTCGTTGGATCTTACAAAGCCGCGCTGAATGCTTTTTCCACGGTTCGCCAATCTCTCGCACTCATATGCAAACATTTAAGGGTAATCACAATTATAAAGAAAATCGCATACGACTTCAGATTCACCGATCAGCAGTCGTTACAATTTCTCGTGACGCGTTTGTCTTTATAGAGTGTAAACTCCATTCTGTCCAACACTTTCTGCTGATTAATGAAGATTAGTTTAAGGTCTTACGGTCTAGTCTTGCTCTATTGTTATCCTAAGAGGTATGTATAGCTTTCAACAGCGTCGTATATCGCCTTGAGCCGCGCTAACTGCTTGTACTTATGTGCACTCATTTTAAGGGTACTCAAAATTAAAGAGAAGATCGCATACGACTTTAAATTCGCAGTCGTTACAATTTCTCGTGACGCATTTGCCTTTATAGAGTGCAACCTTCATTCTGTCTAACATTTTCTGCCGATCAATGAAGATGAGGTTCAAGTCCTTCGGAGTGTGGCAATGGTTCTCTGTCGTAATCTTCGCTAACAGCTACATATAGCTTTAAACAGCGGTGTACTATGTTTCATTGACTTCATCGCATACAACTTAAATTTCACCGATCCGCAGTCGTTACAATTTCACGTGACGCCTTTGCCTTTAGAGAGTGCAACCTTCATTCTGTCCCACACATTTTGCTCATCAATGAAAAGGAGGTTAAGGTCTTACACAGTGTGCCAATTTTTCTCTGTCGTTATCCTATCTAAGAGCTATGTATGGCTTTGAACAGCGTCGTATGTCTCGTTGGATCTTACAAAGCCGCGCTGAATGCTTTTTCCACGGTTCGCCAATCTCTCGCACTCATATGCAAACATTTAAGGGTAATCACAATTATAAAGAAAATCGCATACGACTTCAGATTCACCGATCAGCAGTCGTTACAATTTCTCGTGACGCGTTTGTCTTTATAGAGTGTAAACTCCATTCTGTCCAACACTTTCTGCTGATTAATGAAGATTAGTTTAAGGTCTTACGGTCTAGTCTTGCTCTATTGTTATCCTAAGAGGTATGTATAGCTTTCAACAGCGTCGTATATCGCCTTGAGCCGCGCTAACTGCTTGTACTTATGTGCACTCATTTTAAGGGTACTCAAAATTAAAGAGAAGATCGCATACGACTTTAAATTCGCAGTCGTTACAATTTCTCGTGACGCATTTGCCTTTATAGAGTGCAACCTTCATTCTGTCTAACATTTTCTGCCGATCAATGAAGATGAGGTTCAAGTCCTTCGGAGTGTGGCAATGGTTCTCTGTCGTAATCTTCGCTAACAGCTACATATAGCTTTAAACAGCGGTGTACTATGTTTCATTGACTTCATCGCATACAACTTAAATTTCACCGATCCGCAGTCGTTACAATTTCACGTGACGCCTTTGCCTTTAGAGAGTGCAACCTTCATTCTGTCCCACACATTTTGCTCATCAATGAAAAGGAGGTTAAGGTCTTACACAGTGTGCCAATTTTTCTCTGTCGTTATCCTATCTAAGAGCTATGTATGGCTTTGAACAGCGTCGTATGTCTCGTTGGATCTTACAAAGCCGCGCTGAATGCTTTTTCCACGGTTCGCCAATCTCTCGCACTCATATGCAAACATTTTAAGGGTAATCACAATTATAAAGAAAATCGCATACGACTTCAGATTCACCGATCAGCAGTCGTTACAATTTCTCGTGACGCCTTTGTCTTTATAGAGTGTAAACTCCATTCTGTCCAACACTTTCGGCTGATTAATGAAGATTAGTTTAAGGTCTTACGGTCTAGTGTTGCTCTATTGTTATCCTAAGGCATTTGCCTTTATAGAGTGCAACCTTCATTCTGTTCAACACTTTCTGCAAATCAATGAAGATGAGGTTCAAGTCCTTCGGAGTGTGACAGTGGTTCTCTAACAGCTACACATAGCTTTGAACGGCGTTGTACTATATCGCACTGACTTCATCGCATACGAGTTTAAATTCACCGATTCGCGGTTGTTACAGTTTCTTGTGACGCCTTTGTCTTTATAGAGTGCGACCTCCACTCATTAGGTATCCGATCTCCTCTTATCTTGATTTGCATGCCCCAAGTAACTGCTACACCTCGGTCGTCTTTCATAAAATCGGTTCTTTCTTCTCAATGCACCACTGCATACCTACACAGGAAATAGAGGAGATGTTACTGCGAGGAAATTCTTAAAGACCTACTTTAGCTTAGGAAAAAAATAATCTGAAGGCCTTTAATTAATTTTAGTTAGATAATCCTTGACTGGAAAAAGGAAGGTCATAAGCAAGGACTGTGTAAGCATTTTCTAGATCCTCCGTAGACTCGTTTCAGTTAATCTTATCAACGGGGATTAAGAGAAACGAGCTCGAATCTGTAAGTTTTTTTTTGTTTATTAGTTGTTTATGCCATGTTTGCATATTTGATTACAATCTGACACGTGAGCGCGTGATATTTATTGACATCCCCGACCTGACAGTCTACAGGAATTCAGACCTTTTAATTCAAATTAGGTCTTAAAGGATTTTTTCGACAAGGATTTGAATACAAAAACAGAGAAAAAAAAAACGAATTTTTAAAGCACTTGGAAAACAACCACAAATTCTACAACACCCTTCGTTCTACATATATGTAAACTATAACCGTCTCTACACGTAACGACGAGACATTCTGTGGTGATTTTTTATTTTTTATTTTTCTCCCTGCTCATTTAATATGTCTTATTCGATTGCAACCCCCTTAAGGCTCATGAATGTAGTGTAGTAGCTGGGGGTTGCCAGCGACAGCGACAGCGACAGTGCCTGTGTCTATGCCTATGCCAGTTGTCAGTGATTTACTTTGCTTTCTGCATGAGGAAATGAGGAACACACTACGAACGCACTACTATTCGTACGCTGTCATCTTGGCTTTTCCTCTAACCCTTGTATGGTAATTCCTCTATAGGCAGTTATGCGATCCGGATCATAATCATAGTTTTACATTCATTGAGAATTTAAATACCCTCCGAGGATTATTACATACATTGCTATGAGCGAGTGTTTTTAACTTGTCTTTCTTTCTAATTTATTTATTTTTGTTTCCCTTTTCTCTTCCTTTATTCCAGGATAGTGCATACATAAAATACTCATACTCAAACAAATTGATATTACGCTAATAATCGAATCCGAACAAAAACAAAGAGAACAAATTAAGGACACCGAAAAAAAAAAATAAAAAATAAAATAAAAGGACTCGAATAGTGCTAAGAGCTGGCCTGCTTAAATGACTTACATACATAGACCCGCTTTGGTGATATTACATAGAGACTAACTAACTAACTTACTTAGTACTACTCGTAAATTTTGATTAAACGTTAACGAAGAAACTTAGATTAGATACTACAACATTGTTGTATGGAAAGGTTGTTGTTGCTGTTGTTAAAATTGGTGTTGTTGTACTGTGGTGGTCATCATAAAGTCCTGGGAAAAGTAACAAATTCAAAATGCAAAAAGAAAACAATTCCGCTCCGGAGAATCATCAATTTGTCGGACCATATCGGTTGGAGAAAACCCTTGGCAAGGGTCAAACTGGTAAGGATTCTCCCCACAATACATAACTACATACATACATACATACATACATAGATACATGTACACGTACTCGTGCATGCGATATTGTAAAAAGTTGTCTTTGGTATTTGTATCTTTTAGGTTTGGTTAAATTGGGGGTACATTGTGTGCTGGGTAAAAAAGTTGCTATAAAGATAATCAATCGAGAGAAATTAAGTGAATCGGTGCTGATGAAGGTGAGTTAACTTAAAACAGTCCCAAAACGGGAGAGGTTGTGGTGGTCGCCTAATAGTCTGCTCCTAACCTCCTGTTGTGGCTTTTTTTTCTTCAAAGTTGAATACAAACACGCAATGCCTTGTTCTATATTTAGATGTTTTTGTTATTATCCCACTTCCCCAATTTTCCTTTCCACCACCCCCATTATTCACCGTCTTGTCATCAAACAAATATTATATTTTCCAACTAATTATTGATTCTTGAAGAAAGCGGGTCGTATATTCGTATACTATAGCTACCATTGGGGGGGTATGTTTGTGCTTTGTATTGATAGGTTGAACGTGAGATAGCGATTATGAAACTGATAGATCATCCCCATGTCTTGGGGTTGAGTGATGTTTACGAGAATAAAAAGTATCTGTACTTAATACTGGAGCATGTTTCCGGTGGAGAGTTGTTCGATTATCTGGTGAAAAAGGGTCGTCTCACGCCAAAGGAAGCGAGGAAATTCTTTAGACAGATTATATCGGCATTGGATTTTTGTCATTCACATTCGATTTGGTAAGCGAAAATTTCAATAATCTATTTCTAGCTGGCGTTGTTTTTATTGTTTTTATCTCTTCTTTTTGTTTTCAAATCGATTTTGTATGGAAATTCTGTTTTTGAATGTTTTTTGGTTTTTTTTTTATTTTATAGTCATCGGGATTTGAAGCCTGAAAACTTGCTGCTGGATGAGAAGAATAATATCAAGATTGCGGATTTTGGAATGGCATCATTGCAACCGGCTGGATCTATGTTGGAAACATCATGCGGTTCGCCACATTATGCATGCCCCGAAGTCATAAGGGTGAGTACAAAAAGGGTCCTTTCTTCTTCTTTTTTTTTGATTCAGTGAAAGATTATGTTTGCGTTCTTGTATGGGTGTTATCAGATAGTTTGAATAGTATTGCATCGAAATCGTTATCGTAATAGTTTGAAAGCAGTTTCGTAATGGCCAATAAAAGTTTGTTCCATTCATTGGCCGCATTCCCATTTGAAAAACAAAATAGGTGATTGAATCAGCAGGCTGTTGAGTGATTAAGTAAGAGAGGAAGTGGATAAAGAAAGGAAAGAAGTTATCTGATAATCTTTATCAGGGTTTTCCTGTGTACAATATGAGTGCCTCAGTTTCTATGCGTTTTAAAAGGTGCTACAGCTTGGGATAGACCTGGACCAGAGCATAACTATCTCGGTTTAGTCAGATTTTATTCATTACGATGCTTTTCCACGCCACATAAAGCGAGTTCTTCCTTGTCCCTCCGAAACGGATGCAAAGACTCTGAATTCGGAAGCTGTGTTATGTTGACCATCATCATAGGTAAGTAGGTAGAAGTGGTTGTCTGGTAAGTTCCTACCAGAAACACATTTTGGGCAGATGCGCGGTTTTGATACCACAACCCACGTGACCTGGATGTTGAAGGGTATCTCTAAGAGCGTAGTTTCCAGATCCTCCTGTGGAGCTCAGAAAATTAATGATGTTGCAGAATTGCGTGCCAGAAATCTCTGAAAATTCATTGAAAAAGGGTTTGCCAAGTGTGCGATGTCTGGTTCTAGCTAGTGCCGGGCAGTCACAGACAAAATGGAATACAGTCTGCTTTTCCTGTGAGCTGTTACAGCTGCGGCAGTGGGGGTTAAAAGGGGTCCACAACTTTGTAGCGTGTGAGCCAATTGTCCAGTGATTCGTGCTAATTGCTGTGATTCTTGCTATCTCGGTGTGAGTGGGCCCCCGCTCAATTATCAAGGCTTCGCCTGTCAATGACCAGGACTTAAATCAGGGTACCATGGGAGTCAAGAATATAAAAGTAAGCCAACCCATGTAGAGTTATAGAGAACTTTTATAGAGGGAAGAACCGCCGCTTATGGGTATAATCAATAAACGAACGCCAGACTATATTCGACATCATGACCTAATTCGCCTCAAATAAACATTCAAGCAATGTCCTAGGAAGAATTTCGCAGAACCGAATATAGAACTATAATTGCACTCTATTCGCGTAGCCGAAGCTCAAAAGGTATCTACAATACAACCCAAAGCCATGCACTGGCATTAGCCGTTTGGTAGCCTGTGCTAACATTTGCAGAAAGAAACGCAAAACCTTCCTGCATAGAAATCACTAGCGCTTTGAGAAATTCTCTAGCCGCGGCTCTGCAACTTGGCTTCATTTGCTACCCATAAACATTATCGACATTCTCAGACTGCAAAACCTTCAAAAATATGGCGCATGTCTGTCTTACCATGCTGGGCATCCGCCCAATTATCAAGGCCCATCAATGACGTTGTCTAATAAAAAGCCAGGGCAGAGCAAAGTACTGGTCTTATCGTAAACATCTTCAGATGACGCTACCGAAGGTTGCTACGATTTGATCAGTTACAAGTTGCCGGTCATAGGTGGCTGGACCACTAGTAGTCCCTAACAGGACTTAAATCATGGTATCATGGGAGTCAGGAGCCCCCCGGACCTCTGTCCAGGCCTGACTTGTAGAGATAGGCCCCCTTGTGGGAGCGTCATGGTGGCTGCGGTTTAAACCCAAATAGCGGGAAGGCTCTTCCTGTTGGTTTTGACCCAATGTAGAGTTGCAATAAGTACTGGGTGCTGTTACCCTAAGAACAATAAGAGGTCTTAGGTCGGCCTCGACTCATACCAGGGGTGGAACTTGTACCTCCAACACTGTTCCGAATTGGTATAAATGGATTGACGGAGAGCGACGATAAGGCGCATCCTTGCTCCCATGGATGTATGGGTATTCCGTAAACTTAAGTCTTTAAGACAGGCGTTTATGCTAAGCACTAGAGATTATGTCTCGATGCGAGTAAGTACTGGATGCTGTGATATTAACATCAGCAAGAAGTTTTAGATCGGCTTCCACCCATACCAAGGGTGGAACTTGTGCCTTCAACACAAGATCTGCTTATGTATCTCTCTGGAAGGCAGCAGAACCATGGCAAGGCGTAACTTAAGTCTACATGACAGGTGTTTACATTAAAACTTGGCTCAATGTCTCAGTGCGAGTTCTGTTGATTAAGTCATTCGTCTGGTTTTTTATTATAGGTGGGCCATATCTGGTCCGGATATGGTACAGGTTTCTAGACTGCTCCACCTAGAGGTGACAATAGTGTTCGAGAATTCTAACCTTGACGAATTCCATCGGGGAACAGACTGACTTCGGTAGAGGGACATCGAAGGTAGAGCCAAATCTAGCTAGCGCATCGGCTCTCTTATTCATTTTATGTTACTGTGACCGGTAATATTAAACTATGCGCTTATCTGCGTGATATTTTCCTATTTTCCTTGCACAGTTTTACTAGTTTAGAGGGCCAAGCTTTCTATGTTGTTTATGGTAATGGAGCTGAGGCTAAGTATCTTGAGTTTAGGTATCGTGTAGTCAGTTATAGCCTAAGCTAGATCCCTAGGCAACAGACCAAGAGCTTTGCTATGACCATAGGGTTTTGGGGACCAGTATCCAGATTCTCTGAGTCTGGTAGCACTACACCAAACGATGTATTTGAACAAGTTCAGGGGCAGTATATGGAGCAGCACGTCGATAGCTTCTGTCGGGCTCGATCGTAGCGCCCCTGTGGTACCAATTCTGCTAAGTTTTGTTATGTTGTAGGCTTTGCTTAAGGCGGGCCACAGCACGAGCAAGACAGTGTACATCAAGTGGCCCATCTTAGGCTGAAGTCCCACCTTTTGCTATAGGTGTTGCCGCAGACGTAGCAAGCGATGTATGTTCTCTTTACCCTGTGTTCTATGTTTAGTTTTCAGTTGAGCTTGGGGTCAAGGAGGGAGTAAGTGTTTCCTTGTTAAGACGTGGAAGCTTGAAAGGTGGTATTTTGTACTTGGTGGTACATAGAACTAGTTCACTTTTTTTTTCTTTATAATCAGGGGAAAATTAGGTAGCGAGAAAAGAGAGATACCGATGTACATTGGTCTTAAATGTATGAATGTTATAATGACTAGGATATAGAGAGCTCGACAGGTCATTCCATAAGCGAGTTGTACTTGTACGTCTTATGAACGAATCACGATATTTCCGAGTACGTCCGAAAGTAATCTTGAGGGTATACTGATGAGCATTGATAGCGAGACGGGTTTTACGAGTACGGTTGGGGCTGAATGCTACTGGCGATTTCAATGGAGCACAAAGTGAGACAGGAGACATTATCAGGGTTAGAAGTTAAAAACAAGTCTAGGTGTTGGCGGTATGACTGCTAACGCCAGGTATCCGTGTGGGCCCATTTATAATCAGGGTCAAGTTGTTTTCCAATAGAAGAACAGTGGCACTAGTTCGTAGCCAGGTACCTTGGAGAGTTGTGTGCGGGGATCTACCCGTATTTCACTAAGTGCCAAAACAGTTGGCCTGTATTTACAGACGTGGACGCACTCAGAAAAGTGGTATACGTAATATTGATGTCAACGAACTATATTGTGAAGAATCGCTACATCTGTAACGACAGCATAGCCTTGTTAAGCCCTCTTACGACTTCCACACGAGTTTGAACGCAGTCGGAAGTCTGAATTCATGGAATCTTGTCTGGGTACCAGCCCACAATGGGATCACGGGAAATTAAATCGTCGAGCTCATCGACTGGCCAAGACTCAGACCAGAGTATTTCAGGACCCGAACCTGCGTTAGCATTGCCTGTTTTCTGAGTTAGTTATGAGCATTACTGCAGATGGCATGCCTTTTCAGGTTAGCCTAGACCAAACGAATGTTTTGCTACATCTCTAGTAGGTCAGAGGCTTTCGAACCGCAGGCTGCTTACAGCCATTGTGATGGTGCAATATTTTAATGAGTAGTAGGCACATGCAAGGAGTGCATTCATTGCTGGTTCTTTGTCTGAGTGGTCGGTTCTGACAGAAAGAAAAACACTATCCACAACCGGCAGAATCAGATTATATTAATCATAGTTCCAGTAGGACTACGAGGGGTTTGAACTGTGCTATTTATTCGTTGGGAGCGCTTAATGATCATCTCTAATTTCCTTCCTAGTTAGATGGCGAAGTATCCTCAAATACACTGATCTGTAAGTATGTCTAAGTGCCTCTCACATTGTTGTTTACTTCATCCAGAAACATCAGTATTGTGGCTTTGCCTGAAATGATAATTCTATGAAGTTGACTCAAGCATGTCATCTAATTGTTTAGAAAGGATGTTCCTTTCAGAGGTAGAGAGCTTCCGATAGGGTTATCTATAAAACTAGCTGCCAGACTGGGTTTGTGTCCCTGGTATTTGTCAAATTGGCATGCAAAGACATACATCCGAACAAAATTTAGAAATCGGACTGTGCGCCAAACTTATAGAGCACTACACCCAATTTACGGTGCTCATAGTCGCCCATATGAGCAGCTTATACAGAAAACTATGGATTGATTTATGCCATCGCCTCTATAGAGGTGAGTGTGTGTGAGGACCCAAATCTATCGATTCGATGCCGTTCTCAACAACTCGACCTCTGCCCGTTCATTAAGTGGAGGATTTTGAAGATCTTGGCCTACACCCCTATAAGATCCAACTGATGCCAATGGTTGCCTCGTACGTTCTGCGAATGGGCTGAAAATCAACTGGAAGTTAGACCGAATTTTTACCGTCAAATCCTCTTCAGTGATAAGGCCCATTTCTGGCTTAATGGGTATGTTAGCAAGCAAAATTGTCGCTTTTAAAGAGAGCACAATCCTCACGAGACTCTCAAGACCCTATTATATGCCGCAAAATGTCACTGTTTGGTGCCGTTTGCATGCCGGGGGCATAATTGGCCCATTTCTTCTTTTTTTTTTTTTAATCTGAAGATGGAGCCAACATTACCGTCAATGGCGAGCGCTACAGGCAAATGATTCGCGATTGTTTGTTTCTCTGTGTCTATAACAATCGTCTAAGAGACAAATGGTTTCAGCAGGACAGCGCAACATGCCATACAGCGGGTCAAACCATCACATTATTGGGACAAAAATTTGGTGAGCGAATCATCTCAATAAATGGACTTGTCAATTAGCCGCCTTGGTCATGTGATTTAACTCCTTTGTACTACTTTTTGTAGGGGTTTGTCAAGTCACTCGTGTATGCTGATAAATTAGCTACAGTTGATGACTTAGAAGCCAATATTCGGCGCGGTATTCCCGAAATAAGGCCGACTATGCTGGAAATAATTGTACAAAATTGAACTGATAGGATGGCCTTCATAAGACGAAGCCGCGATGGCCATATGTTGTTTTCAGAGACTAAATGTTATAATATTTGCGAGATAATAAAGCCAAAATATTGATCATTTCATTTATTTTGCGTGTGTTTTATGTTCTATGCCGATACATTTAGGATAGGGGTGTGCTTCTCTTATGTCCACTGAGATTTTTTCAACTTGTTTTCTGCAGCTATAGACTCTGGATCGCCCTATTTTTAACTGTGGCCACTAATACAATAATTAGCTGCAGTCATACGGATTGCTATTCGGAGAAAATACTTTCGATATTGCACTCTCGATATGGCCGAGACAAATCCTTTGTAACTTCTTCTTTCTAATAGATGATCGTCTCTTGACTTGAAGGACTCTCTTTTGGTGTAATGAGAAGATGTTAACTCTTGAATTTTTGACCCTATCCACAGTGTTCATAAGGAATTGTATGGGGTCTGGGCTTGTCCAATTTGAAGGCTTCCGGGAAGAGCACCTCCTGGAAAGGTTTGTTGAGAGGTACAACGTTAGCGACCAAAACGATGATCTTCCTTCTTCCTTGTCCTTCGAAGCAAAAATTTGCCCTTTCCAGCGGTGTCAACATCAACGCGCAAATGGGTGGCTGAAAACGTCCTTCATATTGTTGTTTCAGTGTTTGTCGTTTGGGCTAACTTCTGTTCCTATGGCAGGACACATTATTTCAGTAATATTCATACGTGTATATCTGCGAGGTTAGAAATCTCTGTAAAAGAAAAACGTTGGATTTCCTGTCGAGAAACTAGTGAATCAGGAGAATTCGTATTTCCACTAGACCAATACACGCCTTACTGATTCGAGTTCTAGTCCTTTACCTATTTTATAGCTGAAGTGCCTTCGGTAGTTAAGTCGTGTATATGGGCAGCATGTTGATTCAACAACATTTTATCTTCTAACATCCCATTACAATCTATATCCTTGACATTTTCTGGTAAATTAACTTCAAAGATTCGTATCGGCGCGCAGAATGTGGGATGGGTAGCACCCTGAATGGACAGCACAATGCCCCTTTATTGATTTATAGGAAAGCTGATACCACAGTTAATCAACTTTACTGAATATAACATTCCAAATTCATCAGAAAAACGTCAAAATTCGATTCAACAATGAATGGACATGGTGTACGAGTACGTATACCGAAGCACCCTTTTGGTAGACCTATACAACTCGCGCAATCGGCCGAGTTGAAAACCATAAATTTCTCCCTTCACACAACTTTCTTCAATCGATTTCATATTAACCTTAATGATAATGGCCTCGGGGGAAAAGGGAGATATCAATCTATTTAAATTTTCTCTCTTCGTCATTTGGACTTTAAGAACTAGGACTTAACTCACAGTGGGGGCCATTTAATTATACCTATCGGCGGTAATCTTTTATGTTATCTTGATAAGGTTTAGAGCACCAGAAGTCTGTACAACAGATATACTCCACTTGTACTCGTACATATGTCCAATGGGAATTATTAGAGTGGGCGGTACACACCTTAATGTGGCTAAGAATGTGCCATGAATCGTTGTTATCGATATAAATAATTCTTTTCTATTATTTGTTTGTTTAGGGTAGAATTGGAATCCTTTGAATCAAAGGATGATGGTAAGTCAGGAAGTCATTGGTTGAAAAATTAATTGGTGGTTTAGTCGAAATAAATTGTCTTTTTCTGAGTTCTTTCGCTGACTAAGCACACATAGGACTTAGGGAAATGCTTCATTCGATTTATCTCCTCTTCCTGAATGTTCTATATTTGGCGCCAAAGACTATGACGGATTTATAGGCACTTGGTTGAGAAATTACAAGCGTCTTTGAGATCCCACTTGAACACTTGAAGCTTCTCTTCAAATTCAGCGTTTCTTTCACTTTATACCGTGGACTTTTAGGTCAGCTATACCATTGGTCTTCTTGAATTTCTGTCGCATATCCTACAATGCAGTCTAAAATCTCCGCCTTTTATTCGGAAGCATGATAAAGATTTGTGAAAGAGAGGAAGAGTCTGAACAAAAAGTAGCTTAGGTTCGAGTTCGAGAGTTGTCATGCAAATTCTCAAATATTTCCTAAGATTCAAAAAGGACAGAGTACGATGAGTCATATAATTTAGTTATTTGCTGATCCTATTCCTTGATTTCCGACAAGCTTTTCTTTTTTCATAGCTGTTTACCTTGAATTTAGGATCAGCAATTATAATACTGTGGATTCATGTGAAACTTATTTGCTTAGGAAACCTTTGAGGTTCATAGCCTAGATAAGAGCCTCCTTCCACCCTTCAGAGTCACGGACACGCTGTTTCCAGTTTGTAGGACCGAGCTGTTTGGCATCAACGATTGCTTTATAATAGAATTCAAAGCCTCTGACATCGAAAACCATTTGATGCGGCCCAGTCAGTGTTATCAACAGATCTTTCTCTTTTGACTTTTATTCACATAACCACTTTGTACAGTGCGTAGAATTCGTGCATGAGTCCTCTTATTCGTACATTTCCTTCGCAAATAGGAAGAAAAAAACGGACAGAGCATTTTTATTCGGAAGGCACCTTCGTCCAGAATTCGGCTCTAGCAACAAATGACTGGAACCTGACTTATAAGACTTTTTTTCAGAGCAGGATCTGTGTTCTTTGAATTAGAAGATATGACTCTAGTTAAAGATGTTCACTCCTACACTTTTCTATCTTTATGTCTTGAAGCTTTTGAAGGATCTGATGACGCACGAAAGACATCCAATGTCGGTGTTTGCCAAATCAATTAAATCATTATGGGTAGAAAGCTTCCAGATGGCGTTTGTTTTTTTTTTTAGAGGTGGTTAGGGGATATACAGTAGTCTCTTTCTCCACCGCGTTCATGTAGCTTTTACAGAAATCGTTTGAATAAATGATACTGCTTGTTGCTGGCGTGCCTAGACAGAGTCCAGTCATGACACCAATTGTGGCACTATGAGTACCGTATGTTGAGAGAGATCGAACCCTGAGATCTGTTTTTCCACTAGATAAATTGAACCACAAGTCCACTTATGGGTTGCTCTTTCGAAGGCATCCAGCTTTATCGTAAATTAATACGGAATCCATAACCAGAAATCCTATGCCAACAGTACCGAAAACAAGTGGCCACGCATGATGACAACGTGTCATCAGAGACTTTGTGGAGACCTCATACCAACTCATTTATCAGATCTATGGTAGCTAGAATTGCATATGCCTGATGAATCGAATCTCAGCATCGTTTGCTCGATCCACCAAAAAAGAAACCCCCTCATTGCGTACAAGATGTTGTCCTCCATATTGTGTGAACGTCTGAAACCCTTCGTCTACAGCCTGATTGGCACCTATCAATGTAGTTTCAGGCTAGGAAAGTCCACAATCCACCAAATTTTCACACTCCTGCAAATCGTGGAAAAAACTTAAGAAGTCCAAATCGACACCCGTCATCTTTTCATCAATTGCAAGGCCTCATATGACAGCATTTATAGAGCCGAGCTCTGTATATAGAGTTTGGTATCCCTCCGCCTGTGCATACGCTCGCTGCTCCGTCGAAATCGGTAACAACTTAACCGAGACCTTTGATGTCAAAAAAAGTTTTAGTTTTGGACTAGGTGACGTGCTGTCATGTGACGTCTTTAACATCATACTTGACCGGAGGCACAGTCTTTCAAAATTCTGTACAACTACTAGCATACACCGGTGATATTGACATAATTGGCAGAACTTAGCGGGCTGTAGGTGGTGCCTCTGCTAGTATTGAAACAGAAGCTGCAAAAATGGGTTTAGTGGCAAATGAAAACAAAACCAAGTATATGATGTCAACAAGATGGGACAGCATAACATCAACGAATTGGACAAAAGGCCATAGTCGGCAGCTACTTACATATGTATATCTTCGAAGTATTAAAGGACTTTTTCTGCTCGGCTCTGCTATAAATTTTGCCAACAACACCTCTCTATAAATAAAACGAAGAATCACTCTTGCCAATAGCCGTTTCTTTGGGCTAAGGAAGCAATCGAATAGGAAGACCCTTCTTCGAACAACTAAGGTCTGTACAAGACCTTGATCATCTCAGTTGTACTGAGCGGTGAGGCATTGATTCTATCGAAAGTGTATGAAGACGAAGACGAAGACATTTCATTGACTTTGACGGAGAGGAGAACATTCAACGACGAACTATAGGAGCTGTACGGCGACATGGTGACATAGACGAAGTAAGAAAAATGTGCAGCAGTTGCCTGAGATGGCCATAACATGTAGAGAGAATGGATACCAATAATCCGGCCCGCAGAGTCTTCGAATCTAACCCGGACGAACAATGTAGTAGAGGAAGACCTCAATTTAGGTAACGCACATAAATAGAATGGGGAGCTCAACCGACTTGGAGTGCTCAACTGAAAGCAGTTAGCTAAGGATCGGGCTAACTGGAGACGATTGCTAGTTGAGGCACAGATTCACCCCGAACTGTAGCAAGAACCTAAATAAAGTGCGTAACACCTAAGGTACTTCTTTCTGGAATAGATAGTATGGTACTTTGGAATGTCTCTATGCCATGCCACCCAACAAGAAATGTTGAAATGCTCACCAATGAACCGTCTCATTACGAGATGAACGACAGTATACGGTCGTTGCAGATTGTATCATGTTTTCCTTTACCCATGACTTCTTGATACCTAAAGCCGTACTATCGTACTGTCGTACTATCTGTTTTAAGACTGGATTGAGGAAAGTCTCGGTGTATAAATCTGGTGCAGTTCTGGAAAATTTCGGAGATTCTGTTCCCAGGTCACACGTTCGCTTTGTATTTTCATCATCAGTGTCAAAACCCGAAGCAGTCCATAGGCTTATAGAGTCCGTAAGATGATGGAATCGGCCTAAAATTCATTGGTTTCTACCAGAATTTTTCATAGTGTAAAGGTTCGGTGTATTATCGATTTACGAAGACGAGAGATACACTGATATTGTCTCTTCCTTACATTAAAAAATAATTGCTGCAAATAATTTTCAAGTGTGGTCCGGTGCAACCGTATGAACTGATTCTTAAATTCAAAGAACGCAACTTCAATTGTCTTAAAAACTTTATTTTTTCTCCTTTAAATCGTCGTGAAGTAGGTGATAAATGTTGTCCAGACAGTGACCGTCAGACCCTTTTGGGTTCAGTAAACAACACTCTCTCAGCGATTAAGAACTCTACGATTGCTTCATCTCTAATTTGCTTTGTGTCCATTATTTGGCAAAATACAACATGTGCGAGTCTTCTCGGAACATATTGTTGACGCAGCATTCCAATGTCGTCGTCCCACGTTTCGACTTCATGGCTCACATGCTGGCCGCATCAGTCGAATGCACGGAAAACTTTAGTAACACGTCTTCATCTGATATCGCACCCCACTTCTTAAATATGAGGATGTTTCTGACGAACGCCTACCCGATGTCATAGTCACTCGAAAATCTTTCCAAGCATTCCATCATAGTGTAGTCGCTTGCAGCTTGGTACAGTCGTTGGTCGCTCATGTCGTCTGGCGCTCGTTCTGCGCCTGATGTTCTGTCTGATACGCACGTGGCTGGGATGACGTCGAGGTTGAATCCTCAGTCGGCTCTACAGTTGTAGGCATTTTACACGCACTCGTTCCTCATGTTGGGATGCTGAAATATGTACATTTACCGGTGCGTTGCAAAGTTCACTTCGGTTTAGCGTATTTAAAAATATGTTTTTGGCTCATTCGCGAGATGGAAGTGCGTCACTAAACGTGTCATTCATTATTTCGGAGGGGAAATCGGTTTCTTCTTCATTCGTTCTTCGTCTATTGTCATGTTGTGGACATTAGGTCTTCATGGTGTAACTGGAATTGATGGAAATGGTTGAATCTTCTGAAACTGGTATTGTACGTACGATGTTTCCGGGGTACGCGATCTTGATACGAACTTCTGTGCATAGTATTTTCCGGGTGTATGTGGGATATGAGTTTGAACTACTGAAAGTACGGGAATCTCTTCTGTGGTTGGTTTACTAAATACCAAGGTTCTGGCAAGGTTCAGGACGATTCCGGCTTTTTCTAAGAAATCAACGCTTAACAGCGTTACTTTGTTTCTGGAATTAGGGTGTACCCTGACATCAAGTTCCTTCGACCGGTTTCCCACAAGAACTCGAGTATTCGCTCTTAGAAGAATTACTGACTGTTCAATTCCCTCTCCTAATGCTACCTCTGCCGCTACGTTGCAGAAGGTATGTCCCGTATCTATCAGGAGATCGTAAAGCGCCGAGCTTGCTACGCTTGTTCGTGCCGCTATATCGATATAGGCGATCTATAAGCCTTTAACTTTAATGTCTATTGAAGTAATGTTTCCCCCCGAAGTGGCTTGTAGGGCGCTGAAATTTCCTCCAGGTGTGGGCGCTAATTTTGAGTAGCATTTCGATAAGTTTCTCTTATAAACGCCTCGTTGTCCTCAACCAAAGCATACAATTTCTAGATTTTGGGGCTATAGCCGTGCCTGGATCGCTTGAAGTGTTCAGCACTCCGCTTTATGTCCTTTGCATCGACAGCTGCTCCAATTGCTCCTGCTTGTGTTTATACACACATTCGTTCTTAATTGGCATCAAGCCCCTGAAACGAATTTGAATACTCCTCTGCTGACCTCCTGTCCTTGTTGTGTGGGTAATCGGTTTATGTATCTTTTTGTGGAGCGCAAGCGCTTTGGAACTCTGTTTTAGATGGTTACGCAATACGGTTAAAAAAATATTGGAAATGACGATAAGCAAGTTCATGATACATATATGTAGGAGCGCCTACGTTATATATTGGAAAGATAGAACTGATATTCCAGTTGGAGGGCATACTTTTAGCCTCTAAGGTGCGAAGGTGCGGAAAATGATGTGCTGCTTGCTCCGGACTAGTTCATCGACCAGAGTTGAGTTTTCTCCGAACTTACTCTCACTCCTGTCCATCCAACAGCTGGTGGAAGTCCTTCTTAAATATTTCTACAATTCTTTGAAGATTGTTAACAAGACTCCCACAGATGGTCTATTTTATTAGCTGTTTGACCAGCCAGATGCCACAAAGTCAGTGAGTTAGAAGCCATTTTCCGTTCTGGAATCATAAAGGCTCAAATCACTCCATCAAAGAGGTTTTCCTTGCCGATTTAGACATTTTTTTAGTACTCTGAGCAGATTCCGAAGGCCCAGCACAAAAAAACAAAAACATAAAATGCTCTCTGGCGTAGTATTCAGTTTCATCGGTACGTTATGTATTTCAGTGAATTTTCGAAATATAATAATTCCGACGCAAAGTGTTTGAAAATTTTTGAACTAGTAAAAGCACCTCTTTACGGTTTCCTTGCGAGATGGGTCTCTTATTTTTATATCCTTATGTTTTCCAAATTGCATTACGGAGCCTATAGTATGCCACTCCAAAATGCACTCGCAACATCAATAGAATACTTGTGCAATGCAATTCTAATTATACGAGTACCTACCTATCTGCCCCATTTCATCTCCTTAGAACTTCATGAAGAATTTACAAAACTTTTTTGGAAAGTGCTTGAGTTCCTTAAAAAAAAAAACACCATACCTAAGTCGACTAACAAATTATTCAATTCCCAGGAAAAAGGAAAATTTTCTCTTACGAAAAATCAATGAGTATCTCCTTTCTGGAATTCCTTGAATTGCTGGCACCACCGGCATGAGTTTTCTAATTTAACGTTCCATTGGCAACATACTCGTACTCGGTACTCGTATACATTTCAGAGAAGCATTCAACATTGCAATTGTGGAAATTATTTGCTCAGCTTGCATTCCGTTTCCGATTTATGGGAGAGTTGGTGTTTTTCTGTCTATTATTTTGCAGGGTGAAAAATACGATGGCAGGAAGGCGGATGTATGGTCATGTGGTGTCATTCTGTATGCTCTACTTGTGGGTGCACTGCCATTCGATGATGATAACTTGCGTCAACTGTTGGAGAAAGTGAAACGCGGAGTGTTTCACATACCGCATTTTGTGCCGCCCGATTGTCAGAGCCTGTTGCGGGGCATGATTGAGATAAATCCTGAGAGGAGATTAACTGTAAGTATTCGCATTTGAAATGGATGTGAAAAGAGGGAACGACATAACATAGACAATCTTTTTGTGTGCAGTTGTCGGAAATCAATCGACATCCTTGGGTGACGGCCGGGGGTAAGGGTGAACTCGAACTGGAGTTACCTATGATGGAGGTGGTGCAGACACATGTAATACCATCGGCGTCTGCAGTTGATCCAGATGTTTTGAATGCCATATGCTCTTTGGGTTGTTTTAAGGAGAAGGACAAACTCATACAGGAGTTGCTGAGTGCTAAGTATGACATAAAAATGCTTGTCACCTTTGAACCTGTGATATGAACTCTGCTTTTGTTTGCTTTTGCTATCTATTGCCCTCTTTGCAGTCACAATACGGAGAAGGTGATTTATTTTTTGCTTTTGGATCGGAAACGACGGCGTCCTGCTTTAGAAGATGATGAGGAGTTAGCAAAAGCCCGCACTGAAATGGATACATTGGATCCGCCAAGGAAACGTTTAGACACATGTCGATTGAATGGAACGAATTCACCAACTTATGGACAGATTAGTGAGGGATCACCATTGACTCCAAGGAGACAAGCTTTCAAGTATGTGTTTCAAATAGATTTCAATCAATGTTATGTAATTCGTTTCTTTGATAAACATTTTTGTATTGACAGCTTCCGGTCTTATAGTAGTTCAAGAAACCATCAGCGTCGCTCACCAACTACGGTTTCCTCTGTACGTTCATCATCATATCATAGTCCAACGAGGTGTAGTTCACCAATTAATTCCTCACAGCCGAATGTTATTTCAAGGCCGTCCTCACCAGCACCGGGCTCACATTCATCGCGACATTCGTCTTACACCTCATCGGCACAACCATCAAATCCTAATCGAACGCCACCTCAGTCGTCGGTTGTTCCATGTCAGGGTAGTGGTAGTAGTCCAACACCAGCAGCAGTTGCCGCTGCAGCAGCTGTATCAGCAGCTCAAGCGGCGGCGGCCCAAGCAAATGCACATCATCGCGCTAATTCTGGCCCAACAATTGCCATAAGCGTTTTCCAAGATCCTGAAGCCAATAGTGGTAAGTACCAGTTGATATTGTACGAGTACATCTGCATTCATCCTTTCATATCTCTATTTTCTACATTTTTAGTTATGAATCCAACAGGATCACCTCTTTTGAATAATAGTTCACCAGTAATGCCCGGATCAGGGTGTAATTCGCCTGGTGGCCAACTGTGGAAGACTCGGTTAACGAATATTAAAAATAGTTTCTTAGGTAGCCCTAGGTTTCATCGAAGAAAATTACAAGGTATGTGATAATTTTTTTGGTTCTAAACCATTAAACCATTTTACTAATTATTGAGAAAGTTTCTGCAGATGAAGTCCATTTAACGCCGGAATCATCGCCGGAATTAACGAAACGATCGTGGTTTGGTAATCTCATAACAACGGAAAAAGACGAAACTTTTACAATACTAGTTAAAGGGAAACCAATAGCGACAGTCAAAGCACATCTTATTCATGCATTTTTGTCCGTAAGTATTAATAAGAAATATTGACAATAAATACCTGTCATTCTTGGATACCATGTAAATCACTTCAACATCTACGATTCCTCATGTCTCTGGAGTTTCTCAAAACCAGTACTATTTAGGTCATCGAAAACCAGCTTGTAAAATTCTCGTACCTAGAACTCTTTGCCACCTGGCGCGCACCGTAAGGCAACAGATGAGGGAAAGATTATATTTCTTTTGACCTTACAGTAATATTATACAATGTTCATCGAGTCTTGAAGGAAGGCTCAAGTCGGTGCACTGGAATATTTAGCAGGCGGAGCCGGTAATCACTTTCTTTTGATTTAGTTCAAAGTGAAAAGTGGGCCTCTTCTACGTTGTTATAACCTTAGTTTGTAGCCCTCACAACGGAGTACATGTTATATGGGCTGCCTCCATTATGGTGTCATCGTGCCAGGGAAACCAGCAGCTGCGGCTAAAGTCATAACTTTGCAAGCCTATTCTTAAAGCGTAAACCTTGTCATCTTTCCTGATCGAAGACCAGCTAAAGAGTCTAGCGTCTTGCAATATCCCAAACTGAGTCAACTAAGATAGTTTTGACTTTGATTTATGCCTTGGCCATAGCGAAGATGTTTGATATTAGACATCGAGGGAAGAACGAAAGTATTATATCGTAGTTTCACAGTTTCTTAAAGTTGGATGCCACTGAAGTCTTGACTTTGCAAGCCTGTTACCTAAACTTTTTCATCTGGTAATTCTACGTTGGCCAGGGCTTAAATGTTTGACATAAGACATCGAAGGAAGGCCGGCGCTCAAGTGACTCGTCAAACTAACTTTTCGGTACAATTTTTGGTATAGCATAATGACCAGGAAGCAAGCAGAAGCCTAGGTAACTCTGTATAGCTAGCTCACGTAGGAATATGTCAAAATCTTTCAGTGTCCTATTTGCTGATATAGACGACAATACTGACCCTCAGTAGTGTATTTTCGACACCTAGTTGGGGACTGATGGAGAGCCAAAATTTCGGCCTGGAAGACAGCCGAGCTTCTTGTCATTAAAGAAGCTTCCGGCTTGAGGTATTTTGAGTAAAAATTAGCAGAGATTTGTTCCAATTTACTTACCATTGTTCTTTGTGGGAGATAGTTTATCTTGAGTCCTCTATTGAGCGTTAGCCTTACGTTGCAATTTATATTTTTACCGAGAGTGTAAAATAGCAGTTGGCATAGATGTAGATTAGTAGATAGTTATCTCAGTGAATGTCCTTAATTAAATTTATGCATTTCTCTAGGAGAAATGTACAGTTAGTGCATTATGCTGCAAGCCCTTTATGGAGCCTCTTGCAGAAATAGAGAGCAATTTGAGATTTTCCAAATCACTTAAATGTGTTTTTGTTCTGGTAAACCTCCTGTCTATGCTGATATACCTGGATCTGACGCTGCTAGCGAGGAGTAGTACAATAAAAATTTTGGTTAGACTAAAATTACGATGACGACTTTCAGTTTAGGCGAAAAATTTGTATTGCTCTGCACTGAAGTACTCGTAGATAAGAAGCATAATTTCTATGCTTTCCAGAAATTTCTATCTCCAGAAAAAATTCATTGAAGACTAGACTCTAGAGTGGTAGATAGATAGCAATTCTTCTTCTCAATGTGCCATATGTAGCCTTGAGTAATCTGTTCTCCAATGTGTGATATATGATGCAGCATTAAAAATATTAAGCCCTTTAGGAGCGCCTGTGAAAAAATGCTTGCTTTGCTTTTCAAGCCTCATGCGTTTTTTATTCTTATAATTAGGCTATGCTGCAGGGGTTATATGAGGTACCGATGTGCATTGGTCTTAAAAGTTTACACGTTATAACGACTAGGAAATATAGAGCTCGGCAGGGCATTCCATAAACGAGTTGTACGGCTTAGGAACGAATCACGATATTTTAGAGTACGTGCGAAAGTGGGCAGTGATCAGTTATGGAACGAGACGAGTACTACGGTTGAAAATTTGAAGGGGCGCAATGCTACTGGCAATTTCGGCGTAGCACTGGTGGTGCAAATAGCGATAGAAGAAGGTGAGACAGGAGACATTAATTCAGTGTTCGATGGTGTCTATTGACTGGGTGAAATTAGCATCCCCTATGAGTTTTATCGCATGGTTTTGAATCCCATCTGGCAGGTGTAGACATGTTTTAGGATCACCTTATTAGATGTGTGGAAATCTAGACATTTCGAAGCATTTTTGGCGACATAGAATATGTACGAGTATGTAGTCATTCCAGCACAGGTTGTCATTGACGCACATACTGAGAATGGAAAGATTTTTGGTTTCGACGATGCAAGTGTCGTTCATGAATATTGGTTGGGTGTTTAAATTTCGCTTTAACAAAAACAGAAATCATTGTGCTTTGGAAGCATTCAACTCTACTCTGTTGATAGATACCCAATTGGTTATGCTATTAATTTTGGAATTTAATGCGTATAGGCTGTCGTTCCCCTTCTACAGCCGAAGACTAGGAATACTGTCATCAGCGGAGGAATATATTGGATTAGAAGTAGCGGATAATAGATAATTGATGAAAATTTAAAAAGACCGTCGGAGACAAAACGGAGCCCTGGGGCACACCAGCTGAAACCATCCAAAATAACTTGAATTGAACATTCAAAAAGGTAATTTCTAAGCACTGAAAAATATAGTAGTCGTTCCAAAATGCACACATTTTTGACAAAAGATCATGATGCCAAACTCTGTAAAATGCGTTAGAAATATCAAATTCAACTATCTTGCTTTCGCCAGATTGATGTACCCGTTGCTACGAAAACCGTAGCCGGTCATTGAGAAGTTTTCGTGTTTTGAGATATTTAATGACCTGACGGCTTACTAGTATTTCCATGACCTTGAAAAAAAAGAGTGTATGTGCAATGGTTCTGTAGGAGGAGAGAGAAGAAGATTCGCCTTTTTTTCAGGGATGGGCTGGGCAAATGCTGTTTTCCATCTGCTCAGAAAAAGTCCTAAAGAGTAGGCTTGATAGAAAAGCTTACTACACTCTTCAGAAGAAGGGGAGATATACCATCTGGCCCAGTGAATTTACGAATGTTCAGATTTGTAAGTACTCTGGCGTATACTAATACGAGTGCGAAAGTAGATTCGTCCCATTGAAGATTCGTCGCACTCAAGTGTAGGCGGAGACAAAGCACAACCTGGAAGTGTTGAGCTGACCGCAAAGTGTGCGGCACGCAGATTGGCCTTGTATAAAGAGTTGACAGCTGGAATGTCATTATAAATGAGCGTTGAAATGGAGGATAAGGCAGAATTTCAAATATTTTTGACGAACGACTAAGAATTTTTACCATCGAAAAATACTTCTTTTACCCGGACATCCTCTTTACAGCTCGACTCGTAGCATGCCTTTTCTTTTGGTCGGATACTCTGAATTCGTTGAGGGATAGAGGATCTCATTCCAAAGAGAATAGTGTCTGTGTTCATGTCAGCAGCAGCGTCTAAGTAGTTATTGATGAAACATAACTACCAGTTAAAATTCTTAAAGATGAGTTTAAGTCCGCTTCACTAACTGTGTACGGTTCATGTACGAGAAAGTAACTGATATGACGCAATGGTCCGACGAGCCGAGAAGGGAAAGCACATCAACAGTGTACCTATCAGGATGAGAAATCAAAAATAAGTCCATAGTGTCTGGTACTCGCGTGGGTTCATTTACAAACTGGGTAGAGTTCTTTTCCACAGCATATTCAATTCTTTGTATGGAGTTGGATAGTGCATAGAACTCGTGAAAGGTCGAATTGCTGTCCAGTTTGGGGCTTCTGTAAATAAAGCAGTAGTGGATAATTTTCTTACGAAGATGGAATTTTAGTCACATGAAGTTGAATTCCGGATTGAAACATGGATCACACTGTGGTTGAGTTTGTACATAATTACGCAAATAAATGGCAAGATCGCGGTGGGAAAAGAATAATGGCACTAGTACGTAGACATGTAGCTTCAGATCTGTGTTATCTGGAAGGTGTGGGCGGGAGGTTTATCTATGCCAAAACAGCTGGCCTATATTTCCAGGCGTAGATGCATACGGAGAAGTGATTAGTTCTTAGTCCGCGAATATTTGCTGTCCACTTTAAATTCCCGAGCCATTACAAAAAACAAACGCCAACGATACTAAGCAAGGCTGTGAAGTGAAAGTTCTGATGTTAGTTTACCGAATCATATTGTTGTAGGTAGGTGTTATGTCCTTGCAACAACAGAAAATAGTGCACAGAATAGGAAACAGAATCGGTCATGGTCTTAAGTCTTTTAATGATGTGATTTCGAGTTATGGGACAAAGACTAGCACACTGTATCGAATTCTCGCGCTTTTCTTTTGAATCCTGAATCCTATTACTTCAGCACTCGTCAAACGCTTATGTGATGCCGATGACAGTCTTAGCTATGCATTGGTTGTTCCTCAATCATTTTCACTAGAAGTTCATATTGCGCTTTGTTTGTCCAATTGGAGTGGCCCCTTTTTTTTAGAATACTTGTACAACAAATTATTTTTTTTATTAAAAACAAATTTTCAAACCAAGAACTATTATTTTCTAACATGTTGCTTCCCTTTCAGCACAATTTTTCATTCGACTAAAAAGTGACATTTGTTTCGTTTCGTTCGAAAGTAGGAATACAGTGAATGAGAAATGGACAGTATCGGAAGGTACCGAGACAAATCGAATGTCACAATACCGATTACTCCATTGCTTGATATATGACTGAGTTTGGCGTCATGCTCGGTAATTTGTTTACTTGGAATTGATAAATCCCTTTCTTGATGAATTAGAAACAACCTTTCGGAAAGATGTTGTTGGAAGATTTTTTCGACGGTTGTAAGGCTAATATCCAGAAAATAAATGATGATGTTCCTCAGGGCTCCTTTCTGTCTCCGACAGTCTTTATAGTTCTCATCTTCGAGCTTTTGTCTGCTACTTTCGATTCAATACATTTCTTTGCTGAAGTCCCAGCTCTTCGGCTGTAGAAAAGAAACGGCTGGGTATGTAAAGTTCACTTAATTCCGGTATCCACAGCATTACAAAACGGGGAACCGCAAGTGGACACACTGCTCTCTGTTGTCGTTTAAGTGAAATTTAAACATCTAGCCATTATCCACTTTCAGACGTAATCTAAAATATCGTAACTCTGTCCTAAGCCATACAACTCGCATATTGCCGATATACGGCCCAGCTGCCCCAAAAATTGAATGGACTGACATAATTTGACATTTGCTCTGATTCACTGACATTTACACACTACAATAAAATATTTCTTTGACATTTTACAGATGGCGGAACTCTCTCACAGTGTTGTATCGCCAACTTCCTTCCGTGTTGAATATAAACGAAATGGTAATGGTCCTGTTATGTTTCAACGACATGTCAAATTTCAGGTATTTCCAATCAATCAATCCTCAATATACCAAAGAAAGTGAAATTATGTATATTTGATATTTTAGGTGGATATAAGTGCCATATGTAAGCAAGGTGATATTGCAGATATGTTATTTGCTTTAACATTTACATTATTATCGGGTAAGTGATTTAAATTTTAAGTCATCAATTCAACAAATTGGAAAATGTAAGATCGTGTTTCAGGTAATATTCGACGTTTTCGACGAATTTGTGAACACATCCAATCCCAAGTGTGTTCGAAGAGATTTCCCGGCCCAAGTAGTCCACCAAATATCCCAACAGTCACTCAAGCTGTATCGGAAAGTTCCTCATGTGGTTCCGTGTCCAGTGAACGATTGTGTTTTAAAAGACAAGTTAGTTATTGACTCTGTTCGATCTATCAAAACAAATTTTTTAATATATATTTCATTTTTATTTTGACACAGATTGAAAATGAACTGGAGAGTGATAATATTTTTACGTATAAATCTGGTAATGGACGTCGTGCATCGACAGCGAATAATAATAATGCAAATCCAGATATTCCTGGGAGTCCAATTGCTGTGAGATCAAAGTAAGTTTTGACAAATGTCAGTATCGTCACTTGCCAAATAGATAATTGTGAAAATCTACGTCACAATTGTCACAAATTCATGTGATTGTTGTTGTTTTTCGTAGATTTTCACAGTATGGAAACGATTATTTGATTATTTAACTGACACTAAGTTGACATTTCGATTCGCATATGTCATTCAAATGTCACCGTATAAAAGTAAAACGTCAGATATTTTGATGTCATTTTCCAAATTTTGATTGCCTTTCAGTTCTGAATCTGCTGAACATGACCGAAATCGCGATCATCAAAGCGAACAGCGACAGGCGCAAACAATGTCCGGTAGTGCAATAGCATGAGAATTATTTCTCTGATTTAGTTCACCTTTTGAATTATTATTTTTGAAACCGAATAAACCAGATTACAGCAACAGTACCACAAACATCATTAATAATAATACCAATGGCATAAGCGATAAAAATTTGATCACTCACAATGAGAGAAAGTCCAACACTAATAATAATAATAATGTCAGTAAACGATCTAAAAAACGTACACGAATCCATGATAGTAATTTGGTGCATTCAAAGCATTTGCGTAAAATACCTGGACGTCGTCATTACATCGCTACTGCATGTATGGATGCACTATCTGAAGATGGAAGTGATTATAGTAGTGCATCAGATATTGCATTAGCTCCAATCGATATGATACAGAATTTAAATCAAAGTAATTATACAAATCGTATGAATACCGCACATAGCCGTCGTAAAAAACATCATCAAAATCAGCAGCAAGAGAAGCAAATGCAACAACGTCAGTTGCAGCTAAAGCTACAGCTAAAGCAACAACAACAACAACAACAACAACATAAACATAAACAGAAACATAATCTAGTCCTTAATGCTTCCATTGGCTTTGTGCGTTTTTATTATTTTTATCTCCTTCTCATATTATCTGTAACTATTGTAATTATAATAATTATGATTGCCGCCAATTTTAAAAGTATTAGTAAAAATTTTTATACGCCCACCACTATGACCACACCCACTATGAATACACTTAGATGCACTCAGAATCAGATTTCTACTAATTCACCTATAATTACTACAACTGCAACTTCAACTAAAGCCAGTTCATCTGCTCATGATATGGGTAGCTGCGCGAATTTACAAACACCAGCTAAAGATGGTAGCAGCTATAGCGAACTTTTACTACGTTTATAGAGAGGAAAAAACAAAAAACAAAAGTATTAAGAAAACAAAATTTACTATATTAAAGTATTGGTTTAGGTTTTTTTTTTTTCTTTTAAATCACAGGGTCTCTCGAAGGTGTGGGCGCTTTTTAAATCGGTAGCAGAAAAGCGTTAAAGTGCTTTATTTTTTGATTAGGAACTATTAGCTTTTAAATCGTTCTATCTTTCTCAACAATTCTATGCTTCAAAGAATCATTGTCTTACATTTTTTTTTGGACACTGATTTCCACTGATACTCTAAGAAAAACCACTCTCCACCGCTTTTTAGACAAAAATAAATAAATAAACAAAAACCAATGCTTCAACTCCATCTCCGAGTTACCCTGTAATATATAAAATTTATCCACTAACTTTATCCATACAACAACAAAAAAAAATCGCGCTATTTGGTAGCGAATATATTTTATATACCTTCTTATCTCTTTTGCATAAAGCTTTACAGACGGAAAATGTTTAGAAAAAAAAAAACAAAAAATATGCAGGACGATCATAACAAAAAAAAATATTTGCAAATAAAATCCATTTAATTTTTTACAATAAAAAAATATATTTATACCCTATGCCATTGTAATTAAAAAAAAAAAAAAACACACACACTTAACCTTAACCAAAAATAAATTTAATTTAAAAAAAAAAAACATCAAACTAGATTAAAATGAAAGATTAAAACGCCTACGAAAAAAAAACAACAAAAATTCATAAAATACCAAAGAAAGAAAAAAAGATTAAATTAAAAATAAAATAAATTGAAAATTGTTAGCTTTTTTGAATAAGATTGTAAATTAATAAAATTAAGCAAAAAAAAAACAAAACACTAAAAATATAAAAATGATACTTTTGAACAGAAAAAAGAAGAAACAAAAAGAATTACTGTCCTAGCATTAACATAAAACTATAAATATACGAGCAATTAACGTAACAAAAGAAATATCACAAAATAAAATAACAAAACACACACAAAGTTTGGAGCTAACCACACCATCTATGAACGTAGTAATTGTTCACAATTTTTGTTTATAAAATTCACTTTTATATGAATTACAATTTTATTTATTTTTTTTTTAAATTGTTTCCCTCATTTCTTTTTTAAGTTTTTAATATTTTGTGTTTTAGAAAAATATTATAAGTAACAGGAATATGGAAATAAGATAAAAGAAGATATTTGCGAGTATGCTCACCGATGGACTTGTATGTGTATATGTATATGATATTAATAAAGAAGCATTAATCCCCTTAACAAAAATATATATATAAAGAAAAACCGAAAAAAAAACAAAACAAAATATTAATATTATTATGATAATAAATTCAAATTTAATTTTGTTCAATTCATTGTATAATTTTTAATAGGTTATATTTGACAATATTTAAAAAGAAGAAGAAACAAAAGAAAAACAAAAAAACACCTTTTAAGTGAGATTAAAATGAAAATAATTTACAAAAAACAATTATTTATATTTTTTTGTTTAGTTTTGTGCTAATTGTTATATATATACATAATTAAAAAAAAAATATATATATTTTAAGCTTTTTTCAAATCACACTCGTTTTGCAATGCAGTTTATTATTGTGTTTTCCATCATGCATATCCGTTCGTACATGTTCCATACTACTCATGCGTATTCCGATGCTTTTGTCCGCGTTGATGTTTTTTCTAGCTTGTTGCTTGTTTTACGTTTTTATGATTTTGTTTGTGAGTTTTGACTGTCAGTTGTTTATGTGTGTTGATTATCAGTGGCTTAAGAATCACAACCGTTGTACGAGGGGCGTTCAATGTATTCTCGGTATCGATATGAAGGAAAATGCGAATTTAATTTAAATTGTTTTTAATTTTCAACATAATCTCCCCTAACATCAATGCATTTGTTACATCTTGAGATAAGCTTTTTTAAAACCTCAAAAAAATAAATTTCCTCTTTCTCTGCAAAATACCCATTTATTGCCGAGTTCTTCATCATCCGAAAATCTTTTTCCACGAAGACATTTTTTCAAATCCGGAAACAGGAAATAATCACTAGGAGCAAGGTCTGGACTATAGGGTGGGTGTTGGATTTATTCGAAACCACAATCTCGCGCAGCAGCCTTGGAAACTCGCGCCGTGTGAACAGGAGCGTTGTCATGCAGAAGCAACACACCCGCTGCGAGTTTACCCCGTCTTTTCTTTTTAATTTCCTCCCGCAAATTATGCCGTTTGGGTTTGTTGTGCTCTCTCTGACTCTTTTCAGTCGTCGAAGTTCCTTCATGATTATCGTACTGTTTCACAGTACACCATATGGCGCTCGATGTTAACTTATTGTTCACAATGTTCTCGGAAGTCGGTATTTCTCCCATTCTTTCCTTCAGAACTCTACGCTCTATATGAAAGCGTGTTGTGCAGATAGGAGATTCATCAAGCCCAAATATATTCAGATAAGCACGGAAGCAGCCACGTCCGGTTAGGAGCTAGCTGAGATAGAAATCCACTTCTTCGTCCGTCCATTTTTGGATATCCGGTAAAAGTCGATTCTCATTCTTCTCATAGATCCTCTATAACTCGCTAGCTAAGATATCCGCTGGTACCATTCCCGAAATTACACTTATAGCATCGTCTGACACCGTCCAATAAGCACAGCACACTCTCAGCGCATATGTATGGTTGACGGAGTTAATCATTCTTTCATAAGACTTAATTTTCACTAACGTTGGTGTCGCATACATTACTATGGACTGCACCACTCTTGTCTGGGTCCTCCAATATTCATCATTATTCTGTATAAAGTAACACTCACCCGAACAGCTCTTTCGCACGTCCTTTCAAGGTGTTCCTTGTAAGCGAGCCTAGTGTCGATCATCACACTTAGGTATCTGATCACCGGTTTCGACGTTACAACTTGATCGCCTACCTTGATGTTGATTGTTCCTTTTTTCTGGCGACTGCTTACTAGTACTGCTTCTGTGTTATTTCGGCGAGCTCTAACCTAACTGCATCCAAGTCTCGTTTTTCGGATACATTCCTTCTCAATGTCCTCTATTTCCTCCAGGTGTTTCGCCGCCACAACGATTGCAATATCATCAGCAAAGCCTATGATTTTTGCCTTGTTTAGGAATTAAAACCTTAGAACCCTGTTATACATAATGTTCCACATGATGGGACCTAGTACCGATCCTTGTGGTACTCCGCCAGATATGTGCTACTGTCGGTATCGAAGAGCAGAAACCGTTCTTAACATTATCTTAGTTAGTATAGCCGCGGCTTAAGTGGTAGTGTATTGGTTTATAAATCAGATAGTTCGGGGTTCAATACCAGCCGCGTCCGAAAGACATTCTTTTCTTCAGACAACTAAATTCACGTATGATGGGTGATTGCCTAGAATACAAGAACAAGTTCATTAATGTTGAATGCCACCCATGAGTCTTAAAATCTTTCGTTCTCTCTCTGTCTCATTTTCCTAAAAGCGTAATACGTGCTCAGGCATTTTAAGGGCAGTAATATCCACTTGAGTGTTAAGTTGTTCAGCAGGAGTTCATCGGGCGCCATTTCATCAGACAAAATTTCAATAAGATCAGAGCCGGTGAACAGGGTTACCAGCTCAGGCGCGTGTTGTACCACAGAACACTGCTTCTAAAACGGAAGATGGCTTTGACAGTGCAGCCCATGAAAATGAAGAATGAATCTCATCAATGCGTCTAGAGCCGAGATAGGCGTGCTAGAAAAAGCCCCCGTGCAGACAAAACAGACCGTTCTTTGGAGTCTGGTAAAAGCAGCAGTAACATATTTTCGTGAGAGCTTGTTCCACCGGACAACCGACACATGTGATATGATTGGCCTTACCATAGACGTGTAGATCCAGGAGATCATTCTCTGTGACATGCCCCATGATTTGCCAAGAGCTTGCTTTGCGCTGTCTTAGAGGCTAACGACGTAACATGTTTAGTTCAGAAAAGTTTATTAACCACGATGATACCAAAATACTTAGCTTCTTTGGAAAATCAGATGGTAATGCCTTTAAACACTAGATTCTGAAAGGATTGACTGAAAGCCCATTTCTAGTGCACTAACCGTCGATCACATCTCATCAGCATCTCAGACAGAGAATGCATTCCCAAAGCAGTTTTGCGCACATGGATCTCGATCATTCGATTCGCGAAAGTGTAGTCCTTTTTTACGATTTTCGGTATAAAGGCCACCCTCACCAGGGTTTTGCTATGAATGCCAAGTGGCAGGCTAGCAGTGAAGATTCTCTTCAGAGTTACTAGCAGCTGGTCTATATCTTCTTGTCACATGATGGGGTATATGCCATCGGTGCCAGGCGACTTGAGGCCATCAAAGGAAGCAACAGCATGTCTAATGGCCTCATACGTCACCGCAACCGATGAGATATACCATAGGAGGTAGTTGTCAGCTGGTTCTGATTAGGTTACCTGGGAAGTGAGCCTCAACCATGAGACGAAGAGTCTCTGCTTTCGACCAAGTGCAGGTGCTATAAGATTTTCTGGGTGATTCCCCCTTTGAGGACTTTGACTAGCCTACTGGTTCCGCCTTTTCGCAAAAGTCTTTATAAGAGGCACCCTTCGGAATCCGAATTACGAGTAGCTTCTTATATTGTTTTTGCTTTAATCTGTAAAGGTTCCAATCTTCCTCCAAATTAGTCTTAAGTGACCTCTTTAGAAGTTTTCTAGTGTCTTTACGAATTTACGAAGACGCTACAGATCTGCGTGTTCCACCAAGGAACGGGTCCTTCTAGCTTAGGGACTTGAAGTATTTCATTTCGCTGTTGGTTTTGAAAACGATCCCAATGGTCTGTTTCCTTCGGAAGATGGACACCATCAGAGAGTACGTGATTCCAATCCAATGCGAAGAAAAATACCACAATTAACTTAGGCTCACAGCTGGTGCCAGATAGTTAAGTTTCAGGCTTACTGGAAGGGTTGTTGGTTAAGGTTCAAGCATTGCAAGATTCGAGAAGAATAAATCTATTGCTCCACTATTCATCGAGGCATACTACTAACTCCGTTAAATCATTTGGAGCTGCTAGGAAAATCGTAACCTACATCGTCCTCGTGGGGCTTTAGAAGGCTGCAGGGATTCCTTTTTAAACCGTTTCGTCGCTAAAGGTCTCTGTTATGACTTCGCGTCCCTGGCAGGTTATTTTTCAGCACTGTTCCTAAACACTATTCATTCCCATTTTCATGACGCCTGCTGAATGGGTGTTCTATGGTGGAAATTATTTGCAGCCCAGCATATCAGTAGCTTGAGGACATTTTGGTTTTGTCGTCTCTGGTATTTGCTTAATGCTTTCATATTAATATATTACCTTCCGCACAAGACCTTTGCTGCTACGAGGTTTTAAGGCAACCGCATTCGGTTCTTAGTGAGCTTATCCCTTACTAAATGACTAGGATTGGAAATGATATCTAGAAAATTCGTCCACTGTCATTTGTAAAGTCCACTGTCCTTAAGAACTCCCAGTATTCGGTTATACCTGTTTCGGTTTTCTCCACTCGATAGATTCCTGCATATTTTCCTTACTTAGAGGTTGCTATGACTTCAGTTTTATTGTGTCCCCAAAGTTGTGTTGCATGTTTCACGTAGTTCTTTGAGAAGCAGCGAGAGTCGCCCATCGTCGTCCTTCTACTTGCGAGTTCACATCTCTACAAAAAAGAGCTCTTTTGAATATTTAATACTTGCCACCGTTGTCCTGGTGAGCAAAGATTTTATTCAAAATTTCCCCTAGACTGTGATTTTACGATAAAAAAAAAAAAACACAATTCAATCAATCAAATAATTCGGTAGTCCGAAAACGTTGTATCATTGTTCGATACTAAGATGAATCGTTTTTGAATCCGAAAGGGTGAATTCAAATCCCACTTGCTTGAGTCAGAGGAATGCTTTAGTTTCGCAGTTATTTGTTTTGTTTTTCGATTCCAATTGCCTTCACCAGGTTTATGGGTTTGTTTCACTTCCTCTGCGTGACTGCCTTAAAACAAATATGTGACTGGGGTTTAGAGTAAGTAAAATGCATGAAACGTATTCCGTAGATAAAAAAAACACAAACGCAGCCGTGCACAAGTTTTTTGCAAACCTAAAATTGATTGCTTGTGCATGAAAACACCTGAATGCACGGCAAAAAGCCACTACACTGACGGTCCTTATAGCAAGACCTCATGAAACCCACGTGTAGTGGTTTATCGGAACAAATACTACAAAACCTTGAATAGGCCATCGCTCTACATTTGAAGTCATTTCATAGAGCTCCATGCTTTAGGGGGAGAGCAAACATTCATAGTCTAAATAGTCCAGTTTGAGGTAAGATGATAGATTAGGCTAGATACGAGGGGCGTTCAATATATTCTCGGTATCAATATGAAGGAAAATGCGAATTCAATTTAAATTGTTTTTATTTTTCAATATAATCTCCCCTAACATCAATGCATTTGTTACATCTTGAGATAAGCTTTTTTAAACCCTCAAAAAAATAAATTTCCTCTTTCTCTGCAAAATACCCATTTATTGCCGACTTGAGTTCTTCATCATCCGAAAATCTTTTTCCACGAAGACATTTTTTCAAATCCGGAAGCAGGAAATAATCACTAGGGGCAAGGTCTGGACTATAGGATGGGTGTTGGATTTCTTCGAAACCACAATCTCGCTCAGCAGCCTTGGAAACTCGCGCCGTGTGAACAGGAGCGTTGTCATGAAGAAGCAACACACTCGCTGCGAGTTTACCCCGTCTTTTCTTTTTAATTTCCTCCCGCAAATTATGCAAAGTGGAAGCGTAGGATGTGGCGTTGATGGTTTCACCTCTTTTTTTGTACTCAATGAGCAAGATTCCCTTTGAGTCCCAAAAAACTGTGGCCATGAACTTCCCGGCAGACGGAGTGACTTTGAACTTCTTCGGGGGGTCTGTTCCTTTTTAATGCCACTGCATGGACTCTTGTTTGCTTTCAGGGTCATAGTGGTGGACCCATGTTTCGTCCCCAGTAACAATTCGATCCATAACACCGTCCGCGTTTTCACTACACATCTCCAAAAGCTCTCTACAGCATGCGATTCTCACTTTTTTCTGAGGCGCTGTGAGCATTCGTGGCACCCACCTTGCACTGACCTTTGAAAGGTTAAGATGGTCATGAAGAATGGTGTGAATGGTACCAATTGAAAGCTTGGTGATCTCTGCCATCATTTTCACCTTTATTCGGGCATCCTCAAGAACAAGTTTTTCGACTTCTTTGATGCTTTCTCCCGTACAAGCAGTAGCCGGGGCGCCGGAGCGGGGGTCGTCTTCAATGCTCTCTCTGCCTCTCTTGAACTCAATTGACCACTTTTGCACAGTTGATAATGAAGGTGCGGGACCCTGGTAAACAGCCACCATCTCTTCATGAATAGTTTTTTGACTTTTTCCTTGCTTAGTGAGAAATTTAATTACAGCGCGATGCTCAATTTTCACCATCATCGTCTCAGTTGCCATTATGATTCTGTTTAACTAGAGATAAAACGCGAATTAATAATCACATTTATATGAAATTTTACATGAATGTACTAAAATAATAGTATTACTTGATAAATAAGTCAATTTATATATACAACCACAGCTTCACCCCGATACAGAGAATATGTGGAACGCCCCTCGTAAATTCACATCAGGCTTGTCTGGAAGTTATACTAGGTGGGGTGAAAAGTAACCTCCTTGGGAATGAAAAAAAAAGTTTTTTTTGTTAAATGTTTTTTTATTTTATTCTATGTAGTCCCCTATACACTTATTCCAGCGATTTTCGAACTTCTTGATCTTGTGCGAAAAGTAATTTTCCGGAAGGTCTGCAAAATACTCCTCCGTGGCGTCGATGATTTCCTCGTGTGAGCTGAATTTTTTATTGATGAGCCGTCTTTTGAGGTTTGGAAAGAGATAATAGTCCGAGGGAACCAAAATTGGAGCCGTAAGTTATTGATTTTAGCCGTGGTTGCGTTGCTCTTGTGCGCCGGCGCATTGTCTTGCAAAAACAAAATGTTTTTCGCTTCATGTGAGGCCGTTTTGCAACGATTTCGGCCTTCAATCGCTCTAATAATGCACAGTAATACTCGCTGTTGATGGTTTTTCCTTTTTCGAGATAGTCCACGAAGAGTATGGCATGACAATTCTAGAAAACCGACACCATAACCTTTCCGACCCACCGAGCCTCCCTCGGCCGCTTCGGAGCACTCGTGCCGGCTTCACTCCATTGCCGGGCACTCATTCAGTTCTCTGGTGTGTAATAGTGGATCCAAGTTTCATCAACAGTTACCAACCGACGCCAAAAATCCGCCCGATTCCGTATCAGCAAGTCCAAACACTCTTTCGAAGTGCTCTCGCGTTCGTGTTTTTGGTCAGGAGTGAGAATGCGTAGCACCCAGCGGCAGGATAACTCAGTAATAATCTTTGTGGTATCTGCTACCTCGCGCACCTTCACTTTCTGGTCAGCCAACACCATTCTGGCAGTCAAGGAGGTCACTTTTCACTATTGTAAATCATTTGTAAGAGTCGCTTTTAAATATTATGAATTAGCAATACTTGCGGTATTTCGTTGATAGTCACCCTTTAAATATGGCAACATAGTATGCTTTCTTTCCTACGTTACTTGTCGTACTCAAAATAGTACTCGTACTTGTTTTTCTGTCGGAACACAGCACTCAGATAGAAAAGTGGTCGTTGCATGTTGTTTTTTCTGAAATTTCTGAGTCTTTCACAGTACCTACCAGCACCCACCACGTTAGCGTCGAGACCCGACATCCACAAAGATAATGCTACTCACTCTCACAAGAAGCGTCACAGAATTCCTTAAGCATGCCCAGCAGTCTTAGGTGCCACATTATAACGTCAGTAAGCAGCCTGCAGTCTTTGCTACTGACGGACATCAGATTGAGGAGTCACGAGATTCCCGAGCCAATGAAAGCAGTCACAGGGAGATCCACCGTAGGTTCGCCTTTGCACTGGTGGTGGAAATAGCGATAAAACAAAGTGAGACACGAGACCGTCGGTGTTCGAGGGTGTCCATTGATCAATAAGTTTTATCGCACGGTTTTGCATCCTATCTAGCAGATGCAGAGATGTTTTAGGAGTATCTAACCAGATGTGGGCGTTGTACTCCAATTTTGAGCGGATGAATGCCTTATATATTGAGGCCAGACCAGAGGGGGTAAAATATTTCTTACATCGCTTGAGGAAACCTAGACATTTCGCAGCATTTTTGGCGACATCAAATATGGGGTCATTCCAACGTAAGTTGTCATTGACACACATACCGAGAATGGAAAGTTTTTCGGTTTCGACGATGCAAGTGCCATTCATGGATAATAGCTGGGTGTTTAGATTTCGCTTTAACGACAGCAGACAGCATTGTGTTTTGGAAGCATTAAATTCCACTCTGTTGATAGTTCTCCAATTGGTTATGCTGTTGATATCGGAATTTAATGAGCTTAGCATACGCTGCCGTTCTCATTCTACAGCCGAAGAGCAGGGCCGTGAGTCCGGGAACGAATACGAAAAGCAGAGAGTACTGTCATCAGCGTAGGAATATATTGGATTAGAAGTAGCAGTCAAGAGATCATCAATGAAAATTAAAAAGAGTGTCGGAGATAGAACTGAGCCCTGGGGCACATCAGCATTTATTTTATGAATGTCAGACTTGAAACCGTCCAAAACAACTTGAATTGAACGTTCCGAAAGGTAATTCCTAATGCATTGAAGAAGAGAGTCTTCGATCCAATATGCACGCATTTTCGACAAAAGAGCCTGATGCCAAACTCTGTCAAATGCTTTAGAAATATCAAGTGCAACTATCTTGCTTTCGACAGTCTGTTGCTACGAAAACCGTACTGCCGGTCATTGAGAAGTTTTCGTGTTTCGATATATTTCATGACGTTGGAAAGAAAGGTCTGTAGGAGAGAGAAGATGATTCGCCTTTTTTAGGGACGGCCTGGACAAATGCTGTTTTCCATCTGCTCGGGAAGATTCCTAAAGAGTAGGATTGATGAAAAAGATTACGCAGTGGTTTTGCAAGAGTGGAAGAACACCTCTTCAGAAGAAGGGGAGATATATCATCTGAACCAGCGGATTTATGTATGTTGAGATTCTACACGAATGCGAAAGTAGATTCGTCCCATTGAAGATTCGACGCACTCAAGTGCAGGCGGAGACAAAACACAATCTGGGAGTGTCGAGCTGGCCGCAAAGTGTGCAGCAAGCAGATTGGCCTTGTCCAAAGAGCTGACAGCTGGAATGTCATTGTAAATGAGCGTTGGGATGGAGGATGAGGGGGAATTTCTAATGTTTTTGATGAACAACCAACAATTTTTACTGCCTTTGGGACATTGCAGTATTTTTTGCCTCAGTTTTTGGTCGTATTGGAATTTCACACGCTTAAGACAGGCGTTGCAGACATTTCTGGCTCGTTTGAACTTTTTTCGGTTTTCCTCTGTCGGGTTGGTCTTGAAGGACCGAAAAAAACATTTCTCTAACCCTGACGGCCTCTTTGCAGCTCGAGTCGTACCATGCCTTTTCTTTCGGTTTGATACTCTTCATCCGATGAGGAATAAATGATCTCATTCCAAAGAGAATGGTGTCTGTAATCATATCAGCAGCGGCATCCACGTCGTTATAGCGATAGCATAACGACCAGTTAAAATTCCTAAAGAAGCTGTTAAGTCCGCTCCAGTTGGCTTTCTCGTATTGCCATATGGTTCTTTTAGGAATCTTTTCTCTAACTGGTTCGTCTGTATACGAGAAGTTAGCTGATATAACACAGTGGTCCGATGAGTCTAGAAGGGAGAGCACATCAGCGGTGTACTTATCAGGGTGAGAAGTTAAAAACAAGTCCAGGGTGTTGGCGGTATGACTATCAACGTCTGATATTTGCGTGGGCTCATTTACAAGCTGCGTTAAGTTGTTTTCCGCAGCGAAGATCTCAACACACCGTCCTTCGGGTGTTTCTCTGTCCAGAATGTCGAAGCCACCCAGAATTGTGTATATTGAAGTCGCCCGTAATAATGATTCCAGTATGAGGATACAGGGATACAATTCTTTGAATGGAGTCAGACAGCGCATCAAACACGTTAAAAGTCGAATTGCTGTTCAGTTTGGGGCTTCTGTAAATAAAGCAGTAGTAGATAATTTGTCTGGGACCCAGAAAAGACTCAGTGAATTCAGCCTTCCGACTCTCTCAGTAACTTATCTGTACAAGGATTCATCAGCCAAAACATAACTTCCATGCTTCGTAATAAAAGTATTTAGGTGACCCTCAGTAATAGCAGTGCAATTAAGAGCCCAAATATAAGGATTTACAAAAATGGAGTGATCTTCCTTTGATGGTTCTTGGCCACGAAAAAAATGGGTACGTGGGTAGCGTAGGAAGTTTTGTTGCAAAAAAGTTTCATTCGGTGATGAGGTAACTCGTGAAGAGGGCACTGCAAACAATTCAGTAATATTTTGAAGACGATCTCGAAATAAATACTCAAACAAAAAGAAATGGAAAAACGGAGTAAAGTGATCAGAGACTACAATACAGCGGTATATAAGGATGGTTCGGGTAAGCTGTAGGTATCAAATTATTTTCGCTTACAGGACTATATCAGAGTCTTCCAGGCAGAATTTTTTCCGATTTGAGAGACATGCCCCCTACTTACAAACCTACCAACTTACTTATTTACTTAGGTGGCGCTACAGTTCGGGGTGAATCTGGGCCTCAACTAACAAGCCTCTCCAGTTAGTCTGGTCTTTAGCTAATTTCCTCCAGTTGCGCACTCCAAGTTGGTTGAGGTCCCCTTCTATTTACAATACTTGTGCGTGTCACCTAAGGTGAGATTTTCCTCTACTGCGTTTTCCCTCCGGTTTAGATTTGAAGACTCTGCGGGCCGGAGGATTGGTGTCCATTCGCTCTATATGTCCTAACCATCTCAGGCGACTGATGTGCAGTTTTTTGACCATGTCGATGTAGCTGTATAGCTCCTGAGTTCGTCGTTGAATCTTCTCCTCCGTCAACGCAAACGGGACCGAATATTTTTCAAAGGATTTTTCTCTCGAAGCAGCTGATAATAGAATCCATGCTTCAGCGCCATAAAATAGGACTGGGGTGATCAAAGTCTTATATAGAATCTTCTTAGTCGGGATAGGGCCTTACTACTCAACCACCGGGAGGTATGTAAGCTCTGGCCCAATCAAAATTATAGAACTCTCGGCAGTTTCCCGATCAATGGCCAAGTAGGCCAGGAATGCTTCAATAGTAGTGCTAGTCAACATCAGATGGCATAGGCGGTGCTAGATCTAGAAAGATGGTAATCTAAAGCAATACACCAAATCGAAAGCAATAAAGTTTCGAAGTTAGCCTGAACTTGACATCGCTGAAATTTTTACCAATTTTTGAAGACTATAAGAGAAATGAAAAATATCCCCCTAGCGAAAACGAGATAACTGTTATTAGGTGACTTCGTCTACGGTGACATAAAAGAGCTATAAAACGTTAAATTGTTCTATTTTCCCCATGTAGTCAACCAGTGACAGTGACTTTGACTACCAAGTGAATGAGTCGTGGTATTAAAATGACACAAAGTGTTTGATAGCTACATAATTTGTTAGCACCACTAGTATTTTTAACATGTTTTTGATTTTGCCAATAACAATTTTATTTTTAGTCTTAGAAACTAAACTGCATTGAGACAAACCTTCAAACAGGCTGATCCTCTGCACACAGGTCATTTTCGAATATGTTAACCTTCTCTCGAAAAGGCAAAATCATATGGAAATATGCCGGTGTCCCTGGAGCGGTCTCCTGAGCTTAGGGAATAGCCAGAAATCACACGGTGCTAAATTTTGCGTATACGGTGATTGTGGAACGATATGAGTTGAAGTTTTGGCGAAATGGTCTCGATTACCAATTCAAAAAATTCCGAAAAATTTAGTGTTTTTGGAACCAAACGAGATATGACTGGTCTGAACTGATCCAAATGAAATATTAACAGTATCAGTGGGATCTTTAACTGCTAATCGGCGATTTTTGAGCATCTTGACATATTGTTCAACAAGTGATGTTGATGAGCGACCAGGGCGATCTTGGTCTTCTCGCCCTTCTTTGAATTGTTTGTACAACTTGCAAATACTTTTTTTGTAATATAGCTTGGTCACCGAAGGCCTTCTGCAACATTCTCAACGTTTCTGCAGCAGAAATTTCATTCCGCACACAAAATTGAATGCAACTCCTTCGCTCAACAAAATCTGACATTGTTCTGTTTCACTTTCTGTTGTTCACAAAATACGTGCGTATCTATTCAACAAATGCAGATTTTGACATGAAAAGTGACAGTACTACCAACCTAAAAAAAAAAATAATCGAAGGGCTCGTGTATTTTAAAATTAAGATTTCACCTTATTTTTGAATCACCAACAAGAGGTGTCACTTCAAATTTTGCGCCATTGTTGGACTGCCAACATTCAACTATCATTGTGATGAAACTAGGTGGATATTACTCGTAAATATGGATCGATACACACTGACACAATCTGTTAAAATAGTGAAAATTCACTACAAAAACGGTGAAAATATCGCGGAAACGTTTCGTAAAGTCCGTACTGCTTGTGGTCACCATCAAGCGCCTTCTGACACAGCTGTAGTGAATTTAATCAATAAATTTGAACCTCACGGAGAGGTTAGTGATGTGAGGACTCGAACTCGTGTTCGTCTGGCAAGGTCAGCTGAAAATATCGCCGCAGTACCTAAGAGCGTGACTGAAAACCCAGGTGGACCTATCCGCAACCATTTTGTTATCCACAGGAATTGAAGCCAGCAGACCACGAGTTTTTAAACAATATCCAGAACGAGTGACAGTTTTGGGCTGGTGGTGTCGTTGTGCCATATTTTCTCGAAAACGGTGCTGCTGCGACCATTTTAGTGTTGACTGACCTTTTTTGCCTGATATTGATGCCATGGACGTGGACGACCTTTATTTTTGGCAGAATAGAGCCACATGCCACACACCTGGTGAAACAATAGCTCTATTGCGTGAAGAATTTCCTGGATGTGTGATTTCTCGATATGGAGACTTCGTTGGCCGCCGAGGTCGTGCGATTAAACATGATTAGACTTTTGTCTTTGGGGTGATGTTAAAGATAGAGTGCATGCCAATATTCGCCAACGATTCATGCACTAAAAAAAAATGTCAGAGTCGTTATTCGCGAAATACCACCACAATTATGGAAAAACGTGATGAAATATGTCATCGAACAAATAACTATTTGTAGGCAGAGCCGAAGGGGGCGTTTGGAAGACATTGAATTCCATTAATAACCGCAGACTTTGTGCGTTAGACTAAAATAAAAATATCAGCACTTTTCATAAAAATGTTGCATTTTTCGATTCAGTTTTTAGGATAGCTTTCAAATGTTTCATGTTAATCGTTTTCATCTTGCAATAATCCAAACATTCTGCCTGTTTTTGATGTGAAACAATGCAACATCATCGACGAAATACGAAAAATAAATCGCTTATCGTTTATGTCATTCAAAAATGCTTAATTTCTCCACATGTGTTGCACATTACCGCCTCTCAGGCACTTCAACTAAATTGATTAATTTATGAATGAATAATTCTGTTTTTTTTTTTTCAGGAAATTTTTCATCTTCCAACTTGGAAAGTATTACTATTTTAAGTCACACACAAAATATTCGAATGCGAATGAATTACCATCACAAATTGCGTCTATAAGTTTAACTAATAAATTAAAATTTCGAATGTGAAAGGGGAGTCTATTTATTTAACAATCACGGTGGCGGATGCGCAACATTTCGTTGAAACTGCAACAGGAGGATGAGAAAAATTCAGAGATGCCATGCAATATTTATGCGGCTGAAATTGACCACGCTTCTGGGCGAATAAATATTTTTGAAGATGTTTTTCTGATTTTTTTTTGTTATTTACACAAACTTGCACAAAACGTGCAGAATCAATCTGGGTGTGCTCGGGGAACAAGAAATGAAATGGAATGACAAAGGCAATCCATTAATGATAAATTAGGACAAATAGACGATATTTTTTCAAATGGCTCAGAATCATATTGTGAGAATGTGCATTCGTTGTAAAAATAGAAAATCCCCCGTTTCCGCGGTTGATTTGTCAAAACGTTTAGTGGATAGAGAAATTCGTTATATTTACGATGTGCATCGATTGAAATTGAAATTGCGTGAGTCACGGTATATTTTTACAAGGGAATTTGTGCTTACCAAACATAGAAATCTGTAAACGGAATCATCGACTTGACAACGGATTCAAATTCAAATTATGAATTTGATTCAGATGGGAGTAAATTTTAAGAAGGAAGTAAATGAAGAAAATTACAGTAGGCGTAAGAACAGTGTAAGTAAGCGTTTTAACTTTCTGTACTCTGGCTTTCACTACGAGGTAAAGTCCGGCGACTCGGCCGCCGACTTGAGCTCTATAGGTGTACTTCTGTAGTGGTTCTAGTGGCAAACTTCCCATCTTTCTCTGCATGAAACCTGTCAAGGTGTTGTTTGATGATGTCTTCCGAAGCAAACGTTCTACCATTCAATAAGTTTTGCGCAAAGAGCGAAATACATAGTGGAAGTCTGATGGCGCAAAATCTAGGCTACATGGTTGGCAACCAAGCTGCACCAATTTTTGCCGAGTGACCAAACTTGTGTGTGGCCTCGTATTCTGGTTGTGAAACACCACACCCTTACGATTGATCAGCTCGGGACGCTTCTGTACGATGATGTCCTAATTTCTGAAGATGCTCATAGTAGCTGGAAGCAGCTCATAGAAGATTGATCCCTTCCAATCCCACCAGATTGACGACATCACCTCTTTTTGGTGGACGTCCACCTTTGCTTGACTTCCCGATGGTTGATCTTGCCTACTCCAACTTTTTACTGGCTGAAATTGTTGTAGGCAATCCATTTTTCGTTGCTTCAAGAATAGATCGCTTTCTTCGCATTTGGTGAGTTGATCGCAGACGTTTACGAACTTCTTTAGGTGAATTTCTTTCAACTCATGTGGTACTAAAATGTCGAAGCCAAGCGACAATTTTGAGCTTCGAAATATCAATCAGGCTGTAACTACTCAGAAAATCTGCTGGTAGCTTTGAGAATCACTTTACAGGTAACCTAAACAGAACCAGCGCACAACTAGCTCCTATTAACGAAGCTGCTAGTGAGCTGAATAACACAACACGTCATAGCTGGTATATCTCATCGGTTGAGGTGACAGATGAGGCTTTAAACAAAATGTTGCCTCACCTGGCACCGATGGCATACCATATATCCACTTATGTTACAAAAAGGTATACATCCCCTGGTAACCCTGAAGAGAATCTTCACTGCTAGCCTTATGCTGGCATACATACCGAAATACTGGCGAACAGTGAAAGTAGCCTTTATACCGAAAATCAGAAAAGAGGACTACATGCTCGTCTAGAGCTTCAGACCTATAAATCTGGCTTCGTTCATGTTGAAGAGCATGGAGAGAACTGTCGAGATCCATTGGCGCAAAATTGCTTTGCGAATGCATCCTCAGCTCAAAATCTGGTAGGCAGAATTGAAGGCGTATTTGACAGAAGGAATACGCCCGGGCATTTTCAACGACATTGAAGGTGCTTTCGATGTTCATTCTAACTCTTAACCGCAACATCTGTCTCGTTATGAATAGTCATTCAAGCCCACTTTCGGATATATTCTAAAATATCGTGATTCGTTCCTTAGCCGTACAACTACCTTATTGAATACCCTGCCGATGTACATCGGTTCTGTCTCCACTGCTGTGGTGCTTGTTGGTGGACTCATTGCTCAACGCGCTCAATAGTTCTGAAAGCTATGCAAAAGTATACAGGGATGATGTGGCTGCACTGTATGTTGGATCGTGTCTGGCTCTAAAGCGCAGGCATCCTAGACTGCTCCAAAGAGCGGTCTGTCTCGGCTGCATGGAGGCTTTCCCTAGCACGAATGGCTCCGCACTAGATGTGCTTCAGTCTCAAAACCACCGTTCGTTTAGAAAGAAGTGGTCTTTGGTACAACACGTATTGGAGCTTTGATAACCTTGAGCCCCTGCTGTCTTTTGACTCTGTTCTTACGGACATACCATCTAACGCAATGACTCCTGCTGCAGAAAAAATACAAAATCGACTTTCTCTGTGTCCAGGACTGATTTCCCTCGGGTCTTCACGGATGAATTCAAAACCGATATAGGAGGCGGCGTTGGAGTCTTTCTAGACGACGACAACGTTAGATTTCACACCTCGCTAGGAAAACTTGCGTCTGTCTTCCAAGCGGAGATATACGCAATCCTGATGGCAATGAAGAACCAGTGGAGTGAACGAAGCATATGCATCTGTAGCGACAGGGGATGTAAGACCCTCTCACTACTTCCAAGGTAGTTCGAGAATGCAAGATATCATTGAACGCAGTCGGAAGGCTGAATTCACTGAGATTACCGAGTTTTTATGGGCTGACATTTAAGGTATGGACTTGGACGATATTTGGTTTCAGCACGATGGCGTTCCATGTAAGCAAACAATCGTTCTTTTGCGCACTAAGTTCGATAATCGTGCTATCAGCAGCATTGGCGATGTCAATTGACCGCCTCGAAGCTGCGCTTTGACCCCGTTAAACTTTTTTTTGTCTGGTATCCTTAAAGATCGATGTTATGCGGACAATACAAAAATGATTCACGCTCTTAAAGCGGATATCGTCCTAGCAATTCGTGAGATAGAGCCAGAAACAGTCAAAAGGTCTTGGAAAATTGGGTTGAGCCGTTGTGTTCATTTTATTTTATTTTTAAAAAGAAATTTGTATTTAAACCACCCTGTATATGCCGCATCTTCAGAAAAGGCGATCCTATGGCTTGTAAGAACTATCGAGGCAAATCCCGATAAAATTTTTACATAATGAAAATCCTGGAAAAGACCAACGAATTTCAGTTCGAGACTCACCATCTTTTCATCGACTTCAACGCTACATCGACGACGGTGGCCGAATTTGGTATCTCGTCATAACTGATCCAGCTGTGTGGCGTACTGCTGAAAAACACGCGGTGCAATGTGCAATTTGGTAACAGTTCCTCCGGGGTATTCCAAACCTGTACCGGATTTCGGCAAGGAGATGGACTGCCATGTGATTTCTTCAATTTAGTGCTGGAAGAGATAGTGTGCAGGGCAGGTGTTAACACGGAACAATAAATCAACAAATCTGTCCAGGTGCTGGGATACGCAGATGACAACAACATCATCGGTCGCTCCCAGTGTACCGTCATACAGACTTTCACGTCAATCGAAGAACAGGTGAAACAAAGTGGCCATGAATGAGGACAAAACCAAGCTCATGTTGACAATAACAAAAGAAGCATCTATCCACCACCTAGCACAAAACGTCACTGCTGACAATAGTAAGTTCGAAGTGGTTAAGGAGTTAAGGAGTCTTGCCCCGAAATAAATATCAACTCCACGAATGACACCCGAGTGGAGATTAGGCGAGGACATACCCTAGAAAATCGCTGCTATCTCGGAAGACAAAATGCACAATGCACTACAAAATATAGATCCTGCCAGTTCTACTCTATGAAGCCGAGTGCTGGACGATAAGCAGGAAAGCATAGCATATTGAACACATTCGAATATTTGGTCCCATACCCTACAAAGGCGAACTCTATGAGCTGTATCAAGATGTGAATGCAATCTAAAAAGCTAAAAAAATGTCGACTACACTGACTTGTCTACATCGAGAGAATGGACACTAATGCTGTAGTAAAGAGGGTCTTCGAATCATAGCGCCCAGGTTCGAGGCGACAAGGACCAAACCATCGCAGATGCCAGACAATTGGAAACAGCGCGCCCGGGATCGAAGAGAGTGGAAGACCACTGCGTTCTTCATAGGTCGAGCCGGTAAGTAAGTAAGTAAGTAAGTAAGTAAGTAAGTAAGTAAAATAAAATGGTTATGAATGTCTGCAGTTGTAACGAAAGGTGATCTAATAAGAAGTACGCCCATTTGTATAATTCCCCACTTTTAGAAGCCCATAGTGGACAAACTTCAGCCTTAGCAAGTTAGCAGGTTTTGGATTATTCGATAATTGGATCACTCATTTACAAAAATATCACCAAATTCCTGGCCTAACTAATGAGGTGATCCAATATAAAACATCTTGTGATAGATGATACGAGTAGATTGGCACAAGGCATTTAGCCAGTCCCAAACGCGAAAGTGCCTTAAGTTTATCGTGTGTACTAAAATGCTTTACAGAGACAGAAATCGCACTGAAATTATCAAAACTAAAAAGGATTTTGTGGATAATTTCTGTTATTCAGTAGACGACACAGTCTCTTCCTGTAGATTTTCCCTTGTCGACAAGTTGTGTTCAATATATTGTGCATGTATCCGTCCAAATTTTCGTCAAAAAATGAATGAATGAGTCTGTTATAATTCTTCCTCATGCGTATGCGAAGAACTGTAAGCGAGCGCCATAGGATTTTCATGACAAAAGAAACTTGTGCACAGCTTTGCGATTCCTAAGTTCGTGTCTCTGTATGTGTAAGATTCAAAACGTCTTCGGAAATATATAACAATGAGCACCACACAGATATTTTTGTGGCCAAATCAGCGGAGAGCGAATCAGGTTCGCATAGACGTTATATCATTCAGAAATGGTCCTTGACCCAGTAAGGATTTTTGTTATCAATGCATCGAGCTTGCACGGGATATGCTAAAAATTGTGGAGAGTGATCCAAATTTCTTCAAGATAGTGATTACTAGCGACGAGTCCTGTGGTTTACGGACCCGCACAGAAACAAAGTTGCAGTTGTCACGTTTATCCATCGCTGTTATAGAGAAGGTAATATAAATAAAAACGAACAGGCGGGTAAATGTGGCCACCATAGTTACTTCTTCTTGTGTGAGTAAGGTGGCGTTTCGTAGAACTTCCTCTTCTCCAAAGTAGGTACTCTTCAGAGGGGTTGCATATAATGAGTAAAGGGGCTCTTCATTGACCGAGGTCTGTTGACCAGAGGCAACATTGTGTCAAACGTTCTCCTTATCAAACTATACTGCAACAAATTGGCTCCAGTATTCAGTTGGAATTTTATTAGATTCAGCGTAACTGAAAATGCAAGAAATTCTTTCCTTAGGCAATCGCAGATCACATGAAAGTCGCCACATTGAACGTTGAGACCACGGTTAACGCAGTGGACGATAATTGCTGGAATCATTGGAGGAATGTTTTGTGCATGATCAAATATGTAGCCCTTAGGCCAGTCACCTGCAGGCTTCATAAGGTCAACTCAAACCTCCCCGTTTTTGATTTTAACGCTTCTTCTCTCAAACTTGATCTCCTCCATTACCTTAGTTTCTGACCCTTAATTATTAGTTTTTAGGTTAGATTAAGCTTGTATTCAGCCAAATAAATGTGGGCGTCAGCTTAAACACCGAAATTAAAAAAAAAATTACTCCACATGGCAACTGATGACACAATCAAGCCACTTTAATGTGACGGAGCCAAAGCGCACTTTTTTCTGACAGTGAGTGTACACATCACTCCGCATGAAAGTTTGTTTAACCAACATTTTGGTGTCTCATAATACTGCGAAGCTTGATTGCAGTCGACACTGCAGGGAATTAATGGACTGATTGAGTATGAAGAGTTTCCTTGTGACACTTTTGCATTTTTACTTGACACCGCAGTTTTTTCAACTGGTTGCTCCTCTGATATTGAGGAATTGTAACCCTGGTGGATGCACAAATCTTTTTATTCGCTCCAAGTGTGTTTATTTGAAGTTACAGAACCCATTGGTGATGTAGGAGCAGTTGCTGTAGTTCCTGTACTCACAAGAAATTGCTTACCACCCACAAAAGAACCGGCGTTTTTGGGTAATGATAGACGGTGCTTCTGCCATGTCTTCGAGCTACCAACATAAAGGAAACCATCCTCTGATTGTGTCAGCGAAAGATCTGTGTGTATGGTTTCCTCGTTTATATAGGTTTTCCAATAAGGACTTGAAAACTTTTTTTTTTAAATAAAACGCAAACCATTTGAGATATTTCAAAAACTTTATTATCGGCTTGAAGTACAATCAAAACCTTTATGAATAGAACTAGACTTCGTTCATATGGCCACCGCGGGCACGTTTGCAGCGGTCGATTCGTTGGAGCCAATTTTCAACGACTCGGCCACACATTTCAGCAGAAAACGGCCGCTATTTCGCGTTCAATGTTGGCTCTGAGCTCTTCCAACGTCGTCGGCGTGTTGGCATAAACCAATGACTTAACGTAGGCCCACAGAAAATAGTCAAGCGGTGTTAAATCGCACGAACGAGGCGGCCAATCGACTGGCCCATTTCTTGAGATAACACGCTCACCATACTTACTCTTCAATAAATCGGTTGTAGGGTGTGCTGTGTGGCTTGTGGCATCATCTTGTTTAAACCACATGTCGTCCAAGTCCATATCTTCCAATTCGGGCCAAAAATAATCGGTGATCATGGCGCGTGACGTGACGATCGTTATCGTCGATGAAAATATATGGCCCAATAACTCCGCATGCAAACCGCAGCAAACAGTTATTTTTTGTGGATGAAGTGGTGAGTCATGAAGCACATGTGGATTTTCACCTGGCCAATAACGCATATTTTGCTTATTGAGGAACCCACTGAGCCAAAAATGAGCTTCGTCACTGAAGTTGATTTTGCGATGAAATTCATCATCTTGGCGCATCTTCTCCAGAACCCAATCGGAGAACGTACGTCGCTTCAAATGGTCTATCGGCTTCAATTCTTGAGTCAGCTTAATATTGTATGGGTGTAAACCAAGATCCTTACGCAAAATACGCCATAATGTGGTCTGAGCGATGCCCAATTCTTGAGAACGCCGTGGAATTGATTGATTTGGATCGTTTGCTACGGACGCCTGAATGGCAGTGATATTTTCGACACTTCAACCAACCCGTTGTCTCACTGACAACGAATATGTGGACTCAAATTTTTGCACTAAACTTGTTATTGACTGTCTACTGGGGCGCGAATTACGACCGAAAATTGGAGTTAACGCTCTTAAAGTTGCAGTCACCGACTCCGAATTTCGGTAGAAAATTTTTATAATTTGCAGACGTTGCTCGTTCGTGTACTTTACCATGACGAAAATGTTGAGTTTACTGAATAAATTGACAGTGACAGTTTGATGAGTAGTGAAAGAGTGCGTTCACAAATTAAATTCAAAGTTGTAAAGTCATTATTGGAAAACCCTTTATCACGTTCATTGCTCAGAAGCGTGGCCACTGTGATTATTTCCTTTTCCATCTGATCGCCATCATTTTCAGCTTCCGTGGTGCCTTAATCCCCATCTCCAGAAGGCGGCGAGCATAAAATAAAATTCGTTTTCAGAGATCAGAGGAGCATCGAGTTCGTACGCGCTGGGCTTCCCACTCAGACATTTCAAATGAATTTTGTCTTGGAGTTTCCATCGGTAACCACTCTTCATATCTAGCTTGATAGCCCTGCCATAGTAAATTTCGCTAACTTTATTTCGATCTCAATGACTTCTAGAAAAATTTTTACTGCTTCACAAGTGATTTTTTTTGATAAATAAAATAAAAAAGGTGGAAATTCCCGCTTACTGTATCTTTTCAAACGATGACAATAGAAGCATCCAAAAAAGACAGGTCCTGGTAATGTCAAAGTCATACTTACTGTCGTATTTGGTTTCAGTGGCGTGGTTCAGGCATGGATCAGGCCAAATTTCTTTAATATCAATGAAGGTACCTGGAGTCAACCACGAGCGAGATTGGATAGCATATTTATCTTCATATTTTGATGACATGTTGGAAAACAAAATAATGTGACTTTTTATTCTGGGCATGTGTCGGCGAGATAGAGTCCAAGTTTTGTGAAAACTTTATCGAAATCAGCTGAGATTTTAGCTAGTCCATAGTACTTTCTTATGGAATAAAGATATCTAAAGTATTGTCATAAAGAAATAATTCTAAGCATGTAAAGGATACGAGAATTATTCGGCGACGGATTGTATGACATGCTCGATCCACGAACAATACATCGTACATATTTGTGCCATCCACATATTCCCGAAGTACAACAGTGTTAATAATTACTGTACGCAACATGATCAGAAAACTTAAATTGCCATAAAAACTTGCAATTTAAGATTGTCATCGAACGAACTTATTTTATCCAGGTCATACTCGTACCATCAAAAATCAGATCTTAGTTTCCGTTTCTTCTTAATTGCTTTGGATAGACACTTTACTCAGTCCTACATAGTTCATTCTTTTGAAGCATCCCGTTGGCTTATTCCTTGACTTTTGTTATTGAAAAAGTTACAATCAAGTGTCCAACAGTCAGAGTGTGAAAACCCCAACTTTTCACTTTTGCAAGTTACGAGTATTTTAACGACAGTCATTTACAAAGCTGTTGCTCTCTAGACTTTTACACAACAAATCCATTTAATCTGCTCAAAAATGTATGAAATTCTAAGAAAAAAGAAGAAAATAATAAAGAAAACATTCCCCTTTCTAAAAACACCCTCCTTGTTAAAGCAACCCTTACTTAAAAAATATCCAAACCACCACGACTTTGTCGTAACTTTATCAAATTTCAAGATAAATCTTCATTCATTCCCGGAAAGTAAAAAAGGAAACTATGTCAGCACATTTATTCTTCACCAATCCCACTCTAGGGGATTTATAACAAAAATAGATTAAAAATACGTACACAACCGCTGCGCTTGTTATATGTGCATTATCCTTATGCACGTACGATACCGCAAAACGAATCCATATGATCTCCTAGGGATTATTCCTAGTAGTGAACTGTACGAGTATATATTCTTCTCTAAAAAATCCTCAAAAACAAATAAGTTTCACGATTGTGTCGTACAAACTGGCTTCTTGTACACTGAAATGCAAAAATCAACTGATGTACTAAAAAAAGTACTAAATGTTTCTAAAAGGCATTTCTAAGTACTTTTAGCACCAAATTGAGACGGTGTTTTTGAGATGTGCATTCTATGGTACCACATACCAATTTTTTCAAGAATCGTATGGATAGTTTTTGAAATATAAAACATTTTCTGAACTATGCATCTTTCCACAGATATAAGCTGTTAAAGAAAGCTAAACTTGCGCTGCATGACAAAGGAATACGAAGGAGACATTTGAAATCTCCCCGTTTTAAGCGACATCTTCACGCAACTAGACCAACCACTCAAAAGCTTCATGACCCCATAGCAAAAAATAAAAACAAAGAATCCTTTCTCCCTACTAAAGCGCATGCACCCACATAGCGCATCCAATCGAAACTACACACCACTACCAACTCAAGCACGTGTAAAAACAATGAAAAAAAAAAACAAGTCAAAAACAAACACAATTTCGCCGAAAAAGCTGCATAAAACTTCACAAGTCAAAATCATAACACAGAGCCGTTCTAAGCAACGCGAACCATAGGCGAACTTCTGCATTTTCAGTCCGCAGCGGGTGTGCATTTTAAAAACATCTCTCCCATTTGACAAAAATCAAACGACTTCCGTGGTTCGTGTGTGATTTATTTTTCTTTTTTATTTGGTCGCGGATTCTCTCTCTGTCTCTCTCTCTATCCTTGTCCTTCGGTGTCTTGTACGAATATAGTTGGTGGTCAGTACGAGTTACAAGAAAAAAATAAATATTCTATCCCTTCCCCCAATGATCTCTCTTCACTTGAGTGCAAGTGTCTTTCAAGGAAGTTGAAATAAAAGGATTTCCTGAAATTAAAAAAAAAAAAAAAAAAAATAGTGTTGCCACCTCAACAAAAGAAAAAATAAAAAAAAGAGAGAAAGAAAGCAATACACCACCAGTAAAACAATTTAAATTAGAAGAAATTCAGTTAACAAATCAAACAACAAAAGGGAAGGTGTTCGAAAAGTTAAAAATGTGCACAAAAGAGTGAACAAAATAATAGTGAACCAAAAGTTTGCAAAAAATAAAGAAAATAAAGAAAAAAGCAGAGCAAATTCAAGTGGAGTCAAGTTGAATTCATTTAATGTGTCAAACTGCAAAAGGGAACACACAAAAGAAAAAAGGATGCGGCACTAGGATATACTATACTATACGATTCAGCTCAGTTTTAGAACTCCATCATCACCATCACTACCACCTCCAACCAGAAGAACAACAACAACGACGCAAAACGAACTGCCACAGCCACTGCACTAAATTGGAGTTAAAGTAGGCGAAAGGAACGGAACGAACTTCGACGAGCAGTACGAGTACAAAAAAAAAAAAAACAAAACCAACAAAAAAAAGGACGACAATTGGCGAGTGTGTGTAAGAGAATAGCCCGAAGGATTTAAATAGCCAACGAGTTTCTGCCAATTAGGTAATAACACTGAACTGACTTGAATAAGTCAACTTGAGTTCTTTTTGTATTCTTGTTGTCCTCCTGTCAAACGGTTATTTAGTGCATTTAGTGCATTTAGTGCGTGTGCACACCCCTTAAGGATATCTTCTTAGATTTAGTTGCTTTGTGAGGTACCTGCAGGTAAAAGGAAACCACAGCCTGCAATTAATAAAGTTACAACATTTTTTTCGGGGTTACAACTTGATGTGTGAGCGAGTGTGTGTGTGTGTTTCGGGTTAAGTGCGAACAAAAAAGTGTGTTCTGTGCAGTGTGCAGTGCAGTGACTGTGTGGTGAATGTGATAGAAAGTGGTAGATGCCAAAATGCGATATAAATAAACTTTTCTTAGCCACCTATTGTACGAGTACGTACGAGTATGTAAGTAGCGCGGCGTCAAATCAAGACTCCCAGATACGCCAAATACCTACGTACCTACTCGTATACGACAAACGAGAATCAAACTACGAGAGGTGCCATTCATTGCCAGTGGCACCCCTGAATATTTGGTTTCGTCTCATGATTTTTGTGTCATGTTAAATTAGAACCATGGCATTGGGAATCTATTGCCATGTCTATTCCTCGTCTCCTTCGTTCGTTTAACAATATTTTCAATTGCATTGAGCATTACATTTTCGAAAGAATTAAAATGAAATAAAAAACAAAAAAGCTCTTTACGGGGGGGTTAGCATACTCATAGTGTGTTTTGTATTGCACCTTTAGTGCACCTATTTAGGGGAGCCGGGAAACACCCCCTAAAAGTGTAGTGGTGCACTACTCGCTGCTTTGCACTTTGCATTTCCCACACACACACACACATATGTACTCGTATATAGAGATTTTCGCCTATCTGCTCGTATGTGACAAACATGAACTGAAAAGAACGTGGGTAAACAAGTGTAATTATGAAGTAAGAAAAAAGGCATACAAAATCAAACAACAAAAAATTTAAATAAAATAAAATTAAAGAAAATGAAATCTAGAACAAGACCATTGGGACAACCTTTGCAGAAATATTATGCACAGTCTGTTGTGCACTTTTGTCTATGTGTCAGTGCTTATATGTTTTTTGTACTAGTATTTCGTCCATATACTACTGCAAACCGACTATGAGTATATAAAAAACCGAAGAACAGAACAAAAAAAAAACCTCAATGTAACAATGGAAATTGAGATAAAAAAAAAATCGGATTTTGCTACTAATGACCTCATGAGAAATTGCGGTGATTCTTTTTTCGCTCATTTTTGGACAAGTTAACTGGCTCATTACACTGCTTTTGATTATCACTTTCGTCATTAACGTTCTTGTCCTTTTTGACTTTTCCTATCTTATCCATTTTTTCCCTTTCTTTCACTTTGCCTTTGTGTAGTTAATTTGCAAAAAAAACAGCAAAAAAAAATGGAGAAAGTCGAACAGAGAAGAAGGAAAAAAAAAAAACATCGATGAATCAGGGAAAGGAGCTTGTACTTTCGAGGCATTGTTATGCAAACCAATTTCTCTCTAGGCCAAATAGTCTTGGAATAGTGGAGGGCTGTCGATTTTTGTGTTATTTTTCAGACTTTAGTTTTGAAGTTTTCCAAGTTTTTCTGATGGGAAATTCGATTTACATTATTAATCGTCCTGGTGAGGCAACCCTTATTCAAATCCAAGTACTCATAATTTATTTATTCATAATTATCTAACATCCAACGTATTTTTGGAAAACTTTTCCCAATTTGATTAACACGATAGTCCATCAGTTATAATGACATTAAAGCGTTTAGAACCCATTCGGTTCTATTTTATTGTTTGAAATGAATTTGTAAGTCTCTTCCGCCAAGTCATAAATATGGATAAGGAAAGAATATTTAATCAATGGATTTAAGTCCCTCCAACCACTGCAGAATACGCCTCATTTATTGGAAAATCTACATTGTATGGATAAGAGCGCGCTTTGGTGAGCAATAGAAGACGCCGCCAAGTACAAACTTTGGCTGTCTGACAGCCAATCGTTTGCTGGGATCAAGTCGGATGGAGCCTCTCTTGTGTTGTTAAAATTTATGTTTCCAACAACAATTCCCTTCACTACGTCCAACAGATCCATATCCGTTCGACAGATTATTGCCGCTTCCATTTGCCCATGGTCGTAAAAATTATGATCCGTGGCAGGAAGGTGTTCGCATTCAAACACATGTTCCCCCAACGAAATCAGTTCTCATTGGATGATTTCTCATTTTTTCGTCTGCACACAAAATTTACTTGTTTTTCTCACTGGCCCCTTAGATGCGTTGAGTTTCATTTCATTTGTAGTAGTTGCACATCCAGATTTACTTACTTAGATGGTGCTACAGTCCGCGGTGGACCAGGGCCTCAGCTAAGATACCTCTCCCGCCAGTGTGGTCTTTTACCAGCTGCCTCCAGTTGAGCCCACAAACTAGCAGAGGTCCTCTTTTAACCAAGCACGCCACCTAACCTGAGGTCGTTTTCTACTGCGCTCTCTCTCTGGGTTGGAGTCGAAAACTTTCTGCGCCGGGACGATGGCGTCTATATTCCTGGGTGAAACTGGGCCTCAAATAATAAGCCTTCCAGTTAGCGGTCTTTAGGTAACTGCCTCTCATTGCGCATTCCTGAGGTTGAGGTCCTCTTCTGCTTGTGCGCGCCACCTAGAGTGAGGTTTTCCTTTACTGCATTGTCCCTTTGGGTTCGATTCGAAGATGTCTTAACCATCTTAGGCTACTGATGCGCAATTTTCTGACTAGGTCGATGTCGCTCATACAGTTCGTCGTTAAATTGTCCTTTCCAAAGCCCATTAACGCAAACGGGACCGAATATTTTTCGAAGGATTCTTTTTTCGAAATGAATGAGGACATCTTGATCCGCTTTCGATAGAGTCCATGTTTCATTGCCATAAACAGGCCTGGGATGACCAAGGACTTATGCATATTGAGTCTCCTTAGCTTCTTGGGATAGGGCTTTACTACTCAATTGCCCTCTTAGCCCAAAGAAACAGTGATTTGCAAGAGTGATTTTTCGTTTGAAGTATTTCTGCTGAATTGTTGTTGCCAAAATTGATAGCAGAGCCAAGGTAGACAAAGTCCCTTACTATTTCGAATATACTCGTATAAGTAGCTTGCCGATTATGAGGTTCTGTCCAATTCGCTAATGTTGTGTGTCCGTACTTGCTGACAGCATATAAGTACTTGGTTTTGCCTTCAATTCTTGTGAACGTACCGGTGACATGCTGTTAAATTCTGCGAATTATGTCATTACTAGCGCATTGTTGCAAAGATTTTTGAAAGATTGTGATTTCAGTGTTTGCTTGTGAGTTCTGCAGAATTCTTTCAAAAAGTCACATTACAGCGCATCACCTTGTCTAAAACGATCTTGACGGAGTAGCTAGCGTTCTCAATCGCAGACGGACGAGTTTGACAGGGATGCTAAATCTAGACATGGCTCTATATAGCTCCTCTCTACAAATGCTGTCATATTCGGCCTTAAAATCGATGAATAGATGATGGGTATCGATTTGGACTTCTTGAGTTTTTTTTCAGGATCTGTAGGAGTGTGAATATTTGGTCGATTGTGGACGTTCCTGGTCTGAAACCGCACTCATAGGGACCAATAAGGTTGTTGGCGAAGGGTTTCGGACTTTTACTCAATTAGTCAGATAAGATCTTTTTTTTTTTTTTTTTTTATAATTTACGCGCGCCTAAGGGGTTGATACCCTTTTACTGTTGCCAGGGAGCGGGCGGAAAGATAGAAGGAGGAGAAAGGAAAATTGTTTTTGTAGTGGTTTGAAACTCAGGTGTGTTTGGTTTCTATGTTTGCTCTCCAGGGGTGGGAGTCCGAATAGGACGGAGAGTTTTTCTTCACTCAGAGTGATTCGAGATATAATTCCCAGTATTTTTTTTTCATTGCTTGAAACTCTTATAACAGCCAAATCTACGTGTCAGTGTTATGCCTTCACACGCAGAATTTTTTTGTCTGAGTTCCAATTATACAATGAAAAATTGATTTTGCCATGGGCAGGATTCGAACCTGGACCCTCCGAGTGAGAAGCGTTTGCTACTACCACTACACCACGACCACCCCTCAGATAAGATCTAGCATCCGATATTGAGGTGACTTGTACCTCTATAGTTGGAGTAGTAGAGGAGTTCTCCTTTTTGTGGATCGGGCAAACGATACTGGGATTCAATTCATCAGGCATACACTCTTCTGGCCAGCAGCTTTGAATACTTCGACCAGTAAGCCATCAAGTCCAGCTAATTTGTTGGAATTTAGCTTAGCTATTACTATCCTTACTTCGTTTTGGTAAGGTGGACGAGTTTCGACTATCATCGCCTAAGTTGAATGGACTTTTTTTTATATAACGACGGGTTGTTCAACTTATTCGCCGTTATAGAATTTGCAGAAAAAGTTTTTCCATATTCTCAACACCGACCGCGGCTGGTGCTTTCACTAGCTGGTGCTGATGAATTCACAAGATGAATTCTTCATCACTGCAGTCTTCTTTTTAGCTGTTGGTAAAACGTTCGCACGTTATTCCAGGAGTAAAACCTCTCAGTATCTTCGATCGCGCGCTGGTCGTGCTCTTTTTTCTTCTTCTGGAGAAGCCGATGTTCTTCCTGTATCTTCTGCTCGTAGAGCTCATCAACGGCTCTCGTAGTTGGTTACAGCGCCGCTTTGTACGCTTCTTGTTTAGCTGCATGAGCTTGCTTGTATTCTTCATCCAACCAGAAATTTCTTAGTGGTGGTCAGATTCTAGGTGTCTCCTTCTGCGTTTTATCTTCTCACGTGGTGACCGGAGTCAGTGGAGGCATGACTAACATACGAGTATATCTGCTAGGTGTCGGAAAAGAGTGTCACTAAAACTACTGGTATCATAGATAATATGGGTAGCGAATTCTAGAGACGAATTGCCTGAACGAACTATTGTCGTTCCGTAACTTGATATGCAGGACACGGTGGAATTTAACTAAATATTGAGGCTGTTTGCTGGTTATTATTTTTAATGAGTATTTAATTGTGCAGTAATGTTGATTGCCTATGCATACGATACGCTTACGGCCTCTGCTACCTAGGACTTTCAATGTCAATGTTTTTTTCAGTACATAATTACATTTGCCGGGCTGACTGGTCACTCCTCATCAAACACAGACACACAGTGGCTTTTAAATGCGTTGAACCAATATCCAATTGTAGAGGGATGGACAGCATCCAACTTCGTTTTTATTTCTTCGCATGTTTTTTCATGGAAAAATAAAACTCGATTAATACGAGGGCGGGTCAATAAATCCGTGACTTTTTGAATTTCTGACCTCTTTACTGAAACAGCAATACTGCTCCTGTCAACAGGCATCTGTCAGTTGACTCCTGTCAAAATTTAAACTTACTGCGTCAGTTAGTTTGTGTTTGACAGCTATTTTTATCAGACTACTCACTAATTTGAGGAGAAAATGGAAAAAAGTGAATTTCGTGTGCTTCACTTCACAGGAAGATTTGGCGTTGTTTAATCGCAATATGGAGGAGTTTTTGCGCCGTTTTGTAACCGTGGACGAAACATGGATCCATCACAACACACCAGAGAACAAACAACAGTCAAAACAGTGGGTTTCTAAGGGTGAATCGGCGCCAAAGAAGGCCAAGGTGGATTTGTCAGCCAATAAAGTTATGGCGACTGTTTTTTGGGATGCACGCGGGATAATCCACATTGACTACCTTCAAAAGGGAAGAACAATCAATGGGGAATATTATGCCAACTTATTGGACCAATTCAATGACGATTTGAAAAAAAAAGCGACCTCATTTGGCCAAGAAAAAAGTTCTTTTCCACCAAGACAATGCAAGGGTGCACACATGTGCAGTTGCCATGGCAAAAATCCATGAATTGGGATATGAATTGCTCCCTCATCCACCCTATTCTCCAGATTTGGCTCCGAGCGACTACTTCTTGTTCCCAAACCTGAAGAAATGGCTTGGTGGAAAAAGATTTGACTCCAATGATGAAGTCATCTCGCAAAGAAAGGCCTATTTTGAGGACCTCGACAAATCATTTTTTTTGGAAGGGATAAAAAAATTGGAGAAGCGTTGGACAAAGTGTATAGAGGTCAAGGGAGACTACGTTGAAAAATAAAATTATTTTTTTATCAAAAAATCTGTGTTTTATTCCAAAAGTCACGGACTTATTGACCCACCCTCGTAGATCGATATTGCTCTTTTCTATTGTATCAAAAACCGCTAAATACTTTTGATACAAATACCTTTCAAATCAAAATTACGAATGATGGTAGTACCAACTCCTTTTAGCATGACCATTCAGGATTTATTGACTCACCTTCCTATATCCTTACACATAAAAAAATAAAATCGGAACAGTTATGGTCCTCATATTCACTCCTGTGGCACTTCATATGTGATTGTTTTTTTTTTTGAGAAGAACGTGAAGCAAAAGTGATATCCAAATGTGAATTGACTGCCATTTTGTTAGAAATGAAACATATTGAGCTCTGTTTTCACGAAAAGTTTACCTGAAGGTATGTATAGAATTGATGACATTAAGTTGAAGAAATGATATCGGTCAGATGACCACACATTTGTACTCGTTTTACGGCATGTTGAATTGTTGCTCGCAGAACATCTGGCTCCAAATTGAGGATTTATTCTTCAATGTTAGCTTTAAAGACATGCAAGGTTTGTGGCCGCAAAAACTGGCCGTCTAGTTCAAATCGCCAAAACGGGAGGTTACACGACCTGGAAATTGGTGATTCAAAATCTCCATTGTTGGCCGAGCTATGTGAGCGGTTGCTCCGTCCTGCTTGAACCAATATTGCTCGAGACCCAATTCAGCAACTTTCGGTACTTCATCTTTCATCACTTTTTCACTGAAAATGCCGCACTAAACAGTCACTTTCAGGGGATTTTGTTTATTCACATAACCACTTAAGTGGAAGTGGACTTCGTCGCTCATTATGATTTTCGATACGAAATTATCCCCTTCTTGCACCAGGTTTAACAGAGCTCAGTTAACCTCACTTGCCGATCAGCAGACAGCAATTGGTGAATGGTTTGCACTTTATAAGGTAACCTCTTCAGGTCGTTCATCAAAATTCGACGCAAAGAACGTCTGCTGATGCCAAATTGCTGATGCATCGTTGTCTCGTCGATTTTTGTAGACTCTCTCGGACGTCCTCGTCCATAGTAGTGATATTCTCGGTCCAACGAGCAGTACGGGGTCGGCCAATTCTTGCATGTGACGCTCGGCCAAATGCTTAATTGTTTGCGCACATGGTGTAGGACGGCGAGGAAGAAAATGATGACGAAATTCACGCTGCGTTAAGGCAACAGACCGGAAATTGTTCAAATGTCCTTATAGCAATAATTCCGCATTCTTCAAGTGTATATCGCTCCATTGCTTATTGTCAACTAATTTTCTATCTGACTACAACATAAATGTCAAAGCACAATGACACTTGAAGCCATTTGCAAAATTTATGGCGCATTCATATTACGACATAACTCTTACTCCCCCTTGTATTTAGATGGCCTTTTACTAGATGTTTCAAAACTATAGGTTTGTTCCTACATCTGAAGAAGTTCTTGAGTTTCCCAAACAGAATTTCAGAAAAGTATAGCAAACCGCATAGACTAATATTTTACCTATCAAAATCGTGTAATATTTGTCCTGATACACGAGTGCTGATTAGACTGCTGTGAGTTAAAAAAGTCATTATGCATATAGATCCCTTACAGACCAGGTATGATGATGATGATGATGCTGTCTGAACTCATCGGGTTGGGATGGATCCGGGTTCTTTACAACATAATTAGCAAAACTCATTCAATTTCCACTTATCCCGAGGGACTACTTAAACAAAAGGGTTTATGACAGACGGCATATTGCCTTAATTCAATTTGTTTTGATTTGAGAGTTATAGGTTACATCAGACTAAATCACTTCAAAAAATGATCCCTCGAGCTGGTTGAAAAGGCGAAGGTAAAAAGAAAAGTGGTGAAAGGAAGTCGTTTCGACAAAAAATCGTTCCTTTTCATTCTAAAAATCTACGGAAATGATACTTTGTTAATCCCGATAAAAGTGCTTTTGGCGACCTTTCCGGTCGATAAGATTGCCCTCGCCTTCACACTTTCATATCTAATATGAGGAGATAGATTCATAATTCATGAAAGGCCGCATAACAAAGCGAAAAATCACTCGGATTGCGCTAAAATGTGGCTTAACACGTTTCCAATGTTGTCACGCTATTCGTTTGTTTTTTGGTCAACCGTTTCGTGTGGTTTGAATTTGACTTGTAAAATGAATCGTTTTTGGAGTGAATTAAATTTGTGGTGAGAAAAGAAAAGGGAGGCATATAGTATTGTTGCATATAAATGGCGAGGTCATCTGATAAAATTTGAATTTTAGTGAGGAAAAATGCACAAAGGCTCTAATTTGCTATTAAAAGAAATACTTAACTTTTCCCCTAAATCACCAAAAAATACTGAATCTCATTTTATGTGCCTTATGGTTCGTGGTCTGTTTTTGAACTGCGAATACTTTGATTTCTCAAGTGAGTCATTTCTGAGGGATTGAATAGTAGAAGCTAGGTCTTTATCTTTCCGAGTTTGCTTGGAAACCGTGCTTCCATATAGGATTTTCCATTAATGGCACACGAACTTTATTTAAATGAAACAAGTTCTGTAGGAGATGTCATTAATTTTTTCTTCTTTGAAAGATATTTCGATTACTTTAGGTGGGGAATATGATGTCGGCCAAATGGCTGCTATGGCTACTCTGCCTCCGTATCCGAGGGGCGTAAGTTGAATCGCATAAATCGGATTCGATATCATTGATGGCATTGGTTATGATGACTTTTAAGGCATCAATCGGCTGCGTGATTTATCGTAGTTGACGTCGCCAAAACGCGAGATAACCATGCCGTCTAATTTGTCATCCAGAAGATCCATTATTGTATGCGTTCTGTGGAACGTAACGCCATTGTCATTGAGTTATCATGACCTGTACCTCTCAGGTACAGACTTTATTGGTTCTTAAGACAGTTTTGTATAATTTTCCGAGAAGTCAATAAAGGCTTTTCGGCAGAAGGTTACAACCTTTCAGAAATATTTACCAAAATAGTGGAATAGGGAGAGAATAGGGCGAAGCTTTTCAGAAGCGACAGTACATGGAATGGGTACTACGAATGTAAGAAACAATTCGAGTACCTAGTTAGAAAGTCAAAAAGGGCTTCATGGCAGAAGTACTGCGAATCTATCGCGGTAACAGACGAGGTTTCGAGGTTACGCAAAGTGCTTTCAAAGGAAGCGAGCGTTCCTAGCTACCTCTGGAAAAGTGACGGAACCTGGGCTGAAATAACCAAGAGGATCTGGCACGCTGAGAACATCGAACTCTCCCTCTCCGAAGTGGAAATAAGTGTTCTTATTAATAGGGCAATCCAGTCCTTTAAGCCGTACAAATCTCCCGGCCCGGGTGGTATTCTTCCGATTATGCTACAGAAAGCACCGGAGGTAGTAATAGAAAAAATTATGAAAATTCTTAGACACAGTCTAAAAATAGGGTACACACTAATAGCTTGGAGGGAAGTTAAGGTGGTTTTTATACCTAAAGCTGGCAAACAGGGGCATATAACAGCAAAAGATTTCAGACCAACAAGTCTGTCATTATTTATGCTTAAAACCTTGGAGCGATTATTGGGGATTCACATTAGGAATAGATACAGTGATGGCTTTTTACCAAGTCACTGCATGCATACATGAAAGGAAAATCTATAGAAACCGCCCTGCACGAGGTGGTGGGGAAAATAGAGAAGAGTCTACACTTCGGAGAATTTGCGATGGCAGCCTTCCTCAATATTGAAGGAGTAGACGCTAACATTGAACATGGAATTACAAACTGGGTTTGCAACATGCGAGCAGAAAAATAAACTGTTCCATTGGGAAAAGCTCGGTCAGAATGTCCGTAACTCAGGGGGAGTCATATTTCCTCTCACCAAAGGCTGGAAATCCCCAGAAAGCTTAGTACAATGGGTATAACTGCCACGGCATACGCAGATGATGTGGCCATAATAGTGCAGTGGAGGTTGCCCTGAAGACTATCAGCAAAATAGCCAAAAAGCTGTGGTCTCAATGACAAACGTTCCAAAGCGGAAATGATTCTTTTTACCAGAAAGTACAAGATACCGCCATTCAAAGAACCAAAACTCAACGGAGTGGAACTGTTCCTCTCGGAGTGTCTCGCGCGAAGTATCTAGTTTTTTTGGACAAAAAACTAAATTGGAATCTCAATGTAGCGGAAAGAACCAAAAAGGCATATAATAGTCCTTTTATCTGCAAAATAACAATGTGGGGCTTAAAATTAGCCAGTATGGCTGTATACAGTGGTGGTAAGACCCATGCTTACATACGGCGCACAAGTATGGTGGAAAGCAATAAACTAAGAAAGCGGTTTACGGAGAATTAGCGGTGACTCAAAGAACGGCTTCCATAGCCATTATAGGTGCGCTCCCTACCACCCCTACGGCAGCATTGGACACCTTTTTGCACCTAAACTTTCTAGCAACAGTGCGATGCGACTCACTAATCTGGGTTACTTCAAGAGCAGTAGTTTCGGACACGGTACCGTCCTAATAGAGCTACTGCCAGGCAATCAAATTCTAACGAATGAAATTCCTTCCCTGGCCGACTTCGACATCCCGCATGATATAATTTATCCGAAGAGGGAGGACTGGGAAAAAAACGCAATAACGAGGTCGAATGAAATTGCAATTTGCAATCACAGATGGCTCAAAAACAGAGGAAGGAACAGGTTCTGCTATATTCTCAGAAGACCCAGAACTAAGAGTGTCTATAAGACTACCGGTGTCTTCCAACCAGGGGTTTTGGCTGTCCTCAGGGCGGCTGAGCTAATGCAGATTAGATCGGTATCCGAAAGAGATATCGCTACGAGTATCTACATCGATAATAGGCAGTGGAATCAACCAACATCAACTCTAATACAGTCAGGGGCTGTCGCACAGTGCTTAAGGCACTATGCAGTCAGAACCGGGTAAGACTGTGCTGGGTGCCAGGACACTGTGGTATTAAAGGAAATGAACAAGCGCACCAGATTGCAAGAAAAGGTGGGCTACTCGACAATAGTAAGGCTGCTAACATCATACCACACCTTTGCATAGTGAGGGGCACTATCGAGGAAAAAATTACAAAGACTGCCAACCTAAGGTGGTCAAGTCTTGAAGACACCGGGTATCCAAGGTTCTCTAGCCACTTTTTGACGGCAAAAAATCTAGGAAGTTAATAAAATTAAACAGGGATAAGCTTAGGACAGTAATAGGAATCCTGACAGGACACTATCTTCAGACTTAAATTGCCAGATATGGATATCTGCAGATTCTGCGGTGATCTGCAAGCTGTTGAGGACATAACACACATACTGTCTGAATGCGAGACAATATCTCGTAGCCGAAGAAAATCTTTAGGGAAATACGTGTTCTTCGAAAATCTAGAGAAAATAGACCGCACGAACTTCAACGGCCTTCTTGGCGGTTGCAGGAAAATTGGCTGTTTCATCAGGGCGATTATTTAGGTTTTTGCCATTTGAAGACAAATTCAACTAGTTCCACAAGGTTCGCGATGGGGCCCGTTTTGGTGTCCGGTGACTGGTTGATGGTATATCCATCATACCCCTGTTTAACCTAACCGAACCTAGCAAGTATTAACTCTTCAAAAAGTAATATTCCAATGATTTAGCTGTATTTTTGTATACGTAAATAGAAGATCGTAATATTTTCCAAGTAATTTAGCATATAATGTGAGTACGCTATACCGTAGCCGTGTATTTCGAGGAACCCTAGACCTACCCTGGGCTCATCTTCTTGCATTGATGTCACGGTCAATCAGCTTCTTAAATCGGACGCCGTCATAATGCTCAAGGACAAGCTACACCAATCAAGTATCAAAGCATAATACTTGTATACTTGCTTCCAAATTTTCGATGTGGCGTGATATCGCAGATGTGCTAGAGCACATACTAATAGGCAGATTGACAGCTTGTCTCAGATTAGGTGACTGTTTGGTGCAGGGCACATAAATCATCTTTTAAGATTATTTGCTGTTGTGTAACTCTATGATGTGGACTTCGTATGTGCATCATTTTAGTTTTTGCAGCGTTGATGATGACATCACTTTACAGCGCTATTACATAAATTCTTCTGGCATATCTCTGTTTCCGTATCCAGCCACCTATGACTCACCACTAAAGCTGTATCGTGTAATTTTTTTGTCAAAAAGGTGTAACAGCTCGTCTGTGTGAAGTATAAAGAGTATGGGTCCCAATTTTGATCCCTGAGGTACCCCATAGTGCACTTCTTTTCTTTCACTCAACACGTCCTTGACTTGCATACAAAACAGCCAGATGTTCAGATAGTCTTTTAACCAGTCCGGCAATACTCCACGAATGCCAATGCTTTGCTAAAATCCATGAAAAATACCAAAATATGGTAGCTTTTGTGTAAGCTTTTATTGATGCAGTTCGAAAATTCTGGAAGCCATATTGACTTTGGTGAATGAGTTGCTTGTTTGATTTTGCACACCTCCTTTATACATACGAGTATATTGGTCTTATTTAGGCAGTTTTAAGGGTTTTAGGAATTTTCCCTTGCATTAGACTAAGATTTATCAATTTTCACGGGAGCAAGAACTGAGGGATGATGTTTATAGACATCTACTGCTCGAATACCATCTGCTCCTGGATATTTATTTTCACACATACGTTTGATTATGTTGTGGACCTCAGTGATGTTAGTTTCGATTGGTAAAATTGTATTTTCCATGGTTAAATTTTGGGAGAAGTTCGGGTCAATGAACCTTGCCAGCCTAAAATCTACACCAAACACTGACTTTCTCTGGATGTATTTGCAACTGATGGGTCTCATGTTGAGAGCTGTTCTCTCCAAATTGCGACAACGGTTTTTGGCTAATAAATTGCAAACCAATGAACATTTTTCAAAACTTTTCTTTCTATTTATTGGGATACTCGATGGCTACAAATTGTGGAACAAATTATTCAAAATCGCCCCCATTGGGCTTCCAGCAATGGCGTAGTCGTTGGAAAATGTTCCACCTCTTCAAAGACTGAATACTCAATAGTGCAAGCCATAGTGCAAGCCATGCAAGTCTCCAGAACCGACTTTAGTTTGTATTTTAATGAATTGCTACCAGATGACCAATTATCCGTTAAAATGGAATTCGGAACGTACGTTTTGAGCCATGTTTTAGTCGTTTTTGCGGGATTAATTTCGTTGAAAGGTGGACGGTTTATTTGCAAATAGTATTTTGTTGAGGGGCCCCACAACGTCCGTTTGATATACGAAATGAAGCTCGGTGATACTCGTACCGTCACTGGCGACTCTCCACCAAACCATAACAAAAGCTGGAACGAGTTCAGACGCATTTCGTGATGACAGAGCATACACTCTATCGTTCTGTTTGTTGAACGCTTCTTCAACGGTGAACATTTTCTCATCACTAAAACGAAGTAAGTAGATATTTTTGTGTATTAAGATTGGCTCTCTCCTAATGAGCAATCTACGGTGAAGATGTGGCAGTTTCTAATGCGTTATGGTGGTTCCTTGAATATGGTTCCCTGCCGTGATATACTGTCAATATTCAAGAAGTTGAATTGGATTCTTCCGGTAATTTTATTTTCATATATCAATGCCTTGGGATGATATTATGGCACTTCATATCGATCCAACCATGCATTGCACAGAACAGCGTAGCAATACATCATAATATGACGCTGGGTTCATTTGTGTTGCGTGACAGAACAATTGAATTGTTGCACGTGAAACTGCCTAATCAGCGCTTCTAAATTGTCATCTTCAATGATTAAAGGTGGTCCATGGTGTTTCTATTTTGAAACCACCATTGCACAGTGGGGTTATTATTTGTTCAGGTTCAGGTTGGCCTCCTTATGAACGATTTTGGACTGCTTATAGTACTCCAAGCCATAACAATAAACGAATTTGTCAACGGACCAAAGAAATCAAAACCAATAAACCTTCTGAATAAGGATCTCAGCTGGATCTTTCTTTTTTTTTAATGCTGAAATAATCCCTTTTCCCTAACGTATTTAACTCTACTCGTACATTTTCGGATGGATGGATGTCCATATACTTTCAGAGTTGGCAAACTAATATTTAGGAGACGGGTTGATTCGCTTTCGAAACAAAAACATCAATGGGACTACAAAAACATGTGAAATCGTAATGGGTCTTAACCTTGGCCGTTTTCTCTTCAGGTCTTATGGAAGCATGTGCCTTAAATTATTTGGGCACCATTGCTGAATACTCCGAGAAATCAGGTTAAATATCAGGAAAGTCATGAAAGTTTAAATTGGGTTAATTGCGGTTAAGGAATGTAATAAATCATGCAAGACATCTGCATCAGAAGACCAATTTCGCCTTATTGGCGTGAAGTTTTCAATTTAAATTTTAAAAGACTGTCCCTTTAATTTTCACTTAAAAAGCTGTTTCGAAAATAATTACATATATTAGTCACTTATCTCATTTTACATGGAACGGACTAGTTGTTAAAGTCTCTAGATACGTAGATGGTACAATAAGTAAACTACATTCCCTACTACGAGATATGTTAAGCTATTACTTCCTTAATTCAATATCGACATTATAGGTATGATAGATAATTTATGTAGGTGCTACAAATATTTTTAAAAAAAATGTAACTGCGTAAATTTAACTGCCTTACGTTGCCTGTTATTGGGTCACGTGGCACTTCCATATGAATAAATCAATAAACGTCAATTAAAATGTGCTCTTGTACGTGGCTTTCTTGTCAATCTATTTATTGCCTCAAAATCGTAATACGAGTAGATACAAAAATTCAATTCAACTTCGTATATGGTTGCTTATCCCGTCAGGTGTATAACGAACAGGTGGATAGGGGAACAGGTCACGGTTGTCTTCTTCTAAGAGGTGAAGAGGAAATGTTTTTTTTTTGACACAAATCGTTCCTTCAAATATTTGTCATTTTAGGGACATTTTTGATTTGTGTAATGTATATCCGGATATGTAATATTGTTAGAATAAATATTTATGTTGTCATATGTAAGGTATGTAACCTATATACATTGTAATTTTAATCCCTTTGAAAGTCCGTTGCATCTTTAAATTAAATTAATAATACTTTTAATACTTCGATGAAAATATTTGTTAATTTAATTTGTTTATAATAAATTGGAAGTATCCATATTTTAGAAATACTGTATTCTAGATAATTTATTAATGGGTCTTGTCTCCCGATAAGAGGTAAATGTGATTCAAACGACAGCCTGTACAACTTTTAGAAAATCAAGCAATCTACTGCATTTTAAAATCTTCGTAGTGAATTTCTTTCTGAATGCGCTAAAAGTGATTTAGTGTGTACAATACCAACATGTCAAAAGTTGACGACTATAGAGCAACAACTAAAGCGTTAACCAACTACAACATCTCTTTGTACTCTTACGAAGATAAACAGGAAAGGCCAATCAGAGTTATGGTCACAAATCTACATCATTCCTGTACCTCTCAGATCTAGTGCTACTAGTCCGGAATTCAATTATTTCATGTGGTTAAAATTCCATCTCCGTAAGCAAATTATCCACTACTGCTTTATTTACAGAAGCCCCAAACTGGACAGCAATTCGACCGTTCACGAGTTCGATGCACTATCCAAGTCCATACAAAGAATTGTATTCCTGTATCCTCATACTGAAGTCGTCATTACGGCCGATTTCAATATACACAATTCTAGGTGGCTTCAAATGTGAGGGGGTTGCGTTCAAAAACATCTTCTATATATCTCAACTCTCAAAAGCTGCCTTATGATATTTTTGCCTTAACCGAAACTAATCTAATATCTAATATCAAGGATTCGGAACTATTCACACCAGAATTCCGTTTATTTCGCGACGATGGACATGATAATAATGACGATTCTGTAGGACGAGGTGTCCTTCTGGCAATCAAAATTCGGTTGAACCCTGAGCTCGTCAAAAAGTCATCTACAGCCGATTTCGAATTTATCTGTGTTAAAGTTACTCCCTCCAAACACAAACTCTATATCCTCTGCTGCTATGTTCGCCCCTCCCAACCAATACACAGTTATCAGCTCGCGACTAATGCGGTTGATTCCCTCTTCAAAATCACAGATCCCTGTGATGAAATCATTGTTCTCGGTGACTTTAATCTCCCTCACCTCCAATAGACTCACTCGGACGAAGAATCCTATCTTGTTGCCACAAATGCAACTTCTGACAAAGAAATCCTCCTCACAGATTGCCTCACAAACTCTGGCCTTTTTCATATAAACTCAATTTCTAACTTCATGGGTCGGAAACTTGATCTGATCTTTACATCCGACACCACGAACTGTCTTGCTCTCGAGTGTGAACTTCTTCTTTCGAAATTAGACCGTCTCCACCCATTTCTCCTCGTTATTTACTCATATGATAACAATAATTCCCTGAGCCTTTCAGAAACTCCATTCCATTTCGATTTCCGTAAAACCAATTACACTAAGCTCAACAATCTTCTCAAAAATGTTGACTTTAGTTTTCTTCAAAATAGTAACTTAACCGCAGATTCTGCTGTAGCTATCTTCTACGATAAGATTTTCCACTGTATAAGGCAAACTACTCCTTTTATTCGGCGCAGAAATCCTTCGTCATCTCCTCCCTGGTATAATAAAGAACTTCGTACACTTCGTAATAAGAGAAACAGGTTATGGCAACAATACGTTAAATCTGGTTCTGACTTTGAGCAACAAAACTACCTCCTAGCTTACAATCACTTCTCCCAACTTGCTGAATATCGTTACCAAAGATATCTCACCCAAATGCAATCTTCCATCATATCAGACCCTAAAAGATTCTACCAATTTATTAACACAAAAAAAAAATCCGATTGCAATCCATCAACTCTCAAATTTTCTAATATGTCTTCCGATGACCCAACAACCATCGCTAATCTATTTGCGAACTTCTTCAGTCAATCGTTTTCGGCCCAATCTGATGACATCGATCCTGAATACTTTTCTTACCTGAACAACGGTTGTCAAATATCTCCCTCGTCAGTTGAAATTACTTCAGCGCAGTTACTAGACAAAATACATAAACTGAAAGACGATTTTTCCCCCGGTCCTGATGGATTGCCCTCAGTTGTCTTAAAAAAAAATGCGCTGATAATCTAATTAATCCCCTCACTAGTATTTTCAAACTATCTTTGTCTGAAGGGCTCTTTCCTCATCTGTGGAAAAGCGCTTTTATTACACCTATTCACAAAAAAGGATCAAGGCATGATATCTCTATCTCATGCTAAACTATCCTGCATCCCCAAGGTTTTTGCAAGTATTGTTTATGATGCACTATATTTTCAATGTAAATCTATATTTGCAACCAACCAACATGGTTTTGTTAAAGGCAGATGAACGATCACCAACCTCATTGAGTTTGTTTCTAGTTCACTATGCGAACTAGAGCAAGGGAAAGAAATTGATGTAATCACCACGGACTTCAGTAAGGCCATTAATTTTAAGTTAATTTTACTCAAACTCAAAGCTCTTGGTTTCGAACCTAGACTGACCTCTTGGATTAATTCCTACATCAAAAAACGCTCCTATATTGTTTATTTTCGTTCCCACTTTTCTGACCCAATTCTCGCCACTTCGGGTGTTCCACAAGGCAGTCATCTCGGTCCATTAATTTTTATTTTAACTATTAACGATGTTTTTAACGTCATAAAGTACTCCCACATATCTATCTATGCCGATGATATGAAAATCTATAGATAGATCTCAAGTCTCTCTGACTCTCAACCTTTACAAGATGATCTTAATAGATTCTCGACATGGTGCCATAAAAACTTTCTCGAGCTCAACATAGAAAAATGCCAAGCCATTTCTTACTCCCGGAGGCGTTTGACACTTCGAACCCGCACCTACTATTTATCAAACCAAAGAGTAGCTGTAGTTACTTCAATGCGGGACTTGGGTGTCATTTGTGATTCACAGCTTAATTTTCGCAACCATATAGACTCCGTAATTAGGAAAGCTAACTCCGCTCTCGGATTTGTTAAACGATGGTCAAAAGAATTCTCCGACCCCTATGTCGCCAAATCCCTGTACACAACCTTTGTTCGTCCACTTCTCGAGTACGCCAGCGAAATATGGTCTCCTTACTATGATGTATATATTCTGCGCATTGAAGCTGTCCAACGTAGATTCCTGCGTTTCGCATTACGCGGTCTACCATGGGCTGACCACAATATTTTACCCCCCTATGTAAGTCGATTAAAACTACTCGGTCTCCTGTCTTTGGAAAAACGTCGGGAGTCCGCCGATATTCTCTTCATACATAAAATCTTAACTGGTATCATTGACTGTCCCACAATACTCTCCCAAATCCCAATCAATACCAACCCGTGTCATTTAAGATCTGTCTGCCTTTTCCGTCCGAATAATCACAGGACAACTTATGGTCTCAACGAGCCACTGTGTCGTATGCTACGTGAAACAAATCGGGTACGTCAGCAGCCCAGCCCTCCGAAATTCCCTAAATAACCATTTTTCCCGTCTATAGACCTTAGCTTAAGTAGAAATAGTAGTTATAAGTCATAGTTTTAAGTTTAGTTTGTTAAGTTATATGTTTGTATTAAACATTTCCAATAAATTGTCCGGGGTTGACCCGGGCCTCAAATTCAAATTCAAATTCAACATTCTGGACAGATAACACCCGAAGGACGGTGTGTTAAGATCTTCACTGCGAAAAATAATTCAAACCAGCTTGTAAGTGAGCCCGAGAGAGAGACGTTGATAGTCGTACCGCCAACACCCTGTACTTTTTTTTAACTTTTCCCCCGACAAATACAAGGCCAATGTGCTATCCCATCTAGGCTCGTCGGACCATTGTGTCATATCAGCTAATTTCTCGTTCACCGACCACAGAGTTAGAGACAAATTCCTAAAAGAACCCTATGGCAATAGGAGGAAGCCAATTGGAGTGGACTGAACAGCTTCTTTAGGAATTTTTACTTGTAGTTATGTTTCCTCGATAGCGATGTGAATGCCGCTGCTGATATGGAATGAGAACCTTTATCCCTCATCGGATGGAGAGTATCAAACCAAAATAAAAGGCATGGTACGACTCGAGCGGTAAAGAGGCCGTCAGGGTTAGAGAAATGTTTTTTTCGGTCCTTCAAGACCAAACCGACAGAGAAAAACCGAAAAAAGTTCAAACGAGCCAGAAATGTCTGCAACGCCTGTCTTAAGCGTGTGAAATTCCAATACGACCAAAAACCGAGGCAAAAAATACTGCAATGTCCCAAAGGCAGTAAAAATTGTTGGTTGTTCATCAAAAACATTAGAAATTCCGCCTCATCCTCATGGAAACTCCAATAAATCGTCAGCTCATGAAATATCTCGAAACATGAACATTTCTCAACGACCGGCAGTGTGGAAAACCGCATTTGACTGAGTTTGGCATCCGGCACTTTTGTTGGTTTCAAGTTTGATATTCACAAAATAAATGCTGGTGTGCTCCAGGGCTCCGTTCTGTCTCCGACACTCTTTTCAATTTTCATCAACGATTTCTTGTCTGCTACTTCTAATCCAATATACCAACTTGATAAAAAAGTTAAATAACCACCGTGTGGCCCTTCCATTGTTCCGATTTGAGTTCTGTTTGTTTTGTTAAGTTAGTGAATCTATTGTTGAAATTCCCTCTAAATCTTAGCGTCATAGCTTGACATTCGCAAAAGTTACGTAGCCAAGAGTACAGCTATCTCTGTGTGTGTTGGCGATTTTTTACAATTTTAGAAATGGATTTAAATTTGCAACAACGAACTTGTATTAAATTTTGCGTAAAAAAAACGGGTTTAATGGTGCGCGAACGTTGGAAATGTTAGACAAGTGTTTCGGCAACGATTCTCTAAAGAAAACGGTCGTTTACCAGTGGCACGAGCGGTTCAAAAGTGGTTGTGAGTCAATCGAAGATGATGAACGCAGTGGCAGACCATCGACATCGAAAACATTGATGAAGTCAAAGAAATGTTGGTCAATAACCGCAAATTAACCATCAGAGAGATAGCGGAGGACTTGAACATTGCCTTTGGAACCGTCCAATACATTTTGGTTAATGATTTGAGTTTCCGTACCAAAAGACCTCAATTCCATGCAAAAAAGAGACCGTGTTGACGTCGCAAAAGAGATGATTTGAGAGGCTGAATCCGATCCCATATTCATCAAAAGGATCATTACTGGAGACAAGACGTTTGTTTATGAGTACAACATGCAATCCAGACATCAGGCAAGTGAATGGCGTTCACCAAATGAGCCGAGACCAAAAAAACCACGTCCTTTTCAGCCAAAAAAGAAGGCAATGCTCACGGTTTTCATGGATTACAACGGTGTAGTGCATCATTAATCTTTGCCAGAAGGCCAGAGAGTTAACAAAGAGTATTATTTGGGCGTTATGAGACGTTTGCCTGGAGCAATTCGCCGAAAGAGACCAGAATTGTGGGTAGAAAACTCGTGGATTTTGCACCATTATAACGCACCATCGCACAGTGCCATCACTATTCGTAATTTTTTGACGACAAATGCAACAAATACCATCCAACAGCCACCGAATTCATCTGATTTGGCTCCCTGTGACTTCTATCTGTTCAATCGAGTTAAAAAACCACTACGGGGAACGCGTTTCAGCAGCCGAGAGGAAGTAATGGAAAAATCGCAGGAAGCACTGATGGACATACCGAAAACCGAATATAAAAAATGTTTCGAGGATTGGATCAAGCGCTGGCATAAGTGTGTTGCAGTCGATGGGGATTACTTTGAAGAGGACAATATAGATTTAGATGAATAAACTTGTATTTTTAACTTTCTGAATAGATTTGACAGTAGTCTCTGCTTTTCATATTCGTTCCCGGAATCATGTCCGTGCCCTTTGGTTGTAGAATGGGAACGCCAGCGTATGTTAAGCTCATTAAATTCTGATATTAACTGCTATTAACTAATTGGGAAACCCCTAACAGAGTAGAATGTAATGCTTCCAAAACACAATGCTGTCTGCTGTCGTTAAAGCGAAATTTAAACACCCAGCCATTACCCATGAATGGCACTTGCATCGTCGAAACCGGTATGTGTGTCAGTGACAACTTACGAGTACGTTGGAATGACCATATACTCGATGTCCCCAAAAATGCTGCGAAATGGCTAGGTTTCCTCAAACGATGTAAGAAATACTTCACCTCTTCTGATCAGGTCACAATATATAAGGCATTCATCCGCCCGAAATTGGAGTACCATGCACACATCTGATCAGGTGCGCCTAAAACATCTCTGCACTTGCTAGATGGGATTCAAAACCATGCGATAAAACTCATAGGAGATGCTAATTTCACCCAGTCAATGGACACCCTCGAACAACGACTAAATGTCTCGTGTCTCACTTTGTTTTATCGCTATTTCAACCATCAGTGCCCCATAGAAATCGCCAGTAGCATTCCGCCTCTTCAAACCTTCAACCGTAGCACCCGTCTCGCTATGAATGCTCCTCAAGCCCACTTTCGGACGTACATACTCTAAAATATCGTGATTCTTTCCTAAGCCGCACAACTCGATTATGAAATACCCTCTCTATTTTCTAGTCATTGTAGGTTGCAAACATTTAAGAAATATGTATGTCTCTTTTCTGCGTCCCAGATTTCCTTTGCCTGCGTCGTGTACAAACATTTTAGGGGTACTGAAATCTCTTGAGGGCGCGCTAGTTATTAAAAAAAAAATAAATAACAGATAGACAAAGTCGCTATACTGCCACAAAAGTATAGCTCTCGACTGTGACATTCTGTTCAATTCGGCGATGCTGTGCGTCCCTTATTGTTGGGAACATATTCTTGGTTTTGCCCTCCCATCGCTAAACTCTCCCATATACCCAAACTCTTCGAAAGTATTTTGTATGAAGCTCTAAGCTTCCAATGCAAATCACTTATTTCCCCTAGACAACATGGCTTCCTAAAGGGTAGGTCAACCACCACAAATTTCGTTGAATTCCTATCCTTTGCCCTCTCTGCCCTAGAGAATGGCAATGAAGTCGATGTAGTTGCAACCGATTTTAGCAAAGCCTTCGATAAAATATCTCATCGGTTAATCATCTTTAAATTGTCTGCCCTCGGCTTTGAACCCATACTGTTGAAGTGGATATCCTCTTACCTCGAAAACCGTTTTTACAGTGTTCGTTTTAGGTTAGCCCACTCCGCTCCATTTTTGGCCACCTCTGGAGTTCCACAAGGCAGCCATCTCGGTCCCCTTCTTTTTATATTAACCATAAATGATCTCGATATGATCATCAAACACTCGTCTGTCTCCCTTTACGCCGACGATACCAAATTTTTCAAAACCATTTCCTCTCCCCATGACTCTTTCCTCCTTCAACAAGATCTTGATAGTTTCTCGATCTGGTGCCTCAAAAATTCTTTGGAACTTAACATCGCCAAATGCCAATCCATCACCTTCTCACATAAGCGGAACCAATCTCCTCCCCGACTCTATCTTCTCCATAACCAACCTATCTCCTCCGTACAGTCTCTTCGCGACCTCGGCATTTTGTGTGACAGCGAGCTCAACTTCCGTTTAAATATGGATGAGATAATCCTCAAAGCCAACTCTGCACTAGGTTTTGTAAAACGGTGGTCCAAAGAATTCACCAACCCATACGTGACCAGGTCCCTCTATATTACCTTTGTTCGCCCCCTCCTAGAGTACGCCAGTCAAGTATGGTCCCCATATCATCGTGTTCATATCTCGAGAATTGAAGGCATTCAGCGCCGTTTTCTTCGATTTGCTCTCCGAGGTATGCCTACCGTCTTTGACTTTCACCGCACCACTTCCTACCTCAAATCCGTTCTCCTTCACCACTCCAACCAACCTTAGTTTTAAGTTTTAGTTTAAGTTTAATTTGTAAGTTATAGCTTGTATTAAGCCGAAAAAATGGGGGCGTTCGCCCCCACCAAAATCAAAATTATAGCATTTTGGCAACTTCCGTTTCAATACTAACAAGCGCGCCGGTGACAACCCAATGAGTTCTGCCAATTATGTGAATATCATCGGCGTACGCTAGTAGTTGCAGACTTTTTGGAAAATTATGCCATCACTTCACAATTCTTTCAAGTGTGATGTCAAAGAAGTTACATGACAGCGCGCACTTTGTCTAAAACCTTTTTGACATAAAATGTCTCAGTGAAGTCGTTACCGATAGTGACCGTTCTCAATCATCATCCTGCACAGATGGACGTGTTTGGCGGGGATACCAAAACTAGACATGGCTCTATATAGCTCGTCTCTATAAATGTTGTCACGATCTTAAAATCGATGAAAAGATGATGGGTAGCGATTTGGATTTCTTGATGTTTTTACATGATTTGCCGGAGTGTGAAGATTTGGTTGATTGTGGACTTCTCTGGTCTAAAACCTCACTAATAGGAGCCAATCAGATTATTGGCGAAGGGTTTGAGATGTTAACACAATATGGCAGATGAGATCTTATGCTTATACCTCTCTAATTGGTTCTTCTTTTCTCTGGATCCAGCAAATGAAGCTGCGATTTCATTCATCAATCATTCGAACACTCTTGTTACTAGATCTTAGAAATGAGTTAGTGTATGTTCTCCACAAAGTCACTTCAGCAACTCCGAATACCTTATGCGGTAAGCTATATGTCCACCAGCTGTTAGGTTGAAGCTTAGATATTGCCATCCTTACTTCATTTTGGTCTGGTAAACGATAGTTCTGCCAATCAGCGTCTAAGTTGAAAGGTCTATTCTGCCTTACGTCGATCACAAAATGATCAATTTGATCTGGCGTTTGCAAAAGATGTGCTCCTTTAGTATCCTGGCGTTAGGCCATTGCTCACTTATCTTGACGAGTAAAAAGCGATGCAAATCGGCTTGAAATGAATGTGCATTGCCTTGTGATTTGAAGTCAATCGCAAAATTTTGAAGTACTCTAAAGTGGTTCTCGCTTTGAGCTGGAGTAGAAATGTTTAGGTATGTCAAGACTTATTGGCCTTCTTCGAAAAAATTACGGTTAATAGCGCCACCAAATTCTCACTCCTCAACATGCTGTGTAATGAGGAGTGATTCTCTTGGTGACTAGTATACCATGTACTGCATCTTTCAGTTTATTGAAGATTTCCTCGTTAGTATACAGAATTCCTTGGAAAGCGTTCTTTGTCTGCTGGCTGCCAAAAGCTTTCGATTTTTACTTTAACGCGACTGTGAAGAAGTGTTCAGTGTGTGTCTTTTGTATGGAGTGCCAAATCTTCTTTGATAATTCGAGACACGGATTTTTGCAAAATTTTCATCTCGCGCCACAATAGTATTCTCGTTGTATTCTCACAGAACTTAATAGTGCTGTTCACAAAATCATAAGCGGCTGGAAGGTCCGAGAGATTCCGACTTTTTCCATATTGCATTTGTGAAGACCAGCTAAAAGAACACAATTTTCAAATGTCGCTTCTTTTTATGATATTGAAGAAGTGAAGCTAAAAAAACTGTATGCTGCAACATTGCACAAATGTCAAATGTCAAATAGAAGTCAACATGGAACGGATGACTAGACTAGGTGTAGCCATAATATTTTATATCGGCTGACTCGTCAGTTCCTCGTCAAAATCTGTCATTTAATATTGCTTTTATGTAAACTTTTTTTTCAATCGAGGAAGGCATATTTTAGCCTCGTAAAATTGAGGTCAAAAGACTTGAAATACCAATACTCATTTAATCGGAAAGAAAAATACTCCCAAAACTATTGATTTTCCAACTCGTTTAGACACGAGTTCACTCTTCACTCGTTATGCGCCCCCCTTCTACTAATTCAAACCATTTCAGCTTGAACATCTAAATCGGTCAGACTTGTTGTAGTGAGTCCATCAATATTCCTATTCTCTTAGTGTCCAACTTAAACGATCCCATTTAGTAGTTTCAGTCATATGTATATGTGTTTACCAAATGCAAATAATGTTCAATTCCATTCTCTTTAGCAATACGATTCAATAATCCTCACCATTTTGTGCCAATTGAAATAAATCCTTCATCAGGAATCATTTAACCACCGTACGGTACAGGCTCGTATATTGGATCCCCAATAAACCTCCGTTTAATTGTTTTGTTCAACAACAAAATTCTCACTTATCTCTCTAATCTGCCCCAGGATTACGAGTGTAGCCAAAAAAATTTTGCCAAATCGGCCACTTGCATCACATTTCCCATCAATGAAAAGAAGGGTGCGACTGTGCGAGTCAAAACCACCCTTCAAGTAGGTGAGCCACATGCCAAGTAAAAATCAAATAGAGACGCAAACAACAATTACAAAATGTGTTCATACAATTTTATTATTTAAGTTTTTTGTTGTTAATTTTTTTTTGTCAATTTTCTATGGCACTTTGCCTCGATGACAAATAACGAGACACAATTTTTGGTCTCCCCACTGAAATACTTTCGTCTGAACTAAATTTTAATTAAATATTTTTAAAGAGACACAAAGCTATAAACATGCCGTATCTATGTGCATTTATGCATAAAACAACAATGTGAGTAAGTAAGCACATGTTGTACATAGTATCTGTGCTCGTATACGAGTACGAAACGGGTACGACTAGGCATAGTACGGCTGTTTATATTTGCAGGCATACGAGTATCTGCGGATATTTGTATACTCGTACCAGTGCCAATATTGTGCATAACTGAATGTCTAGGATAACTCTCGATGCTAATTACGACATTTTGCAATAAATACGAGTAGATACGCAACGTACACACTTGTGGATGTACTCGTATCTATGTCGTTATGCAGGTAGGTGAGAGTGTCTACATATATCTACTAAACAGACATGCCAAAGCGATGGATAAAATTCACAAATGTCTTTTCTGCACGCGATAAACGAGTACGAGTACTTGTTCAAAAAGGAAACGGAAGGGGATCACCACTTTGCTCCACTCTCTGCCCTGCACAGTACCCCCATACATAAGGCGCTGAAATAGATTTCATGTTTCTCTTGATAAAAATAACTACGGCACCAAACATTGATTTGTAATTTAGATGGATCAAAGAGAGGCAAATAAAGCACAAAATCGCGTTTAATTTTTGTTTTTCTTTTTTAAATTTAATTTTGTCGATTGATGGCAGCGATTTGAGCGATAAAATAAATAAATGTCAGCTAATACTAGTGCTCGTACATCAAAACGAATCAAAAGTGACACAAGGAGAGCAGAGCCGATGGAGGTTCTTTTTTAAAAGCCTTGCACGTGCACATGACATTTTCAATACTCATGCTGGCCTAAAAGCTGGATGTCCGATTATACTCTCAATTTTGAGGTCATATATGGACAGCGCTTTGACGTCAATCTAGAGGTAACTAAGACCGGGCTGTTGACAATGAGAATCTATTTCCTCTGATGTGATTAGTGTTAAGGCGCCGGCCGCCTCAGCTTTGATGATGAATGCAGGCAGGCGAAAAGACAACTTCTGCAGACTAAAGTTGTCATGCAGAATGAACCATTCGTTATGGAGGTAGGCGACAGAGGGTTCCGTTTCCCTAGGCTAGATGAAATTAAGGCAGCAATAGGAACAACTAATGTTTAATAGAGATGCTGGCGCAGACGGACTGCAGGTGGGTATGACTTGGCTGGGAATACCACCTTGACGAAAAAGTTCCCGGAATTTATTCAGAAAATTAAAAGTACAAGTTTATTCATCTAAATCTATATTGTCCCCTTCAAAGTAATTCCGATCGACTGCAACACACTTATGCCAGCGCTTGATCCAATCCTCGAAACATTTTTTATATTCGGTTTTCGATATATCCATCAGTGCTTCCTGCGATTTTTCCATTACTTCCTCTCGGCTGCTGATACGCGTTCCCCGTAGTGGTTTTTTAACTCGATTGAATAGAAAGAAGTCACAGGGAGCCAAACCAGGTGAATTCGGTGGCTGTTGGATGGTATTTGTTGCATTTTTCGTCAAAGAATTACGAATAATGATGGCAGTGTGCGACGGTGCGTTATCATGGTGCAAAATCCACGAGTTTTCTGCGCACAATTCTGGTCTCTTTCGGCGAATTGCTTCACGCGAACGTCTAATAACGCCCAAATAATACTCTTTGTTTACTCTCTGACCAAAAATTCAAGATGCACTACACCGTTGTAATCCATGAAAACCGTGAGCATTGCCTTCTTTTTTGACTGAAAAGGACGTGGTTTTTTTGGTCTCGGCTCATTTGGTGAACGCCATTCACTTGCCTGATGTCTGGATTGCGTGTTGTACTCATAAACAAACGTCTTGTCTCCAGTAATGATCCTTTTGATGAATATGGGATCGGATTCAGCCTCGCAAATCATCTCTTTTGCGACGTCAACACGGTCTCTTTTTTGCATGGAATTGAGGTCTTTTGGTACGGAAACCCAAATCATTAACCGAAATGTCTTGAACGGATCCATAGGCAATGCTCAAGTCCTCCGCTATCTCTCTGATGGTTAATTTGCGGTTATTGACCAACACTTCTTTTACTCCATCAATATTTTCGTCGGTTTTCGATGTCGATGGTCTGCCACTGCGTTCATCATCTTCGATTGACTCACGACCACTTTTGAACCGCTCGTGCCACTGGTAAATGACCGTTTTCTTTAGAGAATCGTTGCCGAAACACTTGTCCAACATTTCCAACGTTTGCGCAACATTAAATCCGCTTTTTTTTACGCAAAATTTAATACAAGTTCGTTGTTGCAAAGTTTGTCTGATCCACAAGAAAGGAAATCCCTTTAACTGCCCTAAATATGGATGATTAAGTCTTTAAAATTCATGAACAATCTGGTTGGTCCATACCAGTGTGGTTTCAGGCCAGGAGAAGCCAGAGTCGATTAAATGTTCACAGTACGCCATATCTTCGAAAAGACCCAGGCATTTCAGATCGATACTCACCGTCTACGTGTCGACTTAAAAGCCATATATGACAGCATGTATATGGATGGGCTTTACAATGCCATGTCTAGTTTTGAAATTTCTGCAAAACTCGCCAGGTTATGCATGATGACTAAGGAGAATCTTCACTGCACCATCAAGGTCAATAATGAGTTAGCCGAGACCTTTAATGTTAAGAAAGGTTTTAGACCACGCAACGGACTTCCCTGTGGCTTCTTGAACATCCTCGTAGAAAGAATCGTGCGAAATTCACTGGCCAACTAGAGAGACGGCATCTTTTTTAATTCCGCACAATTACTTACGTGTTAGGATGTGTATTACGGTGGAAGTGGCTAAACGAGAGTAAAGTACATTCAGTCATCAGAAAGGGACGCACACCACTGATGGCTTGGCCAGAACGTCAACACTGGCAGTTATGACTTCGCCTACCTTGGCGTAACGATATCAGCGCAGAAATCAGACGCAGAATCACACTTGCCAAATCCTTGTTTCTTTTCGCTCAGGAAGAATTTGAGTAACAGAGCCCTCTCTCCATAATCTCGTCGGTTCTACTTTAGTAGCTTTAGTGTCCAGGAGGTAGGCAGACCAAACGAATACTTCCGAATTTCTGTAAAAAATCAGCGTACAGTACTGTCCCTGAGTAGTAATAGAAGTCAGGAGTGACACCATCTCCTGCACCGTTTACTGTGATAGTGATGAAGATACGGCGACGAACTTCCTCTGTGAATGTCCGAGTCGTGCTCGCTTTAGGCTGTAGGTACTTAGCGCTTAAGAGATAGGTGTCGGTGCTGCAAGACATGTACCACTGAAGCGATTTGTTTGTTTTTTTTGCGAGGGACCGAGCGATTATATTTATAGTGACGTGCAAGGAGTGCAAGGGTCCATTGATCTATGTTCAAATACTCTGTTGAAAAGGAAAGTGGAATAAGGATATATTCCCCTTAACTACAGGCTGGTAACAGTTGAAGATGAAACTGATTCATTAGGTGTTGAAGTGAGCTCTGAAAGATACCGCGTTTCATTTTCGATCTCGTTTCTATTGACAGGGATTCAATTGCGAAATGTGGCTCCACATTGGCTCTCTACAAACCAAACGTCTGAGTCGGCTGGCCCATGTTGAACGAATCGACATCACAGCAGCTCCGACCCAAAGAGTTATCGAGTCTAACCCCGTGTGACGGGGCAGCAGAAGACGACCGAAGGAATCGCTTGGAGTGTGGCATTGGAGGCGAATGATGAGAGATCGTTCTAGATGGAGAGTGTTACTGGTTGAGGTCCAGGTTCACTGGCCCGGACTGTAGACTCTGTAAATAAGTTGGTTAGGTTAGGTAAGAGTGGCTGTTGGAAAAACAAGCTCACTTTGGTCTATTGGCCCATAGTGATGCAACGTCGATGAGCATTCTACTCTTGGAACCAATTTCAGCTTCTGACGAAGCGTAGTGGACTGTTAACGTCTATTTTATTTAGACCGCTTAAGTCATTGTAGAGAGGCATTTGGGAGAGAGCTGGGAATGTACAGAGTAGGCGAAGTATTGTCTCCTCGTCCTCCTCGTCCATGCAGCTTTTGTACAAGTCGTTTTGTAAAAGCGCTAAACCTTCTTGGGTGCTTGCCTATAAGACCTTTGGCAGCGCTGAGATGCTTCCTATTTTGAAAGATCAAACTGGATCAGATCCAGTTTTGGCCAGATTTGTTTGTTCGCTAAACATGTTGACCCAACAGTCCACCTAAGGTTTGTTCTTCTATTAGGACAGCGATGGCTATCTTTTTCAGGTAGGATAAGTAGAGTGGTTAAAATTTTGGCGAGTTCATCGGCCCTAAAATACCCTGAAATATCTCTGTGTGGCCCGGTACCCAACATAATTGAATGTTGAACTGTTTTGCCATCTCTCTAAAAGATGATCGGCAATCAAGGGCGGTTTTAGAATTTTTTAAGACTGAGTCCAGGCACTTGATCCTGAATATCCGAAAAGATGGGGACATCCCTTGAAGATATCACGTTTTTCTTCAGCCAGACAGGACTTCTTTAAACGCCAAAATAATAAAGAGGTTTAGGTTGGGCTTATCTGAGAAAACAACGCCACCTACCCCCCTAATCAGTCTTTGATCCATCCAAACAGAAATGGATTAACTTTTCGTCCATGAAAGCGTCTTCCTACCAGAAAGATCTAGAGGGGTTCCTTACATGAAAGTCTTTGTCAAACCAATGTTAGGACATAGTGTAGGCGATGTTCTCTCGAAGGATTCCTAGTCTGTTAAGAATATAAGCGTGCCCAAATAGTTTATTTGTCCACTGTGTAGTCGCTTTATAGCGTCAAGGACAAGTTCGAATCATCTGGTTCAGTAAACCATCAAACACGGATGTTGTTTGTCGTCAAAACTTGAGGCAGAATAACACGAGGCACCCAATTTCATGTCGGGCCCAACAACTTGGCCTTTCGCAGACCTCAAAATTTCGAATTTTGGATTGGGACTTATGCCTGCACTCGTAAACAATTAAATTGACCCAGAAATTGAAGGAAAACGACCATAGGGAGCGTCGAGCTTTCGCTGACTGGGCTCTCGAGCAGTCTGATTTTGAACGGAAAACCATTTTCAGCTGTGTTAACATGCCAGATTTGTCGCATCTGGGGAGATAATAATCCATATGAGTCTCATCAGTTGTAAATGCTTCTGCGGGGTCATTGGCCCGTACGGCCATAAATTTTACTAGCTAGAGGTACTGATCGATGGTAACCAATTCCTATGCAATCCCACATAACGCATATAATAATGGATCTTCTGAACGATAAATTCAAAGACATGGCTATCCCGCGCTTCGGCGACGTTAACTGGCCACCGAGATAGTGTGATGTAACGCCATTAGCCAGTTCCTTGTAGGATTATGTAAAATCACGGCTCTATATCATTGACTCCTTACAAGTCAACATAGCCAATGCCACGAATGGCATCGAGTCCGATTTATACGGTCGACTCATCGACAATTTGACCTCTCAAATACGTCCATTTGGTCGCTGGAAAATTAATGATACATCGCACACAACTTGCTTCACTTAAATGTGAAGTTCGAGCGCCCTCAATGGAAAAGCCTGTATAGATAGACGAAAAAAAAGCGCCCTACTTTCAAATTGGAAACATTTTACCCTAGCTCCTGCCTTTCAGAAAACCCAATGCCATTCCCGAAACCAATATGCAACTCCTCGTAAAAGTTTCTGTGGTTTTTTCTTATACAATTTGTATTTACCTGCATTTGAATGATGCAGAGAAAGAGCTACCTTCGTCTAGAATTTATTTTTTTTTTTAAAACCCATTCACAAGCTTGTAGGCCCAAATCAGTTTAATTCATTTGCTGTAAAACAGGATTTTTTTTCTATTAAAAAGGAAAATCCAGGATTTCAGCTGATTAAACATTTTTTAAAGTCAAATCCAAAAATATACATACGAGTATATGTACTCGTATTGTACATAAATCCAAGTTTGGTGGACTACCTATGCCAAACAAAGTATTCTACGTCGACGTCCCCGAAGGGTGAAACCCTTCAAAGGCCACCCAAACATGGAAGGAACAACTTTTATGCTGTAGAAAGTTTCTTTTTCGTTCTTACCAACCAAAAAAAAAAAATCATCATCGATATCCTTTGAGTCGGAAACAAACCCAAATCGATTGAATGCCCACAACACAGCAGCAACAGCAAAAACTGTTGAAGAGTAAGAAAATTACAATGTGCATTTGGTAAAATCCTCTTAACTCAGCTCAAGTTCCCCAAAAACATAAAAAAAAGGACAAAAACAGCTCCTTTTTTGGTAATAAAAATCAAAAGGAAATTATTAGAACTGTTTGCAGAAATTTAAATTCTTAAAGAGCTCACAATTTTTACCAAATAATTGTCGCTTGAGAAAAAATGAGAAAATTGCCCCACAATATTTTTTTTTTTGAAATTAGACCTTTCGAGTGTAAGACTCAGGGGTGTCTTCCCCCTTCATTACCATCCCCAACAGAGGGAATTTCTGATGGGCGAGCACAGCAGAATTTTCTTATTTTTTTTTGTTTTTTGTTTTTTTGTTTAATAGCCAACCGAAAAGAGAATTTAAAACAAGGTCGTATGGTGCAAAAAAGGTTCCACTTAGTGTCTGTCCTAGATGAGGATGGCAAGTCAGTAGGGGAAATAATAATTTCATGTCCAAGGGGAGTCTCGTTCTACTAATTTGTTTGTTGCCTTGCTTGGTACTGCTGGGAACCGTACATAGTAATGATTCCAGCTAATTAGCTAATAAAAAAAAAGGACTCGGAAGGAATATAATTTCATTTCACCAAATGACCTTTCCGTATGGGGATGCATTTTTAATTTACTTGAAAAAACCATGCAAATATTCGTGGCGCAAATTGAAAACCTTAAAAACTTAAGAGCGCAAGTTGATGTGTGAAATTCAGTAAAAAAAAATGCTCAAGTCGTTAGTCTTTGACACGTCATGAGTAATAGCCATTACCAGGACACACAATACGAGTATACGAGTATGATTTGCCTCGAAAAAAAAAAAAAAAGGTAAACACACAGACTGTGGGAAAGCCCCTCTAATATGCCACATCAACGCACGTGGTATTGCGTTGTACATTTCTCATTATCATCACATGGCCGTATGGGAACATAAAATACTTTTTACTGACATGTAGCACGCAAAGGACTAAGGATGAGTGTGACGAAAATAAATTTAAGTAAGTTGGGAGGTTATTTACTTTCGAAAATCGTAAACTAGCACGGAACGCCAAATGGAGAATTCTTTCAAGGGAACCTCAAAGAACTCTTCTTTAGGTTCACCTGTGTTATTACGAGACAAGTGAGGTACATAAAATTTGATATCACTTTGACCTTTTAGAAGACAGTCTTAGCCATACATCACAATTATTTTCAGTAAAGGGATTTCTTTGGTGTGTCGAAGGTCATGACAGGTTCCGATGGATGAATGGGAAACCATTAAAGCCATATCCTCGCTGCTTTATTTTTATTTTTATTCCACCTATGTACTCGTGATATGTAAACACCTTTACAAGCTGTATTAAGTCCTGAGATCTGGCGACATCGATGCCAAAAAGTCGTCACAAATGCCACTATTGATGAGCTGAGTTTCACCCGATGAAATTGATGCAAGCAACCACATGGAGGCTGAAACTCTGGTCCTTAACGGACTGTAGCGCCACCTAAGTACGGAAGTAAGTTAACAGAGCTGAAAATGAGTTGAGCATTGAGTACAGGCTGGGCGGTGTTCAAGACATGCCGTACGACATAACATTATTGAGTACACATTCGTTCTCAGATTCCTTCTTCACAATCGCAACATGTCAATAGCCGGTTGAGACTGATCCATGATTTTCAGTTCAGTGGTTCAGTTGCTCTTTCGGCTATTTCTAAACGGCCTCAGTCGAACAAAAAAATTTGTCCAACTTTAATAAAGAAAGAGGCTAACTTTGGGCGGTATATGTGTGAGAATTGCCCTAAAATGCCATAATCCAAGTGAAAACACCAATTTCCAAAACTCTCATCGGGGTTTCAAAGAGCCGGTTCCACAAAGAGCCGTGCTGGTAGAAGGATGAAACGAAAACTGTTGTAATAAACAGATACTACGCCTTGTGTTAGGAAACGAACATTGCAAAAAGGAGCCGAGGAAAGCGAAATCTGGAACACGTGAGCAAAAGAGCCATTACTGCATCGATAATTAGAAAATGCACCCTCATAACCTTTTAACTGGCGCGACGAGCAATAGAAGAATATAACATCGGATCAAAACCAATGAAGCTAATATTTTTAAGCTTGCGGCACAACGAAAAAATAAATAGGAAGAGATTCATTCGCCGAAATATATTGAAGACGTACCTACTCGTCTTCAATATATTTCGGCGATGGATGGAAAGAATGCTTTCACATGAATCCACAAAGAATTCCTGATGCGTATTATTCCCTCGCCCGTCACACTTGAAGATGAAACAGCGGATATGGTAATAATAAACAAAAAAAAATCCCAGCCGGTCCACGCTCCGATATGTGGGTTACAATCAGAATCCTTGGGCTAAAATGACTCCTGATGTTGTCTAGTAAAATGATGAAATCGATCGGACGCCTAACCATTGACATGAGAGTTTCCGCATTCCTCTGCATACAGGCAAAGGCGACACGAAAGTCTGCAACAATTACCAATCGGTGTAACCAATGAAAATATTCTCGTTCTTTATGGAGGCTCTGTTGGAGACAGATGACATGTGACATGGTACAAAATTTTGCAAACTACTCATAAATGATCGGTCAAAAGATTTCCCGCAGATCTTCTACGGATGGAGGTGTCCCTTTAGATGATCAGCACTTGGGCAAAACGCTGTGGTCTCAATACCAACCCTTCCAAAACGGGACTGGTTCTTTTTACCAGAAAGTACAAAACTCATAGAAGTGGAATTATCCCTCTCGGACAGCGCGAAGTATCTGGGTGTGATTCTGGACAAAGACTGAATTGGAATCTTAATGTAGCGGAAAGAATCAAAAAGAATGGTAGGCAAATTTGAGGCTTAAAATCTGCTATGGTGCACTGGCTATATACGGTGCTGGTAAGACCCATATTTCCTAATGGGGCACTAGTATGGTGGAAAGCAATACTCTAAGAAAACGGTTTACGGACAATTAGCGGCGGCTTAAAGAACCCCTACGGCAGCATTGGACACTCTTCTGCACCTAACATCACTTGATGTACAGATCAAAAAGCTTCCTGGAAACAGTGCGATACATCTCACTAATTTGTGTCACTTCAAGAGCAATGGCTTGGGACACGGCATGGTCCTAGCGTATCACTAGCTCCGCCACGACTGGTCGGCTTTGACATTCTGTATGATAAAATATATCTGGAGAGGGAAGATTCGGTCAAATGAAATTGCAAGTTTCACAGACGGCTCGAAAACATAGGAAGGAACGGATTCTTGCATCTTCTCAGTAGACCGAGAACTAAGAGGGTCTATAAAACTACCAGACGCAAACAGTGTCTTCCAATAAGAGATTCTGGCGGTCCTCAGGGCAGATGAGATCAGTATCCGTAGATATCGTAGATATCGCTATCTACGTCGATAGTCAGATCGCACTCAAGACAATGGAATCGACCAACATCAATTTTGATATAGTCAGGGGCTAGAACAATGTTCTCAAAGCATTATGCAGTCAGAATCGGGTGAGTCTGTGCTGACATAAAGACTGCCAACATAAAGTGGTCAAGTCTTGAAGGACACACGGTATCCAAGGCTCTTTGGCTGGCTTTTGATGCCAAAAGATCTAGGAAGTTAATAATATTAAACAGGGATAAGCTTTGGAAAATAATATGAATCCTGAGAGGACACTGCGGAAACACGCAAAGAGACTCAAATCGCCAGATACGGACCTTTGCAGATTCTGCGGCGATGTGCAAGCTATTGGAGACATAACACACATAATGTGTGAATGCGAGACAATATCGCGTAGTCAAAGAAAATATTTAGGAAAATACTTTTTCGAAAACCTAGAGGAAATAGACGGCTCGAACTTCGAAGGCCTTCTTGGCTTTTGCAAAAACATTGGATGTTTCACCAGGGAGATTGTTTAGGTTTTTGCCATTTGAATATAAATTCAACTGGATCCATAGGGATCGCGATGGGCCCGTTTATGTGATGACATGCCCAACACACTCCTATTTTAACCAAATCCAACCTTTACGGACGGCGCTTTGATCTGAGAATGTACCTGAAAAGTACATAAATTAAAACGAAAGTTAAGCGCACAGCGGAAATAATCGTATCCTCGGCTCAAAAATAATGGGTCCTCTTGTCCAAAGGGCTTACAAGTATTGTTGGTGCTTCATGTCGATGTTCAATGATTAACAACCGGTATTAAATGCAGCCAGAAATGCTGCAACTGATGTAATAAGTTTCACCCGACCACGAAACTGTTTTCATAAAGCGTGCAGTCGCACATTTCGAAAAAACCACCTGCCTATGGAGTGGCGCTATAAAGTAGAACGAGAATGGTTCGTTCTTTAAATTGGAGATGAAAGCCAAGACACCAATTTCTCAGCCAATAGTAATATATAAGCTAAAAATATTGCCGAACCAGATGGGTTACCTTTCGAGCTATTCAACGCAGAAGAAGTTGATTTAGAAGAGGGCATACGCCGACTCATTTAAAAGAACTGCTCGGAGGATCCCCAAGAAATGAGAACCTCCTGTGTTAACTATAGAACAATCAGCCTTTTTAACATACCGTACAAGATTTTGTGATCATCTGAACGCCTAAAGCCATTTGTAAGCGATTTATTCGCCCTTATTAGTGCGCTTGTAGGTCTGAAAAGCCCGCAATAAAGCAGCTATTCACGTTACATCAAGTTCTAAAAAAAACCCTAGAGAATGACAGTGTAGAACCCCAGCTACACCGTAAAGGTCGTAGGCTATCTTACTGAGACTGTCGATAATAGAAAAGGGTTTCTGACAATGCTCTGTCATGTGACTCCTTTAAAATCGTACTTGAAACACAATTTTCCAAAAGTTTGTGCAGCTATAATTCTTATATACTCGTACGCTGCTGACATTTGAAGAATGCAGCAATCTTTCGTGGCAAGTATTGAAGCAGAAGCAGTAAAAATACGCTAAGATGTAAATTAAGACAAACAAGACAGAAAACAAACAAACGAAGTGTTGAACTTGCTAATAGCTGCTTCTTTGGCCTAAAATGGCAATCGAGTAATCTGGCCTTGTCGAAAAACACTAAGGAGACTTTAAATTAGAGTCTAAAGGGGGATAGGGATATTTCTGGTTATTTTGAATGTTTTGGCGGATCTTAGTAGAGAAAATATGACATCGAAATCTACGAGCTTTCCTGTGGCATTAACCTGGTTCGAAAAGTGTGCATCTGTCGCTTGAGATGGCTAAGACATGTAAAGTGAATAAATATTAAGCTCGAATTGTGTTTAAAAGTTTTGAGGAGGAACAATGCGATGAAAGGGGCCTCAATAATCTTTTAGAGCCATCTGAATTCAGTAGCCTCATCCAAGGTGGAGTGGGTTTTTAATTCAAATTTATATTTCCGAAAAGTCCATTTCAATAATCTGGTATTTGATCTATTCTTTGCGACATTTTTGCCTGTTGATCAACATATGTTATCTTGCTGTTAATGCCTTAGAATATCCCTGTTTAAAAATACAGTTTGTCCATGGCTTACAAAACAGACGGTTTAAAATTGCCTTTCCCATCACTTCATTTTTGTAACTTTCTTGGTAGCAAACTTTTATCTAGGCCAACTAATAACTTATCATTTTTCAAACTAAAGCCATTACTGTAAGTCTTTTCGTTCTGCCTTGCAGTATCCTTTTCGAAATTAAAATTAAATTGAAGCAGACCGCTTGACACTTTAGCTTATATTCTATTAAATTGCAGTTTTAGATTTCAAATTCCTCAATTTTGTGTTCTTTTTTTGTTGGATCATTTCTTTTACGCTTGTTTAGATATTTTCTTGGCGCCCCAATGCCACAATAAAGCAATTTTCTTTTCACTTTTATTTTTATTTTATTTTCTACTTTCATCTTCATGTCAACTTCAAATAATATTTTACTGTTCCCTTTGCAATATATTCATACCACCGACCGACCTCCAACTGTGAGCTCTTAACTGTGCCGGTGCCCCCATTCTGTGTTCACCTAAGGACAAAATCCTCACCCATGGAACAATGTTTGTGCCGATTGTCCACTGTATTTTCCTTTTTTGTTGCTTTTACGAGTACATGCAATATTTTCGTTTCTCGTGTTTCTTTTACTTATGCGCCCCAACGAAATATCTAATCCTCATTTTACTGCTTTCACGAAAGATGGTGTGAGTTTGGGGATTCTCCTTGCTGTAGTCAAGGATAAATGTGAAAAAAAAAAAATGAATTGACGGTATCATCGTTGTAGCAACCTTTCATAGGTAAGTTGATTCGTTAACGTTCCGCTGTTTTCACAGATTCATTTGTACGATGAAAAGGAAAAGTTTTCCTTTAAACGAAAGTCTCTCCTCAAAAATGTGTTCACTCTTTTTTAAGAATGAACCGAATATGTGGTGTTGCCACTCAGAAAATTCAAATTGATTGGGTCACAAAAGATTAAAGGAGGGAAGGTGTTTACAGAATGAACTTTTTTTGTTCTTCGGTGGAAAAATCAAGCAACATTCATGGATCTCTTGAGAAATCAATGTGAACAAAATCGGGAGTTGTTGTATGCGAAGTGTATTTTATGATTTTCTCACAAAATGTTTTGAAACCCTTGTTTTAAGGACTTTTATTTTCTTTCAAACCACTGGATATGCGAAGATACTCGTAAGCAAGGTAAGGAAGATAAAAAAAAACAAACAAAGTATGAGCTATCTTGTTTGTTGCGTCGTTGGTTTTGAATGTTTGAAAATTGCTATGAAACGAGAGATATCGATTTTTCATATGAAAATAAGAACTTTCACCGTAGCGGAACCACTATACTCGCAAGTAATCACAAAGTCTTGCTGGTCACACTGTAGCCTCCAACTTTCATCGATCCTGAGGAATCGTCATTCATCGTCACCAGGAGAAAGTTAATGAACTAAGTAATGAACTATTTAAGGAAGGCAAGTTATTGTACTGCTGAGACTGCAGGTTGCTGCTTATACATACTTATCCCAGTGGCAAGCGTAGTGAACCTCGTATCAGCCTGGTTTGACATCGATGGGCAACAACCAAACTCAGTGGTAAAGATCCTAGAGGAACTTATGAGTGTGAGATATACCGCTGTTCCAGGGTTTTGCAAGACATCAAATATTTCGCATAATGAAAAAGTTTTAAGTCGTCAACACTCCATGTGCTGATCTTATTTTAGAGCAGGCAAACAAAAGGTAATACGAGCATGTCAAAGGAGGTGCAACTTACGTAGGTTCTTAATGACAGGAATCAATAATTTTACACTTTACCGGTCCAGTGAATCTCCGGAGCCAGAATTTAACGCTACATAAAAACTGTGAGGCAATTTGATAAAAACACAGAAAAAGGACTAGTCTATAGTAGTTCCTATAACAGTTCTTTCCTTGCATCTATGAGTGTTATGTTAACTCCTGCTGCTTGATGCTAGCAATACTCATAGAGAGCAAATTCTGTGGTGTCGATGTCGCCTTCACCGGAAATGTCACACAGTCAGTGTATATTCTCTTTAAGAAGTCTTTTCTTTTGCAGTGCTGTAAGAATGCCGTACGACCTTTTAGAGACCTGTTTCGAGAAGAATTCGTTTGGTCATGCATTCAGCACGACTTGACTAGCTGAGGAGGAAAGTTTTGCCTTCTATTTTCAAGTGGGTTCAAGCGTCGGAAAAGGTCTTAAGGGCAATATAGCTGTTTCTATAGAAAACGGATACCTCGCTTCTCTTACCGGTTTTTGCAGAATTGTCCATTTTCACTATGATGGTGTTTGGCTTAGTTTAATCACTCTGAATGAGAAATGAAGTATAATCCCTGTGGTCCTCCTTTGAATGGGCAGCCCCATTTCCTAGATGGGTTTCGGACGTAGTCATGAAGATTCAGTTTTGAATTTAGAGGAAGCCAATTTCGCAGTAACCGGAGTTCATTGTGTCATTGTGTCAGAATCCACTGTTCAAAGAATTACATATTCACATTCGTCCTCTGTGATACCCGATAGTGCCTCGTTTTTTTTTCACTTCAGCAAAGCGCTTTCCTTTCATGGCTCTTTTCATAGTCGTTTGAATAGTGTGGATGGGTCACAGGGGTCATGGTATTTTTGGTCAATTGGCGTACATACAGGCCCCTTCCATCTCTCTCAATCTTCTCAAAACTTCCAGATAGAAAGCCGGGTAACTATCTGTGGAATAAACTCTGAATGCACGACTCCGCTCATATCGAAAAGACAATTCAGCATCAGTTCTGAAGTTTGATTTCATTTGACGAGCTTTTTTGGGGCGAATTGAAGTTGAAGTCTTCCACTGTTTTGATCGTCGCTTCGTTTCAGTGTTGTTTCAGTCAAGGCATGAATTTGGCAGTCACCCTTTTCATTACCGAATTCGCTGAACTAAACTCCAAGTCACTCCAGACAGCTGCACAACTTCCCCAATGGTCCGCAATCGATCTTCCAGCATGATTTCGCGAGTTTATTTAAAAGATTTTTATAGTTCGGGCACTGGAACAACGACCAGAGCGGGGTTAGTCATCAATTAGCATATTACTCTTGAGTTTTCCTAATAGCACCTTCCTTGTAGGCCGTTTTTTTACATTTCAAGAGTTTCTGTGCCGGTTTTTCCGAGCAAGAAACTGTCACTAAAAAAATATTCGCACAAATCGAAGGGAACCGGCTTACTGTCTCAGAAATGGTAGCTCTATACGCTCCTTGTGTCAGAACTGGGTACACCATAACATCAGTTCGGTTTCTTTTGGGTACCCCCTCGTATTGACGCCTTTTATTCCTTAGTCCTTTATTCCTTCTCATGAAAAGGAGAAAATCTTTGCCATGCAGTCTGTCTCATTGTCCAATGCCTGATGCACAATCTAACTTTACCAGGTTTTGCAGCGCAGTCTCCAAGTTACTAATTCTCCACATTAGCACGACGTTCCATCTTGGGCAGAGGGTGTATTCGCAAAACAGTATTGCGCACATTAGGCTCACTCAAGCTCTTTAGCAAGAAGCAATTGAGAATGATCATTTTGAAGTTCTTCACGAGGGTATTGTAGCCCTTGGCAACTTTCTTATAAAAATTTGTTCAATCAGTGTTCGACAGGCCAGTGTTCGCCAGTTCGGTAGTAGGTCAGTGTGAGTTAGACTGATAATTCTTCTCAGCGTTGGGCTGGGATTTTTTAAAAATTTTGCAGTATAGCAAGATATATGACAAGTACCAGCCGTCTTGAAGCCATCAAGGGGCGGAGTATTTAAAAGATTTGACCCTGGCCAAAGTCAATAACAGATCCCAGATTTTGGGTGTGGACAGAGAGCCTATACTCTCGGCGTATATCTAGATTTTCGTTTTCGACGACTTTGAACGGTCTGCTGGTGTCACCAAGTTTTTTATACGAAACACCCTTCGGATTCCCAATTAGCAGTCCCATCTTCTTCCAAAATATTTTTAAGTGAATCGTTTTCTGGTTTCGTTAAGAAGTCACTGAATTTCTGGGTCACACCATAGAGTAGAGTCTGCTGTGGATGTTTCTAGCAAGACGCATCAGTAGAATAAGTCTCAATGTCGTGTTGTATCGACAGTGAGTTCTCCTAATCAGAGAAGTTGTGTCTCCGCATCCAATTCAAAATTCAAAATATTTTCTAACAATTACACTTTCGATAGGACTTTCCAGCTGAGAATCGCCTTAGCGTACCTATTGAACAGAGTTTAGTCGAGTGCTTGATTTCTTGCTTTCGTAACCAAGCTTAGCAACCAATCCTAAAGTTCAGGAGATAGTTACCTCTGGCGATGACGGCAGTATGGAATGAAAGGGTGAATAGGCTGAGAGAATGACGAATTTGCGTCTTTCTTCGTTTGTTTCACTGCTTACGACTGCAGTAACCAGATGTTAATTACAGTCTTCCAAGTTTAGTCCCTGACAGCGATTTCGACACAACAATACGTGTTCTCGACGCAGTGTATTCCGAATTTAAATCCGTTAGGGCCTTCCAAGTGCAGATATAGACAACTACTCGTCAATTTTTCTACTAAATCGCAGAAACCAAACAATTGTCGCGCATTTTCCACAGTTCGTTCGTCAGGCCAGTCTGTCTCATAATAGAGCCAGACAAATGAGAAATGGAAGAGAGCGCAACATTATTTGCAAACCGGAAAAAAAAACAACAAAATTGACGACATTGCTTTGATTAAACTCAATCCAGCCGAATTCGGTTCAAAATGGCAATGCCGTTGGCAAGGACTTGCCTCTTTCTCCTTGTTCACACTGATGAAATGTCGATAAAACCGAAATAGAATGGGCCTGACTTCCTTGTACTTAAAGCGAACAAAAAAAGGCTGACGAAAAATTGATTCGCTCCCTCCAACCCCGAGACAATTATCAGCTAAAGTAACAACAACTGTGACACAAGCAACACAAACAAACGACAAATCCTTTGATGAAGGACATCAAAAGCCCAGGGATAACCTAAAAAAGGAAAAAAAATAAAAACAAAATCGATAATTGAGCCTACCAATGCTGCCAGTGGCAGTTTCGACAACTGACTCCGACACTATCGTGTGTGTTTTTGAATGCCCGTTGTGTCGCTTGTGCTCATTGTCGTCATCGTGTCGATTTCGTTTTCGTTTTCGCTTTTCGCTTTTCTATGGCAATGGCACTGTGTCCCAATTGATATAACGCTGAATGGGGAAGTTGAAGTATTTTTATATAAAAACAAAAAAAGAATGTTTTTTCGATTTTTCTTTCCATTGTACGATACGGAGTATGTAACTCCCTGTGTTGGTGTTGTAACCTATACATCTCTTAATTTTCGGTTTTCTGCTTCTTCTTTTTTTTTTGTTGAAATTGTAGGACTTGAAGGAGATTGAGAGCCGCCATGTGCAGCAGCATAGTGAATGGTGACAAGGATATAACTTATTACGCCATCTTTGTTCTTATTTTACGACTATGTTTTGTCTTTTGTTTTATTTGTCGGTGTGCCCCACGACATACATATTTCGTTTTAACCTTGGTCCTACATATTAACTATGTTAAGGTATGGTTACACCCTTCCACTGGTAACAACGAAGAGTCTCACACTTACGTAACTTATTGCTCGATGTTGACGTCCTTGTCGTATTGACTCATAGCTCCTATTTGCTGTGCTGAGTTGTTTGGGGCTCCAACGAGACTAAGCCATACCGTGTGTGTGCGGCTTCTGGAAATAGCATTTCGGAATTCGGGGATTCCCAATCGGCCTATAAAGCATTTGGTTCGTAATACTCGTAAAATATTAATGCGGTCATCATTAGATACATACTCGTACTGCCAGCTATGGTACGGAATTCAATCAGTTTAATTAAAAAAAACAAAAACCTGGAAAATGTCACGAATCAGTCGGTGAATGTCAGCGGGTTTTGGACCTCCATCCAAGTGGATGGCACCTATTTATCTATCTATTCTACCCGCTCAATTACACATGTGAGATCTGGTGGAAGGCACACATTGAACAATGATTGATTGGAAAAACAGATCGAAAGGAAAACTTCTTGGAAATTATCAGTCTGCGGTTGAAGACGTAATACGAGTACATATCATAGAATAGTGAACGCCGCATGGCTCATCAAGTATCTGTTTAGCCTAGTTCCCAGGGTTTTGAGATGGAGATGTACCCGCACAATTATACGTAAGTTTGTGTGCTTCATATGTTCTCAGTTTCGTTCAGGATTATTTATAAAGTTTTCCTGCCAAGATAGGGGATGATGGTGGAATACCCGTCTCCTGCTTTTCAGTTGTCAATAATTGAAATTGAAAATCTTTAAGCCAGGCGATGAATAATGTTTTGTTGAGTTGTCTAAGGTGGTTCTTGTTTTATTGGCATTGGGATTTGTCTGCGTTCCTTTCACATCCAATTAGGAATCGTTTATGTCTTGTCATTGAATATTGGCGCACCTTTTAACTTGTTGAAGGCAACGTTTTACGGAAAACTCAAAAGCGGTATGCCATTGTGTTGTAGGGAAAATATGTACACCCTGCCGACGCATGAGTGACATGGAATACATTTGAGTTCACTTCAATGAAATGTGAAGTCAAGATATAGGATTGATTGGTTGTTGAGGTTTAGCACTCGGAAAGCTGGTAGCGCTCTCTCTCCTCATAAACAATGCGGGTGAAGAATAAATTAGTTTATTTATAGAACAATGGAGGGAGATTTCAAACTACTGCGCATTGTAAAGACTTTCAATTAGAAGGCCTGGTTCTTTCTTATGTACGATGTTTTTATCTCATGATGGCCTGCATGCCACATAGTACTAGTGCAGTACATTTTGAGGTGGTGCTTCATGGTTCACAAAATATTTTGTTCCCATATCTTGGGCTGATATTTGTTCGAAGTAAGAATCTGGCTATCCGCACCAGAGAATGAGCTGTTGGTTGCTTTTACTTCTTGTGAAGGATGGTGTTCCAATTGTTGGCAGTCTGACGGACGTATAAATTGGCAAATAGTTTTGCTCTTGTGTGATCCATTCCTCTTCCGTGAACGGTGATTGCAACATTATTTTCGGAATTTTTCGATAATCGTTTTTCTATAGCCTGGAGTTTAATAAATATATGTATACGGTCTCTTAAAGCCAAGGCTTCGGTAAATACGCTTACTTCTTATTAGACATGTGTCAATACAACGCTGTTATTTGCATCCTTTCTACCACTTTGACTCTTATTATTCCTTTTTACAAGGCTGGAGTTCTGCGGAGCTTTCGTACCATTTAACGTCTCGGCTCTTATCGTTTCCGACCGGACCCAAGTATTTTACTTGTTCGTACTTAAGAACTCTTTCCAAATAAGTACATACTTAGAGTTCAGTATGAGCGCGCTTAAGAGATCTCTAAAATATTTTGGCGCAGCGAAGCACAGCAACATTAGGGAGGAGTGTTAAAGACAAACTTATGTACGTTGGTTTTGAATGTTTGCAGGTTATAATGACTAGGAAATAAAGAGTTCGTCAGGAAAGAATTGAAATATTTCAAGGGCTTTACGGTTGAACGGCCAGTATGCCACTGTCAATTTCGTTGAAACACTGGTGTTGGAAATAGAGGCAGATATCTCTTGTGTTTTACGTAGGTACCTGCCGTGAAGCCTTAAGGCTACGGTGCGTCTTCGCACAAGATATTCTAACAATGCGTACAAGTACTACCACCAGTACCAGATTCGAAGTCGTGTGTAAGGCACGAACTTCCGGTTTGGTGGAGGGTCGAGGCCTATCTAATACCTCTGCCATTCTGTGGGTCATGGCACTCGGTTGCAATGCAACTCCACATCGAGCAAACCAGATCTTTCCATAGCAATCCCATGGTTGAGCACAGGTCGTAGCACACTACAACATATGCTAAGCCATGAGATGTCCAAGTTCCATTCGGTCTACTCTCTCCGCGATATTGGATACAAACCTACAGCCACCACAATACTCCCACAAGGAGCCAACTCCTAGGTCAGGCCAGAACCATAGTTCCGGGGCTCCTGACCTCCCGTGGTACCAGAATATAGCTTCCGGCACCTCACTGCCCAGGACTGGCGGCCTTTCAACAATTTAAAATTCCTATAATCTACCCGCTAGCTGCCTACTGCGTCTTCTATTAAATACTTCTTTTGCAAAACGACGGGATCTTTCGAACCGTACGGTATCAGTGATAATTCCACTGACATCGTAGGCCTCACCATTAAAGGTGATGGCCATAGCCTGCAAGTTCCTAATGTCAGCGTAATTGGGACACTCACATAGCACATGAAGTCAGTCCTCATAAGTGGCTCCACATGAGCAGCTCGCAACCCTACTAAGCATCCTCTTCTGCAAGAATGCATTAAGAGAGCCATGCCCGGTCAACAAAAAGCCCAGGCAGAGGGTAAAATTCCGTTCAGGAAATACTCTCATGGTTAGCACATCCGTTAGGAAGCCGTAGGTAACCCTGCCATTTTCGCTAGCATCCCATCTAGATTGTCATCTAGATAGAACACATGCGTGTAGCAAGGTTTTACGCTGCTTCAGGGATAGGCCATCCATTTCTTCCGGGGAAACCCAATCTCGCCCATTTAGAGGGAGACCTTTTCTGATCTTGAAAGCAATACCACGACGTATCACTTCTAGATCCAGAGGTGGCACTCCTAGTAACACCTGCATTGCCAATGTGGAGACAGTTTGGCACACAGATAAACACCCAAGCAAGGCGACTCTTTGGCAAGTCAAGATTCGCTTTCGACCATCCACATGTTGCACAGGCAACAAAAAGGCCATCCTATATGATACGGACAGAACGCCTGTTGAGTCCCCAGTCAGATCGCAAAATGCGCCTTATCTGGCCTACAGCACTCAGCATGCGTTGTCTGGTTCGAACCAGGTGAGGCATGAAGTTCATACACTCACCCATCGTTATGCCCAGATATGTGACCTCAGTCACTCATAATGCTAACGACATCCAAACGTATCGCAGGAACCCGACGTCTTGTATTCAATTTGCCCTTGAGCTTCATTGAAAGAGTCTTATCCTGCGACACACTTACCCCAATGCTTTCTCCCCATTAAGCAACGACTTTTTCTCCTTTTTTCTCCTAATCTCTCGATTTGGGCCCTAGACTAGCCTTCAAGGATGAGGCGCAGAACCCACAGAGCTCGTTTAGTCGCTGCAAGAGTGGATCCATCATCAGGTTCCAAATAAAAGGACCACAGATGGACCCCTGGGAGTAACCTCGCTCAACACTAATTGAGACGCTGTCGTAAGTATTTACCACACTCGCTTTTCTGTCGGAAAAATAGCTTCTCCAAAGCCCAATTTCCCAACAGCCCAATTCCTGCAACATGGTTACTATTTTCTGCCAGTTCAGGTTATCAAAGGCACCTTCGAAATCAATAAAGATGCCTATAACCACACTGGCCCTGTTTCTTAGGATTCTGTCTTTTAGGAAAGACCATGCATCCTCGACACACTTGCCTTTTGTAAAGTCGAATTGGATGGGGGACATTGATTCCGCCATGCTCTCCGAAACCCTTTCCACCATAACCTTTTCCAGTACTTTTCCTAGTACCGGAAGCAGGCTGATGCCCCGATAAGATTTAGGGTCAGACCTATTTTTATCAGTGGACTTCAAGAGCACAACCACCCTTGCCTCCTTCCAATTCTTGGGGAAGTAGCTGCAAGCAATACATTTGCTATAAAGACAAAGCAGGTATTCTGAGACGGCCTTCCAGATGGCTCTCACCATCTCTCCGGTCATTCCATCAGCTTCAGGAGATCTCCTGGAACGAAGAAGTGAATCACCATACTCGACTTCTTCAGTCCTTAACTTCGGAGGGACCGGAGGCTCTTCATATGAAGAGTCCTCAAAGCGCTCCTCTCTCGGGAAGAACTGACCAAGCCAACTGACCATGTGGATAAAACCGTATTATCCACACGAATGCTTTCAATGTCAGCAGTCTTCTTAGTACTACGGCAAATCTTATAGAGTTTGCCCCGGGGATCATCTCTATTGTTAGAGGCAAAGTGTCTCCAGTGAGATACCTTTGTGCTGACAATGAGACGCTTATACTCAGCGAGCCCTTGCCGAAAGGCAATGCCCTAGCCCTTTGGAATCGCTTCCTTACGTTTCTAACAACCCTTCGCTTCTTGGGAATAAAGACAGAAACATGTGAAGCAAGGGATATTACATCAGCATTGGACTGTTTCGAATGATCGAAAAATATTGCCGTGACCTACGAGTCTTCTAGCGGCTTTGACTATTATCTAAGAAGTGCACGTAGGTTACAGGATCACCTCGATGGATATGGGCATTGTACTCGGATTTAGGGCGATTGGGCCTTGTATATTGAAGACGGATCAGACGGGATATAGTATTTTTTACATCGTTTGAGAAAACCTATACATCTCTTACACTTTCTCCTGCTTTCGCCAGATTAGAGTCAAAGTTGTAGTTCTAATTATAGGTTTACCAAATCACCATTGGAGATGTTGCAGCGAAAATCCTTCTGACAGTCATTGAGATATTTTCGTGTTTCGGTATATTTCATTGGCTGACGACAGAAAAATAACATGAAATGGCTAGGTAGAAGAAGAAGAAGAATATTTGCCTGTTTTGGAGCTGAACTGAGCAAATGCTGTCCGTTCGCGTTAAGTTAAATTAGTTAAGTCCGGTAGCGCGACGTGTTTGTTTGGAGTATCACAGTACAATACTGCACGTTGAGGATTGATTTTTACATCCACCAATCAGGCTTAGCTTACCATGTCCCATTGAATTTAAAGGAATAATTCTAGTTCTGGGATCTGGTGTTTGGGTTTCTTTGCTTTCGGAAACTTTTCATGCGATAATGGCCTTAAAACTTTAGCTTCAACTCTCATAGAGAAAACTACGGTAAACTAAATAACCACCTTAGGAATGCCAATTTCAGCTTTGTCTATGATAACCCTTACCTTAGGATTCTTTTACACTGCGTAAACTGCTTTTCTGAATCTGTTCCATTTATACCAAAAGAAAATTCTCAAATTCACCACCTTGGTACGATTTCATAAAGTCCTTCTGCTCAAACAAGTTTGTAATATGAATCAAATCCTACTAATAAGATCGACATTTCAATGTTCTGTTTAGGTCCATGGCTTCTATCTCCCTTAAGGCCTGGGGTACCTCAAGGTAGCCATCTCCGGTCCATATTATTTATTCTAAAAATTAATGATATCGACTGCTTTTATCAGAAGTGCATATATATCCGTCTACGCTGACAATACGAAAACCTTCAGTCATATCTCATTTCCTGCTGATTGTATTCCAATTAAGAGCCGAGCAATCACCTACACTCTCAAGCGCCTTCTAACTTACTCAATCTTAAATCAACCCGGCCCTTTGGTAACTAAATCGCGTGAATAGGTGTAATCTGTGATAGGGAACTCAATTTTCGTTCCCCTATTTGATTGCGATCGTAAGCTGGATGAAATCGTGAATCAGCACTGTGCTTTGGAGGATCATGGGCTTGTTGGAGATTCTTGCGAGAGAGCGGAGGAGTTACGTGCCAAGAAGATTTTTGAGGATACAGTGCAGTGGAAAGAGGGTGCGCCTTTTAGTGGTTAGTTGTGACGGCATAGTAATTTGAGAAGTTTGGAATTCCTTGAGAGGAGACTTTCTAAGGAGCCTACTATTCTGCAATTTGGTGAAGATTACGCTAGAAAACTAAGCAAAAAGATCCGCGAGTTTGGTATTTATCTACTTTTATCGTCAAAAACCGCAATAAACTGGGGAAGATTCGTGTGGTTTGGAACACTGCTGCCTCAGTTCAGGGTATTTCACTTAACAGTATGCTTCTCCTGATAAAGTGAAGCCACTCACAGAGGCGCTTTATGCTTTTCGACCTAACAAGGTGGGCATAGCTGGAGACATTGAGTAAATGTTTCACCAGGTGGAAGTGCGTGTAGAAAACCAGCTTCCTGTGGCGTGACGAAAATGACAACCCAAACCCAGGCGTTTACATTATGAGAGTGTTAATCTTTGGCCTCTGACCTTTGTTAAAAACAAATTCCCACGAGCTGCAGAATCCATTATAGATTACCATTACCAATACCGTGGAAGGAGCCATCCAACTAGCGAAATATGTTAAGTTCGTGCATTCAAAGGCTGACTTTAATATTCGTGGAAGTCTCTGGAACTTCAACGAGATTTTACGGTCTTTTGACCAACGGTCAAGATATTGGCAAATATGGAAAAATGCGTCGATTCAACGAAGTTATTGGGTCCTTGGAGGAACACAAAGGAAACTTTTTTCGGATTCTCTTTCCGGCTTCCTAAAGTGCAGGAAGATATAATGTCAGAACACCTACTTCCGATGAAAAGGGAACTACTGAGGGTTCTTATGCCAGTTCTCGGATTTCTGGAATCTTTTTCCTTTTACATGGTGAGGCCGAAGGTTTAAGTGTAATATGCTTGGAGATCGGGAAAATGGGAGAGATGGCGTTCTTTAATACCAAAGATGGAAGAAGTACAGATACTCAGGAATTACTTCCCGAAAGGCTTCAGTAAGGCGGCTACAGTTCAGTCCAAAATTACAGTGACATCTCTGATACCAACATTAATTCCTAGATTGGAGCTACAAGCAGCTGTTTTGGGATCGAAGTTAGCAGACGTCATAATCACAGTCCATCAGTTGACAGTTCAGGGAACTGACCTGTGGACTGATTCGAGAAATGTCATATCTGGAGTGTAGTTTGATGTTAATAAGTTCAAACCGTAAGTTCGTAATGTTTTGAGTGGTAGAGATCATGAAGCGAACGCAATTGACTGAGTGGAGATGGGTTCCGATGACCAAATGGAAGAAGTGCCTTACGTAAGGAAAGTTGCCAACCATGTTGCAATCAGCGGCACCCAAGCAAGAAGAGATACGCACTAGGTATCGAGTAATCGGTTTCATCTTGGAGGAGGATGCAGAGGTGCGTAGCATAGGCATGTTGGAATTTCAAATACTCACGTCTTAGGCGAGCGGAAAGGATTCTATGTCAGACCGCGAAGGAAAAAAAATATTAGGACGAGATGGAGATGCTATCCATGCGAAAGGTATTTCCGAAAACGATGTCTACGAGCTAAAATAGTAACACCCAAGATGTCACCATTACCAGAGGATCTGCCTATACTCGATCATTCAGAAACGATCGTGATCTCTTCAGCTATTTGACAGTTTGTTATAGGATTCCTGCGTCATGTGCACCTGAAACTTCATAGCTCTAAGAGGGAGGTGTATTTAGACAATGGCACCAATTTCAAAGCAGCCGAAAGGGAGCTCCGAGAAGCCTTTCACGAACAAAAGCCAAGCAAGTTACGAGTTCGGATACCAAATGGTTTCTTAATACTTCTGCAGCACCACATATGGGCGGAAGCTGGGAGAGCTCATGTGATTTGTCAGGAATGTTCTAATGGAGGTGATGAACAATCGTTGAAATTGAGGGCATCTTAAACTCACGGCAATTAACTTATATTCCGGTTCAGCCCGGCATTGATGAAGCCATTACACCAAATCATTTCTTGTTAGGATCATCGGATGGAAGTAAACATGCGGGAAGTTTTAACGAGGAAGACCTGCTTCTGCGTAAAGAATGACGAAAGTGTAAGAAGTTAACTAACCATTTCATCGAGACATTATCATCGTCGTAGATGAGAATCTACCAAGAGGTTCCTGGTCAAAGGGTTTAGTTGTTGGTGTAGCCAAGGCTAAAGATGGTTTGGTTCAGAGAGCAACGGTCAAAACAGCATGTGGACTATATTATCGACCCGTAGCACGACTAATAACAGGTGGCGCAAAATTAATCATCTCCGCCAAGTGGCTGCCACCAGTGTTGATACACATTTGTGCCCGTTTTATCGCATTTTCCATGGCTTTCCGCAAGATTTCTGGTGATAACTGTTCGCATTCCTGTCGAATATTCTCCTTAAAGGCTGTGATTGTCTGAGCCTTGTTGGCGTAAATCGGGTGATTTTGCTGGCCATGCCAAATCGCCAAAACGGGAGACTACTCGACCAGGAAACGCTTCCTTCACAATATCCATTGTGCCTCGTGCTGTGTATGCGGTTGCACAGTATTGTTGAAACCACATGTTCACCAAGCCCTGCTCATCCAATTCCGGCAGTAAGAAGTCGTTTATCATGGGCCTGTAGCGTTCGCCATTATTGCCGATGGCGGCCTCAAAAAAATACGGCCCACACAGTGGCTTTGAGTGGATGTAATGGTGTATCAAAGGCGCTCATAATGATTTTCGGCACAAAAACGTCCTCTTCGTTATTGTGATTGTTGTGAGCGACTGACGGTCAGGAGGCATTTACTGATGCACTGTTTGCACTTTATACGGGAACATGTGTAAGTCTTTCACTAAGTAAAATTCGCTGTAGGGTCCGTCTGGTGATGCCCAATTGCATGGCCCGTCGTCTGGTTGATGTTTCTTCGTTCACAGCGACATCGGCAGTTCTTGATGTCAAGACATCAGGTCAAGTGATTAGCTTCAAGGCTGCAGAATAATCGAATGGGAGTTAATAGAATCCTGCTGGACACAACCACAGGCTGGATTTATTTATTTGGCCGCATCATATTTGACTTATTGTCGGCTGACGAGAGATGCCAAAGATCCATTTTCTGTATGAAAATTTTGATTTGCAACAGATGCTCAACGGACACTTGAATTTTAGTTGTCCTTGAATTGTATTTTTTTTTAATTATTCTCAGTGTGTATTTTGCTTTTTATTTTGTTCATCATCAAATACTTCAGATTTGTTCCATTAATTTGGTCTAGTGATTTTCATATTTCAAATTCAACACCTCCTTCGTCGGAGAAATATCTCATGACTCCCATCTCTACAAGATTTCCCTAAAAAAAAACCTCCATAACCTAACTTACGCCTCTCATCCTACTCCTTCCACCCTTTGGTTTTAGTTATAGAATTGTTGTTAGTTTTAAATCTAGAATTTAAGTATGCTTGTAATAAGCCTTAAAAAACTGTCCAGGGTTGACATGGGTTGACACAAATAACTGATTGCATTTCTTATCCGGCTTGAAGTCTGATTACAAACACTCTTAAATGTAGCACGATTTGACAGGTCCTCGATGTCGGTTTTGTTCCTAAATTTCTCATTCCTTCTCTTCCTGATGAGGGAGTCTATGAAGTACCAGTAGCAGATTAAATTTATATAAACAAACATAGCGAATCGAAAGGTCTTAAACCGAAAAAAAAAATCACTCAAAATGATTACAAAACACTTGCGGACATTTTGAATCCATAAAACCACTTTAACATCCTCTTCAGAAAAGAACGCCCCAAATATTGTAGCATCAATAGCTACTTAATGCAATTTACTCACTCTCACTCCAAGCAAAAATAAAAAAACGAAAACCCATTATGGCATTTTCACATGCCCCATTCCACAGCTACTTTACTCAAAAGCCAACAACAAAAGATCAAAAAAACACAACAAAAAGTTCAAAAAGTATTTTTACTCGCACTCTGTCGACAATTTCCATTTTCTTATTACAAAAGCCCATCCTGTCGTCATCTCTCGTCAAAAGCGAAGCCCTTACCATATCGTTCCACTTATGTCACTCGAGTGACAAACTGACTAACGATGTCAAACAGGGTAACATTATCGTTTTGCCCTTTTTGTATGCCATCTCTGTACTTGATAGCTGTCAAAAAACTTAAATCAATAAGCGTCATACCGTTAAAGCGAGCCTTTCTCTTCAATTCTACTCGTGTCGAAGTGAAAAGATTCCATATCTCTGGGAGAATTTAAAGGCGACTGAGCTTAGGGGCTATAAATGTATGTTCCCTACAATGTAGTAGGTGTGATGTCGTACGGACGATAATTGAGACGAAGTGTGCTACAACAGCTCATCGTGACAATGAGAACGGCAACGACAACGACAACGACAACACGAACACAGATATGGAAAAGATGTACGAGCACAGTTAGATATCGTAATTAAGGCACGATTGCTTTATACAGCTTTAACAGAAGAATCCAATTACTTATCGTTAAATTAGCGTGTAATGAGACAGGTGAAGCTGTTTAGGAATTTCATCTGCGTGTTTTTGCTGCGCACACAAAGATACTTTTAACCTGTCAAGATGATTTAAATGAGCGGGACGTTCTCATTTATCCTTCTCCCACCATCATCGCTTTTGCAACATAATGAGTGACGTAAGGATGAATATGATTTGTCTGGCGTGAAGCAAAATGATTACAAAAGAAAGGAGTGTTTGCTCGATGTGAAGATTTTCTGATAGGCTGCTTGAATAGCTTTTGAAATATACTTAAGAGATTTTCATGGAATAGCATTGATTTTTCTTCTGACTTCATTATTCCTTGAGAGACGACCTAGGAGTTTGGAAAAGTCTGTGACATCTGCTGTAAGAAAGCTTAAATTGTCGACGAGCATAAGCTCATTCATTGAAATCAACTGTCGCGAACTGTTCTAGTAAAGTCTTTTTTGTCACTGAATTGACACCTTTGAGTAAGGCGCCGTAAACCGTTAGCAAAAGGTTAGGTTTTTTGTTTTTTTTTTTGCAATTCGCGTACTGCCGGAACAGACCGATTTGTTCCCCTCGTGGCAGCGCAATGCGAACTGTTTTCTACTTTCTGTCTGACAAATTCCAGAGAAGTAACTCTTCCTCAGCACTTCTGCCAGTAAATCTAGATGTGCCGCAAGGATTAATTCTTGGTCCGATTCTCTTATATATGTTCATCAATGATATTCCTTATGTTGGTATTGGTATCTGGACTGGTTATTAATGATAATGAGGATCTTGCAGGTATTTCCTCTTGCTCTGTGTCATTTTATTCCTATTTCCAATAAAACTTTACCCATTAGCACCTTACGAGATGTGCTATTCTCCGTCAGACTCCGTAGACTCAAAATTGTTGACACTGTAACTAGTCTGGGTTTTGTCATGCGTGTTAGGAATGTCCCTCAAATACTACATTGATGGCATTTTTCTACGTAAAATTATAAAAGATAAGACGTCTGTTACTATTTCTCCAGCAGGTATGTCGACAGGGAGCATTGAAGACACGACGAGTAGATATAGCTTCATGCTATACAGCTCGAAACGCACTGGCGACTCTTAGTGCTGCGTAAATGAGAATAGAACTCACAGGTCTGGCAAGAAAGAGTCTTTTGGTCTGTTTTGGGCCTGCGATATTACTCTAGCATATCTGTTCTAAGTGATGTTTAAAACCTAAACGACTGTTAACCACCACTCCGAGATACTTGAGAAATGATTGGGAAGCAATTCCATGCCCTCTAACTCTTATCGCTATCGTTTTGTGAATTTTCCTACTCGTAATCAGCACAGCTTCAGTTGTATGATCGTAAAGTAGCAAGCCGGCGACGTACATCATACAAAATGTTCAATAGTAGCGGCCCTAAAACTGAGCCTTGTGGCATACCACCTATAGGAGGAGGATTCTATCAGAAATATTGCTCCTTATCATTTTACGGAGATAGCCGATTAAGATAGTTCATAATTCGTTCCGTCGACAAGTTAAACGCATTCTTCACATCCAGAATTATAATGGCGCACGATTTCTTGGTGCCTTTTTTCCAGCGCCTGCCCTGTATTGCGTCTCGAGCTCTAGTTATTACTGCATTTATTGCATCCACTGTTGACGGTGACTTATGAAAACCATATTTCAGTTCCGATAGACCTCCTTCTGTTTCAATTGCTAGCTAGAGTCAGTTGTAAATGATCCTCGCGCCAGCGAGGTCCGCTCGACGCGTAAGGCGGTTGCAGAGGTTATCGAGCAGTGCTGCCATCCTGGTCACGTTCGACGTGAAGAACACATTTAACCCAGCAAGATGGACCGGCGTTCAAGAGGCTTTAAGTCGGCAAAGTGTACCGGACTTCCTTACACAGATACTGGATAATTATCTTCATAATCACGTTCTTTGGTACGACACGACGCAGAGACGGGGAGAGAAGCAGGTGATGTCGGAAGTTACCCAGGACTCGGCACTGGGCCCCAATCTCGGGAACTTCGAGTAGGACAGACTTCTGTGTTTAAAAATGCCTCCGGGGTCATGCTGGCCGACTCGGAGTGTGGTTCGACTCTCGACTTACCTTTGGGTAGCACATTAGGATAAAGCAATCAAGGTGGCAGCCGGCTGGACTGCGTAGGCTGTTACCCAATGTTGCCGGCCCCCGAAAGGCTAAAAGAAGGTTACTAGCGTCGGTGGCAAACTTCATATTGCTGTACGGTGTCGAGGGCCCCCGCCCAATTATCAAGGCTTCGCCCTTTAATGACGTTGTCTAATAATGAACGGGGGCAGAGCAAAGTACTGGTCTTATCTTAAACATCTTCAGATGACGCTACCGAAGGTTGCTACGATTTGATCAGTCACAAGCTGCCGGTCATAGGTCTTGTTGGCGGCTGGACCACCGGTAGTCCCTACCAGGACTTAAATCACGGTACCATGGGAGTCAGGAGCCCCCCGGATCTCGGTCCGGGCCTGACTTGTTAGAGGTAGGCCCCCTTGTGGGAGCGTCATGGTGGCTGTGGTTTAAACCCAAAATCGCGGGAAAGAGTCTTCCTATGGTTTTCCTTTGGTTTTCCTTGGTTGACTCAATGTGGAGTTGCAATAAGTGCGGGGTGCTGCGACCCTAAGAGCAGTAAGAGGTTTTAGGTCGGCCTCGACTCATACCAAGGGTGGAACTTGTGCCGGCAACACAGTTCCGAATTGGTATCTAAAATAGTGAAACTTATTGGTGAGCGCTGGCAAGGCGTATCCTTGCTCCCATGGATGTATGGGCATCCCGTAAGTTTAAGCCCACACGGCAGGTACTTACGTTAAAAAACATGAGACATCTGTACGGTGCCGAGGTGAGGGTGGATGCGTTATCGAGGCGTCGTCTTCGAAAGCATCTTACTTCGTACAATGCTTCAGATGCATTCGGATCGCTTGTGCTCACCGCACGCTCGTTGTGGTGATTACGAGAACCATGTCCGTCATGCGCAGAGCGAAGTTTCTGTCCTCGGAAGCCGAACAAAATAGCAACGGGAAGGAATAGTGAGTTTAGGTGTGGTGCCCGTAGGAGGGGGTGAGGAGGCCGGGGTAGGTAGACACACGGAGCGAAGTCATAGTGAGGTGAATTAATTCCCTTTCTAGCTTCTTACCGGAGACGGGCAGCTCATCTCATGTCTATACCGAGTGGCGGCGAAAACACCATACAGATGCGACTATTGCTCTTCGTGTTCTTCGTCAGCGCAAGGTAATATAGCATCAGCAACAATAGCTGTTAGTGACTCGACCGAGGATGGTAATCATGTCCGAAAATATCGTTCCCCTTGGAAGCTTGCCTACGCCCAGTCGGTAGCAAAGAGAAATAAAAGCGAGGAGCAGGCAGTGGCCAGCTACTCTGGCAGTGCATGTCTCTACTATGCTGATTCCTTCGGGTTGCCAGCATTTTGAAACACCAAAACGAACAGCTGCTCTGATAGGTCTGAATAGACACCTACCGATAAGAGACCATGGTACCATCCTGGGTGCTTGCAGTCGGTGTCTTCGAGACTGAAAGACGAACTTCCCCTTACTGTCGCGGGCTTCTTAGAATTCGAACAGTGGCTCTACTCTGAAATAATGCTGACACGGCTCCAGAGTGGAATAAAACCATGCGGTAAGGGCGAGATTTTAGTGAGTATCGGTGCCTGTACGTTGGATTCCCCTCTCACCCTAAAAACTGATGGATGGAATTTTAATATTATTTGCCAGACGCTCTAGAGAGGAGACACTCTTATTCTTACAGCAACTGCGGAGTCAGTCTGGATAGAATTGCGAATAAGGTGTTATCTGGATGGCTATGGATGACTTCTACGTCCTCATAATTCTGTTGTAGGCTCTGTTAATCCACTATTTACCAGATACTCACTTTATCGCAGATCTTAAAACAGAACATGGAAAAACTTGTCTACTTCCTGTTCATGAATTTTAAGGACGCATTCGACAGCATTTCATCTGAGCAGAATAGCAACGGCGCTCCATAAAAGTTGGTAATGGCACCATCGAGACTTTTAATGTCAAAATCGGATTTTGGCAAAGTGACACGCTGTCGTGTGATTGTTTGATTCAACATTCCGAAAAGAGCTTTCAAAACTCACAAGCAAATATGTATCTGAGGAACAACATTTCATTGACGAGATTGACATCCTGGGAATAAATCTACAGGCTGTCACTGATTGAATTAGTGGTAGATGAGAGCAAACAAGAAAGAGTAAACCCATCACCAAGTGCTCGGACAGCTTTGAAATATCAAATAACAACGAACTTCCAAACAGGACTTCATTACGCTTGTGCTTGTAGCCCAAAAGTAATAAACAGAATTGAATCCTTCTAATTTATTCCCTCGTCTATCTATTTCTATTTCTGGCTTCATTTCCAAATGAGAAAACCCTCCATGACATCCAGAACCGCTGTCAAGCTCACGTGTCACCTTTATGAAAACCCCCCATACCACTCGAGATTATCATCTAATTCATATTCAGGCCAACAACATTACCAGGTCCTTGTAATGAATTCCATGTCGTTGTAGAAAATGCAAGTCCATCCACAAATCCACTTCTAAAACAAGAACATCAACACCACCACCACCACCACCACCAAATGGCCAAGTATACGAGTACGAGTACATTTAACGACGCGAAAATATGCACCAAATTCGCCAAATTGTCTGTCATTCCATTAACTTAGCACTGACCGACCACAATTTGCTTCACGCCATCCAAACATCAATATTTCAAAACGCTCCCTACACGCTGAGCAAATTATGAGCAACCCCTTGCCCAGTTGGGGCTATTGGTATTCGTGTTCGTATTAATGTTACGTCGCACTTGTTCACAAGAAAACACTGCGCCATCGATAACAGGGGGTCGAAAGAAAATTGAGAAAAAAAGGAAAATGCACGCAAATTGAATTCGACCACAACTACCCTACGGCACACGCCCTTCAATATGCTCATTTACTGCGACAGCCACATTACTTGTATCCGAGCACATATTGCGTTCGGTACGACTATCATTAAAGGTACAAGGCGATCTATAGAGGGCGCTATATGATTACGATGTTTATTATTGGGCGGTTGATATTTATTTAAATTTTTCCCCATTTTTTTAGCCCCACCATATTTTGTTGCTTTTCTTTTGCAAGTAATGTGCACGCCATGAAATTTCCCATTAACAAGAGTTGAGTCATTATATTGTCGCATACTGTAAACACACTGGGGTTGGCACAATAGGAATAGTGCACATAAGGAAAAATCCATAAAAAAAAAATGAAAATGTATGTAGAGCCCCCTCGACGGAAATTATTTTTCTCAGAACTGCACTGGGGATATTGTTGCTAATATTAATCAAAGAAACGGGGGGCAATAGAACAGTATACAATTAAAGATAAGGCCCAGACCAAGACCAAGAGTCAGCTACACGTATATGTATGTACGAGTATAATGCTAGGATGGTTGGATGGCATTCAGTCTGCTGTCTTGGACTGGAACTAGGGTAAAATAGAGTACATTATGCGTCGATGACAGGCAGGCAGTTAAAAACTTCTTCAAACCACAGAGGCTGCGGCTAAATGCTTGGATTCGCCAGAGACTACGAGTATAAACTTAAAGAGTCCAAAAGACCAACAAAAAGAAAAAAGCACCGCCACAAACTTTTTAAATAAGTCGACACTTAAGAATTTGGTTTCATTAGAAGTTCACCCCCAAAGTTTTCATAGTCTTTTGCCTAAAGTTGAACAGTGTTTCGGTTTATATTTTTCGAAATTAGGAAATTAAAATGTATTCTAGGTTAATGTGGTGGCTCTTAAGTAAAAGATAGAAATATTCTTTAGAAGTTAAGTGGCATTAGATAGTTTTCCACTGGAGCAAGCTCGCTTTTTAATTACGACTGTGGCCTGGTGTTGGATATTTTTATTTTTTAAATCTATTGCTTTAGTCCTTTGGTGTACTGCATGCGATTTAAAGTTTGATTTTGGTCTTTTACTTTTTGTTTGTTCTGAGGGACGACCAAGACAAATGAGCAGTGGTCTTGATCTTCCTTTGTCTTGGAAATTATTTCTGTTCACCACTCGGCTCAAGACCAGTAGTTTCGGTACGGTCCTGGCGGAGCTACTGCCAGGCAATCCAATTGTATGACATTCCGTATGATATAAGATCGTATCTCCGGAGAGGGAGGACTGGTAAAAAAATGCAATAATTAGGTGAAATGAAATTGCAATTTTCACAGACGCTTCGAAAATGTGTTCTTCTCAGAACTCCCAGAACTAAGAGTGTCAAGCAGTGTCTTCCAATCAGCGGTTCTGTCTGTCCTCATCGCGGCTAAGCTAATGCAGATGCGATCGGCATCCAAAAGAGATATCGCTACCTACATCGATAGCCAGGCCGCACTAAAGGCAATGGAATCGACCAACATCAATTCTGATAAAGTCAATGGCGGTCGCATTGTGCTCAAAGCATTATGCTCTCAGAACCGGATGAATCTGTGCTGGGTGCCAGAATACTGCGATATAGAAAGACATGAGCAAGCGGATAAGCGTTCAAGAACAGGAGGGCTACTCGATAATAGTGAGGTCGCCAACATCAAACCACCTCTATCGAGGAAAAAATCATAAAGACTGCTAACCTAAGGTGGTCAAGTCTTGAAGGAGACAGAGTCTCCAAGGCTCTGTAGCCACTTTTTAACGGCAAAAGTCTAGGAAGTTAATAAAATTAAACAGGGATAAGCTTTGGAAAATAATAGGAATCCTGAGAGGACACTGTCTCCTGAGGAAACAAGCAAAAAGACGCAAATTGTCAGATACGGATATTTGCAGATTCTGCGGGGATGTGCAAGCTGTTGAGGACATAACACACATACTGTGTGATCGCGTAGTCGAAGAAAATTTACTTTTTCGAAAACCTAGAGGAAATAGACGTCATGAACTTCAAAGGTCTTCTTGGCGTTTGCAAAGAAATTGGATGTTTAGGTTTTTGCCCTTTGAATACATATTCAACTGGTTCCACAGGGATCACGATGGGCCCGGTTTGGTGCCTAGTGGTTGATGGTTATGCCATCACACCCTTGTTTTATCCTAGCCTAACCTAACCACTCTGCCCCAAAATCAACTTATTGTGGTTGCTTTGAGATAGGTTGAACATTTTTCGTTAGAGCTCGTTCTACTGCTCCGCAAATTACTCCCTTTCAGCAAGGAAATATTTCTAACTTATGATGCCTTGTTCCACAATAGATATATTATTTCCATTGGAAGTTACAAGTTTGGTATTGGTTGGTCTTACCTGGATTCCTTCGATTTTGTTGCTACATATGATGCTACATTCAACCCCAGTGTCAAGTTGGAATGTAACTTTTTTATTTTTTTTTTACTAGTGACGAGTGTACTCTCCCATTTACTGCATTTAGGTGTTATAGTTGTATGTTTGTTGATTTCAGTTTGCTGAGGACTGAGCCTGTGGGAATTAGCTAAAGATAGCGATATCAGGGGATAGAGATGCCAGATGGTAGTGGTGACGGTGCTGATAAATCAGCGTCTGTCTCATACTCAACGGCGTGAATCCGTCCATTGACACTACTCTACACATTTTGGCGAAGTGATTTTTTTGACTGCACTTATTATACACAACACCACATTCAGGACACCGATATTTATGAATTTGGCCGCATCTACCGCATACAAGAGCTGGTATTGATGATCCATTCTGCCCATATTTTTGCTATGAAACTTTCACTTGTCTCGGCTTGTAGCTGTTCTACTTGCTCCTTAGCTTACTCTGAATTCTTAGCAATTTGCACCACTTTTTCTAAGGCTATGTCTCCTTTGTTAAGAAGTTTTTTCTTTATGCAAACATGTTGCTCCATCAAACCGCAAATGAATATATCTCGTGTCAAACTATCACGTAGTTCGCCAAACTCGCAACCAAAACAAAATCACATACTCTTCGATTGTCTCTCCGAGTTTTTGCCTGCGAAGGAACAATTTATTACGTTCCACGGCGATGTTCTTCTTTGGCGTAAAATGGCTCTCGAATTTTCGTTACCAACTCATCAAATTTAACCTCATCCAGGTCGACATTGAAGCTATTCAAGATGCTCACTGTTTCGGGTCCCCGAATTTGGGCGGGAGCCCAATTATCAAGGCTTCGCCCTTTAATGACGTTGTCTAATAATGAATGGGGGCAGAGCAAAGTACTGATCTTATCGTAAACATCTTCAGATGACGCTACCGAAGGTTGCTACGATTCGATCAGTCACAAGTTGCCGGTCATAGGTCTTGTTGGCGGCTGGTAGTCCCTACCAGGACTTAAATCACGGTACCATGGGAGGCAGGAGCCCCCCGGATCTCGGTCCGGGCCTGACTTGTTAGAGGTAGGCCCACTTGTGGGAGCGTCATGGTGGCTGTGGTTCAAACCCAAAATCGCGGGAAGGGTTCCAATGTAGAGTTGCAATAAGTACTGGGTGCTGCGACCCTATCAGTGGATTGACGGTGAGCGATGGCAAGGCGTATCCTTGCTCCCATGGATGTATGGGCATCCCGTGGAATAAGGCGGTAAAGGCAGGAGTCCACGTTAACACAAGAGACGTTCTGCTTCGGGTCCCATGTAGTGGAGGAGTAACGTGCTCGTTACTCGGAGTGCATTTGCCTCAGCTTCGAGATCAGAAGCTCTTATAAAAATTTTGAAATGGCAAATTCAATTTGACCACGCTACTCCCAGATTCTTAGTTTCGAAATTAAGCTGGGATAGACCATTAGATGATCCGGTGATCACAGCATGGGTTCTTTTCGCAGAAACACTTCTGACACCATGTTGTATTAAAAGACGGATACGTGTTATTAATATGGCTTTATTCTATAGACTGCGTTTGTAATAGTACTTATGATCTAGTACAACCATTGTACAGCCTGTTCTGTTAATTAAATTCATCGATCAGATAAAATCAGACCTCAAAATCTCGGCTGATAGTCAAACGTACTATTGCAGCGACGCAACGATCATCCTTTCCTGACTAAATGAACATTAAGGACGATGATACACGTATGTAGCTGATAGAGTAAGCCAAATCCATGAGAATAGCTACGCCAACCAGTGGGACCACATATCAACAAATGATAGTCCTGCGGGATGTGCAATCATAGGAATTTCTCCACAAGCTCTCAACGAGCACAGCTAATGGTGGAACAGCTCCCAAATTATATTGGCCGGAGTTAGAAAGAAAACCAACGATGTGTTCATCTTCGACCGATTCTCAAACTATTCGCGTAGACTAAGAATTTGACTAAGAATTTGTCAAATCGCATGATCGCGGCGGCCAATTGATGAATGTTCGCCGTGAGATGACCTAATCGCTAAATTTCTCCTTCACAACTTCGAGCGCTGCGTTGCTTGTATGGCATGTAGCGCTATCTCTTTGGAACCACAGCTCGGATATATCGATGTTGCCGAGCTCTTTATGCTTGCGCAATTCGGTATGATGCCCGTGACGATTCAACGATCGGCAACACCAACATCGATATGACTTTCTCAAGACACTTCAATTCGATACAGTGTAAATTGTACGTTTGTTTCTTCAGCTACCACAGATCCTTGCTACATGCAATATACTTGTGATGTATCAGACAACTCTGTCGTACTACGTACAAGTCGTGCAATAATTAGTCAGAATGTCCGTGATAATCAAACGCAAGAGGAACGTGCAGGAGAAAATGAAAGGAGACGTGCCAATATTGCAAAGGTTCGCGCTGCACAATCACCACCTCAAATTCGACAAAATGTTACTGGAAGAATACCAGTCGTAAATAGACTTGCATCGCTCTACTTTCGAATACGATTCCGCAATCGCCTACAAAGACCTTCGCTGCGTTGATATCGGTTCATTGTCTGTCGTATGCCAGCATTGCAATGCATTGAAGTTTCAATCGGAAACGGAGAAGGGTCAGCGTGTCTACTGCTACGACCACCAACAACAACATTGACAAATTTCTTTTCGACATGCGAAAGCGATCCGTTCGCAAGGACTTTACTCTATTCGGAAATCATCATAGCAAAGTGTCATCCGTCAAACCCGACCGCATTGTAGGACAAATACGAGTACAAGGACTAGATGGCTGATGACATTTTGCACAGAGTTTGCACGACAACTTCGAATTTCGGTCTTGAAATTGACGACGAGATGCGCAACGAAGCGTTAGTTCAAATCGAAGACATGTGCGGCAGTCTGCTGTCGAATTTGGGAGTGCCAGCGCCAAATCGTTCGATGCACGATGCGTTCAATCGCGAATTGCAACGGGAGCAAGAGCAAGATCGAGATGAGCTGGCCGAAAGAGTCCGAAAAAATGTGCCACTGTTGGTTGCCGAGCAGAAGAAGGTGTACGATTCACTGATGAAGATTGTTGACGATGGGAACGGTGGGACAGGCAAGACATTCGTCATTTCGTTGATTCTGGCAACAATTCGGTCAAGACCTCAAATTGTGTTGGCTGTTGCATGCTCTGGCATTGCTGCCACATTGTTGGAAGGCGGTCGAACTGCACATTCCGCTTTGAAGCTGCCGATGAATCTTCTCACGTTTGACAAGCCAACGTGCACAATGACCAAGAATTCGGCGACAGCGAAATTGATGCGAGATTGCAAAATCATCATTTGTGATGAATGCACGATGGCGCACAAAAGAGCTTTGGAGGCCGTTGACCGAACGATGAAGGATTTACGAGGTGATTCGAGACGATTTGGTGAGGCTATGATATTGCTCTCGTCGATATTGTTTTCGTCAAACGCTTCCCGCCATCCCGAAATCTACTGCTGCCGACGAACTTAATGTATGCCTGAAATCGTCGTCTTTGTGGCGGCATATCAAGACGTTGAAATTGACCCCGAACAAGAGAGTCGCGTTGCAGAACGACCCATCGGCTGCTGAATTCTCGAGACAACAATGGCCAAATTCCTGTAGGTGTTTCGACTGGATGGATATCGTTCCCGGCAAATTTTTGCGAGTTCACATCGTCGAAGGAAGAACTCATCACCAAAGTGTTCCCCGGCATTGCACAAAATTATAAAAATCTCGATTGGATTAGTGGACGGGCAATACTAGGAGCGAAGAATAAGGACGTCGATAGCTTGAATTTCATTATTCAAAGTCAAATCGCTGGAGAACTGCATTCGTACAAATCCATTGACGTGACCGACAAGGATGAAGCGACCTACTATCCGACGGAATTTTTTAACTCGCTTCATGTGCCAGGTCCGCTAGTAGATAATAAAAACAATAATTGCATGCGAACTCAACACGTGTAAAAAGAGACTTGTGGGACGAACAAAGAGAGAGGCACCTCTCTAGGTTGGTTTTGAATGTACGATACATTGTTCCGACGTAATTAATTAGTCAGCTACCAGCAGCCACAAATTGACAATGGTCACTGAAAAACAATCCACAGAACCCTTTCATCTCGAATTCCGTCTGCGGTCAGAATATTTCAGCAACTACAAGCAAGGAACACCGTCATGAGATTTAAGCCAACAAATCTGACATAATTCAATGATGTCCCGCATATCCGAATACGCCCAACAATTGGAAGAAAAAATATTACCCTACCCCCGACTAAGCCCCTTACATCAGCCCCTCCCCACCACCGACTACAGTGTGTATAAAAAAAAAAACTCTACACACCCACACAACTCGTATGTACTTGGATTCGTGGATAAATACAAAACCGAAAAAAAAGATGAAAAATCAATCTTTTCCCCCGCAATTTCCTATCATGAATATCTTAAAAACGAAACCATTAATAATGGGGAAAAAATTAATTTTAACTCTCCTGTCAGATACAGAGTGTTTCCAGGAAGGATACTCATAAATACCAACAGTAGCCCAGGTAGCAGGTACGAGTGTTATTCGCATTCCAATGCCACCCAGTGGGGTTTACGCCCAAATACAGAATAAATAATTTTCATCACTGGGTCATCCGTTTAAATGCTATAATCCCTACGAGGGAATATGAATTCGAGTATCAGCACCGTTGTGTTTTCGAGTGGCACCTCAACTACCACCATCATAGCATCTACCAATCATCGATCAACATTCTCGTATTTCTTGTTTGCTTTTGTGTTGATTTGATGGATGAGTGGAAGGTTATAGGGGTACGAGTATTCTTCCTCGATAAAACCGGCACGTTTTCCAAATTGAATAAAAAACACTGACCTCAGGAACTGTATGACACTATTCGTACATATGGGTGCTGTTAGGGGGGTGAAATAGGAATTGGACTAAATTTTAAATGGAGAAAAAGAAAACCCTTGCGAACGCAACACATGTCACAGTTTATGGTCAACCTTGTGCACGTACAGTACCGTCCATTGCCACATACGAGTATGTATGACTACGAGTATGAGTCACGTCAATGTTTCGAAACATGAAGACCGATGCAATATGAGTTCTCATACTCGTATGCACCATCTCAACATCACAAATACGAGTCGCAATTGAAATCAAAACTAATTCACCGTTATTATTGTGACATGCATGCCGTGTCAGTCAACCGCAAAGGTCGCCTTGCAACCGCGCGTCAAATAAAAGACCACTGCACATGCAAACCGTGGGTTCAAGCCACATTCCTCGAAGCCCAGTATTGCAATTAAGAGCTTAAGACTACGAGTACTCGTAGTGTCGGCAAAGACAAAACCTCGGCATTGCCGTGGGGATTAATCGTATTTGCTTAGGTCCTTTGGTTTGTCTTCGTTTTTATTCTCTTTTTGTTGGAAATACTAAAAAGGGGGGTTTTTGGTGGCGTCATGCCACCCACACGCACAAGACTACTCGTATACTGACACTGATAGTACGTCCGCATTCGTAGAGCAGGATTTGGTTTTATTGCCCGATAAATACTAGTATTAAGCAATTTAGGCAATTGACAAGAAGTAGGGAATCCGACTGGGATACCGAAAGTGGGGCGGGTAAGGCCGATTAAAATTGTCGGTTGGATGCGGGATGCCAAAGACGAGCATTTAATTGCTTTTAGGGGTGGTCAGAGCTTTTAACTATCCTGAGGTTTGCCGTATGAGCTTAAGTGATTTATTGGCTGAAGAGATTATTTGCGTAGACTGCCTATGGCTTCTGTAATGTCCAGAGACTCTGTACGATTGATGTGATTGATGGTCACATTGGGGGTGCCGCAAGCTGAGCCGTATACTGAAACTGAGTTTTCAACAGAGGTTTCTCATGACATTAAGCAAACAAATAGCATTTCATTGTGGGGCTCTTCTTTGGGGAATTTTCGGTTCAAATTTGAATTGGAATGAGTGATTATGCTTTTATGTAGTGGCAGGAGCAAATGGAGTGAGTAATGTCTTTTCTTTACCGAGTGCTCTGCTTTAGTCAAGATTACTTCCTGCATAAGTAGTGCAACAATACAAAAGTCTTTCTGTGAAGTACGTAGATAGAACTCGGTTTGTGTATGGATTTGTAAGTAAGGAATCGGAATTCTTTCAGGGATTACTCGGAGCTTCTCGATTTTTTATGAAGTGAACAAATTTAGAACTGATGCTGACCTCAATTTATCAAATGAGAAGATTTCAAAATACATCATCTGCTTCTGATTTGTCCGCAGTGTAGTTTGCGATGAATCTTTTATATGAATCAGCCACACTAAGCTGTATTTTCACATCGTTCGATGGAATCCAATTTAACAGAAAAGACCATTTTCTGTTAAGACCCTAAGAGCTGATTCAAGTTAATGAAATAAAAACCACGGCCAACATAAAATATTTGGTCGTACAGGGTATAGCAGAGCCTTAACTGAAAGCAACGTGTTCAGTTTCTTTTCTGAGTGAATCAAACTTCACTTTGTACAATAGCTTTGCAGCGGGTACCTTCCGAATTCCATGGTGCGATGTGTTGGTTAGTTAGATTATTGAGACTTCGAATCAATGAACAGAATCTGGTTACTAGAACAAATGCCAACTGGGCTACAAACAGCTTAGATCTACTTAAGGTCCCGGGACCGAATGGCATCTTTCTTGCTTGGCAACTTTACCAAGCAAGAAGTCATTCGAAATGGCTGTCTAAACTTTGTGTATGTACATCTCTAGCGGTCAATGTGGCTTTGATAAGTAAAGCAAGAAGAAGATCCTACGTCTATCCCAATGACTTTATGCCTATCATCATTCCTACTGCAAATCTTCCAAACATTGACTGACTCCGAAGTTCGCTAGAGCATAAATTTAATCCTCTTCCTGGATTCTCAACATGCGTGCTGCAAGTGTTTATCAGGGGAAACCGCTCCACATAGTATTCCTATGCCATATGCCACGATGGCCTTCTTGATTGTTGCGTGTGCCTTCAATAATGTCAAAGCAGAGGCGATAACATAAAAACTAGCAAGTCGGGTAGTTGAGCCTTCTTAAAGCACTACTTACATTGGCGGCGCTACAGCTGGGGATGAACTTGAGCCTCGCACTATCAAGCTTCTCCAGTTAGGCCGGCCTTTAGGTCACTACCTCGAGGTCGGTTGAGGTAGCCTTCTCTCTACTGCATGACTCTGCGATTTGAACATTGGTGTCCATTCGCTCGACATGTTCCGGCCACCTCAGGCGACTAATGCACAGCTTTCTGATTAGGTCGACGTTGCTATACATTTCGTATAATTCGTCGTTAAATCTTCTCCTCCAAAGCCCGTCAACGCAAACGGGACCGAATATTGTACAAAGGAGTTTGCTCTCGTAACGACTGAGGATAGCTTCATCTGCTTTCGATAGAGTGCATGTTTTAGCGCCATAAATTTGGACTTGTATCATCAAGGTCTTATATAGAGTGTCTCCTTAGTTGTTCGGGATAGGGCCTTACTACTCAGTTGCTTACTTACTTACTTATAACTACACCTTCTGCTGAAGTGTTGTCGGCATATTTATAGTAGAGACTAGGTAGACAAAGTCCCTTACTACCTGCAAATTATAGCTGTCGACTGTGACGTTCTTTCCAATTTGTCGATATAGGTATTTGGTTTTGCTGCCCTCATTTACCGGAAAACCCATTTTGGCAGTTTCCGTTTTAAACGAATGCATCACCAACATCTCATTGTGTCGATATCATTAGCGTACCCTAGTAGTTGCACAGACTTGTGAAAGATTGTGCCTCCAGTGTTCGCTTATGAGTTCCGCATAATCCCTTCAAGTGTAATGTTAAGGAAGCTACGTACCAACATGTCGCCTTGTCTAGAATACTTTTGACATCAAAGATTTCGGCTAAGTCCTTACCGAACTTGAACGCTGTCAATGGTTATAGCTTGGCAAAGATGCGAAAACTAGACATGTCTCTTTATAGCTCGTCTCTATAAACGCATCATATGCGGCATTAAAATCGATGAAAAGATGGCGGGCATCGATTTAGACCTCTTGAGCTTTTTCCAGGATCTACCGGAGTGTGAAGATTTGGTCGATTGTAAACTTTCATGGTCTGAAGGGATTTCAGATGTTCACACAGAAGAAATTTTGTGTGCGATATTGAGGAGGCTTATGCTACCGCAAACGGTGCTGAGATTTCAATTATCATACACTCTCTTGACCAGATCTGAGCAATGGGTTGGTCTATGCTCTCTACAAAGTCATTTCCAACAGCTTTGAATACCTCGGCCGGTAAGCCGTCAGGTCCAGCTGGTTTGTTGGGTTTTAGATTAGATGTTGCTATTCTAATTCCGCTCTGTTCAGGTGGACGGAAGTTTTTAATATCTTCGTCTAAGTTGAATGGTCTATTCTGCCTGACGTCCTTTTTACCTTTTTGTAAATCTTCCGTAGGTTGTTCCCGGAGTACAAGTATTACCTCTCAATACCTTCGATGGCGTACTTCTCGTGCTCTTTTTCTTGTTCTAGAGAATCCGATGTTCTTCCTGTCTTTTCTGTTCGTAGACCTCGCGAGCAGCTTTTGCCCTTCGTTGCGGCGCTGATTTGTACTCTTCTTGTACAGTTGCAGAGTACAGGTGGATTGCCAGTGATTTCTTGGTGGTGCTGCGGTGAATCCCAACGCATTTTATGGCACGTTTGCAGCGTGGCCACTGGTCTTCGGTACTTAATGCTGGCAGCATAGGAGTTGTTGGGAAATTTCGAGAAAGATTCTAACGGTCTCTTCCCATTGCAGCTTTTCTATGTTAGATTTCTTCACTGTAGTTTTTCTTTGTTGTGGCGTTTAGGATATCCGCATTCGCACCTTGGCTGCTACAAAGTTGTGATCAAAGCCAATGTTGGCTGCTAGGAACGTTCGGATATCTAGAATACTGGAGGCATGGCTTACGTTTATCGCAAGTTGATTTAGCGTTTCATTATCCGGAGAGCGCTATGTCCCCTTGTGTGCATTGAGATGAACAAACCGTGTGCTTGCTATGTGATATCTTGTCCCACCGCAAAGTGAATAAGCTTAAGTCCGTTGCCTAACGTGGTATCGTGTAGGCTATTCTTACCAATTGTTCTTCTTTCCTATCATGGCTACGCGATTTTCACGTAATACTTCCGATATTGCACATACCATATGTATTGTCGAGGAGGTCATAGAAACATTCTTTGGTTTCGCTGTCTTTGTTTTCCGTAGGGGCATGGGCGCATATAACGCTTATGTTAGTGAGATTAGCCTTGATCCGCATTGTTATAAGGTGCCTGAAGCTCAAGATTTCTTGCCTCCGAATAAGCACTGTTTCTTTTACCTATAGCAATTCCCATAGCACATATCACAGCTTTTCATCCTCCTTATATCCGGCCCATCGCATTTTCTGGATAGAGTTGATATCATGGCTGCTCGTGGCCTGTTAAGGATCTGAAAATTCCGCGCTCAAATCGGAAGGTCATTGTCTGCCAACAGAGAATCCATTGGATGGTTCGTCACATATTTTTAATCTCTTGCGTGTAGAGTTGTGTATCAGATTGACGACGTAGGCCAGTATTATACTACTGGCTGAGCATGCCCTAGACTTTTTGACCTATTATCGGGGATCACCACTGGGTGGTGAAATAAGCACTTCTCTACGAACTAACCTGTTACCCTTCTGGTCCAATCCAAGTTATTAGACCGTTTCCCGATCAATCGCCACGTATTAATAAATCAACATCTCACAGGACGAATTATAGGGACAAAGTACTGAGGACCTTCAACTCGGAGTCAAGTCAGTCGAGGCATACCACAAGGTATTCTCTTCTCCCATTCTTTGGAGCATGGTAGTCAATATGCTACTTAGACTTCTGGAAGCGACAGGCTGTAAGGTATTTGCTTATGCTGATGACATTTTGGTGAGGACTGCTGTAAGGCACTTGGACACTTAGACTCACCAGTGGGGTCAAAATGTGGCTTATTCATACACCGAAGTAAAACCGGACCCTTTTATTAGGAAATACAAAACTCCATCAGAAACAGGTAAATAGGCACAATTTCTAGAAACGATGCTGGATAGTAGATTGAATTGAAAACCAAATGTTTAGCAATACCTTATACCTTGGCTGTGCAGACTACATGGGGACTATAAACTCAAGTCAGCAATTGGCTGTATACTTCAGCCGTCAGACTAATGTATGGTGTAGCAGTATGATATCCAGACTTGAGCAAACATATCAACAGATCCAAATTCAGGCTGCCAATGAATCAGCGATGCTCAATATCTACATCCACTGCTGCATTTGTCATGTCCTCTGGACATCAATAGCAAACAAATGGGGACCAGCACTACCAAACTCCAAACAGGCCACTCGCCAATCTCTTAATAAAAAAACAATATCGACCAAGATATTGACTGTATTAGTCCTTCCCCCATGCTTAAAAGCGAATTCAATGCTACACTCCCGAGCAGCGCACCCAGGCTTTACGAGAAATCAAGGTGTGGTAGGGGATATATTATCGAATAAAGTAGGTCCTTTCGTTTTACAAACCATTGTAGAATATTTCAATGAATTGCAGAGGTTCTCTCTTAGCAGAAGTAAAGTATGATAGATGACTGGGCTCGGGATATTCGATAAAGCTGTTGACTCAATGACTCTGCCAAAGTTGCACTCCTTTAGATATCCATTCAATCTCTAATAATATGTGGATGCCACTCGCTACATGTAAACTCATGCGTAAACTGGATGCAGTAGATGAGGCCAATAATCTGACCAGACAGATTTGGCGGATGTTAGATCAGACACGTTCTAATAGCAGGCACAGATTCCTTTACAACCTTTAAATGTAGGCCGTTCACTATTATGTTTTAGCTAAGGCGTCGGCGTTTGGTTGTACATTTTAGACGACAGCATATACGAGTATTTCCATTTGCTCTCATTGACTGCCCACTGACATCCCGTTGGTATCTTCTGAGTATTGTGATGCTCGGCTAGTTGCGCATGATGTCAAAGAAATCGTATGCCTGGTAGTTACTCTTTCTAACATCAAGAGATTCGGTAATGTTTCTGTATAGAGTATTGGGAGATCTCCATCGATAACAGATCCTTCGTTACCCAGCGAGATATGGCTCGAAATCGATGAAGTAGTGGTCGGTACTCATTTGATTTAGATTTCCTCTAAAACCTGTCTTCGGAGACTTTGCTTCGGAGAAATATGTATTCCTTCTCATATGCTTGTGCATACAAATAACAGACCACATCTCTATCCTAGCCCCATACGACATGCCATCTACTTGACTACATTACCCGCGTCATTCATAGGCATGCGGCAATTCTAAGGGCACCCTGGCAGCATCGTCTGTGCTACTATGGACTTAATGCTGATGGCCGGTTAGTAAAAACTCTGGAAGTCTCTCTAATTCGAATATAAATTACACCAACTCAATGACGAATTCACACCCGGCCCAGATGGCCTCCTTGCCATATTTCTTAAAAAATGTTCTTCCTCTCTTTCCCTTGCCCTTTCTAATCTCTTCCGTCTATACCTTTCACAAGCAGAATTTCCTCAGGCTTGGAAATCCTCCTTCATAACCCCGATCCACAAGAAAGGATCAAAGAATGAAATAACCAACTATCGTCCCATCGCTAAACTCTCCCATATACCCAAACTCTTCGAAAGTATTTTGTATGAAGCTCTAAGCTTCCAATGCAAATCACTTATTTCCCCTAGACAACATGGCTTCTTAAAGGGTAGGTCAACCACCACAAATCTCGTTGAATTCGTATCCTTTGCCCTCTCTGCCCTAGAGAATGGCAATGAAGTCGATGTAGTTGCAACCGATTTTAGCAAAGCCTTCGATAAAATCTCTCATCGGTTAATTATCTTTAAATTGTCTGCCCTCGGCTTTGAACCCATATTGTTAAAATGGATATCCTCTTACCTCGAAAACCGTTTTTACAGTGTTCGATTTAGGTCAGCCCACTCGGCTACATTTTTGGCCACCTCTGGAGTTCCACAAGGCAGCCATCTCGGTCCCCTTCTTTTTATATTAACCATAAATGATCGCGATATGATCATCAAACACTCGTCTGTCTCCCTTTACGCCGACGATACCAAATTTTTCAAAACCATTTCCTCTCCCCATGACTCTTTCCTCCTTCAACAAGATCTTGATAGTTTCTCGATCTGGTGGCTCAAAAATTCTTTGAAACTTAACATCGCCAAATGCCAATCCATCACCTTCTCACATAAGCGGAACCAATCTCCTCCCCGACTCTATCTTCTCCATAACCAACCTATCTCCTCCGTACAGTCTCTTCGCGACCTCGGCATTTTGTGTGACAGCGAGCTCAACTTCCGTTTACATATGGATGAGATAATCCTCAAAGCCAACTCTGCACTAGGTTTTGTAAAACGGTGGTCCAAAGAATTCACCAACCCATACGTGACCAGTTCCCTCTATATTACCTTTGTTCGCCCCCTCCTAGTGTACGCCAGTCAAGTATGGTTCCCATATCATCGTGTTCCTATCTCGAGAATTGAAAGCATTCAGCGTCGTTTTGTTCGATTTGCTCTTCGAGGTATGCCCTGGGACGATCCTTTTAATCTGCCCCCCTATCAAAATCGTCTCAACCTTATCAACTTAAACACCTTCGCAGAGATGCAGCAGACTTTCTCTTCATTCATCGACTCCTTTCAGGTCACGTTGAATGCGCGTCCCTTCACAACTCCATTTTCCTCAACACTAACCCTCGTAATCTACGTACCCCTCGACTCTTCTATCTACCAACCCAGCACACCTCCTATGGCGCGAACGAACCAATCTCCCGTATGCTACGTGAAATCAACTCAAACCCTACCGTCTTTGACTTTCACCGCACCACTTCCTACCTCAAATCTGTTCTTCTTCACCACTCCAACCAACCTTAGTTTTAAGTTTTAGTTTAAGTTTAATTTTTAAGTTACTCGTATAGCTTGTATTAAGCCGAATAAATGGGGGCATTCGCCCCCACCAACATTAAAAATTAATTAATTAAATTAATTGTTGCCATAGCCATCTAACGGCTAACTTTCTTGCTATCTTCATTCGTACATTGGTTAGTACTGGGTAGTGGTATGCGTCAATGTTGGACGTGTGGACGTCAGGAATATGTGTCTTCCGTCTATCGCAATATGATCGAGACAAACTACGTCGTGTTTTAACCAAGAGACCGCCATGTGCCCTAAGATGCCGGCAACGCTTATTTGCTACGACGATCTTGTCCATTTACTAAATCATTCTACTTACGTTCAAGCTATATGCGGTATATGCGATGTCGTCATAGCCTGCGGCACTAACATTCTACATATTCTGAGTGTCGCTATGGTATCCAATAAAAGCCGCCCTGTGTGATTTGCACGATATATCCATCGAATCCTCACCAATGAAAACCACTTCCTCTGTCGAGATTCTATTCAAAAGATTTTCCTTACGTAATTGCTTGCTGCTTACTTTAGTATAGCCACGTTTCATCTTGAATAATTTTAATAATTTTTTAATTTCCGTCATTCCGCAGTCAACGAAATTCCGGTTTTCATTTCATATTTCAAAAAAAAAAACGAATAGCTCACTTAGTAAAATGCCAAAAATAAACCACTTCAAACTACCAGTCAACTGAAGCAATAATAAGCCAAATCCTCACTCCGAAATAAGCCCAATTAAATCAAATTTTAAAATATCCCATGAATTTATGAAATCCTTCCATCAGCACAACACAACACAAGTCGATGTCCTACATCATCCCTTCTCAAAAATTCTAAAACGAAATCCCCCAAAATCAAGCTACTGGCAAAGAAATTACGTCACAACCACACAAAAACTGTCCAAATCGTAAGGAATCATACTACCATCATGCCATCCGGATCTGGTCGGTCGGTCGATTGTCGTAGCCCGAATTCGAATTTATTACAAAGTTGCGCACAAAATAAAGTCATTTCAAGTTTTGTCAACCCACCCAATCCTCCATCCCGAATCGGACCAGCACCCGTATCTCATTTTAAACTGGGTCGAGGCATTCACATTTGTAGGTAGAGAGTCTAGAGCAAGAGCTCGCAAATATTTGCACACATTTTCTGCTAATATTTACTTGAAAAATAAAAGCTCGAATATTTTATTTAGATTCCTCTCGACTACATGAGTGAGAAATCATTAGCTGAAAGCGGTGAGCCATGAGCTGTGAGTTGCGAGTTGCGAGTTGCGAGCCATAAATGGCAAAAAGGATACGCGATTTTCCCTACCAACTGATTGGTACAAGTGTCCTCGTATGTGCCTATGTATATGTAAACGTCCCCCTTTCGAACAAGCAGCTAATCCCATCATTCTTCAGGGTAATAAGAAAGAGTAGGGGGCACAAAACGCCAGGCTCTCTTTGTCTGTATATCAAATAAGAAAGAAAATGTCTCCTTTTGCCCAGATATATAAATTCCCAACTGTCGCAGAAATAATGTCCTTTTTTTTCAAGATAAAACTGTCACTCAGTGGGTGTTGATTGATGTCCTTCTTTTATGTAGACTTGTAGAAGAGATATGAATAAAAATAATATTTTAAAAAAAATGTCTCATGTGTTGGTTTTTTTGTCATTGCAGATGTCATAACATGGGCTGTATGTTCGAAACAGCCAAGAGAAATCAATGCAATGAGATTACATCTAAGGATAAACGAATCCCAACAGCAGCTACCACAACAACAGCAATCTCAACAGTTCCAACAAATCAACAAGAAACAAACACAGTAGCCGAAGCTGAAGTTGAAAACGAATCATCGGAATCTCTACCAGAAAGCCTAGCAGAAGAACTCCTCGCCGATCCGATTGGATTTCAAATCCAACCATTTTCTAAGTATTTTCCGTCGTCTATTGGAAGAAACTCTCCCGCCACTGGTAGTTGTATCGTAAACAGTCAGGACTGTGGCAAGTGTAGAAGCAGCCATCATTTGTATAATAGTGTAGCGCCAGAACATAATAAAGACTCTCGCCAAAAGCATTACCAACGTCATCAGCATCAGTATGTTGACGCTAGGAAAACATCAGCATCAACAACTGAAACAGCAACAGCAACAGCAACAGCAACAGCAACAGCTACAGCATCATCATTGTCCTTATCCGCTGCAACATCGGCGTCGACCAAGTGCAACATGGATGATTACATATGCGCCGGAAATTACATAACATCACGTTTGTTCAATTGCAGCAACACCAGCCGCAGTAGTACTATCACCAACAGCAGAAGGAGCAATAGTTTATTAAATTTTAGGAATACAAATTATTTCAGTACTCATAGTAAGAGTGCATGTTCGGCTACAGCAACAGCAACAGCAACAACAGCATCGCAAACAGCAACAACTTCATCAATTCGTAATTCAATTAGCTTATATGCTGCATCTAGTGTAATATTAGTCCTATGCTATTTAACATCATCCACGTCGGCTGCGGCAATTGATCATCCGATGTAAGTATCCCTCCCTTCAACCAAGAGTTTCATATTCAAGTTGCTCGATATCTAAATTAGGAAATAATTATAAAAGAATACAAAGGTCCTCAGATATGTTATTATCCTGCCTACGCTAGAGAATATCATGAGGATCTGTGTAGAACTGATCCACATTGCACTGTCATGGAAAATGTTCACACATTGTCCCAAAGGACCTCAGACCTATAAGTCTATCATCTTTCCTTCTAAAAACTCTAGAACAACTGATTGATATCCATATACGAGCTAAAATTGTCGATGGAAACGGCTCTGCATTCACTGACTAGCCACATCGTACGATCCCTCCTGGGTATACGAATTGAGGGTTCCTTTAACAACGTCAACACATCCGCATCCGCAAAGATGACTCACTTGGGGAGTTGATCAGTCTTATGCTAAATAGCTGGATAAACCCTTCTCTGGAACTTAGTGGCTAATGAACTGCTAATATACCAGGAAGCGGGTGGTAGCAGGGTGATTGCCTATGCGGATAACGTTGCTATAGCTTTTACATGTAAGCATCTTAATATTATTGAAGAACTCCTTAGTCTTTTCGGATACAGCAAAAGCTATTGGGATAAATGGGGCCTTTAACCTTGCATACCCACTGGCTATACATCTCGGTCATAAGACCGATACTCACTCACGGGGTTGTTGTCTGGTGGACGGTCTTAGACAATGCAGTCAACTACAGCAAACTAAGCAGAGTCCAAAGAAGAGCATATCTATGAATAAGCAGAGCCTTACGTTCTACTCCCTCTGCGGCATTAGACATTCTGTTTCACTTGACAGCCCTCGATATTCTCAGCAGGCAAGTAGCTGCTACTGCAATTATTCGCCTTAAAGCGACAAATAATTCATTTGGGTTGCCAAAAACTTCCATGTAAACTTCAGACGCTTCCAATACGCTTTCAGGACAAGTCAATCCATCTCTACACAGATGGATCTAAAACCGATAGCGGAGTTGGTGTCCGTGTTTTCTCAGATAAGCAAAACCTGAGCCTCTCTTTCTGTCTTCCAAATCAGTGAAGCGTGTTCCAGACAGAAATGTTGGCGATTAAAGAAGCTCTGTCCTGGCTGAAGAAAAGCGTGATATCTGAACAGGATATCCGCATCTTTTCAGACAGTGCGGCCGCTATCAAGTCCCTGGACTTAAATTCTAAAACCGCCCTTGAATGCCGATCATCACTTATGGAGATGGCACAGCAGTTCAACCTTCACCTTTGTTGGAGGCTGGATTTTTCTGTAGAAACCGCATGGGCGAGGAGGAAGAAAAGACAATCCTCCACCTACTCTGTACATGTCCAGCTCTCTCCCTGAGAAGAAAACTTCACTTATGAGCTTTCGATCTAAGGAATATAGACATAAACAGTCTCCTACCCTTCATCGTAAGCTCAAACTGGTTCTATCAGTAAGACAATCATAGATCCACGTAGCATCACAATGTGCCAATAGGTCTAAGTGGGTTGGGGTTTCCAACAGCCACTCTTACCTATCAACAAGTGGCAAACAAAACCGGGTTAAAGTTTGAACAGATATTCATTACCTTTACTGAGAACTTTCGATTCTTCAATGCTTTTGTGGCTAAAGCCAACGTATACTCCTACTTCGTGAAGGACGACTGTCTCTTCTTTTCTTTCCTCGATGTAGTGTATGTAGGTTTCCCAAGAAAATGGAACTCCGGCATAATTATCTTGAACCTTCTAGTCCTTCTACTCAACTCTGATATGTATTCGGTTATATCAAACTGAAAAAGGCGGAAGCTGGAGAAATAGAAGTAGAAAAAGACCAACTCCTGGTCGAGAATCGTATTCAAAAATTCTTCGATGTCAAGCTAGTATATAACAGACTCGGTTCTCGAGCAGAAGATGGCCTGTTTTAGACAGCCCTGGTTGTGGAACTCGGCAAGAAATGCATAACAATGCGTGTGGTGGTCAATAAAACGTGGTGAAGGTCTATGCGGCTAGCTTTGTAGCTTCTTTTATTGTTTCTTGTTTGTATCGTTCCTATTCATTTCCATGACGCAATTTAACCAGAATGCAAGGAGTTGCCTTTGGTCCCTTAGAGGCTTATCCCATACATGCTTCGAAATGCCTAAGTTTCCTCAAGCGATAAATTTCCAGGCCCACTCTGATCTGGCCTCAATATATAACTCCCGAAATTGGAGTGCAATGCCCACATCTAGACGGGTGCGCCCAAAACATCTCTGTACTCGCGAAATAGGATTCAAAACCATGCGATAAGACTCATAGATGATACTAATATCACTCAGACAATGGACACCCTCGAACATCGACGTGTCTCACGCTTTTCTATCACTATTTCCACCACCAGTGCTCCATAGAAATCGCCAGTAGCATTTCGCCCCTTAAAACTTTTAATCGCGACACCCGTCTCGCTGTGAATACTCATCAGAACACCCTCAAGCTCACTTTCGTACTCTAAAATATCGTGATTCGTTCTTAAGGCGTACAACTCGCTTATGGAATGCCTTGCCTAGCTCTTTAGTTCCTTGTCATTACAATCTTTAAACATTTAAAACCAATGTTCATCGGTGCCTCCTCTATTAACTGAAGGCGCACTTGCGCTGTATGCATACATTGTAAAGGTCGAGTCCCTTGAGTCCGATCAAGTTATCAAAAGAAATAAATCCCTATTACAATGCTGACAGATTAAGTCTTGGTTCACTCAAACATTGCCAGTGCTATAGGAAAGTGTAAGCTGCCTCTGACTCTGTGGGTGTACTTTTTGTACGCTAGACGTGGTCGACGATTAGTGTCCTAGAACCGGCACAAGAAATTGAAAGCTAACTGACCTGATTCACACTCTGTTTTCACGTATGCCACTGCTGCTTCTTATAGACTTAACAGAGTGGTTTGCCTAGGGTGCATTGGAGACTCACTGATAAATCTTCCTCCTCTTGATTTTCATATCATAGACTGCACTCTTAAAGCCGTCTTCCACTTAGAAAGAAGCGGTCTTTGGTACAACTGATTTTATGGTCAAAAGACTTGATGAAATGACATTGGAACTCTTGTTCCAGCGAAAGTATGAAGCCGAATTTTCCTGTCCTCAGGAATGGTTTCTGCCAAAATTTGATAAAGGAAAGCAATGTATTTGGGTTCTCCTAGATTGCTCAAAAACTGCTTTAGGAGGTGGCATTGGTGTTTTTGGAGGCCGAAAATGTTAGATTCCACTCCGGTTAGAAAAACTTGCCTCAACTTTCCAAGAGGAGATATGCACAATCCTAATAGCAGTGAGGTATTTCCGTCCGTAGCGAGAGTAAAGCTGCTTTTAAAGCCTCAGAACACAAGCGAAATATTAAATCCATTGGCTCTTCTTTGGGTTTTGGGTCACGATGGGATCGGGAAATGTAATCGCCGATGAACTTGCTAGGCAAGGTTCAGACGAAAGCTTCTTGGCACCCAAACCTTCGCCTGCATCCCCGATTAGAGCTTCCATAGAAACTTAAGTTTCGTGATAGCATAACGAGTGATTCCCGACGTCCTCCAGTGCTTATTGATGTCGGTACGGGGCAATATGCTTTTACTTAGCACCTAGTGTGGTTGGCATAAGTAACACAACATCCTCCGACATCTGCTCCGATTGTGATGATGATACCGCGGAGTATTTTCTTCTATGAATGTCCGGCATATGCTAACATCAGGCTGCAGGTACTCGAAGTTGCTGTAGTAGGTGCTGGTATTGTAGGCACTTCCTCATCTTTCTATGAAAGACTGAGAAATTCCAGTACAACGAATAAACAGGATTTAAAACTGACTAGAGCTTTGTTTCAACAGAAGAGAACAACAACAAACAAAATAGCCCAGTCAATACTTATATAGGGTTTTCCAATAACGACTTGACGCGGACACGTTTGCAGCGGTCGATTCGTTGGAGCCAATTTTCAACGACTCGGCCACACATTTCGGCCGAAACGGCCGCTATTTCGCGTTCAATGTTGGCTCTGAGCTCTTTCAACGTCGCCGGCGTGTTGGCATAAGCCAATGACTTAACGTAGCCCCACAGAAAATAAGCAAGCGGCATCAAATCGCACGAACGAGGCGGCCAATCAACTGACCCATGTCTTGAGAAAACACGCTCACCGTACTTACTCTTCCATAAACCGATTGTAGCGTGCGCTGTGTGGCTTGTGGCATCATCCTGTTGAAACCACATGTCGTCCAAGTCCACATCTTCCAATTCGAGCCAAAAATAATGGGTGATCATGGCGCGTAACGTGACGATCGTTATCGTCGACGAAAAAATATGGCCCAATAACGCCGCCGGCATGCAAACCGCACCAAACAGTTATTTTTTGTGAATGAAGTGGTGAGTCATGAAGCACATGTGGATTTTCAGCCGACCAATAACGCATATTTTGCTTATTGACGAACCCATTGAGCCAAAAATGAGCTTCGTCACTGAAGATGATTTTGCGATGAAATTCATCATCTGGGCGCATCTTCTCCAGATCTCCAGAATCGGAGAACGTACGTCGCTTCAAATGGTCCATCGGCTTTAATTCTTGAGTCAGCTTGATCTTGTATGAGTGTAAACCAAGATCCTTACGCAAAATACGCCATAATGTGGTCTGAGCGATGCCCAAATCTTGAGAACGCCGTGGAATTGGCTGATTTGATTCGTTTGTTACGGACGCCTGAACGGGAGCGATATTTTCGACACTTCGACCAACCCGTTGTCTCACTGATACGGCAATATCACACAACGAATATGTAGACTCAAATTTTTGCACTAAACTTGTTATTGCCTGTCTACTAGGGCGAGAATTACGACCGAAAATTGATGTTAACGCTCTTAAAGTTGCAGTCACCGACTCCGAATTTCGGTAGAAAATTTTTATAATTTGCAGACGTTGCACGTTCGTGTACTTTACCATGATGAAAATGTTGAGTTTACTAAATAAATTGACAGTGACAGTTTGACGATTAGTGAAAGAGTGCGTTCACAAATTAAATTCAAAGTTCTCAAGTCCCTATTGGAAACCACTTTACTAAAATAAATTTACGACGCAGCAGTCTGTCGTGGACACTAAGTCTTTCCACTCACTGGCCATACCATGAGGGATTCAATGCTAGGTACGAAGGTGAGATTGAAAAAATTTACTTTCGGAGGTCTGTTAATGTTTGCCAAAAATGTGATGACGTCGCAAATGTTTAATTCTGTTTTTGTATTGCTTAAAGCTTTTGCACCACATGCAGTTCCTTGAAGCTAATTAACCTTGCCACGATGACCACTACAGTTTCTCTTTCTCAGTAGTGAGCTACTGAGCCAGTAGATACAATATATACATACATATACAATAAATTAACTCTGACAAAGTTTAAATAAGTTTGCGACAAGTTCTCTCGAATATTCCGAAGGACGACTTATCGTTCAAAACTTTAAGTTGACCTACTTCAATATTTTCCCTTGCGAGTCCAGCTGTAAGCTTCACTTCATAAAAACAAAGAAACCATGATCTACTGATGGAATCGAATCTGTTCCATCTGGACGAGGCCCTGCGGCTTTCCAGCAATCCTTTCCCCCCAAACCATTTATTGTTTCTGTTTTTCTTTTTGTTTTTTTTTTTTTCTATTTCCTACCCCGGATAACCCTTGACTTTTGCAACTGAAATTGAACTGAAACTGAAATTGAAATTGACATTATTCCCCAAGGTAAATTGAAAACTGCAAGAATATCGCTCACATTGCACAAGTTACACACAAAAGGATTTCAACTTTTCCTGAGTGACAGAAAACTATCCCTACACATCATATCCGTTGAACCAGAATAATTTCAATTTTTCTCTTCTTTGTTCTCTCTTGTTTTCTTTTTGTTTTTTTTGTTTGTATATTTCTTCATTTTAGATTCGATGAATCAAGTTCGGATAAGGAGATTTTGGACCATTTATTGCAGAAATCGCGTTATGATAAGAGACTCCTACCACCAGTTAATGGTAAGTTAAGTTAAGTTAAGTGCTGCACAATTAATCTGCAAGAAGTTGTACGTTCCGGTTGGTAGAGATATGAAAAGAATTTAAAAAAAAAATATCTAGATGTCGTACGAATACCGGTTCGACAACGTAGACTAAGACTAAGTTATGATATACGTATTCCTAATTAGCGAATGTCACTGTGAATTGTTTTGTATCCTTTATTAACTTTACTCTTGTAATGATTTATTTTATTTACTTTCCGGTCTTCTCTTTTTTCTGTCATGCATTATAGATTGTTTAATAATAAAATTTATACAGATTTCTCCTCCGAAATACGTGGAACAACATTGAGTCCTCAATTGCCCAGCAAATGCATCAAATCCAACCCTCAGACTGGTCCCCTAAGTCTCTTAATTAATGCCATCATGGAAATCTTTTGACGCTTGGTTACTATTTATGCTTCAAGTGCACTCTGAATTCTAAGCTGTACCTTTTCTGCATTTCAAAGTTCATTACGCATTCCTAGACATGGATAGAAAAGTTTGCAAGTTTTAGTCTTCCTTAGAGTTTCAGTGATGAGGCTGATTTGTTCGGATGAAGTAGACTACCTTTTCGTGCTATTCCACGCTATAAATCAGCCCTAATTTGCATATCTTCCATCGTCCGCATTCTCAATGATAAGATGGAAGGGGATACAATTATGAGTAACTGCAAGTAGTTGTAATATATGTACATGCCTGCCTATTGCACTTCAGATTCTACAAGTGTGTGATGGATTGTGGAATTGAGTTTTGGTTTTATTGTTCCACTCGGACTATAAAATCTTCTAAGGAGGTGTTCAAATCACTTAAATTTGTATTTTTTCCTTCAAAAATCCATCATCACTAGCATCACTCACTCATTGTTCATTGTAAAGTAAGTTTTTGTTTTAAGGACGACGTCACCATCGAATGTTTCTACCAGTTGCTCAACAAGACGTATGAACAATGCCCGGAGTATGACATTGCCTAGTACGATTTTAACGCCTGAATAGGAAGGATTACAAATGGCAAGCATAGCCCATCACGACATCACTCTGGCAACGGGCTTATTGATTTTGCTGCGGCACGAAATATCACTATAGCAGGCACAGGGTTTCCTCATCTCAATACTCGTATACACAAGGCGACATAGCGGTCTCCGGATCATCAACCGCTTAATCAACTTGAACACATTGTGATCGGCGTAAGATATGCCTCCAGTATATTATGGACATCCGAACATTCCGGGCATCCAAAATTGACTCGGATCAATACCAATGTTGGAATCAAAGTACGAATACTGATTTCCCAAGCTGGAATCGCTAAAGACTGCCAGAATCTTCCTTCTATGCCGCCAGTACCAAGTATTGAGAACCAATAGCAACACTGCCAACATGCCATGAGAGACGCCTCAACTGATGTGCTTGGTTTCACCCGATCACTACTAAGTAATCCCTGCTTTAATGAAGAATGCCGGCAAGCACATGAAGCCAAACAAGGATCGTACAAATCGGCGCTGGAACGAAGGAAGAGAGCCGCTCGTGAGCTCCACGATCAGTAGAGACAGAAAGAACATCGACTTCCCCGGAAGAAGAAAAAGGAGCACGCGACTGAAAACATTGAGATTCTGTACTCCAGGAATAATGTACTGAAATCTTACCAACAGGTACAAAGATCGCATCAAGGTAAGAAGACTCGCACAGAAGCCTGTAGAAATGAAGAACGAAACCTTGTAGTAGAGTCACAGTCAGTTCTGAGAATATGGAAAAACTTTTCTGCAGACTGTATAATTGCAGAGAAGTAAACCATCCCACCGTCAGGCAGATTAGGCCATTCATTCCTTGTAACTCTACACACTTCTCCCAGCGATGCTCCCATCTCTCTAACCCGTCCAAATAGTGCTTGGCGTTTTTCTCTGCAAAATAATTGTTCACGAAGTTGGTTGCCTCCTCATTTGAGGGAACAAAACTAAGTCGCTTGGGGTTAGATCTGGTGAATAAGGCGGATGGTCAAGCAGTTCAAACCGTAATTCATGGACTTTCGCCATGGCAACTGCTGAGGTGTGAGACGGCGAGTTGTCTTGGTGAAACAGGATTTTCTTTTTCTGCAAATGTGGCCGTTTTTCCACAATTTCTGCCTTCAGCTTGGCAAGTAATGATGCGTAGTATGCCCCTGTATTTTTTCCTTTTTGAAGATAACCGATTAAGATAAATCTTTTATTATCCCAAAAAATAGTCGCCATCACTTTCCCAGCCGAAAAAACAGTTTTTTGACTGAATTTTTGTTTCTGGCGTATAATGGTGCATCCAAGTTTCACCTCCAGTAATTAATCGTCGTGAAAACTCGGATTTATTGCGCCTAAACAGCGCCAACAGAGCGTTGGAAATGTTCATTCGAACACGTTTTTGGTCTAACGTACGCAAACGCGGCACCCAATGCGCGAACAGCTTTCTCATGCCTAAAACTTGATTTACGAGTAATATGTAACAAACACGTTCGTTGGACATTTTCATAACCTCTACTACGAGTATCTCTCTCACTTTGATTCGGCGGTCGTCTAACACCATTTGGTGAACTTTAGCAATGTTATCGTCAGTGGTTGCAGTTTCTGGACGTCCCGAACGTTCATCATCTCCAAAGCTCTTACGGCCACGTTCAAATTCAGCTGAAAAAAAATTCAGCTGTGGTAAATGATGGTGCAGAGTCCCTATACAAAGAGTCCAACTCATTTTTGATTTGCCTTTCAAAAACAAGAATTTAATAACAGCTCGATACTCAATTTTTTCCTTTTTCACAAAAAACACTCACATCGACTCACTCAAACGACTGTCAACTAAAAACTGCGCGTCAAAAATGACTGAAACTTCGGTAAGTAACTGTTAAAAGATGCACAATTAGCATTCACTAGCTTTTATTGACCAGTGCCGCTATCTTTACGTTGCGGTCGTAAACTTTTCTAAGCTGAAATCCAACAAAGCAGGCGGGCCCGATAGCTTACCGGTCGAGCTGCTGGAAGTGACTTTGTGGAGAACATACGCCAACTAATTTTTCAAATCTGGTTAGAAGAGTGTATGCCTGCAAATGGAATCTCGTCATCGGTTTGCCAATCCATAAAAAAGAAGACCCCCTCACTAGCGGCAACTATAGAGGCATAAGTCTTCTCAATATCGGGTACAAGATCTTATCTGCGATGTTGTGTGAGCGTCTGAAACCCTGCGTCAACCATCTGATTGGCCCCTATCAATGCGGTTTCAGGTCAGGAAAGTCCACAATCGACGAAATATTCGCACTCCAGCAGATCCTGGAAAAAAATCAAGACGTGTCCAAAGCGATTTTCATCGATTTTAAGGCCGCATGTGACAGCATTTATGGAGACGAGCTGTATAGAGCCATGTCTTGTCTTATCATCACAACGATTGAAAATGTTCAAGGTCGGTAACGCTTTAACCGCGACCTTTGATGTCAAAAGGTGTTCCAGACAAGGTGACACGCTTTCAGGTGGCTTCTTTAACATCATAACTGAAGGAAAGCAAACACCGGAGGCACAATCTTTCAAAAGTCTGTGCAACTACTAGCGTACGCCGAAGATATCGTCATAATAGCGGGGTGTCATTGGTGTGTTCTCTAGTATTGAAACGGAAGCTGCCAGGATTGGTTTAGCGCAAATGAAAGGACACTCAATATCGACAAATTGGATAGCTATAATTTCGAGGTAGTAAAGGACTTTGTTTACCCTTGCTTGGATATAAATTCTGCCAAAAACACCTCAGCAGAGCTAAAACGAATAATCAATCTTGCCAAACGCTGTTTCTTTTGGCTAAGAAGGCAAATGAGCAGAAAGTCCTATTCCAAACAAATAAGGAGACTCCATATAAGAGCTTGATCATCCCAGTCCTAATTTATGGCGCTGAAACACGGACTCTAAAGCGGATAAAGATAACCTCAGTCATTTCGAAAGAAGAATACTTCGAAAAATATTCGGTCCCGTTTGCGTTGATGGGCTTTGGAGGAGAAGATTTAAAGACGAATAATCGACCTAGTCAGAAAACTGTGCATCAGTCACCTGAAATGGATAGGACATGTAGAGCGAATAAACACCAATGCTGCGGCCCGCAGATTCTTCGAAACTAGGAGTGAGCAACTGGAGGCAGTTAGCTAAAGACCGGACTAAATATAGGAGAAAAGAAGTTGAGCGGCGTAAGATTTCAAGACTTTGGTGGCAACTTTAAAGGTCCCAATCACGAAATCAGTCACCCACCGGACTTTCAAAAAGTCAATGACAATTGTCGCAACATGACACATAGTCCCGTCTTGGTTAAACCGCCGTGGAGAAGTTTTTAAGTTCGCGGAATGAAGGTTAAGAAGAGTGAATCAAAGTACAGAACTATTTTTCCTTTTCAAAATGCCTTCTGCTTGTCGGCCAAATACTCAAAAATTGCATCCTTCACTTCTTCATCGCTGGTAAATTTCTTTCCACGCAGCTCTTTTTTCATTTTTGGGAAGAAATAAAAATCGCTGTGGCGATATCCGTACTATAGGGTGGCTGATTTAAAGCTTCGAAGCCCGTCTCGTGCAGGGCAGTTAGTTCTACTCCACACTTATGTACACCTTTCCTCTTCTTCCTTAATAGATTCCCGCAAACGCTGCGGAATTGTAGCTTCGTATTCATATGAGTAAGATTCCCTCGGTGTCCCAAAAAAAAGGCAGCCTGGACTACTTTGGTGGTGCTGAAGCTTTCTCAGGCCACTGTATGGAATCTTGCTGATTCATAGTGGTGCACCCACGTTTCATCGCTGGCAACTGTCCGGCTCCATACTCAATTGCTGCAGAGTCTCAAAACCTCGCAGGAAATTTGGCGCTGACATTTGTCATGGTCATGGTTGCATCGGATACACCCGTCATTTCTGCCAACTGTTTCTTCTTGAGTCGAGCATCTTCCAGTATTAATATAAATTTTCTGTTCTAAAGTGGTCACATCGATGGGTCGTCCAGGCCGTTCGTCGTCTTCAAGTGATTCCTTGCCTCGCTGAAATAAAGAATGCCACTTGTACACCATGGTTTTTGCAGGGCAAGAGTCCCGGTAAACTAAAGACACCTTTTTCAAAATGGTTTCTGGAGATTTTCTTTGCTTTGTCAGGAATTTTATAACCGCGCTGCGTTAGTTTTTTCCATATTTAATGGTTTCTCTCACACTGACTTGCCTGCTTGAAGATTACTCAAAAACTGCTGATCATATTTGGGTTAGACTCCACATTATGAGTCATTTGAAAACAATAATATGGAGCGCAATACCTCACCAGGTTTTCATTAACACTGGCCTCAAATACGGCGAAATTTGTTTCCGAGCACAGTGGTCTTATTTTTGTAGTTGGCCTTGTGTCTTGATATCTTTACAATTAGTGCGAAATTTGTTTCCTGTTCAGCTGCAAGAGGATGTGAAGCAAGTGGCTTTGACTGTGTGTTTCATCTTTTCTTATATCTCAATCTTGCACCTTCATCGGAAAATATGGCACACTGTGCTCTAACCCTCATTTACCACTTAACATCCTTAACGCTTCGCTTTTAAAAGTCGCAAACGCGTTATTCACGGTCGGTAGTTTTCTGTCCATTTTGTATTCCATCGCATTTTTTCAGATTGCAGAGCTTTGGTTAGATAGATTATAGAACCTTCTCTTAGGCATTTGTCAACCACCTCAAATACCTTTATGTCCTTGTGACCGGAGAAAACGTTGTATTTCAGCGTAGAAAGCACTGTATGTCCAATTGATCTATAATCTTAATTCCCGCGAAGGATACGCTGGCAGTAGTCCCTAGATCTGTCATTAAACCAGCGGTGTATATGCAGATTTATCATTTGTTGGTCCTTGAATTTCGGATTTTTCTCTATTTGCTGAGGTACAGCACAATTATTTTGAGATAAATTCACATGTATTGTAGGAACTGCACATAAACACATGTAGGAACTTATTTATATTTTCCACAAATATATTTAAGTGCAGTTGTCGTTAATTACTTTAATTTACTTTACTTCTTCTCACACCAGACTGCCGTGACTTAATTTACAACTCGATCCAGACTGACCCTCGCTGGGACCGATACCAGTCATCCAGTCGTTGCTGCGCTAGAAGAATTCCCATGCGTTAAGCTGACTTAGTAAATTACACCATGTCCACGCCCTGGACATCCACGTAAACATTACACCGGCATCGAACACTCCAGCCACTAGCAACACTATTCTCCTCCACTCTGCCATAGTTCTGCGAATTACTACGTGCCTTCCATTCAATCCAGTATTTAGGTATCTGGACTCGTTCGTATGGTTGTAATTCGATGTCTCAGGAATGTCGTGATTGACTACTGTGCCCTTGCAGCTGGATTCTGAAATTCTTGACTTATTCGACGCGTTAGGAATGCGATGGCTGGAGAGCGGTGGCTTCACGGGTGTGTTAAAGTACTGTGCGTCAGCGGTCTGGAATGCATCATTACTAGGTTGCAAATTACTTATCTGATGATGGTCCCACATAAGTATGTACATACATAAGTATGTATATGCATTTTCACATCCTTAGGCAGTTCCATCTGCTTGTCTAGGTCATATTTAGAGTTATCGAAGTTAATAGTGGAACCAACATAGACAAAGTTCGTCACACTCTGCGTTTTGGGTCCTTTTTTGTCTGCAGTTTCAAGACAAATGCACCAGTTAGCTGCGTTATGCTAAGTATATATCAGTCACATCAGCGTTTGGAAGTTGTTGCACAAATTTTTGAAACTAAGGCACAGGATAGGCCATCAAAACCACTTTATCTGTTCCTTTCATCTGTTGGTAAGTATCACGTCTACATTTCCTTGACCAGTCGCCTCTCCTGATGTTTCAAATGTTCTTCCTTGTTGTCTTACTAATTGTTTTCGTCTGCATATGAACCCCATCACATGAGTTGGAGCATTTCTGATGGTTTTTTGGCATCGATGCCATCCATCTTCGCCTATTAATGCAGATAGTAAAGCTTTGACGATAGGTGAGGTGAGGTGGTGAGTTCGATCGTTACAATGCGTTCATCCACTTGCCGAGAGCTACTTCTTCTTCTGTCCTTTATACGAGTAGCAGTCGAAGTAGTAATTGTTCGCCTGCATTCTTTCTCAAAGTACGAGTAAAGTGCACTGTTGATATTTTGATTCCAGTAGGGGCCGAAACCTTCCTTATCGATTTGCACGGATAAGGAAGATCACGGATGAGCCAGATTATGTGGGGGCGCTGCTGAAGTTGACTTTTTTTCTTTTTTTGGCTACGCCAAAGGGTGTGTAATCTTCGAAAGATACTAGTAGTCTGGGCTACCGGTATGCACGATTCGAATACCCCTATGTACTAAATCACACCCTACGCTCTTCGACCACTGTCCCCGCAGGACTGTCGCTAGGTATTGTTTCTCGGGCTGGTAAGCAATCTATGCTAGATGAGTGCCTTCAATTTTCTGTATTTGCAGCTCGTTTTGCACGCTTAATATTACATGTTCTTTGTCTTCCTCCTGTTTTGGGCAGCCTGGCCAAAAAAGCTGCTATTGTGCCCGAAGCGGAGTAGACATTTCCGATAGCCACCTTGACTATCGTCCATTTGCCTTTTCTTGTATTAGTTCAGCGAGCCTGGTAAATAGTTATTGACGCTGTCTTTTTTCAGTTTTTATCGTCTTGATGTCATTGACTCTGGCTCTAGATTTTTCTATTGTATATTCGGAGCGTCTCGCCTGCGAGGATATCGATGAGAACCATTCCAGCTGATATGATTCAAAAACCGGGAGCAGAGTCTGTATATTGACGATAGTCTCCTCTTAGACTCCTCCATTCTTAATGCCTCTGCCCAGACTGGGGCGGCATACAGAAGGATTAATGTTGTTACTCTGCAAATTAGAATTCTTCTAGTGTATCCAGGTCCACCGATATTGGGCAATTTTCGCGACAGAGCTGCTTGTACTTACTCGGCTTTTTCACGTATACCACACGTATAACCCAAGTGCTGCAGTTTGTTGTCTACCATAACTCCAGGTTACTGAATTTTTTCCTTGGACCTAATGGTTTGATTACCGATCTGAAAATTGGCGAATCCAATAGTTTTTCGATCTGTTATGATGATAGCTTCGGGTTTATGATCGGCCAGCTCCAATTTGGAGTATTGCTTTATTTGTGGCATGAATCTGTTTTTATCGTTACTCTCCTGGGCAGCGTTAGTCATAAAACTCCGTCATAAATTATATCCCATAATGCTGGCCCTAGAACAGACCCCTGTGGGACTCCCGCAGTGACTTCGTGGCATTTTAGGCCTTTATCTGAATTGTATCTCAGCGTCCTGTTGTTGATATAGTCCATTATTATCTTAGCAAGCACCCTTCTAATCGAGTTCGCAAAGTTCAAAGCGATTTTAACCTCCAACGTAACTACTGCACAGTAATCCTTTGTGCCGTAGAGCCATGTTTCTCATTCGATGGCACCCTTTGAGATATCGACTATAGCTCGCATGACATTAATATTTGCTCGGTGTTTCTGAAATCAAATTGGTTGTCTGGGAGGGCTCTTTTCTCTTCTGCTACTGCTAGTAGTCTATTATAAATTATTCTCTCGAGAACGTTTTCCGTGGTAACGAAGAGGCATATTGAGCGATAGGAAAATTGCTCACCAGGGGGCTCCTTTCCTTTTGGAAGCAGAGTCATGGAGCGAAATAAATAAATAATAAATAATTTTCCGAAAAAACTTAACTCGTGCTCCGGCATTTTAAGGGGAGTCACACCCGCTTGAGTGGCTGAGTTTTCCATCTTTCGGGAAAAGTTCCTTCTTCTGTACACCTTTTCATTGTTGCTATGAAGAAGTTCGGTCTCTTTTCGACCGTCGGGATGCCGTCAGGTCCGGTGGCTTTGCTATCACCTATCTTCCTGCATGCCCTTAGCAACTCCTCCAGAGTGGTTTATGGGATTTCCTCTGGAATGACTTCATATGGTGTTGCACATTGTGATAAATGTTTTTGAGAAAAGATGATCTACTATGGATTCCAGCACTATGGATCTACAATACCACCTTGATCAGAATGTTCCCGGAATTTGTTCCGAAAATTACAAGTACAAGTTTATTCATCTAAATCTATATTGTCCACTTCAAAGTAATCCCCATCGACTGCAACACACTTATGCCAGCGCTTGATCCAATCTTCGAAACATTTTTGATATTCGGTTTTCGGTATGTCCATCAGTGCTTCCTGCGGTTTTTCCATTACTTCCTCTCGGCTGCTGAAACGCGTTCCCGTAGTGGTTTTTTAACTCGATTGAACAGAAAGAAGTCACAGGGAGCCAAATCAGGTGAATTCGGTGACTGTTGGATGGTATTTGCTGCATTTTTCGTCAAAAAATTACGAATAATGATGGCACTGTGCGACGGCGCGTTGTCATGGTGCAAAATTTACGAGTTTTCTGCGCACAATTCTGGTCTCTCATCCAAATAATACTCTTTGTTTCCTGTCTGTCCTTCTGGCAAAAATTCATGATGCACTACACCGTTGTAATCCATGAAAACCGTGAGCATTGCCTTCTTTTTTGACTGAAAACGACGTGTTTTTTTTGGTCTCGGCTCATTTGATGAACTCCATTCACTTGCCTGATGTCTGGATTGCATGTCGTATTCACAAACCCACGTCTCGTCTCCAGTAATGATCCTTTTGATGAATGTAGGATCGGACTCAGCCTCGCAAATTATATCTTTTGCGGCGTCAACACGGTCTCTTTTTTGCATGAAATTGAGGCCTTTTGGCACCAACTTTGCTGCTACACGACGGAAACCCAAATCATTAACCAAAATGTCTTGGACGGATCCAAAGGCAATAAGTCCTCCGCTATCTCTCTGATGGTTAACTTGCGGTTAGAGACCAACATTTCTTTGACTTCATCAATGTTTTCGTCGGTTTTCGATGTCGATGGTCTGCCACTGTGTTCATCATCTTCAATTGACTCACGACCACTTTTGAACCGCTCGTGCCACTGGTAAACGATCGTTTTCTTTAGAAAATCGTTGCCGAAACACTTTTCCAACATTTCCAACGTTCGCGCACCATTAAATCCGTTTTTTTACGCGAAAATTTAATACAAGTTCGCTGTTGCAAATTTAAATCCATTTCTAAAATTGTAAAAAATCGCCAACACACACAGAGATAGGTGTACTCTTGGCAACGTAACTTTTGCAAATGTCAAGCTATGACGCTAAGATTTAGGGCGAATGTCAACAACAACAGATTTACCAACTTAACAACAAAAACAGAACTCAAATCGAAACAATGGGAGCGCCACACAGTGGTTATTCCGGGAACGTTTTGATCAATGTGGTGCATCCTTTCCATTTCGATAACACTATTTTATATGCTGAACCCCTTGGATTTATGTCGGCCTCTTGACAGCGATTTTTGGATCATGTGATTTTGTTTTCTTTGATGGCTCTAGTTTGGTTGCGTCTCGCCAGCCTAACTGTCCAGTTGTTGTTGGAAGTCTGGTCTCCTTCTTGAACGCTGCCTGTAAGCATTTTTCCCGGAGAGTCTTTATTTCATCGTTCCACCAGTAACACGGTGAGACCTTCCTATTCTACTATGGGTCAAGTTTTGTTTGTAATAACTCTTCGGAAGACTAGACATCTACTGCTGCTAGCTACGTACTTGTAGTCGTCTGGATGGTTTTCTTCCAGAACATGCGGGACGGTCCCTTGCCGCAGTTCTTCGCCATGTGGTCTTCTATTCCACATCTCCTACATCGCTTGTAGTGATCTCCTTTGCTTCTGCATTGTGAAGATAGATGGCCGAACTCAAGGCATTTAAATTTTTTCGCGCACTCGGCAGATAATCCAACCCAGTTGTCTTGTCTCCTGTCACTTTGAGCTAGATTAGGAGTTTTCTTTTTGCGTTTTTCTGATTTCGGATACAGCCTCTCCAGTCCTGACTGAGAATCGCAGCATAGGTTGGGTCGCCCTTTTCCTCTATGACTATAGCATCAGGTATTCCTTTAGTTTCGTGGATGTTTCCTTTTCCTTCCTTTTTGTACGTTCGTAAAGCGCTTCGATAATTTCGATGGCATTTCTCATGCCCTTACCATCCTCCAGCATTTCCACCAGTACTTTTAGCGGCTCTCCCAGTTTGTAGAAGACAGATAACTCGGTTGTAGCCTTCGGTTGCGTGACCGCACATTTTCGGGTTCGCTTTTCTTCGTACTCTACTGGGAAGTTTGTGATTGTCTCCTTACTCAGGGCTAGATTGTTACATCTTGACCTACACCAACTTAATGGCGACGAGACATAGAGCATTCTTTGGGACATGCTAGGGTTTCAACGCGACAAGTGCGTTTGAAACCTGAAATTCATCTTAGCGGGATTTTACTCCTGCTTATTCAGGTAACAGAATACTAGGTCAGTCGTAATAGCTCTCATTTTAAAATCGTTGTTCTGTATTCCGTACGGCGGAGTAGTATGTTCTCCAGCTGGAGGAATTTTGTTGAACATTGTGCGAACTGTTGCGTGCTCGGTTCATTGCTTAATCCTCTAATTTTGAAATGAGTGGAAAAAGCTTGCTGTCACGAACCACTGTCTGAACCTGAACGTTGATGGTACTGAAGAAGTTCTGTTGACCATTGTCCTTCTGCTGAGATTGATGGTATCGGAGAGGTTTTGTTGCTCATTATCCTTCTCGTCTGGATCACTGCACCTACGATCAGATCAGTTGCGTACTCATCGTGGAATATTGAAGTGAGTGCGAAAAGCGAGACGTGCACGACTTAAAATTCCATCTCCGACCATTTGGCTTTGAAGGACTCAATTTTGTTTCACAAGTAAATTTTGTACACACACTTATGTATAGACTCGAAAGATATGATGATATGTACGATTTAGACTGTATTTTTCCTTAGAAAGCAAGCAAATTTTAGAGAAAAAGAAAAACCCTATTCGAAGGTCCTTTTGCATTTAAATACGTTAAATACGAGAATGAATATTTTATTTCAAAGACGCCACCAATTTGCATTAATTTTTCTCTTTCTTTCTGAACTTTATCATTACTTTGTGCACTTTATGTTCTCTTCACTTCGTTTGTAGTCTGGTGAATCATAAACTTGATGCCCCCTCAATTTTTTTTGTTCACTTTTAATCCTAAAAAAAAATTTTGTTAATATTTTACATTCGAATTTATGTCTAGTTTTTGTTCGCTGTGTTAGTTATTGAGTCGTCCATAATCCATGTTATCCATGTGCATTCAAATGTATTTTTCACATTGCTAATTTCGTGCAACATTTTTCCAGATGAAGACTTCTGCTGCGGGTTGTCGTCGCCGGATATGGCAAAAAACCAGACTTCGATGAGACCACATCATCGCGGTTCGTTACAATTACAAAAAAAAAAAAAAAAATAGAAAATTACTTAAAAAAATCCAACAACAACCAAATTCTTTATTTAAAAACAAGAAATTATTTTTAAATATTTTTACTATTTAATTTTTTTTTAATTTTTGATTATGGCGCACATTTACGAATAAGAGAACAACAACAAAAATCAAATTGCATACTCGTACACTGTGAAAAATGTTTGCTTCTACGCACAGTAGATACACATCCACCTGTTAAAAAAAGTTTTTTTTTTTTTTTTTTCAAATTATTTATTATTGGTATTGTTAATTGTTATAGTGAAAGTTAGAGATATTCATACTTTTGCTTGCTAAGTAGTTATAGTTTTGAATTTTGATTTTCTCTGTTTCAGCTGATTTTTATTTTTTATTTTTTTTTTGAAAAAACTTTTCATTTAGATTAAGTAGACGTTTAGTGAAATTTTAGCAAAAATTAATCTTGCAGTTGAATAGTTTTGCGCCTGAGTGTACTCGTATAGTGAGAGAGAAAGTGTGACTAGAAAAAATACGAGAAATCCTTTTGTTTTGTTTATTTCTTATTTCTCTATTTTTCTACTCGTGCATAGTAGAAATTAGCATGAACGTTGATTTGTTTGTCTGTTCCTTATAATTATTCGTTCTGTTATGCTGATGGTCAGGAAATATGTTGGAAAGTAGGGAAAATCCTTTTCAGTTTCAGAAACTGTTAATGCTGCTGCCTGCCTGCCTGCTTGTGAATTTATGATGCATTTTGAACAATACAACGTCCGTTGGTCTGTCTGTTCATTCGCCTTTTATACAACAGAATACAGCCGAGTGTTGGGTATACTCGTAAAAAGATGTAGATTTCCCTGGAGGACAAATGTGGAGGGGCGATTTGAAAATTTTGAAATAGGTCAACCATTCCCTTTGGTATGGGGAGAGCTTAACCTGAACAATGATAAGCTACCGTGCAAATAGTAGGAGGTTTCTTTGTTGTAAATTTGCGCAGAGTTTCGAATCGTAGTCCCGAAGAGGAGTAAGCGTTGAATGCTTTTGCCATGATTGGATGGCAGTTGATGCAGTTGTATGAACCAGTTGATAGGGGCACTATAATCAATTGCCACCCTACTCGACGAGTGGTAATTTGTTTGCTGAATTTTCAAATTGCTACCATGCTAGTTTGAATAATGGAAATATGCACAAAGATTTATTGGCAGCAAAATAAACCCTGTGATTGTGGTAAATTATTGGTTGAAATTGCTTTTCGCCGAACGCGAATGAATACCTTTGAAATTTAAAATAAACCGAACGAGGATCAAGCGGGGATATTTCATTTTGACTGGGAGCTTTGTTGACTTCGATTTGCCTTTTCTGCTTGAGCACCTTCTTAGAAATCTTTTTTACATTCATTTGGGGCTACTTGAGGTTTGTGAGATCATTTTGGATCAATGGAAGCAGTCTCCTAACGCTTGTTTAGAATTAAGCCAGTCTAAATGAAGTCCATCTTTTTCTAAGCCACCACATGGATACAGATTTTCAAGAACTTTATGACTGCATGCGCCTTCATTTGACTTCTTATGTGATTTCTGGGGCATTTTCTTACTCTCCAACTTCATCTTCTAGGTTTGTCAAAATAAGAGGTTTGTCAAACAACTCCGGTCTTGCTTGAAACACTCCTTAATTAATAAATATATAGCTTGCTCTCTTTTTTTAGCATGTCTAGCCAGTTCTCCACAGATCCACGATATTCGTTGGGCACATCTTAAGAAGCAACATAGACTCAAGGGAAATGAAAAATGTTTGGTATCCCTTGACTTTTTATTTAATTTTTTGTGTATCCTTCTGAAAATGATCCCTTTCTTCTCGTCAACGATTCCAGAAATCATGCCACGAATGAATGAATGAACTTCGAATGCAAGACTGTGAGCCACTTGTGGTGCAATGCTTACATTCACCTCGATACTTATAAATGCTGGCTGTCGTAGAAAGAGATAGCAAAATTAGATGGAAAATTATTTCAATGTATTTTGTCTATTCTCGTATGTTGAGCTCATCATTAAAAAAGGCAAACCTTTCAAGAGACTTGGGCAGTTCAGCTTAGCCTCTTCCTATTTACTTAATATACTTAGAGAGTGCTACAACCCAGGGTAGCCGCAAGTAATAGTACTCTTCAGTTATGAGACCGATATTCACCTACGGGATGGTTTTCTGGTGGCGAAAGATGATTTCAATCGACGACAAGTCAATCGATTTCTACACGAATGGACCGAAAACTGATAGCGGGGTTAATGCCGGCTTTTTTCAGATACGCTTAGCCTAAGCCCCTCTTTCCAAATCACTGTACCATAGGAGCAGTTCAATATTCACCTTTGTTTGGTACCGGACCAAAGAGATATTCCAGGGAATTAAAGAGCCGATGCACTCACCAAAATTGGGACCACTCTACCTATCCTACACTAAAGATCTGAGTTTGATCTTTCTAAATAGGAACCATCTCATCGCTATCGTAGCTATTATTACTGGACTCGGCGTTTTTGCAAACGACTTCCGTAGAAGCTACATGAACGAGGAGGAGGAGAAGACAATTCTCCACATATTCTGTACATGTCCAGCTCTCTGCCTAAGAAGAAAAATTCACTTAGATGCCTTCTTCTACAATGACTTAAGCGATCTAAATAATATAAACGTTAACAGTCTCCTACGTTTCGTCAGAAGAAGGTTCCAAGAGTAGGAAGATCACAGATCCACTTGGCATCACAATGGCCTAATAACCTTAAGTGGGTTGGTTTTTCCAACAGTCACTCTTACCTAACGTCACCTAACCTAGAGCGACTTCTGCTTCCAGTTGCGCACTCGAAATTCGTTGAGGTCCACTTTTCACTCTGCGTTGGATTCGAAGACTCTTCAGGTTGGAGCACTGGTGTTCATTTGCTCATGCCCATGTCCTAGCTATCTTAGACGATGAATGTGCACTTTCCTGACTAGATCGATGTCACTTTATAGATCGTAGAGTTTGTCGTTAAATCTGCTCTGGGGACCAAAAATCACTTGAAGAATTTTGCGTTCGAAACGACCAAGATATTTTCACCTACCCCTTCGCAAACGTTCATAATTATGAACCATGAAGCCGGACTGAAATGATTAGGGTCTTATATAGAGTCTCTTTAGTGTTTCTTAATAAAGACTTATTACTCATTTGCCTTCTTAGGCCGAAGAAACAGCGATTTTCCAGACTTACCAGATTTAATAGCGAAGCCGAGCTATAGAAAGTCCCTGTCGATTGTGACGTCCTCTCCGCTTCTGTGCCAATACTTATAAATGCACCAGTGACGGGTCGCTAAGTACTGCCAATGATGTCAATCTTATCAGCGTATGCAAGTAGTTGCACAGATTTTTGGAAAATTGCGTGCTTCGTAGAATTTTCTGAACTACGAGTATGATGTTGAAAAAGTTAAAAAAGAACGCATCACCTTGTTTAAGTCCTTCATTGACATCAATATTTCAGTGAGTTCTATACCGACCTGGAGTAGCATCTCTCAATTTCCTCGACCTGCTGCTTGTCATGCTCCTTCTTTTTCCTTCGGAGAAGCTGGTTTTTCATCTCTCCTCTTCTGCTCGTAGAGCTCGTGAGCAGCTCTAGTGCTTTAGTGTTTACCAGTTTAATTGTGGTGGCCGAGTGAAACCCAATACATCAGGGCAATGTTGCCACTGGTCTTCGTTACTTAATGCTGGCTAGATAGAACATCTTAAGATATTAAGGAAGACTGGATCGGAAAAGTATTTGGCAATATCCTACAATTGTAGCAGTCCGATGTCAAACTTCTTTATAATACTAGCTTGTCTTTGCGATGTTTAGGGTATCCGCAACCGTATCTTGTATACAACAAGGTAATGATCGGAATGTTCGGGCATCCATAATACCGGAGGAGTGCCTTGCCTCGATCGCAATGTGGTCAATCTGGTTGACGGTTGATTGATCAGAAGCTCTCCAAATCGCTTATGAATATCAAGATGCGGGAACCGCGTGCTAGCAACGACTCTTAGCCCTACTGCAAAGTCGCTTAGCCTGAATCCGGAGGTGGTGTCGTACAGGTTATTCTTTCCGACAGTACTACTAATGATGCCCTTTCTTCCTGGCTTTTTATTAAAGTCGCGCAGGACAATTTTAATGTCATAGCTACGGCACTGCTCGAAAGTATTGTCCAAGAGCTCGTATAGTTATTTTCGGCATAGCGTTAGCAAATTTGGCCTTAATACGGATTGTTGCGAGGCGCTCGTTAACATGCCGGAAACTCGGCAAATCGGCACCGAAATATGCGCTACTTTTGCCGTCAATAGCAATCTCCGTAGTAGATGTCTCTGTTTTTCATTCTCTTTCTGTCCAATCCATCTCAACGGTAACATCTGCTTAGCAGCAGTCCAGGGCCACCACTATTAAGTGACCTAACATTCCGTAAAGCCTGTTAACAGTAGATCAGTAGATTCTTTTTTTTTTCATGTCCGAGCAGTTACCCCGGCGGCACAACCCCGAACCAGGAAGGCCTGTTTCATTATAGATAATCCATTCGGGGATGTGAGCGCTGCCGTTGGTCCATTAAGGGCCCATCCGCAACCATCTCTTTTCCAACACCCTGACTTGATTTCGGAAATCCTCACCGGCCTGAGTTCCAAGTATGTCGGAGTAGCCCCTTATTCTGGGATTTAATTTCAAATTTGATTCCATCTGGGGAATTCATCCGCTGTCCCGTTTATTTTTACTATTTTTCGAGTCCGAATGGATATCGACCAGTACTCGATGGTTATCACTTGGAGGTAAAATAAGCTCAATTGATGTGTAGAAACAATACCAGTACTGGATATCGCCAGGTTGACACCTCTCACTGCCTACCCTACTTCTACAGCACCCGACCTTCATGGAAATCTAGGGCTGCTAAATCTGGTAAATAAGGCCGATGCACAAATGTTTCCAAATCAAACTCCTATAACTATATGCAGCTGGTCCTGGGTGTTATCCCGATAGAATAGAACACCCTTCCATTACCAAGAATTGGCCGTTTCTGCGGCTTTTATCTGTACAGCTGTTGACAGTAGACTTCTGCGGTGATAATCTAGTTACGAGGACAATAATACCTGGAGCGGATGAATTCGGCCTCTGGGATGTTCTGCTGGTCTTTCTATTGCAAGGAACGCATTTTTCATATCCGGTAACGATCCGGTTTAAAAACGGCTTTCGAAGCTTCGGCGGTAGATGGTGTGGTACCCATTTTTCCAACTTTCTGACTTTTCCCATATTTGGTAGTCATATGGTTCACGTTGAGTTCCCTTGTGAACTTCAGTGGGATTTCTTTCAACGGACGACTTCATGCGCTCATCGTCTAGCTCATCTGCCCTTACCGAACGAGGTTCATCTTTTAGGTCAAAATTGCCATTTCTAAACTGTGAGAATCAACACCGACACCTGTACTCGCTGAGAACACCCTCTGCATTCATATTTTGGATTACTCCAGTGGCATCACTTCCATTCGGGTTTTTCCGCAACAAAAACAATAAAAAAATGCCTAACGTGCTCTTCCGATACATCCATTTCAAAATTCAGTTAAAAATGCTTTCAATGCCGTTAACACAACAAAATTTGCAGACTGAATAAATAATATATCCCAAATACTAATTTCAATAACGGTGTCAACATTAAATCGGTTTTGTGCATTTTATGGCAATTGGAAAATGACCTCCGAAAAAAACGCACAATACGAACGAATCAAGTTGCAGAAATAAGGACAACATTAGTTCCGCTTGGAGGCGCTACTCTCCTAAGGCAAAATGGTTTGGTTCAGAAAGCAATGTAAGGAAGATTTCTTCATTTACGAGTAAAGGGATTTATTCGAAGCTACATCTAGAGTCACACAAATATTCTCTGCGTATTTCCAAAGCAAACCTAAATTCCAATAAACAAGACAATTTTTTTATTGGAAGTTCAATCGGCAAGGCTAAAGGGTAAAGCCCCCTTTATCGACGAAGATAGACACATACCACTCTTTGTTTGGCAATAAATTATTATTACCACGCTGCATATTCGTGAGAACGTTAATTTGATTTTTATGGGCAATTTTACGATCATATGAACGCGAGCCGTTTGGAAAATGCTCTCTCATACGTGTTAAGTTTATCATCGATTCGCATACCCGCACTCCTTCTATTTAAAGGATAATGACTCACTTCAAAGTCTGTTTGTTCTCCTCTGTACAACGTTGAAAGAACTTAAATTTCATTGTTATCTTTTAGAACGCTCTAAACCATCGAAGTGTTGGTATGTACTCGTACTTTCACTGCCTAAACTCTCAAAAATTTATCGAAACAAATCATCCATACTCGTCCTCGTATTTGTACTCGTATTCCTCTGGCGTATACGTAACAACAATTTTCTGTTTTGCAAATTTTTTCTTTACTTTGTTTTCCGTCTACAATACATAGATACGTACGTAGATAGTACTTTGTGTTTGTTTTTCTTCTTTGTTTTGTTGAAACATTCCTGCACAGCATGTAGGCAGCCACTACGTTATCCTTCTTATAAATTGCCTAATTAGAACCTGAATTTATGGGTTTATACAAAAAATTTACCATTTACTTGTTCTTCTTCGTGTGCTTTCTGCTTACAGGTACATTAACAGTTAATGTAAACGTATTACTCCTAAGCTTAGCATCGCCCGATGAATCTAGTTTGGTTAGTATAAAATCCTCAAGTGGTATCCACATCCATAAAAATGTTGCCACTTCGTTGGTTGGTTGAATGTGTCAAATCAGGAATGGTGCAAAATTCATGCCTCGTTAGTGAGTTGACAGTTGGTGTAGACCAACGAAATGGTGGTACATTTTTGTCAATGTGGTCACACCTTAATAACACTCGTTCATATCACTTAAAGGGTGTTGCTCATTTCCTTTGTATATTTTTCTTTTTCTTGTTTTTTCTTTTGGTAGAAATATGAAGTGGAGTTCCTATTGAATCAACAATGGAATGATCCTCGACTGCAATATGGTAATAAATCGCAATATGATTATTTAAATGCACTGCATCATCATGACAATATCTGGACACCAGATACGTATTTCATTATGCACGGTGATTTTAAGGACCCCATCATTCCGATGCATTTTGCGTTGCGAATTTACCGGAACGGGACCATTACGTACGCAATGAGGTGAGTTGATCCATTCGGTTGTTGTTTCAGCTCTTTTCTGATGTTTTTTTTCTTTTTTTTTTGTTTTCTTCTTACATACCTACACATTGTGAGCCCCCACTTCAAAAGGGAAATGGAAATTTTTCGTATCTCAATGATGGAGAAGAAGGATTATTCAAAGGATGCGAAGCATATTACTTTGCATCCTTTGACCATTTCTTCTTTGTTTTGTGATTTTTAATGTGAACATTTTTTTTTACAATCATTCGACAATTTGTATTCAAGTGTACTTATGTACGAGTAAAAACAAAAAAGAAAGAAACAATTTTTTTATTGTATTTATGTATCTTTATTTGCATCTGTTGGTAGGATGATTTTGTTGCTGTTGTTGTTGTATTTTTGTTTTGTGTCTTTTCAGACGTCATTTAATCCTGTCGTGCCAGGGGAGTTTGCATATATTTCCCTTCGATGATCCTAAATGCTCATTTTCAATGGAAAGCAGTAAGTACCCAAGGACTGCCTCTGGGGTTGGGTAGAAGTGTTTTTTGTGTGTTTTTTTTGTTTCTGTTCTTTATTTTGTGTTGAATTCTCTAGGCTCTGGTCTTTGTCCTCTTACTCGTACGAAAGGATATCGTTTTAATTGTGAGAGTGTATATGAATGTGTATAGCACGTGGCGGGCAAATGAGAAAGTGGTGTCTGCCCATTTGCATTAATTAGAGTTTATTGTTACGAGGAGATTTTAGCATTTTGCAATGTTTCTTTCGCTGTTACGGGTTTTCGTTTTTTGTTTTTTGTTTTTTCACCGTCGTGTTCCTTTTTGTTTTTGTTTTTTGTCTTTAGGGTTTGTTGCCTTTTTTTGATAAGAGTATTAGTTATAGGCTTGCCATGCGTTCCGTGTTTTGATGAAAACCCCTTCAATCGCTGTTTGCAACGCGATTTTTGAAATTCATTCAATCAGTCTTCAGTTCGGTAGGGTTCAAAATGTTGAAAGATCTTCAGTATTGAAAAAAAAAACCTTTTTCCATTGAATTCAAGCTTTTCACGTGTCCAGGCATCTTTGTCGATCAATCGTGACCGAAATTAGTACGAATATCAAAAATTAAAAAAAAACAGCTTTTTTGATTGGATTTGTTGGTTATAACCAGGGTTGTTGACGTATAATAGTCGGCGTATTATACACACTTTTTTACGTGTATAAAAGTGTGTATTATACATCTGAAAAATTTTGCTAGTGTATAAAAATGTATAAAAGTGTATAAAAGTGTATAAAAATGTATAAAAGTGTATTGAACCAAGAAATAGATACAAAACTGAAAAAAATTTAAAAGTCAATGAAATTCAAAAATATCCTTAAACGCATTTCATATAAAAAGCAATGGAAACATTTTGATTGTTAATAAAAATCTGACTTATTGGAGTCTTTTATTTATTGAAACCTAATCGATTTCTTAAATCACTATGTATCATCGCCCAGTTAGAAAATACTCTTTCCAATTGTGCTGAAGAAGCTGGTATGGTTAAAAGTTTTTGAGCGTATTCAGCAAGCTCCATGTGATGCCTTTTTGCGAAATGCCAGTATGTGGCTACTTTGTAGTCGCCAGTCTTCAGCTTTTCACTTAGTAAGGAAAAAATTCCTGTTTGACTGTCGTATGGAAAAACAGAATCCATGGACTTTGAACTCAGTATCGAAATAAGGTTTTCATCTACTTTCAGCCTTTCTTCAGGGGACAAAAGCTGTCCTCTATATTTGGGGTGCAAATAATTTGCTGTTAGTGAATGCATATTGAAAACATTATTTTTGACTGTCCGTTCAAAATTTTTTTTATGACATTGCTTATCTCCATTCTCTAAGGTGGTGCTTAAAATTTCTTTCCATTCCTCCACTGCATCTGCAATAGAAAAATCGCTGGCTTGTGCTTTGTTGATGAGTTCGCATATAGGATCTAAATCGGTGTGGAGCTTTTTTAAGTCTTCGATAAATTCTTCTTTAAAAAGAAGTTCAGCAGAGGAAGCATTGACTATGTCCCCGGTAACGACATCACTGCTCAAATACTCTGCAACTATCTGCCTCGTCATCGGCAAATTTTTTAGAAAACTATCGATTGCACTTCTCTGTGTCGTCCATCTTGTCTCATTTGGAAGCACTACCTTTGTTCCTACTTTTTTTATGAGCTTTTGCTCCAAGTTTGATTTTTTGAACTCCTTTAGTATGTTTGTAGCTTGGTGAATTCTTAATTTTTGCGCTTCCTCAGCCAAAAAATCTTTAACGAGAAGATTGCCGATGTGGCTATTGCAGGTTGTATGAATAATGTTTAAAGATCTCCCCATCCGGATCATGTTACTAGCATTGTCGCTAACAACCGCAAAAATGTCAACATTATATCGTTGTTTTGCAATTTCAACCGATTTTTCACAAACCACGCGCAATTCTTCACCAGTTTGTTTAATTTCAGAAAAGTCAAAACTTTCTAAGAAAATACTGTGACCGGGAGCACCTGCTGCGTGAAGCATTGTGACGACATTCTTTGTATTGGCAGATGAATTTTTCCAGCCGTCAATTAGCAGCACCGAATGCCCGCCTGATCCTATGGCTTTTGCATCCTTGGCAATAATTTTTTGATGCACTTTACAAAGCAATGTTGTTGATAGAGTCGATCGGCAGGGAGGAATGTAGGACGGTCGCAATTTCTTTAAACACTTTTTATTGCACCCAAAAAAGAACTCTGCCAACGAAATATCAATTTCGTCCTTCTCCAAAGAAGTCATCTTGTCAATATATTTACTTGTCAAGTCTCTTTCCTTCTTTTTAATTTTCTTTGGCGGCGATTTAAAGATGGATGATATGTTTGCAAGAGAGCTAGCTGATAAGGTTCTATTTGCTGCTGCAGCTGACGTTGAAGGAGTGCAAGCATAGCTTGTACCATCAGAAGAATTAATTAAACTCAAAGATGTAGTGGAGTTTGCTTGTTTTCCCTGTTGATAGTCTGATCGGCACGGGGTATCAAGTTTTTCTGTTGTGTTAGACTCGAACTCAACGTATTGCGTAATATCCAATATAGGACCAGATGCGGAAATCTCAACGCTGTCCGTGTCCACATCTAAATGTGGGCCTAAATCAAATACTAGTTCTTGGGAAGATTGGTTTGAACTACATGCCGATGTCGATTCAGAAGCCGATTCCGTAGATTGTTCTTCTGATAGTGTTTTCTTTTTACATACGTTCCTGTAAAAGATGTACATAACAGTTGTTACAATAAACAAGTAGTAACTACTTTTAACTTACATGTGTCGTTGAAGCCTTTGCTTCGAGGTATTTTTTAATTTTGTCCCACAGAAACAGCACAGCGCCATCAATCTTCCGTCGATTTGTACTCGATCAAATACACCCTTTTCCCACAAATCATGTAATGGCCGACCCATCGAACTTGAAGCTGTGTACATTTTTTTAAATATTTAAGATATAGATAACACATAAACTTTCTTTTTAAATCTTACCATTTCCTTCTTTGTTCATTTTTTTTTCTTTTCTCAATATCTGCATAGAACATGAGCGAACACGAACCAAAACAATGAAACTTTTTTTAGACACTTTTATACGGTAAAATGTATAAAAGCAAAAAAGTTTGACATTTACGCAACCCTGGTTATAACAGATATGTTTCCGTGATATTTTATCGCGACATGGACTATAACCACCCCAGAAGAGTACACTTTTATTGGCAAATAATTGCATAAAAATGAATCGAATAGCCTTTCAGATCCAAAAAAAGCCAAAGAATATAGTAATGTAGGGACCAAAGTGATGCAAAAGTCAGTCAGTGACTTTTATGATGATAACTTTTTTTAGATTTGAATTTTTTTTTAGTAATTTCGGTTAATGGAGATTCGATTCAGCAAATTGTAAACAATTACATCTCTCAGAAGAGCATCAGTTTCAGCTTCATAAAAAGAGCTCTTTTTAGAGCCTTTTTCCTAACATTTCGTAAAATCTCTGGGCGGAGCACCTGCATTCATCGTAGCACTATAGTGAAGTAATGTTTCTTAGTAGTGAACAATATGCGCAGTAGCTCTATTATGCTGAAAAAGGCACATCTCTGGACTTTCAGCAATCACTGGCCTCAATTTTTCTAACACTTCAGTGATTTTTATTGCCACTGATAATCATACTTGGATCCTAAGCACCCGATATATGATACACTGGCCGTAATAATTATAAAGATAGGTGATTGAAACTTTTATTTTTGCGATTTGTTTTGAAAGCATGGATCCAACCTCCTAACATACTAGACCTTTATCTCTCTAACAAATTCATCTGACTCAAGTGTTAAAGAAAAACTTGGCGTAATCTACTACATAGTCCTTAAATTGCGTGGGTTGTTATTAAGGAAAATCTGAGGCATCCGCGTGTGACAATCGGTGTTGGCGTTTAATAGCTATTAGATAAAAAAAAACATCGGCGGGCTTGAGTCGATTAACATAAAAGCGCAGCATGTAACTAACAGCCCATAGGAGCCTACGCAGGGCGTATAGTCGGAATCTACGTTGGACAACTGCCATATGTAGAATATAGTGGCTACACCAGACTACTCCAGAAGTGGCTAAGCAAAGGTCTTTTATCCGCCGAGGGAAAATAGTTCGCAGACACAAGCGCGTGCTCGTAGTGTGATATTCTTACTCACTAAAAACACCTCCCTTTTAAATCAATGTGTTTATTATTGCAGCTTTCTATCGCAAAATAAACCTGAAGGGTGTCTTTCCGATGAAAGTTCCTAAATTTTATTGGTCCTTTGAGGACAGCGCAGCAGATTTCTTTCGTCCAAAATTTATAGCGCTGTGATATTGATGTGTCTACTTAGTCGAATTTCATGCTTTCTCGCAAAGACTTTTGTATGCCCTTCAATTGTAGGGACTTCGAGATCTGTACAACTCATCATTTATTATGTACCACGGTGAATGTAAAATTTCTCTCAGCACTTTATTTTCAAAAGTTTGTAAAATATTGGCATTCGTTTTGTTGGTACAACCTCCGAGTTGGATGCCATAAGTCCACCACGCCTTCAGAGCTTCTTTGTACATTATAATAGCAGCTTTTTTTCGGTGCTAAGCTTAAAATATTTTCCAAGTAACCAGTGAATTTTAGCTTTCCGTCGAGTGTTATTTCGAGGTATTTAGCCACCTTTTGCGATCGGAATACAGACAATGTTTACGAAGGTAGCCAATCTGCTCCGTTTACTTTAAGAGCATTTTGTAGTTTTACGTACTACTAGTATAGCAGTGCTACCAGCAAACGTAACTAAATCGGTCCTTTCTTCTTGCGGTATGTCACGGTTCTATGATCGATAAAGAAGCGGACCGAGAACACTTCATTGCGGTACGCCAGATAACATTTCTTTGAATTGCAAAAACAAAGAAGAGTCCATTCCTGATATACGTTGTCAGTATATTATGTGGGCTTAAAGGCAAGACCTGTTGTAATTTAAAATGCAATCCTTTGTGCCACACCTTGTGAGAGATCAAGAGATTCGCCTGAGCAAATCCTTCGTTCTTCAAGAGCTTTATCAATTACGTCGGCGATTCTATAAACTTGATCAAAAGTTGAATGCTTGCTTCTGAAGTCAAACTGATGATCGGGGATAAGATTTTCTCGATCAATAACCGGCATTATACGATTAAGTAGTAAAATTTCTAGATATAATTGAGAGAATTGAAATCGGTTGATAAGACTTCTTGTCATAGGATGGTTTCACTGGTTTTGGTGCCATTGTGAACTGAGCAACTTTCCACTGATTTGGAAACTATTCTGATTAATGCTTTTCTAGCAACAGTTTAAGGACTTCTAGTCGTAACCGGTGATGCAAAGGGATTTTGTGACGTAAGAATCAGAGAATTCTTCGGACCATTGTTTAACAAATCCGAGCCCAAAGTTAGCTTTGTCAATATGGTTTTAGCTACTGCTTGCGTTGCATATATTGTAGCAGATTCAGTTAGGAAGTGTTTAACGCTGAGAAGGTTGAGAGTCAGAAAAATTGGAAAGTTGTCTCAAATCATCTGGATAGATAGGTTATGTGAACAACATTTTTGGTAGCCAAAATGAAAATTAATGGACCAAGTTGACTGCCTTGTGGGACACCCGAAGTGGCTTCAATGGTTTAAAATAAACGAGAACGAAAATGGTAGTAACGTTCCTTCAAGAAGGATTTAATCCAAGAATTCAGACGAATTTGGAAACCAAGAGCATTATTAACGACCTTCCAGAGGTCTCCAGCAAATTATGTCCCTTGCTCTAGAGCACACATGGTACTGGGAACACACTCAATAAGGTTGGTAGTTGGTACATCTGCCTTTATGAAGAACATGTTGGTTCGGTGCAAAGATAGATCTACAATAAAGAAACATTGCTTTCAAGGGTCTTAGCAATGCGTCGGTAGTCCTGTTTGTGTTCTATTTTATGAATGTAGATTATGATAATAGAAATAGGGATCATTCGGATCCGTACTGGCTGAATACGAACTAGTGTTCATTTGCGTACTTAGTGATATAGCTTACCAAATTTCACCATAATGGGATCTCTAAATTATTCGCTACTGCTTGTCTACAAAAGTTTCAAACTGGGCAGCAATTCCACTTTTAACTAGACAAAAGAGAGACAATTGCGATCGACGAACCCCTTCTCCAATAAATTAGAAAATACCTTTCAGAACGTTCAAATCAAGTTGTCTTTGACGGTTTTAAATTTGATATTCACAAGATAAATGCTGGAGCGCCACAGGGTGCCGTTCTGGCTACTACACTATTTTTAAATTTTTATGATGTCTTGTCTGCCTGGAATTTGTGTTTTTACTTCTTTTTGGACCGGATTTTCCGATGACCATTGTTGAGCATGGAAGCACCAGCAGAGTTGGTCTGAAGTTTTCCCACTGTCGTTGCATTTTTGTGGAGACTTCCGCGAATATGCTGACATTCGTAATATTTTAATTTCTGCTTATACTTCTCGTGCCTCGTCCAACACTATGATGAGTGTGTTAAGACCCTGACATTTAGGTGCTTCTTTTTGGTCAAAAATTAAAGTGGAGTCCAGGTATTCCACGCTAACTCTTGATATTAAATATTTTAACACTTCAGTACGATGACTCCTTCTAACTGTTATGGATGTCAGAGGTTGGGATTCCGACCCAATGCTTTCTACCGACTTTATGCTATCATCATAAGTCTTCTACATTTTTTGATCCTAGCGCATAAGATCTCTAGGAAATCGACCGAACTTTTTTTCAAATCAATGGAAGCGAAATTCAGATCTTTTGAAGGGAGCGTCACGATGTTTCTCCATCGTTATTCGTAGGCTGGAATTGAGCTGTCAAACTCTGCAATATATTTTCAAAGAATGCGACATTGGTTTCACCGGCGGGTGGTTGTTACAGTTTTTCGTGTCGTTTTTGCCTTTATATATTGAAACAAGAAATCCTTCTTGCTAGTGCTTAGGTATCCGATCGCCTGACCATTGAAAAATTGTGAGATTCTCGAATGTCGCCCATACTTTAGCTTATAATCCAGTCCGACGGTAAGTCCCCGGCTAATTTTAAATGTATTTACATAACTTCGTTTAAATCTGCTGCCTTTTGTTAGCTAACAACCACTAAGGAAATAGTACTTGATGGTGGTGGGAGTGCTTCGTTAAGTAACGTCTTCAAGTACTCGTTCCATATATTGCAAATTCCTGCTGCCTGCTCGTTTTCAATATATTTCAGTGATTGAGTTTCTCGCGAGTTGGTTTCTCGATCTTGTTCCATACACCTTGCTCGCTAAGTTAAGTTCTTCCTCTAGGTTTATGGCATTTTGGAGCCATTCACACCAATTTAGCGCACAGAGTTAATATTTTTCCTTATTCAAGATGTGGCAACTTATTTTCCTGACTGATGCCGGTTTTCATTTGATTTTCTCTAGCTTCTTCGCAAAAAAAAATCTGTCAGCAATAGTCGGAGCTATCTTGCTAGTGGTCCGCCAAAGATCAGTTTAAAATTCTTTACTCGAAGCGTTGTTACAAAACCGCTGCAATACTTAATTAGGTGCCGATCTTGCTTCATATTTGTAAGTAGTGTGTTTATTATAACATACAGACAGACAGACCCTGTGATGATCATAAGTTTATTGTTCTGCTGAGTTTGCCTTTCAAGACAATTTACGTCTCCTCATATTCGTAGTTCGATTTTCTTTAACTCATAACCAATTTACTGTCTTGATGTTCTATTTAAAAGATCATCGAGGTCTCAGTAGTTCAAGATTCTTATTCAATAATCACTTCTATGCCCTTTAGTTGGTCGTTGATCTTTGATGTGTTTACGACCTTCTCTATGACTTTAGCTGTCAAGATGATACCAAGCATGTTCATGTAGTAATATCTTTTGTACGCTTTCATTTGCAAGTTCAGGTATCATGCCTTGTTTCTGACATATCTCCACTTGTTTTCTTGAACGTATATTGAATCCATGTATACGTTTTCTAGTTTGAAAATTTTGACAGTCATTGTGTCGATACGTAATTTGTACTTCTTAAAATTATCACATTGGTTGCCTCTGGCAACTTTCGAGGTATTCTCGGTTCATCCGGATGGCGCTGGAATGCGTAAATGCATGAATGTATATCCGACTTCTCTTTTGTAGCATTGGTGATCTCCAGACGTGACACATAGAGACTTTGGGTAGTCTCATTAGATGTTAATGCACCTCAGACTTATCTTAGGTGTTAAAGTTTCCAAATATGATTTTCTCCTATTCAGATGGCTTTTACGACAAGCTGAGATGGTAACTGTGACAATCATATAAGTCGTTGCAACACAGCGGGCGATTCATCCTCGACAATCGGACATTAGTTTTCCTTACCAGAGACTTTGTGGCACCAGATATTTTGATAGTTGGTCTTTATTTGACTGACATTTCACAATCTATTTCGGGTATGACTTTTTCGATTAAACGCTTTCTCTCTATTGTAAAAGGAATTCTGTGAATAAGTAAAATGAAATCTCGTCATCGACCGAAGATATACCCACTTCACGGTTTCCAAAAAACTCTGCACGGAGCCTTCAACCCACAACTCAGACACACTTTAGATGCATGTATCGTACTTCATGAATCACTTGTGGAACCTAACAACCAGAAATGAGGCAATTTTGTCTATTTACGTGTCCATTGATGTGAAAATACGCTTCATCACCGAAGTTCATCAAACGTTTTGGCCAGAGTTCTGGCTCATGAGTCCATCCACATTAGGCTCATCATCCATCAATCATAACTTTTTTCACTCTGTCGTCGTTTTGGTCCAAGTCTTTTCGCATCTGAACCAATTCATCAGTGTCCATGGGAGATATTGTAATTCATAATTGAGTCCATGGTTATCGCACAACATTATTATATTTATGAGCCCTCCAGTTTATCGGTCTGTCTTTTCAAGGGTTCACCCACGGGTTCGCATTTTCAAATAGCCTTGTTGTCATTTTAAAGAGATGGCAAGCCTACATATTTGAGTATGACAAGGACTTTCAGTAGGAGTTGCGTCAGATATTCACCCTATGACAAATATGTGCGACTGAGAATTTTTATCTGTTTTTTGAAATTTAAATGTTTTAATCATTTGACAAGATTTCGTTCGTTTTGTGAATTATTTCAGTTTCGTACGAATTATCACACATCAAGTACGTGTGGAAGAACGACGAAGATACACTGCGTAAGAGTCCTTCGTTGACAACACTGAATGCATATTTAATACAAAACGCAACCGTAACGTGTTCAGTTAAAAGCTGGAGAGGTAAGTTTGTTCAAGTTAATAGTTAAGTGAATAAATTTAATTGGAAATGGAAAATTAAACAATTTCCATTGAAGAGTAGTCAAGTGGTTTGAGTCGATTTTATTTTATTTTTTTTGTGTTTAGAGATTTTATAGGAATTTTTAAACTTTATGGTTTTTTTTTGTAGACAAATTCTTGTTTTTAAAATTAAGTAAGGATTTGAAAATTGTGAATATCTAAATGAATACATTTTTTGGAACTGTTTAAAGTGACTAGCAGTTTTGAACAGACTTACCTGTGTGTTTAGTGAGTGTTTTTGTGTTTTAGATGAAAACACTTTTTTATAGTTAGTTCAATTGTTTGAAGTGAATTTATTTTTTTTTTTCAACTTGGAAGAGTGGCAATCTTCTGTTTTTTTTTAATAAAACAAATTGATTTTAAGAAAAGATTGCAATTTTTCTTCACTAATTGTGTTACATTTTTGTTTTAATATTTGTGTTACTAATACTCAGGGTTTTTCATTAGATGCGCACCAGTTTGTTTTTAAATTTAAAGACGTGAGGAATTTGATGCAATTATTTATTTAATGTGTGTGCAACTATTCAAATATCCTTCATGGAACCGCTTGCATAAGTGGATGCGCTGGACCAATTTTCCATTATTTTCTGCATAATTCACGTCGAATGTTCGCTTCCTAACAAGTTCCACAGATCAGAGTAAGTGTCTGTACCCCCAAGGAGAAGAGCCTAAAAGTCTTAAATCGGATGGTCAATTTTCAGGGTCATTTCTGTCCGTAAAATAATCACCGAACTTTGTCTTCAATAAGCTAAATCAACCTACGCACTAGCCTGGAAAGTTGCACCATCGTATTCGGCAAACTTCGAAACAAATGAAAGTTTGTTGGTGCAAGGTCATTAATTTTTCAAAAGGTACCATAGATTTTTTTTTTTTTTTTTTTTTTTATAATTTACGCGCGCCTAAGGGGTTGATACCCTTTTACTGTTGCCAGGGCGCGGGCGGAAAGATAGAAGGAGGAGAAAGGAAAATTGTTTTTGTAGTGGTTTGAAACTCAGGTGTGTTTGGTTTCTATGTTTGCTCTCCAGGGGTGGGAGTCCGAATAGGACGGAGAGGTATTCTTCACTCAGAGTGATTCGAGATATAATTCCCAGTATTTTTTTCATTGCTTGAAACTCTTATAACAGCCAAATCTACGTGTCAGTGTTATGCCTTCACACGCAGAATTTTTTTGTCTGAGTTCCAATTATACAATGAAAAACTGATTTTGCCATGGGCAGGATTCGAACCTGGACCCTCCGAGTGAGAAGCGTTTGCTACTACCACTACACCACGGCCACCCCAGATATGTGTGGTCCACCTTGGTCATAGCGACAAACGGTTCCTTTATGATTTGCCAATCCGGATCATATTCCTCTGACTGTTTCCTCCAGTTTCATTAGTTGCTGGCAGTAAATATACGAACTATTCGCTTGGGTTCCTAGAAGTAGCTCTAGACACACGGTACCTTTATAATCCCACGAAATTGACAACATAACCACACCGAGACGTCGGTGTTAGGTGTCCTTTCTTCTTGACAGCATATACTTCAGCTTGGCTCATTGACTTTTGAACCCATCATCGCCGCTTCCGCCTCAGTACTCGGGAAACTGACGCCACTGACTTCACGCTGCTTTCTTCCGATTATGACAATATCATCGACGTATACGAGTAATTTGATGGTCACTTTTGTGTTGGCGCGTGAGTTTCACACCATTCTTTCAAGAATAATGTAAAAGAAATCGCATGACAGCACTTCACCTTGTCTAAATCCTGTTCTAGCATCAAAGGTCTTGGTGAGTTCTTTACCGACCTTGATGCAGCAGTGTGTATTCTCCATCCATGCTCTGTATAGCTCGTATCTATGCATGCTGTCATATGCGGCCTTAAAATCGATAAATAGGTGGTGTGTATCGATTTGGAGTTCATTGGTTTCTTCCAAGATCTGCCGTAGTGTGAATATTTGGTCGATGGTGGCCTTTCCTGGTCTCATTCATGGGGCATACTTTCATCTGACCGAATTTTATAAATGTGGTGGTATATCGCCTGCCGCTTTGGCTTAAGCTTAGATATGGCTATCTTCAGTTCATTCAGGCTAACAGCGCTATTTGATTCGGCATCGTCGTTATACAGTCTACAGAAATACTCCTTCCATATCCTCCGCATCTGCTGCGACTCTTCTATTGTAATATGTTCTCTTGTTCGCGTCTACAGACTTCGGTTCGGGGTTTGTGTCTGTGGCGTGGTTTTTTGACCTTTTGGTAAAACTTTTGAATCTTATTCCTGAAATAGCATCTCTCAATTTCTTCGACCGCGTGCTTGTCATGCTCCTTCTGAGAAGCTGCTCTTCGTTTCTCCTCTTCTGCTCGTAGAGCAGCTCTAGTCCTTGTATGCAGCGCCGCTTTGTATGCCTCTTGCTTAACTGCATGTGATTGGCGGCACTTATCGTCAAACAAGGCGTTTCGTTGTGGTATCAAGCGGCATCTCTGATGGCTTCAATACTTGATGCTGAACGGCATAGAACCCCTTTAGAGATTAAGGAACGACGTCAAACTTGCTCACAGTATTTCCGCTTGCCTTTGCGATGTTCGGAACATCCGCAACCGTACCTTGGCTACCACAAGGTAATGATCTGTATCAATGTTGGCTCATCGGACATCCATAATGCTGGAGGTGTGCCTTGATTGATCAGTAGTTCTCCGAATCCCCTTGTGATTATGATGATAGGGGTGGCCGTGGTGTAGTTGTACTAGTAATCGCTTCTCACTCGAACGGTCAAGGTTCGAATCCTACTCATGACAAATTTTTCATTTGTGTAATTTGAAGTCGGTAGATTTGGCCGTTGTATAGTTTCACGAAACTAGCGTGAAAATTGATAACCTTCGAATCATTCCGAGTGAAGAAAAAACTTCTATTCGGACTCCCACCCCTGGAGAGCTAATATCGAAACCAAATATGCCGGAGTTTCAAACCACTATATCACAACAATGTTTTACTTTCTCCTCCTTCTATCTTTCCGCCCGACCACAGAAAAAGGGTATCATAACCCCTTAGGCGCGCGTAAATTATAAACAAAAAAATCCCCTTATGAATAGCAAGATGCGGGAACTGCGTGCTAGCAACTATAATGAGGTAGTGTCGTGTCTATCCTACAATACTACCAAAGCAAAGCCCTCTCTTCCTAGCTTTGCATTAAAGTCGCCGAAGACAATTTGAATGTCATTGCTAAGGCACTGATCGTAAGTATTGTCCAAGAGCTTGTAGAAGCTATCTTCGGTGTGGCCATTTTTCTCCTCTATGGGGGATTCAGTCTTAATACGGATTGTTACATACCGTAAACTCTAGTCTACCTCTAACAACAAAGCTGCATCCAAATTATCGCTGCTCTTGCCGGCGATAACAATCATTCTAGTAGATGTCGCAGTTTTTCATCTTCGTTTTGTCAGGCCCATCACATTTCTATCCCATAGGCTGCACGTGGCCTATTAAGGGACCTAACATTCTGCGTGCAGATCTTAAGTTCATTGTCATTGTTTAATTTGCATGGATTGTCAATAGTAGATCCGTCAGTATCCATGGCCGAGCATTTACTCCGGCGACACAACCGCCAACCTGGTGGGCCTATTCCATTATAGATAATCCGTTCGTGGATATGAGCGCTGCCGTTGGTTCATTAAGGGCTCACCCGCAACCGCCTCTTTTCGAAAACTCTGACTTAGTCTCGGAAATCCTTACCGGCCTGAGCTTTAAATATGTCGGAGTAGCCCGGATAAGGTCTCATTTGTTTTATTCCCGGATTTTATGTTACTTCACCGTTGATTCCATCTGGACAATTCATCCTCTATCCCATACATAGTGTTGCTATTTTTGTCTGCTGGTCAGCACTCGCGTTTATAAGTTTGGCAAGTCAAGTCCGGATGGATAAAGCTGTACCCAGTGGTTACAACTCGAAGGTAAAATAAGCACAATTGACTTGTAGAAACAGGTACAACTCTGGGCATCGCCAAGTTAACACCGCTGTGTGCCTACCCTATTTCTACAGCACCCAACCAAGTTTTTGAGGCTTATGTTGGTGAATTTAGCCTTTTATGTAAATCGTCCTCAGGAGTTCGCTAAAATGCTCAAAACTGCTTCGCTGAATCTTCCTTCCGCGACTGCTGTCCTTGTCGATTATCTGTTGCATTCTGCATACAAAATATCAGGACAGTTATAATGGGCGAAAATTGGAGTTAAAACAGGTAACGTAGTCGCAATGATCGTGAATTTTGACATAAAGATTTGGATGGTTTGTAAATGTTGTTGAGACCTATAAAGGGTTTTCCAATAGGGACTTGACAACTTTGAATTCAATTTGTGAACGCACTCTTTCACTAATCATCAAACTGTCACTGTCAATTTAATCAGTAAACTCAACATTTTCATCATGGTAAAGTACACGAACGAGCAACGACTGCAAATTATAAAAATTTTCTACCGAAATTCGGAGTCGGTGACTGCAACTTTAAGAGCGTTAACTCCAATTTTCGATCGTAATTCTCGCCCTAGTAGACAGGCAATAACAAGTGTAGTGCAAAAATTTGAGTCTACATATTCGTTGTGTGATGTTGCCGTGTCAGTGAGACAACGGGTTGGTCGAAGTGTGGAAAATATCGCTGCCGTTCAGGCGTCCGTAGCAAACGATCCAAATCAATTAATTCCACGGCGTTCTCAAGAATTGGGCATCGCTCAGACCACATTATGGCGTATTTTGCGTAAGGATCTTGGTTTACATCCATACAAGATCAAGCTGACTCAAGAATGGAAGCCGATGGACCATTTGAAGCGACGGACGTTCTCCGATTGGGTTCTGGAGAAGATGCGCCAAGATGATGAAGCTCATTTTTGGCTCAATGGGTTCGTCAATAAGCAAAATGTGCGCTATTGGTCGGGTGCAAATCCACATGTGCTTCTTGAATCACCACTTCATCCACAAAAAATAACTGTTTGGTGCGGTTTGCATGCCGGCGGCGTTATTGGGCCATATTTTTTCGTCGACGATAACGATCGTCACGTTACTGTGAATGGTCAGCGTTATCGCGCCATAATCACCGATTATTTTTGGCCCGAATTTGGAAGATATGGACTTGGACGACATATGGTTTCAACAGGATGAAAACCACACAGCACACGCTACAATCGATTTATTGAAGAGTAAGTATGGTGAGCGTGTTATCTCAAGAAATGGTCCAGTCGATTGGCCGCCACGTTCGTGCGATTTAACGCCGCTTGACTATTTTATGTGGGGGCTACGTTAATTCATTGGTTTATACCAACACGTCGACGACGTTGGAAGAGCTCAGAGCCTACAATGAACCCGAAATAGCGGCAGTTTCGGCCGAAATATGTGGCCCAGTCGTTGAAGATTGGGTCCAACGAATCGACCGCTGCAAACGTGCCCGCGGTGGCCATATGAACGAAGTCGAGTTCCATTCATAAACGTTTTGATTGTACTTCAAGCCGATAGTAAAGTTTTTGAAATATCTCAAATCGTTTGAGTTTTATTAAAAAAAATGTTGTCAAGTTCTAATTGGAAAACTTTATCGGTTTCCACGAGGAATCCTTATCGGCAAAATAGGGCGCATCTAATGAAAAACTCTATACTTGTAAGTAAAGCCGTTTTTTTTTTACCTAGTTCACCCTTTTTCATGTATAAATAAAAATGGTTTATATTAAAAACAAAAACAAAAATTAAAATTAGCAATAAGGACAACAAATTGTTTTTAAGTTACTCATAGATAGAAATTATTTATTTTTTTTTTACTTTCACATATTTAATAGTCGATTTTATTTAACCAACAAAAAAAAATACAATAATGTAAAAAGAAATGAAATGAAAAAAAAAAACAAAATATAAATAAAAAATATCATAGGAAACTACAGCTGTCTTAAGGTCGATTTAATATTTACAAGAGATCGAGCATTCTATTTCACCACCGTTTTTATACCTGGAATAATATTGGTGACATCCTCGTTTATCACATTTTGGCTCGAATGGAATGCAGTTCCTGCTAGATCCATGATAGGTAAAATTATTAAATAAACAATCAATCAAACAAAAATAAAAAATAAAATCCAATCAACCAACAATAAAACAGCTAAGCCAATCAATCAAAGGCAACAGACATTATTCAACAAATAATTTCACCAAACAACTTTATAGATGATTAGTTTGTTTTTAGTTCTATTTGATTTAAGAAAATCCAAAAATATTCATTTCATTAGATTTCCTAAATTATTGGAATTTAATTAAATTATAACCTCAGATTTTGTATTTTTAATTTTTTTTTATTTTTTGTTTATTTAAAATTTTGTGATTCCCTACTTATTCTTCGGCTAAATTGTTTAGTTAATCATGTATTACAAATTAGCAAGCTATTATGCATTTTGATTGTATAATTTGTTAAGTTAAAAAGTTATACAGTTTATTGCTAATTTTATATAAATATTATAAACAATATAAAATAATATTTAACGCCTGCCGTAGCTGATTGCCTCTTAATGAATGCTGGAATGATTTTTTTTTTTTTATTAAACTTCAATTATAAAATAATTTGGTTAATCCTAGATTCTGTAACAGTTGGCCCTGCTATGAATTAGATTTAATTTTTGTTGTAGAATAATAAATATTAAATATTAAGTTAAAAAAAAAACTAAAGTCACTTGCATTGTTTGTGCATGGTTATCCTATTTAAAAATATATTTGTATTAGAAATATCATTTTAGTTGTAAATTTATTTGAAAAAAAAAGAAGAGTAGGGCTATGTAAAAGTTGGGCTGTTTAAAAACACAAAAGCTTAAATTAGAAATATGAAGAATTTAATAAGTTCGATAGCTAAAAGAGTAGTTTGGTAGAAGTTAGTGAACCGGACTGATCAGAATAACCAGGGAAAACTGCAAAACTGCAAATCGTGCAATCATATCTTGTTCATATTAGGTGCGTTGGATTAATTTAAATAGCAGTCATGGACTTCGTCAATATAAATCTTCATCCAACTCCATTCTTAGGTAACTATATTCGTTTTTGAGGTATGAGACTCAATCGTGAGCCATCTTTCTACTGTAGATTCGATAATCCCCTGACCAGCCACATTGTTGTCGGTGTACTTTATTTTCAAGGCAGTCATAAAGATCAAGGAGTGTAACCAGTTCCTCGATATTTGAAAGGCATTTGCCCGTGATCTATGAACCTCCTCTTGATCGGATAATTTCTAACTTTGGAACGTTCAAATCAGGTTATTTTAGGTCTGATATCTAGCTTCGTTCGTTCCTGCTCCTGTCTGTCTTCTAATCTAAAAAAATATATGTACTCGTATATACCTTTGCTCACGACAATACTTATTGCTTTCCATATTCATTTCCGGACTCAGCCATTCTCTGCTTTTTAACCGTGAGCGGCAAATTCTGATTTCAATAGCACTGCAGTATAATCAGCAACTGAGTGGAATTGAGTGCTTCTAAAACACAATTCTGTCTTCTGTCACTAGAGCGAAATTTGAATACTCAGCCATTATCAATGCATGTCACTTGCATTTTGGAAACTGAAATACTTCCCACTTTCAGTATGTGTGTGATTGAAAACCTACGTTCGAATGACTGCATATTCGAACGCATATTTCATCTTCGATCGAAGCATGAGGCACTTATCCGCTCTAAATTGTCATCTGAACAAATGAACCAAAATTTATCAGCACTTGCTAGGTTGGACTCAAAACCGTGGGATGATCATCGCCTCTAGCACCGACCTACTATTGCTTACTTTCACCAATGTTCCAATGAAATTTAACCGTAACACCCGTCTCGCTGTGAATGGTCATCAGAGTCATCAGTTTAACCTTATGCCCATCATACTACAACTCGCTTCTGGAATACCCTGAGCTGTTCATTTCCTAGTCATTATAGCCAGCGAACATTCAAAACCAACGAATATCGATGTCTCTCTTTCTTTGTTTCCTGATTTTCTTTCGGTCGCGCAAACATATCAAGGGTGTTCATAATTCTTTCAGCGCACGCTAATTATAAAAACATATATTCCAGTTTCCAATCACACCATGCGGTTATGCCTTCTTAACCAAACACCTTCTTCGCAGGAAGACGCAAATACGGGTATCCAATGAGTACCTTCCATGCGATAGCATCTCAAATAATCTCAGTTGTGTTTTTGACCGGTCAACATTTGGCTTCATTCTCCAAGACTGGTACGATCCGTTTTTGGAAGAGCAAGCTCTTTGTTCCTTGAGTTAGGAACTTTGACCCCAGTTGTTTAAGTAATCCCAAATGGTTTGCGCTGCAACGTGTGTTCGGCATAGAATTTCCGTCAAAGTATTGTTTGTGGAGCTTACTTTTGCCCCGTTGGGCAACTCACAATTCTGGCCTTCAATGGCAATATTTTGCCCACCACGATGTGGGAGAAATTTCAATTATGGCAAACTGGCGACGAGTATTAAAATTTACATCAACTGTACCATTTTTATTGATACCTGCGCGCCATATGATACCTCCTGTTCGAAAACAATAATGAAGGAGTTGTCTTATGTCCTGACGCGACGCCTTGACATGTCTTGAGTCTTGGGCATGCCTTGAGTGTTCTGATTGTTAATTTCGCCGTACATCGCATATTTTCGAGGATTGTTCACCAAATCTCAAAGCTAACTGCTATAAATGTTGTCGTATGCGACCTTAATATCGATGTAGTACATAGACCTAAAATCCATTGGAATTTTTCAATATTTAAAATACTGTGACGATGACGAAGACGAAGTTTCCGCCGTTTTTTATCAAAAATTTGGCAATTTTGTTAAAAAATGGAACAAAGTACATATTGTATTCAAAGCATTGTCCAGCACTAGCCATTCCCATCTTTCTTGCAAGAAATAGATACCGCGGCGGATGAACGCTTCATCTTTTGATAGCCACGAATTCACTTAATTTCTGGTTTCTTCAAAAGACGTAAGGTCTGCTCAGACAGGCCATGCCCCATCGATCGAAACAAGTGATAATTCGAAGGAGCAATGTCGGGCGAATATGGCCGATGGTGTAAGACTTCACAGTTGAGTGTTTGTAAGTAGGTTTTGACCCGTCGTCTAATATGTGAACGAGCATTATCATGGTGGAAGATAATTTTGTCGTGACTAGAGTAGAAATATGCGCACATTTCCTTCAGTTCTCCGCTCAATCCCATTAATTGTGTTCGGTAGAGTGATAGTTTCATTCGGTTTGAATAACTCATAATAGACGATTCCAAGCTGATCCCAACAAACACATAGCATGAGTTCTTTGCCATAAATATTCTGCATGGTTGTCGATGTTAAAGCATGGCTAAGTGGTCGACATGATTTCTTTCTCTTTGGGTTTTCGAAGTGGATCAATTTTGTATCACAAGTGACAATACGATGCAAAAAACTCTATGCCTGGCAATCAGTAATTCAGATGTCAAAAATCGGTATTCAGCGTTCCTCGGCTTCAGTTCATATGCATTGGCAAGAATCTGCATCCAATGTTGTATCAAATTCCTCGTCTTCGTACACTTCGACCTTGCGCTACACCCTTAAACTTCTGAAACCACTCGCGACAACTTCTTTCACTTAAGGCAGCCTTACCATATGCCTCTATATGCATTCAATGTGCTCAGCAGCGGTTTTCTTCAACTTTAAGTAGTAAATCAAAAGTTTCCGCTAATGACGCTTATTTGGCTCAAAACTCGACATTTACATCTGAAGAGAAATATTCATATATTTTGACAGATGCCCAAGCTTTACATGTGACACTTTTAGCCATAAATAGGGCAGCCATCTTTTGTAAAACGCCGGAAACTTATTTGTAGATCAATAATAATGGCCGAGGTGTGGTCGCTTCTGCAAGATTTTCACTGCATTTGCTGAAAATAATTTTTTAGACGACATTAAGCAGGGATGTGCCTCATTCAGCATACTCATGCATCTTCATCTTCCCAGATAAATTACAATATCTTAAGAAAACACTCTTCCAAAACATTGCCAACAATCTTGAAAAATTCTGGCGATTCCTCGCCAAATCCCGAGACTTTTTGGGTTTTAAGCTCATACCTAAGCCACACCGGATTTTAAAAAATGTTCTCTTGCCAATGTCAAATGAGCTGCCAACTTAAAGTCCAAGTATTTCTAACAATCCTTGCGGATCTGTACCGAGGTTATCCAGGCTATTACGAAGAACCTGCTTTCCTGGCCTGAACACGCTACCAGCACTTTGGCTTTTCTATAAAGATTCTACATTTTTCGATCCTTCAGACCACAAAGGCTCTCTTCTGTCTACGCAGAAATTTTTTTCTCCTCCGTTTTCGGGCTCTGAACTCATTCCACACTATTGTTGGGATTCGTTGCTTAGTTCAGAGCCTTTTTTTCTGTATTCTCGTTGTCCTACCAAAGGACGTCTGATAGGTTGTATTTGATGGCCTAAAATGGTTTCAAAACTACTTCTTTGATTATGATACTCGTACGCGATTATAACAACATGTTGTTGACGCCAGCAATCCTCATATTGATGATTCTTTCCTCAAATGATCTCAACGTCTCTGATTAATTTCAGTTTGCTTAAGCACACACTACCTGCGACTAGACAATGATATTCACACATTCTTACCTACTCACTTAGATGGCGCTACAGTTCGGGGTGAACCTGTACCTCAACTAAGAAGCCTCTCCAGTTAGCCGGGTCTTTAGCTAACTACTTCCAGTTCTATTACTTGTGCGCCCCATCTAAGGTGAAGTCTCCCTCTACTGCATCGTCCTTCAGGTTCGACTCTGCGGACCGGAGCATTGGTGTCCATACATTCCATCAGTCCTAACCATCTCCGGCGATTGATGAGGGATTTTCGGACTCTGCAGTTCGTCGTTGAATCTTGTCTTCCAAAGCCCATCAACGCAAACGGAGCGAATATTTTTCGAAGAATTTTTTTCTTTTCGCTTTTGACAGAGTTCATGCTTCATAAAGTAGGACTAGGATTATGAAGGTTCTCCAAGAGTCAAGAGTTGTTGGAGATAGGGCCTTCAATTGTCTAATAAAAAGCGGGGGCACAGCGAAGTACTGGTCTTGTCATAATGGATGGCAGATGACGCCACCGAAAGTTGCTACGATTTGATTAGTTACAAGTTGTTTCTGTTGGTAGCAGGACCACCGGTAGTCACTACCAGGATTTAAATCACGGTACCATGGTGGTAAGGAGACCCCCGGATCTCGGTCCGCGCCTGATTTTTTAGAGATATCCTTGCTCCCATGGATGTATGGGCATCTCGTGAAATTAAGTCTCTCCGAGACCGGTGTTCACGGTAAAAACGTTGACATGGTGGGGTGAAAAGTAACCTCCTTGGGAATGAAATTTTTTTTTAATTATTTTTTTATTTAATTCAATATAGTCCCCTTTTAGCTTGATACACTTATTCCAGCGATTTTCCAACTTCTTGATCCCGTCTGAGAAGTAATTTTCCGGAAGGTCTGCAAAATACTCCTCCGTGGCGTCGATGATTTCCTCGCGTGAGTTGAATTTTTTATTGATGAGCCATCTTTTGAGGTTTGGGAAGAGATAATAGTCCGAGGGAGCCAAATCGGGTGAATACAGTGGATACGACAGCAATTGGAGCCGTAAGTCTTTGATTTTAGCCGTGGTTGCGATGCTCTTGTGCGCCGGCGCATTGTCTTGCAAAAACAAAATTTTTTTTCGCTTCATGTGAGGCCGTTTTGCAGCAATTTCGGCCATCAATCGCTCCAATAATGCACAGTAATACTCGCTGTTGATGGTTTTTCCTTTTTCGAGGTAGTCCACGAAGAATATGCCATGACAATCCCAGAAAACCGACGCCATAACCTTTCCGACCCATCGAGCCTCCCTCGGCCGCTTCGAGCACTCGTGCCGGCTTCAGTCCATTGCCGGGCACTCATTCTGTTTTCTGGTGTGTAATAGTGGATTCAAGTTTCATCAACAGTTACCAATCGACGCCAAAAGTCCGCCCGATTCCGCATCAGCAAATCCAAACACTTTTTCGAAGTGCTCTCGCGTTCGTGTTTTTGGTCGGAAGTGAGCATGCGCGGCACCCAGCGGCAGGATAACTTTTTCATATGCAGAATATTGCCCAAAATATGGCATGTGCGCTCAGTACTAATTTTGTGGTATCTGCTAACTCGCGCACCTTCACTTTCCGGTCAGCCAACACATTTCATGTATTTTTTTGACATTGTCATCTGTAACCGCATCTCGAAACAAATATTTGACGGTATAATCTGACGGAGCATTAGCCCCATAATATTTATCCAACTTTTCTTTTGTTTCCTTCGCCGTTTTGCCTCTCAAAAAATAATGTTTTATGAGAGAACGAAAATCGTTTTTGTCCATGCTCACCATGATACCAAACACGTCAACAACAATCAGCTGTCAAAACAAAACTAAAGACAGTATCGCACTGAAATTTGGCATGTCTGCCTAAATATGAACGGACTTCAAGGCACCATAACCTTTTTTGCTGTAGCAGCGCATTCTGGCGGTCAAGGAGCTTACTTTTCACCCCACCTAGTAGTTGCCTTTTTTGCCCAAAGAAACATCGATTGGAAGGAATTATTCTTCGTTCGCGGAAGTTTTAGCAGAGCCGAGGTAGACAAAGTCCTTTACCACCTCGAAATTATATTTATATTTTATATTTCGTCGATGTGTCCCGTCTTGTTGACAACATATACTTGGTTTTGCCCTCATTTACTGCTAATCCCATTTTGACAGCTTCCCTTTCAATACTAGGAATCACATTGGAGACAACCCGCTAAGTTCTGCCAATTATGTGAATATCTTCGGCGGCGTGCTCCAGCAGTAGCACAGACTTTTAAAATAGTGTGACTCTAGTGTTCGCTTGTGAGTTCCGCACAATTCTTTCAAGTATTAAAGTCGTTGTCGACCCTGAGGGAGCAGCGAGAGTTCTTCATCTTCATTCTGCACAGACGGATAAGACATGCCTCTATAAAGCTCGTCTCTGTAAATGCCATCATATGCCTTGAAATCGATGAGAAGTTGTGGATCTCTTGAGTTTTTCCCATGATCTACCAAAGTGTGAAGATTTGGTAGATTGTGGAATTTCCTGGTGAGGAAACCCCACTAATAGGAAGCAATCAAACCCTCAAGACGGAGGGTTTCAGAGATTCGCACAATATCGAAGATAAGATCTTGTACGCAATGTTGAGAAGGTCTCCTTTTTTGTGGATCGGAAAAACTATGCTGAGATTCCATTCATCAGACATACACTGATCTGACCAGATCTGCGAAACTCGTTAGTGTCTGCTCTCCATAAAGTTATTTCCAGCAGCTCGGCCGGTAAGCCATCAGACCCACCTGCTTTGCTGGATCTCAGCTTAGACATTGCTATACCTACTTTCGTTTTGATGGTATTTTGGCTATCGTCGTCTAAGTTGAATGGTCCATTCTTCATGTCATATTTCTCTGTTTTATTCGCACCAGTATTTTAAGCGCGTCAGAAGGCGTTTTCAGCTGTCAGTTCGTAGATGCTTTTCACCCTTCCACCAAGGATGTTTACTTAGAAGATTTTGTAAAGGAAATACGATTTTAATATAATACTCTAGGCAGGCTCAGTAGGCTACTTTAGAGGCGGCAGTGAGCGGAGATGACGCGGGCAGAAAATCAGCTATAGGTTTGAATTTTCAAAATTTTCAAAGAAGAAACCAGATCCTCACTTGGTGGACGTTTTGCGATAGACATTAGTAGCTCCTAACTAGTCCAGCGTATTTTTTGGATGACAATAATATCAACACCATACTGCGTTAGGCTTCTTTTGTAGTTTTGAGTAGAATGGTTATATTCCAGGGGCATGTCATTAAGCTGTTCGGTACATGTCAGAACAAGGGATATTATTGGTGTCATTGTATACTTTGGTCCAGGATTTTTTCATTTTATTCACGAGCGTGGCGTGACAGTCTTATTAGCTTAATATTCTTATAAATCCATACTAATGGTGAAGGTAAATCTACCAACCCATACAATGGTACAGATTAATCGCCCCCTCTTCAAATTACAATAAATTGAAGCTATTGACTTTGGATCGCCTGTTGTCCTTTCATCATCATTTATGTCGGCAATTTCTCTATTGTCCCCTTCTTTGAAACGTTATTTAGGGCTATTGCTGCTCTATCCTATGAAGCAGCCAGGTTATAGGTATAGGTATATTCCAATCAAATTTAAAAATACCCACGTTCTGGCCAGGTTTTTAGTATTAAGTCAGAATTTTTAAAATACCATCTGTTGGCACTTAAGAAAAGAATAACTTCAGAAAGGGTCTTAGTTCTAAGGAAGAAAGGAGAATAATTTGCAGGTCCAAAATGATATGAAAACTCGCTCTTAGAATGGCTATCCTCCAAACATTAAGACACAAAATTAACAAATATGTATGTTTCCAACAGGAAAGGTTAGCCAATTTAGGAAGGTAACGCGGTATTTCAGGAGAAAATAAAAAAATCCAAATATATTAAATAATATCATAAATGCAATATAAAAACATAAACAAAAACGAAAACAAAAATTGTAAAGAAAATTTTGACTAAAAGGCAATTGGTATAATTGCTCGCTTTTCTTTGAAGGTAATTACAGTTGCCTGAAAGTTGAGCTTATGTTCACAAGGGACCGCGCATTTTATTTCACAACCGTATTTATACCCGGCATCATATTGGTGACATCATCATTTATCACATTTTGGCTAGAATGGAATGCAGTACCAGCCAGAGTAATGATTGGTATGTAGAAACCATTAAAACAAATTCCAACTGAAACAACAAAAGAAAAAAACAAAATTGTAAAATCAAACTTGTCAATTGGTTAAACAAAAAAAAAAAACAAACAAACCATCAGGAGTTAGGTCTAGGATTTTATTTGTTCTGTTCAAAAGTCGTTTTCGTAGTTTTTTTTGATATTTTATCTGCAAGTAGACTATTGTTGCAATGCTTTACAAATTCAAAAAGGAATGTTGACTTGGTAAAAATATGTAAATCACTTTTTTGCACCACCATTGCATGTTTTGTAGAAATTTCTTTTGTTTTCCTTCATCACACCCTCCATCCAATTCAATTTGAAATTTTAAATATTTTAATTAAATTTGATTAAAGATATAAAAAAAAGAACTATAACGCGGATACAGTTGGAGTAAACCAGGTTAAGCGCACCACTACAAAAGAAGATGTAGTGCATGAATACTTGTATGAGGAGGTACTACCTGGAAGCACAACGACGAATATTGCACCCTTTTTGCGACCGCGAGAGGTTCTGCCATGAAACAATAAATCCACATGGCTGGGGTTCAAAAGATGTTGGTGGGTAGAGGGTGTTTTTTTTTTTTGCAATTAAGTTGTAAGCACCAGGCAGACGAAAGCAATTGAGAGCGATTCATCTTTCTAAAGCTTACCCCCTGCGGCTTTAAGGGTGGCAGACAGTTCTTCTCTGTAAATAGAGATACTTTTTTTTTCTTTTTATACAATTGTGCATTCTTTCGCTGGGCTTGTTGCCATTTGTTGTATTTTATTTATTTTTTCAGTTTTAAAAATTCATTTTGTGTGCTCTTTTCGCACTTGCTCTATTAACCATTTCAATTTTGATTGTTCGTTCCTGAATTAGCAAACGACTTCTGCAAGTCCTGCATTTACCCCTCGCTATACAAAAATATCTGAAGGCTAAGTCAACAGATGATATGGATGGTGGTTTTCATCAAATGACGTTTACTGGATTTATCATGGCCGATCTTTATGACAGATGTCAAGTTATTAAAAATGACACTCATCGGGCAACATAGTCGGCCTTCTGAGTTTTACATTTCGATATAAGCGGTTCAGACGCGGCCCAAGCCGGAAAGTACTCGCCGAAATATCACAGCGGTAAACTTAGTCCGAAATAAGCAAAGGACCTCGGTTCATCGCCGATGCAACAATTGGACAATGCTTACACTACTTTGCATTGAATTTTGACCGTTGATCTGCGTTTACACCTACCCAAGAAGCAAGTCAACTGACACAAGAATTAAGTCCATCGGACCATACATGCCGGCAGCACTTCGCTCAATGAATTCTGAAACGAAGAGACAATTTTTGTATGGACGGCAGACAAAGGCAGACAAAATTGTCGTATCTAGGACCCGAAGGACTCTTGTGTGATTCACGAAAAAACCAATGATTTGAGGCCCGGATCAACCCCGGACAGATTTATTAAGACTTATTGCAAACATATTCTTAAAACTAACAATTTCACTTTAAATTAAAATTAAAAACTAAAGGGCGGGAGGGAAAGGTAGGTTAAGGAAAGTTGGGACGTGAGGCATGAGGGTCGCATTAAGAATGTTCTTGAGGGACAGTTTGCTGCTGCTATCGTTAACTTCCCCAAACATTCTAGACATTGGCTTCAGATTTCTGTAATTCGTTCTGTGGAGATGGAGCCAGAAAAGTGGCACGGGCCTAAAATTTTGGTTTGGTGTTAAAAGAAATATGTAAGTTGAAGTAAAGAAGGACAATCGATATTACCAATTAAGATCTGATATGGTGGATAGATATGGTGGGAAGTTTTGGCTATCATCCCAGCGAAGACCACGTAAAGCAAATCGTAAAAACCAGCGTTCAACACCATCTAACACCTTCTAGATGTGAGTTCTGTGATCAAACTTGTCTTGCGTATTCAATAAGGGGCCTAGAAAAGGTTATGTAAAGGGATTTGGTAACATAAGGATGGGATAACTCCTTAGACCAGCGCCTGATGAAGTCCAGCTCAGAGTTGGCTTTCTTTCATCATATTATCAATGTCAGAACCGAGAACCAACTCATTCACTCTGGGAACAGGCAGATTAAAGATCAGATAGCAGCGAGTTGAAGTAGGAGGGCGCTTACAGGTATAAGTCTAGATCCTCCACTGCATGAGGAGGCTGTCTGAGGAATGAATTTTTAATGATACAATCAACATCATTAACAGTCAGAATAAATAATAAGGGACCAAATTGGCTACTTTGAGGTACACCAGAGGAGGCTCTAATTGAATAAATACAACATAGTAGCTTTGGACAAAATGCCATTAATGTTGCACAAGTAGAAGGTTAAGGCTCAAAACTTTGAAAGATGGATAACACGATATAGTAGACACTAATAGGCCAACTGTGTTTACATTCGCTGAGTTGCAAGAACTGACAAAAGAGGCGGAGATAAAGAAATACCCCAGTTCAATGTTGATTGACAGACTAAAAGCAGCTGTCCTGGAAACAAAGAAGTGTGTAACAGTTGGGAATCAATAAGGTCCGAACGCGTCTAGATCATTCAACTGAAGCCGCTCAATATAAACTCACGATGGAGGAACTCGAATTATTCGCACAATAAATTGACAACTTGTGCTGTGTAATTGAAGAAGGTCGAAGTGTCCGAGAGCCTCTTGAAATCGGCAAAGACTTCCTTGAAAAGTCCCACAGACTTGGCCTATGAAAAAGCTATTGAAGGCCTATTATATGAGGGCAGTTCGCTTCGTATTGAAATTCCAGAAATGGATGCATTGGCGAGCCGTTTATCAATTATCAAATGGCTCAAGCGCTCGCAAATGTTGCGAAATTTAACGGCGAAGATAGCATGCACCAAAATAAAAGACCTTATGACAACTGACCAAGCTCTAGATTCCGATTCAGATAAATGACGAACTGCAATTCATATTCAGCACTGAAGGATGCTGTTAAAAAGGCTGAAGGGTGGCTTAAGTATGTGGAAGCACTTCAAGCAAATGATCATTTTCCATAATGTCCGCACGCTGGAAGAAATCGTGCAATTAGAAGAGCTGTCTCCCATGCAGGGACACTTGAAAAGCTCCAAAGAATGGAAGGACAATACAGCAAAGGCGTTTCTTAAAAATAATACAAAATGCTCACTGCTGGAGGTGCTAATGCCACAAAAAGTAAATAGTACAGAAACAAACAAGAGAAGATCGTTTGAAGTTGACTTTTTAAAAGACTTAAATCCAGCGAAGATTGTTGAATCGTTTAAAGCTGCTGAAGAGAAGGAGATCAAGAACATGCGAGAGCTTCGACGAACGAATATGGCAAAGAATCCGCTCAAAGATGATTAATTTTAGAAGGATTACCATATATCATAGTAAAGGCTTTGCTGAAATCGGGCGCAATGACGTCAACTTCATGCTTGAAACGAATTCCGTTAGGTTGGTGGTTGTAGATCTATCTTTGAGAAATCCGTGCTGGGTTTGGAAGACAATAGATTTACAATGGAAAACCATTATGTCATAAATAACGTCTGGAAAAGTTAAGCAGGACAGCTTAGCAATTGGTCGATAGGTGGAAATATCGCCTTTGCGACCTTTTGCAGGTTGACGGAAATAACCCCTGGTTATAGAAAGGTCAAAGAAAGCTGTAAGACATTGGGCTAGATGCCCAATAGAGGAAGATCATCAGGCCCAGCAGAATAATCATCTTTGTGGGCAGCTATTTAAGCAGGAAAAGTAAAAGCGGTCTGGCTCTTGGGTATGGATGGCGAACGCTTGTCTAAAAAAAATTCCGAAGAGGTTTGCAATATTTGGGGATCGCCTGAGGACTTATCAAGAAAATTCAGAGATGATGGATAATTATCCGATTTACTTTTAATTTTGATGAACTGAAGGAATCGCTTGGGTTCAGAAATGAGTGTGTGGTCTAACCAGTCTAAATAGCGGATTAAATAGTTGTCATAGAGAGTTAGTTTGCCGTCAGCATCGTTGAGCCACTTTCTTTCAAAGATAATGATGAAGAGACGGTTGCAGTGAATACCGAACGTTATTGACAGATTTTGACCGATTTTTTCTTCCTGAAATTGGATGAATTTACTGTGAGTGAGCCATAGAGATGTATCTCTTCAAATTTGCATATCGCATAGTGGAGGAGTTGATTGGACAGCGGGATCATGCGGTTTAAATCTGTTGGATTCCTTCAAAAGGTAAGATCTACGCTAACAATCCAAGATTGATTCAATGCCTAAAACGCAGCATTCGAATGGAAATCGAAGCCGTGGACCTGCTAATTTTGCAAGAAGTCATCGAAAATTGTGACTTCCAACTTGGCCTGGTCACATAAACGACACATAATTGCCATAAACTAAGCTTTCATATCCAATACAGATCTATGAGGATGACTTATGACATATTTGTGATATATCCACCTCACTCTTAATTAGGAGATTTTAAGTTTGCGGATACGAATTCGAATTCCCGGTTATGGCAACACTGTTTACCCAACTAGATACTTCACATTTACCATTTAGGGTTTTGTGGTAGTTTTTTTTGGTTCTTTTGTTGTTGTTGTTTTAGGAGATAATAGGTGTTGTGTATTCATGTGTACCGTGGATATTAATTCAAAAAGCTTTTTTTTCACAAGTCTCCACCACAATACGAGCACATAGATGTACGGACCAACAATGGCAGCATGCAGGAGGAGAAGTCATAAGTAGAGGCAGCAATGGTTGCAGGAGTAGCAGCAGCATATGTTATCCTTTGGATAGATTCTGAATGTTAGTGTGAACAATAAGGGAAAACAAAAGCCAACAATGTGATACAATAAAAGTATGGATAAGCGGGTTAAAATGGGTGCAAGTGATGCTGTTTCGCTGTAGGGTAATTTGTTTATTCGTCTTGTGGTTGAATTTTTTTTGTTTTTTTTTTTTTTGTATAAACTTCCATCAGATACGACGTTAGTTTTAGGTTTCTTTTGTGAATGGCTTGTTTTATGAGCTATTTTGTGTATTTTTCATTCTTGGAGAACTGAAAGGGCTCCTAAAGTAGTCGTAGTACGAGTAATTGACTTTATTTCATTAAGAATGCCTCCAAGTGTCTAAGGGTTTACATTCAGTCAATGTGTAGTGAAAGGCGCAGAAACATTGTTGGATCTCAAATATGTGTCACTGAAACAAGGGTTTCGAGCCAACTGTTGACGTTTTTGGTGCAAGGACTGACCTTTTCTGATTATCTCATTCATTTTGAGTTTCTGTGTGGTGTCACAAAATCGCACGTCTGAGAACTACAAACATATGCTGCAGAAGCTCCATGTACACCGATATTCCGTCATTCCTCAATTTGAGGCCATTCAGGCGAAGAATGGAATGGGTGGCAATTGTTAAGAATATTTTCTGTAAATCATATTTCCATCCCGCAAACATTGAATAATTTTGATTTTTTTAGGGTATCGGGTCCTGTATACTCTTGTTCGAGTATAGGATTTGTTTTTTGAATAAAACAAACAATTGTTGAGACATCTGTTGCTTTATAAAGTAGACACATAATGCCTCATCCATTTATCGAAATTTTCAATCACTCTTTCACATAATTGGGGCTCTATCTCGGCGGTGGTGGCTTCAATGTGTGCTTTCAGAGTTAGAATTGTTTGCGGATGGTTGGTGTAGACTTGGTTTTAACATAACTCGTTTGTTTCGCGAATTGTATTGTACGCAGCATCATCCTGTTGAAAGTAGTCGTCGTTCGTATCCACATCCTCGAGCTCCTGCCACAAAAAATTGTTTATCATATCTCGATAGCGAGGTCCATTGTCCGAAAGGGCTTTTCCAGCCTCATTTTTGAAAAAGTACGGCAATAACCGTACATTGGCATCTCCTGAATCACTTAATCACTCGTGGATTTTTGGTGCCTCAAATGCAGCAATTTTGCTAATTAATGTAGCCGCCAATGTGGAACGGATCTCATCCGAAAACACGTTTTTCTTGCAAAAACCAGGGTCAGCATGCATGCTTTCTAGAACCCAATTTGAGAACGTATGTCGTTGATGGTGATCGGACGGCTTCAGTTCTTGCCTTACTTGGATTTTGTATGCATGGAATGCGAAATCTTTCGTCAAAATTCGGTGCAGTGTGGCTTTGGATAGTGGTATGGATGTGTTTGAGACGTTTTCGACGCTTTCTTTTACTGCGGCGATATTTTGCACTGAACGTCCTGCGCCTTCACATCTTATACTTAGCTCATCTCTTGGAATTCTTTGATTAAATCGCGCACACACGTCTCGCAAGGCACATACATGATTATGTACTCGTGTGTGCAAAATTTGCACGAATCTTTCATATCGTTGCCACAATTGAACATGAATTTTTGAAATAAAATTCAACGATTTGGATTTTTTCTCTCACTGTGGAGCGTTCCATGGTAAGATTTCCAAACTTATAGATGACATATTTTACCATATATCAAACCTGCCTGCATCAGGTGTAAAATAATAGGTCTTTCAAATCCCTCTTGTGGTATTTGAACTTGTATTTGAACCTTGTTGGTCAGTTTGATTTTGAGTTTCATGTTTCCATCTGAATTTCCAGATTCTTACCACCCTCTATGTTGACGCAGACAGCTTCCACATTTTTCTTTACAGTTCTAGTTTGGGTAATGAGACCTTGGGTTGCAAAGTTAATTATAATTTGGCACTTTTCTGATCTCTCGGTTAAGTGGTCGTGTTTTTTTTTTAAAGTGTCAAGCACCTGGAATAACATAGTACTTGGCTTCATTCTCTGCGAAATAGTTGTCTACCAAGGTGGTGGCCTCCTCTCTCCCCTGAGCGCAACTGGGAACAAAAAAAATCACTTAGGGCTAGATCTGGTGAGTAAGGTGGGTGCTGAAGCAATTCAAACCCTGATTTATAGGTTTGTGGCATGGCAACGACTGAAGAGTATGAGACGACTCATTGTCTTGGTGAAAAAAATTACTTTTTTCTACTGGTCGCTTTCGGCGATTTTTTACCCTTCAGCCTATGAAGTACTGGTATGCTCCTGCAATGGTTTTTCCTCTTCCAAGGTAATCGATTAAGGCATCTCCATGACTATCCCAGAAATCAGTCGCCATCAAAGTCCCAGCCGAAGGAATAGCCTTTGCCTTTGGTATTCATGCTGTTATCCGCCTTGGCGATGATAATTGTCCGCCTCGGAGCTGCGATTTGACCCCGTTAAATTTTTTTTTGTGGTGTTACGCAGACAATCCAGAAAGGATTCAAGCCCTTAAAGCGAATATCGTCCAAGCCATTTGTTAGATAGAGCAGGAAACAGTCAACGAGGTCGCAGAAAATTGAGTTGACAGTATGGAAATTGGTCCACTGGCCCTTTATATTTGATGTCGATGTCATAGGGTTTCTCGAGAGCTAAAGAGATATACCTCACAGAATTTCTGCAATAATTGCATCTGTACCTTGGGTATAACTTGATGGGCATCCAATGCGGCAGATTCCAATACCCAAAAACACTGCTAGCTTTTGATTTGTTACAGCCACAAGATTTGGTGACCACATTATTTCCTTCTAAATGTTGAGGTGCTGAAACTGAATACAAGTTACTTCAAGCAGCAACGCAAATAAAAATTAATTCATAGGGTCGCTTAGGCTCTGATTTTCGACAACCCTATTGGCTGAAGTGATCCTAATGTCATGATTAGCACATTGGCAACAGTAAGTCCTTCGTTACTCCATCGTTATTGTTTATACAGTGGCGGAAAATTAATCATCCAACTTTGTTTTTGAATTACTTTTTTACTAAATAAACAAAAATGAGTTTGAGTGATGGAAATATTTCGACCTTTACAGTTGTTTCTGTTAAGTGGAAAAGATGATATCTGCCAAGTGGCTACCGCCAGTGTTGATACACATTTGTGCCCGTTTTATCGAATTTTTCATGACTTTCCGCAAGATTTCCGGTGAAACTGTTCACATTCCTGTCGAATGTCGGGCATAAACCCGCGACTTAAAGTGGCACCAAAGAAAGAAGTCTGGGATGGTTAAATCGGCCATGCCAAATCGTCAAAACGGAAGATTACGCGACCAGGAAACGCTTCCTTCACAATATCCATTGTAGCTGGTGCTGTGTTTGCGGTTGCAACGTCTTGTTGAAACCATATACTCACCAAGCCCCGCTCATCCAATTCCGGCAGTAAGAAGTCGTTCATCTTGGCCCTGTAGCGTTCGCCAGTAACAGTGACCGTATTGTTGATGGCGTCCTCAAAAAAATACGTCCCAAACACTCTTCCCGCTTGAACGCCGCAATACACAGTGGCTTTGAGTGGGTGTAATGCCTCTTCGTGCATCACATGCGGATTTTCAGTGCCCCAGAAATGAAGATTTTACTTATCGACGTAACCGCCTAAGTGGAAAGGCGCCTCGTCGCTCATTATGATTTTCGACACAAAATCGTCCTCTTCGTTGTTGAGATTAAGGACGGCTTTACAATAATTCACACGTGACTTACGGTCAGGAGGCATTAACTGATGCACTCTTTGCACTTTGTATGGGAACATGTGTAAGGCTGTCATTAAAACTCGCTGTGGGGTCCGTCTGGTCATGCGCAATTGCGTTGCCCGTCGTCTAGTTGATGTTTCTTCGTTCTCAGCGACATTGGCAGCCACAGCGGCGATATTTTCGGCCGAATGACCACCAGTCCGGTGGCGGCCACGCCCTGCATAGTCTCCTGTGGTTCCACTCTGTTCGAGTCGAGTAGTTGAGCGCTGGAATGTTTGCCCAGTTGGCGCGATACGATTAGGAAATCGACGTCGAAATTCACCGACCGATTATTGGTCAAAAACATCGACACAATTATTCCACGCTCTTGCCGAGTATAGCGCTCCATTGCTCCATTGTCTGTTTGTATATTGCAGCTGTTTCGTTTAAAAATGTCAAATATGATTGACGTACGACGCTATTTGCAAAAATTATACCATCTTCCGATAGGGTGATTAATTTTGCGCCACATTGGTTTGCCCATAAAAGCCTATATTGATAAATTGTCGTCAAATATTTGAGTTAACGTTGCAATATCTGCCTTTGACAACAAACTCTCTTCCCAATGAGCACAGTTTCCTTCACTGTTGTAAGTCACCGAGTAGTTGTCACAGATTTCCTTGATCCATTTCTCACGTCGTCGACTCCTCTATAGATGGCAGCACTTCTTATTGAGCACTATACTTCGTAGCTAAGGTTATGATTCAAGACTTTTTAATTGGACAACCCGCGGCCATTAGATGTGCATCTATAGTTGCCAGAGTCGTCAATTGCTCCATCGATATAAGCGAACTAAACTGACGCAGCTCGCTTTTGCAATTTTAGCTTTCAAACAAGACAGTTTCCCTAAGCAGTTCTCTGTTGTGGGGCAACTCCTTGACTATATACAAATCTTCTCTAAATCACAGTAGAGTTTATCCTGAAATTTCTTAGCTTCATCCATTCTGATGTAACATTTGGTACTCATCGTAATTTTCTTGCAAACAATAAAAAGGACTCGTTGAAACTGACACATTCTGCATTGAAGAATTTTGAAGTTGTATTTGTTGTTACTGGTTTATCTGATTTTGGTTTAAAACTAAACCCATGTTAAGAGACGGTTATCTAGAGTGTAATTACTCAGATCTTCATATACAACATTCCGTAGTATCAACAGAGTATCCAAGAGAGTTTTGTTAGATTCACTTTTGGTTTAAACGTCTGCTTTCAGATGTTTCATTTGATCTTTGGACCAAGACCATGACATGTCATCTTCATTGCATATCTTATTAATTTTTGTTCCTTTTTTTTTTAAATTAAGACAAAAGACCTTATCCATAACACTGACATTGTTATTGTCGCTAAAGATCTCGGTATCTGTGTATCTCTGTTGCAACTTCTTGTTGTTTGGTATGTAGTTTTAATTCGTTATCATCCAGCAGTTTAATTGTTTTACCAAGCTCCTGCCGCGAAGCATCTTCTTTTTGTTTCATAAATCAATGTCAAGCTAGAGTGGGTTTTCGGAACACAGCACTCTCGCTGTGAACCGCCCTCCTGACAAATGAATTTCATTTAAATACTACTACTACACATCCTGCTTAAAGGATATGGTTTGCCCTCGTTTGTGCTGCATATTCGTACTCTCCGGAACCCCGTGCCATGCAAGGAACAGAAAACGAAGAATTGTGTGGGAAGTTTAAATTATGGATTAAAGTGGATTTCCGTGATTTTTGTATTGCGTATGGAGGGTGCAATGAGATGTAAATACATACACATGTACCACTTGTAACGTTATAGTTTTTTTTTTTCGATTTTGAATATATTTGCATGGATTTGTTCTTCTCCTTTTTTATTTTTAAATTTATTTTTATGTACAAAAATCCGCTTTATTCCTTATTGTGTTTGTTGGGAAAAGAAAAGACAAAGTTTATTTTTGGCACATCAACATAACTCCACATCAAAGACGAGAGCTATATTTTCTTTATGTCCTTATGATTTGTTCTTTGTGTTCTTCCTGTTCTTCACTCACATAAAATAATTCACAGGTGGCAATGCGTTATTGTATAAATTTTAGAAGCAAGCAGTTCGAACAATTTGTGAATCGACAAAGTCAGGGAAAGGTTGAGAAATTTTCAAAAACAAATCTCAAAAATTGAGAGAACAAAGGGGGCTCTTTGAATTGGTATTGCCTTTTCAATCACATTCATTAAATACCATACAGTAGCTACGGTCTATAAAGAAGAATGATTAGGCTGAACCTGTTGAATGAGACTTGAAAATACCGGCACAGGTAGGCTTACAGGAGTACCAGCTGAAAAATGCTATTGGTAGTATCTTGTCAGTATCAAAGTGTAGGTACATTCAATTTCAAATCGGATTAGTAGTCTCGACTTCACTAAAGAGGAGGAATGCAGCAACTTCGTAAGGAACTGTATACACAGTTTTCTTCAAAGCCTGAGACACAAATAAGACTAAAGATTCCTCTACGAATATTACTTTAAAAATCAAAAATCCATCCTCACAAACGTCCATGGTTGTGTGCCATAGGACAGGACTTGGATGATAGAGTCTAATAAGAAGTCTCCTGATCAACCAACAGACGATGCAAATCGATTTGAAAATCTTGTGTTTTTCCTAGTTCTACTGTAGGCTTATGGTGGACTTGCTAGGCCTAATTCCTAAATGCTCTCTTACAAGGACGTAATATAGTATATTGTGGAACGTCATTGTTGAGATTCCCTTCATCGACTATAATTTTACAAACGAATCAGTGTGTGTCTCTTATCAAATCAACTCCTGCTGCTCTAAACACCTAGGCATATTGCAGCCTTAGCAATCCTTAATGTGATATCGATATTCTGAATTTTATTTTACAGCAAGATGGATGGAATTTCCTTCAATGGTCATCCTCTTTGAATAGTGGATACTGTCCTGTAGCGAGAGTAATCCTCTCAAATTTTCGGTACCGACTATCATGCTTCACGTTCCAATCGTTGCATGCAAGTATGCTACTGATCGGAATACGTTCCTTTGGCATATTTTCTTCAAATTTTGGTAAATCTTCCGAACATCATTTTTAAAGTAACACTTTCCATAGCGTCGATCAAGCACTTCTACTTCTTTATTTTCCTTTCTGAAAAATTCAATATTTAGCAACGTCCATACTTCTGTGATATATGCCTTCAGAGCTTGTTGCACTTTGGATCAGGAGCCTCCGGTGTCTTGGTGATAGTGTACCATCATTGGTCCTCTGACAGCATAGATTTCTTGAGAGGTTTTGAATCAGAAAATGCTCTAGCAATCCGCTTGACTTCCTCCTTTTTTCTTCAGTGTCCAGGATATTCGCGCTTATACCTGGACTGCAAAAAAGGCAGTCATTATCAACATTGTGTCCTCAGAGCAGTCAAAAATCTTTAATACTGGATCGATCAGTATGTAAAAGCTTTTTGATTAAGGAGCTGCCCCGCCATAAAGTCATTATGCCGAATCAATTTTCATAAGTCTCGTCGTGCTGGTCTTACAAAGAGACTCCTTTACTTGTTTCGACAAGGCCATATGATTCAGTTGTCTTCTTAAGCCAAAAAAGCAGCAAGACTAACTATTTGTTTGAGTTCTGATGAGATGACATTTTCATATGACATTTAAAAAGCCGAGTCCGACAGAATCCTTAGCTATAATACGAGTATGTACTCGTACCTCAAAGCTATGACTGAATTTTATGACATCAATGCTGCGCCTGCTTTTCTGTTGACAGCATATGCTTGGTCTCAATACTTGCAATGACTGCGTTCTAGCAATGCCATACCCTGTATAGTAATAGTTTTGCACAGGTTTTAGGAAATTTCCGCCTCTGATGTTGGCTTTTTTCTAGTATGATGTTCAAAAAGTCACCTGACAGTGCATCACCATGGTGAGATTTCCTCTGTCGTCATTTCACACAATCTTGACCATTTGATCATTCTATTGATCTGGCCTTCTGAATTCGCGGCGATAGTGCGGAAAATTTGTCTACAGTGGACCTATCCGGTCTAAAATTTCACTAATGCGCGCCAATCCTGTATTCTTATACTGAAATCGTTATTGCGTGCGATTTTGACATACGCGACTTTGGATAGCTTCGACATTCTGGACAGACAATACCCGAAGGATGGTGTGTTGAGATCTTTGCTGCTGAAAATCACTTGACCCAGACGTTGATAGTAATACAACCTGCACTTAGTTTTAACCTCCCATCCTGATTTACTCCTAGCGCTCAACCCACCACTGTTTCATATCAACTGAATTCTCGTACTCCGACCAATTGGTGTGGTGTGGACATTTCCTCAAAAACGACGTAGATGCCGCTGCTGATATGACCACAAACACTATTAATTTAGGAATGAGATGCAAAGGCGTGGTACGGCTGACGCTGTACAGGGGCTATCAGGGATAGAGAAATCTTTTTTCGGTCTCACAAGACCAACCCGACAGAGGAAAATCATAAAAAGTTCAAACGAACTAGAAATGATTGCAACGCTCCAGTGGCGCTACAGTTCAAGCTTCACTCCAAACCTCAGCTAACGAGCCTCTCCAGTTAGTTCTATCTTTAGTTTACTGCCTCCAGTTGCAGACTCCAACAGCTTGCAGCACACTTTGTGATTGTGCTTTGTCTCCGCTTACATTGGTGTGCGTCGAATCTTCTTCTTGAACTAATCCACTTTCAAACGCGTGTAGTGACAAGAGTACTTAAATCGAACTTTCTTTCTTCTGAAGAGGTGTTGTTCCTCGCTGGCAAATCACTTCCTAAACTCTTTCATCAATTTTACTCCTTAGCACACTTTTCGAGTAGATGGAAACCAGCTTTTTTTTAGGCCGTCTTTAAGAAATCCGAATCTTCTTCTTTTACCTCCAAGGTAATGGAAACGCTGATAAACCGTCAACTCATCAAGTATCTCGGAACACGAAAACTTCTCATTGAACTGTATATCGGTCTTCATAGCAACAAGCCCACTGATAATTTGATGGCAGGTCTTACCGAAAAGCGTACGTCAAACTGACGAAAGCAAGATAGATACACTTGATATTTCTAAGGCACTTGACAGAGTTTGACATTAAGTTCTTTTGTCGAACATGCGAGCATTTGGAATCGACGAATATCTTCTTCAATGAATTAGAAATTGCCTTTCGGAACGTTCAATTCAAGTTGTCTTGGGCGGTTTCAAGTCTAATATCCACAAAATAAATGCCGGTGTGCCCCAGGGCTCCGTTCTATCTCCGACAATCTTTTTAATTTTCATCAGTGATCTCTTGTCTGCTACTTCTAATCCAGCTGACGACAGTGCTCTTTGCTTATCATATTGGGTCCCGCACTCACATACTCTTCGGCTGTAGAACGGCTCATTAAATTTTGATATAAAAATCATTTCTAAATGGGGAATCACGAACAGAGTGGAAATTAAAGTTTCCAAAATACGTTGCTGTCTACTGTCGAAATTTAAACACCCAGACATTTTCCATGAATGAAAATAACTTTCCACTCTCGGTATATGTGAGAAATGTCTAGGTTTCATCAGTGGATGTTAAAAATAGTCCACCTTCTCCGATTTTGCCTAAATATATAAGGCATTCCACGCATAATTGGATTACAATCCTCCTAAGACCGCCCTGAAATTGTTAGAAAGTATACAGAGATTCAAACGTTGAAACTAATAGGCGGTCGTAGAATTTCATAATCAATTAACACTCTTGAACACCAATGTAATGTCTCCTGTTTTTGCTCTATGTATATTTTCACCATTAATACTCCAACGAAATTACCAGTAATATTGCGCCATTTTAAATTTTCGACCGTAATACGCGTCTTATTATGAATGCTCGTCAGTATACAGCGGACGTACTCTGTTATATCGTGATTCCTTCCTAAACGTTAAAACTCGCTTATGGAATGCCCTGACGAGGTCTTTGTTTCCTCGTCATTATAACTTCCAAACATTTAAGACCAACGTGCATTAGAATGTCTCTTTTTTTTGTCCGCCTATCATTTTAAAGATACTTAAAACCATTGACCGCGAACTAATTATAACAACAAAAAAGAAAATAAGACCTCTGAGATTCTACAGACTTAAATAGCTCGGCAAGGCCTACCGACCCGGGTACCTTATTGTGATTATTTTAATATTGGTGGGATGGGCGGATATCTTGACTCTCAACCCTCCAGAATGAATGATTCATTCTGCCTGACAGCGGAATTTGGCTTTAATAGTCGGCAGAGGTCGTTTTTCAATATTATCAGTACCAAGTGTGTCTCTACTACTAAGTTTTCTTGTTCAGAGAAGTTCGTGGAATCCTGAAGTCTCTTCGAGCACACGGCTTTGTCAATCCACGACATTTCATTTCATAGGACGGTTGTTTTGCTATCTGAGCTATCGTGCATCCCTGGTCGGATGGTTGTACGAAACAGATAACACAAAAATAGAGATTTTAGCGAAAAGATTAAACATTAAAAAAAAGAAAGTTTTTTATTTATTTCTCAATATAGTCCCCTTTCAACTCGACACATTTAGTCCAGCGATATTCTTACTTTTTCAAGCCATTCAAAAAATATGATTTGTCAAACTCCGCAAAATAGGCCTCTGTCTTGGGGATGATTTCCTCGTTTGACGAGAATCGCTTTCGGCCAAGCCACTTTTTCATGTTTGGAAACACAAAGAAATCACATTCGTAGCGTAATTCGACCAGTTTTGCTGTGGCGATTGCGGACGAGTGAGCAGGTGCTTTGTCATGGTGAAAAAGGCCGATGGAACCGTTTTCGCCTTCTTTGGAGCAGTTTTGCTGGGTGAAATTCACTGTTTTGACTGGCGTGTAGTGATGGATCCATGTTTCGTCAACAGTCACGAAACGCCGTAGAAACTCTTTCGAATTGCGCTTTAACATGTCCAAACAATGTTCCGAAGTTGTCATGCGTTTTTGCTGCACTGTTAGCAAACGCGGCACCCATCTCGCTGATAGCTTTCTCATGCCCAATTTTTCGTGTAGAATATTTTCTATACATTCAATTAAGTTATGTACAATGTCAGCAATCTCTCTGACCTTCACCCGACGACGATCTGCTAACACGATATCATGGATTTTATTAACCATATCCTCCGTAGTTACCTCAATCGGACGGCCAGTTCGGACGTTCGGCCACGTTTTTGAATTCATTAAACCAATATCTGATGGTAGTCATCGAAGGTTTCACTTTGATTTCCTCCCATCCAAAAAAAGGAAATCGAATCACTGATCGATATTGCTCTTTCTCCATGATCGCAAATAAACACGAACTGGATGACTTTCAACAGCTGTCAAAACTAAACTACTCAATACATCTGTCTGAAATTTTGACAGTCATCGTTGTAAAAATGGCGCTATATGATGGCATACACATTTTGCATCAGTGGTGCCATCAGTCCCGATTTTAATACTTCAACTTGTCAGTTGCTTGCTTGCTCTAATAACTGAGTTATAGACAGGGCAGTCATCAGACTGATCAAGTCAAAATGTATCTTCATAGAATTAGGAACAAATCTTGCCTAGAAATGAATTCTTGTTGTAAATACGGCCATGTTTATTGCATTGTACTTGTATTTGTAGACAATTTGTTAGAACTGTTTGCTTCTTTAGTCCACATTGTCACTCTGTTACCATTCAATTCCTATTAACAACACAATTTCTAACTGCAGTGTAAATTCTCTTTATTATTTTTAATTTTTTTTAAATAACAAAAAATATTAATATTCTACTCATTAACGTTTTCCAAAACAGGTGTAACAACAATGTTGAATTTTTTCACAACCTCCAATGGTTTCAGAAGTACACTTCCCGTCGTCTCAAATCTAACAGCAATGAATGTCTGGGACGGAGTGTGTATGTGCTTCATTTATGCCTCGTTGCTGGAGTTCGTTTGCGTTAACTATGTTGGCCGAAAGCGTCCCTTGCACAATGTCGTCTATCGTCCTGGCGAAAATCCAGTCACTCAGGTAAACTACCAAATAAATATGATTTCTTTTTTCTTTGTTGTTTAAAGATTATCGAAAAGAAAAAGAAGAAAAAACATACTCCTTTACAGATTCATTAGAAACAATTTGTTTTTTTTTTTTTTGTTTTTTTATAAAGTTTCTTTTTTATTGAAAACTGGTTTCCAAAAAAAAAAAAAAACGATTAACCATTTCCGAACCATTTGTCGCGCACCATAGATGTTCATCTCTTAAAACAGACTCGAGAACAAAATTCTTTTTTAAACCTGTCATCCTGTTAAGTGTGTCATAACTATTATTATTATTTAATTTTTTATTCAAAAGACCTTCTAGACTAATAGATATTATAGGTCCCGTGTTGTTTTTTTTTTTTTTTTTTAAATACGTTAGGTCTTAGATCAATGTTTTTCTTGTACAGTTGACCACTTTTTTTTTTTTAAAATAACAAAACAAGCAAACAGAATTAACGAATTAAATTTAAAAAAAAAAAATAAATTTTAAAAATAACATCAGTGTGTTTATTTCTTTATGTCTCACTGTATTGCAACGTATCGTACGAAATATGTATTTTTGTTTTTCCTCTTTTTTATGTTTTTATTTTTTTCAATGTTTCTGTACGTGGTTTGTATCTTCTTTTTTTTTATTTTCATTTCCTTGTACTGTACGACTAATGATGATGAATGCAATACTTCACTTGCGCATTTGATTCCAACAGCCAATTAATCCATAAAACACACTCAAACGGGTCACGTTAAAGAATTCAGAAGTGAACATAGGAAAAATTAGAGAACAAAAAAATCAATTAATGATGGTGTAATTGTGTGTGTATATTTTTAGCAAAGGATTTGAATGAGACATGAGAATGTGGATTCAAAAAAAAAACCAAAAAAACAATGTTAAATAGTTTATCAGATGGATTGAGAGTGATTGCGAATGGTAATCAGTCGGATAGTGTAGTCATTAGTTTAAGTACTAGTACATACTTAAGTTGGTATTGCATGGTTAAACTATTTCCGTTTTTGTTTGTTTTTTTTCTTTTTCAATTATTGAGCGAATTCTAAAGATATTGGAGAGCTTTATGAACGGCGGTTAAACTGTTGAATGAAGAAAAATTTAATTATAAGTTTCGGATAAGTACTCGTTTGATAGATTAGAACTGGATCAAAGCAACGGCTACAAGCTAGTCTCGGGACATTTTCAACCTTCCCAATTCAATCTGGGTTATCTCGGTAATTTTCCCGGAGTATCTTAAAGAAACGGCAGGAGTACTCGGAACTTAGGGGGGAATGATGCTAATTTTGGTGATTCTGCGCGAATAGTTCCCTGTGTACTGGTAGACCAGTTTTAGATTTAGTGATGTTTGACTGCAGTGCTTTAAGTGCAACCTTACTGTCTGTGTAGATAACAATTTTTGTTTTGATCTCATCATTATCAGGCATTCTGCGGTATCAATGACAGCTAGTACATTCTGATTGCCTGAAAAATAATCAAAGGATCTCGAATCAGATGCAAAAATGCTGGAGCCATTTATTTTTGTCCGTTTTATTGGGTTGAACCACATGAAATGTCCGATTTTGGCATCTATGACATTCTTCCAACGTGATACAAGGTCAAATGACTTTGTTGAATCTAAAGTCATGTTTAGAGATTTCCATAACTTAAATTATGCTCAATTGCAAGCTGATACTATAGGCACAAGTTGGGAGCGTATTTATCGGATGCCCCTTGTCAATGATCAAACTAACTTTCTGCAGGAAAAAATTGCTTTCCTCTTTAACAAACATGTGCCGTTAAAAACAAAACCTGATAGGCCCCCTCACCTTCAATGGTTTACCCCTAATATCCTACAGCTTATGAAAATGCGTGATGATGCCTATAAAAGCTGGAAAAAATACAGAATGCCTGAGTTCTTAAATATATATCGCAAATTACGTAATGAAGCGGTTTCTAAAATAAGAAACGCCAAGCGTGTCTTCTACTATCGGAAGTTTGGTAGCTGCTCCTCAGGCAGAGAGGTTTGGAAACATATCCGTGAACTTGGGTTAGGAAAACAAAAGCCTAAAACTCCCGATGATATAGACTGCAACCACCTTAACTCAACTTTTTTAATGTCAAGTGATCCACCCTCAGTAAGCTTAACTACTTTCGACCAGCCACCGGATGATTGTAGAGAATCATACTTTGAATTCTACAGATTACGCAAGGAAGACGTTACAGAAGCGCTACTATCGATCAAATCAAATGCTATGGGGATCGATGGAATTCATCCAAAATTTGTTAAGCTTCTGCTTCCATATTTACTGCCTTTTATAACACATAGCTTCAACTCAATTTTAACGACGTCAGTCTTTCCCACTCATTGGAAAGACGCTAAAATTATTCCTATTCCAAAGAAATCGAATGGAAATGCAGTGGAATTCAGACCTATCTTAATTCTGCCATTCCTTTCAAAAGTTTTTGAGAAATGTATTCTCAAACAGATTCAAATCTATCTACAGTGTAAAGAACTGCTTTGTGAGAATCAATCTGGCTTCCGTCAAAAACGAAGTTGCAAGACTGCATTATTATTGGTAATTGACGAAATTAGGAAAGCTATTGATGACAACCATGCTACAATACTAACGTTACTTGACTTTTCGAAAGCATTCGACACCGTTAATCACACTATACTTTGCTTAAATCTCAGAAAAGAGTTTAAATTTTCATTGCCCTCTACAAAACTTATATTTTCTTACTTAGAAGGAAGACGACAACAGGTTGTAGCGGGAAACCGATGTTCATGCTATTTGCCTATAAAGAGGGGAGTACCGCAAGGCTCCATTCTTGGACCATTGCTTTTTTCGCTCTACGTAAATTAACTTCCAAAGGTTGTCGTGCATTGTGCAATTCATATCTTCGCCGATGATGCCCAGATCCACTTAAGTTCTCCCATGAATTTGGTTCACGAAGCCACTGCGCAGGTGAATGTAGATCTCCAGCGTATACTTGGTTGGTCAGCTAAGAACGAACTGCGTCTTAATGCCCAGAAAACAAAAGCACTTGTAATCCATAAAAGAAAACTGGACCTTACTCACTTTCCAACAATCCAACTAGCCCAAAGTCCAATAGAGTACGTCGACTGCGCCAACAACTTGGGCCTGATATTTAACCGGACCCTTACTTGGTCTACCCACATAAACGCCACTATAGGCAAGATATATGGTGGATTACGTGCTCTCTGGACTGCACATCGCTTTGTTCCTACACGGACAAAGCTCTTGTTAGCGAAAACCCGCCTAATACCGATTCTGCTATATTGTTCTGAAATCTTTTGCTGCCCCGACTACGACTCCAGACGAAAGCTCAATGTCGTATATAATAATATTGCCCGATTTGTATTTCACCACGATATGACCATATTTCCTTTTACTCAAAGCAAATCAGCGGATGTACATTTGATAATGTGCTCAAATACAGAACGCTAAGTCTCTTGCATGGCATAATTCAAACTAAGCAACCAGCATACCTATTCAATAGGCTACGCTTCCTTCAGTCAGGTAGATCATGTATGCTTTTTCAAACGAGCTATGCCTGCTTGACGTCTGAACGCCAATTCTTCGTAAACTCCGTACGGCTGTGGAATTCTTTGCCCATAAATATTAGGAAAATTAGAAGCATAAAACAATTTAAAACCTCTCTCTTAAAACACCTGGCTAATGAAACTAATTAGATTTAGAATTTTAAACGCTTAAAATGTTCAATTTGATTGTAAAGCCAATTGTTCTTTTCTATCCTTTTCTCTCTTTTACTTTATCTTACTCGTACTTACCTTATTTTATTTTATTTTGTTATCACTTCCTGAATTCTTATTGTTATATACATATACTTGCACATACTTGTATCTGATATTTGAAAAATTTAAGGCTTCCACATTTAAAAGATTCCATTATCTTACCGTGTAAGCAATACTTACTTAGTAATAAATAAATAAATAAATAAATAAAATATCCCCTTTTCGTAGAAGTGCTGACTTTTTAAGGCAATAAAATCTTCGAAGGCTTTAATGACCACTGCTCGGTTCCGGAAGACCTTCTGCGGGCAAAATAAATCCAGATTGTGGAAAAGATGGTAATCTGTTGGGGAAATATCAGCAGAGTACGGTGGATGAGTAAGAATTTCAAATCCGTTCTTGTGAGATATGGGGTCTAGCATTGTCATGAAAAAGGATCAGACCGTGCCTATCATCCAACGCAGGTTGCTTTTCAGCCAATTTGGCATGCAATATGTCGATTTCCTCAGAATATTTGATAGTGTTTATCCTTTCTTCTGGTTCAAGATATGAAAAGTGGATTGGTCCTTTCATTGTCCACCAAATTGTCACCATAACCTTATTTTGGGCGACAATCGGGCTTGAGGGTGTGTTTTCGTTTTTCATCTCCATCCAACCACTGCCCAGATCCTTTACGATTATCATACGGTGTCCACTTTTCATCAGAGGTGACTATCCGGTGCAAAAATTGTTCAGTTTGGTTCCTTTATGTAAGCGATGCGCAGATTTCCAGGCGCTGTAGTTTTTTGGGATTCGTTCAGTTGATGTGGTACTAACTTATCGACTTCCTTTATCTTTACTAATAATTTTGCTAACATACTCATGATGAGCCTCATCATTGAAGATGATTTGACAGGAAAAATTCAGTCCAACTTCCAGATGATTTTCAGTCCATTCACAGAACGTACGACACAAACGATGGTCCATCGGCATTAGTTGGATCTTATAGAGGTGTAGGCCAAGATATTCGCTCAAAATCTTTCGCGTAGTGGTCCACGTAGTGAACAAGTAGAGGCCGAGTTGTTGAGAACGGCATCGAATCGATATATTTGGGTCCTAGGTTTGGCTTCTTCGTTACGCACAGTTTGAACTCGTATTGAATGAATATTATTGATAAGGTTATAGGTAGACATAAATCGATCCATAGTATTGCGTATGAGGTGCTCCAATGGACAGATTATGAGCACCGTAAATTGGGCGTAATGGTCTATAAGTTTGGCGCACAGAAGGTGAATTTTTGAAAAAATTTCTAAAGTTTGTTGGAGTGTAAGTCTTTGCTTCGTCATTTAACATAAATGCCAAGGACATGAGCTCAGTCTGACAGCTAGTTTGACAGATAACCCTATCGAAAGCTCTCTACCTCTGAAAGGAACACCCTTTCTAAACAATTAGATATTAGCAACCATGCTTGAGTCAACTGCATAGAATTTTCATTTCAGGCAAGCCACAGCACGGATGTTTCTAGATGAAGTAAACAACAATGTTAGAGGCTGATTCAATGGGAACCTCATTTGAGGCACTTCGACATACATGCTTAGTTAGAGATCATTTCCTAGGAAGGAAAATAGAATGGTCATCGACCTCTAACAAAGAATCAACAGCATAGTTCAAGTTCCTTGTAGTCCTACTGGAGCTATGATTAATATAATCTGAATCTGCCAGTTGCGGATAGTGAGCTGGCTGAATGCTCACTGAACAAGTACATGGTGATCAGATAAGAACGATAGGAAAACAAATTTAAATAAAACAACAACGGTGTGAGATATAAAATTGATTCTGGCTTTATTTTGAAGCTACGTTCATGCCAAATGGAAGCCTGGGCTTCGCTGGCAGTGCTTCAAGCGGATATGTGCGACGTCATTTCGGCAATAACGTGTTGGCCTCGAGCTCGTCCAAAGTGGTCTGCTTGTTAGCGTAGACTAAGGACTTAACGTAGCTCCGGAGAAAATAATCAATAATGGTGTCAAATCGCATAATCGCGACGGCCAATTGATGAATGCTCACCGTGTTATGATCCAGTCGCAAAATTTCACCTTCACAACTTCGAGCATTGCGTCGCTTGTATGGCATGTAGCGCTGTCTCGTTGGAACCATAGCTCAGATATATCGATGTTGTCGAGCTCTGACCACAGAAAGTCGGTTAACATTGCTCTATACTTGATACGATTGACGGTAACGATGTCTCCTTCCTCATTTTGAAAGAAATGTCTTCCTATGACGCCGCCAAACAGTCAATTTTTGTGGATGCATTGATGCTTGGCCGAACACTTGTGGATTTTGTTCGCTCCAATAACAGAAATTTTTGCTTGTTGGCATAGCCGCTGAGCCAAAAATGGGCGTCGTCCGAGTAGATGATTTTTTGGTCAAAATCTGGCTCTCCAGACAACATTTCCAACGCCGAATTAGCGAACTTACGGCATTGTCTATGGTCTTCTGGCTTTAATTCTTGCGTCAGCATAATCTTGTACGGATGTAGGTCTAAATCCAACTGTAAAATCAGCCGGGTTGACTCTCTGGCGATACCCAATTCAGCTGATTGGCGCCGAATCAACATTTCTAGGTCTTCTTCGATACTGGTCGCTACGGTGGTTATGTTTTCGGCATTTTACACCAATCTCTGTCTGGTTGGCGGCTTAAGATTCAAAAGAGTTAATCATGCTCAAACTTTTCCACTGAGCGACGAATTGCCTGCACACTGAAGCCATGATGACAACCGACCTCACGACGAAATTCACGTTGCCTATTTACAATTGAGCCAGAGGTTCGATAACATTTTTTAATAACTCCCGCACGTTTGACAAGCTTAGAAATATGCATGATGAGATCGCAAACCTTACTGAATTAACATAACTACCATTGCTATCTGGTTACCCTATAAAATACAATGTTTTATTTCGCCAATCCTCCCTCTTTGGGAGTTTAACCTCCAAAAGAATTTCGAAGTCATAACTAGGGAGTATGTTGTCCGTTCCTGTGGAATATCTAATGTTGAGTTCAGTCAGAATCGGAACATTTCCGTAAAGTGGTATTTGTGCCAAATTTCTAACCACAACCGTTTGCGTGCTGAGTGGAGTTTCCAGAAAGCAAAGCCAGCTGCCGATTGATATGCCAATTAGTCTTCCAAGGTTGTTGGCTTGGTTGAAGTTTTCAACTAAACAAGAGATCCATATGCTCAAGTTGTATTATAGTAATGCCATACTATCTTCTTCTTCTTGTTCTTCTGTTAACGCTTGAAATATGTAATGCACATGGGTCGTACTTGCTGGTTAAAATATACATTTTGATATTAACCTGTGACATGAACAATTCCATATGAACTTAGCAATTCTACACTGATTCAGCTCTGATTCTATCCAGAATGAATCCAAAATACTAGGCATCACCCGCCAATAGGAGGTCATGAGATTCTTAGATAACCTGAAACCGATTCAAGACCAGTTCCGATGTTGACCATAAGCCTATAAAAGATCTCCCTACCCTTGGAGCTGCTTCTAGAATCGATTTTCTCTGTCGCTTTTCTTGATAAAATTAGGAGAACTGGGTGAAATTAGGATCTGCAAGTCTTCCTTGCATCTGAAATGGATTCGGGACCTTCGTTTGTCTTGCACAATTAGATACTTACTCGTAAGTATGTTACATCACATGCTGTCTTGTTCCAAAAAATCTCGCCCCTGTTACAAAGGTGTTTTTAGTTATCTTTTTTTGATTCCTATCACCGTTCGGGTGTTCTCCATATAAGAAAACTTTGTTCAAAGTGAAGAGTAGAATTTCGATAAATTTATTCACTGTCACGTCTATGTATGTTTTAAGGATTTTCAATTGAAGCTGCTGTAGCTCTAAGATTACCTAACTACCACAACACAATTCAGATGTCCATCGACCTAAAATCGCTTACTCTTATTCCAATTATCACAATCATTAGGCCCTATCTCGACCATTAATAGATGAATGTGAATAGTTGCATAATTCCAGCGGAAAAATTCAAACAATGCCAAATCGTCAATTTGAAAATAAGGGGTTGGTTGCTGGGGTTTTTGGCATGATCATGGTCCAGTACGGATTGCCGTTGATTGAAAGTGCCTCAACTTTATTGTTTTCAATAATATCATGTACTTACTACCTGACTTTCTCAGTCACTTTTAAAAAATAGAGAAATAGATGCTCTTGGAGATCCAAATACATTACACAGCCATAAGATACTCGTACACTAACTTGATAAAACGAAGCAGAATAGACAGAAGTGGGCTCTTAGCAACCCTCTCACATCATCCAGGATTTCTGTAGCGTGGTATTTTATTAGATTTCGCAATTTAAAATTTTAAAAAAAGTGGAATTTCCTTTCTTATTGATTCGAAAACATTGTTGTATAGGGTTATCCAACAAGAATTGTCATTTTAAATCTAAAGAAAAACGTAACATTTTTATGAAATGTAGTGATATTTGTATTTTAGTTTGAAATACAGTGATTAGTAATGGAATACAATACCAGCTAAATGTCCGCCTCGGCTCTGCCTCAGCTCTGCCTACAAATAGTCATTCTTTTGATGAAAATTTGCTTCATGTTTTCGCATAATTGCAGCTGTATTTCGCGCATAACAGCTCTGCTATTTTTTTTTTGCATTCATCGTTGGTGGAGTATTGGCAGTATTGGAGACTTTATCTATCACATAGCTCCAAAGGCAAAAATCAAAAATCGAGAAATCCTACGTCCAGCATATATGTCACGCAATATGGCCATTGTTTCACCAGCTGTGTAGCATATGGCGTCGTGTGCTGAAAATAAACGTCGTTCACGTCCACAACATAAATTTCAGGCAAACAAAATCAAACAACATCGTTCATTTTCGGAAAGATACGGCTCAATCATACTGCGAACCTAAAAACCGAACCAAACTGCTACTCATTGTGGCGTAGAGATGGTTTCACTATTTCTCTCGGGTTTTCAGAGTCCCGAATTCGACAGTTTTCTTCGTTTATGGAAGTTATCCTCATCACTCAGAATAATTTTGTAAATAATCATGATCTTGTTCATTCATTTCCAGCACACAATCAGCGAAAGTACGGCAGTACATGCTCGATCTACTGGCTTCAACTCTTGTGTCAACTGGACCTTCTAAGTATGTGCAATAGGTCAAGATCTTTACGCAAAATGTGGTGCAAAGTGGTTGCGGATAGGCCCAATTCCCGTGATCTTCTCAGAAAGGACACACCCAATGGGTTTTCAGTCACACTGTCAGCTAGGGTAGGAGTCCTTTCATCACTAACCTGTCCGAGAGGTTCAACTAAACTCACTATAGTTGTGCGAGACCGCCTTTGATGATGACCAAGAGCAGTACGAACTCTACGAAACGCTTTCTTGATATTTTCGCCGTTTTTGTAGTGAATTTTCACTATTTCAATTTGTTGAGCGAGTGTTATATATCAGGTTGGCAACTAAGTAATTGCCGATTTCACTCATAGATGTCTTTGGCCATATTTTTTAATGGCTTCTGTCAATGACATATTTTTCCCCTTTTGACATTTGTTAGCTGTCAGTCTCACTTTTCTTTAGAAGTGTTTTCGTGAAAAGGTATTAGTTTGGCGTCAGTTTGTTTTATTTCCGCAAAGGAAAGAACGCATCACAACCTACTAAAATGTTAAGTGATGTGTATGGTGAAGAAGCTTTAAAAGAAAGACAGTACCGGAATTGGTTTGACAAATTTCGTTCCGGAGATTTTTCAGGGAAATTAGAACAACGATGAGGTTGACCAGATGAGCTTAATGATGATCAAATTAAAGCTATAATCTAGTCGGATCGTTACATTGTAACTGTACGTGAGATAGGAAAAAACAAAACGTCAAGAAGCTTGATATTTGGGTTCCACGTGATTTGAAAGAAATTCATTTAACGAATTGCGATTTGCATCTTAGACGCGATGAATCCGATCTTTTTTTGAAACGAATCATCATTAATCACAGTAACGTCAATCGAAAACGATCATGGTCCAGACTTGATAAGCCAGTACAATCCACTTCGAAAGCTGATATCCACCAAAAGAAGATTTTGCTCTCAATTTGGTGTGATTGAAAAGGTGTGGTGTATTTTGGGCTGTTTCCGAGGAATCAAACTATCAATTCGGATGTGTACTGTCAACAACTGGACAGATTAAATACAGCGATCAATGAAAAACGGCCGGAATTAGTCAATCGAAAAGGTGTCATGTTTCACCAGGACAACGCTACATCACATACGTCTTTGGTCACTCGCCAAAAATTATTGGAGCTTGGTTGGGAATTCATGTTACATCCACCAAATAGCCTTGACCTTGCTCCACCAGATTACCATTTACTTCGGTCTTCGCAAAACGCTTTGGATAGTAAAACTTTCAATGAAAATGACGCTGTGATATCGCACTTGGTTTAGTTTTTAGCCGATAAAGATCAGAAGTTCTACGAACGTTGACAGAAAGATGGCAAAAGGTCATCCAACAAAATGGATCGTATTTAAAAAAGTGTTTTTTATTTAAATGGAAAAATCGGCAATTACTTAGTTGCCAACACAATATAACCTCCTAGTTGTTACCCATCAAAACTCATCGTAATGATAATCGAATCTTGGCAGTTGGCCCGAAATTTAAAATGACACCTCTTGTTGGATGACCTTCCACATCACGTTAAATGTATTAATAGCAGCAGTCATAATATGTAGTATAAGCAGTAGCACTGATTTTATTACTCCATATTTGGTCATTCCCTTATCAAAAATTTGACAATTATGGCATTCGAACTTGTGGTCAGCGCGGTCGTCAAGTGATGCGAAATATGAAGCTCAAAAAACTTCAACCTCTGGACATTTAGTAAATACTTACTTACTTGGGCCTTAGGAAACTCCAACCCCTCGTTGATTCGCAAAGTGCTAGTTTACATTCTCCCTACATGCCCAAGCAATAGACTCGTAAGCCGTTTAATTCTGACTCTTCGTTAAGTTCTTCATTAAATCTCACTCCCCGTCCATACAGATAGGGACGTAGGTCGTTCTAATTGCTTTTTTCATGAGATGACCAAGCACAGTTAACAACTAAGTATGCTATGTGGCTCAGTTCCCAGTGCGTTGCTCATAGATCAAATCACTAGTAAATATCACCTGTATGCATTCTATGCTTCTCCTGGTACTAAACTCAACCCCTCTATAGCACGAATCGGATTTTTTTTTAAGAGTTCTAACCTTATTCTGCCGGAATATGCTGCAACCTTTAATGGCTTTAGTTCTAGACACCAAAAAACCATTATTCAGTTGCCCCCAAGTATTGACTGGATTGGATACAGAATCGATGCATACATAAATTCGTAAATAATTTCTTATAAAGAGTGTTTTTTTTAGAGGTATTCAAATTCAATATGAAATAAAATACTCGAAGCTAACGTTAATGTCTATGAAATTAGCTTTATATAATAGAGAATATTTTATGCCATATAATATTGGGTATGTGCGCGCCACGAAAATTGAGGTCCAATTTTCCACAACTTTATCGAGCAACTGGGGTCGTATGTCAGCAATAACACCGCGAATGTTGACTTCCAAATCGTCCAACGTCTCTGGTTTATCGACATAGACTAGTGACTTCACATATCCCCAAAAGAAAGTAATCTAAAGGTGTGAGATCATAGCAAATGTTTCCCGCAATAAATTAATGGTGTCGCGCGCCGTGTTACATGTTTAGCCATCTTATTAAAACCAAAGCTCTGTCACGTCAATGCCATTCCACTGAGGAACGAAGTAGTCAGAAATCATGTTTTTATAGCGCTCCCCATTGACGGTAACAGTCAGCCCATAAAGCACACCCAACAGTGAATTTTAATAGTTGTGAGAGCGTCTCGACAAAGGCGTCTGGGGTTTCGGCAATTTTACTTGTTTACATATCCATTTAACCAAAATTTTGCGTTTAAAATACTGATCAATCTGAATCATGTTTTCGGCCCATTTACCGAATCTACGACGCGTATAATCGTCACGCGGTTTCAATTCTTGCACAAGCTGGATCCTATAAGCCTTTAAGCCAAAATCTTTCCGTAAAATCTTCCACAAAGTGGATGGGCATAGCTCCAGTTGCCGTGCACGATGGCGAATCGATTCATTCGGATTATTCTCAACACTGCGCTCCAGAACGGCACTGTTTGCCATTTTTGGGATGCGTATTATCCACTAGAGTATAGGTGGTGCGAAAACGATTCATTGTGTTCCAAATAACTTGCTCAGATGGCCGATTATGCCGACCGAAAAATCGACGAGAGCACTATAAGTTTGGCGAACCGAACCATGGTTTTCAAAATAAGTTTGCACAATTTGAACGGGTTGATGTGGCGTTAATCTATTCTTCGTAAAATGGCAAAACGCACTAACCACTAACCACCAACATTCAACTGTCAAATTGACAATCTGTAGAAACAGTGTTGCCAGTTTACAAACCAAACCTCTAAAAACAAAAACACCTTTTACTCATACTTTGGACTACATCAATTCATAATTTTCTGAGTATCCTTCTATTATTTTATTATCTCCTCGCGCTGGTGTTGTTCGTGGAAGGATCACATGTATATTAAGGAAATGACCTGATAACCAGTTCTGTTTGCTGACTAAAACGTATCCCCTTGAAGTGTTCATAGTTACAATGGATTCCACATCAGAAATGTCTCTTTTCTATATTCTCCTGGCTGTTCACAAGGATCATCAGTAGTGTTCTTATCTCAATTATAGTCTCTGACTCTTAAGACTGCGTAGGACTTAGCAATATCTGAAAACACATATTCATTTTATATGGTGTTACATAGTGAACTATACGAAAGTGTAGCAAGTGGGAACAGTTTTCTATTTTTGGAATTTAAGCCAAAATTCCTTTTAAAAAAGGCAGATTTCGGAATTATTTCAATATTTTACATTCCTGAGGAGCTCCTAAAGGGATAACTTTCCTTACCTGCTAACTTTTACAGTCTATTCTCTGTTAAATTTTTGAATGTATGTCATCGCGCTGATTTAGGGATTAGTTTAGGTTTACACTACTAAATTAAAATATAAGAAAAAAATATTACCACCTTCGTATCTGTTATTGTTTTTCTTTTTATTGTTGAAGAAAATATTTAGACGGATATATTTGTAATTACATTCAATTGTCTTGCATCCAAATGCTTACCAACTATGTAGTAAACTAACCAAAATGAATTTTAACAAAAAATAAATATAACCAATTTTTTTTAAACATTATTTCCCAATTTTCGTGATTAACACTAAACACATTTCCTTCCAAAAAAACAAAACCACAACAAACTAATCTTACTAATTCGCACTTTCAAGAAAGAATTTTTATTTTTTTTTATCTCTCAAACCCCTTTTCAAAATATCCCTTCAAAAATACAAATGAAAAAGAATTAAATCCCTTAATTATTTGTTAATTTTCTACCTTAAGTATGAGTAACTTTTAAGTACAAAACAAACAAAAAAAACTTATAAACTAATACAAAAAACCAAAAAAAAAAAAAAAAATCTTAAAGTGTGTTTTGAGTATGAACATGTTTTGTGTAAATTTTTCCAGCGTCTTCCAGCGGTTCTAAGCAGGATCGGAGTTATTCTTGCAAGTCCTTTGGTAAGCTATTTCGCACAACACCAATTAAAAAACAACAAACAAAAAATTACAAAAAAAAATATCCTCCTTCACTTAAAATTACACACCAGAAACAAAAATCGAAAAAAAAAAATTAAAACAAAACTTATCCAATTAAAATTTCTAAAAAAAAAAAAACTAACTAAATATACTTTATCTAAAGAAAAGACATTCATTATCACCTGCTTGTGCTTGTGTTCTTATAAAAATTGTTAATTTCGTTACAACTGTTTGGTTTCTTTTAAATATATTTATAAATGCCTTTGTTTTGTTTTTTTTAATTTCCAACGCATGTAGCATTTGGCTTTTTGTAAAATTTCGGTTGTGTTGCCATGTATGTTATATGCACGCTACTTCCACAAAATATAAACTAATATATTCTTATAAATAAAAAAAATTCATTTTGTCCGTGTTAAACTTCTGCTTGCAACTCTTAATTGTTCGTTGATAAATCTTCTTCTTCTTCTTCTTCTTCTTTTTTTTTTTTTTGTTACTGAAAACACACTTTAAGGTCACAAATAATTGGGAAAAATGTTTCGATAACACACAAAACTATTAAAATTGTGTGAGAAACAAGATTTAAAAAGAAAAAAACAAACAGAAACTATACAACACTATCTTTAAAAATAAAAAATAAAATATTTACAAGATAGTGAGAGTTTTGAAAAAAAAATATAAAAAATTATTATGTAAGGCCAATCGCAATTTGAGTAGAGTTTACTTTGCTTAAGCTTCTATTGAGAAAAATAAAGTCTCAAAAAAAAAAACATTATTATACAACAAATCAAAATATTTTAGATTTATGCAACAAATTGCGTGAAATAGAGTAAGCGATTTTAGTTAACGAAAAGAAATTAATAACAAAATAGTAGGTGCTTCCTGTAACGAATATCGTATTTTTATAAAGTCTGCCTTGTTACACTTAATAACAATTTTAACAACTATGATTATTAATTCCTTTGATTTCGATTTTGTTTTTGATTTCTTTCCCACCTTTGCCCCATGCCCCATCAAACTTAAAATTTGCACGGAAGTAGTATTTTTCGTTTTTTTTTTTTGAAATATTTAAACTAGTTACCTACCTGAGTATCTTGGGACTCCGAAGATAATTCTAGGGCTTATTGTTCCCATTTTGACCTGACAGATAAGATAATACAGTCATAAAAAATATTTGAAAGCAAGCGTTGCAGATGCAGCATCTGTCGATATTGGATCAGTCCATTATCAATCATTACTTACCTGGACCTCAACTATTTCTGCTCCTCTTCTACTTGTGCGCGCCACCTAAAATGAGGTCTCCCTCTGTCGCGTTGTTCCATTCGGATTAGATACCAATACTCTGCGGCCCGGAGAATTAGTATCCCTTCTCTCTGCATGCCCCAACAATCTCAGGCGAATGATACGTAGTTTTCTGACTATGTCGATGTCACTGTACAGCTCGTACAGTTCGTCGTTGAATCTTCTCCTCCTAATTTCGTCAACGGAAACGGGTTAAAGAATTTTTTCATCCGCTTTCGATAAAGTCGACGCTTTAGCGCCATAGCGTAGGACTAGAATAATCAAAGCCTTATACTATAGAGTCTCCTTAGTTGTTCGGAATAGGATCTTACTATTCAATTGCCTTCTTAGTACAAGGAAACAGCGATTGGCAAGTGAAGCTCTTCGTTTTATTCCTGCTGAGGTGTTGCTGACAGAATTGATAGCAAAGCCAATGTAGACAAAGTCCCTTACAACCTCGTAGTTATAGCAGGACTGTGACGCTCTATCTAACTCGTTGATAATGTATGTGCCTCTTCTTGCTGACAGCATATACTTGGTTTTGTCCTCATCTACCGCTAAATGGATTTTGGCAGCTTCTAGCGAACGCATCAGTGACCGCCTGCTGGTTGTAAGTTCAGCCCAATTCTTTCAAGTATCATGTTACCGAAGTCTTATGATAACGCATCAACTTGTCTAAAACCTTTTTTGACATCAAAGGCCTCGGATAAGTAAGAGCTTCTCCATCGTCATTCTGCACTGACGGACGAGCTTGGCAGGGATGTAAAAACTAGGCATGGCCCTATATAGAACGCCTTCATAAATGCTGTCATAGGTGGCCTTAAAATTGACGAGAAGATGGTGGGTATCGGTTTGGAATTGTTGAGTTTTTTCCGCGATCTGCCGGATTGTAAAGATTTGGTCGATTAAGGCCACTCAGGTTGTTGATGATGGATTTCAGACATTCACACGTTGGCGCAGTTGAAGGTGTCTTCCCTTTTGTGGGTCGGGTAAACGATGCTGACATTCCATCCATTAGGCGTACAGTCTTCTGAGCAGATCTGAGAAATGAGTTGATGTATGCTCTCTACAAAGTGACCTCCACCTACCTTGGCGATAAGCCGACAGCTTAGATGTCACTATCTTGACTTCGTTTTGGTCATGTAGACGGAAGTTTTGCTATCTTCGTCGTTTGCAGAAGCTTTTCCTCATTTTCAGCAGCGACTGTGACTCCACTACAAGGTTTCCTTCTTCATCTCTACAGACTTCTGTGCGGGTCTTCTTTTACCTGTTGGTAAATGTTCCGTATGTACTTCATGGGGTAAAAACTCTCAACATCTCCATATCAAGCCGATGTTATACCCGTCTCTTCTGCTTGAGGAGCTCTCTTCCATCATTGCATCGCAGCTTTGTATGCTTCTTGGCATTCTGTGCTTCGCGTGAAGCCTAGAACATCAATTGCTGCGTCTCTGATGGCACGTTGGCAGCAGAGGCACAGGTCTTTGTATTTGATTCTGACAACATAGGAGTTGTTAAGAAGTTTCGGGATACACGTTCGGCAAAGATTCTGGCGGTCGCTTGCGGTTGCAGCTTTTCTACTTTATAACCTCTCACAGTAGTTCTTATTTGTTATGGCGCTTGGGAATTCCACGAGGATTATTCCCTTCACAGGCCAAAAAATCGCATCCATAATCTTTCCAGTGGGTGGGACTTTGCCTTTTGAACAGATTCATCTGAATCCAGGTTTCATAAATATTAGCGACTCGACCCAAAAGCTTCTTCGGATTTCGGAATTTAAGAACTACAAAGATTGCCTCAGGATTGATAGAAGTGTCAGCTTTTCGTCCACTGCGGACAATCGAGAAACACGTCAGACCGACTGCTTTGTCATTCTTAACTCATCTAGTAAAATTTTGATTGCTATTTCGTATAATACACTTAGGGCCTCTACTACTTAACCCACTTTCGTTCGGCGATCAGCAAGAGTCATATCGCGGACTTTGGCAATGATTTTCTTTCTGCCAGATGGCCCGGGCGCTCCTCAACAAAAACGGACGTACGGCCACGTTTAAATTCATTGCACCAGTCTTTTATGGTAGCCATAGATGGTGAAGTGTCCCCATAGACAGGGCCCCCGCCCAATTATCAAGGCTTCGCCCTTTAATGACGTTGTCTAATAATGAACGGGGGCAGAGCAAAGTACTGGTCTTATCGTAAACATCTTCAGATGACGCTACCGAAGGTTGCTACGATTTGATCAGTCACAAGCTGCCGGTCATAGGTCTTGTTGGCGGCTGGACCACCGGTAGTCCCTACCAGGACTTAAATCACGGTACCATGGGAGTCAGGAGCCCCCCGGATCTCGGTCCGGGCCTGACTTGTTAGAGGTAGGCCCCCTTGTGGGAGCGTCATGGTGGCTGTGGTTTAAACCCAAAATCGCGGGTAAGAGTCTTCCTATGGTTTTCCTTGGTTTTCCTTTTGGTTTTCCTTGGTTTTCCTTTGGTTGACTCAATGTGGAGTTGCAATAAGTGCTGGGTGCTGTGACCCTAAGAACAGTAAGAGGTTTTAGGTCGGCCTCGACTCATACCAAGGGTGGAACTTGTGCCGGCAACACAGTTCCGAATTGGTATCAAATAATGATTATCATTGTGAGCGATGGCAAGGCGTATCCTTGCTCTCATGGATGTATGGGCATCCCGTAGGTTTAAGCCCACACGGCAGGTACTTACGTTAAAAAACAAGAGACATCTGTCCCCATAGACAACAGTCAAATCGAATAGGGAATCGATATTGCTCTTTTCCGCTGTACCAAAAAACGCCAAACTCTTTTAAAACAATCAATCTGAAATCTGGTATGGGCGTCATTCCCAAAAATGGTACAAAAATACTCGATGGTAATTTCCTAAATAACGCCACCTGCCTTTCGAAACGGGTACTTGTTGATCCATCCTCGTACAGTTCCATATAAGCATTAAATTTGAATGAATTCTGTGGACCTAATCAGTGAACTATTCATCACGGTTTGCAGATCTCTGTCGGTCTTTAATTCTTTTACTGGAGGCGATAACTGGCAAATTGAACGACCAGAATTCTGCGAATAAAAGGGCCCCCATATTAGTCTTGTTTAGGTTAAGTATGAACAAACTCGCGGTGAGAGATTATCCAACAACAAAGGTCTGAATTTATGTAAAATGACACTTCTAGGCCTTAGTTCTGGACGTACGATATTTTTTATTTGAAAGCCTTCCCATGATAACTCAGCGAAAAATGTAAAATTTTTTATGTCCACTTCCTTATTAGTGTTAGCCTATTCCAGCGTTTGCATATTCAATAAAGTGCATATATCGCATAGCGTCAACATGAGTATCAGTGTAGGATACGCAAGGAACCCTTCTTTGTTTGCTAGAGATTTAGGTATCAAACTTAACAGATCCTCTTTTGCGTAACATTCCACTTCTGACTTAATTATTGCACTTTCGTCCCCGATTCGTTTAATAGGTTTTGTTCGCGTGTTCGCAGGTTCTGTCCTACTCTTTTGGAGTCTCTCCAAACTTACACAAATCATTATTTAGGCAGACCGTCCCAAGATAAGATATGTGCACAGTTTATACCAAAAATTCCGGGACTGATTTTTTTTTTTTTAAAGAAAAACCGAATTAGGACAAAACTATTGATTTGATATTCAAATGTACCCTGCGCTCTCTTTAAAAATTGTTGACCGGTCTAGGTGCCTCTGGAAGGCCATCGAGAAATTTTTTAAAAAACGTTGCACAGCACGTTGAATAGCTGCTACGTTTCTTTTCTTGGCAGTCTTCAGCCGAGAAAAAAAGTCACCCAGGGCCAAACCAGCGAGCATGTGGTGGACAACGGCGAATGCGCAGGAGCATTATTGTCAATCTAGAAGCAGTCGCTCGTATCCTTTTTAAAAGTAGATCAAAGGCATCTTTTTAAATACTCCGTTGACTACTTGAAGGGGAGAGACAAGTTCGTTGTTATCTATGCCGCAGGAATCGACAAAAAGAAATCGGCATCCTCTTCACTTCTGATTTTGAGGCGCGAACTTTAACCGGCTACCCTTCGTTGGGACCGCGGCATTCTATGCTTTGACGCCTTGTGGGAAGGCCATAACGATATCACCACGTTTCATCGTAATAATTCATTTAAACAATTTTTCCCTTCATCGGCCCATTCAATGAAATTTTGACAAGCGTCCCAACGCCCTTGTTTCTGGAGCAAACTTCGCCTAAATCCTTCTTTTGCCAAGATTATCGCGTAAAATGCTGCGAATGCTTCCTTCGCTAATATTCAATTGCTCAAGCAACATTTTAACCATGACTCGTAGATACGAAGGTAAAGCTAACAGCACACATTCAACATTTTCGTCCGTAATGAAAGTGGAGTGGCGCCCCTAATGTATTTGATTTAATTGAAGCTATCCATACAATTCATTCGATAATATTTGCGAAATGCTACCTATTTCCCGAAATTATATTTTGCAGACCTTACTTGCTTCCGCTCCGCATGAGGTAGTGCTAAGTTTATCGGCTACTATGCCAAAGTTTGGTATTGTACTTACAGGCGTTACGTCGAAAACACAAAATGCGGTTCTCACATGAAGTTATTTTCAGTATTTGGCTACTTTGCCAAAGGTTTGGTTCTAAATAGTCACAGGCGTACATCTAAAACAAAAAATTCGGTTCTCACATGAAGTTATTTTCAGTATAGAATGGGAAAATATAGAAAGCCAACATTTCTGCGAACGTTTAAGTCCTTCGCAGGCTTAAGACCCCCTCATTTCTATCTGTACAAATAGTAAGAGACTAGGCCGTTCTCTACACCCTTATGTTTGCACCATTTATTCATTCATTTCTTTTATTTCTGTTTGTAGCTTCAAGAAACGTAAACACCAAGTTGCTACGCCGACTTGACTGCTGACTTTGTAAATTCCTTGCTCTTGGCTTGATACGGCACCGCTTGAGAGCCGACCCGACAAATTATTTGAAATCATCTTTCAGGCTGAGTTGAATAATTCGTCCGCTGACTCAGAAATATTGAATATTATGAAATTATTTCGAAAACGCCCCGTGTGTATATGGTATATCCCTTAACCAAAATACTGCTGACGACAGTATTGCTTTCTTAAGCAGGCTGAATTTTGGCAGCAGAATATCGGTGTTCGGTTTCTAAGGGAAGTGATTCCATCAATTTTTAAAATAAAATTGAAATTCCCAAAACTAGTTGACTGCAATCAATGCATGCCACTTAAGTCAAGGAAACCACAGAGCTCCAAATATTCGGAATTCGCCCTACAATACTGTTGAATTGGCTCGACAAACATTATCGTTCTAAGCCGGCTTCTGCAAATCAGACTTTTATTCGCAGAACATTGTATCCACTAGACCTATCTTACAGAGCTATATGATCACTCTGAATGATCTACTTTTGATCCAATATTTAGGTTAGGTTGAATTTGAGGGCTGGTGTGATGTCTGTAGCCGAAAGCAACTTATACCTTCTCACACGTAGGTAGGCCCATTGTGATGAATTGGATTTCTGTTGCTAATTTTGATTTCCGTCTCGCTTTGGTTGACATTTGGTCCTTGAGTAGGTCTCACGCATCCTGTTGCAACCGCGAAACTGAAACCAGTTATAAATGAATCAGCAGAAAGTGAAGCCCACATATCCACAGTATCTCTAGAGGTCGTCGTCAGTGAGGCACAGTTTTATTGCATGCGCCACCAGAAAATGATGGCCTGTTAGTAATTCATCAAGTGTAGAAAGTTCACCCCAGCCTTTCAAGAGAAGCTTACTTGCTCTGGATTTGATGAGGTACGGCCAAAATTGTCGTGAAATTTTACAGGTTAGATGATTCCTCCACCTTCCATTGGCTTTAGTTTCTATCGTTTGCTCCACTTGCATTCTTAGACTTCAGAGTGGAGATTTGATACTTTGATCTGCCAGTTAATTATCAAAGAAGAATCCTTTTCGAGCTAACTCGTCTGTAAGTTTGTTGCCTGACACTCCTTTGAGAACAGGAATCCAGTAGAGCTTAGTAGAGTTCTTCACGACAGCGCTTCATGAGCTTGGAAGACACTGCTGCAGTGTGGCAGGCAACCTGAGCATTTTAGTTTAGGGCCGATTCCTATTTCCATCTTTGATCCATCCGTGAAAATTGATATCGAGTCCTCTACCATTTAATTTCTGTAGAGAGGCTTGGCTGTATTTAAAAAAAGGAAGAATAAAATTTGTTGAAAATGCTGAAACTTTCACAAGAGATACTTAGACTGGTTCGTTCCTGACTAATCATATTCTAATGTGCCAGCCGCTCTCAAGACCATTTCAAGGGAAAATTTTCTGTAGTCTTGAGGGGCAACATGAGGCATAATAGTCTCGTTGGTTGAATTCATTTTCATTCCTTGGCGCCCGTTTTGGCTTTGCTTACAAAATAGGATTCTTCTTCCTTGTAAACAGCTAGAAACGATATAAATTATCTGGTAGTCGTCTAGGACATTTACAAGTTGTTTTGTTGATATCATTCAAGTAGTTAGGGAACCTGTCAATTGCTTTCCTGTTCTTCATTAAAAAAGAAATCATAGAGGATACTGAGTGGCATAAAAAATGCATTCAGCTACCTAAAAATGAGTGTTCTCGAGGAGAATCAAACAACTTCTCCAGGCTTGCAAATATCAGTCGACGACAGTGATTTTGGTATTCTAGTCGTTGCTTCAGGAGTGTCGACTTTTGACGTAGAGAACCCTTTTCTTGAAAACAATTTCACTCACAAATCAAAATACATGTATCTACAGCTCATATTCAAAAAACAAACCTCCTTCAGCATGGTTTATAGCTCTAATTCGTGACGAAGCATATGAGCAGGTCATGAAGTGGGATGCCCATATTTGAAATCATGGTTCATCTTCCAAGTTCTTGTGTAGAGTGTTTGATTTGTTTGACTAATCTTAGAATAATTACTAACTAACAGCCTGCCTAACACTTCACAAGGTTTTTACTTCATACTAACCCCACAATCGTCCCCAACAGTTTCTACTCAAATTCAATCGCAAACAATTTACATATATGTGAGTGTTAAAGTTTACAAACAAATTCCATCTCCCTCTTGCAAATCTGATAAACGAAAACCTGTCAAAAAAAAAAAAAAAAACCAAAAACAGCTCTCAATAATTGTAACAATTAGGAAATAATCGAACGAGAATTTCACGCTGCTTTGTCATCCGAAAAGGCAGCAGCAGCATCAGCCACGCCTGAACCGATGTTGTCACCTGAAGCATCATCTGTAATACGTTTTCCAAGTGACTTGGCTCGCATCCAGCAATTAAATGCGATAAGTGTCAGCAGCAGTAGTAGTGGAGGACGACTTGATGCCACTGCTGCAGCTGTTGACCGGGAACCTGTCTATGTGGAAACAGTCGAAGTGTATAGTGAGGCATCTCAAACTGGACCGTATATCCGGCAATCTCGTTCAATGTCTACAAACACACCACCGCTTATAGTTGGTGGTCGTAGAGTGTCTCCATCCACGCGAACAACTACTTCCACTAGTGACAATGTCCTGGACATTGAAATGACCCAAAGTCAATTGCCTGTGAAACCGCCAAGACGAAAATCTAGTCGCTCGACTACACCATCGGGTGTCCATGATGTGGAAGCTGTAACTGGATCTGGTTCTGGTTCTGGTCAGCCAGGAGGAAACCTTGTAAGTGATGGATGTGTGGCTTAAGAAAGACAGAGCATTTCGCAGCTGTGTGGATGATGATGTTATTTAACCTGTGTTGCTGTTACGCATGGTGTTGCTTTCCCTTGTTTTCCCCGGTGCTTTAGCTTGAGTGGTGGTGGATTATATACTCGTATGTGTGTGCTTGAGAAGGTACTCTCATTTACTGGAGAGGACATGCCATGCAATCCTGTTCCGTGTATGAAGGAATTTACGTAGGTATGTTTATTGTAGTTCAAGGAGGTACAAAGGGGTCAGCAGGAGCTGCAGCATTCTCAAGTTTTCGGAGGGAGAGTACTATTCTATTCTGCACCACCTCCGGGAACAATTTAACCTAAATTCTCTACCCGTACGTGTGTGTTTAATTTGTTTTCCTCTCTGTTTCTTTTTTACCCGCTTTTAAACCCTTATTGCATCCCTCTGTATTATATGACTTGTTATATCCTAAGAAGTGAGTATCTTGAACTAATAATGGAGAGAATGAAGGAACATTTCCACTCTATCTTTAATTTTTTATATATTTTTTTAATTTGTGTTGTTTTTGCTTGCCGGCTTAAGTGAAGAAATTCTTGCTGCGCTTTATTTTTATGCCAAGTTGTTTGATGGTCTTCTTTTAAATAGCAGTTGGGCAAGCCAGCAGCGGAACAAGAAATTTCATTGAATCTGTTTCATGTTTATCACGAAGCTCTACAAGGAGCGACGGAAAGGAAGAAAACGCAAATTATGAGAATTGTTAATAGAATCTAAGGATTGCTTGAACTAGTTTCTATTTATTTTATGTTTGCTTTTTCTTTTATTTTTTTTTTGTTTGGGAAGAACTTGCATTACTCAAGAAAAGAAAAAATAGTTACTAGTAAATATAATGATGTTTACAAATACGGCTTGTACACGCACTTAGAGAATACCTAACTGGTATTTTTTAAGGGAAAAACTAGAACAAGTTGCGTAAGGATGTGTCGAAGAAATGAATTTGAAGCGAAAATGTCACGAAATGAGGGATAAACTTTAAGAAGATGTAGTGTAGTAGTGAGAAAGTTTGTGATAATTTCCACCACAATATTGCGAATTCGATTGTCCCCAGAACTTTCCAAGTAAGTTCAGTTAGGGGTTCAGAGAGTTTGAAAATCTCTTCAAGTGTGTAGTGGTCTGGTGGAAGCAACGAAATGTTGAAGAAAGACAATGGCTTCAGAAACACGTATTATCAAGTGGATTTCAAGTGGAAAGTTTCTTGCTGACACAATCAAATGTTTCAAGTTTGATGAACTGTACTCAGAACATGGATAATTTGAGGGGAAAACTAGGTATTTCTGGGATTTTCTGGGACCACAATATGAATAGAGTTTTTCTCATTAAGAGAAGTGTTTTGGTAGTAGGTGTTTGAGGAAATCAGGATCACATTTGACTATGGTAGTCTAGATAACCTGAGCAATGACAATTCTGATGATTGTGAGATTGTGAGATGATTTTTAGTTTCGAGTTCATTTGGAAGAGAATTAGTTTTAGTACCAATTTATCTATCACTTGCACCACTAAATTCAAGAGAGTGCGTTGAATTATTTAAAAATACCTTTCAGTTGTGTCGCCTGATTTCCTAGGGCAATCTGGCCACACAAATAGTCACATGAGCTTAGCGTAGTAACCTACCTTAGTGGCTTAATTCTACGGTATGTCATCACACATGGGATTTAAATTGCGTTTAATCAGACCTTGTCAATCCCATTTCAAATCATGTGTAGACACGAACTCCCCATTTAGTGAATAATGCCGCCTATCTAAAACCTTCGCTGGTCTAGGAATCATCTTCTACTTCTACTGACAAGTCGGAAGACCGTCTCTGCGATTTAGTTTTGAACCATAACCACCATGTTTGAAAGTTTATTTATTCAAGAATGAAAGTTTCTTAACAATTTGTATAATTTTCTTCGAAGCTTTAATGGCTTTTCTGCAGAAGGTTGTTTTTCAAAAGTTTAAACTAAACTGATTCATTTATTTTAAATTTAAAATAATTTTTTCTGCTTTTAAAATTTACAATATTTTTAAGATCAGCAGGTAATTCATTTAATACTGTGGGGACGCTATATTTGAGCTGCCTATTACCAGAGTTATTGTAGTTACAGGGCACTTGTAACATACCCGTAGCACGTCTTCTGGTGTTGATTTCATGTTCATTGGCCTTTGAAAGTGGACGTCACCATAGTATTCCAGTAGCAAAGTCATCTTGAAGATATTTTGCACCTCAAGTACCTTAAATCTTCTTTTGTCAGAAACATTTCCGCAGTTTATTAGCCTCAACGCAGAATTTTCGAGTTTTTGCAGCTTCTCGATGTGTTTTGGAGGCGTTAGCCCAGGCCAGTATTCCATGCCTTAATTTGGATTCAATCAAGGCGTAGTATACCAGCTCCAAAATTTGAAGTGTTGGGTGATTTCTTAGATGCGCTAATGCAAATGAAGCCTTCCTTAAATCAGAGCGTATCTTGTTAATTTGCTTGTTCCAAATGAAATGGCTATCAATGATGACTCCTAGGTATTTATAGCTTCTTATGACGTCAATTAGGTGTTTGCTTGATCTAGTGCAGGCATCATTTTGAAAAAATACTCGCTCCTGCGTAGCTTTATTATGTGGACTTCGGATGTGCATCATCTTTGTTTTCGCCTCGTTGATTACTAAGCCATTGTCGTGACACCATTTGACTGCATTATTAAACTCTGCCTGCATTAGTCTTGTTGCCGTCTCCAGAGACCTGTGGCGCACAACTATCGCGGTGTCATCTGCGTAAGCAAATGGAATGCTATTTTTAAAAGTGCGAAGAAGTTCATTTGTGTACAAAATGAAAAGAATTGGACCTAGTTTTGACCCTTGAGGAACTCCATATTGTACATGTTGCTTTTCACTGTAAACGTCCTTGATTTTTACACAAAAGGCCCTGGTGAGAAGGTAATCCCTTAGCCAGTCCGCCATCACTCCTCGTATACCAATCCGTTCAAGTGCTTCTAGTAACATTGCATGGTTTAGTATATGAAATGCTTCACTAAAATCCATAAACATGACCAAAATATGATGACTTTTATTTAAGGATTCATTGACGCAATTCGCAAACTCTCCAAGCAATTGTCCAGTGCTTTTTTGCTTCTGAAAACCATACCGACTTTGGTGGATAAGGGAGTGGTTCTCAATAAAGCTAATTAGTCTACTTCTAATTACATCTTCTAAACACTTTTCCATGACTGGCAGTATGGATATCGGTCTATAATTGCCGATTTGACTTTTAACACCTCCTTTGACCTATTTAGTCTAACCACAGCAGTTTCAAGTTTTTTCGCTCGCTCCCACTAGGGGCCTACTTGAACAAAAGTCAAGCTGGTATCGAAGTTCGGGGGTTCCTGACTCCCATCCTTTGAAAATAAAGCTTCTGTTCAAGTTCTTCGTAAGAGTCTTACAAGTCTTACAACTGGCCGGAGTCTTACGGAATGTAACTTGAACGATTGAGAATCATTGGATGTAAATCTGACCATTTTCTGCAATCAGTAAACTTGGAGCATGCTTCCGTGCAGCCTGTGATGATGATGACCAATACAGTCAAAATTTTTCTAAATGTCTTATCCGTCTATGCACAGATGCCCATTCCAAATATTGTGCGGCCGTCGTGCTAGTTAGATGCATAGGTTTACGTTGCTGACTATGTATGCATAGATTTTCAGCTTTGAGTCCTAGTCAAGACCGGTAACTTGGTCTTTAATTATTGTAGATCCCGACCACTTAAAGAAAAATACTCTTTTGGATAATTGAGACAATTAAAATTTTGTGGCTGAATTTCGTTCATACAGCGCTCAATTTGCGCCTATTGTGGCGTCCTCCATCCTTGAGATGCGAATCCTTTCCTGGCCAGTTCGTCTGCTTTTTCGTTGCCAAACCAGTTCTAATTTTATTTCAGAGGCGTTAATTGGAAGTAGGGCTGCTCTGCTGTCGGGAGAAAAAAAATACAAAAGAAGTAAGGCCAATTACTGGCGGGCAATTCTGATCACTAAAAGGGAAATGACACGACCAGGAAGTGACTCATGCAGTAATTAAATTGTTTTGTTGTTGCTACCAATGATGTCTGGGTGTAACCTAGATCGTCAATTGATCTGATATAACAACATGCTCCGAAGGTTGCCATTACGCACGTAGTGGTTCATGCCACGCTGCGTTGGATCTCAAGAGTTTTTGGATGAATAATTTCTCCAAAAACCACAACCGGACCTATGGGTTTCGTCATGGGTTTCGAATCACTAAAGTTATCTCGACAGCAGAAGAAAAGGACGTCTTTAGTTGGTTCCCAAATTAGTCCCCACGTCTCGTTGGTTAATAGACAGCGTCTTCTTTCGAGGTTCCTCTGGAATATTTGCGAGTATTGCTGGGTTATTAGTACAAAATTGGACACATGTGCAAGCCTCTCAATCAGTTGATCAGATAAGATGTCATCGGCATATACTTCTTCGGTGTTGACCTGAGCTACTCTTGGAGTTTTAATGTTGTTCTCCTCAGATAGCTGTGTCAGACATCTTGTGGCTAAATATGGTGCTGACTATACATAAATGACTATTTTATCCTACGTTTGAATGGAAGTTGGACCACGAATCGACCATCCTTGTACTTTCTAACGCTGTCTTGGAAGTGGGTTTCACATTCTATTTCGTCTTGCGACGTCAGACTCGAAGAGAATATGTCATGTTCTAGCATCCAGAATTTCTCGATTTGCTTCTCTAAGGAGCTGGTTGTATACTTGGAGGCACTTCCCGCTACTACTATCATAAGAACTTATTATGCAGTGTGGGTAATGAAGAGCCAATCTTTGTTTGTTCCGGAAATATGTGCTTTAGGTATAACTCCGCTCCCAGCAACAAATCAATCCTTTGGGGTCGGCGGAACTAAGATCAGCCAATGGCGTATGTTATGGTAGGTTCTATCCATCGCCTGGACTATTTTTATCAAGCAACCCCAATGGTAATTTGGAAGCAAGTAGCACGAGACTATAGCCTTACAGTCGTGCTGTATTTTGCTCTTGTTTGAGTGACACCAATCCCAACGATGGGAAAATTAAGTCCTGGCCTTGGTAGTCCGAGTTGCTGGCAAATATTCTCGGAGATAAAATGTAGTTGAGACCCCGAATCTGGAATTGTACTGCATGGCCTGTCACCTGTCCCTTTGGTGAAGTGTTAGCTTTAAGGGCACTTCTAGATGAAGCATCGTGTGACGAGTATTGCAACTCTTGCAAGCTTGGGCCATGCAGTTACCGCTCCTGTTTCCCCTTTAAAGAGTTAAAAAACAATTCCAGTTGTTTCACTGGCATCGTGGGTTAGCTCATTCTGGGTGAACTGCCTACAGTTAGTAATTGTATAACAAAATACACATTGGTGGGAAGTTGATGTCAGCAGGCTCGCTTTGATCCTCTCCAACATCTGACATCATGAAGTCAGAAACTCATAAAAGTCGGATAGCGTTTGGAGTTCCTTTCTAAACTTGAGTGACTTTGAAGCATTAAGTGTAATACTAGCGGATCCCAGTTGCTGTTGTCGATCCTGAGGTTCGATATATGTTAACTAGCTGCATGCATTCCCTTGTTGTGTCAAACAGTCGTATTACTGCTCCGCTGCCACAGGTCGTTTATTTTCATATCGGTCTATAAGCATATCCCTGGCTGCTTGGATCCCGGAGGTAATGTGTCTCGCTTCTTTTCAAATGAAATAATATTAGTTGACCGTCATATCCTAATGAATTTCGAGTACCGCCAAAGTTGCAATATTGTCAACTTTTTTATTTGGTTTAAGCTGTTTTTTAGTTATTAAAAAAAATTCGAATTCTATGCCATAACATATGCGACGTTGCTCCGCCCTGCTGGGACAATATGTTCCTCAGTCCCAATTCATCCAATTGAGGAATGAAAAATTCACTGATCATTGCTTTGTAGGTCATCCAAAGTGACCGCTTAAAAAAAAAAATGGGCCAATGGCTCCTCCAGTGTAAACAGCACAATATACAGTGACTTTGGTTGTAATGGCTCTTTGTGCATCACGAATTAAGGAGCACTTCGTCCAACGTTTCTCCAATTTTGTGATAGCCTCCAAGTAATACGATTTCTCGAATCGCTCAAAATAGGTGTTTGTTTCATCGATGACCTATTTTTTCGACCCAAATCTCTTACCGCCGAACCATTGCCTCATGCTTGGAAAGAGAAAATAGTCGCGGGGGCCTAAATCTGTAGAATATGCTTGATGAGGGAGCAATTCCTAACCTTATTCATGCAATTTTGTGCGCCGGCGCGTTGTCCTGGTGGAAAAGAACTTTTTTTCTCGCCAAATGCGATCGTTTTTGCTTCAAACCGGCGTCGAATCGATGCAACAGCTTTTCACAATAGGGCGGCGCTTTACCCTTTTCAAGGCAATCGATGTGAATGACACTGCGCGCACCCCAAAAAACTGTCGCCATGAACTCGTTCGCAGACAGATGCATCTTGGTCTTCTTCGGCTTCGATTCGCCAGGTGAAGTCCACTCTCTCGACTGTTCCTTGATCTCTGGTGTGTTGCGATGAATCCATGTTTCGTCCACGGTTATGAAACGATGATTGAACATCGCCAAACACTCCTTCAAAGTTGTCAAACGATTGCGATTATTGCCAATTATATTAGCAAAAGCGACACCCATCTTTAGCTTTTTCATATCCAAATATTTTTTGAAAATTGAAATCACTGATCCATGTGATAAGCTTATAGCCTCTTCAAATTCACACACCTTCACTCGCCGATCGTCCAATATCATACTGCAGATTGAACACTTCTGGTGTGGTGACTTCTGTAGTGGTGACATCAATGTACTGGTCCTCGAACATTCATCGTCATTTGTGCTAGTACTACCGCACAGAAATTGAATAAACCAGTGTGGTGGATGGTTCCAATCGATGGTTAATACTCCCCGTAATACTTTTTAACCTTTTGTTTGGTTTGTGCGATGGTTTTTTTTTCGCAAAAAATTGTGCTTAATGAGCACGCGAAATTCAATTTTTACTTGACAGATCTGCTTAAAAATGTGGGTGCTACTTGACAAGCAAAATGTTAGATTTGAGGTGGCCAAATGCACCCTCATACTTGCGGATTTTCAGTGCTCCAAAGCCGAAAATTTTATTTGTTCACGTATCCATACAGGTAGAAATGGGCTTCGTCACTCATGATTATTTTTGACGCAAAATCGTCCACATTGTTCTTAAAATTCAAGAGGACTTAAGCGTAGGTTAGACGCAATTCACAGTCAATACCCATCAGCTGATGAACTGCGCTTTGTAAAGAAACATCTTCAAGTCTTTCAACATAATGTGCCGCAGAACCGTGCTTGGAATGGGCAATTGTGTAGCACACCGTCGGGTTGACGTATCCTCTACGACATCTTCACCTACGATATTCTCTGCCGCTGTCGGTAGTAATAGTAATAACTAATCACAAGGAAAATAAGTGGACGCAACTACGGATTTGTGCCATTCCCCGTTCATTTCGTAGGTTATGTCAACAGCTACTAAGTCTTTGTTTCAAAATTGCCCAAGTTTAGATGAAGAAAGTGAGTTCGGCACATAAAGACAAGATCGGTCTTTCCGATCGCTCATCATAGTAGTCTGAAACTCCTTGAACATCTGAAACTAAAGATGCGTTTATTACACACTCAAGGTTCCTGTATAGATATTATGTGAGATTTTCTATTCACACAGAAAGCCTCCTACCTAGGGATGCATTCCAAGTAGCAGACTTGGAATGTTGAAGGATGATCTGATTACACAAAATAGATGATTACTGGGGTGTCTTCTCTTATCTGAATTAATTTGGAAACAAAGTGAAAATTGATGCTTATAAGGTGTGCAGGTATGAACGTGAGTCATGCCTAGAATTAATGGTCTCGACAGAAGCTTTGTCTAAGCCCACAACAAAAGAAGAACCGTCCTTGTTTTCCCAATTCTTTCTCTCCCTGTGAGAGTAGGTTTTCCACTTTTCAGTATCGAGTTCAGAGTTCTGGATATATAGACGCATCAGAGTTGCCCTGGAATACAGAAGATGGCGAGCGTCAGTTTGGGTTGTCTGAAAACCTCGAAAATCTTAATTTCCAAAGATGGGACTGACTTGTTCCATGTGTTCCATTTTCCACATCGTAGCCCTTTGCTTGAATGCAAACATTCTCTGCTTTGTCTAGCTCCCACAGTTGATCGACACAGTGTTTGCACTCAGCGTCTTTCAGACTGTTGTCATTGCCAGCCTTCCCAATTCGAAGCGCCAGAGAGAAGCCAGCAGTCAAAAAAAAGAAAACAAAAACACACGGGAAAATTGCAAAAGTGTTTACAATTTTTGTTTGAGTTGATAAATCAATGCTTGCTATTTACTTTTAAAAGATTATTTCATGTACTCGTAAATGTCGACCACGACTATGTTTTAAGTGGTCCATACGGAGAGTCCAATTTTGAATCACTTTTTCGAGCTGGTATCTCGCTAATAATACGTGTAAAGTTGTATTCGCAGACAAGACCGGTACAGATGAGTGATTTGACATATCCCCATAGAAAATCGTCTAAAGGCGTCAAATCGCACGATTCCGGTCAATTCACCGCTCCAAAACGAGAGATAAATTACTCATCGAACTCATTTCTCAATTGGTCCATCGATTCGCGTGCTGTGTGGCATGTTGCTGGAACCACATGTCGACCAGATTCAGTTCGGGCATTATGGGCCAAAAAAAGTTCGAAATCATTGAACGATAGTTGGCGCCATTGACGATAATGTTGTTCTCACGTTCATCTTTGAAAAAATACGATCCAATGAATCCGCCAGACCATAAACTGCACCAAGCATTGAATTTTTCTGGGTGCATTGGACGCTCTTGTATTGCCTGAGGTCACTCATCAGACCAAATATGGCAGTTTTGCTTACTAACATGCATATTCAACCAGAAATGAGCTTCATCGCTGAGGACAATTTTTTGATAAAAAAGCGGATCTTCCTCCAGCTTCTCTAAGGCCCACTCACCGAAAATTCGACGCTGTGGCAGGTCGTTCGGCTTCAGTTCTTGCACGAGCTGTATTTTGTAAGGTTTCAGACAAAGATCTTTGCATAAAATCTTCCACTTAGTCGTGTAACACTCCGCGGCGAATGGGCAAATCACGGTTACCATTAACACTGGCGGATACAGCAGCAATATTTTCCTCTGTACTTACTCTACGCATACGGGTAAGTGATGTCAAATAGCATGAAATTGGTGAGAAATTTGGTCACTATGGATTGCGTCGATGATGACGACCTTACGGTCGAAGTGCGCGATAAATATTTTTCACAGATCACGAAATTCGACAATAAAATTCAATAATTTGTAAGTGTTGTTCGGGTGTAAGTCGTTCCATGATGAAATGATTGACTTTGACACATGTCCGAATCACGCGTAAGCTATTAAAAATATTGTAGAACACTGAAGAAACAGCCAAAAAAAAATCACCCTTTAGATGCGCCAATCTCGTACACTTTGGCGCTTCGGGGTTTACTTGGTGGTAGCTTTCCCAGCGACATCCAAGTTCCGTCCATCAGAACTGCAACTTGTGCTGGTTGCAGCACTGGACAGCCACCACCAGAGTTGTTTCTCTGTTTGCAGTTCTTTGCTAGACTGGAGCGACTTTAAAGCATTAAGCGTAATACTAGCAGATCCCACTTGCTAGCATGTATCCCGAGGTTCGATATAACTAGCCGCATGGATTCCCTTGTTGTGTCAAACATTCGTATTACTGCTCCAACTGTGTAGTTGGTTATGCAGTTGGTTATGGTGTAAAACAGTCGTTTATTTTCATATCGGTCTTTTAGCATATCCTAGGCTGCTTGGTAATTGTGGCCCGTGGTAGAGAAAAACTGTAGGAGCTTGCTGGATTCCCCATTTAGGTTAGCCTTTACATATAGCGGGGATTTCGCCGCATTAATTGACGTCCGTCGACCAGAACTACGACCTTTGCTGGTTGTAACGCTGACAAAACGTCGATGGGTTTTATCGCTTCATGCGATTTCCGCTATTGCGTGTACCACCTGAAGTATAATCCTTCGCGATCACCTCCATATTTTAACAGTTCTTCCTCTAGTTTGAACGTCTATGGTGCTTAGTTCGACGTCTCACCTGGGTTATTTTCAGAACCTTAGGATCTTTGACTCTTAAGCCTTCCTGCCACGACAAGGCAGCCAAAGAAAAGAAGGGTTCACCGGTGAAATCTTTGAAGTTGTTAAGCTTCTTGATTCCTATAAGGAAGTTCAAGTTAATAAATGTTTTCATGTTTTCTCAAAAGTGTTGCTCTAAATTTGTTTGGAAGATTAAATGCTCAAAAAGTTTGTTGCCAAACAAAAGCTGAAAAAGGTCTATGGGTGTTGGACTTTCAATGTCGTGATGAATTCAGCAACCCCATAATCATAAGTGATGCATCACGATTGCAGTTACGAGTCACTTTCAGAGGATTAAGCCTTGGAAATTGTTGCTGAATTTCTGAAAGAGTAATATTGTCATCCGAATCGAACAATAATAGCAAGATCCAGTTCCTCGGGCTGTAAATTAAAGCCAGACCCAGATGAAGTCACTAAAGAATTATCAGAATCAGGTCCATGGACGCCTCAAAAATTCATTCAAATCCATGCCAACCAAGTTCAAATCTGTTTCATTATAAGGTAACCGAAATACAGTATATACAAAAATAAATAAATAAAAATCGTAGCACTTACCTTTCTCCTAAATTTATGGTTTTTCGACAAAATTCTTATACTCAAAATTTTTAACTGTAGTAGTAACTAAATTACAAATTTTTTGTAATAACCATTTGAGCCATGTAGAAAATATTTTGAACCGGAAAGATTTAATATACAGTAGGACATTCCTAGGGGTAAAGTTTAGGCTTTCCTTACAAAATTATTCTAAAATCCAGTTTTAAGACAAAATCTTTCAAATATATAGCGTTTTCCAATAAGGACATGACAACTTTTTTTTAAAATAAAACGCAAACCATTTGAGATATTTCAAAAACTTTATTTTCGGCTTGAAGTACAATCAAAACATTTATGAATGGAACTCGACTTTGTTCATATAGCCACCGCGGGCACGTTTGCAGCGGTCGATTCGTTGGACCCAATTTTCAACGACTCGGTCACACAATGTTGGCTCTGAGCTCTTCCAACGTCGTCGGGGTGTTGGCAAAAACTAATGACTTAACGTAGCCCCACAGAAAATAGTCAAGCGGCGTTAAATCGCACGAACGAGGCGGCCAATCGATTGAAGCGTGTGCTGTGTGGCTTGTGGCATCATCCTGTTGAAACCACATGTCGTCCAAGTCCATATCTTCCAATTCGGCCCAAAAATAATCGATGATCATGGCGCGATAACGCTGACTATTCACAGTAACGTGATGATCGTTATCGTCGACGAAAAAAATTGGCCCAATAATGCCGCCGGTATGCAAACCGCACCAATGAGTTATTTTTTGTCGATGAAGTGGTGATTCATGAAGCGCACGTGGATTTTCACCCGACCAATAACGCATATTTTGCTTATTGACGAACCCATTGAGCCAAAAATGAGCTTCGCCACTGAAGATGATTTTGCGATGAAATTCATTATCTTGGCGCATCTTCTCCAGAACCCAATTGGAGAATGTACGTCGCTTCAAATGGTCCATCGGCTTCAATTCTTAAGTCAGCTTGATCTTGTATGGGTGTACACCAAGATCCTTACGCAAAATACGCCATAATGTGGTCTGAGCGATGCCCAATTCTTGAGAACGCCGTGGAATTGACTGATTTGGATCGTTTGCTACGGACGCCTGAACGGCAGTGATATTTTCGACACTTCGACCAACCCACAGTAACATCACACAACCAATATGTTGACTCAAATTTTTGCACTAAACTTGTTATTGGCAGTCTACTAGGGTGAGAATTACGACCGAAAACTGGAGTTAACGCTCTTAAAGTTGCAGTCACCGACTCCGAATTTCGATAGAAAATTTTTATAATTTGCAGACGTTGCTCGTTCGTGTACTTTAAAATGATGAAAATGTTGAGTTTGCTGAATAAATTGGCAGTGACAGTTTGATGATTAGTGAAAGAGTGCGTTCACAAATTAAATTCAAAGTTGTCAAGTCCCTATTGGAAAACTCTATACAAGCGATTCATCGAACAAGGATCATTCGTCTAGAAGAGAATCAACACTGGGCCTGGGGCTGTACTGAGTAGATTTCGATGAAATAAAATGCAAATCACTACCCAAAGACTGTCCTTAGTGAGAGAAAAAAAAAAAAAAAAAACTCTTTACCATTCTGTTGCTGGAAATATTTTAGTTATTTCAATTGATAGGCAGGATTTATCTTGTTGCAAAGTCGTTTCCGGTTATCTAGCTCCATATTCACTTAAGAAAAAAACAATAAGACCAGTAGTCGAAATTTTATTTAATTGATTCAATACTTTCAGAGAATCTCCCGAACATACAGACATTCACACCATCGATTTAAAATAAAAGTAAGAGTTTAACAAAAAAGAAAACAAAGAATAAATTTTGCGATGCTTCCTGCAAAATTTTGTTGCATTTCGTCTTTCCATATTTTTTTTGTTTTTATTTTTATTTTGCAAATAACACGCGTGTATCTAGGCAGACTATTTACATAATGTATATTTCGAGTTGATTAGTTGTAAAGTTGTTCTATATTACATATTTTATAGTTACTGTTGAAAATTGTTCGTTTTGAAAAAATAAAAAAAAACATGCTTTCGTCATTCTATTTAAAAAAAAATCAATAAGTTGAGCAAGCAAACAAAAAAAAAATGCAAGATCTACATAAATCAGTTATAGCAGCTTAAGAGTTACAACCACATTTAGATACAAATTGTCATATTCTTATTTCTGATATCACAAACTAAAGTCACGCAGGTGTACGAGTACTCGTAGCTCTGGTCATTTTGCAGCCCATCTTCAAGGCTTAGTAAGACATAAGGGCACACTTTCGAGAGATAGATCGAAGGTGTACAAACATACCTTAGTGACTGTAGTTTGTGGTAAGAGACATGTGTCATACATTTTTTTTACCAATAAACGCTTTAACTCATGTTTTTATGCTTTTTTTTTAATTTCAATTCAATTTAGCACATCTACTTACCCAGAGTACGTTTATACGTATAAGTAAAAATTGAGAAAGATTCAAAAATCACATTAAAACCACAAATCATTGTACAATCAACACTTTGTCTGTCTGTCACTTTGTCACACATAAACGTACTCGCAACAATTTTTTATTTTTTTTTTTTTGAATTTTTCAGTTTCTCAAAACCTTTTTCTTTTTTTTGTTTCCTTTCATTTCAGTTAATCATTTCCATTTTTCATTGCATATTCATCACACCAATTAAAAAAAAAAAACAAATATTGTATCCTTAAAAAAAGAACAATTAAATTTTTTGCAATTGAAACAAAAAAAAATAATTTGATGAAAATATCGGTTCTACTCTTTTCCGTTATTTAATTTCCCATTTTCCCCGCTGCTGGTTGGATTATTTTGTAGCCGGTGAGTATGAGAGTTGAAGTTGTTGTCCTACTTTTCTTTTCTTTTTTTTGTAAATTTTTCCTTGCTTTCTGCAGTTGTTTTTTTGTTGAAAGGAATAAATTTTTAATGATGTTTTGTTGTTTTTCTTTTTGCCATCGGCAGGGTGAGAAAAAACGTGAAACTGGCGGTCCAAATGAAATAGTCGCATGCACCAATTGTGGTGGAGGCAGTAGTCCATGTACACATTCAGCAAACAACGGATGTGCAACTGAGGTGAATATGGTGATTTTATTTAATTTAATTTCAACTGCTACTTTAAGAGTCTATCTGTGAAAGTTTCAAATTTAGAATTTGCTTACAAGATTAGTGTTTCGGTTTTCTATGATGGACGATGGTACTCGGCACCATGACAGGTGTTTGAAACACTTTTTTATTGGAGAAAATTTGGAAAACATTTCAACGAAAATAGCTTCAGTGTACGTGACATCATCTTGCCGAAATTGCTACACTTTTGGTAACATTTTCCGACAAGAGTGATAGAAGCACTTCTCGTGTTCTGCAAAGTCTATAGGGACTAAGGACTAACACATCTTCTTGTTCGTCTGACATGGAAATGGAAATCACTGATACCTTACTAGGTCGCTGGTGAAAGCACACGCTTTATATTTTATTTAAAAAAAAAAACAGCAACAACACCACTAACAAGAAAATTACGTGCACAACGAATTTTGTATGCTAATTCGATGCCTTACGAGGCGACACATTGAAAACTTTCCACTCTTTTTCTACCTATGTACGAGTATGTATCTCTCATCAAGTTCCTCGTAGTCGTATCCGATGAATACGACGCGACGCTCAGCGGAAGCAAAGGATGCGAAAAATTCAAAGGTGTGCACTCATTTCCCCGGTGAAGGGGCTATTTTTACGATACCACCCTGGGATTTACCTTTTGCTTTTCCTGTGGCTGGATAATGCGGTTAAAGGTGATTTTAAAGTCGGTATTTATTTTAATGGTCGGTTAACTGTATTAAAGATAGATAGATGTCTGTGCGTGAGGATAACGAAGAGTACTTAAGAGTAATAAAACTGCTGACGTACACTTTGATGGGTTTTGTTGGGTTTACTTGAGGTGACTTGAGGTGGAAGACGGTTTTAAAAAAAGCTATTATGTTTTAGTGTTATGTGATAAGCATCGATTGTAGATAACTTGATTTTAACTGGACTCTCACACCTTTATTCTTCGATAATTGAGCTGCTCATCATGATGGATACATACCATTTGAGGAACTGTTATATAAGTATAAGGACCTGTAGTTCAGTCAACGCCGGAAAATATGTTTCGCTAAACAGAAATTCCAAGAATATGATAGTGACCCATATTGAGTAGTTGGGACAGGTGTTTCTATCATAATGGCTAAGCAACCTTTAATGGAAAAGCCATCCGATATTGTATAAAGTGAAATAAAGCTTTAACGGCCGATTGCCAGTGTCCTTAGTCTGACATGCATAAGCAGATTTCGGTGAATCATGGGCCAAGAGATTGATTTAGATAAAGTTGGCTGGTACGGCGACATCGGTTTATATTTGGAGCTCAGGGCATTTAAGGATTCATCAGCTGGATGACGAAGAAGTTCCAAGCAAACCAACGCCAACACTACTGGGTTTCGCCGTTGATCTTACTATTCACATCACACTTCCTGGATGACAGTGATATGCTATATGCGTGGTAGCAGTCAAGGGCATCTGCTAATTGTTCGGCTGCATGTGGACTGTTAAAGATCCGCAGGTCGTTGTCCTTTAAACGTTTGCCGAGATCATCAACAGTGAATCTGTTATTATTCGAGACTATTAGTTGGTTCGTCACATCTTTTTATTCTCTTTCATATAGGGTTGTGAACCCGCTGTATTATACTATTGATCGACCAATGCCCATTTGCATTCCTGTGTGAGTAAAGTCTGGGAGGTAAGGCAATCCCTACGCTACGAACCACTGATTGTTGCGCTCCTCACCTAATCCAAGTTATAGGGCAGACAGTAGTTTCCCAATCAATCGCCGCGCAGATACCCATGATGATTTGCCCAACAGTAATTACTATAAGCTCCAAATTTGTCAGCTTAATTTCTCTGTCATGGCCGCTATGCAATATCAAATTTCGGGCGCCTCCATGGTATGATTCATCAACAGTTGTATCACCCCGAAACTATTGTTGTGGATTTCACCACAATTTTATTACTCTTTCGCATAGGCTTGTTGGGCCTGAGCGACGTAGTTTTTGTGGAGTAAAACCGGCATTTATGGATCATTGGCTACGTTACATTAGATTAGTCGGTTGATCTAGTATCTGGAGCCGAAGTCACCCTATACCTTATCGCGCTTAGATCTGAGGAGACCCATTGTAATGCCAGAGCGGGGGAATTGGGAGGTAATGAAATAAGAAATGCGGTTCCTAGTTTTGGTTTCCGCTTTCCGTCTCACGTTGATTGTCGTATGGCCCTTGAGCAGGCCTTAGCCATCTTGTTGCATCCGCGAATTTGAAAAGTTCGTGGGGGTAGCAGCTTCCTAAGGTTTTTTGTCTCAAATTACTGAAAGTGGAGGCTATTTTCTCGAGAGCACACGTCCGCACAGACTCTGAAGAGTTCGTCGTCGGTAAGGCACAGCTTTAATTCGTGCGCCCCCAGAAGATTATGGTCTGTGAGTAATCCAACAAGCGTAGACAGTTCAAGGGGTACTTTTCAATGGGCCCTTACTTGTTCTGGATTTGCTGAGCTCCGGCCATAAATGTCTTGAAAACTTACAGGTTAGAAGGTTTATCCACCTTTCATTGGCTTTGATCTGCCTGTACCCTTTCAAAGAAGAATCATTTTCGAGCTAACTCGTCTGCATGTTCGTTGCCTGCCACTCCTTTGTGGTCAGAGACCCAACAGAGCTTAACCTCATGCTGAACTCAAAGAGATCTAAGCTGTTCATTACAGCGCTTTACAAGCTTTGATTTAATATCGGCTGGCACTGGGGCTTTGATGGCAGCCTGGCTGTGCTTCTGCTACGTCCAATATCACACACCGTCAAGCGATGTGAGCGGACGTCCTCTAAATTATCGTGATTCGTTCCTAAGCCGTACAACTCGCTTATCGAATGCCCTGCCTAGCTCTTTATTTCCTAGTCATTATAACATTCAAACATTTAAAACCAACGTCCATCGGTACCTCTCTTTCTATCATCCCTGATTTTTCTTCGCCCGCGCTGTGTGCAGGCATTTTAAGGGCACTCAAATCCCTTGAGCGAGCACCAATTATAAAAAAAAAAATCTCGTCGCCGTCGAATCTAAGTTTGATTCATCTGTGAAGATGGATATCGAGTCTTCTACCAGTTGGTTGCAATCTCATGCCAGTCTGCTTGGGGAAATACAGGCGAATGCAGGTTTAGTTTCCACCTATTAAGCTGACTCAACCTTAAGGGACTTTCGCTGCCGATTCTTGCATGTAGATGAGATGCACTCCTCTGTGCGTTTGTCATCAACTTAGGTCGCTAGTTTTATTTATGGATTGAAACTGCACTGAGCTACCGCAGGTTAAAATGGGTCTGACGATAGATAGTCTTGGGGTTTGGTCCCCATTTTCCCCCAAATATATGATTGCAGGGGTACACGGTGGTCTTTGCTTTCCCTATATAACGATACCTTAACATTTAGCACTGTTGGCACTCGGAGGGTTATCTCATCTAGGAAGAGGACGAGCTTGTCCCATTCACCGAAAAGCTTGGCCCATTCAGGTGATACCATTCCTCCTTGAGGGGTGCCTTTTACGGTAGTAACCCTAGATTTATTTATTTATTGATGTTCCTGTTGCAGAGTAAACAGATTATCAGGTTCGTTAACTCCGGCATTTCCTATGTTTCTATATACAGCAGGAACGTTGACATTATTGAAGCCTCCCTCAAGGAAGAAAGCTAATGTGTAGTCTTTGTCGTATAGTAGAGGCTTTTTTCAATCGTGCTGACAAGCTCATACAGGGTTTCTGAAGCATGGTTGGTAGAATTCCATATAGCCCCCTTGGGATATTTAAGCGGAAAATGAATCTATAGCCCAGCTTATTTTGTTTTCCTCTAGTATCCCCTCTTAGATTTCGTGTTGGCTAGGGGAATATGTGTCAATATCTGTTACTGATGCTGGAGAAATATGCATTCAGTAAAGTGAGTTTCTAGCAAGAGTTCTAAAGCCTCAGTGCTGGATTTCATGTAACTACTATTTTTTAGATCTCCAGCTACTGTAGGTTCCTTAGGTATGACTTTTCTTAATCTGGCAGGCTCTGTAGTGCCTCAATCCAACCAACATCAAAACGAAACTGGATTCTACTCTGGGGAGTTTGCTCCTTCGTTTACAGCAATAAAATATTGGGTGGCAGAGTTTCAGCGAGGCCGTACGAGTTGCCAAAACGAATATCACAGTGGTCGACCAAATGAAATGAGTTCACCAGAAATGTTGAAAAAAATCCACAATATGGTATTGGATGACCGTCGGCATTTCTAAAAGCGCTGTACATCGTATATTGACTGAAAAATTTGACATGAGAAAGCTGTGCGCAATATGAGTGCCGCTATTACTCAAAATGGAATAAAAACAGCGTTATGGGGATATTTCAATCGAGTGTTTTGGTGAAGTTTCACAGCAATAAATCCGAGTTTTTTCGTGGATTCATAGCCACGGATGAAACATGAGTCCATCACTTCACACCCGAGACGAAGGAACAGAGGAGAGTTGGTTCCAAACAATTCCAGTTCCATCTGTAGGTAAGGAATGCTCGTGGGATAGTGTTCATTGATTATCTTCAGAAAGGAAAAACAAATCAACTTATTGCAGCCTTTGAAAAAAAAAAACGTTTCATCAAAACAATGCACCAGTTCACTCATCCGTCATCGCGAAGGTCAAAATCAAGGAGTTAAAGTTCGAATTGTTTCCTCATGTACCCTATTCACCAGATTTAGCCCCTCGGATTGTTTTCTATTTCCGAATTTGAAAAAATGGTTGGGTGGAGTCTGAGGTTGATGACTATTTTAAGGAGTTCGACGATTTTCACTATAAACAGGGTATCAAAGCTATTGAACACCGCTGGGAAAAGTGTATTGAACTAAAAGGAGACTACGTAGAGAAATAAATATATTTTTCCCCAATTTGTTTGTGTTTTCTTTATTAGGTCGGGTACTTTTGGGACTACCCTCGTATATTACAGCCGATCAGGTCAACGAGATGCATATGCACAGACAGCTTCTCGTAAGTTTTCGTTTAATCTTACAGCCAGAGGTGCACTTGTCACTCAGATGGATTGGTACTAATACCTTTCCCAATATTGGAGTCTACCCAGGCAAACTATTTCAAGTATACAAGCGTAAGGGCTCAGCCACGGTTATTCACGTTAGTTCACTGGGATATAGTTATCCAGTAGGAGGTTATGATATGATTCTTGCCAACCTAAGCTATGATAATTTCATGGATTTTTCTCAAGCCCAAATAGGGCCTATATTTTACTTTGTAAACACTAATATTTATTTTGTCTCTCTTCCTCATAGACCTGCTTTGTTCAAGTACGAAAAAAGGAGCCACCACATCCAATTCGTGTTGCTAAAACTATTGATGTCATCGCAAGAATAACATTTCCGACAGCTTATGCAATTTTTCTAATATTTTTCTTTGTTCACTATAAGGGATTCTCCTAGAATATACTTTAAATATTAACACGAATGCTACAAACCGGATTAGACAAACAAAATACAAATACATCGCTAGCCTAGGATAATATATCACTAAAAATTGATTAAACAAAAATAGAACGCTAATAAACAATAGATATTAAAACCAAAAACAAAAAACAACTTTTGTGATTCTTAGTAAAATTTTTGTAATTTTTTGCTTTTCCTTTTTGTTAAAAAATTGTATTTCATTTATTTTTCATTTATAGAACCAAAAATAACTTGAAAAAGAAAATCGTCAAAACTGTGAAATGAATTAGTTTTAAAATAAAAATAAAAATATATTGATATTATTAAATAACAGAGGGAAACACTTAAGTGATAAATTAAATGCAAAAATTTAAAACAAAAGTTATACTAGAGCAAATTAAAAAAAAAATAAAAAATTAAAAAGAAACCTAATTTCTGTTGAATGTTTTACATTAAAAAAAAAAAAAAAAACAAATTATATTGACTGCCTTTTATAAAATAACAAAAGAAAAGAAAAAACAATTTAGTAAAATTAACATCAAACTCAATCATAAAATTTCTTGTACTATTTGCATAAATGAAAAACAAAAAATAGTAGGCACTTTAGATTCGGCAATGTTCTACATTATTGCAATGTAAACTATTCTTAAGATTAAACAAATAAATTTAAAAATTTAAAAAAACAAAAATAAGATTAACAACTGTATAATAAATTCGACTATTGTCGTTATATGATAATTTCTTTTTTTATTTCAAATAAGAAACTTATTTAAAAGAAAAGAAAAAACAGCTTAAGTAAATTAATTCTCGGTATACAACGATTTACTTTTAAGAATAGGACACTATGCGCACTCAAATTAAAAAACCAAAAAAAATCCCTAGTAGTTCTTATTTTTTTGAAAAAAAACAAAAAAGTGAGCAATTAATTATAGTTTTTTTCAGTATTGCCAGCTTAAATAAAAATAAAATAAATAAATTATATATTAAACAAAAACTAAAAAACTACACAATGATCTGCAATAAAAAGATAAAATTCTAGAAAATAATAGTTTTAATAACTTAAAGTAAATAAATAAATAATTAAAAAAAAAACATTAAGAAAAAATCTGCGTGTGAGTAAAACAATAAGTAATTATGTTTAAACAAAAAAACACGAGTAATAAGCCACATCTGTTCTTCTTTTTCATACTTAGTTTGCTTACACGATTTTAAGGAATGACTTTGACAAGACAAGAATGGTTGGATTTCATTTTTTTACCATCAATTTGAATTTGAATTTGACTTTGAATTTATTTTAATAAAAGAAAAACGTCTGCATCCGTTGTGGATCGAAAAATACATATCAAAATATTTTTCGTTATTTTTTTTATCTATTTATAAAACACTGTACCACAATGAATGCGGTGTGAAATTTTGATAACATTTCAAATTGATTTACATTTTATTTTTAAAGAATTACTAATACAATAAAAGACATTAAATGTTTATTGCAAGCTGCTGTAAAGTTCTCCTAACCTCTTTTTTTTTTCTCAAACAAAACACACACAGCTACACGTACAAGTTTCTATAAATTTTTTTTTTTACTTTTTTTTAAAGACCAACAAACGCGTATAATACATAGTTAATAACAACAAGAAAAAGAATAAGAATTATTTAATATTGAAAAAAAAGGAAATTAAATCGAAACAAAGTATTGAAACACAAGTGCTTTTTATAAAAATTAAAATATAATAAAAAAAGAAAGAAAGAAAAAACTTTAAACAATGGAACCATTAAGCAAGATATTTAAGTATTAATATTTACATGAGATAGAAGTATTTTTCAAAAGATGATATATTGCCTTTAACAAATAAGAAAACCAAACAAATTCAAATTTGTATTCGATGTTGTAATTTTTTTTTTGTTTTTTAATACTTATTTGCCTGTTCAAATACTCAATTTGCTTGCATTGTAATTTAAAAAGAAAAAATAGAAAAAAAAATTAAAATAATTCGAAATAATATTTACAATATTGACAATCGCTATACCTACATGCAATATTATACACTGAACAAATAATTGACTTTTTTTTTATTAATTGTATAGTCGTATGTACTTTGAATGAATCTTTCCACCTAAGTTTGCCCGTCCATTTGCTTTATAAAAAATAATATATATTGGATATACACCTTAAAGTTTCCACTTTGCTATATTTTTATTTTTTTTGTAATATTTTTCTCCTATTTTATGATAAAAGAAAAGGTCTTACTTATAAAGTCTTTTTGGTTTCTGGAGAGAAGGCTTTACAACTTAACTGCTTTCCAAGCCGAAAGAAGGAGTGGTTGGCAAGAGTGATTCATCGCAAGTCTTCATCACTGGTGTTGTTGTCGGGGTTGATAGCGTTGCCATGGCAGATAAAGACCTTTACTACCTTAAAGTTGTAGCTGCCTATTGTGACGTTTTGTCCTAGGCACTGATGTCTTTATATTGAGCCCTAAAACCAGTCGCAAAGGTTCTTCCCATTATGTCAATGTCATCTGCATAGGCGAGTAACTAAACAGACTTTTGAAAGATGCAGCCTCTTGATTTGGCTGGTGAGTTTCGCACAGAACGCTGTTGAATAAATCACAATAGTAGTAGATTTTATTTTACAGTAAATATATTTTGTTACAAAATACAGCATTAGCATTTGCCGCTTGCTGAATAAGAGACATATAGAATTTGTGTTATTCAAAATAAGTTTAATAATTCAATTAACTTTGCTGTCGATATTTTAGTGATAACTTTATGTAGTTAGACAAATAGCGAATACCAGACGTTGATAGTAATACCACCAACACCCTGGGCTTGTTTTTAACTTCTCACACTGATAAGTACACCATTGGCTCATCGGACCACTGTGCCATATCATCTAATTTTTTGAACACCTAATGGAACCGTATTACCATACGAGAAATCCAATTTTAACTGGTCGTTATGTTTCCTCAATAACGACGTGGATGCCGCTGCTGATATGATCACAAACTCTATTCTCTTTGGAATGAGAGTGTGGTATAACTCGAGCTGTAACGAGGCTGTCAGAGTTAGAGAAATAATTTTTCGAACGATAGAGGAAAACGGAAAAAAATTCAAACGTGCACAAATGCCTGCAACTCTTTTCTGTAATGAAATTCCAATATGACCAAAAACTGAGGCAAAAATACTACAATATCCCAAAGATAGTAAAAACTTTCGGTCGTTGGTCAAAAACATTAGAAATGTTGCCTCATTATCCACCCCAACGCTCATTTACAATGGTAATCCAGCTGTCAGCTCTTTAGAGAAAGCCAATCTGCAGGCTCCACACTTAGCAGCCAACTCAATACTTCCAGATTGTGCCTTGTCACCGCCTACACTTGAGTGTGTCGAATTTTCAATGGGATATAATAAATCCACTTTCGCACTCGTGTAGTAGCAGGAGTTCTTAAAGATCTTAACATTCACACATTCGCGGTATATCTGCCCTTCGTTTGAAGAGGTGTTCTTCCACCCAGGCAAAACCACTGCGTAAGATTTTCCATCAATCCTACCATTCAGGACTATTTCCGAGCAGATGGAAAACAGCAATTGTCCAGCCCGTCCCTAAAACAGTCAAATCTTTTTTTTTCTCCTCCTACAGAGTATCGGATTAGGCTTTGTAGGGCTGTTCCTCTAAACGCATCACGGGTGGATAGATCACCCTTCGCCCACAGGTCCCTTAGTGCTATTTTCCATGCCTTTACATTGTATTCTTTTAGTCGAATCAAAAATTGTAACTTACAGTGTATATGATGTTTTGCGACGATGTATGGAAGATGTTGGCTCGGAAATGACATAAATAACCTTGGTAGTGCTGTCTTAGTGTGTAAATATATAATGGTGGCAGTCCGGATTCTAAGTGAAGTATGTAGTACAGTACACTCGAACTGCATAGCACATGATCGATCTTACTACCACTTCATAGATTTGATATTTTTCGCTGAAAGCAATGTTTTTATTTACAAAGTATGCCTCTCCAAATACAATTTATTGCTCATTTTGCTTATTTTCATTTTTTTTTTCAGGTGCTTTTTAAAAGTCAGTGGTGATGTTGTAATGACTCCGAGAAATTTGTACTCCTTTACTGTCTCTAATTCTGCTCTTTGCCAGGGTCATCTTTCATTCCTTACATACGAGTATTACCGAAAACCGTTCCGTAAAACTATCAGTTTGGATTTTTCGGTGTTCACTTGTATATTCCACAAACTGCTGCATTGTTCTAGTTTGTTGATAATGCTGTACACTATGGTTGGCGTTTCCGATAACATGACTATGTCAGCAGCGTATATAAGTAGATTTCTTTTTACTCCATCGCAGTCCATTCCCCCTGGCAGAAAACTTGGTAAGTCATTGAAAAACAACGAAAATTGTAGGGGACTCATGAGGCATCCCTGTTTAATGCCTGTTTGTGAGTCAAACCAATTTGACACGTTGTATTCATTCCATACTGCAGTTATATTCCAAACTCTGTATAACATTAAGTACTGTACTTGGCACGCCCAGATTACTAATCTTATAGAAAAATTATCTTTCCATAGGGTCTATACCATTTTTTGTCCTTGTCGAGATAAGTCCTAGCAATACTGGCCAATGTGAAGATAATTATAATTGAATTCACTGAATAGTTCATTTATCTGTGCCCAGGCGGTTCAATTAACCGATCCAAGATGATTCTGATGAAAATGTTCATTATTGAGTTGAGGAAGGTTACTAGGATCACTGCGATCTCTCTTTTTGAAGGGTGGGGATATTAAATTTCTACCAAAGCCTCACATCGAAAATCAAGTTGTATACGACCTTAAGTTTTGAATTCGTTTGAAGCTTACTTGAATTTGTAGGGCATGTGAACCTCTCCAAGGTCTTTATTTAAGTTGGATGGATGTGTGACTTTGCAGATTTCTTGTAGCAGTAACAAAACAAAATTGTCACTTTTGGGGTACCGATAAGCCCCACATAATTCAGGAAACACCATTGAACGAAGAAAAAGTGACTGTTTGAGCCGATATTTGTTCCAAAACCATTATTGGGCCATATTTCTTTAAAGTTGGAAATACGGTCAATGCCAACCGGTATTGGTGAATGTTGGCACACTTTGTATATCCATAAATGCGTGAAAAAGATCCACAAGACTTCTGGTTTCAACCAGACAGCGCTGTGTTGAAGCGGTGTTGAAAAACGATGATATGGACTGGCCTCCAAGATCTCCAGATTTGACTCCACCGGACTTCTTGCTATGGGGCTATTTAAAGTAGTAAGTTAATTTGAAGGCGCTACTAACTCAAAAGCAATATTCTTTGACGTTAGCCAATATTATACAAAATGCCAGAAAAAGAGCCCAACTTTATATCAAAAGTCCGAGAGAGACCGATCTAAATGGCCTAATTCGGAGGTGTGTGTATTGCGCTGAGAAAGATCATGACAACGTCTTCGAATAGGTCCATATTACGAGTATTTCGACTGCTTTTTCTACAGACATCATCATCGCTTTCAAGGAGTGTATCTTCTGCCGAATGTCTCTATAGAACTCATCAACTTTTTCAGCAAACATCACGAAGGTGTTCTACTCCGATTTTAACCATTAAAGACTTTAACATTTTCTAACATATTGCCAATTCACAGCCCGTGGTGCTTTCGACGTCATATGCCAAGAACGCATTTAAGAATTATGAACAAAAATTTCTAGTTCTTCCTCGAAAGATAGGGTACTGAATGCCGTTCCTAAGTATACGAACGTCTAATGTAGTTAAAGTCTATACTCGAGACACTGCTCTATGTAAACCGAAATTAAAAAAATCGAAACTTGTTTCCACATGTCGTTACTTTGGATGCCGGAACGCCTTAGTCTTGCTGGACATCTGGAAACTGTACAGCTAAGCCTACAGTCCTAGGCTTTGAAATGGGGCAAGTTGCCGTGATATGAAAATATATATATATACGAGTGCAAGTATACAGTCTTAAATCAAGGAAATTCTCAATCATTGTTAGAATGCATATTTTATCCAGATATGGTCTTCTAAACTAACATGCTAAACAATCACGTCTTAAGCTCGGATGCCTGCAGATGGCATAGCTCACTTGCTATGTGAATGTTTGGAAACAGCAAAGTCACGAAGGATTTTTTTAAATATGTAGCTTCAAAGCCTTGAAGAAGAAGGGTTTATTTGTAAGTCACAGAATAATGAAATATTTCTGCAGGGAGATAGGCTATCTTAGAGAAAAGTATGAAATCTGGTCGCTTAATAAAAAATGGAGTTCCACAAGGTTTACGATTGATTACCAGTTGAATTAAGAGTCTTTTGAAATTGCAATTAAAAACCAGCCACCTTCCCCTTTTATCCAGATATCAGGACAATATGGTCGGACTGCGTGTAGAAAATCTCAGTTGGAATACATTAGATTAGTATAGCTCTTCTATTTCTCAACGATTGAAGTGTGGGTTCCTTTTTATAAGCTATAAAATCGATAGCAATCCCTCATCTGTAAAATCATGGCAGATCGACGTTGCAGTGCACTGAGACCAGTTGTATGATTTCTTCTTCATAAAGCGGAGATTATTTAGATCGCGGAATTTGTGACTTCATTCTGATGTACCTATGCCAAAGGAGGACAGTTGCAAAGGAAGCACGCCGCAAAGTTGCTCTTCATTTTTGTCCTTGCAGCTCCCGCAGAAATCGATGTGACAAATACTCAATCGCTGCGCATGACTTCTAAGGCCACAGTGCCCAGTGATTATATTTTCCAGCTTGGATATATCCCTTCCGCTGAGATTCATCAGCTCTCTTGATCATTTGAAATCGAGTATGGATCATATGAGTCTATTTGTCTTAGAATTGTACTGATAATTCCATCTATAACTGACCTTTTAGAGCGCTTGAAAGTTTGTTATTTATTTGACGTCAAGCTGTCTACTATTTGTTGAAAGTTTATCCAGTGCAACTATGATAAGTCTCCCAAGTCTTTCTGGAATCCAATAGAATGCCATTCTGTGCTTCGTTGAAAGGTATTCAACAGTCCCTGACCAATCTTGATTTTATGATGTTCGAAATTGAGGACCCAATCGCTGCTTGACTGCCGTATTATACTATGTTCAACAAGGGCACTGGATTAAGCCTGAGAAAAGCAGTGGCCTGATGAATGACTGAGACTTCGACTGGAAGATGTTACAGTACGTGCGTAGACAGAAGGATCGTTGTATGCAAAAGCCCTCAGAAAAGACATCTGCGCCAATGCTTTTGGCTGTCTTAGGGCCATCTGTGGAGATGGAAACTAACTTACTTTCACTACCTTCGCGTTGTCTCCATTCATACCTCCTTAAACCAGATGTTTGAAACCAATTTCAAGTGAAGGTCGGTTGATCGCTATGGACTAAATAATTTTACCTCATTAAGATGGTATTTTTTGGGATATTTGGTTTTTGCAACGAGCTTGATTTTGTCAGAAGCTTGATTCCTCTGAACAGCTCATGAAACGCAACTCTTTCAATTGGTAATGAATAGTACCACCATTTGGAAATTTCCTTAAGGTTTCCGATTCCGTAAGCTCCTAGTTCAACACTGTGTTGCAGCAAATAACCAAACTTCATCATGATTATGATATTAGCATGGCATTAATTTGATGGCATAGGTCTACTGAACTGACTACTGAACTATACTGTGTGCTGTTGCCCTTCTCTGCTTTATTTTAAGGTCAGGCCGCCAATATCCAGTATAGTCATTAGTAGCAATTTTTTTAACCGCCTGCTTATCTATATTCCTTGTACCCCAGCATCATCCCACAACGCTTTCCCTCAAAGAGTTCTGAACCTCTCTACTTTCTATCACAGTTTTGTTTTTCCCAGCATTTTCATTTTGAAAGGGTGGCCAGAAAAATGGCCTACAACAAAATTCATTCTGCTATACGAGTATACGAGTGTCATTAAATTTATTAAACTATGTCCAACTATAGAAGCCCAATGTGAGTCACAGCAAGACCGGAGTAAGTCGTAGGAATTTTTACCTGTTCTTTTTTTTATAAAAAACTTAAAGGTGTATATTCCGCAATTTTAATTCGCTTCATTGGTATACGACTTATATTTTTTAAATAATTTAAGCACTAGGACCCGCAATCTTTTATATTTTCCGTCCCAATTACCTCCGATAGTTCGATCACTCTGTACATAAACACATTTTCCATTAAACATATGAAACACAATAAAAATCTTTGCCAGTAAAATGAAAACAATAAAATTGCTTTATGGATGTAGCGCTCTCTCGGATATGTTCTTTGTGGAATACAGATTGCCTACATTAAGTTAAAATTAAAAAATTGGTCCAATATGTCATCTGGAGCGTCACGAAAATTAAAACAGCTTTACAAAAATTGCTATTATTCGTACTAGTTTCAGATTGAAGATTTAGTGAAGTCTCTGAAGAATTCAAAACCAAATTATGTATGTATCTTGTCCATTGACCGTCCAGTATATGACCGTTTGTATTCGTTCAACTGACGCCTTCAATTATTTTTGCCATACGATCCAACTGGGTCAAAATGGCATCACCTCTCTAGTTAAGCAGATTTATGCTCAAAATGTTTTATTAAAATTCAGAATTTAAAGTATGACTAACTAAAGCAAACACCGAAAGCACCTGAACATGAGGACCAATTTCCAATATTTATTGTACATCAATTTCTCTAAATGCTTAACCAAAAAAAGAATGACACGAATGACTCGAAAAATCTATTAATTTCCCAAAAAGCAATATTTATCTTAAGAAGCTTTCTTCTTTTTTTTAAACAAAACTAAAAACACTATTCCTTCTCAATTTACTTTAAAATTCTTAAATGTTGTTGATAAAAGACATTGAAAGCAATTTTTCAAAAAGGTCAGTTCTAAAATCATCACAATTGTCTTATTTTGTTGCCTTCACTTGCACTTAAGTAGATTTTTATATAGATAAGTATAAATAAAAAAAATGAAAAACTCTTATAATATTATTGCCAAACTTAATATTTATCACTTTAAAAAAAAAAAAAAAAAACCATCCCATTTAAACTATGCGTTAGGCATATTTTTTTATTAAGTAAAAAAAGAAATCAAAATTTAAGACATTACGTTTGTATTTCACACATTTAAAAAAAAAACAAATTAATTGATTAAATTTTTAAACAAAAGAAACCCAAAAGATGCCAACGCTTGATCGTCGTTCAAATCAGAAAAACAAAATTTAATCAAAAGGGAATGCTAATTCAAATTAATTAAAAAAACAAAAACACTAAATAATTATCTGTGAGAAATAAAACAAAAAACACTTAACTTCAACATTTAGATGGTGCATAGGAAATACCATGAAAAGTAAAAATTAAATAAAAATAAAACGATAGGTGCCTTTCAAATATTGTTATTTTTAAAATTTCATTTAAGATTACTTAGTTATAGTTTTTAATTTGTTTTTTTTTTTAAATAATTTTTGTTGATTAAATATGGTATAATCGGAACACACAGATACTAAACACTTGACTTAAAAGACATTATTATAAAGAAATGATATAGGATATCAATTGCACTTAAGAATATCACCAAGTTCACTTACCCATTTTCTTTTTTTTACTTGTGAAAAGAGAATTAATATAAGAAAATGAAATTGTAAAATAAATAAAATTAAAATTCATTCTTTTTTTAAGAGAAATGACACAATATCTATTTTATGGACTAAGGCACAGAGCTTATGCGAAAATTTATGAACAAATTAATGAATGTATAGTATGTAAAGAAAAAGGCTTTTTTTTAAAAGAAAAAAGAAAAGTTTTCAAGATGCACCATAAACAAATTGTTTATTTTAGTAAATTACAAATACAAAAAGTAAACTGAAAGTTAAAATGTGAAGAGATTGGTAGGTAACAGAGATTGTACATTTAATGTCCAAAATTATTGTTCGCCTTTTTTCATATTTTGTTTAATTTCAGCTCCACGTCTCATCATTTAGACTCACTGTTTTCTTCTAGTTAGTCCTTATAAGATCCTAACTATATGATTTTATTTTTTTTTTCAATAAATACCGAATTGAATGAAATAACAAAAAAGTTGAAAGTTTATGAGAAAGTTATATAAAAAATAATATCTGTTAAAAGGGAACCGTTTTCATTTCATTCATTTTCATTTCATTTATTTCATTTAAATGGTTTGTACATTAAGATATTATCTTTTTTAGTACACTCAGTCCTTTTTTTACGCGATTATTGGTTCTGCCACTAATCGCGTAAAAAAAAAATCGCGTAAAAATGGTTAGTTTTCCAATATTAACTGACGAATTGGTTCCGAATATAAAAAATATCGCGTATAACAAAATATACGCGCAAAAAAATATTCAAAAACAATACAATAAGTTTCAAATTTCAGACTTATGATTTATTCATTCATAACTAACTAAAAAATACAAAACAAAAACCATATATAAAAGAGAAGAAAATAGGTAGATTTATTGAAAAAACCGTTGAATGCTGTTTAATCACTGTCATTATCCGTAGTGGAAATTATTCTTAGCCGCTTATTTTGATGACCTGCACTGATATCATTAGAATTTGTATCAGAATCAATAGTAAGAACTATGGATTGATGCTCTGATTGACTTAGCATCTCCGACTGAGTTTGCACCATAAATTCAGTTAATTTAGTTTGAATGCTTCTTTTTGGACCCAATAAATTCCGATGTAGTTCTTTATATCTTAACATGCAGAGACTCAATTCTTTTTGAAAAATTCGTACACGTTCGGCATCAGTATCATTTGCTACAAAATAATTTTCCAATTCTGCTGCAAGTTTAAGACCTTGCTTAATCGTCTCTGCTTTAATTGGATGCTCGTCTATCTCGGTGTCGCTGCCATTTTCCGATTCGATTAGTTCCGTAGCTATTTCAATCAAATCGTCATCATCGAGCTCTCGGTCTAGAAGAATCTCGTTAATATCTTCTCTCGTCATATCTGCAAGAATTTCTCCTCCCGCGGAACGTGCTAAATCAATGATATCTGAATAATTTGTTGAATTGCTTGGCACGGAAATACCACTTTTAACACATTCTGGCCAAAGAGATTTCCAGCATGCGTTTAACGTATGTTGCCTTATTTCAGAAATTGCTTCTGACGCGTACAAGATGCAATCCTTGATAGAAAAATTTTTCCAAGCATCGGTGAAGTCCAATTCATGATTTTCCTCCAGTTTGTCCATAATGCACTGAAAAGTTTTTTTGAGGTAGTACATTTTAAAAGTCGCAATAATGCCTTGATCCATCGGTTGGATAATTGATGTAGTATTCGGCGGGAGGAAAATGATATTTACATTAGGATGTTCAATCAACGGATGGCCTGGTGCATTGTCAATTATTAAAAGAGCTTTAAAGGGCTGTTTCTTCTTCTCCAAATAACTTTTAACTTCTGGTACAAAGCATTTAGCAAACCATTCTTGGAATATATTTCCAGTTACCCAGGCTTTTTTATTGGCCATCCAGTGAACACGTAAATGTTTTAAATCTTTGCCCTTTAGTGCTCGCGGCCTGAGACTTTTGTTTACTAACAGCGGTTTAATCATGCGGTCACCAGAAGCATTGCTACATAATAAAAACGTCACACGGTCCTTTGCAGCTTTGAAACCACCTAATGATTTTTGGGCCTTAGACACATATGTTCGTTTTGGTAACCTCTTCCAAAATAGGCCGGTTTCGCCTGCATTGATAACTTGGTCTGGCGTGTAACCACCTTCTTGAATAATTTTTAATAACTTTGGTGGATAGTCATGCGCAGCTTTACTATCAGCTGAAGCAATTTCACCCTTAGTTTTTAAATTATGAAAATTATGTCTTTCAATAAACTTTGAAAACAATCCACCACTAGCTGAAAATTCGTTTTTGTTTTCTTGGTTCGATGTTAATCGATTAAAAATACGTAGAGCTTTTTGTTTTATTGTTGTAGTATCAACTGGGATTCGTTTCTGGTTGAGATCCTCAATCCAAATTGTTAATAGGTTTTCCATTTCTTCAATAAAAACATTTCTTGAGTATGAAGTTTTCTTCGCATTTACATTTTTACCGGAAACTACAGATTTTCTAATTGCATTTTCATTTTTTTTTATTGTTCGCACTGTAGATTCACTGAATCCAAGCCTCTTTCCCACATTTGCTGGGCCAGCTCCCTGCTCTGGATAGTCCAAAACTTTTATTTTTGTTTCTAAAGAAATGCCTTTGCGTTTTTTATTTTTTTCTGAATTAGCTTCCATTGTAAAGCTAGCAAAAATTGAAATTCTTTATTAAAAATTTTTATTATTTTTATTACAAAATTATAGATATATTTTAAAGTCTTACCAAAACAACTGCACCGGCCGCTAACTAAATACATTATAACTAGATTTGCAGTAATTGATACACATAGAGTAAAATTTTTTTGTTGGGACTTCCCCGTATTATATTCGAAAATTATTACGCGTAAAAATATGTAAACAAGCAAAAAACGAAAAAAAGCAATCGCGTTAAAGTGAGAAATTCGCGTAAAAAAAGGAATTTGCGCTGCAAAAATAACCGCGTTAAAGTGAAATCGCGTAAAAAGAGATCGCGTAAAAAAAGGACTGAGTGTACTTAGTGTATTAATTCTATATGTATAAATTTATTACAAATTAAGACTTATATGTATAAACATTATGGAGAAATAGGAAGAAGGGGACAGGTTTAGTTTTGTTGTGTGAAGAAATGTAGGAGGATTGCACTTTTAAAATTGCGGGGATTTGATATTGATCTTAAATGTGAGGGCAAGGAGTTCCATAGCCTTACAGTGTGAATGAAAAATAAGCGCGAAGAGTTAAGAAAATTACAGCGGTAGGGTATTAAGCTGGTGGTTCTTGAGGAGCGAGTGAAATTAAGCCTGCTATACAAATAAGACGGACTTTGATTGTTAATAATTTTGTGTAAGAATATACAGTTTCTAGCATTGATATACTGCTGCAAATTACAACCTAGAAAATCCCTAGAGTATTCGGAGATATGCTCATATCTACGAATGCCATAAATGTAACGCACCGCATCATTAAAAGCTATTTGTAATTTACGCTGAGATAATGAGTCAAGACTACTATATACGACCTCAGCATATGTTATGAGAGGTAATATTAACGTTGATGCCAGCTTTCGTCGTGTTTCAATCGGAGTGAAATATGCGCTAAGCCACAGCTTGCGAAGGCATCCGTAGATACGACCGATGACCACGTTGGTGTGATTGTGACCAGATAGATCTCGAGTTATTGTATAGCCAAGACTAGTGGTTGATTCTACGACTTTGATTTTATTATTATTAAGATATAAGTCAGGTAGAAGATTTGTATTGAATTTTTTCTTCGATATTGGAATTACTTGAGATTTTGCCGGATTTAGTAGCAACCCATGTGACACTGACCAAGAATATATGCGTTTTAAATCATCGTTAATGAGAAAAGCGAGTTCATTAAGGTTGGAGTACGGTTTCGCTAGGTGTAGTTGAACATCATCTGCATATAGGTGTACTGAAGAGTGTCTGCACACTGATGGCAGGTCATTTATGAACATGCAGAAGAGAATCGGTCCCAATATTGAGCCCTGTGGCACACCTTGTTTGATTTCCACTAATGAAGAACTACATTCACCCGACACAACCCTTTGCGACCTACCGGAAAGAAAACTACTCAGTAATTTCACTGCCCCTACACTAAATCCAAAATTGTTCTTTAGCTTCCAACACAAAATTTTATGATTTACTTTATCGAAGGCCTTCGAGAAATCTACCAGACAAAGAAATGAAACATGACCTCTGTCAAAATCTTGTCTTATTTCTTCAAGTAAATTGACCATGGCTGCGGAACAGCTGTGGTTAGCTCTAAAACCTGATTGCTGAGCACTCAGCAACTTGTTGAATGACAGGTGCTTCGTAATTTGTTTTGCTATTATTTTGTCGAAAGCCTTGGACAAGCAGGGTAGGATGCTAATTGGCCTAAAATCGGCAGGAGATGCTGGATAGGTTGTCTTTGCGATTGGCAAAACTCTTGCAATTTTCCAGAACTGAGGAAACGTTGATGTTGTTATGCACCAGTTGATTACATGTGTGAGATGAGGTACAATTTGCGGTAAGATAAGTTTAATAAAGCGTACAGGTACGCCATCTTCACCTATGCAGTCAGATTTGATAGCTGTTACAGATTGGATAATTTCGTCTTCAGTGACCACTACAAAATCTTCCAGTCTTGGCAGCGAGTGCACTACTTCCTCAGTCTGACTAAAATCATATTCATTTATACTGGAATCATCTCCCAGAAATGCAAGATTTAGTTCATCGGGATCGAGAACACATTTAGAGGTATCGTTACTACAAGATATACCAATTTTACGCAGGTTACTCCAAAGTTTCTTTGCAGGGAGGGATATATTTAGTTTAGATGCGAAATAGTCTTTTTTTGAAGTGCGCACAGTTAAGGTGGCGTAGTTACGTGCCGCTTTGTACAAAGACCATTTATCATTAGATGGTCTATGCTTCCACTTACTATACAATTTGTTTCTTCTTCTAATTGAGCAAACCACTTCAGACGTAAACCATGGACATGCTCTGTTTTGTATTTTGACCGTTTTAGTTGGTACATATTGATCAGACAATTGTGATAAAATAGCTTGAAGCAATTTTACTTTTTCATTCGGATCAGCCATTAAGCGGCATTGCTCCCAAGGGGCTGAAAAAGTAGCAATTTGGAGGGCATTTAACTCGATGGAATTGAAATCTTTAAACGTGAAGGTATCTGGTATAACAGTTTTAGACAAATTCACATCATAGGTACAGAAAAGAAGGTCATGGTCAGAAACATCAAACGATAGTTGGTCAAACAGTAGAACAAACGACAAATTAGAAACAACAAATACATCAAGAAGACTGGGTAAACAATTATCAGCAAAACGTGTAGGGTAAGTAGTATTTACTATTTCCATCCCTACCGAAGAAACTAAATCCTTCATTTGAATGGCAAGGAATGCAGAAATCTGCTCTTTTTGTGGCATTTTCCATAACTTTGTGGAGTGTTTCTTGCGGTATACGATCAATTTCTCCGTGAATACATCTTTTTAGCTGCTGATACTCGTAGTTTTGGGACCTATTCGCGTACCCTTTTGCCTTGAGTTAGCCCTTTTTAGGGTCGAGACAACCGCAGTAGATACAAACAAACGGTTTTTTTTTGCATATTACGGGTTTGTTATTTTATTAATTTTTATTCATCTTTTGAATGTGAGAAAACGGAGATATTAGAAAAATTTGGTGGCGACATATTTGCCACTACCCGTTTGGTGTAAATAAATAAGTAAATGAAAAGGCAAAATTTTCAAAATTTTTATTTCTTTTCTCTTATGATTACATATTACTTTTTATAAGGAACTTGTAACACAAACTATTTCTAAAAAAATTTAATTGTTGTGAAATGCAGCGAAACGTGGAAAAATGCATAGGGGTACGTGACAATGAGTACACATTATTTTGCTGCGTTTATTTTGCACTCGAGTACTACACAAGCGACACCTGCGGTAGCATATGAACGCCGATATTAGTAAACCTAACATCATCTGGAACACCCATGGCTTTTTGGTAGTTCTGTGAGAGATTAGTCTTTTTCATTTTCGCTGCAAAATTCGGAAGCGAATCGATTTGTTTCTTCCGTGTTGAGCAGTTGCTAATCTGACATAGTTGGACATAGGGCTTGGGACCCTCAAGTTACGTTCATATAATAAATATGAATTAGTCATTGCCAAGTATTTTCTCGCTAAAATTGAGCCGGAAATTGATCATGTCTATTTTTCCACCATTCATATGGATCAAGGTCAAACTTCAATTGAGGTTCAGCTAAATAAGTGTCCAGTTGATGTTGGATAGTCTTTCGCTTAGTTCCATGTGTGTTATAAAGAAACTCTAAGTCACTTGTAAAATTCATAGTGGACCCAGTTTCTGTTTCCGAATTATTCTCGGAAGGTAAATATGCTGTCATGAGCTGCTTGACTTTATTTCTTATAGACAAATTTTCATCAACACTCTCATGCTCTGGGACTTTATATCGTGGGTCAAGAAAAGATGCTAGTTGCCTTGCAGAAACATCAGTTGTGTTACTCTGATTTCAATCAAATCTATTTCGTATATCATTTCGTAAATTGATTTTGAACGATTTAATCATGTCTGAGTCGCTTGCGGAAAAATTCATATGTTGCTCCAGCAAGAGGTCGCACCATGGATGTAGACGAGTTTTCATTGCTGAGAATCTTTGTAAGCGCTTGAATAGGCCGCAAAATTTTTCCAAATTCTTCCATCAATGCCCATTCTTGTTCTAAAATTTCCAACTTTGTAGCGATAGCTGAGGAAGTGACTGTACGATCTGTCAATACATTTATCACTTCACTCCGGTTTTGTGTTAGACGCTAAAGCATAAAAAAGATTGAGTTCCACCGAGTGTTGCATGATTGTAAAAGGGATTGTGCTGGTAGTCGCAACGTTGGAATGTTTAAAAGGGCAAACTAGTTTACTGGCTTTCTCAATTACTTTTTTTATATTTTCAGAAGACATGGATGTCCTTACTGCCAACTGAAGACTTGTACTGCGCATGTCAAACTGACATTCTGCTCTACTTGCCTCATAGATTCCACAGCTTTAACCACATTTGCAGCGTTGTCTGTGACTACTGCTGTGACTTTTTCATTAAGTCCCCAATCGAGAAAAATGCCTTCCATCTTGTTCATGGGATTTTCTGCATTGTGACGTGTATAAATTTCACTTGTCTCAAGTGTAAAAGACTGAGGTACCCAATCGTCATCTATGAAATGTGCCGTAATTGTCATATATGATTCTTGGGCGGCAGACGTCCAACAATCAGACGTCCAAGAAACTTCATTAACGCTACCAATTTTGTCCTTTATTCCTGTTTCAACTTCCTGTTTAAGTGATTGCAGTCGTTTTATTATTGCCCCTTCTCTCAACGGTTTAGAGTTCGGTTCAACAACAGTCATGAATTGGAGAAAACCCGGGCTTGAACAGAAAGAAATTGGAATTTGGTTTAACGCAATCATTTTAGCTAGGGCCTGGTGGATCTCTTCCATCCTATCCGGTGAACATGGTCGTGCATTGCTAACTTATTGGGCTTTCCTTTTGTGTATTCTGCGTTTTTTGAAAGAGGACGGTCCAGGACTGCTATCATCGTTGGTGTCAGTTCTTGACGAATCTGTATCAATCATGCTGTAATTTGAATCACAAAAACTATTTTTTACGTTAAAGTGTTAATCTATTTTTATTCACTTGATTTGAGTAGAAACCGGATTTTCTCTATTTATATTTGTTTGAATTGCATGAATTCCTTGCAAATGCCGTCCTAATGATCCTGTCGTACCACCACGACAGGAGAAAGAATTGTTCCCGTCCTCACTGCACAAATCACAGAAGGCTATATCACCTTCTCGATGTGCATAGTGCCATGCCCAACTCTTTGGTTTCATTTTATCACTTTAACAATTTGAATTAGCAAAAAATATACTTATCAGCCTTTCGACATCAACACTCAACTAAAACTGATAAGAAGCCCTTCGTCATCAATTCATAAAGCGGTTTAATGATTAAACTTTAATCTCAATAAACTATGGCTTGAACAGAAATAACTGTTTCGGCAAGTACTCGTACGAGTAACATCCAATAATCGAAAAACGTCGTGTTGTAATTACATGTGTTATTTTATTTACACGCATATTAAAAAAGAACACGTGTATTTAAATGTTCACGTGTAAAAGTTTCTTACTAATCGTGTACACGTGACGCGAATACACGTGTAATTACATAGACGCTTTAAATCGAGAGCCCTAATAGGTACCCCTTTTTTGGTCAAAGCGATCTACTCCTCCCATTCGTTGAGTATATTGTTTGATGGCTTCAGGGCACTCTACTTCTTTACTCAATCTGTCTTTCATCGTCGTTTTGCACGTTGTAAGTGAAGTTGGGTGAAAAGCCATTGTAGGAGCAGTAACAAGTTTTGTGTCTTTCCATACAAGAAATGCTACGTCGTTTTTCACTCACCATTTATACTGTCCCCGCAGTAGTTGTTTCTGATTAGCCTTAGATTTGTTCTTATCTTTGACTAACCTAGGTAAATCTGCTCTGTTGGAATTTACAGTTGCAGTTGAGTGAATACCTTGATCGTAAAGATACTGCATCAGAGCATACGACCATTAGAACGCTTGTCAATGATTTTACCACGTTGGCTCCTAAGACAAGTTCAGGACTGTAATTACTATTTTTTCCTGTGTAAATTTGAAATTGGTAAACATATCCAGCTCTTACCTAAACTTTGAAGCCGCAAATAGTGTTTCAAAGATGAAATTCCTTTGAATTTGATCATTGCCTCATCAATGCTTTGGGAAGTCGTGGATTTTACTTCTCTTGAACAGACGTTATTCATCAAATCTAGTAATGAGCGCACTCTATATAATTTATCGTACTGGCGATCATTCCTTCTAGGCATTTTTGAGTTATCAGCCAAATGAAAGTTTTCCATGATTATTTTGAACCTTTTACAGGTCATGACACGTGCTACTCGTATTTCATCGACTCGAAAAAAGGGATCTCTAGACCAATACAGATTCCAAGAAGGAATATTGTTCTATTGTTTGTAGTATTTCGTCAGAAAAAGTCTTGTGCGACTAGGAAAATATACAGACGGCTGTAATAAAACATCAGGAAAACGTTCTGGATTAGGCCACTCCTTAGACCACTTTATCTTCATCCATTCATCTTCATCTTGATCGGAATCAGATTCAGAAGTTTCAATTTCTGTTGGCATATTTCGACGACTTCGGATTATTGGCGTATCTTTATCATCGATGCTATTAACTTTTGATAGGACAGACTCAGGCACATTTAGTACTCGACTTGTGAACTCATAAGAGCACGACGGCATGGGCATCTAACGCTACAGATTCAGACACACCAGAAGATAAAAAAGTATGTTCGTCTTTCCTTTCTGATTCTTCAATTGTTTGCTGCCAACAGTCCGCATCATCTTCATATTCATCTTCCGAATCCTCAGGATTTTCCAAGCCGAATAGAAATTCCAACTCTTTTTCTATATCTTTGTCCCATACATATTTAGTCTGTAGCAAGGCAGTGGATAATTTATTGCCACCAACATAGGGTAGCGGCATAAATATTGCTATCAAATATTTTCTACTTATATTCAATTTCCGCAATATAGAATATAAACAAAAGTAATTGGAAAAAAATCTTACCATTTTGTTCGTTCATTCAAAAGATTTTACAGGAAAAACCTAGAATACTATACTCAACCTCGTTACGCTGTTTCAACCAATAAATGTAAAACTGTGGTTTAATTCGTGGTACACGTAAATCTGTGTTGCCACTTACAAAAAAAATATCTGTTACAGAAAAACTAAATCTAGTTAAAAGAAGTTGGTGACAAAATTATAGCCACTGCCTTAAAAAGGGTTAGAACGCAGTCAAATTGTCAATTGCCGAATTTGTAAATTGTTGCCTCAACAACTCCATTTGGGATCCCCAAAAACGGCCTTCTTTTTTGTTTACGAAACCGCTCCGGTGGACATGAAATGCATTTCGGTCATAGTTCAATTTGGCAAAAAGTTATCATTATTCTCAACGAGATTTAAAAATGCTCTTCCGTATCACAGCGTCTCCACGAGACATCGCTGGTGTTAAGACAAGAAATATTTTAAGAAATAAATGTCTGGTTTTTATGCAAGACATCTCTGTAGACATCAACTTTGAAATTCGGAATGGGGAAAAAAAATAAAAATAACAAAGTGTGGCGAACTTCATACGCATCGACATCTGCGCCGCCATTTTTCTACTATAATGAAGTTGTTTACCAACCAACTTACACTCACAGAATGAAATGTTATTCAATAACTTGGCCACCCAAGTTAAAAGAAAAAATGGCAGACGAAATGTCTGAAATTTAGTCTAACATAGTTGTGACTCCGCAGTGTATACCAAGCGGAATGCGAGGTACCCAGGACTTGGTTTTTGGACTAGCTGGATTTTATACGAAAGGAGGTGTACATCCTTTTTCAAAATCTGCCAAAGAGTGTGGTCAGACAGCTGCGAATGGGCAGATCGTCTTTTCGTTGATGTCTCCATGTTTTTTTGTGACGCTCTGTCTCACAGTATCAATATTTTCCAGCTATCTGCCAGTACGAGGTGTAAGCGTACTTCTTGAATCTCCAAAAGTCCGGAATTTAGCACAAGTAATGACCAGCGAACTAATAGTCCCGTTGGTCCTGTATGCAAGTTGAGTATTTGTATTTTTAATTGAACGATTATTTTCGAGGAATAGAAAATCTTAGTTCTTTGCGCAATTGTGTTTATTGATCCTTTTTCCCAGCGTATTCATACGATCCTTTCACTATACCCATTACATGACTAACGAAGGTGATTTCGTTTTAGCCCTTCTTTTATTAAAACACTGTAAAGCGGTTTTGCAACCTTTGGAGCAGTGAGGCCAACAGGACACCTCAACAAGTCACTTTCTCAGCAGATACACTCCCGTCTCTGTAAGTCTGGGACTAGTGCCTTGACCATTTTGCTCTTAAAAAATGTTAAATTTTATTTTTGCACAGAACTTCTTGCAATATCGAATTTTATCAATCCTTCTGTATTGATTTGGAATCAAAAAAATATTCTGCTCCCTTGAGTCATTCTATAATTCCAAATTCTACGGAAAACAAAGTTAAGTTGTTTGGGTCGAGTGCCAGAAAAGTTCCTTTGTGTTACCACAGGATCTCAATGCTCTCACACCTAAAAAGGGAAGACAACAAGGTTACGAGAATCTGAAACTATCAGAAGTAATTAGACGTCGAACCATTTGGTGGTTTAAGCAAAGCCACGGACAGATCTCCAAAAATATCATAGAAAAAATCTTGCAGATGAGTTTTTCTTTCAGTGGTTTCCTCTTCCTGTTCATCTATCAGCTCGTGCAAAACTAGTTGGAGAGGAGGCCGTGTCTATTGCGTTTGTTAAGTAAGCAATAGACTGCTATGATGTCCATTAGGATGCTAAGAGTGACCATCACATAGATAGGGGAGTGTCATAGTGCATTTTTGATACAGCTAAGTCCGAATCTATTTGGCAGGATTCGCCTTCGGACCACTTGAATTTGGCCTCAACTATCGTATTCTGAGTTTACATGTTGCAATTGGTATTCCTCTATCCTAAGAAATTTAATGAATGTCTAGGTCCATGCCGCCTTTTCCAAGTTTATTGGCTTAACTCAGCAATTGTGGTATATAAACTGTTTGGCCATATCGTTGAAAAAGAGGCGACAGCTTTTAACTGCTTTTGCCGTTTTCATAACCAAGTTCAGGGATTTAATCAGTACTTACCTATCTTATCCAGATATCCCTAGCTGATATCACGGAAAATACATCCACCGCTTAATTCATTTTTGAGCCACCAGTGTGTATGTGGATGGATTCTGTTGTCGGTAAAACATTGCCCCTTCAGTCTTTTCTGCTTGGGATTATAGCACAGAATTCGCTAAAAGGAACAACGTAATCGATACTTTCTTTGATTTTCACCGATGGGTACATTTTAAGCAAGTAGAAGTCTAGGTCTTGCTTTCAATAGATGCCCAGAGGAGGGAAGAAAAAGAGAATGTCTATTTCTGCAGTGCCTGTATTGTCTGTATCGTTGTACCTTTCCCAGTGTTAAAACCTTGATCTGTTGGTCCCGGTCTAGCCATCATACTGCTATACTATACAACAGTGTAGGTCTGACGACTGAAGTGCCAGATTAAAGAAGAATTTGAGTTTAGGAGTATACTGCTTAAAGGCTTTGCTAGCGCGTAAATAGGGGTCTCCAGGCTTTGCTAACGTCTTACTGACTATATAGCCCGCAATGTGATTTACTGCACAAATCGCTCCCAGAAATGCGGTCAGATTGACACACTCTAGAAGGATTTCTGATAGAGTTAGTGGACATATAGATGCAATTTTATATGTGTCTCTTGATAGCCAGGACCAATTCAGTTGAACTTAAGTTTATGCACTTTCCGATCAAACTGGAAAGTCTGTTTAGGGAATTTTGTATTAGATCCCCTTGTACTGTCATCTGAATTGTTATCTCAGTAAGCAGACATTTAACAGCTTCCTCTGCTTAAATAGTTCATTGATTATCATGCTCTAAAGTACGGGAGAGAAGAAACTATCCGGCGGTGGTCCTCAACTGTCATATCACTGAACTAAGGGTTCCCCTCGCTTTGAGTTGATAATTCTTCTTGTAAGAATTTCATTAATCAACGCCTGATAGAGCTGCTGTTATCGCCTCTTCTTTGACATATTTGAAGGCAACCATAACAAGACCAAGGCAACCACAATACCACGAAGGCAACTATACCAAATTCCTTGACACTGAGATTTGAGATTTCAATTAGATATGCTGTCGAAGGCAAGACGGTTTCTACTGATTTATCCTTGGAATATGCATACTAAGAGTCGAAAGGAAAAGCAAAGATAAGAAAACATGGATCAGAGTTTCATCCAATCAACCTTTTCAGCCAGCAGGAACTGTAGCAATTTCCCTAGTGCTTCGCACACCGAATTTATTGCGGTTCTCCTAGGTTTTTTTTTAATATTGGTAAATGCAATTAGTAACATTGCCATTGTTGATCGCTCCTCATTTTTTCGTTTCAGCAGCTTGAGCAGTTTATACTGCTTAATCCGCTTTTACACGGCGCATGAGTTTGATGCGCATGTTTTGGTTATTTTCTTTAGAACGGTCCTTCTGTAATGCACACATTTTTACACGAAGCCTTTTTTCCATTCTTTGGTTTTTCATGTTATTTGACAGCTCTCTTTCATTTCACCTTCGGCGCTCAGTGTTTCATAATTGAAAATGAGCCCGCTTGTTAATTCTTTGGTCCATTTAAATTCATCCGCCATACTGAAATGTTGTGCTCGTAACAACAGCCAAAAAGTAATGAAGTAAATGCGAAAAAGAAAGAAGAAGGAGAAAAAAATGTCAAAAAATTGCAATGAAAATCTTACCCACATGCAGTGGGAATTTGGTTAAGGTGGCCCTAAACGACGAGCATGCGAGCCGCTCGCTGTTGACGAAAAATTTCGATTTTTTCGTGATCGTTGGCTTCGATGTTCGCCGTGTAGGGCCATATTCGCGAGCAAACCTCAATTTTGCTGTGAACGCCGCCGCAACCACTTGCGCTTCTTTATCGCACATGTTCACAGTATGAAGAATCAACACGAAATGAATTTTCACCAAATGTGTTCGTCATGTAGGGGATAACGCAAACGAGCATGTTCGGCGAGCATGCTCGTCGTTTAGGGCTACCTTAATTGGGTATTTTCCGTTTCATTATCCCTCTCTTTTGCACTCATTTGAATCTTTCAAAACATGCGCCGTGTAAAAGTGGACTTACTGCTTGGCAGAGTTTTTTTTTTATAGTATGGAAAAACAAACTATAGGACGCACTTATTAACGATATAAAATCTGACCATATCAGCCATTTCTGACGAACTCCCAAATCATATGCACAAAACTAGCCAGCACAGACTAAATGAATCAGAAATTCAACAGTGACTCACCAGCGAACCAAAAAAAAAGGTTTTTATTTCAAAAAGATGCTCAAACACATGTTGTTATCCTTAAGCCAGATCCACTTTTTTATTTAGGGTTCATCGTGATATGTGCCTTAAGCCAAGTATTGAACCCCAATTTTTGCGAATTCTTTAGGGAAGGTTGCTGATTTTTAGGCCTAAACAACGAAGACTCGTAAGAAACCTTTGCTCATAACTAGAATAAAACTCTTATTAAAACTTTTTAAGTTACTCTTCTACCACTAACCACTATTAACTCAAATTTGTGCAGTTGCAATGTTTACCCTATTAAACAACTTGGAAACTACGTCCTTTCTAAATGTTTTTTTCTGATTTTTGAGGTCGGGGAAGACTAAATTTGGAGAGTTGTAGGGACCTTAATTTTTAATTTTATTTATTTTTAATTTTAAACAATGTATAATGTTGTCATACCGCTCTAAAATATTTCTAAAATAAAATATTTGATCCTAGACCAAATTAAGAGTCACACGTTTAGGAAAGATGGAATGCATGATAAATTGTTCGTTTAAAATCACATGGAACTGGAAAATCATGTCGGCTTCCTTAGCTGCCTTCTAACTACAATACTTACTGCGCATTAGAACAAACATCGCTAGTGCTTTCTTTTGTTGATCCACTGTGGGTATAAAGTAGTTCTTCTTATACCCGAAGACCAACGTTCTAGCAAAAGTTTTAACTTGTTCTTAGGAATTTATTTAAGTCCCATCTTATGGCAGATACCGACATCAGCTTCAAGAAACTAAAATCGTTCTCAAGGCAGTCTTTCATTTTGAATAAATTGTCCTTCTTTTCTGTGCTGTTATCTTTTCACTAGGCTTGTCCCTGGTCTGAAGTAAAACTTTATAAACCCCATAACGAGTCCTGGTTCGCAAAATACACCAAGATTCTCTATACCTATTTAAGTTAATCGTATTTCTGAGCTTATATTGTAGAAAATGACCAGTTTCGCCGCACTGATTAAAATTTATTACGGTTCTTCAACACCATCCTCTTCTTTTCCATCTATTGCCCAATCAATCTCTTCACATCGCAAATATGGCAGTAAGCATCGACAAAAGAAGTTTTGCACCTAACATCATTTAAAAAAAAAAAATAACAAAACATCACGAAATTGTAAATAACATTTTATTACTATTTATTACTTCAGAAAAATAAAAAAAATTATTGTAAGTATAATAAAGAGAAAACCAACTTTGTAAAAAACAAAAAACGAGGATTTTAAGTTTTAGAAAAAATATATTTATCTGTTATTAAAGAAAAACTCGAAAGAAAAGCGTTTATAGAAAATAAAACAAAACAAAAACAAAAATATTTAAGATTCACGTTATCGTATTTACATTATATTCTATGCTTAAAGATATTTATTGTTTATGTTGTATTTATTATTCAAATGGAATGAAAAAACAAAACAAAACAAAACAAAAACAACAAACCAAAGGGAGATGTAATTTATTTATTTCGTACATAAAATATTCTAAATAAAATTTAATTATTATGATATACATTATTTACTATTATTATTAAAATGACAACAAGAAAAAAAAACGCAAAAAGATAGATTTATTTACAAGAAGAGTGTAGATGAAAATGTGAAAAATTACAATTATACATAAATTAAAACAAAACAAAACAAATAAAATAAATTAAATCGATTTCGAATTCGAATTAATCAAATACACATTACATAAATTGTATTTATAATATCGACAAAAACAAAAACAACTAACTAAAAACAAGAACAAGAAGAAATTATAAAATGATATTTGTAAATACACACACGAAAAGCTTTGCAAAAATAAATCTAAAACAGAAGATTGCTGGATTTGTGTTTTATTTTAGACAACAAACAGAGATTCTACTGTAGTATGCCTGCCATGCCTATTTCTTTTTCCCTTGGACTGACGAGTACCACTCCATTGAGCAATGTATGATCACTTGATTGCCATCATCTTAGGTAATTAGTAGACTTGTGTTACTACTTTAGCGCAAACATCTCTTAACGACAACCAGCTTACGTGCTTTCTTTAAACTTACAACCGAATCAAGTGACCCGTGGAACTAATATTTTAGACTATTCCATGGATTGGTGAATTTAAGAGGATTCGAATTGGTCTGCACGGAGGAAGACCGCATCATCACCTCTACCACTTATTAACTATATATTAATCTAATAGTCAACCAACGATGTGTGCATTTTGAGTCCGACTGTATACAAACTGAGTGCTTAAAACAGCGCGGGTGAACTTCAGCAAGCATGGACCAAACGAGGCATCTCTTGCTTCCCGATAGACAAGTAAAAGAAGAATATCTATTGCTGCAGTGTATGTAGACCTTAGTGCACCAATACACACGTAGGCTGATCGTTCTACCTTTCGGAGTATTAGAACTTTGATCTGTTGGTTCAAGTCTAGCCACCATATTGCTACACCATACATCAGTATATGTGGATCTGACGACCGAAGTACCAGGTTAATGAGGAATTTAAGTTTAGGAGTATAGTCCTTGGAGGCTTTGCTAAAACGTAAATAGGGGTCGCCAAGCTTTGCTAGGGCGTTACTGAATATATAGCCCGCAATTCAATTTACTGTCCAAATCTTTCACAAAAATGCGGTCAGATTGATACATTCTTGAAGGATTTCTGATAGAGTTAGTGAGATAGTGAATTTGTTTCTTGATAACCAATTAGGTTTATCTTGAGTTTATGTAGTTTCCTCTTACAGAAGCTTAAGTAGTTCATTGATTATCATATTCTAAAGAAGGGGAGAGAAGAAACCACCTTCCGATGAACCTTGACTGTCATATCTCCGACCTAAAGATCCTTCTAGCTTTGAGTTGATAGGATTGTAAGAAGTCCATTAATCAAAGCCTGATAGTGCTGCTGTTTTCACTTTTTTTTATAGAATTCGCGCGCTCAAGGGATTTAAGTACTCTTAAAATGCTTGCATACACCCAGGGAGGGTGAATTAAAATCATGGAGAAAAGAAAGAGAGGTACCGATGGTTGGTTTTAAATGTTTGAAAGTTATAATGACTAGGAAATAAAGAGCACGGCAGGGCATTCCATAAGCAAGTTGTTTATCTAGGAACGAATCACGATATTTTAGTAACCTCAAATGATTAACAAGAGGTCCACCACCCGATAAAATCAACGGTGACGTCTACAGCCAGAGTAGTGTAAGCTTTATCTGATCTACTTCGACATATTCGGTCGATGGTCAATAACGAACTTTCAAGACTGGGACAGTGTTAGGAAAAAGAGAAGTCTTTGATAAGCTAACGCCAGCGCTCGCATCCCCAAAGTAGACTACTGGCATCGAACCATCCAACACCTTGTTCTAGAAATTACCCTCTAGACTTGGAGTTGTGCATCGGGGTACATAACTTCCCTACCACGGAAAAGCAAAAGAATACCGAAACAACAGCAAGCCTCGAATATGGATGGCCTTACTGTTGAGGATCCCAGCAAACGAAACATGGAAAACAACCTTCGGATCTGGACGAACTTTTAACAGGCCACATGCAGTCGAACAATTAGCAGATGCCCTTAACTTCTATCACGCAGATATCACCCCTTTCTCTCAGTGGATCAGGTAAGAAAGAAGTTTCAAGCTTCCGATACGTGAGCTAGTCCCTTACGATAATCCGCATCAGGGTTAAATTTGCTAACATAAGCCTAATTTGCATCCATGCCCCTACAGAAGACAAGGACGACATTGTGTATATTGATTATCCGGAAATTTTAAATAAAACAAACAAATTTATTTATTCATCAAAATTTATGTTATCACCTTCATTGCTAGCAACTAAACCAGCGGTTTACCCAGTCCTCCATAGATTTTTCGTAGGCTCATCGAGGCCTTTAGTTCCTTTGGCGAATTTTTTGTATAGGCTCAATCGGCTCAAAACATCTTCCTTGAACCCGTAATTTTAACTTCGGAAATAGGAGAAAGTCAGGCGGAGCCAAATCAGATGCGTAGGGTGCTTGATCGGTGACATTTGTCGAGTGTTTTGCTAAAAACTCTTGCACAATACTGGATGGTGCATTATCATGGTGTAAAATCCATTAATTGAGATTACACAAATCTGGACGTTTTCGGCGGATACTTTCACTCTCCGTATGTCCCTCTGGAAGGAATTCGGAATCAATTACACCGCGGTAATCGAAGAACACTGTCATGATAACATTCATTTTCGAAACGCTATTCCGAAGACTGTAAACCCTTGTCTCGTCGCTAATTATTATGCGTTTCATGAACGTGAAGTTCGTGCAAGCTCGGGAAATTATGTCATCAGCAACCTGCCTTCGATGTTATTTTTGAATAATGGCGTTTCAAGTTCAAAATATAAATGAGAACGCTATGAATGGAGCCATAGATTTACATGACACGATTCTTGAGCACCAACTTCTTGATTCGGTCACAGTTTTCTTCATTCGTAGTTGTTGAGTATCGACCAGAACGAGGTAAATTAACTGCAAATTCTCGACCTTCTTTAAATGCTGTATACAATTCATATGTCTGTGTTTTTGAGATACACGACTCGCCTTAGATCTTCTGCAACATTTTGAACGATTCAGCACACGAAATTTCATTTTAACCACATAATTTAAGGCAAACTCTTTGTTTAACTATTTTTTTCTATTCTAAAAATCGAAACGGACTCATTAGTATGGTTCACAACAACTGCAGTTTTAAACAAACTAAGTAGCAGATTCCGCTCAAATTTCGTGCAGTAACTAAGTACAGCGCTACGATATCTCATTTTGGATGATAAATTCCGGATGCTCATTTCACTGGGCGATCTTAATACCAGAATAGGAAAGGAGGACATAAACATAGCCACATCTGGCAACGAACTTAGGGTTACTGACTTTGCGGCGGGGCGAAATATTCCTACAGCAAGCACATGGTTTCCTCATCTCAATATACAAAAATGGCTGTCTCCGGATCATGAAGCTCTAAATCAAATCAATCACAGTGCGATCGACGTAGAATATGCCTCTAGTGTTCTGGACGTGCGAACCATTTGGTTCAGATCACCTCGCTACAGCCAAACTCCACAACAAAGAAGAACTACTGTGAAAAGATATAACATAGAAAAGCTGCAATTGCAATAGACCGCCAAGCGCGTATCCTGAAATCTCTAAAAAATTTCTATGCCGCCAGCACCAAGTACCGAAGGCCAGTGCCAACACTTCCAACGTGCCATCAGATAAGGAATGCCAGCAAGTACATCCAGCTAAACAAGAAGCGTACAAAGTAGCGCTGCACCGAAAGACGAGAACCCCTCGTGAGCTCGCAGATGAAAAGAACATCGGCTTCGTCAGAACAAGAAGAAAGAGTACGAAAAGCGGCCGATTGAAGATATTGAGAGTTTGTGCTGGTTGCCTGGAAGAAGGTACGGAAGTTTTACCAAAAGGTAAAAAGAAAGCTAGTCTCAGACTAGCTCAGAAACTTGTAGGGATGTAGGAGGAAATATTGTAGAAGAACCACTGTTATTGCGGAGAATATGAAAAAAAACTTCTTCTGCAGACTATATATGGGCATCACTTAGAGAAAACTTCCGTCCATCTGACCAAACCGAAATAAGGATAGTAATAAGCATAAATCCAACAAAGCTTCTGACCCTAACAGCTTACGGTCCGAGGTATTCAAAACTGCTGAAAGTGGCGTTGTGGAGAGCATCACCCACACATTCGTTAAATCTCGGCAGAAGGGTGTATGCCTGGTGAATGGAATCTCAGCATGTTTACCCAATCCCCCCCAACTGCGTCAAATATGGTATAAGTCTACTCATCATTCCACACAGCATTCTATCTGAAACCATTCTTAAACAACCTGATTGGTCACTATCAATGCGATTTAGAGCCACAAAATACTCAAGTCCAAATAGATACTCATCATCTTTTCATCGATTTTAAGGCCGCAATTATAGAGACGAGATATATAGAGTCATGTCTAGTTTGGCACAACTGGCGACTTCTTTACCATCATACTTGAAAGAATTATGCGGAACTCACAAGTCAACACCGCATAACTTTCAAACTTTCAAAGGTCTGTGCAACTATTAGCTCTCTCTTCAGTAGAAATAAAACGGGAAATAAGTCTTGCCCATCGCGGTTTCTGTAGACTAAGAAGACAATTAAGCAGCAAAGTTCTATTCTTGAATAACGACTCTCATAATCCTCGTCCTCACGGCGTAAATGGGATAATATTGTCACAAGCGGATGATTTGATGTTCGGTTCCTCGTTGCTGATTGTGTGTGGTTGAGAAAGTAAATACAACGAAGGATAGATTTGGTTAGAAGGTTAAGCCAAGAGTGACTCAGATGACTAGGTCATGTAGAAAGCATGGATACTAGTGCCTTAGCCCACCTCACAGGATGACCCAAAATAACCATCCATTCGGTTCGCACAAGTGTTGCTTGAAGGGAACTTCAACCACCTCAACCTGGAACTACAATAGCTACTTTGAAGATATGTGTAAGGTAAGGCTCAAGAAAGCCTTGTCTGCAAACTACTATTAGAAGTCCAAAAAAGTAAGGCTCATTTTAACCGACAATAGCCTCCTCCCCTCACCATCCTTATTCACCACAATCACAACGGAAAATTAAAGAGACATATCTGTCCAGATTACATCAATCTCAGTCATCAATTCCACGTGGATTGTTCCACCATTACCCTACATCGAGGTCAGGTAGACAGAATTTTAACTATAACCGTCCACTTATTTAAATGATACATCCTTCCTACTGGAAGAAATTTGGTCATTGTCGCCGCTTACGAAGAAGTGACTCAAAAGACAAGTCTTCCTTTTGCACTTGCTTCCTTCAATCAATAAGACCCAAATTAGTTCGGTCTTTGTTCGGCTTCTTCAAACTGCTCCCTTTAAAATGATTGGTATCCTTTTCCGATTGTTGGTACTGCCGAAGGCGAGGACTTCCTATACTGGAATCGGAAAGAGTATTCTGTCTTTGTTGTCCTAATCGTCTATGTAAGTGGAGTGATGCTCACTCTTATGACCCTATCAATGTAATGTTTGCTATTAAATTTCCTCCTACCAAAGTCCGTATATGCAAATGAAAACTCGAAGAATCATGCCTTCAACATGACCAAGAATATCTTTATCCACCTTCACTAACGTTCATGCTCCTATAGCATAGAATAGAACAGGAATAATTAGGGCTCTATATTGATTCTTAGCAAGGACTTATTACACAATTACCTTCTTAGGGCTAAGAAGCAGCGATTGGTAAGCGTAATTCTTCTTTTAAATTCCGATAACGTGCCAATATCAATGTAAATAGCAGAGCCGACGTAGATAATATCCTTAACTGCCTCAAAATCTAGTATCGGATTCGTCCATGTTCCACGTCGGGTTTTACAAAATTGGGCTATGCGGTTGCGTGTGTCTCAGCTATGATGTCAAAGCCGCTACATGACAGTTCCTCACCTTGTCTAAATTTTTAGAAACGACCTTTTCGTAGCGGCAAGCGTTCTGCATCGTCATCCTGCAAAGTCCAAGAGCTATACAGAGCAATGTTTTGCATCCCTGTATAGCTCAGAGATGAGCATTCTATCATCTTCGGGTTTCAAATCGATAAAGAAGTGGTGAGTATGGATCAGAACTCTACAAAATGTGTCATTGAGTTCTGTGGTCAATTATGGACTCCCCGGTCCTTAAACCGCAATGGTAGGAGTAAATCAGATCTGTTTATGTTTCCCTATACTGCAGACAAAAACTTGTCAGCGATGAAAAGAAGTCCGATGCTTCTCCATTCCTGTTGATCGGGCAAACGATGAGGCTTAATTCAAACCAATTCATCAATCATACTTTCCTCGTACCAACCCAATCTTGGGTTGTCATCACCTTCTTCCTTCCTTATTTAAGTCTGGTCAGGTGAACTGAAGACTTGACTTTCGCCATCTAGGTTGAGTTCATTCGTTCTAAAGTGAAGTTTGAGTCATCATCGCCGTTCAAGGTTCCACAAAACTGATTTTTCCACATCACAGAAAGGACTGTGGCATTATCTGTTCCTTGCTTGTAAGCATGAGACGTAGTAATGTTGTAATTGTCTCTTTTTTTCTTCCGCAGAAACCATATGCGATGCATGTTGATATGCCGCCCTGAGGGAAAGTCAATTACCTTGAGTTCGTTTCCAGGCACAAGCTGGTTTAACTATACTGTTCAAATGTACCACCAGAGATCTGTTCATTTCATATTTTGGTGTTGAAATCTCCTTTATTGATTTTACCATCATGCCTAGGATGTGGTTATGTTTTGGTCGAAGAAACATTATTTGGAAGCATCGTCTTTCCTCTGTGGCAGCATAGAAGACTGATTTAGGTGAGTTATTATAAGGCGTTTAGTCTGCAGACTGAAACCAATTCACACTCAAATAGTTTTGAATCCTTCTTTTATCCAGCGCATCTCATCGCACTTTCTGAATGTCTTTTATGTCTTTGGCCTAATGATAGATGTCTTTCTCTGGCTGAAGACAAGCACTAATAAAGGGTTTCCATCATATAATATTTGATCTCAAATTCCATATTGATGCTCATGTCCTGGTCTTCCTCAAACTGCGTCTAAATTTTGTTGACCCGAGAAAACCCCAATTTTGAGCCCAGGAGACTCATCTCATTTAAATGCTCGTAGTCACATTATTTCATGTGGACAACACTCACCTTGTCGAAGGGTTTCCCTAATTCAAACTGCAATAGAGAAAAGAAAAAGTTTTTAGGCATGTCCAACGAATTGGCAAAAGGTCTGCATAAGGGGCTACCTCCAGCAATTGTATACAAGTACTTGCATCCATTAGTGACCCAAACTGTCTCTTAATGCTTTGGTTTGAGTTAATTTTTGTTGAAATTTAAACTGACCTCTGCACTTGACATACATAATTCGAAAATAACTCCCCAGGCACATAATCCAGATACTCAACGACAAATGTACGCACATTTAAAAAAAAAAAAAACAAACGTGAACCTCCCGATTAATCAAAAGGACAAAGAACAGGGAACTACATCCCCTCTCATATTTATGGGTCACTGATCACAAATTAAAAAATAAAAAAGAAATGTTAATGCAGATACTGTCGGTCGGCGGCGGTAGATCCGTATTGTAGATACTCGTGTGTGTGCATGTATCTTGCAACAGGTTTTCTAAATTCAGCGTTACAGGTTGACGTTACGGTTAGTGAATACGTTTGCACCTGTCATTACAAAAGGCACGCGGTGAACCGATCAAAAATATCCGTTGCAATCGAAACATATGTAGAAGTTTCTTTTTTTATTCATTTCCATTCGCTTCCTCGTTCTTCTCGAATGACCTTCCATATTAATCGCAGAACCTGTCGCTGTAATCCTGAAATAACAGGTAAAGATGGTTCGCTCGAAGGAGATCTCTACCAACAGATTGGAACGTAATTTTGGACAATTGCAGCTTGTAACATACCATATGTACATGTGAATTAAACCTCCTTTAGCCGAGGGTTGTTCTTGTTGTTTTCGTTAATTTTTCTTCTATAACGGTGCCGGCTGACAAATGAGGGTTCCAATTATGTAAGTTCTGTCATAAAATGGAAATAAATTTTTCTTCCTTTTTTTTTGTCATTTTTCCGAAAAAAAAACCCGCATCGTAAATATCCACCTACTACTGACATGCAAAAAGGTAAATTTCACATGGCCACGGTAAGGGTAGAAGTTTGCAGATCCTTTTTTCATACGGTAAAGGGCAGTGTGTTGGATAAAGTGAGGCGAAGAAAATTTTATTTTATTGTGTGTTGAGTTGTGATATATGTTAGAAGCACAAGGACTTGCGAAGGTGCCACGAGCTAAAAATCACAAATTCTTTCCTTAGACCTTATATTAATTGACGTCTGTCAGATGTCCACCGGAGAAGCATCCCTAGAGTAAAGTACGGGCACAAAAAATTTGCTTCTCACTGTTGGAGAATATTCTGTGTTCAGGATTCAATATTTTACTGCTCTGAGTGATCTAAAAAGAAAGCCTAACATCAGCAAGTAAGGGGATATCTTGAGAATATGGTTTCTGTATTCGCTAAAAATTACCCATCGCGTCATCTAGTACAGACCCTGATTCAGAGACATAAAAGATGTTGGGTCCCTCGCTAATATTGAACCATCATGTGACAACTACAATTATGGGGTACAGTACCTTTCTGCAAAGAAGGAGGCATGCAAGGGCTTGGAGCTTACTTAGTTGACTCCGCTGCCAAAGAGCGAATACATTTGTTTAAGTTTGGAGTAACTTTACCAATCTGGAGCTAAGTTCTCAAGTTCTTGAAAATTTTTGGATGTCCATTGACAATTAACGTTGAAGTTAAATATGTTAGCATCAGTACTTTGCAGTCCGTCAAGCTTAATATTGAGAAAAATCGTTAAGCCGTGATTTTTTTGGCAAAACCATGCAAACAAATCAACCAATCAGACTTGTACGCAATGAAATTTGCAAATGAACAAATTGTTGGGAACAAGAAAGCGATCAGTAGATGAAGTAATTCTGCACAACTTTTCAACAAGCCCAAACGTAACAACTATTTGTATAGCAAAAGACTTCGTTGAGCATTTTGTTTGTGCTAAAATTATTCGGCCAAATCAATACCTTCCTCAGTCTCTTTATTTACAAGGTGGCGCAATTCTTTTATGAATGAAAAACTTTGGTTCTGCTTTAGGAGTATGTTTATCTGATGTCTTAAACTTTTTCCCATTAAGTCGAGAAAATAAGGTCGGCCACCGCCAGAATTGATGACCATTCAGGCCAGATTTGTGGCATTTTCCATCTCTCTTCGCAGAACTTTCGGCGATAGATATTCTCTTCGAGGGCTTCCAGAGCCTAAGGCTTGTCGATATAGACTCGTAACTTCAAAAAACCCCACAAAATAACAGGAAATGCAGCCTTCAGAATTTTGGTTGTGGTTCGTGCAATATGCGCCATTGCTGCATCCTGTTGGAACCACATCTTCTCCAGTCCTAATTCAGTCAATTGAGGAAGGAGAAAGTCGTTGAGCATGGCTCTGTAACATTCGCAATCCAGAGTAGTCGTTTTCGCAAAAATAAGGCCCGATGACGCCTCCAGCCTAAACAGCACACTTTGAGCAATAACTTTGAACGGGTATAATGGCTCTTCGTTTGTTATACGCGGATTTTCGGTGCCCCAGAAGCGATAATTTTGCTTATTCACATATCCACAGAGATGAAAATGGGCCTCCTAGCTCATGATGATTTTGGATGAAAAGTTGTCTCCCTCGTGGTCGACATTCAGCATGGCTTGAGCGTAGGCAGCCAACAGCTAGCAGCTGATGCACTGTCTGCACTTTGTAAGGGCACATCTTACAGTCTTTCACCAAATTCTCTGTAAACACCGATTGAGGCCAAATTGCTTAACACGTCATCTGGTCGATACTCCGGGGTCCTCTGCGACATCTCCAGCCCCAGCTACGATATTCTCAGCAGAACGACTGCTCTGGGTCCAGCCAGGCGTTGGACGAGCGGGAAATCTGCGTCGAAATTCACGATGCGCCAACACTACCGACGAAATATTCCGCACAAAAATCGTAACAATTATTCCTCGTTCTTTAGGAGTATAACGATTCATGTGTTTTTGACGTGTATTTTTGATATGTTTACTTCACAAATATCCAAGTAAAATTTGCATCCTCCGATAGGGTGATGACTTTTACGGCTTCTAGTAGAAGAAGCCAAAGAATCGGAGGTATATATTGTAGAATACTGTGTACGCTAAAACCTAATAAGAGTCCAGCGGCTGATAATGTTCGAGCAATTTTCCAATCTGGTGACCATGAGTCTTAACAAAAATCATTATTTCTGAGTTCTGTTTGTCGACTTTCGTAATATTTTTGACAGAATAAGTCACAATAAAATTTTGGACGCACTTAGCAAAATTAGTGTTAGAGAAACCCTGGCGAAAAGGTTATGCAAGGTCATGCAAGGTCAAGATTTTAAATTCTGAAAGTGAAGAAAATGGTACACTAACCTGGGAAAACACCTGAAAAACACAACTGGATAAACTAATCAATACTCAGTGTCAAATACTTCAAACTGTTAATGCTAACTATCATACTACGATTTCAAGGTTCCCGGCGTTAGTAATACATATATTGAAAATGACAGCTATCCTTGAGTACTGACAACTGGCAGTTCCAGCAACCAACAAACCACAATCTACGAGCAAATACAAGAATACGGGCCCAGAGACTTTTTCAAATTCTGACCATTTTTAACAACAATCCAAGAAGACAACTTAGTTACATCGTAGTAATCGAAATAAATAATTAAGTAACAATTAAAGGCTGCAAATAAAATGTTTCACTGGAAACCTCAACTCGCAATGATGTTAGTTCGAAAGTTATATGCACTACGGGAATAACCGGAGAATTCGAAGATAAAATGAGAGTACACCGAGCCAGTGTTCAAAGCCTGTTACTTTTTAGTTTCCTGGAAGATTGTCCATGGAAGCAGCACACCTACGACTCCTGTTCTTTTTGCCGATGATAGCGCTCTCGTAAGAGACGACGTAACTTTCGGATATAACATACAAGTATACAAGAAATGTATATAAAATGTACAAAATCCGAACTTGTCTTGGCGATGGACTTAAACATAAGCCATCAACAACCATCCCTCCGTGTCGATAGTATAGTAAATGATTGTTTTGAAGGCCTAGGTTAATGGTCATCAACTTTTGCTTTCAAAACTAGTTTCCTGACGATATTTTAGAATCCGGCATTCTCCGAAGAAGCTGTACATTCCAACATAATTTGCAAAACAAAAGCAATAACGCCAGCATTTTACTTTTACAACAACTCCTAGCATGCAACTTCTTACAATATGAAGCTTAGTCACGCATTTTGAAGAGCCACTGCCGGTATTTGATCTACCACGATTACATGTTCATCGGCCTGTTCCCAATGAAGGAGCTTTAGAGTCTGGACGACAGAGTGTCAACGGCAATCCATATGTATCCATGTGATATTCAATTCGGCATCTCTAGATTCGTACAGCTAACCACAGACAATTCCAACTTTCTAAACAACTAAACAGCGAAGGGATTAAACACATTTCCATAATATGTAAATAAACAGGATTGCCGAATTTGAGGTATGGGGAATCCGAAAACGTTGCATTAGCGTCGATTACATCGTCTTAGATGCACTATTTAGATCAGTCAGCTTAAGCTGAAACGCCCTGTCTAATACCAAGGGCCAGATCTATAAGTCTTAGGTCTATCAAACATACAGTAGTTAAGAAAAAATCCTCATCACAAAAGTCAAGGAAATCGCAAGGTCAAATAACAGAAGCGAAGGAGATGTGCAGTGCTAGTAAGCTGAGCTACACAACTTATCATATCTGGTATCTGACGTAGCTGTTACTTCTTCTGATGGCTTTAAGCCCCCAGGAACCAACTAGCCGCTTTCAAATCTAAAGAGAATCATTGCTGCTAGCCAGACACTGGCATACATACCGAACACATGGCGAACAGTAAGAGTGGCCTAAATACCAAAAACGGAAAAGATGAATGCACTCTCTTTAAGCACTTCAGGCCTATCAGTCTCACTTCCAGCTGCATATACACAAAACTGTTTTGCAAATGCATCCTCTATCTGTGTGAGTGCGTTTCAAAATCTGGTGGCTAGAATTGAAGGCGCTTTCGACAAGAATGAGTACGCGTCCTACGTATTTTCATCAACATTGAGGGTGAATTCAACAATCCAACTTTTGAGGGAATAACTGTAACTCGGCCAGACAACACAGCATACGCGAATCACTTATTTTGTTTATAAGAGCAATGATGATGAATGGCAACTTGATTGCGGATTCTAACTGCGGCCAATGTGTGACGGCGGCAGTAAACATGGATTACCCGCAAGGTGACGTTCTGTCTCCACTACTATTGTGCTCATTGCTTAACGCTCTCAATAGTTCTAGTATCTATGGTCTGGCATATGCATGGTCGTCAATTAATGTACTAGAAATGGACTGTCAGTCAAACCTTTCAAGCCTGAGGTTGTTTTTTTTTACAAAACGGAGTAAACTGACTAGTCTAACTCATCCGATTTTCCAACGAAGTTAAGTATTTGTGTGTTATCCTGGTTAGCAAACTTCTCTGTACTTTCCTGACAGTATAAGGCCCTTTCGGCGAAACAGCAAGGAGGGTCCTCTACCTGGCTATGATAGAACCAATTACATATACCCTGTGCATCAGTTGTATGGCTCTCACGAAAACATGTCTCAATTACTTTAGCCAGACTACAAAAATCAGTCCACCTCGGCTGCATGGGGACTTTCCCTAGCACACCTAGCTCCGCTCTAGATACTCTAATGAATCTTCCTTTAGGGCACTAATCTAAACACCTGAGAGAGTAAGAGTACATCCTGCGACGATTGCTGTGAGAATGATGGCGACGAGTACTACCTCTGTGAGTGTTCGACCTACGCTCGTATCAGACTACAGGTACTCGGGCCTGAACAGTGGGTGCTGATACTGAAGGCAATTTATCACTGCAGCTAACTCACGTTTCTATGAAAGACTGAGAAATCTCAGTAACAGGTACATTCTAGGAGATTAATTGACTAGTTCTTTGTCTGGGTGCTCTGTTCCGATAGAAAAAAAATAGTACTTAGAGCGTCCTGTTTGAAGTATTTTCAGGTGCAAAACACGTGAAGATATAAAGCCCAAAGGTTGATCTATTTGGCTAGTCAATAGCAAGCCAAGGTTGTTGTTCTTGCTGGGTCCTCTCCTCTGGTATCAAATACAAACCATTGCGTCGTATGTCACAATGCTGATCAGTTGTTCAACTCATCGCAATTTAGATAAAATTAACTTGCCAGCGAATAATTCGGTGAAAAATGTATCTCTGGTCCACAGAGTCAGATGGTCATACGAGTATGTATGTTCAGAATTTAAATTGCTTTCTTAATTTATTGGGAAGCCATCCGATTGTCAGCTGTCCTGGTTCTAAAAGAAATATAAATCTCTCACTGGGTACTACATCGAACGATGTACACTTCGTTTATTTTTCTGGCCTGCAGGAGAGACAGCTTTACGTCTTTTCGGTTGCTCCCCCGAGTCTTCTTCTCAGGACAGGGTTATGTCCCTTCACTTTGAGCAGTCCACTATTTAACATGACACAGCATGTTACAAAGTTTTCTCTATGGTCAATCTGAACCACAGTGCCTAATGAAAGTCACACTTCCATTGATATTCGAAGAAATGAGAATCCTTATTCTCGTTTGATTCATTTGCTGACGTAGAAAACTGGACTATTCTCTTCGCTTGGTGTATTCAGTGTTTAACTTTCGTGAAAGGACACTGACACCGATATAATGAAAAAGTGTTGCAATGCCTACTACACCCTTCTGTGTCAAATTCTGCTAAAACCGTCTGGAAACACTTATGTAAGGATATCCTGCTAACTTCTTATAAAAAAGCTGTTCTGTTATAGGGAACTTTCTAGGATAATTGCGAATAGAACCTATAGCTTCCCTGTATATGATCCTCTTCACCCATTTTTCATTCTGCTCAAACCTCAGCAAAGGCAAAACTTTGTTAAGTTTCGTGCCAACTTCGTTCTTATAAGTCTAACCAATTCCGAAAATTATTGCATGCTAAGAAATACACACACACATACACACACAAAGTGTACGAGTATATACGTACATGCATACCTCCAAAGTCGACATATCAATCTCTAGCAGAGTATGAGGATACCTCACAACTTAGCCTTCCACCACCCTAGATCCTGATCCCTTGATAGCTTCTAAGGAAAAAGTTACTTCATGCTGTGTGTTGGTATACTTTGATTTTATTCCTTCGATACCATACGGCTAAGGAAATTACAGGTGAAAAATTAAGTGCCGAGGGGTGGCATGTGGCAACTAAAGTAGAAACTATACGAAAGCACTGATGCAGGTACACAATTACATATGTACATAATTACATTCACATTAGTATGAGTGCGAGTATGGATCCTTGTATGTAAGATAAGAAACCAGGCGACTAGCAGAGGGCGAATGACGAAATTCCTTAAGTGAACCTTGCATAGGTTAGCTTCGATCTAACAATTTTATTCGTTATGACAACATATACGTGCGAGTATATAGTGTGGTATGGTTCCCTGCCTACACATGTTATTCATACAGTCCTTTCAAATAATTTACCTTTAGACGCACATACGATGTGTATTCATAGGAAAATCTATTCGTGGTTGGTAGTAGCTGTTCTGGCGTATAAAAATATAAAAGTCTTGTCTCTGGCTAATCGCTCGATATCGACGGAAATGTAGGAGAGGAACAACTGACTCGTTCCTTGTGGAGCGAACACTCCCTGTTTTTGGAAGGGTACTCACTCATATTTGTATGTGAAAAGTGAATAACAATTTGTCACAAAATCGTTCCACAAATGATTGATGTTTAGATTTACGGTATATAAAATACTCGTACCCATGGCATATGGGTTGCTTTGTATCTAGTTTTGTTAGACTGAAAATTCTGATTGGTTTAGTACTTAGGCGATCATCAGCAATTTGTTCTTCAGACTGTGGCAGGATGAGTGAAGGACTTTCAAATTATTGGGATTTGAAATAGAAAAATGATGTCATTTGCTTATGGGTCAATAGTGTCCTTCAAACTTAGACTAGGCGCAAAGTGACAACCATAACAAAGTAGAAGTTACCATTTCTGGCTACCTGAATATGTGAAGGCATGGAGAAGTATGTATTGTAAATGACTAAATGATGGAAGATATTGAAATGACGGCCGGATAGTCATTCTGGTGAAAGGAAAACATCTTCCAACAATCAGTGAACTAATGGAGCCACAAAATAGACAACACAAATTGGTTTAGGGATGAATCCATCAAAAACCGAACTAAGTGCTGTTCACATGAAAACGAAAGTTAGAAAATCTTAATCATCCCAGAATCAACGACGTTAGGATTCAACTTTTAGCCGAAGCTAAATATCTACGAATCATCCTAGACAGCAAGCTCAGTTTGAAGCGTAACATCTAGAAAAGAGCCAAAAAAAACATTGGGAACATTCTACATATGTTAAATAACCTTTGGTAAACGTTGGGAACTAAAGCCATGTATGTACATCGCCATGGTTAGACCCATTCTTATCTATAATGCGCTGGTTTGGTGGACTAGTTCAAAGACAAGAGTGTGCCGCAGTAACACAAGCGCTAAGGTCTATTTCTCAAGCTGAGCTAGAGATAATTCTCAACCTCCTTCCTTTAAGCGCATCCTTTAAATGCACGACTTCCAAAAGTTCGATCAGACTAAATGAATCAGGCCTTTGGACAGCCCGAAATTGAGGACACTCTCTATATGAGTGATACAGGAATACGAATCATCAAATCTCACGAAGTATAGTATCAAGCGTGGACTTTAATAGGAGTTTCTCCACATCATTTCATAGCCGGGACATTAAGCTCAAAGCTATTTTGTAGACACCAAGTGCAAAACCTATCGAGGTCTTCTTGGAGGAGAATAGAGTCTTGGGGTGAAGAAATAGTTTTTACGTCATCGACGTAAATGGATACGGAGCAGTGTTTAATAATCCTCTCAAGTTATAGTTTATCGTTTATAGTTAAAATGAGAAAGAGGGGACCTAGATGGCTGCCTTGTGGAATACCAGAAGTGGCTATAAACGGCGGTGAGAAGGCTAACCTAAATCGAACGCTATAATAACGGCTCTCCAGATAAGAACACATCCATTTTAACAATATTCATTCTTTTTGTGAACCGGGGTTATGAAATAGGTCTTCCAAACTTGGGAGAATTCCCCTTGTGTGAGGGGCAAATAAAATGGTGAGGAAAGTGGGTGCGAAAGATTGGAGGCACATTTTTTGAGAAATATTGCTGGGAGCACATCTGGACCGGGTAAAAATTCATAATTAAGATTTTATAACTTTTCTACGATAAGGCTGTGATCAAAAGTTTGAAAGAGAGAGGAGCCAATGGAGAAATTGGGAAGGTACTCGAAATATATATGGGGTCAGGTACGAAGAGATTGTCTGCAAAATGACTGTTTAAAAAAGTTGGCAAAATATTTGGCAATAATATGTAGGTCGGTCGATGATATATTATCGAACGAGAGAGAGGGGGATAACCGTCTGCTTTTCTTTTGTAGTTGACGAATTGATAAAATGTCTTAGGATCGTTGATAAGGTTAGTCTACGCTGTGTCGAGAAAGCACTGATAGAGGCAGTTATAGAGCTGAGTGCATTGGAGATAGGTTCCAAGATAGTTAGAATAGTCATAATAAGAAACTGCCCATAATTTGTTTCTCTTGTTTCGTAATGAGCGAAGTCTTCTGTTGTACCATGAAGGGGAAATATTTACATGATGTTTTATGCCGTGTAAAGGGGACGTAAAGACAAATGGAATTAAATGGAGACAGCATCAGATAAGGATTGGATGGTAAAATCAAAAGAACATTTTCTAAGATAGGTATTGATTTTGCAAAAATTAGCTTTGTGGAAGTTGTAAGAGGAGATGGTAGGAGAAGTTGCCTACCGATGGAGTTAGGGTTGTCACTTACTTGGAATAGGCTTGAGTCAGTTATGCTATCAATGAATAGACAAAGATTCCTTGGATGAACTAGCGTTTGACGCGGTAAAAAATAAGTGATCATCCGAAAGAAACCACTTTAGCAGGGGCAGATTAAGGTCGCCAAAGATAAGGATATCGTCGATGGAATCACTTAGGTCAATTAGTTGTTCAATTGCTTTAATAGCAAGGCTGTACGATTCAATAGGTTGAGCTGGGAGCAGTCATGAAAGCTTTGGCAAGTGAAACCACCAATTCAGTAGGGGCACTACAATGTCGTCAAACTCTAAGTAAAATTGTGGATCCCAACGAGTGGATATCTGCTGGCTACCAGCACACACAAAAGTGAAAGGGAATGATAAAGCGGAGGAGCTAGCAAGAGACGGTGTCTCTTTGCACATGAGTAACACTTACAACGACATAAATGTACCAACTGAAACCCTCAAACGCAAAATGAAAGGAGTGCCATGGATGTTAAGGAGTGACTATGTCATCTCACGCTCCCTTTGGCCAAGCTTAAACACCTGGAGAACACGTACTCTCCTTGGCTTCAACAAAGAAGATATCCGCATAGCTACAGCTATCCTAGCTGACCACTGCCTCGTTGGGAGGATGACCAGCAGGATAGGAGCCTCTTCTCAGGATTATTACAGAAGCTGTAAGAACGTAGAGGAAATAGTGACTATCACACACTTGCTGTCCGACTGCCTTAACCACCAAAAATGCCGTTCCAAATACCTGGGGTACAGACTTTTTAGAGAACTTAAGGGCGTCAGCAAAGCTAAACCGAAGGACCGCCTTAGATTTATTAAAAGCTCTGGCGGATTTTCAGCCATGAAAATAATATAATATAATATAATACAACAATGCCAACAGGGAATCACAATAGACCAAGAATGCTCCGCGTACTCTGGCCCCTTAGAGACTAGCACTCCTCTAACCTAACTTCTTCAATAGAGATGGATTCGACTTTTCCCTTTCAACGTACAGAGCACTGACAACATTACGAGTAAGTCTTACTCCTTTTTGAACTTAATATTTCTCTGACAACTTATCCTTATGAAAGTCGTGACACTTATGAGTTTTTTTCTTGCGATTGATCCAATCGAAGATCTTTTCAAAGTCATGATGAAGAGCTAGTGCAATGGAGATCCATCTAGTTAATACATTTTTGATATTCGATGCTCTGCAGGATGTTATTCCTGATCCGTTCTGTGGAGATGTGCTCAGAAAGAGATTGATCCGGGTAAAATGTTGTTTCAACCATGATGGCTCTTCGTGCCATACAATATTTCAACCCACCGATTTATTGAAATCACTTTTTGGCGAGAAGATGACTTAACAATAAATCGGGTACAACGCCAGTTGTTCGATTTTTTCAATTATTTTCTTCGCGAACAGCTCTTCTGCGGAAGCATTAGAAAGTGTTATAATCTGGGTTTCAATGATGTTGAATTAACGCAGCACATATTTCTCAAAACTGAAATAAAATTTTGTGCCGACTTTTCTGCGTATGATATTATGTCATCGTCGTACTGGCCTTGTTAAATACAAACAGACAGTTTGTAGGAGAATAGCAAAATCTTTTATTCTCTATCTCCATAAATTTTCAAATACAACCAAGTTCGTACCAGCTTATGCGTAAAATCAGAGGTTTGACGTGTGCTTTCTCTTTTCATCGGTGCCTTTTATCATGTTGATAGAACAAGAAAGCACGCGTGGGAATCGGTCTCATTATTGTGACTACTGGCTAGAGTGGTTGAGTCGTTTTGAAGGTGTATTTTGAGTTTGTCAATAGTCGCGGCGAAGCGCGGGAAATATATGCTGCCAATCTTCACTATTTAGAAACAAATTTTAAGAGTTTTATGAGAGAACGCCTTACAGAGTTTAGGTAACTACTACATTATCTCGGCGCCTAGTTACCGAATTTGACATTTTGCTCCGTCGTACATAGAGTTTGATGATCGATCATAAGCGGCCGAAATTGTTTTTAAGCCTAAAATGTTTAATGTTTAGATGTTTAATAAAGTGTTTAAGACTTTTCTTTTTATTTTGAAGTAGAAACGTACGTACGACCCACGTGTATACTTTTTTTTTTAAGAAATTATACATAAATAAATTTTTGAAAGCTTCAGTCAGATCCTTCATCTGAATTTTTACCTTCTTTTTCAACTTCACTGAACGTTAAAACTCTATCACCTGGTGAAGGAGGCTCGGAAATAATCTTTTCAGTCGTTTCTTTTGTTTTTAGTGGATCGGAGATCAACAACAATCGGTTAAGAGCATCCACATTACAATGTTTTCCAGAAAAATTTCGAGAAAAGTTCAATCCTGTAATGCTTATTTCTTGCTTCTCCTGCTTCTTCTGAAAGCTCCTCAATTGGCAACAGGGCACTTTCGATGACAAGTACACAATGAGTTAATATTTTGCGCAACGTTGGTGTTGATGTTTTGGGGGTATCAAACGTGAAAACAGAAAATTGAGAAACGTCAATTCTCTATCCACTAGAAAGTATTATACTTCCACAATGACCTTTTGCCTATGAATAAATTGATCTGTTAACAACAAAAATCTATTTTGTGTGATCTATGACTTTCTGCTGATTCTCTGGTCAAAGACTAAAATGAGTACTGTGCACTGTTCCATCGATATTTATATATCCACTAGAAAGTCGTTTTTTTTTTGTTTTTTTTTTTAACATGATATAAAGGATATACAGTCAAAATCGGTTATAATGAAATATCGGTTATTGCGAACTAATCTTGAAGTCCCGGCAGAGGTTCATACAAATTGTACTAACCGAATATCGCTTTTAACGATATCACCTATAACGAATTATCGTTTATAACGAACAGTTTTAAATGGAAAATTTAAAAATCTATTGCTTAGAACGAATATTAAGTAGGCATTGCAAATTTCGTGTATTTAAAATGATAAATTCTGTTGATTTCCCTTTTACTGTTTTTTTTTTTCGCATTTCGCATTCTGTTTTTGAGAGGAACTGGAATAGTAATTTTTTATATCAAGAAAGGTTAAAAGTGTTGGTTTTTTTTTTTTGAAAATGAGCTCAAAACGTTTAGGTTTTACAATCGAAGAAAAATCTACAATAATTTCAAGGCTCGAAGCTAGTTATTCCAATAAAAGTTTGGCAGCAGAGTTTTCTGTACCGGCTTCAACAATCTCTACCATTTTCAAAGACCGAGATAAAACTACGAGTAAGTAGAATTTTGAAGAATCCAACTTGAAAATAAAGAAATAAAGAAATACGAGGGGCGTTCAATCTATTCTCGGTATCGATATGAAGGAAAATGCGAATTCAATTTAAATTGTTTTTATTTTTCAATATAATCTCCCCTAACATCAATGCATTTGTTACATCTTGAGATAAGCTTTTTTAAACCCTAAAAAAATAAATTTTCTCTTTCTCTGCAAAATACCTATTTATTGCCGACTTGAGTTCTTCATCATCCGAAAATCTTTTTCCACGAAGACATTTTTTCAAATCCGGAAACAGGAAATAATCACTAGGGGCAAGGTCTGGACTATAGGGTGGGTGTTGGATTTCTTCGAAACCACAATCTCGCGCAGCAGCCTTGGGAACTCGCGCCGTGTGAACAGGAGCGTTGTCATGAAGAAGCAACACACCCGCTGCGAGTTTACCCCGTCTTTTCTTTTTAATTTCCTCCCGCAAATTATGCAAAGTGGAAGCGTAGGATGTGGCGTTAATGGTTTCACCTTTTTTTTTGTACTCAATGAGCAAGATTCCCTTTGAGTCCCAAAAAACTGTGGCCATGAGCTTCCCGGCAGACAGAGTGACTTTGAACTCCTTCGGGGGGTCTGTTCCTTTTTTATGCCACTGCATGGACTCTTGTTTGCTTTCAGGGTCATAGTGGTGGACCCATGTTTCGTCCCCAGTAATAATTCGATCCATAACACCGTCCGCGTTCTCACTACACATCTCCAAAAGCTCTCTACAGCATGCGATTCTTACTTTTTTCTGAGGCGCTGTGAGCATTCGTGGCACTCACCTTGCACTGACCTTTGAAAGGTTAAGATGGTCATGAAGAATGGTATGAATGGTACCAATTGAAAGCTTGGTGATCTCTGCCATCATTTTCACCTTTATTCGGGCATCCTCAAGAACAAGTTTTTCGACTTCTTTGATGCTTTCTCCCGTACAAGCAGTAGCCGGGGCGCCGGAGCGGGATCGTCTTCAATGCTCTCTCTGCCTCTCTTGAACTCACTTGACCACTTTTGCACAGTTGATAATGAAGGTGCGGAACCCTGGTAAACAGCCACCATCTCTTCATGAATAGTAAGCAGAAGACTTTGCAATAAGACTGGAAAAAAATTACTTCACCTGCTCAACAGCCTGGATTCAACGATTTCGGCAAAGACATACTATAACAATTGATATTGATATTGATATTGATATAATTTCTTCTTATAAATTCATTATAATTCACAATTCTTAAAATAAATAAATAAAAACCTTATATGCAGAGCAATAGAAATAAGGAGATTGGTGACATTCTGTATTTTAGATTACAGAAGTAAAGAAAATAGTGTTGAATGTCACTTCAAAGGACTTTAACAATATAAAATTAAATTTTTTAGGTGGGGTGACCCTGTAGGAAGCAAATATAAGACTGAAGTATTTTAAACAATATAAAAATGTGTAAGAAAAAGTTCATGAAGCATAAGAGAGTACAACAAAAACATTTTTGTTTTAAGAAAAAAAAATACATCCGTTAGATAGCTAAATAGGCAAAGGATGAATACAACAGTGAGCTAAGGTTTAACCAGAATGTCAGAAGTCGAGCATCAGTGAATGAATGATTCTAGACTAGCATGGTTAAATTGGAGGAGCCAACGTTTTAAATGTTTTATAAACAAACCAGATGTTGAAATTGCCCTGATTGTGTGAGGAAGTTTGTTAAATAAGCGAAACGACAAAATAGAGTAAAAATTACGATAAGCAGTGGTACGAAAAGTAGGTACAGATAACATATTAGACATGTTTCCACGTAGATTATAAGATGATATTAAACGAAAGTTATGACTACCAGACTTCATAAAGAAAGCTTTTAAAACCTTAAAACAATATAAATGACGAACTGGAAGAATTTTCAGGTCACAGAACAAAGGATAACTAGGATGTCTGCCAGGTTTACGGCATATAATTTTTACTACATATTTTTGCAAGGTTAACAAGGGTTGAATTTTATTAAAATATGCACCTCCCCAACAAGCGATTCCATATTGCAACTTAGAATGAAATATTCCATAATAGATTGTTTTCAGGAGTGTATTCGAGCAGATATTACGCAAATAAAAGAAGTGTCTGAGAGTCCATCGAAAATACTTTCTCAATGTTTCAGCATGATTCAGAAAGCTCATTCTAGAATCAATAGTGAGTCCCAAGTATTTAAATTCATTAACTTTCTCAATTAAAAAACATTTGTCACTGCAGTTCAATTTGCTACAAAAAGATTTAGAAGAAATACCAGCCGCACAATGACAAACGGACAGTTTGTATCTTTGGCACTCGGGTGCATGAAAATACACGTTTGCATCTAAGTTATGTAAGGATGATAAACTGAAAAACATTATTTTCGTTTTAGAGCTTATCGCCAAGATATGTTCAGCAAACCAGTTTCTCAGTAAGTTGAGATCCCAATTAATGTCCGAAACCAGATCCAAGGGACTGTTACAACCATAGGAAAAGCCAACATCATCAGCAAAAGCAGTTGGTGTGCCTTTAAAATTAAGTGAAAAAAGTGAATTTATGTAAATCAAGAACAAAATTGGTCCTAGAACAGAGCCTTGGGGTACACCCAAGTTGATGAACTTAACTTCATTCCTAATATCATCTAATTTCACTCTTTGCGACCTATTTCCAAGATACGACCTGAACCAATCAAGCATGAAACCACGAAGACCTGCTTTTTCCAGTTTTCTCAATAAAAGATTATGATTGACCATATCGAAGGCCTTGGTGATGTCAATAAACAAACCAGCCGTGCACTTTTTACTATCGAGATTTGACATTATTTGAGAGCAAAACTTTAGTAGTGCGTCTTCAGTTGACTTCCCCTTTTGAAAACCAAACTGAGTTGGATTGAAAAACTTAGTTGCATTTAAAAAATTCACTAACCTATATTTTACAAGTTTCTCAAAGATTTTACTGAGAGCTGGAAGAAGAGATATGGGCCTATAGTTAGAGATTTCAGCAGCAGAACCTTTTTTATGTATTGGCACAACATCTGCACATTTAAGTGCTTCCGGGAATACACCTGCAAATACGCAACAATTAAAGATATGTACCAATATGTCTAAAATGAAACATGCAATCCTTTTAAGAATGAAACTCGAAATACCATCAACCCCACACGAATTAGATTTTTTTAGAGTACCAATAGCTTTAAATACCTCGAGGGGAGTAAAGGGATAGAACACAAAACTGTTTTCTTGAAACAGTACATCGTTACCATTGCACGAAAGCGGTGAACGTGGTAGTTTTTCTACAGAAATTGTGGATGATTGGTTTGGCCAAAGCTATTTGGGTGTTAAATCTTCAACATCGACGAAATAGGTTTGTTTTATAAAATGGCACCTGAAATCCAAAGGTGAAAAATGCGTTGGAGGTAAAATATCAAAGGAACGAATCACGATTTCAGTAGGAGCTAATAAGACCGGAGCTGCTAAACAATGTTGGTTATTGGAAAATCAAAGAACGCGAGGTGCTTTAAAAAGGTCAAGAAACTTCCATCATTGTATGAGTTCAATAAACGAGACTGGATGACATCAGACATATTCGAAAAACATTTAAGAAATTTGGATAGACAGCTGACAAAACGAAAGGAAATAATTCTGTCGTTCGTGGACAATTGTCCTGCACATCCAAAGATCGATGGTCTTACTTCTATGAAGCTTGTGTTGTTGCCGCCTGATACAAATTCTGTGTTACAATCAATAGATCAGGGTATAATCAGAAAACATAATTCGTAACATCAAGAAACAAGATGGACCACATGTAATGAGTTTGTTGGATGCCATTCTACTGATTTCCAGATCTTGGGAGAGGGGTGTCTATGGCAACTATAAAAAATTGTTTTAAACATTGTGGATTTATCCCATAAAAACCTGATAATTCAATCGAAACTGAGTTCAAAGAAGAAGACAACTGGCCTTTGAGGCACTGGATTAAACACATTCAGTCATATGATAACGTATTTGATTCACAAAGTTTTGAAGATTTGGTTAATGTGGACAACAACATTGTGACTGCAGAGTTATTAACCGACGAACAAATCATTGATTCTGTTCACAATGAAAATATGGAGTGAGAATGAAGAAGGTAAGAAGAGTTTTTAGTCTTGCTTCTCTGACAGTATGAAAACATTTTGCAACATTTTTACTTAGAGAAACTGAAATAATTCCAGTGAAAATTGAATTGTTTTGATACTTTTGACCAAGATTGTGAAGAATTTTTGACCAAAATGGAGATGAAAATAGAAGGGAAGTTCATAAAACAAAAATGTCGACAGCAGAAAATCACAGATTACTTTTTACCCCAATCATAAATAAGTAAAAGTAATAATGTGTCCCCTTGTAAAATGGAAAATCGGTTATAACGAAACAGCGGATATAACGAACAAATTCACCAGTCCCATCGAGTTCGTTATAACCGATTTTGACTGTACATGATAAAAGGATATACAGTGGCCTCCTTCTAACTCGAATTTTGTAGCCATATTTTGGCATTCCCCTCAATGTTCCATACAAAAAACTATCCTCTAAGTCGAACTCCATTGAAATCGAGGTGATCTGGAACAGGCTTACAGAATCTGATTATAGTGTGGAAGACGTGAGTTGGAAGGATTATGTTGATAGAACATGCCGCTGATGCTAACGATGACGGGAGTGGAAGTGAAGAAGAAGAAGATGAAGCCGAAAAATTTAATATTGAAATCCCGGAAAAGGATGACATTAAAACCGAAATTGGAATATTGCAATCTGCAATTGAAATGAAAGATAATGTACCGGATGAGGTCCAACACTGCCTTTATTGATTTATTGTTTAATTTATATATTTAATTTTTGTCTTTATTTTTAAATACAATAAAGGCTTTTAAACTTTTGGATTTTTCCAAATCTCCCTCTAAAGCCCCATTTGCAATACTGCGAGATGCGATACGAGAGTCGCATTCTAATGCGAGAGCACTCGCATTCAGACATCGGACGTCTGTTTACAATGATGCGTCAAAACACCACTCACAAATAACAAGCTCAAAATGAAAATAACAACAATTTAGCTGTCACGCATTGCCAGATGCGAGAGTTTTCCAGATTTTAGAAATTGACTGCGATGTTCACTGCGAGACTCACATTATTATAAACGAACACATTGAATTACTTGTTACGGAAATATTTTTGACAGTTCATGCGCTCTCGTTTTCGAACAAAGTAAACGTCAAAATTCGACTTAAAGGGAGGCGACTGTATTTATAGTTTTACGTAATCAAAAACAATTCACACATTATTATTTATTACATTATATTGTTTATTAATTTATTCGAAAGCAAGCTTATGTTGGACTAAACATACTAATGCAAATTTCTAATTTTTTGCTTGAATTCTGTATAAGTTCATAAGTTTAGGACCCCTACGACAACAACACCAGCCAAATATAATGCGAAGAATCACTCTTAATCGCTGCTTCTCTGAGCTTAGAAGGCAATTGAGCAGACATTATACAATACTCTGATAATTCCAGTCTTGCTTTAGGGCGCAGAAGCTTGGTTTACTGATGAAAATTCTCTCGGACGCTTCGAAAGAAAGGTACCTACTACTTTTCGGTCCCATTTGCATCAATGGAGAATGAAAGAGACATTTTACCAGCGAACAGTACCGGCTCTACAGCGATATCGACCTCATCGAAAAAGCTAAGACAGACAGGTCACCTTGAACGCATAGACACCAGCAGCGCCCGGCCCGGAATGTTCTCGACTCCAACCCAGAGGGACAACGCAGTAGAGGACGACTATTTGTTTATAAAAAAGCACTTAACACTCAAGAGGGTGTGACTGCTCTTAAAATGCCAGAGCACGTGTTAAGTTTTTCCGAAAATTGGACAGAGAGAGAGAGAGAGAAAGATATTTTGGGCTCAGTGGTTATTTCGCTCCATGGGTGACATCCAAGATTTATTGGGGAGTCTAAATTATTAGTGTAAATTGACTTGATGTTGTATTTAAGCAACCATTCACCTCACGAGATTTCAGTTGCCTGAAACAATGTCTTTCGGTCACGGCTGGTATTGAACCCCGAAACGTCTGAATGGGAAGTCAATACACTATCATTTGAACCACGGCCACTCTTGGGTAGCTCACACAAAAAGAAGGGGACCTCAGCCAACTTCGTATGCATAACTAGAGGCAGCTATCCAAAGACAGAGCTAGCTAGAGAGGTATGTTAGCCGAGGCCGCAGTCCTTCCCGGACAGTAGCCCCACCTAAGTAAATATGTAAGAAAGTAAGTAGTATGGTCTCTGCTGGTTTACCTTCTAACAGTTCAAGAGCATTTTGTGGATAAATCTACACTAGATGAGAAGATTAAGGATTATTTCTAAGCTTTTTTAGCAGAAAGAATAACATTCTAAGCTTCTTCGGTTTTACCTGGTTTGCTTATAAAAACTACGGTAACCTTACTCCACACACTGGGTATTCTGGGGCTTCAGGGCTTCACTGCATAGCAGGGCTTTTGACAAAGTGAATTGGGTTGCTTAGGTTCAACCATGTTAGTGAATGTCCATAAGGAAATCCATGGATTATTCCTCAGAATCAGATTGAGAACGCGGGATTTTGGACAGAACTTGACATAGTCTCGAGGGTTCTCTTGTGGTGGTGATTCTATCGCAGAACCTACGTTGAGCCATTCTTACTTCTCGTTTATAGATTTTTAAGGACACCTTGTAGGAAACTTTTCAACGTAGCAAAAAGCACAAGAAAAGTGACTGACTCATACAAAGACTCCCTCAAATTATATAAAAAAGAACTGAGGAAGGCAAAGCGACAATCCTGGAGGTCATTCTGTGACCTCTGAGACATCGCGGCTAAGAAAAATCCTCTCTACAAATCCTATGATGCCTAGCTGTTTGAAAAAAACCGATGGCTCTTGGACAACCTCAAGTAATGAATCACTCAACCTGCTTCTGGATACCCACTTTCCAGGTTGCTCCCAAATCGCGGCCAGTAGCAGCCCAAACAGGCCTACTGCAACCGGGACCAAAATTCATGGTCTGCTGATCCGGACGGTATAATACCTGCCGAGCTACAGAGGTCCTCAGATATTATTCTGCCTGTACTAGAAAATATTATGAGGAGCAGTGTAGAACTTATCCTCATTCCACTGTCATGGAGAGAAGTCATTGTAGTATTCATTCCCAAAGCCGGAAAATGTTCTCATGTCGTCCCAAAGGACCTCAGACCTATAAGTCTATCATCTTTCCTTTTGAAAACTCTAGAACGACTGATTGATATCCATATACGAGCTAAAATTGATCCAAGACTTCTGTCAACGGCTCAACATGCCTACTATAAATGAAATTCAGTGGAAATGGCTCTGCACTCTTTGACTAGCCACATCGAACAATACATCCCTACAATATAAAGAGTACACAATGGTTGCTTTCCTGGAAGTAGAGAGCGCTGATATACCTGGAAGCGGGTGGCAGCAGTGTGGTTGCCTATGCGGATGCGGATTCCCTCTGCGGAATTAGACATTCTGTTTCATTTGACATCCCTAGATATCTTCAGCAGGCAAGTAACTGCGACTCCAGCTATTCGCCTTAAAGCGACTAAACAGTGGACAAATAAGTCATTTGGCCACGCCAACATTCTTAACACCTTAGGAATCCTCACAGTGAACATCGATTACACTACACTTCCCCTTCTAGATCATTTTGGAAGGAGATGCTTTCATGGAGGATAAGTTTCTCAGATAAGCCCGATCCCGATCATCTCTCATGGAGATGGCAGAGCAGTTCAACATTCACCTTTTTTGGGTGCCGGGCCACAGAGACATTCCAGGGAACTGCAGAGCCGATGAACTCGCCAAAATTTGAACCACTCTACCTATTGTACCGGAAAAGGGTAGTAGCATAGGTATACCAATCGCTACGTGCAAACTAGCATTAAAGCTGGATGCCAATAAAAGAACAGAACTTAGGTGGACTGCTGGGCAAATATGTCTAGCGACCAAAGAGATCTGGCCAAAGCTGGATCTGAGTCGCTCTAAGTGTCTGATCCTTTTAAATAGGAAACATCTCAGCGCCATAATAGGTGTCATAGGCAAGCAGGCAAGAAGCACTTACGTACCTTGTAGGTTTCCCAGTCTCGGTCTGAATTAAAAAAAATTTGACTTCCTACGCTTCCGGCAAAGTTCTTTGAGATTCACATTGATAAGTACACCTGTTAGTTACTTCGTAAATAACAACGTCATCTGTGGAAATTAAGAAATAATCACTCTTACCAACTTGACTTTACAAAGCAGTTTTGAAGACACCCACCAATAAAGTCATCGGAACATCGAGGGATGTTTTGAGTATAACATTGTGAATTAAGTGAAATGTAAGGGATATTGTCGTCGTTATCAGATATCCTTCGACCTTCGGTATATCAAAAAGGTCTGAAAACAGTACATGGGACTGCCACCTTTCCAACACTCAAGCCTTTGTCTTCTATTTCTCTCACCTATGCATCCGTCCATTGAGTGGGAGCATAAATGTCAATTAAGTCTACTGTTCATTGACCTTTCGTTTGTAAGGACATTTGACATTTTCAGGAAAATGTTTATGCGCTCGTAGTTACTGTAGTTTCCAAATTCAAGTTATAAGTCCCCAAATTCAGCACCCAATTTGGTCCTGCATACTTTAATGCATTTTCGCAATGGCATTTTCCTCGAACTTAATTTTCATTAACTTTCTGATAAGTATGGAGTGGAGTGGAGTGGAATGGAGTCAGGTGGAATGGAGTATCGACTAGAATGAAGGTATTGCGCTATATGAAATTTTTGGTCGTTAACATTTCTTTCTACAATAGTTTGCCTTTTTTCTGGCGATAGAGGGGGGAAGGAAGGCTTCATTGTATCGGCATTGTTTGAGCGAAAGAACAGTCACCTGAAAAAAGGACTGCAAATGCGCCACAACATACAGTATAAACACTTTCAAGTAGAACAACAATGGCAGCAACAACGACACGAGGAACAACAGACGACATCAGGATACGAATGTAATTTTTGTAATTTTTTTACTTTTTTGTTGTTATTTTTTTTATCGTATTTCTACTTTGAATTCTGCCATTCGTACCTGTACAGAGAGAGGACAGAATGTGCCATCAACTGACAGGTGGGTTTCATATCAAATGGCCAGGTGGTTTGACAGTAAGTGCGGCAAAGGCGGACAGAGACTCGTGCGGTGGACCGTGTAGTCACACCGTCACCTTTTTTTTTCATTTTTTTTCTTTTTTTTTTGCCTCTCCATTATTTCACCTTTTTTATGCTGTGTTCTTTGCTCTGTTCATTTATGGAGGAGAAATACTACTATGACGAGGCCGAACTATGAATACTCGTGGTCGTATGTATCGTTTTGTTGGTTTTGGTAGAACGATCGAACGGAACAGGAAGAGCTAAGGGGATTCCCAGGTTAGTTGGTAGTAGCGGCGCGGTATATTCGTACTCGTACTCGTACTCATACTCGTACCTATCACCACACGCTGGATATTTTCCCTACGAAACAGCGGTTAGTGGTGGTTTCCCTTACTCCAGTTAGTTGACGTGAAGCGCCATCCACTATCCGCTATCCGCTATCCGCCACCGCTGCCATAGTACCTTTCGTCAACTGTGACTGCTGTTAGGGGAAGCTTATACTCACTCGTATGTGAATACGAATACGAATTACCTAGAGTCGTGTGTGGCAAGGTAACTCTGTGTTAGTGGTAATGGTAGTAGGAATTGAACAAAAATTTTTAAGGGCTTGGTTGGTGGAAAATATTTTGGTCGTTTGGTTGGCTGACTAAATTGGTGGCAGTGGATATGGAAACACAGAAAACAAAAAAAACAAAACAGGACTCACGCCGACGTTCTGTTATAGTTCAGCAAATAATTTTTAGTTAGTCATTCGTAGTCAAGGATACAGTGCGTGTCGCCGTAGTAACGTCCAGGATAACAACACAATTTTTTCACTCTTCATTTTTTTATTTCTAAAAAAGTCTAGAGTGTACTGTATTTATAGATGTGTGGTGTAAAATTGTGTTTATTCTAGCAACGAGATAGACCGATTATAACAAGCGAACAAGGAAATATAAAATACAAAGCCGCCAAATACAAATAGTAAATTGAGAATACTGAATACCGAATACCGAATAACGAATACCGAATACAGAAAACAGAAAACACTTGCTCATAATTTAAGTTTAGTGCAGAAATCTAAATATATGGGTGTCTATTATTCATAGTGTGTTATTTCATTTGCTTCTCCTCGTTGTCGTGTTTCTAGTTTTTTTTTGTTTTTTTGTTCTTGTATCCTTAGACGTACTTTTTTTTTTGCGCCTTCGTGAGATATCCTTTGGCAGAATAGAACTCTTACCAAGTTGATAGTGGTAGTAGCTAGTTGTAGTTGTGCCCGAAGTAGAACACATCAGAATCTGAGTGAAATACTTTTGATTTTAGTTATCGGCGTGAGCTTAAAGGATTAACATGGGTCTTCCAAAAACAAACACCTAAATTTCTTGCCAAGTGTTAAATTAAAAAACAAATTGTATATTCAAATTATACAAAAGAAAAATTATGAAAATAAAATATGATTTAGTAAAATTGGACCTACAGAAATTCTGAGGAAAAAAAAAATCTGTTTGAGAACCATTTTGCTGATGAAAAGTGCCAAGATTCGAATTAAGGACTTAAGGACTTCCAGTTAGACTGAAAAAAAAAAACAGAAAACAGGTAAGAGTAAGTTTGGAAAAGAGGAAGGTAGAATAGTTGAACTTTTGTTGCCTTTGGTGGACCTTGGCACTGGGAGAATTCACAGTCGAATATTTTTGCAAATTCTGTGGATCTTTTCGTGCCAAAGCTCAAGACAGGCTTATAAAAAGTGTCCAAAAAATTTTTGTATTTTCTTTAATTTAGGTTCTTGACATAGTTGTACTGATAAATGGTCCGAAAAGGAGCAATTTGTTACGAGGAGCAGGTAGGGCACTATAAAATATATACAAATTTTTGGCCAACTGGTATTAGTACACATTTTGGATATTTTCTGACGAAATATGTCCAAATTTCATTATTTTCTAAGAATCAAGATTTTCTAGCAAGTTTTCGAATTGTAATCTTAGAAGAAAAGGCCTAACAAGTTATTTTCTAATTCTAATTCTACGATTGATTGGGCTTTCTATGCAAGGTTCCTATTTGCCCATTTATACAATTTTTTTCCACTTCCATTGGTTTCACATTTGGAACTTTTCAAGCCTAAATATTGGCAACTCTGTCAGCACATGCTCCTTTCGGGTTTTTCTGTTCTACAACTTTCAAAGCAATGTATTGTATCAATTCCTTCGAAAATTTGGGTAAATAATTGTTTAACTGGTTAAAGATTACAAAATTTTTTCCCTAACAAGGAACTGGAAAAGGGGGAGTATGTATGTTATTTCAGCCGACTTTTAGATCTTTTTATTTCTTAATTCAGCAATTATTAAAATCTATCTGAGTTAAAAGATCAACTGAGGTTTGTTTTGCTTTTTTTTTGTCCAAAGGTAACTTAAGAAGTTTACGTCAGAAAAGCTAGAAAAGATCTTACAGGAGAACTGAAATCTGAAAAAGTTTTCGCCTGAAAATTTTCCTCAGTCCAACTCAGATGTTGTCTTCCCATTTAGTTTTCTCGTTTTTTCTTGTTTTTCTCTCGTCTTTTCCTTTAAGTCTGTAAAGTCAATTAAGAGTTTTGTGTTGTTTTTTTTTCTTATACAATATTTTGGTATGAGACAAAAGTTGAGTTCGGATGTGAGGGGTAGCGGCAACCGATGAGCTAGAGGCGAGCAACCACCAATATTCCACAGCCGTATACTCCTGCATTATGAATGCTTCCACGGCCTACTAAACTCCTTGCAATGCCGCCCAATGTGGGGATCGAGCCCACGACTCTGGGAATATGAGTCTCATGCTTTACCAACTGAGCTAGCCAGGAAAACCGAGAGCGTGCCACAAATGTCTACTCCTGCATCATGGATGCCTTCATGGTATGAGACAAAAGTTGAGTTGGATGTGAGGGGTAGTGGTGACCGATGAGCTAGATCCGAGAAACTACCAACATGTTACAGCCGTATACTCCTGCATTATGAATGCCTCCACGGCCTACTAAACTGTTTGCAATGGCGCCCAACGTGGGGCTCGAGCCCATGACGCTGGGAATAAGAGTCTCATGCTCTATCGACTGAGCTAGATGTCTACTCCGGCATTATGAATGCCTCCACGGCCTACTAAACTCCTTGCAATGTCGCCCAACGTGGGGCTTGAGTCCACTACGCTGGGAGTAAGAGTCTCATGCTTTACTGACTGAGTCATCATTATAGGGACAAAATTGGAGTCATTTCCCTGAAAAACATATTTCACAACGACTCACTTCTTGTAATAGTTATACAAGTCACAATATACTCGTAGCTCACCATCCTGTGTCCATAAGTTTAACAGATTGTGAGCTCGGTTGTGATAACTTTGTTACGGACATTGACCTTAAGCCAAGCGTTTTCGAGTACGTAGTTAATGTATACCTCCCCAAAAGCCAAATGTTGCCAAATCACAAGACTCTAGTGACCTATCGCTAAGTCTTATAAACACACATCCTGAAAACTTGTCCCGCAATAGACTTATTATATTGACAGAAGACGAGATAGCGCATATCTTTCAAATTTAATTTATCCATTCTCAGTCAGAATTTTCGAACAATTAAAGCCCTATATCACCTCTTATGCATAAAAGCACTGATTTCTTGTATTTCTGTCTTCTGTTTCGTGCCAAGTAAAACAGTTCTGTTTATAAGGGTCTCGGTTGATGGGAAAGAGTGCATCAAATATAATTCATCGTCGTTTAGCGTTCTTGCAAAAAGGGCTTAGTCCTTTTGAAGATATTTTCATTTGGGAAACGAAGTACTGGTTATTAGACCACCTATAATGGTGCTGCTTCATCATGTTTCAGAGAATTCTGGTCCGATGTCAGCGCTAGTCGAAAAATTCGCTTTCATCGGGATGATTTTTAAAGATGGTTTGTGACATGTTCTCCATCATTAGTTTCCTATTTTTGTAAAGTGGAATTCATTAATCAATCGGAAGTTTAAAGGACTTAAATCCCATATTAGTCGCTACTTCTTTTAGTTCCTCTTTCGCTAGAACGGGCCTAACGATGAGCCACACGTATTAAGCGATTCAAAACTTTTTTGATCAGCTTGCCAAATGCGTATCCTCCAATAGGGTTATGATTTCTTTACAATTCTGAAAGTAGTATAGACACGATCTGAATATTTGTCGTCTTCTAAACACAGTTCATTGCTTGAAGTAGGCTTACTTCGGATCGTAAAGCCATTTTTCCTGATCCTCATTCAATTTTTGATTAGATCAAAATCACGAAAGTGGCATGGGTCGAGATCATGTCGAAAAGCTGCCTTTTCGATCGGGAAATACCTTTATATGGTGGACTGGTAATATGGAAGAGGGAGCTTCGTGAATTCTTTCATTCTTTCGCTTACTAGTCTTAATACTTCCATTCAAAAATTATCTCTCTCTTAAGACCTCTGCGAGATATCAGTTTCCGAGTGATTTTTTCGGCCAGGGGCTTACTTTTCGGCATAGGACAATCGACGAAAGCGAACTCGAACGAGTTTAAGATAGACATTGGTTTCTTTAAGATGAGTTCACTTTTATTGTCATGATCCGTAGTCTATAAATGTATCTTACGAATCGAAATAGCCGGATGATATTTAGGGCTTTGCTGGTGCTTGTCCCGCAAGACAGTCAGTCGCCGAGCATTACATTTGTGGTGAAGAATTACTTGGATACATCGTTTTATGCCACAAATTTAAGTTTACAAATTTCTGGTGCGCCTAATCTTTTTAGTGGTATCAGCTACGCATGGACATTTATCTATATCCCTCACATCCCCTCAGCACTATTTAGGCATTCTAGTCTACGATTGTGTTGGCAATTGAAAGAAAACCTTTAATCATCCCCTTCGCGGGCAGGTTTTATACGACTGTATCTATGTATACGGATACCTACAATTACAGATAGCTTAAAGGAAAATCATAATTTATCAAAACCAATCAACAAAATGAAATCAAGCCCCTGCCCTGTACACATACATATAATCAGAAGATCTTAATGTTTATTTTCACAAAACCCATTAGGGGTTTGTTTTCCTTCCCTCAAATGCAATACACATTCGTATCTATGGTTCGGTCGTGGTCGTGGTCATATTTGACTTCTTAGAACACATTAATCGATTTTCTCCTCTAGTCCAAATGACGTCAACTTCAAGAATAAGGCACCTACTTTCGAAAAATTATTTACCTTCGCAGAAAAGCACCTTCTTAAATGAAAGTTTACCTTAAAATACCCATTACGCAGTTTGGCGCCAACAAAACACTTAAAACAACAACACCAACAACAAAAATAACTAATCACAACATGGTCTGGCTAAGGTAGATTTCAAAACCACCCAAATGACTCCTAAAACAATTACGAACCTACTCGCACCATCTGAATAAAATATCACTAAACAAAACCCACCCCTACTTACCTGTCCTCCTGTACCACCGGAAAGTGTCGCATTTTTACTCACTATTAGTCTTCAACAAGGTAGGGTGAGCCGTGTTCGTGGGTGGTGGGAGGGGGGGTGAACGACAAGAATGATATAATTAAATTTTCATTAAAAATTTCGCCCAATAAAATTCGCTCACCTTTGTCAACGGTCGTATTGACGCTTAATCATGCTCACTCTGCCCTATGCCCTCTTTTCATACACGCCACCACCACCTCTATCGTCATCATATCGCCGCCACGCACACAAACAGCAAATTAACCCTCCATTCGAAGGGAATAATCAGTAAAAAAAAAAGGTCCTTAAAAGTGTGTGTTTTTTTTTCGGGACATTACCCAGTCTTTTTGGGCTTTTGACGAGATACCGTCTGTTGTGGCACACATTGCTGCCTGGCGTTGCCTAGCTATGTACATATGTTTGGTGATTGTACACCCTCACTTAGATATGTATGTAGATATACTCGTACATACAGGGTAGAGTCAAAGATACGGTACGATAAGAGTGGTGTAATAAAAAATTGCAGCTTACAATACACTTAAAAGGATATGGCCACTTGCCATGCAACGAAAACAGGATACACTCATATACTCGTACTGTACCCTGTACACTGCACGTTGGTAGTCCCTACACCGTATATGTTTTCTAAAGCTAAGGGGTGACGTCTCACCGACATTTACTAACGGTAACCAAAACCAAAAAAGGTTGGGTTCAACACCACGTTTGTAGTATGTGTAGGCGTGAGCAGAGTATGGAATGTAGCATTAGTTTCCAATTTTCCAATTATATTGCCTAGTCCTTGCAGTCGTACATATCTTTGAATTGTTTTCCTCTGTATTCGGTATTTGGTCTTTGAATGCAATTTAATATAAAACCACGAACATCAATATTTCTTCCTGTAAAAAAGAGGTGGATGACACAGAGCCGGACAAACAGACGAACGGACGAACAAACGGTAGGCAATTTGCTTCAAGTCTGAGTATAAGAAATCATATGCACAACACAGGACATGTGCGCTTCAAAATGTGTTCTCTGACATGTTTGTTGAATGTGTGTGTGTGTTTGGTTTTATAAATTGCTTGAAATGTTTGTCCATGCAAAGTGTATATGGAACAGGATATGACGTGAGTTGTAAACAATGGAAAACGGAAAGAACTTGATTTAAAGTGTAGAAGGTAAGGAAAGAGTATTAGATTTCGATTTGCTGAACGAGGACGAATGTTTGATCGATTAAGGGTGTTCTCAAATCACCACGATGTTGGTGGGTATTCGTGATAGTTATAGATATGGCAGGCAGATGTTCTTCCTTTTCTAGTCAAGTAAAACTTGGCAGCGGATTACGATTGAAAATTGAAAAATGCAGCCCAGAACAGCATATGATTTTGCATTGTTTGTTAATGGTTTCCCTAGGGTCCAGGAAATGAAATCACGTAGTCCCACCTCCCGGCTTAGTATAAGGATGTAAGACATGTGTACATCAAAAAGCATGCCAACTTTTAAGTGTCCCACGGATTCCTCCAGGGTATTTCATAAACTTAGATGTACTGCTGGTGCTCAGTTTATTTCTCTCAGTATCGCACTTTTCCACCTCCTTAATCAACAATGCAAATGTGCTTTATGTGCAAAATGGATGAAATGGAGGTAACTCCACATGATATTCATACCAAATCACAAGCAAATCGTATAGTCATTAAGAGTACGCTTGTCTGATTGAGTTCTTCGTATTCGGTTGGAAAGAATAAGCCATTTCCAAGCAGTAAAAACATCCCTGAAAAGCCCAGAGATGCTCAATTTCCCCGATGATGAACAATTCATGTCTTTTCGCCAACCTTCATAAGAAAAAGCCTCTTGTGGTGTGCGATACGAGTATTTATGAAATTAAGTGCTGATTGCAGTTCTTGAAACCAAAATTGATACTTCTCGAGGAAACGAGGAAACTGAAAATCAGTACTGTTCAGTCCATTGAATTCCAAAACCCACTCATAAATGCGTAGAGTATGAAACCATAGGAGAAGCCCACTTTAAGTTATTGCCATATGCATAGAGGAAAGATATCGGAGATGGTTGATACGCAAAATGTATTAAGATAAGGATTCTTTCTATTTCCGGTCCCTTAGCTCAACCGTCTTCATCATGACAAGCAACAAATTTCTATACACCCCGCTAAGACTAAAATAACAAGTCAGGGAAATTTCTAGTTCACAGCACATAGTACACAGAGTAGGAATCGAAATGGTGACTTACATACATTTTTAACTAAATAATTCAATCATGATTGATTTAGTTTAAGCTTATTTTTCTTACACAATTATCAATTTAAAATTAGTTAGTAACGAATTTGTTCAACTATATTGAATACAGTGGACTACATGATTAATGACACAGTTTACAACGTTATTAAATTAACAACTAATTAATTTAATCGTGGCTGACAATTAACAATTAAATGTTGCCTTATATGCAACTCAAAATAGAAAAAAATATTGGTATTCGTTGGATGATCGAATGGCAATGTAGTCGAGTGACTAATGGTAGCATCAACGGCTCAAATATTGAGTAATTGAAAGACGGCCAAAAATAATAATATTTTGGTGTGTTCGATCAAAAATTAATATTTCATGGAATTTTCAAAATCATTTATGGCAGTTAAATAATTTATTTGATAATTTTACCGAAGCTGAGTGTTTATAAACCATCGTTTCCCACTCTAAAATAGTCGGTTTGTCAATTATTTTTAAGCCCAAATATACCTTATTCGTGTTGGAATCAAAGTATTTGAAAAATTGGGTCACATCAGTTCAGTCACCGCTGAACAAGCTGACTAAGGAATAATAAATCATGTGCCAACCACCCTTTGTAGTACTTGCACACAAATACGAGGGTTGTCTGAAAAGTTTCAAGACAAAGAAACAAGACATTTTTTCTTCAAATTTATTTTTACTTCTTGTAAGTCCCAGAGAAGCACCCATCTCCCCAGCCAGTACAAATATTACACGGCGTCTGTTTCTGCAATATAATTGTTTACGAAGGTGAGCACCCCCTTATTCGACGAAAATCTCGGTCCCCCGAACGTTAATGTTAGTTTAGGGAACAAAAAGTAGTCGATTGGGGCTTGACGTGGTGAGTAAGGAGGGTGGTCAAGCAGTTCAAATTCGTAGATTTTCGGCATAGCAACCGCTGAGTTGTGTGAGACGACGCATTATATTGATGAAACAACACTTTTTTTTCTGCAAATGTGACCGTTTATCAAGTGATGAAGCGTAGTATGCTCTCGGGTTTTCCTTTTTCAAGATAACCGATTAAGACAACTGCATAGCTATTGCTGAAAATAGTCGCCATCACTTTCCCAGCCGAAAGAACAGCCTTTGCCTTTTTTTTTAACCAATTGGAGCCTTCGCAGGCCACTATGTTAACCGTGTTTTTTTTTTTTTTGAATGTATTGATGTATCCAAGTTTCTTCTACAGTAATTAATCGGCGGCAAAACTCTGATTTTTGCTCATAAACTCGCCAGCAGATTGTAGAGAATGTTCATTCGAAAAGATTTATGGTCCAGAGTGAGCAAACTCCGCTCGCGACTTGATTCAATATGTGGCAAACACCTTCCTTGGATACGTTCATAGTCTCTGCTAACTCTCTAACCTTAATTCGGCGGTTTTCAAGAATCTTTTGGTGAACTTGACTGATGTTATCGTCAGTGGCCGCCGTTTTTCCCATTCCAAACGTTCATCGTCATCTAAGCTGCTCAAAATGTATCGGTAGTGATACAGAGTCCATGGTACAGGGCATCCAACTTGTTTTTTTTTATATAAAATTTACGCGCGCCTAAGGGGTTAGATACCCTTTTACTGTTGCCGGGCAGAAAGGTAGAAGAAAAAGAAAGGAAAAATGTTTTGTAGTGGTTTGAAACTCAGGTGCGTTTGGTTTCGATATTCGCTCTCCAGGGGGTGGGAGTCCGAATAGGACGGAGAGTTTTTGCTTCACTCAGAGTGATTCGAGTTATAATTCACAGTATTTTTTTCTGTGATTGAAACTCTACAACAGCCAAAATCTACGTGTCAGTGTTATGCCTTCACACGCAGAATTTTTCTGTCTGAGTTCCTATTACAAATGAAAAACTGACTTGCCATGGGCAGGACTCGAACCTAGACCTTCCGAGTGAGAAGCGATTGCTAGTACCACTACACCACGCAGGCGTATTACCATTCAAAAACAAATATTTAATAACAGCTCGATGTTCAATTTTCTCCATTTTGACAAAAGCGCTCAGAATCGAATCACCCAAATTGTCAAACAACAACTGTTTGTCGAAAATGGTTGAAATTCTGGTGAGTACTTTTTATCCCCCAAGTTTTGTTGACGAGTGATGTCATCTTTAAGTTGAAGGTGGAAACTTTTCAGATAACAAATTTGTTAGTTGTCAATTGTACAACAAATAAACTAAGTTGCTGTTAGCTCAATTAGTTTTTCTAACAACTTTAATCATTAATCTCTCATTAAGACTACAACTAACTTAATTACAAAAGTTATTTCGTTATATACTCGTATGATTAACTAATATCAATTTAGTTGTATTTGCAATTGAATTAGTTGTGTAATTCCTTGTAATTAGTTGAATTGATTTTTTCGAAATACAACCATAAAGTAGCCTTAGGATGCTAGAACGCTTCTACTTTAAAAACATTTAAAGCGATCTACTAATTGATGAGAATGTACAAATGATTTTAATATTTCAGTACCTCTTTGTGGGACTAGTATTTAGAGAAAGTGAGTGATAGGATAGTGCTGCCAGCCCAAAGATGATCATAGGCTTCAGGAAGATTCTTATAACAGAATTCTCCTACTTCATTTTTGATGTAGTAGCAATTAAAAGCAATTTTTTGTTGTTGTTCATCAGCCGTATATTTAGGATAAAGTGGGCACCTAACCCTAAGACTGTCCTATGGATGTACCGGCTATAGTTAGACCCCTCTTAATCTACGGCAGCTTAGCATGATGGCGATTCACAAATAAAACTAGCAACCTTAAGTTGATGACGAAAGTACAGAACATTTCGTCACGATTTCGAAACACCATTCGCCTGCATTTTCCGAAGCAAAGAGGAATGGTACCAGAATCGGATTAGATTTTCGCGGATGGATCCAAAATAGAAACAGGAACCGGTGGCGGAATTTTCTCCTATTAACTGCGCTTTCGTTGCTCACGTTGTCTGCCGGACTACAGCAGTGTCTTCCGGGCTGAAATATCGGCTGTAGCAGAAGCAATGAAGGCAATATGTCAAGTGGACATTTTTATATTTATTGACAGCCAGACTGTCATCAAGGATATCGCAGCTGTCCAAATCAAATTGAGGCCTGCGATGCTTAAGGCTATTTGCGTTCCATAAGGTTACGCTCTGCAGGGTTCCTGTGCAGAAAGGAGTGACAGGCAATGAACGAACTAATTTGGATAGGATCTTCTCTAGAAAGGGAATTGGCAAATCAAACCTCCACTCAGCACTCTGAAAATGCAAGTGGAGCGGACGATACAAATAAAAGGCGATGAAAGGTGGAAAAACATTCCAAACTGCGAGACCTCAAGACATCTATGGCCGCAACTCAGCAATCCAGAACAAATAACATTCTCTTGATAAGTGGAGCTGAACTATCTACTCTTGTCTGAGCCCATAATCTTCTGGGGGAGCGGGCAATAAAGCTGTACCTTACCGACGACGATCTCTCAGAGACTGTGCGAACATATCTCATTAGTGGGTACCCTCCACTTTTTGAGCCATTGCCCAGTCTTAGTAATAACTTTAAGAAGTTATTCCATGACCTCTCAGAACTATCTGCTGCTTCACTTACATTCCGGATTTGCGGATGGAACAAAAAGTCTTAGACGCGCTCAGGGTAAAACCGACAACCAACGCTAGACGGAAAACGGAAACCAGAACTAGAAACCGCAATCAAATCCATATCCCATTCCAATTCCCCCACTTGGGGATAACAATGGGTCTACGCAGATGTATGTATCGTGATGTATAGAATGGACCTCATCTACCCGCCAACCTAACCTAGTTGCAGTTTTTAAACTAATAGTTCGAGATAAGTCGTCAATTTCCGAGATATATTCTCGCTGACATCATAAGCCTCGTTTTGACCTTATATGGCACAACGCGTATGAATATTTACTACTGAACAGGTAAATGCACATTAACAACTGTCATGTAGCCCTAATTCTAAATGGCGCAACAGTCCGAGGTAGACAAGAGCTTCAGCTAACATGCCTCTTCAGCTAACATGCCTCTTCAGCTACAGTGGACGTTTGCAAGCTGCCTTCAGTTAGATGAGGTCCTCTTCCACTCTAGTGCGTAGTCCCTCTGGCTTGGAGTCGCAAACTTTCCGGGCCGGTACGTTGGTGACTTAGCCATCTATACCAGGTTATCCGAGCTTTTCTGATGAGGTCGGCATCGGTCTACAGTCCGTATAGTTCAGTATTGAAACGTCTCCTCCATTCTCCATTGATGCAAACGAGACCGAAAATTACGAACTTTTCTCTCCAACCGCCCGAGAGCATTTACATCCACTTTCGTTAGTGTCAGTGCTCAAGCTTGTACGCCGCAAAACAGGACTGGGATAGTCAGTGTCTTGTATAATGTCTAATCAATTGCCCCCTAAGCACTATTTTTGCGCTGGTATTGTTGTGGCAGTTGTAAACGGGCCCGAGATAGATAATGTCCCTCAACGTTGTAGCAGCCTCTCATGACGTTTTGTCCTAGGCGTCGATGTTGTGTGTCCCTCTTTGTTGACAGCGTGTACTCTGTTCTTCCTTCATTAATCACTAAACCCCTCCTTGTAGCTTCTGGTTCAACAGTGACATAAGGTACACTGACAGCACGGTGTTTTCTTCCCATTATGTCAATGACGTCTGCATTTTAGAGATGGTATCTTTGAAGCTAACTTCCTGACTGACTGATGTTGGAAAAATCACGTGACAACGCATGGGCTTGTTTAAGCTCTTTTCTGGCATTGAAGGTCACAGTTTTCTCATTACCGACGTTAACTAAGCAGCGTGCTTTCTCTATCGTCATTCTGCATAATCGAATGAACTTCTCAAGGATGCCAAAGCTTTAGCGTCGACTTTGAAATCTATATACTCGTAGATGTGATGTGCATCGATTTAGAATTCCTTGGGTTTTTTCCAAGATCTGTCATTCTGTGAAAATTTGATCTATAGTGGATTTTCCTGGTCTAAAATCACACTAATGGGGGCTGGTCAGAAGAAGTATCTTAGACGTTCATATAATAGGGCGCAAACCGGATTTTATATGCGATATTGAGGAGACTTAGGAGATGAGTTGATGTATGCTCCGCATCCGATCATCACCTGCTTCTTTAAACAGCTCGGTGGTTAACCCATCGAGTCCAGCAGTTTTGTTAGACTTGAGCTTGGAGCTGGCTAACTTTATGTTGGTTTGGTGGATGAAAATGTTGTCTGACTTCGTACGAGTTGAATGACTCATTCTCGATGTAGTTCGTCATCACATTCTGCAGAAATAATCTTTCTATGTTCTCGACACCGGCTATGATTCTACTGTGAAGTTTCCTCCTCCATCATGCAGACTTCTGTTCGGCCTCTCTAGCGTTGGCATTTTCGCATTTGTGTTTTAGTAAAAAGTAGTTCATCGTGCTCTTCCTTGCTAACAGCACCATGATGTTTTATCTAAAGACTTTCTAAAACATCGGTCTAGCTCTTACAGGCCTTGATAAACACCTTTCTTGTGCTTGCACTTTGAATTTTTTGGAATTGCTATTGTTAATCTGAGTCTGTTGCCAAATTTTTCAACAGAACCTGACAAGATAGGAATTCACAATATTATGTAAAGTGGACTTGAGAAGTCTCTAAAAAATAGAAGGTATCAGGCCCTAATCATTAAATATAACACTCCTCGAAATAATTTTTATCATTTTTCTATCGATTTATTTTTCTTCTTGTAATTGGCACATTTCCATGGAATACTCGCATTTGAAGAAAAAAAGGAGAACGCTTACGTAACCGCTAATTTCGAAGAACTGACGTCATGTCAGCGCTTAATGCACCTGTACTACCCATTTACTTGGTACCCATTACCACAAACAAACTTCTGCCTATTCGTGTACAAAACTACCGCCGCCGATAAATATCAATTTTACGAACACGAATTTGCATTCCAAACCATGTTCGTAATTCGTATGTACAAAACTAGCTACCGTGCTACCACAACGCGTCAGAATGTAGAATGTCTGCATTCTAATAGCCTTTTCAATTTGCCACCCCTTGCCCTTAGAAATGTAAAAATTTTTCTCATTTTCACCGGTTTTTCCTTCCCTACCTTTTTTACAATTTATTTTTTCTTCTGTTAGTTTTTGAAAGTTATTTACTTACAATTCCTGTTTTGCATTTTTATCACGAAGAAATGATCTTAATTGAACTTTACATGCACCCTGTTACCGTTGTTTTCTTTACTGATTTTTCCTTTTTTTCATTTGAAATTTCTGTATAGATGGCGCCACACAATTCTACATTAATTGATGAGAATTTTGACGGAGTTCCCTCGTCGCAGGAACTTGGACGGTACAGTCCGATTCCACGATTACAAGGTGCCACGAATAGACGCAGCAAGTCCATATCAATTCATGGATCAATTAGCACTCTGGTATGTCATTCTGAAGGGTAGTTTTGACAGTAAATAAAACTTGTCATTATTTGTCAACAAAAAAAAAAAAAAAACTTACAGGAGCAAGGAAACAAGGAAATTCCCATTTGGATGGAGAATGAGCCGCGTTATGTTGCCGGTGTTACCAGTCGCACAACATGCAATGACATTATCAAAGCTTTGATTGATGATGAAGTGAACAATGGCAATTATGCCTACAGTCGAGGTAAGAAAAAAATTACCCCTAGCTCTATGTTTTTTTGCATAAAACAAAAAGGAAACATTTTTTTTGTTAGTTTGTTAAATTTTGTACGTGTTATTTTGTTGTTGTTTTTTTTTGCAGATGGCGTAACAGAATCGCGTGACTACAGTGATTATGTTATAACCGAATGTTGGCGTGGTATTGAACGTAGCTACGATGGTAACATGGCTATTTTGCCAGTTTGGAAAGCATGGAGTCGTGTACACAATGAGGTATGTCCGGGTTTTAGTCCTTATACTCGTATGTGTATGTTTGTATTTATGTGTATATTATTCCTAGATCCTTCTGCTTAATTTTTGTAAGATTGCATAATAATTTTTGACGATGATATGTGTACAGTACTGGTAGTAGCTGGAGTTGTTTTAATTCGCGTGTGGCGCCATAAAAACTTCTGCTTGGGGTACACAGTGTTTTTTTTTGTTTTTTTTTTGTTCTTCGTGTGTGGGTTCAAGGACTTTGTTTTTCCTGGATTAGTCATCAATCGATTTTTTTTTCTTTTCTTTTCTTTTTTCCATTTAGTATTCATTATAGTTTTTGAGGAGGTTTGCGTTTGATGATAAATGGTGGGGACTGTTCCAACGTCCCATTGACGCAGGTAGTAACTACGTGTAGTTGGGTTTCTCTCTTTGGGGTTGAATTGTATTGTAGTTTTGACATATAGTTTTACGAGTATTGTTTGAATAATCAGAAAATACGTTTTTAATTGACCTGTACCTAGGGATTTTGGGCTAAGAAATTACACACAATTAGAGTGTCATTAAATAGAGTACCATTAATTGAGCACTTGTTTCTTAATTTTGTTGGGGAATTGGAAGGCAAAATGATTTACTGTTTGTCGTTAGTTATATTAAATTGGCCTTTGGACAAGAGTTCTTACAGAACATGCTGCCCATCGTTTTTTTTTCGATGGTGGTCACTTAATATTCACCCTAATGAATGAAAGAACCATTCGACCTGGACGATGAAAGTCAAGAGATCCACCCATTCAAAAATGTGAAGTGATGATAGCAATATCCAAGCTTAAATACAACAACGAGCTATTTAAGGCAGTGGGATATGACTCGGTAGAGACCAGGCACCAACTCTTGTCCAGGATTTAGTCGGCCGAATCGTGCCTGAAGAATAGTTTGCCGAAGTGTGAAAGTCTGAAACCAATTATCTGCGATCAGAGAGTCACCTATTAGTACGAGTTTTGGTCCGATAAGTCCACAATCGACCAAACATTCACACTACGGCAGATCCTAGAAAAAAAAAACCCAAGAAGTCTATACGCATCACCTCGTTATAGATTAAGTCCGCATGTGACAGCATCTATAGAGACGAGCCATACGGAGTCAGGTCTAGCCATGTCTAGCTTCCTTATCCTCGCCAAATGGTGCAGAATGATGATGGAGAAAGCTCGCTACTCTGTAAAGTTCGGAAACAATATCTGCGAGATTTTTGGTGGCAAAAAGGGCGACTTTTTGAGAAAATTGGGCAAAACTTACTGGTCAACACCAGAACGACAACTTTCCAAAATTCTGTACAACTGATGACATTGACATCATTGACAGAACACAGCGAACTGTCACAAATGCATTCGCAAATATTGGGACAGAAGCGCCAAAAATGGGTTTAGTCATAGACGTTAGCAAAATTAAGTATATGCTGTTAACAAAAAGGGACACACAACATCGACGAATCGGATAGAATGTCATAATAGACAGATGGAACTTTGAGGTAGTCAGGGACTTTATATACGAGTATCTGGGCTCCGCTATTAACTTAATAGCATCATATCATCAATCAAAAAGGAGTTTCTCTTGCCAATTGCAGTCTCTTCAGCCTAAGAAGGCAAATAAGTAATAAAGCCTTGTAAGGAAAAACTTAGGAATCTCCATATATTCGTAAGATCCTCATCATCCCAGTCCTGCTTTATGGTGCAGAAACATAAACATTAGCAAAAAAGGTGGATGAAGATATCCGTGGTCGTTTCGAAATCAAAATTCTTTTTTTGTCCTAGTTGACGGGGTTTCGAGGAGGAAATGGTATTGATATGATATTGGGCTGGTGGGAAAAGTGCACAGTAATCGCATGTACACCAAAGCTCCAGCCAGAACAGTTTTCGATTCCCAGATGGAGAACGCATTAGAAGAAAACCTTTCTCTAAGTGGTACACGCAAATGGAAGGGGACCTTCACCAACTTGGAGTGCACCGCCACCAACTTGGAGGAATATTGGTTGAGGTCCACATCCACCCATCGATCAAATGATCACGAGCTTCAGCCTCACAAGGACTGACTCTTTCTAGAGTGGTTTTTCATAACATTTTGCAAAATATCTGAGTGTCGCACTTGTATTTTAGTACGAATATTCCCATTTAGATTCGGATTTATTAACTTCCACTTTTTCCTTCCAACAAGCCATAGAAGAAAGTCAAGTGCTGTCAAATCTAGAGAACGAGGGGATATTCGGTTGCCACCTATGTCCCTTAAAAGCGCCAGCGATGTGTGCAGTAGCTCCCTCCGGTTAAAACTTATCTCAGAGCTGTCAGCAGTCGCTGACCTTATCTTCCGCTATTTACGGCTATAGTATTGCCAGAATCGTCTTCAAAGAATGGCGGAATAACTTTTTCTGAGTTAATACCACACCAGACAGCGCACTCAATCTTTGGTTCTCAGCACCCCATGATCTGCAGTTTCAATTTTTCACGAATCTATTTAAACGGAAACGAACTTTGTCACTATTATATAGAATTATTGTCTTGCCCGTCGATTTCTTGTAAACGATCTGCGTAAATAACACACTGTTAAGGATCTCCTGGATTTTGTATGGAAATATCTGCAATTCGGTTCTTAACACTTTTTCAACAACGAGTTGACCAGAGCCCCTTTGTGTCGATATATCGGGGCTCTTCAAAACGCCTACAAGAATGTACTCAACATTCGCTTCAATTTAGGCAGTGCGAGTCCTTCCAATCCAGGAAAATCAGCCAATGCCTTCTGTATAGTGTCACTGGTGTCCAAATCATGTTCACAGAGACTCGAATTCGCACATGAAAATGGCTCTTATACGCTTTGCAAGTATTTCTAATTTATTTTCATAAGTGCCCTAGTAACTAGCCAGTGACTTTTGAGCCACCCTGTAGCTTATGCCAACCCTGCATTTCTCCTTTTTATCAATTTATCATTATTTGAACCGTAGCCAATTGCATGTCACAACTGTAGCAGTAACAAATTTGCTGAAAAAATATTAAGCCTTGGCATTTCCCTAGGGGAAATATTGTCCTCATTGTGTAGCAGTTGGTAAAACGTTGGTAATTGGTTTTTTCATAATGACGAATTTAGTGCCTTAATGAGGTCTGTGTGGCAAGGAAAGGACTGTGCGACTTGGGTATGCATCACTTAAGTTTTCTCCTTTTCCAATCTAAACCATAAAACTGCGGCGTCATTTGTTGCATATATCCTGATTTTTGCTTTAAAATTTTTTCACTGTGCGCTGACTACTGAAAGTGCGGGGTATGACAACGACGGCCTCAAGTCAACCTTTCCGCTCATTTCTATTTGAATAGTTCCGAAAAGGAATTATTTGGTGTCCTGAGCGACTCACTCTTCATCCCTACCGGATCACTGTAAAATGCTTAAAGTGAAAGTCATTAAGATAAAAGGGAGCGCTATCTTGGTTTATAACCATGGCCCAACATCATGTAAAGAGCTATGAGAACACAACCGTACTAATCTAAATGAAAGTAAACTCAAACACCGTAGAAACAATTTGGGGTTTGCCGAACAGCTTTTTTTCGAAGTTGGGCGCCGGAAATATTTTCATATTTTCATCCTAAATCACTTAATCCCATGAACTCGGATCAACAATTCTTAGATTCATGTCGAAGAGGTGTTGATAGAGCGGTTTCAGTTCAGCTCCCACCTTGTTTAGACCCAATTCTCTAACCTTTGTGAACCACTATATTTAAATTATTTAATCCACATGAAACACAGGTTAATCTCTGGCCCCAAATATTTTTATCTATTTATTTATGTTAAAGGAAAGGTGGATTCCAAAGAGAGTTGTTTTCTTTTTAGCATACATTGACGTGACGCATCATTTTTATTATTTGACCTCTGCATAAAAGAGTTCGATTCGGAGTCCATATACCAAAAAAAAAAACAGAAAATTCAAAACGTCAAATTCCCGAAAGTGAAAACTTCTGTTTATGACAAAATCTCTCACTTTTCTGCTATTCAGTGTCAGAAAAATATTGAACTTTCCTCTTACTATGCTTAAACGGCAAGACGAACAGCACAGTGGGTGGAAGGACTAGTTCTTAGCACTTACTGGACTGTTGTGCCATCATAGCACACACAGTCTGTCGGAACTTTGTTCTCTAAAACCTTTACTCGTCCTTTTGGAAATTGTATACGAAATTCACTAGTATTTCGCTGCCTTCGTTACTTAATCCGATGGCCACATCAAAAACGATCATGGTCAAACCAAAAGCGTAAGAGTCCAAGAGATTCAGCTGGCTTTTTTGTATTCGTGCTGGCATAGGCACTTTCTTGATAAAAAACAGAATATCAGACCAGATATCAGGACGAACGGGAAAAGTGAGGGTAAAAGCATTCAGAACAAAATCCTGGTTCCACTACAATTGGGACCTATACAAGTAAGCTTTAACCAACTTCAATAAAGAATTGAGAAAGTCCAAGAGAACTTCCTGAAGAAAGAATTGAGAAAATCTTTAAAAAATGTTCCCTTCAAGGACTCTTCAAATAGCTTAGGTCTGTTACAAAAAGAATATGGTACTTCCACAGCTAATCGAGAGGAAACTCTAAAAATGCTGCTTAAGGTTCATTTCCCAGACTCGACCCCTTTAAACACAGCACAGAATATGTCAATTCTAAAGCTACAAGCATATCCTACTACAACAGAATTAAACCCTATCTCTTAGCATAAACAAAGTTAAATTGGCCATAAACTCATTTAAACCATATAGGATACATCAGACGGACGTTTGGTCCAGATTCTTCCCACTTTAACCGCCTTATTTTGGTATAGCTTCAACTGCGGATACATCCCACTAGCCTGGAGGAAAGTAAACTTAGTCTTTATCCCCAAACCAAATAAACCTGGTGAACTACCTAAGTCTTATCCACCCATAAGTCTCACATTGTTTTTTCTGAAAGCCAAGGACCTACCGGATTACACATCAAAGACCTTCTCAACAGAAATTCACCTCTGCACCCTCACCAATATGCATACAGGAAAGAAAGATCCACGGAAGGCACTCTACTGGATCTGGTAACATAGTTTAAAGAGGCCTACCGACAAAAGGAGATTGGACTATGTGCCTTGCTAGATATTGAAAGCGCCTTCAACAATACCGGATAAGAATCCATTTCGGAAGCCATGTCCAAAAAGGATATTGACCATCCAAAAATCACCACATCTTCCGAAGAAACCAAAATCTCTGTCTCAACCGTCAGAGGTTGTCCACAAGGAGGTGTTCTCTCACCCCTCTTGTAGTCACTGGTCATTGATGACCTGCTAGTAAAACTTCTGCGCTATTAAACAATAGGATACGCCAATGACCTAGTCATAATAGGGAAGGTAAATACCCTAAAGGCATTTGCTATAAGATGCAGACTACACTGAAGATAGTAAATGATGGTGCGTTGGAAAAAATCTCTCTCTAAAGCTATACTTGTTCCCTTCGTAAAATAAATTTGAGCCTTGACCTGTTCTCACTTCACGGTACACTCACTCATCAGTACGAGTAGTTTGGTATAACAAAACAAAAGAGAAATCTGCATGCCTCGGCATCAACGGCGGAATACATACATGCCCCACAGCACAGAAGCCTTCCTTAGTTTAACGCCACTCCATCTCTTTATAAAAAATATGGCAATTCCCAGCATGGTCAGGCTACTACCAACTTGAGAGATTAATCACTCTAATCGCATGGATCAAATGAATCTTCTCTCTGAAATCCCCGAGCTTCACATGATCTGCACGGTCATTTGCCCACCTAAGACTCTGTGCTTGGGCAGAAGGTTCAATATAGTCATCTCAAGCTGAGAAGCATGAAATTACAAAAACCTCACACCAAACCTTAAAAGTATCAAGTGATATAGGTATGGACACCGGATGCTGGGTGCTGGTATATTTGGAACAAATACCAGAATACCGCAACAATGGGGAAAAGTCACAGCGTATTTCCAGCGGAAATGATTGCCATTCAGGTGTGCGTAAATCTCATCCTCGATAAGGGAATGAAGGGCGTCCCCATCCATATAATAAGGGACCACCAAGCAGCCATTAAAGCATTAGGTTCTAAACTCATTGACTCCAAATCAGTCTTGCACTGCTTCAATACACTACAAGATTTCTTCCATAAGAACAAAGTAAAACTTCGTTGGGTGTCTGGTCATATAGGTGTTGACGGAAATGAAATAGCCGTCGAATTGGTTAGAAGCAGTTCGGGTGATTCCTTCATCGGTCCTGAGCCATTCTGTAATATTCCGAATTCAGCAATTAACTCAACAACAAAGAATTGGAAGAACAAAATGTGTATATCCCATTGGGAAAACATTCCAGAAAATCAAAAGAACTGCCACATTCGTGATATCGAAATCAAAATAGGCCTTATTCAGGAAACTGAATGTTGTCTTTGCATGGAGGACTCCTAAACTGCGGAACACATTTTATGTGCATGCATGGCTCTAAGTGCGATAAAAAAAACCCTTCACTGGATCAATATAGATTCATCAGACATGAACACATTAGTTGGACATACGGTTGCCGAAAAATAAAGTCTTTGAACAAAACCACCCCGTACCCTATTTCGGCAACATATTCGGACGGTCTTGCTTGACAAGCGATAAGCAGTCATTCAAAATCCTTAAGAAAAAATAAAACAGCGAAATCACATCCCAGCGAAAAATGTTGGCTCCGCTCTAAGTTTGTAATCCGAATTTTGTGACTTTAACCCCTTCATCGAGAAAGTTGATGCGTTTCAACTTTCGAAAGTACCGGAAAGGATCGTCACCTCACTTCGGTGGATGTTGGCAGAAGATGATCAAAGCTACCAGAGTCCATGTTACCGAAACTCGACAACCATCAGACTAATATTCGAGAAGTTCGTCATTGCGTTCGTCAGGTCGAAGTGGTTATGAATCCGGGGCTAATAACACAGTTTTATTCAAATTTTATAAACTATGCCAGAACCAACCAATGTCGCAACAAATGTAACGTGCATATAGAGCTATGGTCGTATACAAGCCGTAAAACCGATCTTTTAACAGCACTGGATGGCTAAGTACAGGATTTTCCATTAAGAACTATTCATTTTTATTTTTTTAAATGTGAACGCACCCTTAATGTTGGTTTGCGAATTGTCATTTCCATTTTGGTTGTTAATGCCTACTATTTAGTCATGGTGCAGCACTCGAACGAGCAACGTTTACAAATTATTAAAATTTAATACCAAAATCAAAATGTAATACCTTAATGGTAGACCCGATACATAAGCGAACTACAAACAAATTCAATGTGGTCAGATACTGGTTAAAATGTCAATATTGTTACATAATCGTCACTATTCACGCTTTCTGGGCATAGTTCGAGTTGCAGACCTAGACGTCCAGAGGCAATGTTCAACGACTTGATCGGAATTTTTGCGTGGGATCCAGTTTTTATATATATCAGTTTAGTCTACACGTATTTCACATTTTAAGAAGTAAGCAATTTTTAGTTGACATTTGCAAAGTGTCCCAACGATGGCATAACAAGCTTTAAGAGTACTAAATATACAGTCCTTAGAAAGTACTCCTCCTCTTTTCGACATTCCACCAAAGCAACATTAAAATTTCTGATTTCATGTGCTCACTCCCCAAAGTCGCATGACTTACGTCAATACACGTCAAGCCTAAGGGAATCATTGTCCTTTAATGAGCTAGTCATGAAAATAAAACATTAAATCTGTCAACAACAGCAACTCTAAATTTTCAGATTATTAACAACTTCTTAGGGAGCCATTAGTTACTTAGTTACTTTTCAGTTCTAGAACGTTCCCTAAACTGTCAGTAAGCTTGCAAAAAAAAAATACAAAAACAAATAACATAACAATAATGGCCACCTTCACTTTTACTTTCAGATTCGTTTATCACTCAAACGACAATCGGAAGTTGTCACACACCCCAGTAAAAAGGTAAAAATATATCATCTTTCACCTTGTTTCCTTTTATTAACCATTTTACATAATTTTCTCTTCTCCAACCCTTCATTAGAAAAAACCCTGTCGAGTTTTGACGTCAATCCGAAAATACCTAACGAAATTATTGAAATTACTAACACGAAAGAAAAAGACTGCTCACAAAAATGAAAACAATACAAAGACAACTGACAATAAATCAAACTGTCACCGTAATCAAAATGGAAATAACTCAGACTTGGATGTTGACGAACTGATTTTCGTGATACTCCCAGATAAACAGTACAACAATCAAACAGTCTCCAAGTCAACCGAAGAACGACAACTGACAGAATGTCAACTCAAAGAACGACTGTACAGGCTGTCAGAAAAGCCAAAGAAAAAACGACGACCCAGTTTCATGCGTCAAAGGACTCCGACAAAAATCGGTAAACCTATAGGTCAAAATCGAAGACGGCGCACCATGCCATTACGTAGTGCGCTTCGTAATCAAATAGCGCAAAAGACCTGCGAAATCGATCAGCTGTTTAATAAAGAGTCTCATTTGCTGAAGCAACTGTCAGCTAAATGTCGACAATATCAATTACAGAATGAACTTTATACAAATCAGGATCAACAATTGGAAATTTCGATTGAACAGATTCAGAACAGCATTGAAGCGTATGCTCAGGAGATTTTAAAAACTGAAAAGGAATTGTTCGAAATTAAGAATGAGATAAAGCATGACATTTCGATTATAAATAATTTGAAGAGGATGACATTTGAACAGCCCGGGCAGGAGGTTAAGCGAAAGACCCCTAGTACGTGGGATGCACCTGTGTTAAAGGACTCAAAGGAAATCGCTGAGCAACAGCAAATGCAATTTGTAGACAATATCTACGAGTTTTGCGATAATAATGCTAGTATGCTAGTTTAGGCGTAGGACTGTTGCTAATATTTTTATTTTTATTGCCAAAGTTGCTGAAAATTTTTATGAATTTTATTAAAACAAATATATTTGTAAGTGTTATATGGAATAAAATATTTTATACTTTCTTAAAGTTAAGTTTTTTTTCTAAGCAAATTCCATATCAACGTCAGGTTGACAGTACAAAAAAAACAACAATTATTGGTTGATTGGTGTCCCAAAAGTTGGAGTATTGGTTTGGTAATGTTAAGACCCAGGGTGCCTTGTTTATTTTACCTCGTTTGTTGCAACAACCTACACCGTAGTAGGGAATTTTCTGCAACAGTAAATTGTTTAGCTTTTAGCCCCTTTGACTCCCAGGTGACTTTATTGCTTCTTGACTTCCGACTGGAATTGATCTCCCCTACGCAATTTAGAAGGACCACGGCGGGGTGGCTGTGTTAGCAATATACCGGAAAGAGCTTATTTTTAATCACCTTTACTTCCTTTTAAGATATTTCCAAATCCCTTATTGCGCAGTGGATTTTCTTAGCACGCTTTGGTTTGCCATGCTGTAGACGCACTGTTAAATCTACCACCCACTTACGTTTGCCATTTAATCGGTGGTATAATGGCAAAGGGACAAGATAATGGATGCTTTTTTTACTGATAGAATTTTCGACAAATATACCTGTCAAGCCACCTGCCAAATTCGGTAGCTTCGTATGCCATTTTTGTTCAATATATTTTGGCAAATCATTACTGGAATGCTCGTGCGTTAACATCCCGTGGGTGTCTTCGAAATTTGTTTCAAAAACTTCATTTTCAAAACATATAGTACAGAATTACATTTTTTTGGCATGCATACCTATTCGTTCCTCTGTGCAAGCTATTCGTCGTATAGAGCGCTAAAGACCAACAATCAAAACAATATCCAAAGGCGGATGATTCCGGTCCTTAACTTTTAAAAATTGAAGCCAAAACTCGCCTCACGACCATTGGAGATTATTACTGGATCATGCTCAACTAAATTTCTTTCACAATATAAACGGCAGCGATTCAGATGTGTTACCGCTCTGTGAAAATAGACTAAATTTAGTAAACACGCCATTTTTATTCACCAGTTATTCAGCGGAAACGTCGACTGCCCGATACTTATGCAAAAGATTTCACTCACCCCATCCCCGTAACCTTAGATCGGTGACTCTCCTCTAGATTCAAACTCACTTTGATCACTATGAACCAATGAGCAAGGATAATGCGTACAAAAAATATTGTAAGTACGCCAAAGACTTTGGCCTCAATAGTGGCAAACACTTATTTACATAGTTGGCGCTACGGTCCGGGTGGATCTGGTCCTCTACCAATATACCTCTCCGGTTAGCTCGGGAGCTGGCAAACTGTCTCCTGAGTGCGCGTCACTTGGGTCGAAGTCTTCTTTTAGTCCGTTACTTCTGCACCATGAAACAGGACTGGGATGATGAGGGTATTAAATATATAAAGTCTTCTGAGTGTTTCTTAACAAGACCTTCTTGAGTAATAACATTCGCAATCTTACGCTGAAGAAACAGCGATTTTATTTCTGATGAGATACCACTACCAGATTTTTATAGCGTAGTCGATGTACGTATATAAAGTCCGTTACTACCTCGAAGCTATAGCTGTCAATTGTGACGTTCTGTCCAATTCGTTGATGTTGTGTGTCTTGTTGGCAGCATATATTGCATTTTGCCCTGATTCACAACTAAACCCATTTTGCTGCGTCTTTTCCAATACTTGAGAACGCACCACTGAGAGTTCTCTCAGTTCTGGCAATGATGTCAATGTCAATAGTGTATGCAAATAGTTGAACAGACTTTTGGAAAATTGTGCTTCTGGTGTTGCATTGATAGATTCGCACAATCTTCTAAAGTTACAATCTCCTTGCCTTAATCCTGCCTGCCTTCAAAGGTCTCGAAGAAACTGTTGCCGGCCTTTATGGAGCAGCGAGCGTTCTTCATCGTCAATCTACAGAATCTGATGAATTGGGCTCTGTATGCTATCATCTGCCTCATTAAAATCAATAAAAAGGTGGTGCATGTCAATTTGGACTTCTTGGATTTTTTTTTTCCAGAATCTGTCGTTGGGTGAGCATTTGGTCGATTGTGAACCTATCGGGCTTAAAACGGCTCTGATGGGGGAAAATCATGTCGTCTACTACTGCTTTCTTGTTGATCGGGCAAACGATGCTAAGGTTCCATTCCTCAGATATATTTTCTGTCGTCTAAATCTTGGACATAAGTTGGTGCATCCTCCTTGCCAAGTACCCTGCCTTAATAACTCGGCACGAAAGCCATCCAGTCCAACAGCATTGCTGTATTTATTAAGCATCGACGCCACTGCTCTGTTGAGAGTTACGCGATCGTCAAAGACTTTGGTAGTATCTCGCTATTGAAGCTTTTCTACGTTATATCTTTAGGTATCATCATAGGTTATATCAAAGTAGGTAGGTAGAAGTGAGGTCTTACCGGAAACATAAGTAACGCGGATGAGTAGTTTTAGTACCACATGTTGAAGGGTATTGGTAAGAGTGTATTTTTCAGATCCATCCTGTGGAGTTCAGAGAATGAATAATGTTGCAGAATTTTCACAGTAGTTCTTCTTTGTCCTGTCTTGTCCAACGACATCTTTGTTAGTTTTTAAGCCTAGATTTTAAGTTTTCCACTGGTCAATAATAATAATAAAGTTGTCCGTAGTAGACCCACTGGAATATAGGCGGAATTATGCAAAACAGTCATTGGAATTTGGGCTTACACATCAATTCATGCGATCGGTTCTGTGAGGGATACTTGAATAATGCCATATTTCATAACTAATGGCATCACTCATATTTCAGTCCACTTAAAATCTTATCTTTACTGCTATCGAAAATGTTTCAATGATTAATTTTAAACCATAGCTGTAGATGTTTGGAGCAGAACAAACGTTTTTAGCTCAGATATGGAAAAATCGAAAACACTTCCAAAAGTGAAAAATGTAAGCAACCCTTTACACTCAAACAAATTAAAGTCGCATTTCCAAACACTTTGTTATGAAATGCCCCACATGTTCCGTTCTTATTCCATTACATTCCGAAAATATTATGTTAGCTCGCTCATCCGCCACAACTATCATCTCTGTCTCACCCACACTTTTGACGAAAAATAAAATAATTCAGCCTGATTGCGACGTATCGTGTGTGAACACATCTTCTTCATCGACTCGAAGGAAATTTCTGCAAAATTTTCTCTCTAATTCTTCTCCCACCTGAAGGAAACTCAAAGACAACATCTATTTCTGGATTTTGGAATATCATTCCAAGATTTCAATAATTTCGGATATAATTGAAACTAACTGGCATTACCTCACAACGCTAGGTAAGCAATCCGCAAAAACTGAAAGTTAACAGTTTTTCCTCCACCTTTCTTGCTTTTCCCAAAATTGTTCGTCACAAACAGCAACTTCACGAAACTCAACCTAAATTCCCACTTCGGCTGGCCCGTCGGGCAGTTGCCGTTTGTGTGCTTTCACTTAGAAAATTTAAGTTTTTTTCCCCTTCGTTTTGTATTTCATTTATAGACTAGCACACAGGAAAGATGGCACGCGGACATCAGAAAATCCAATCCCAAGCCAAGGCAGCTGAAAAGCAGGCCAAGATGAAGAAGCAACAAGGACACAGTGCAAACGACCAGAAGAAGGCTGCACAAAAGGCTCTCGTCCACGTATGTGCTGTGTGTAAGGTAAGTCTATGCAGTTGGCATTCCTCATTGTACACGTAAAACTGGCTAACGAAACATTTTAGACCGTCGGATGGGTCTGACTAATTCAAAATTAACACATGGTCCGGGTGGTCGTGCTGCTGAAGTTGGTTAGAAATTCGTGAGAGTTCGAGCATTCGTACGGGAGGGAGTATGTATTATGCAAAGTGATTTTCGCATCTGCAGCAGATGAGTGTGTACGTTCATGCTGCGCTTTTTGGTTGATTTGTTGGAGAAATTGTGAAATTGTGATGAGCGACGTTGTTGTCTTTTTAATCAATTCAACGGAGATCGACGAGCATATGTTCTGTTTTCCACGGGTTTATGAATATTTCAAACAGTGAGGTGGCTTGGTGTGTGACAACGATTTGTGGTTTTATCCGGGAGTTTCTACCAAACATGTCAACGTTATTCACAGGGTGATGAAGATTATACGTCTATGGTAATTTTTGAACTCGTAACTCTGGCTAATTACGAGGAGATTACGACATGAAGAAGAACTATTTGTGCTCGTTATTCAAAGAATCTTATTTTTTGAGGTCAAGGAGAGGATTCTCGTTTGGAAAGGTTAGCTGAGCTACTGAAATTCGATCTCAAAGCTGTGTTACTGTGGCAAACGAGTTTTTACAATTTTTTTTTTCTTGGTGTTGTGAAGAGTGCTCATCGATGTCAGTTGCTTGTTGCAATCGTAGACAATTTTTTGGTTTTTGCTTAGAGTTTGAAAAATATTAGTTAACAGGCCTTAGACAACATTGCTTTGTTGCAGATAGTTTTGTGAAGAATAATAGGTGGATCGCATGCAAATCGCTTAACTTTTAGGACACAAATTTTAAATATCATGTCTGCTTCTGAACTATCTCTGATTTTATTTTGCTTTTCTTACCTTGCTGGTCTTGTTTTTGCCTTCATCGCGTTTAGCTCAGTGCTTTTTTTGCACGTAGATGTTTATTTTCCTCAGGAAAATGAATGAGAAGCAAGAGTTACTGGGGTACCGGTAGACGTCTCGAACAAAAGTGGCCGATCTTTGTGAACATCTGCCTCGATCAAGTCGGAGTAGGGGGCCTTAAACTGGCCACTTAGTTGTTAAGTACAATCAGAGTTTTTGGGACAATCGCTGCATCTTAAAAATGTGTTTACTGTCTCCAGAATATAGGCAGTGTTGTCATTATGGAGAGACCATACTTTCGTTTTTCGCTTCCCTGTCTGCTCAGTCAACTTTTTTCTGCTAGTATTTCTCGACACCTTCAATTGAGGTAGACGCGGAGATGGAATTGACGCCCGAAGATATTGTGTTGCTACGTTTTCGCTTGCCTGTTTGATTATTCTCTTACTTCAGGTGCTGCTAGAGTTCGGGGTCGTTCTAATCAACAGCTTTCTATAACATATTTATCGTGGTTTTGCGGTTATCGCACACACAATGTAGGGTGAGATTCTTTTCCGCGTTAGCGTGCTACCTAAGCGGTGTTTTGTTTTACTATGTTCTCTCAGCTATCGTTCTTCCCATGGCTTGTGCACTCGCTTCTTTTCCTTTACTGCGTACATTTGTCAGCACTTTTCATCAAACCAATGATTTCGTTGTGGTGGTTGGATGAAAGCCAGAATATCAAGTGCGGAGTCTCTGATGAATTGCTAATAGTCGTTGCTTGAAGCTTTCCGTGTCGTTCTTGCCTAGACCCTAGTGGTCAGGTACATTTGCACAGCCAGACTCAGGTTACTGCTAAGCGAGCGGTGATATTGTATTCCTGAGCCAACCTTCTTGTCTCAATCGGGCATTGTGATATTAAAATTTGTAACGCGCACCTATAGATTGATTCAATTTCACATATTTTTCTTACGTATCTCCAATCTTACCGCGATGCTTGTAGGTTTGCCTGTTGGTTATTTGAGCCCGTGTTGTTAATTATTCCAAGTAGAGGACACTTATTCGACACTGGTACCTAGACAATAGCACGTAGAACTCCGTATGTTCATCAATTTGATGTCATGCAGTTAACATATATTGGGTTGTTCGATGAGGTCATTGCGGGTTTTTTTGTTTTTGTTTGCGCGCGCTTTGTTGTTGACACTTAACCTAAAAAAAAGTTGCGTGATTCGGTCGAGTTTTGTGTTTGGAATTGTGCTTCGAATATGGAAATTTTTGAAGAGTATATTCGCCATATTTTGCTTCATTAATTCAACAGAGGGAAGAAATCAACTGAGGGAAGGTAAACGTCGCGTAAACTTTACACCAAAAATGTCATCGAAAAACGCTGGTACCCGAACTGATTCTCTCGATTCCGTGATGGTGATTTTTCAGTTGAAATATCATTGCTCCAGTAGGCCTTCCGAAATTGACGGCGGTAAAATCAAAGCATTGATACAAGCAAATAAGCATTCAACGGTTCAGAAGCTTGCTGTAAAAGTGTCCATTGGAAGCTTGACTCCGTAAAGAAGCTCATTTATTGGGTATGAAAGGCATAAGTGTCTGCGATTAACTCACCAAACGCGAAGTAAACTATCCATTCTTGAAGCGTATTATCACTTGCTAGATTGTCTACAACAATGTCGGAAGCAAGCAAAAGCGGACATCGACTGAAAGAAGGTGAGATTGGAAGGGTCCAGTTTTCTATGAGTTACTTCCAAAGAAAAAACCCGATTAATTCCGATGTCTACTGTGATCAGCTATAGAAATTGAGAGATGCCATCGCACAGAAACATCTCAAGGTGATCAATCTGTAGTGTTTCACGACGACAATGGGAGACAACACAGAAGTTTGGTCACTCGGCAAAAATTTTTGCAGCTCGGTATAGTCCAGATCTTGCGCCAGCAGACTTTCATTTACTTCACTTCTTGGAAAAATTGAATGAAAAAGCATGCTTTACATTTTTTGAAGATCATTTCTCAGAAATGTTGATCGTAACTGCGGCTAACACGGTCCAGTCTGAACTTCCAATTTTCGATGACGCGTTCGAGCATTACGTGTGGTATTTGACCAATGACTCGAGTAGTGTTGGCCTACAATTTCTCAATTCCTCAACCCCATAGCTGGTTTATCCATGTAGACTTTGGACTTTACGTGGCCCCAAAGGAACAAGTTTAGAGGTGTGATGTCGCATGATCTAGACGGCCAATTCGCGAAATTAACTCTTCATCGAATCATTCTCGCAATAAAGCCATTGTTTCACGGGCTGTGTGGCAAGTGGCGCCGTCTTGTTGGAACCAAATGTCATCGAGACTACAGGCTTCAATTTCATACAGCAAAGGGTCCGTTATCATGGCGCTATAACCAGCGCCACTCACAGTTACGTTCCGGCCGGCCTCAGTTTAGAAGAAATATGGACTGATGATTCCACGAGCTCATAAACCACACCAAACCGTTGTTTTTGTCTGGATGTTATGGCAGCTTTTTGACGTAGCCATTAAGCCAGAACTGGGCCGAAAATAGTGGATCTTCTTCAAGCTTTTTAAGAGCCCAACGACAGAAACAGTGACGATTCGGAAAAACGGCCGGCTTCAGTTCTTGCACGGATTGAATTTTGTATGCTTTCAAACCAAGATCCTCACGTAAAATACGCCAAGTTGTTGCATACGACAAGCCAAACTGTTGAGAACGGCGCCGAATCGATTCATCACGGTCGTTGCGTACATTCTCCGCTACCGGAGATGTGATCTATTTGGTCGCGTATTACTCAATAATGAAAATTGGGTTTCAAATTTGTCAAATTATGTGGACGATGAGTTGCTCCAAGCATTCCTCCTAAACGTAAAAATTTCGATTTTCGTAAAAACAGCTGAATAATTTGTAGACGCCATATCAGTGTGACACGACACACGCGTGATCTCTCTGGAAAAAGGCCCTCTAAAACAGTCACCCTTTAGAACGTCTGCTTCTGAAGACCTCATCAAACAGCACCTTGACAAGTTTCTTACAGAGAAAGATAGGTATTTTTACGAACGGGGTATTATGAAGCCAAAAGCACCAGTTGTTGACGTCGCTGTATCTGCTTATTGTCATCAATATGTTATCAAATTGTTGGGCAAGCCTTTTCGTTTATTTGGCCGCCCATTCATTCCATGTTTTATCTCAAATGGCTTAGTCTCCAGCAGAGGCTCATGATGTCCATTCAACAGTGTGGTTTTACCCTGAACGGCGGATCAGTTCTCTTTTATTTTCGAATCAAACACATAATTTGCTTTGTCGCCACTAATTTGTATGCCACCTCATTTCAATAAGAAGTAAACTATCTCATGAAGAGACGTGTCTTCTTAACTGCTTTAACTGATAAAACGATTTGCGGGTTTTCCCAGTATGTACGTGCGTACCTCGCATCAGTAACCTTCCTAATCATTTCTACTTCGCTTTCGTTATCATTTTGATTTTTAGAATGATAAAATACGATTAGTCGCCAAAGACCGCCCGAGCGTAGCACCTCACTTGGAATCAGTAGTCCATTGAAATTAGAGTAGTACATTTAATGCCTGCGGGATGTGTGCTTTGATCGCTAGTGCACTCTTAGGCAGTAGTATGCTTTGAGGAATTTCGTGCCTTCATTTAGTTTATGTCCACTAGTTCTCAACGTCTAAATCTCTCAAATGACTTCTTCTCGGTAACTTCTACTCATGCGTTGCATATGAAGAGGCGGTTTTGAAGTAAAACTTTAAACAATTGAAACTTTGCTCTTCGAAAAGCACTACGATCCAGTTGATGAAACAAATGATAATGCATTTCGATAAGTCCGAAGATAAGGAAGGGTAGTCACGTTGTTGGTTGCCACTTAAGTATCATTAATCAGCCGTACCTTTGAACTTTTATCCCATAAGTTAGCCAGCCATACAGTATTTTTTCAATTTGCTTTTGTGATCAAAATTATTGCAGCTCCTTTAAACTAGTTTTCCATTCACAACTCTTTACAGTCGCAAATGCCTGATCCGAAAACGTACAAGCAACATTTCGAAAACAAACATCCCAAAAATGAAATGCCTGCCGACCTGAAGGATGTCTAGAACAACAATTCACGCGACATTCTTCGTCTTTTCTTTTTTTCATTTTAAAACAAAAAACTATTTAACTTTTTTTAATTATTTCTTTTTTATTTGAACGAAAACAAAATAAACAAAAAAAAAAGAAGAAAAAAAATGCAACAAAATATCCTGATTTATACAAACGAAAACAATAAGAGGAGGGAAAAACCAAGAAGGCGACGCAAACGCAAAGAACGTATATATCTAGTAAATTTAAGTATTCTATCAGCAGACCCCGGTTACGGGGTCTACGATGATGTTATTGGTGTTTCTCGTTCTTGAAAAAATATATCGAGATGGTGGTGATGATAAATAAAACACTCAGCAGCAGCATTTCCTGACTATTATGTAAAAAAATAAAATTAAAAAAAAAACACAACAACAAGCGACTGCTTTTGCATATTTTGCAAAAGAGAAGAGAAAAAAACTAAAAAAAGGAAATTCAAACATATGTAACTCACTTGTGAATTTTTAATTTGTATTTAAATAAAAACAGAAAAAATAAAGGTAATTCTTGTTTGTTTTGGTCTAGTGATAAACTATTATGGGCTTTTGAATTTGAGTATCAAGAAAGGATAGGCTTTCGTTGGTGCAAATATAAATGGGAGAATCGAAGACTACTATGGAGGGAACGGTTTCGGAGCGGGAAGTTCAGCAAGACAAGATATACCAAATCATACACGTCACACGGCCTTTCTATAGGAAATACGCTATTATGAATACCATAGGCAACTTTTATTGACAGAATTTCTCGTGAAAAAGCCAACGAAAACCGGCATCTGTAGGAAAAATAAACTGGCAAAATTTAAACAAGGAGAGAGAGGCCAGATCTGGACTCCAAAACGAATAACCTCCATGAACAGTGTAAAAGTAGTGCAAGAACTGATCAATATTTCCAAAGGCCGGCCGACATGGTGATGGGGCGATGAGACGAAAATGGTGCTTAAGCACAAAAGTCAAACCCCATAAGTGCGGACTGAGTCCACTGGAAATAGCAAAATCAGTAAGGTGCATCTTGAATTAAACTATTAACTTTGAAAGAAGATGCGAAAAAAGCGGTAGCCACATCACATACGATAGCAGTAGTGGCATTTTATCTAACTTAGTACTAGGCGGCGCAAAATTAATCACTCTAGCGTCGTACATATTTGACATTTGTGAACTAGACAGCTGCAGTATACAAACAGACAAGCAATGTAGCGCTATCGGTCGGTGGTGTTAACGCAACGTGAATTTTGACGTCGATTTCCGAATCGTGTCGCGCCAACTGGCAAACATTCCGGCGTTTAGCTACTCGACTTGAACAGAGTGGAACTACATGAAACCATGTAGGGCGTGGCCGCCACAGGACTGGTCGTTCGGCCGAGAATATTGTGACTGTGGCTGCCGATGTCGCTGAGAACGAAGAAACATCAACCAGACGACGCGCCACGCAATTAGACATCACCAGACGGTCCTTACAGCGAACTTTAGTGAAAGACTTACACATGTTCCCGTACAAAGTGCGTCAGTTAATGCCTCCTGACCGTCAGTCGCTTGTGAATTACTGTAAAGCCATCCTCAATCTCAACAACGAAGAGGACGATTTTGTGTCGAAAATAACCATGAGCGACGAGGCGCATTTCCACTTAAGCGGTTACGTCAATAAGCAAAATCTTCGTATCTGGGGCACTGAAAATCCGCGTGTGATGCACGAAGAGCCATTACATCCACTCTAAGCCACTGTGTGGTACGCGGTTCATTCGGGAGGTGTGATTTGGCCGTATGTTTTTGAATACCTCATCGGCAATACGGTCATTGTTACTGGCGAACGCTATAGGGACATGATAAACGACTTCTTACTGCCGGAATTGGATGAGCGGGGCTTGATAAACATGTGTTTTCAAGAAAACGGTGCAACCGCACACACACGGCAGGAGCCACAATGGATATTGTGAAGGAAGCGTTTCCTGGTCGCGTAATCTCCCGTTTTGACGATTTGGCATGGCCGATTTAACCATCCCAGACTTCTTTCTTTGGGGCGACTTGAAGTCGCGGGTCTATGCCAATAAGCCTCAGACAATCGCAGCTTTTAAAGAGAATGCGAACAATTATCACCGGAAATCTTGCGGAAAGTCATGGAAAATGAGATAAAACGGGCACAAATGTGTATCAACACTGGCGGCAGCCACTTGGCGGATATCAGAAACAATTGTAAAGGTCCGAATAAAGATTTCCATCACTCGAAATCATTTTTGTTGATTTAGTAAAAAAGGAATTCAAAACCAAATTTGGATGATTAATTTTGCGCCAACTTGTACAATCGCAGATTGTGTTTTAACACGCATTCACTGAGCAGACGTAACTTAGTACGATCGTCATTATGCAAAAAAAGTAATATTCTGTCAAACCTTAGATTTTCTTTTTTTACATATTTCAATAGTTCTTACATCTTTCCTCTTCAAAAGACACAAAACTGTTCTGTACTAAAATCTTCTAACTTTTTCTGACGCCATAAATGAACATATGACGATATGTTGACGTTTGTGAATGAAGGGTAATGCAGTTTGACCAAGTTAGTTCTGCAGAAAATCTGCACTATTAAATGTTAGTATGATGTGTCTGGGAATCGTCCCTGACAGTAAGCTCAGTTGAGTTGGAAGCGTAACATCGAAGAAAGATCCCAAAAAAGCATTTGGAGCATTTTAAACATGTCAAAGAACCTTTGGTAAATGTTGGGACTAAGACCATGTACAATATACTGGATGTATTATACATGGCCATGGCCTATTCGTACCTGTGGTGCGCTGATATGGTGGAAAGCCGCTGACAAGACTAGTTATCTGAAAACACTCAGACAAGGTCCAAGACAAGCGTGTGTCGCATAAGACAACCAAGAACAACACCGTTGACAGTATGCATCGCTGGTGTTCCGCACAGTGTACTTCAAAATCTTCTGACACCTAACAATTGTGTAAGATGACAGTTTCGATAATAGCTAACAGTTTTTCTGAGATGCCTCTCCAGCGCAAGGATAGCATCTTGATTAAAATAGTCGAAAACCTTCAGTGCATTGCTTTGTTATGATACGTAAGGTGCATGTGCTCGATGCACCACGAAAGCCGATTTGTTCGTCGTCAAAAGTTGACGCAAATATTTATTTTTTCTGACCAACTTATTATAAAAGTTGGCTAGGTATCGACTTACATTTTCATAACTTTTGGGCATCGTCAAGCAGCATAGAAGGTTGGCAGCGGACTCTATCGTAAGCTTGGCAGTGGGAATCATTGGGGATTGAGAACGTAGGAATGTTAGAATATAGGAAAACTCCCGGATGAAGTTACAAAGATCACATGCACATGAAGAAAAATTGTTCTTTCGACACTTTACAGCACCGCTTTTCTGTTGAGTGGTGTGACCCGCCAAACAATTTTTGACAAATTGACAACATGTCATGCTGTACGTTGTAGAAATGATCAACTGCTGTTGAATACAAAATTATGAGTGAAACGTCGAGTCGTTTGCCAAAGCAGTCGCCAAATCAGCGAGAATATCGAAGAATTGACATCGTCTGCTGTGTCTCAGAGTAACGGAAATAAATCTAAAAAAAAACATTTTACTAAATTCAACTAAAATTGTATTTTCACGTTTCAAGAAATTCTAAATATCGACTGTTGGGGAAATCGGCCAGAACTATCAGGCCTGCACCGTTTTCCTTCAAATGCACTATCTCCTCGTGATAACCAAACCAATAGATGACAATCCCTGGACCAAATCTGCAAAGAGAAAACCCACAATTCGTTAATTGAATGGGACATACCTGTTTGTTACCTGTTGCTGTAACTACTAAGCTGAGCGTGCAGGTACTTTTGATGCGTCTTCAAATCACCAAACAAGGCCTTACTCTCGATCCAATTAACCACACAACCTTTATACAAGCAAGGAAGCACCAGTTTGAGATCAGGAGTCTTATCGAACCCCGTCCGTCTGAGGTCACCCTCATCAAAATAAGCCATTTTCGCATCTGTTGCCATTTGTTTCAACTGAAAGTTGGAGGAGAAGGGTAAACTTTGTGTTGTGGAAAGTGTGATTTCTTGGTTCTACCTTAATTTCATACTCCTCTCCGATGCACCTACGTCTTATATCTACAACAGGTCCTTCTTGATTATCACTCAACGTACACTGTCGCACATTTCCCGCCAATTTTTCATCCTCAATTAAATGCGGCCGTCTCACCAGTTCAGCTACATCACTCTTTTGATTTTCTTTGTACTTTTCCTGTAAAATAATTCGACTAAGTATCACAGGCGACATTTGCTCTTCTTTGGCAATGTCCAGAAGTAAAGTGTCGTCATAACTTTGCACACAACGTTCCTCAAAGCTGGTAAAGGAATAAATGGATATAGACCTCTGATTAAAATGGAACTTAGTTCGAATGGACATTTCAAGGTTTACCTACGTTTTTAGTAACCTCTCAGCATTGGCTACGTAGTTGTTATAGTTGACTTTTGTTCGCAGACACATTTCCGTGAAAAGGATGCTTTTAAGTGTTTGCCGATGGATATCTGGAAAACGTTCCTCCAGTTCCAGTTCACAATCAATCGAAAGGCCATGGTAAGTGTAGATGAATTCCACAATTTTATTGTACTCCTCAGTGTTTAGAATGCTCTTTTGATTATTTTCACTCATAGTTAATGCATTTTAAGTGAAAAATTCATTTAAATTCACAAAAAGCCGGAGTTTTTTTTTTTTTGTTTATACAGTTGAAGAATGTCTTTTTGCCAGAACATATGTATGGAACTGTTGTCAGAAAAATGACAGCCAAAGTGTACTAGATTTGATCGTTAACATTTGAATAAATTCCCATCGATGAGATCATCATTTGTTGATTGGAGATTCAATTTACACATGTACCATAAAAGAGACAAAAATTTTATTGAAAATCAAATAAATATGAGAAATTCCACAAAATTCAAAGGAATTCACGACTTCACAAGAGTTTGTGGATCCACTTCCACTCGTATTGCAGTTCCAACCTAACAAAAAAAAAAAACGTACTATACCCAGTCCATCAGTCGTCACTACTACAATTTCCCAATTCGTGTGTCATCCGAGACAAGAGAGAGAGTATAGTATTTAGTAAAATAATGGAACTTGTCAACAGTTATATTTTTTAATTTTTTTCTTTTTGCCCCCTGTTAAATAGTTTCGAAACGTTTGTTTTTTATTTAAAGGTGAACTCATAGTTAAACATTTAAATTATATAATTCTCATATTTATAAATAACCAATCGATTCATTAGCACTTGAATTTTACGCTGCAAAACAGATGTTTTCACTAAAAGAAAAAATAAATACTCACTCACTCGTCGTTGTCGTCGATTTGGTTGGGAGAAAAAAAAATTCCATTTTCTGCATTTTTATTGCATTTATTTTTGTGATCATAAAGTTACTGATAGAGTTTATTGTTTTACAGTGCCGATAGGAAGATAATTAAATCCAAAATTATGATGGATATCTTGGATATTGATGAGGCCCTAAAGGACGATTCTTTTATGTAAGTATTGTACATTGGAGCGTACGTCTTGGTGTTTGGATTTTCGTTTTGCTTTTGATTTTGATCAAATTTTTTTCGGTTTTTTTGGCAGATTTTTGGAGGATAAAACTCATGATGATGTCTCAAATATATTACAACAATGGAGAAATAACAACAATTGTACAAGTAGTCATAATTCAGAGCAAGGTAAGAGGAAAGAAAACCAAGAAAACAACAAAACCTACGCCTTGTTCGTTGGCTTTTGTTGCCTAGTGCTGGTAGTTTGTGTCGCCTTTTCTTCTCTTAAATATAAAATCTGACTTCAGAAATGTGTAGTGAGGGAATAATTAATTTGTTTTATACGTCTAATGGAGATTGTTGTTTTTTTTTTATATTTCTTTGCAGCTTTCAAATTAAATACGAGAACATTCACACGGCCCAAGAGGAAAACTGCTCAAAACTTGGAGGCTCAATTTGTAAGTTGCTTTGCTTTGCTAGTTTGGTTTTGGTTTTCGTGTTTTTAGTGTGTTGCCGAAACTCATATGTGGGAAATAGGGGAGGGGAAAACTGGTTTACATTAGTGTGACTAGATAAGGTCAGTGCCACAGTCTTGTGCAAGAGTTTGTGGTGGCTAAATGCGTTTTTAAGTGGAATTCTAAGTGGGGGAGCTGCATATACATACTCCAATATGATAGATGTCTATCCGTTGGGTGAAGTAAAGGAAGTTAACACTTTTTCGTGTGTGCTTCGGTAAGTTGAATGAACTTGCATTCAATTGAGAGATGCGAAAATGGAAAAGTCTGCACCATTGTTGGTATGGTTCCCATGGTAGTAGCACAAACACCTGATCTTCAGTCCACGACACTGATCAACGGAAAGTGTGTACTTGCTGGTGAGTACATAGGAAAACAGCAGGTTTATTGGGGTCAACTAGAGAACTAGAGGGGCTTTTGTTTTTATTGTCTCTTGTCATGTACTCGTACATTCCCTCGGTATAACGTTTCATCTAAATTAAACGACATTGCAAAGGTTTTCATACGGTGGATTGAATTCTATTGAATTGTATGAACAAGTACTCGTATCTTGTTTATGTAGTCACGGTTTGCTTCATCAAGTAAGTCAGCGTTGGGAGTACTCGGTGTCAATTACAATGGGCAAGGCACGATAGATATTCGTTGATCTTAATCGCGGATAGACATACCATAGCAGAGCAGGTGTATCTGTTGTTTTGTTTGGAATCATTTGTAATTTGTGAATGGAACGGTCAAAAGAGTTATTAGCTGCACTGATCGATGTGTTTCGCAACGGACCATGTCTGTGGAAGGTTGCCGTAAGGGTTTTTGAAACGAATATTTTGAGTTTAAAACGACATCTCACTTCCCACTCCATTTTTTTTTTACAGAGTCCAATAACACAGTCACAACAAAATGCCATAGGAGTGCAAGCAAACTCTCAGCAAAACTCGATGAATGTTAATTTGGAAATAGGCGGTCTAGTGACGACAATGCAAAAGAGCTTCCTTCAAGATACCTCGCCTCCATCCTCAATATGTTCCTCAATGGACGTGTCAATGAATGGCATGAATGGCAGTTTAATCACATCTGCCGACTTCACCAACATCAATTTCCTTCAGTCAACGCGAGGAGATGAACCTCTGTCGAGGCTATTTTTCAATTCAGAAAAAGCCACCGACGATGGTTACACTCTCAACGATATGATTCGTGATCGTAAGGCTCTCGAATCGCTTACACTCTCGGGCGAAGGAACACTTATAAAAGACTCCAACATTGCTCAAATCGATGATATTTCACTGATTAATAGTAAAACAACGTCTACCTGTAGCACAATGAACAATTCGACAGATAGTATGGGCGGCGGTAGTGCTAATGGATGCTCAGAGACATTTCTAAATCGAACGTGCAATATGACAGAAAAATGTGATGACAAAAAGGAAATACAAAACATCACCATCGAAGACGTGATCGCGAAGAAGTCTACAATGAATGAGACTTTCACCAGTGGCAAGGAGCAAATAGTCCCCAATGGGGATGATGATTTCATTGGAAATACATCGTTCAGTTTGGTGGAAAGTAGTTTAGGTCAGGATGTAGATTTTATCAAGCCGTCAGTGATGAATGTAACAACAGTTACAGGAGTGCATAATGAAACATTCAGAAAACCATTGGAAGAGACAGTGTGTTTGAAGCGTTTCAATGTTGCCGAGGTGAATACAACCTTTGATTGTAGTGATCCGAAGGCAACTCAATGTGAGACACCAGAAAACCTAACGAAACAGGGAAAGTATTATGAACAGTCAACGCCACAACAGAACAACAGTCCCTATGTACGCCAAAAACAGGCCTACACGCCATCAATTAAGACAGCCGATGTGAATATCTCGCCAATAATTGGTCCCATCTCGAATCGGACTTTCAATGAAACATTCGACAAGTCCGAAGGTCAAATTGCTGCCAATATTCTTAAAGAACGAATACGCAATGAGACGTTTGGTGAACCGGAAATGCTTCCACGATTGTCGACTAATCGTAATGCGGACTATGAAGCCGAAGTGAATCTTGCCTTTGAGACAATGGAACTGCTGGCGAATATCAATCCGAATGAGACTTTCAACAAGAGTCTCTTGGTTGGAACACCTTCGGTAGATGCAGCTGATGAGGAAGCATTTGACAATATGCTGGATGAACTAGGCAAACTAGAACTGAACGCAGAACAGATTAAAATGCGAAAGTCGCTGGATACGATTAAAAAACGCTTCACCTGCGGTGCTATAGACAAGTCCGAGACCAAGGAGAACTCTTTAGTTAGTAGCTCAGGTAAGGTATTTCCGATATGATGATCGAGTGAGGGGTTGTTCTATTTTTTTTTTTATTTTTTTTTTAGAAATGGCTTCCAGTGGTATATCGATGAATAGCAGCGGTGGCGGGGATAGACTACTAAATAGACGCAGTCGTCTCTACGATGACATCAACATCAATAAATCTCTAAAAAGCTCACCAAGTGGCTCAATAAATTCCATTTCGTACGTTAAAGAGACTGACGTTGGTGGTGGAGGCGGTGGCGGTGGCGGAGGAGGAGGAGGACTACTAGGAGAGATAGAAAAACTACAAAAAAAGACTGACGAACAACAGCATTGTACTGAGCCAATTGAATCTACACCCCAAGAAGAGAAAACCATACGCAATAGTAAATTAGAAAAACGTGATCGTGATCGCTTCAAAACAATTCGAATATTTAAACGACAGGATGATGGAACAAATGACCTGAATGTGCCTTGTATCGATGGAGATGTCCAACATGAATCAGAGCAACTTCCATCCACAGAAGAAGAAGAAACCCCACTAGCTGAAGAACCACCAACGGAGCGTTTATCCCGACGAGATATTACTCCGCCAAATGTCTTTAATAAAACCGAAGTTCCAGCTGAATGTAATAACTACGCAACATTCAAGAAACCCAAGGATAAGGTGCGAAGATTTGGTGGTTTTGCCAGTGGTGTAAGCAATGATCAATTAAATCGGCCGGTCATCCCTGCAGTGGAGAAACCAACTGAACAGAGATCACTTTCACGGCCACGATACCTTAGTGGCCTGCAAAAATTTAGCGTAGCAACAAAGGCCATCTCAGCTGGAGATCTAGAGAAAGCCGAACAAATCACTACTAAAGTCGAAGGAGAGAATTTCAATAAGACACAACCAACAGTGACGACAGAGCTAAAAAGTCCCATGGGCATTAAATCAAAATCCTTTCACAATTTATCGAGTAATTTCGGTTATGGTGCACCCAAAGCGGCACCATTAGCAGGTGTGAGAAAATCTACTACGGCGGGGAATGTATTAACAGAAAAACAGGTAGGTTTTCACCTTCTATTTAGACTTTTAATTACATATTAATCTACTGCAGGGTAAAGTAAATAACACAACAATACGAACGAACACACGAATGAATGCTGTCCCGGCGACAATAAATCTGAAGCAGCCCAGCTCCAAGTTGGAGGTTAGTGTTGTAGTTTGAATGAATGAATTGCTAACTGAATTTTGTTTGTACTTTGGTAGAAGTCCGATGATTTAGTATTGAAAACACAGGGTCTAGTCTCTGGCTTACGTGCACCGTCAGCTAAAAGAATTGGACTAATACGCCCCTCGTCGGGTTACTACAGTTTCAGTGTGGCAAAGGGAGAAGCGATAAATACCGCGGACCTAGACGCCGGAAGACATTCACCAACCGATGTGAGTTTAAACGACTTTTGAACAATTTGTTTTCTCTTTGACTACAATGTATTTTATTTTGTAGAGCATGTCTTCAGCGAGCTCCCGCGGTAGCTCATCTGGTAAACCAATTACCAATGGCATTGGATCAACACATAAACCAGCTGAATCCCTATTAATGAAACCGCCACAAACACAACTACAACAACAGCCGGCAGCGAAACCCACAGTTGGCATACCCAAACCATCTGGTCTGCGGCCACCTTCGAGCATAAAACGAAGTGGCCTACCGCGACCGGCTAGTATTGTTAGGCGATAGTTTAGGTAAAATAAACAACAACAAACAACAATTCAATTTAACAACAAAGTAATAAATAATTTAAAATTAATTTTACTAACGCTGTTACGATTATACTATATAAAAACAAAAATATATGTAAACAGATATTTTTTGTAAGTTAAACAAAAATGTGAGTAAACAAAAACAACAAAAAGAAAACATCATTCGAATGCCTGTTAAGTTTAACAAACAAACAAACAAACAAGCAACAATCCACAAAACAACTCTCTGTGTATACGTTTTCTTTTAGCGAATAAACAGATTCGCGCGCCTTAGACAATTTGGTTCTGGTGGTTGGTTGATTGGTGTTTGCCTTTTCCAAATCAAACACAACAACAATCTCCCCAATCGAGATAGATACACAAATTAGAAACAAAACAAAAACAACAAGCTAACAACGGTTACTACTAAAATATATCATTAGATTCTAATTTTTATAGTTTTTACGTATTTACATTGCGCTAAATGGTTTTGTTAACATTTTCATTTGCTGTTTCATTTTTCAATTCTGAACAATACTCATCCATGCTCTCTATAGTTTCTGTTCAAATTTCTTTGTCTACTTTTGTATATTTTCCTCTCTAATTTATCAACGATCGCATAACATTTTTGTTACGTCAGTTCGATAAACAAACCAACAAAACAAAACAACAAAAATCAATTCTCCATCGAATGTCAGTCAGTCATTTCTACACTCCACACACACTCTCGAATGAATCAAAGTGATCAAGTTCGATTTGATTTTCGCCAATTCGATTTCATACAGAGTCAGTCCTCTTGAACATGCCGTGTCCTTTTGGAGTTTTCCTTTTATTTTTATTTTTCCAAACTCTAAACGTTACTGGCATTTCGTTTCTTTTGATTTTTTTTTTGACTTTTGTTTCCTTCGATAAACCTTACCTACTTTGCTTAGGAAAGTTCTCATCTCTCCAAACTTTATGAATTTATCTAGATTACGTCCGAGTACGAGTACATATATGTTTTTAATTCTAAACAAAGTATTTGTTTAACTTAGTTGTATGAGTATGTTTATCTGTTTTCAAATTATATTATCGAATAATCTGTTTTTGTGTTGTTTTTTCTCTGCTTTCTCTTTTTGTTTTTGTTTTTTTATACAAACATGAACGTAAACCTACTTATTCTTGGTTTGTAATTTTTATTAAAATATATATATATATATATAAAAAAGAACTAAAAGCTTGTACTGAGATACATATATACATACATTTACCCTCTATACAAATATATGAAGAATAAAGTTTAATTTCATTTCGATACCTTTTTGAGTTAAACGATTTGTGGTTTTAATTGCGCAGTGGAAACGAGTTTTATCAGGGACGTTAATCATTCAATTTATGAAGAATTGCATATGTAAAATTGGACGGAATATGTTCCGCGCGTAACTACATCTATTAATGCATTTCCTGGTACGTACATATCTATGTTGTTTCCTCGCCGATTGGCTAAATTTACGGACCTTAACACCATTTTACTGGCCGCTCGATGTCGGATCAGCTTGTCAGTGAGTCCGAGAGTTTGCTGAAGCTTTCGCATTTGAATTAGATACTCCATCATTTGAAAAGTCCCGAGACTGACACATAGATGGCGAGTCTAATAATTTAGTTAGTACCAACCTTCAAACGATACGAGTCAAAATTTTATGACATTTCGACTATTAGTCATCGAGATATTCGTAACCGATCGGAATGGAATTTCCTCCGATTTTTACGAATTTTGTATCATGGTATCTGTTCCGATGACCTAATCGGACAAACCTCCGAAAACAATTTTTCTTGTGCGATGTATGACTGCAAAGTGTCAAAATAACAGCAACGCGTCTCAAATTCACGCGATGCATTCCGATGCATGACATGATTGTCTCCGATGTCAAAACAAATGCGACAAAAGTTCCGCAAGCATGGGTACTCAAGAGAATCTTTCCGTAAACGAAAGTTTTTTTTTGAAGCTGCAAGTAAAAATTATTGAAGAATCATCTACGAGTACTTTCACAAAATGAAATAATTTGGCTTACGCTACATCTGACAGTTGAAAATATTTGATGCGTTGATACATTTTTCAAAAATCTTCTTTTTTCTTTGCTTAATGTTCTCTGTTCATATCTTTCTGCTTCCAAAAATATCGCTACGGTATCCATGATTCTTTAACTATTTTTGAAATATTTTATTTTCACAAATTGAATGTCAAATACATGCGTCGGTACGCATCTATATTTCATTTACGATTCGGATACCATGAAGCAAATAAATCCTCCGATCGGAACTCTTATTCGATGATAGATCAGATTCAAGTTTTAGTGACGCACCTTTTGGTATTTTCAAAACCATGGAAAAAAAAAACACTTTCGTACAACGCAAGAATGTCTTGAAAAGTGTTATGAGGAATCTGTTCCGGCGAAAGCAACCATTTGAGGATGCATTGGTGAATTCAAACGCTGCCACTCCGACCCAAATGACGCTGAACGCTCTGTGCACCCAAAAGGCTGAAAAAGACATAAAAAAATCTTCAAAATTGTTTTGAATAACGGCAAAGCGACGGCACGTGAGACAGCTGACATAGTAAAGACTTTAATAGACCGTCTACATCAGACTTTGCACTATTATTTGGGTATGCTAAAGCTCTGATCGAAGTGGCTACCGCGTTTCGACCAAAAACAAGAACGTTCTGATGATTCAGAGCATTATTTCGAGCTGTTTAAGTGAAAATGAAAGAATTTTTTCCCGCGGTATGTAATAATGAATGAAACATGGATCCTATTACCTGTTCACAAACTTCAAAAAAATACTCGCCAGAAAGAGGTATGTAATATGTATACTGCTATTTTACAGCTAGGCTATCGTGAATACAAACCTCTAAGTTGAAGCAGCATTTTACCTGTACAAGATATTGCCGAGTTTTCGCTTCATCTACATAAGTCATCCCACGCTTATTCTACATGCCACAATTTCTAGATGGTTAACGACAGAGCCCAAGTATTTAAATCTTTGGAAATTCGGCACAATACTTACTTAGATGGCGTTACAGATCGATGTGAACCAGGGCCTCAGCTAACGTGTCTCTCTAGCTAGAACGATCGTTTGCAAGCTGACTACAGTTGCGCACACGATGTTAGCTGAGGTCGTCATCTACTGCGTGTTCACTCTGGGTTGGAGTCAAACAATTTCTGGACCGCCATCTACGCCGGTTTATTCGAGCTTTTCTGACGAAGTATCTATTGCTAGACATCCACTGTCTCCTCCATTCTCCATTCTTCCGTCAGCATTTTCATCTACATTCGTCAGTGCTTAAGCTTCTGCGCCGTAAAGCATGACTGGATGTATTAAGTATTTTTGGTTGCTCGAGAGCAAACTTAATTATTCAATTGCCTTCTAAGCTCAACGCGACAGTGATTAGAGAAGTGATTCTTCGTAGGATTTCCTCGCTGGTGACGTATTTTCCAAGGTGTCGATGTTGAAAAATTCATATGACAACACATAGCCAGGGACGACAAAACTAGACATGGCTCTGTATAATTCATCTTTATAGATGCTGTCATATGCGGAGAAGACTTTCCTGATCTAAAACTACACTGATAGCGACTGATCAAACTGTTGACAAAGGCTCTTAAGCATTTACATAATACGGCGAGGCAGGATTTTATACGCGATGTTAAAGAGACTTATTCCCCTGTAGTTGGTGCAGTTCAGGGGATCTCCTTTCTTTAGAATCGGACAAGTATTGTTAAAGTCGTCATCGGGCATACTTTCATCGAGCCAAATTTTGGAAATCATCACCCGCTGCTTTAAACAGTTCGGCAGTTAAGCTATTAGCTGCTTTGTGTTATGTACACAAATTTGGAAATGGCTGTCCTGACTACATCTTGGTCGGGAGGGCGAAAACGTTGTCTGCCTTCCTCCAGGTTGAATGGTTCGTTTTGCATGACGGTATGATGTTGTTCGTCATCACCGTTTAATAATCTTTCCAGATTCTCAGCACCGGCTGTTGTTCTACTATTAGATTTCCTTCTCCATCCTTGCAGATCTTTGTTCCGGTTTTACAGCTTTAGCATATTTGTCTTATTTTTGGTAAAACTTCCGAAATTCATTCTTCCCGTAGCACCTCTCTAAGGCCTCAGTAGAGCCTTTCTCGCACTCTTTCTTTTTTCTTCCGAAGAGCCTATATACTTCCCTTCTCTTCTGCTCGTAGAGCCCGCGTGATTGTAGTCTCATTTTTTCGGCAGTGCGGCCCTATACATTCGTTGTTTTTCGAGGTTTGCCTCTCTGCACTTGTCACCGCGCCAGAGTTCCTTTGTTGGGGAGGGTTGAAACCCTGTACATCAGAGGCGACTTCTCTGATTGCTCTTTGGCAGTGATGTGTCTGTATTTTACGTTCGTGCTGGCAGCATCAGATCTCTCGAGAGTTTACTGGAAACTCAATCAGAAAAGGGACTGGCGGTCATTTGCAATTGTAGTCGTTGACGTTGAACTTCCTCACAATGGTTCAGTGGCTTTGGCCTGTTACGGATATCCGCATCTGCATCTTGCCTTCAAAAAGGTAAAGGTAAAAAAACTACGAAGTTCCTTGCGTCGACCGCAATGTGATGAATTTGGTTGACGGTTTGTTGATCAGCCAGGTCCCTTTATGTACGTGTCCATTTGCAGAGACTGTACCTTCTGACTGCATTACCAAAAATGCTCTCCTTGCCTAGCTTGGAAACAAAATCTCCAAGGACGATTTTCACGTCATGCTTAGGGCATGGCTCGTAGGTTTTGTCGAGGAGCTCGTAGAAGTAGTCTTTGATAAGGTCGTCTTTCTCCTTTTTCAGGGAGTGGACGTTTATGAGCCTTATGTTGGGAAATCTGCCCTTTATGCAAATCGTCGTCAGGCATTCGTTTGTATGCCTGAAGCCCAGGACTTGATGCCTTAGTGTTCCTCTTACTTCCAATCCGTATCCGGATAAACGCTCCACCTACTGCTCTTGTCGCACCGGTTGTCTTCAACATTCTCCACAGTAGATATCACAACATTCTCCACAGATAGATTGTTTATCCTCTATTTGTCATCCTGTTCATTATCGCACTTCTTGGATGGCGGTTATGTCTGCTTTGTAGCAATCGAAGATCTCCAATAGTTGTTCGGGTGCACGCGGTCTTTTGAGGGTTCGAACACTACATGTGCAGATCCAATGATTGCTGTCCTTTAATCGTTTGCCAAGGTCGTCAACCGCGAGCCTTATGACGGCATAGGCCTGTATTATGCTACAGGTCGAGCCGGCACTTGTCGTTTTAGCCTGCATGAGTAAGGATTTATATGCTATTACCGTTCACCACCACTTGGAGGGCAAGTTCTATGCTGCAAACTTTATTCGATAGATATTCGGGGTCTCAGTACGACTGATTCGTAATCCATTTCCTCCGGGCGCCTTTATTCAATTATTAAGAACAATCTGAAGGGCTGTCACGACCTTGCTGATGATAATGTCGCCAGCTATAAAAGAAACGGTAGCCCGTCTTTGCTTGCAAATGTGCTGCTTCTTGCACGACATTAAAACGTAACGGAATGCCTTGATGTAATTCAAATATAGCTTAAATTTTCTCGGTTGATTCCGCTGTGGATTTAAGTTTAATTTTAATGTGATCATATCATTCTTATACACGTATGGCGTTCGTTATTAGATCTTATATCTCTGCGAGCTCCATCAATTGCTTTTTCCAAGTCGACGATGTACAGAGACTTCGAAGCGCGTCATATGTCGACTTGCCTCCCACAATGACTCATTGACTCCCATGGAATTTAATAATATGGCGTTATGGGCTGTCTAGAACTTGGCTGTATATTGTCCTAGTATACAACACTAACTTCACCAATCAGCAGTTGTTGCAATTTTTCATGTCGCCTTTGCCTGTATACGATGGAAAAGGCGTGCGATCGATTCTTATCATCGCGATTTAAAACCAAGATTTGCGATTGTCGCCTATGTTTCAGAGGGTATATTACTGCGGTCCGACTGCACTCCTCCGGTTCAATCTGTTCAGAGCTTTGCTAACTTCGGCTTCCGTAAAATTTGCCATTTACGCTTCACGCCTGGTTGCCAAGGGGATGATACCCTGTGGGAATTCTCCGTTTACTCTTTGCATCTTTTGCAAATATCAATGTTTCTCGTTAGCGGGTATCCCTGCTCATCTTTAATATATTTTGACGCTTGAATCTCTTTCTTCATTGTGTCTTAATTTTTAAAATATTCCCTCGTTTACCCTTCAAACCTTGCGCTTCTTTTACTGCTTGTCTCCGAATTTTCAATATACTGCACAGCTAATGCTAATGCGCGTGCTCTAGCTACTGCTTTTTTCACCTCTTCTTTTGCAAAGCTCGTAGTCTAACTCAAGAAGCACTTTATCGGTATCGATAGACTTGACTTTTCTAGTTAACCGGAATTTCCGTCTCATTGTTATACCACCATGTTTCTTTATTTATGTGGAGCCGGCTTTCGGGGACACCGAGACGGAGGCCACTTTCGAAAACGTCATCTGCATCAAATTGCGTTTGCAAAATGTTCTTAAACGCAAGCTGCAAAAGTCATTTGTTCGAAAACGACATTAGAAATAAAACTGCCTTTGCAGCATGTTCGATAATGCAGTGTTTGCAGGACAGATTTTCATAAACGTCATATGCTCTGCAAAAAAGCAGCCAGAAATTTGCACTGCGTAATAACATGCATTCAAGGATGATTGCTCTGTTCGAAAACGTCAAATGCTTTTGCAAGAAAAAAATCATGTAGATGACACAGGTCAATGATACCAAATGACGTTTGCAGTTTGATGTTCGCAACCCTTAAGTATTGCAAATGACGATCAATTTGACGATCAAAATGACGATCAAATGACGTTTTCGAAAACGGCCGGATGTTCATAAGACCAGAGTCAAAGTCAGTTGGGGAGGTTGTCAAAACTTCTGTGCGTGATGTTCCAAAGACAATTTCGTTTTAACGGATGGTGACTGAGAGAGGGAGGAGGGCGATACATTAGTGCGACTGCAGCATGCTGGGGAAAGTCCCCACATGCAACTGAGAAAGACACTTCTTTGGAGTCTGGTACATGCTTCAGTGACGTGTTTCCGTGATAGCTTGTTCCACCATACCGACGCATAGGGTATAATTGGCTTTTTAATAACCGAATAGATCCAGAGGACCCTGCTCGGTGTACGCCGACAGCCCCTTGGAATTTTTTGAGGTTTAAAAAAATTTGTTATCCAGAAACACTTAGTTTCGTCAGTTTTCTGTTTCCTGTGAGGAAGTCAATTACACCAGTCCTTTAGCTTGAGAACCGAACCTTCGTCGTAAGGATCACACAATCGCCGATGTCTGAAAATTTGACCAAAAACCTGTGGGAAGGCAGAAGTAAAAACGAGAAATCTTGGCAAAAAATTAAGCTTGTACTGTGAAGGTAACAAACTACCACACAGAGGGGGTATGACCTTCTAACAGGCAAACAGAAGCAAAACCCTCGAAGAAGATGAGCAAAGAATAACAAATATTTTGAAATCAGTTTGAATGTGATGACGAATCCACGAATTGCTTATGAAATAGCTACAGTGTAACCCCACCATACTCAAGATACATAGGTGGGAAACCAAATCCAACAAGTTTGGTAGAAAGAAACCCAATTAGATATTAGATACGAGTAGCTTTGAGGTACAAAATTGCATACGTTTGGGCTCGGATGCGATTGATTGCGCCTGAAACTTTTAAAAAGATTAGAACGACGAGTTGCCTCTTCAAAAAATAAAAACCTCGCTTGCCTTTCGGTGTTTGCGAAACTCAAGTGACTCGAAGGTCAGATAGGTTTTCTTATGCACTGCTTGTCTCCCAGCGGCATTCGCACTCGTATGCACGAGTGTACGTGGTGATTGCTAAAATAAGATGTTTACTGAATTTTTACAATATTCTCACGTCGTAGTTACATCACGTCATCGACGAATGCGGAGTTATGAAATGCAATTGCAACAGCTCTGTGAAGATAGGAGGTGAAATATGCATTCCCATTGATCCTACTGACAAATTAACTTCATTTTCTTTGAACAAAATGTTATTTATATTTAAAAAGGAAAAAAAAAAATTATAAAAAAAACAACTTTTATACAACCGATACAATTGTACCGTTTTCACAACAAATAATTCATCGCTTTGTAATTAAAACAAGTGTTTAAGAAACTATGGAGTGGGTATAAAAAGGAATCCATTTTGTTAGTCGGTATGATGAAGGTAACCTTCGGTTAAGATCGATGTTACAAGATTAGTAGACTATGATGTATTTGTATCTTCAAATGGTTTTGGGTTTGTGTTGATTACACAATGCCTAAGCCCTTGGCTGTTGCTGTTGTGGTGGGAGTTGTTGGGCTTGGTTTAGCTGCTGTTGTTGAGCTGGTGCTTGCTGCTGCGGAATGGCCTGTTGTTGTTGCTGTTGTTGTTGAATGGGAGCAGCTTGCTGAGCAGCAGGGGCTGCTTGTTGTACGGGAGCACCTTGTTGTACGGGAGCTGCTTGTTGAACGGGAGCGCCTTGTTGTACTGGGGCAGCTTGCTGAGCGGGAACGGCTTGTTGCGCAGGAGCTCCTTGTTGCATTGGGGCCGCCTGTTGAGCGGGGACTTGCTGTTGGTTGATTTGTTGCTGAGTTTGTGGGACTTGCTGTTGTTGTTGTTGCGCGGGCACCTTCTGCTGTTGCTGTTGGTTAGGTTGATACTGTTGCTGCTGTTGTTGTTGTTGGTATTGCTGATATTGCTGATACTGCTGTTGCTGCTGATGTTGGTACTGCTGCTGTTGCTGTTGAGCTTGCTGATACACCTGATTTGGATGTAACTGCACGGGCTGCTGTTGGAATTGTTGCTGTTGATGTTGGCCAGCTTCTGGGTGATATTGTTGTGGAGGCTGCCCTTGATAATGCATTTGTTGTTGCTGTCCGCCATAGCCTTGTTGGGGATGAATTTGATATCCACCATTCGGGTCTGGATAGTAGCCGTGAGGCATATTAGGATGTGGTGGAAGCTGTAATTTTTACCAAAAACCTCTTAATGAACGTATGATCAGATTTAACAGGAATACGTACCAATCCTTGTGCCACCATGCGCTGTACTTCTTCTTGACGTCTTCGTTCAAACTCTAAGTACTCATCGTGTGTGTACTGGGGTTGATTGTCGACTGTATCCCAACCTGGATCAGTTTGGAACTCCTCCCTCTTGGTTTGATCGAGGAATTCTTGGAAACTTATCAGTCCATCGTGGTTAGTGTCGGTTTCTTTAAAGACATGTTCGCGCATTCTTTCCATTTCTTCGGCACGCTCACGCATATCGTCCTCTGGAATTCCCGACTGATAGACCTTGTCGAGCTCCTTCACAAATAGAGCTTTCACTTCGTTTTCATCCCAATATCCATTGCTATCCAGATCTACGATGGTATTATCAAGTTTTTAAAAATTTCACCAACAAAAAATTCACTCTTCTTACCGTGTAGCATGAAGAATGTTTTCGGATTAAAGTCTCCCTTATCCAAATGGTCTTGCTTCTCCCAGACTTCCTCCAACTGCGCCTTATTTCCTGGATGGTGCACCTTGGGATGTTGATTATGTTTTTCTCTTTGTTGCTTCATGTCCTCTTCGTACTTTTTTTTGTGCTCCTCATCCATTTCCTTCATCACAGCTTGCTTCTCGAACTCTTTTTGCATCTCATACTGCTTGAATTCCTCACGTCTCTTCTTATCAGCTTCCGCCAAGTCCTCTGATGTTTTCAAAATTAATTTTCTCAAATCGTCAATTTCGAAAGTATGCTCGTTCCCATGATCCAAGTGCTGTGGGATTTTCATATGTTCCCTGTCAATTTCATTGGTCAATTCGAATTGTTTAGTAGCCAGCGAACGCAATCGGTCAATTTCACGACGCTTGATCTCATCCAATTTCGAGCGAACATGATGATTCACATAGTCCAACTCTTGGGCTATCTTCCCACTCTAAAGAGCATTCGCTTTTCATTAGATGTTAGGAGAAGTTTAACAAATTCTTACCCTTATATCAGCTTCGGGTGCCTTATCAAGCTTCTTACGAAACTCGGGGTCACTTTCAAGCGCCTCCACCACTTCCTTCAAATACCGTTCGTATTCCAAAACCGACTGCAAGACAACTCAAATTTGTTAAAACAACATTTCATGACCAGGATTTCACAATGAGTGTAATCACCTCTAGCTCAGCACCTGTTGGATTCGCCTTGGCTTCGGGTTTCTCGTCCTTTGTGTTCTTCGTCACTGGTAACGCTGTTGCCAGCGTAACTGTGATCGCGAATAATAATATACTTCTTACCGCTTTCATGGTGCACTTACGATTGAAGCACACGTTAACTTGATTGCCTAACACTTGTGTAAATACAGGAAATATGTTCGACTTATTAAACAAAAAAAAAATAGTTTTCCTATTCAAAGAAGTGGGGATTTACAACTGACGTGTCAAACGTTCTTTATTTTGGGACTTGGAAAAACCACTTACCACCAACTGTCAATTGGGAAGGTTTTTGTTTGTGCCACAGTGATGCCAATCTGAGTGGAACATAAGAAAATTGTGCTTGAAAGTGAAATGTATACGAAAATCAGCTGTTGGATTGGCGACTGATTTCACCCAATGGACACACAGTCCTCGATTATTTCATCAAAAACTTCATTTAATCATTGTAACACGAATAACTTGATTTCATGTCAAATAGTGTTCACTTCTGTAAACCTCTGCTGTGTAAGCACAAACTTTTGGAACGTGGGCCACCTGCCGCCAAAGCAATTTTTGACATATCGAACGTGGAACACTCGCAAATTTGTGGAACCTAAAATCTGTCTATTTTCTTGTTGGAACGAACACGTCAAAATTACTCGTCAGAGATTTCTTTCGTAGATTTTCTTCATACTGTGTAAAATAATTTTCCGTTTTTGCTTTTGCATTCCCATCCACCGGAAAAATATCTATCACACATTGTAAATTAACAGTTCAATAGTCTACGAGAAATTTCCTCAATTGCAACAAAACAAAAAAGCACACCAAGTGAATAAGAAAATGACCTCCGCTGGCCCAACAAAGCAGGAAATCGAATCAGTCTTTAGCAGATTACGTTCCCAGGCTGCCAACAAAGTAAACGAATGGTAAATCAATTTAAGAAACAAATCACTACAATTTCTGTGTATTCCCGTAGTCATGCTTTGATTGTGGAGCCAAGGCGCCCACTTGGTCGTCTGTTACCTATGGCATTTTCATTTGCATCGATTGTTCAGCAGTACATCGCAACCTTGGGGTGCATTTGACTTTTGTGCGCTCCACCAATCTTGACACGAACTGGACATGGTTGCAATTGCGCCAAATGCAATTGGGAGGCAATGCAAATGCTTCGCAATTCTTTAGGCAACACAATTGCAACACCACAGATGCCCAGCAAAAGTACAGTTCCAGAGCTGCACAGTTGTACAGAGATAAATTGCAAACGATGGGTCAGAATGCTATGAAACAGTATGGCACAAAGGTAAGTATCCAAATGTGAATCCCAATCCGAATCCCGTTTTTGTGTTCTATCCCTGATACTAACTTTACTCCGTGTGTATAATGGTTTCCAGTTGCATTTGGACAATCAGCACGAAAAGCAAGAGGCTGAGGTAAATAAAATCGAAGACCAAGACTTCTTTACCCACTGCGACGATAGTTATGATGTGTTGAATCAACAGAACAACAACAACGAGAAGACAGCTAAGGTAAGTGAGCTAACACCTGCTGAGTATGTTGATTTCGATTTTGACTGCAACTAACTCAAAGTTGAACTTCAGAGTGCCGTAAAACTGACAATCTTCTCGTCTTTGTAGATCGAAATCGCGCCAAAGGAGTCGTCCGCGTCAAATCTATCAGGACCAAGTGTTGATTTGTTGAATTCCATGGTGACAACCAGTTCACCAGCGCCAACCATTGGTGTTCGCAAAATTCAACCGAAGAAATCCGGGGTAACTTATTCGAATTTCATTCTCAAGAGTTGGATTCATTATTTGTTTTGATTAGATCGGAGCTCGTAAGGGTGGCCTAGGTGCAACCAAAGTAAAGACTAACTTTGCCGAAATTGAACAAAGAGCCAACTTGGCCAATCAACTTAAAGAACCAGTGCCTGAGAAGAAACTTACCGAAGAGGAAGAACTCGAGTCCGTTGCCAGTGTTCGACTGGCCTATCAGGATTTATCTATAAAAAAGTCCAAGGAAGAAGAAAAACTGAAGAACATCGATCCGGCCAAAGCCAAACAGATGGAAAGACTCGGAATGGGTTTCAATTTGAGGGGGTAAATTCTCAAATCTCACACATTCACTTCACAGACTTAGACTTTTAAGTCGATTTCCTTTACAGCTCGGATGTTTCACACTCGGCTATAAGCGACATGGAAACTATAACACAAACTGTTGCCCCCAAATCAACAGCAAAAACAACATCATTCGATCGGGATATCACCAGTGATTCTCTACTGGGCTATCCACCACTGATGTACATATCATCGAAGCAAGACAAAGAACTCGAAATGATGGGTTTCGAGTCAATTGAACCGATCGATTCACATCATTCCAACATAACATCGATGTTTGCATCATCATCATCATCATCAGCCGACTCAGCTAAGCCACAGATCAATGAAAAGACTGTAACCACCACTCGAAAGCCATACGGTTCGAGTAAGGCAGCTGCTGATTCAGTTGATGATATGGCACAGAAGAAATTTGGCAGCGCTAAAGGCATCTCCTCAGATCAATTCTTTGGCAATGATCAAAGTTCCAATGAGAATTCCACAAATTTATCCCGCTTCCAGGGATCCAATAGCATTTCGTCATCGGATTACTTCGGAGATGAGGCTGTATTGAGACCGAATCGGTCTTCCAGAAAAGGTTACCACTAAACAACAACGAGTCACAAACAACTCGAAATGCTTAAACGATTCTCATTTTAGGTTACTCGACAGCAGTTAATTTCAATGCACCCGACTTGGAGGATGTCAAAGAAAGCGTACGACAGGGTGTCACAAAAGTAGCTGGCCGTTTGAGTACCCTAGCCAATGACGTTATGTCGTCGCTGCAGGACAAATATGGATACTGATATTTTTTTTTCTTCTTTTTCTGCATTACTGTCAGCCTAGTTATAGAATGAGGATTTTGTCTTTTGTTTTTTTGTTTTGCTCATTTTTCGTTTTGTTCTCCAACATGAAAGATGAAAGATGAAAGATTTACATACATAGATTACGAATTAAGAGCGGGCAGAGAGGGAACTGCAAATGGGTACATTAATACATCGCATTTTGACCAACACCAATTTTATTAAACGAAGAAAACATTGAAATTTGAAAAATCTTATCAGGTCGTCGTCGTCGTTATCGTCGTCCTTTTTGTTTCCACTGTTTTCTGTTTTGTTTGTTAGTTTAAGCTCTTTTGTTCGCTGCATAGGAATGGATTATCGTTGAATCATTATAAAGAGAGGAAATTTTAAAATGAGAAAACATATGTTATATACAATTTTGAAAATAATAAATAAATTTAGTGCATTCAATTATGAAAGGCTTTAGAGGGTTTTTTTTTTACTCACTTTGTTTGGGGGAGTCTTGAATTCTTTCTGGACAGAGCCAGCCCAGTGCGTTACACTGTACTCTTACAATCTTAGATGGTGCTAAAGTGCGAGGTGGACACCAAACAACAACCTTTTCAATTAGCGAGGTCTCTGTCCAGCAGCCTCTAGTTGCGCACGCAAAAATTGTTGAGGTCCCTTTTCACGGGTGACCATAGGCGAGGTCTTCCTTTATTAGGTAGGAATCGACGTTCTCTCTACGTATCCTATGCATCTCGGCCTTCAACAGCCTTCAACACTAGAAAGATCATAAATTACACGATAATCTTGCGTTAATAACGATCAAGGATCTGCAGCGTCTTATACATTCCCCTTAGTGTTTTTTGTTTTTTTGACGAGGCCCCATAACTCAACTGCCTACGTAGGCCAAAGAATCAGCGTTTGGCAGATGTAGCGATTCGTTTGATTTCTGATGAGACTTCGTTGAGAGCGAGGTCAAAGTTGACAAAATCCCTGAAAAAGCTGGTTTTCGAGACTATATACTCAATTGGTTCAGATCTTACCTCTCCAATCGATCTCAAAAAGTCAAGTTGGATGAAACGAGGAGCGAAATCCAATTTCTTAATTTCGAAGTGCCTCAAGCTTTGGTGTTGGGACCCATTCCATTACATCAACTCTCGGATTAGATTTAATTTTAAAGGCACTCTTACGAGATTTGCAGATGATATAGGCTTTTCTTGTGGCTCTAGCGGTGCTTCAAATTTAGTAACTGATATCAAATGGATTCACAGATAAATTCATTTTTGCCGCTTCCGTGTCAATAAGTATTGCAAATGCAAACACTAGTGACACCTTGTTTCTTGGAAAATCTGTTAAAGAAGTCACATGAGAGCGCATCATCTTATCTAAACCTTTTTCCGATGAACGGTCTCGGTAAGATTGCTTTCGATCTTCGCGGAGCAGCGGACTCAGCATTGCTCTGTATAACGCATGACATGTATAGATTCTGTCATGACCGACTGTTTTAACGGGCGATTGGGTTTTCTCTACGATCCGCCGTAGCGTGAATATGTTGTCAATTATGGGCTTACAGAGCTAAAACCTCACTGATAGGAGCCAAAAACATCGCTGACAAATGATTCTTAGCGTTCATATATTGTATTATAGCAGATCTTGTACGCTATGTTAAGAAGACTGATGCCTCTATAGCAGTTTGGAGTGTTATCTCTTTTGTTTAACAGGCACACTTTTAACCTAACAAATCTTACAAATAAGTTGGTGTATGCTTTCTGGAAAGTTAACATCTGCTTAGCTAGTTACACGACTGCTCCATAGAAATCGCCAGTATCATTTCTGTCCCTTCAAACTTTTAACCGTAACACCCGTCTCGCTGTAAATGCTCATCAGTATACCATCAAGCCTACTTTCGGATGTACTTTAAAATATCGTGATTCGTTCCTAAGCCCAACTGCGCTCTTTATTTCCTAGTCATTATAACCTTCAAACATTTAAAACCAACGTTCAGTGGTACCTCTCTTTCTTTCCTCCCAGATTTTCCTTCTCCCGCGCTGTGTGCAACCATTAAAAGTTGTTCGATGCTCTTGTACGAAAACTCTGGATTTCGTTGCCCAGGTTGAATGTATCGTCTGCAGAAGACTCCTCTTCCCAACAGGTTTCTGTTTATTTTTTATTGGATTGACACGTTTTGGTTTTTGGTAAAACTTCTGAATATTGTTCCAAGAGTAGCATCTCACAATTGCCTTGATCATCGTTTTCCATGTTCTTTCTTCTTTTTTCTGGGGAAGCCGAAGTTATTGGTACATAGTTAGCTCGCAGAGCGCACGACGTTCCTGTCTATTTATTCATGTATGTACGAGTATACTGCGCTGCTTCATAGGCGGGTTGTTTTGCTAGATGTGCTTGCTTGCGTTTTTAATCAAACCAGAGGTTTCGTGGATCTGGATAAATCCAACATATTTCTTGCCTTTTAGACGTTTTCTTGCTATCGATGTTATAGATCTTCAAGACTTAATGACAACCTGCAAAGCATTGTCGAATGGTGCGCTATCGGCAATAGTTTTGATGGCTTGTTGCGATTTTAAACGCACAACGCTAAGCTTCCCCACGGTATTTTTTCGTGACTTTGTCGTCTGAGATATCTGTTGATGCACAAATTGTGACTGCAATTATGTAGCGGTCCGAGTTTGTATTGGAATATTGAGGTGAGGAAACAGTGACACCTCCAGCAAGGAGGTTATGTATGCCGCGACTGCGCTGTTTAAGAATTCCTCTTTAACTATTTTCACGTAATAATCACCTAAAATGATTTTATTGTCATTGCTCTTACATATGTGCTGTAGAAAAGCCTTGATGCGCATTGTTACGATGCATTTTCTCTTGTACTGAAAGCTGAAAAGTTGTTGTCTTATACTCGCGCTTACAACAATCCGCCCCAAATAAGACGCTGCTTCTGTTGTCTGTAGCAGTATATGCGACAGTTTTACATCTTTCACATACATACCTGCGCCATCCCACCACACTTTTTGGATGGCGGTTATATCTGCTTTAGTCTAAGGTCTGTTCAATGTATCATATTTTATTTACACATCCGGACGTATTTGCATATAAATACGACCTAAAAGGAGCCTGATATTCTAGAGCCAATTGCCCACTTCAGGAATATGAAAACCGCCGTTGCCCTCTTAGGTGTTCACCAAAGTCTAAGTTTAAGAGGCTGACTTGTAGGAAGGAGCGTACTCCGAATTGTAAGTTGAACGTATTACAATTTTACTCGTAAATTAGCTCGTGATAGTACTTAAATCATCATTTAGATTAAGCAGATGGCATGATGTGAAGAGATCGACTGGTAATCTGTAGTTACTTCCTGACGATGATCGCAATATTGTAATTGTAGCCATTTTTCGTTTCATCGCTAATGATCCTAACATGGCTAAAGTGTTGGATTTTTCTGGGATACCAGCATGATATAATCCTGATAGTCACAAAAGTTTTGTACGCTTTCAGCCCTGGTGTGATGAGTGCTCACTAACACCCACTTTAGTGTTCCTTATAAGCCGGTGCAAGAGTAAAAGCTCCGCTGAACTCAATTTGCATTAGGTTTGCTCCGGGTTAAAAAGCCGGTGAGATCAATTTCATCCTAACAAATGTGCCCGGGTGGATAAGACGGACACTTACGGAAGAAGCTGAACGCAAATACGATGTCACCCTCACAGTAATCAAGCGTTACAAGAAGTGGTTTCCCTTAATAAGTAACTATTCTACCGCTTTTCTGCTGAAAGAAAGACGATGACTTCTAAGGATTTAGGGTGGAGTTCGTTTTGTCTGCCTACTCCTTACAGAGTTATGCCAATTAGAGTTGCGCCATTAAAGCACAAACGTCAATGGAAGGCCATAGAAAATGACGCAGGTTCATGTCGCGTTCTTCGCTGAACTTTGCCTTCATCAGAGATCTTGTTATTCCCCCGATAGTAGCCTGACCTGGGCTTCAGACAAGATTTAGTGGATTCATCCATCCTGTTGTATCAAGTAAGTGTTGTTGTTGATAGTTGATAGTCGTTTCAAATACAAATACTTCGATCCTTCCATCCATTCATTACAATCTACTTAAGGTTGAAGCTTCTAAATCCTTGTCTATCCACGCACTTTGTTGTTAGTCTTCTGATTTTGTGCATAAAGAGAGGAACCTGTGAAAAATGAAAGATTTGTCATTTGTCAAAAGTGATGACGTCAGAAATAATTTTTTTTTTTTTGTGTACTGATTGAAGTCTAACCCATACCTTTAGAAATCCGAAGTCTTCCTCTAGGAACAGCTAAATCTTTGATTGGTCTAATAGCCACACGGGATTCGACTGATTCCTTGGGTTTAGCTTTGCATTTTCATTAAATATTTGAGCATGGCATATGCCTAAAACAGACTGCCAAGAAGCTTTTATTCTGTAATCATTTTCTGTCAATAATGTTGTAGGTTGTTTGGAACTATGAAGCGAGATAAAAAATAAGCCTATCTTCCTAAATTGCCAGCTGGATTTGATGTTGCTCGTCTGGAAATGTCAATTCTTTGCTGCCATCACAATTGTATAATCCTCCTCTGCATACTCTGGCTAATAGTGGAGCAGAAAGGCGAAATAGATTTCGGATAAATGTGGTTCTAAGACGCCGAGTTAATATCATCAACGACTTAAGAGTTTAAGGCTTGAGGAGTTTCTTAGTAGCATGGCGGACTATCAGAAGATATTCTGTATCCAGAGCGAAGGAGAATCGAATTAAGGCCAATCGTTTTAGTAGCCCAGAACATTAATAACATTTTAAAACAAATTTCGGTATGATAAAAGGATAAGGTTGAAAAATCTAGCTCTACCGCTCTAAGAAAGATTGTTCCACAATCGTAAGATCGGCTATCATTCTATGTACTGATCTGTACTGTGTTTGAGCGAGCACGTACGGCTTTAAAATGATTTTGTTGGTAACATCTCTAGCACTCGGTATATTGACCCGAGTACCTGACTCACCTGCCAAGTCTTGTGACCACAAACTAAAAAACAAAAACGTAAACAGTTTGATGACATTTCATTTAATAAGTTTATTTTCCACAACAACAAAAAAAAATACTGCCATTCGATGATGCGTAATTGGGCTACAAGTTCAAAATCCTATTATCCGTTTCTCTTAAGTCTAACATCCCTAATGACGACGATGTCTGTGTCTGGCTGGCTGTTCTGGCTTTCCGTAGGCGATGGCTTGACTCTTGGCTGAACCACTTACACCAGTGCTGAAACTGTTGGCTACAGCAATAGCTCCACCGGTGGCACCACCGAAATCAACTGGGAAGAATGTACCAGCTGGCAATGGAGCTGGTGCAGCTTTGGAGGCTACCCTACGGCCAGCACTGACGTTGACATTAACAGCTTCTTCGTCTTCTTCGGCATCGTCATCATTTTCGGCTTCTTCTGGAAGTTCGACAGCTGATGATTCTGGAATTTCTAGAACATCTGGCTTAGTAGCAAGAGAGACAGATACTTCTGGAACGATTTCAGCTGTTTCAGCAACTGGATCGATTTCGTCTCCTAAAACTTGGTTATCTTCTGGTTCGGCTTCTGTTGGTACCTCCTCTGGAGCTTCGGCTTCAGCGATTTCAGCGGCTCCAGCAATAGCGGCATCTACATCATCTTGGCTATCTTCGACTTCACTGGGGGCAGGGTAGGCTTCAGCAATCGATTGGGCTCCATTGGCTCCGGTATTGTCTAAAATGGTTTCTTCTGCGATTGTTTGTTCGACACTGGCGTCATCTTAAAAATAAAAAAAAATAAAAAATAAAAAAATCAAAGTGATTTGGTTCTCAGAGCTTACCCTTCAAATAAGTGCCAGTGGCGACAGTGTCTCCAGCCACAAAGGCAGCAGCAGCATTTGTCAAGCGAGCAGTACTCTGTGACGAGGATGGCTGTTGAACATACTGCAAGTACATCAATCGTTGTGGTGTAGCACGTGATTGGTAGTAGAATGAAGGTTGTTGGTAATATGCCAATCCTGGTTAAGAAAACAAATTTGATTAAAATCGCCGTATAAAAATGGAAAAATCCTTGATCCTTGGCAGATATTTACTTGCTGGCAAAGCCATCGATACACTGAAAAGGCTGACAATCAGCACGGCAGCAGCGGTGAAGAATTTCATCTTTACGAATTGAGTATCCTTTTTTGGGGAGGTTTAAGAGAAGTAAAAAAAAAAAAATTAATCCAAATAGAGGACTGGAACTGCTTATGTGTCACGATATCGGAGCTAAACTTAACTACTTTGCTAAGTTTCCACGGAACAAGTGATGTCTGACTGCTGGTGGACGTTAGATTTTATAAGAATTCCAGCCCCAAGTGGTGTGCGCCCCTCCAAAATAGGCAAACTGACCAACTGTTTAGTATTCATGGGATGTTGCCGCCGTAAGAATGGAAATCGAAGAATCATTAAAAAGAGGAAATTTGAATAAAATTCTAAGCCAACTAGTGTTATAAATTACTCGTATGTGCGTATAAACGCGGCGATTAGTGGACAGAAATTGAGAGTGTTCTCCTACACCCTGACCGGAGATTTGGATTCGATGGATAATCTTCAGTTGGATTGAAATTTGGAATAGAGCATGAGTCAACAACAAGGACAAGTCTGAAATTGTTCATATTTGTATTCCCATCGAAATATGATTAGTGGCACGATAGCGTTTATTTATTTGTCCTTCTCATTTGATTGGGGCGGCGGCGGCGCGTCTTTTAACTCAGTTAACTTTCAGTGATGTCAAGGAGGACCCATTTGATAAGTCCGGGGTTGCATTTAGACACAAGTATTTCGCAAGGGGGCAAATAAATTACAAGGCTTACCTGAAGTAATGCTCGTAAGCCGCTATTAACGCCACCGCGCATGCTTGTTATTATTACTTTTAGGCTTACGTTGAATTCGAAATCAAATTGCGTAATTTGCAATGCAGATAGGTACTCGTATTGGGTAGTTTTAAGCTCGTGCATCAAGAGGAAGTTATTGTTTTTCACCCCAAAAATACTAAGTACGTGATTTTGGCACGTTTACGAGTAGATCTGTGTTTCTCCTTAAAATATTTTCTTGGATTAATTTTTGAATTTTACGTATCTGTATTTATTTGTGGCGACGAAATAAATGTTTTTGCGATGATAACCCATAAATCACTGAGCGAATTTTAAAGTGATTGTTATGTGGCGTATAATCGCCCACACGTATTGGTGTTTTAATTTTTTATTTTTTGGGGGACAGAAAGTGGGTGCGACTTGCATTTTTGGAATGTTTCTTAAGTAACTGCAGCGAATCGGTAATTGATCTAAAAAATAATATTTAGAAGCGCAATCAGCAATCGTTTTGAGTGTTTTACATGTTAGGTCAGACCTTGTCTAGAACACAAAGATATTTCAAGACTTGTTGTACACATTCTAGATCGTAGCTCTTATCCGATATTTATATCGGAGGTATAGGTATAGTGAGAGGCGGAATGAACCTTGGTTACATTGGTAGGTTGGTTATACAGCTGCCTTCCGCTATCTTCCATCCCGGCCACCCTGTTTCCAGTTGCCCAGACTAAGCGATCGCCGATGCCAGAGAACCTTTGAAACGGAGGTTCGGTCTTCCTTGTCGCCTCGAACCTGGAGGCTGTGATCCGAAGAGCGTTGTTGTTCCTTTGCTCGATGTGGCCGAGCCAGTGTATTCGACGACAACTCATAGAGTTCGCGGCTGTATCTTCTCCTCCATTCGACCAAATATCCGCGAAGAATATTTCCCTCGAAAGTGTTCAATATCTGCTCTGCTTTCTCGATTCCAGAGAGTAGAAACGGAAGAATCAATGTTTTGTAGAACTTGCATTTCGTCTTCCGAGTTAGAAATTTTGAACCCCATTTGTTTCGCCAGGCCGAAGTAGCAGCGGTTTTCTACGTAAGTCTTCGCCATCTCCACTAGGATGTCATTCGTGAAGTTGACGTTAACTCCGAGATGAGTGAATTCCTTAACTACTTCGAAGTTACTGTTGTTGACATCATGTACTTGGTTTTGTCCTCACTTACTTAAAGGCCAACTCGTTTCGCCTGTTCTTCAATTGCCGTAAAAGCCTCTATGACGCCGCGCCGGGAGCGACCGATATGTCGATGTTGTCTGCATTATTAACATCTGCCCTGCAAAATATCTGTTCCAGCAATTTAGATTGAAGTAATCACATAACAATTCGATACAGGTTTGGAATAGTTCGGAGGAATTGTATTGAAATTGCACATTTCAGCCCGTGTTCTCCTGCGTCATGCGAAACAGCTGGATCAGTTTTTCCGGGATCTTGTACGGCTTAAGGCTATGAATGTTGTCATATGCGGCTTTGGAGCCGATAAAAAGAGGGTGAGTCTCGGCTTGGAATTCGATGGTCTTTTCCAGGATTTAGGATAGTGTGAAAATTTTGTCCATTGCCGATCTGCCGGGACGGAATAACACTGGTACGTGCCGATTAGTGTGTTGCAGAAGGACTTGAGACGCTGTACATTAGATAGGATCTATGCTACATTTAGTAGGGATGTGCCTCGATAGTTCTTACAGGACATAGGATTGTCTTACTTGAAACTAGGGCATATAGACCTGATAGTCCAGTCATCGGGCATGGATTCATCCACCCATATCCGGTTAATAATTTGGTGCACAAAGTCTACCAAAACATCACCTCCATGTTTGAAAAATTAGGCTGATAGTCTAGGGATTGACTTCAATCTCTCTACCTGTTTCCCAGAAAGTAGCTGCTGGAAGCGCTGCTCAAACACATCTAAGTACTATTCCCTGCAGTTCGGCGACTAGGTTTCCTATGATCCTTGCTTACAGTCTTTTAAGGTCTTGCTTTTGGTTTCTACAGCGCTCAATTATCAAGGCTTCGCCCATCAATGACGTTGTCTAATAATAAACGGGGGCAGAGCAAAGTACTGGTCTTATCGTAAACATCTTCAGCTGACGCTACCGAAGGTTGCTACGATTTGATCAGTCACAAGTTGCCGGTCATAGGTCTTGTTGGCGGCTGGACTACCGGTAGTTCCTACCAGGACTTAAATCACGGTCTCATGGGAGCCAGGAGCCCCCCGGATATCAGTCCGGGCCTGACTTGAAGAGCTAGGCCCCCTTGTGGGAGCGTCATGGTGGCTGTGGTTTAAACCCAAAGGGTCTTCATTTGTTTGAACCAATGTAGAGTTGCAATAAGTACTGGGTGCTGCGACCCTAAGAGCAGTAAGAGGTTTTAGGTCGGCCTCGACTCATACCAAGGGTGGAACTTGTGCCGGCAACACAGTTCCGAATTGGTATCAGTGGATTGACGGAGAGCGATGGCAAGGCGTATCCTTGTTCCCATGGATATATGGGCATCCCGTAAGTAAACATAAGTCTACATGACGGGTGGTTTTCGCTAAAAATCAGACACTACGTCCCCATTAGTTAGTAGTTCAAGCTCGTTTAATTGACATTTTCTAGGAATCTGGGTGGGTCTTCATTAAGTTCACGGAGTTACGACTCTTATAATCGAAATTCGTCATGAAAGTTGACTTAAACATTTCTGGGAAGTTGTTTGACGATTTGTTGTCTTAACGGCCTTCCCGACATCAATGATCGATGGGTATTCCTTCAGAAATATTAACGCTTTACCTTTCTTAGAGAGTCTTTTCTTTTTAAACTTCGTACACAGTATCAGCTGCCTCATCGTATGTAGATGGCTTCGAAATCCATATATATCCCTGGCATTTGTTCCGTTTGATTAAAAATTACAATGTATTCTGGATCTATGAGAGTCAGCAGGGTCTGAAACTGCAGTTCCAGCTTGATTTGTTGGCATATGCCCCTTTGTGAGGGTGTTTTGGTGGCAGTGGTTTAAACATACACAAATTATAGTGAGGTTCTTCTGACTTTTCGAAAATTTTAGCAAATACAGGAAACACTCACCTTTAGATTGGCAGAGAGGTTAGATGTGCCTCAAATCTAATCATGCCTTACACACGACTTCGAATTGGCATTAAAAGTGGTACTCGACGCACCAAAATGTGGAACTTGTACCATCTAAAGGGCTATGGTCATCGTTTTTAATGCAATTCAATACGCGATGGCGCAGTGGCGCACTTAAAACAAGACCACATGTTCAGATCCAGGGAGACCTATGTTACTTTAGAAATATTCTTAGACGGAAGTAGTGTTTAACCGAGCACGTTTGTTTAGTTCTCTAGCCTATTTCTTCTAGCAGATTCCTGTGAAAGTCACAGTATGATAACCGTACGGGTTCTGTTGTTTACCTTAAATTAGTTCAAATATTTCTCAAATCTAACTGACCTAGCTTTTAGGAGTAATTAGACAGATTTGTCCAAATTACACCTAATCTTACTTACTTACTTCGATGGCGAAACAGTCTGGGCCCTAGGTAACATGCCTCTCCAGCTAGCGCGGTCTTTTGCCAGTTGCCTCCAGTCGAACACACGAAGTTGGCTGTGGTCCTTCTCCACTTGTGTGCGACATCTAAAATGAGGTAGTCCTCTACCACACTACCGCATTGAATTGGAGTCGGAAACATTTAACCGAGCTTTTCTGACGAGGTCAGCATCACTGTACAGCCCATATATGTTGTTTTCTGTTGAAATATTTCCTCAATTCTGCATTCTGTTGGAAAGAAAAATACGAAAAAACCCAGAGTTATGAGATCCGAACAAAATTTTGCTTGTTCGAGTCGAGGTGACTATCGGAACAAAATGCCGAATTGGGCAATTGCTTGGCGTTTTCTCACAAAACTCTTAGAATTGATTTCTAAATAGAGAAGAGTGGCGTCTTCTATTGGGATCACTGCCTCCCATTCAAGGGCACCGCAGCAACAACCAACAATGTCAAATTATACATTTAAAACGATTCCAACGCTCTAAACAGTAGCCACAATAAAGTCCCATTTACAATACTGCGAGATGCGATACGTTGTTCGAAAACGAGAGCGCATGAACTGTCAAAAATATTTCCGTAGCAAGTAAATCAATGTGTTCGTTTATAATAATGCGAGTCTCGCAGTGAGCATCGCAGTCAATTTCGAAAATCTGGAAAACTCTCGCATCTGGCACTGCGTGACAGCTAAATTGTTGTTGTTTTCATTTTGAGCTTGTTATTTGTGAGTGGTGTTTTGACGCATCATTGTAAACAGAAGTCCGATGTCTAATTCGGGTCGATTCTCCCACACGTTTTCTCTTTCGATCACCATGTTCGATTATGGCGAAAGGCTGGGATGAAAAGAGAAAACTTACGTCAATCTTCTGATTGTACACTCATACTCGTATACGCGAACTTCGGTTGCATCTACACACGCATGGAGATAGAGAATAAAATATCGCTTCTCCGACGAAATGAAATGTCAGTACAACGATGACATAATTTTATTTCAGTTTTGAGAAATATGTGCTGCTTTAGTTCAACATCATTAAAACTCAGATTTTAACGTTAATCATGCAATTTTCCAAAATGTAGAAGTTAAAGTTTGGTATAAGCTGCGAACCTTTTGAAAAACAAAGAAAACATTTCAAGCATGGTGTCTGAAAAAGCCTTAGGTCCTTCGAACTCAGAGCAAAATGAGCTGAGCAAAATTTTTAAGATAACTCGCCAGCAATTTCCTTAAATTGTTTTCATCAAAAAACCTCACCGAATTAAACAAATAAAAAAGAAATATTTAAATTTTTTTTTGGATAAAATCGTTCCTTTTTTCTCTGTGTATTTTCTCGCAGCAAAAAACACTGCTATTCGATAATAATTGGACTACAATTTCAAAATAAACAAAAAAGGTTTTCGGTGTTCTTAATTTTAACAAACAAAAAAAAAAAAACAAAGTTTGGATATTTTCTGGCGCAGTGCTTGAACGCCCTGCATTGCGATGGTCGTTATGTGTGTGTGTGTTTGTTTTTCTTTCTAAAATGATTTAATGACGACGGGCTGGACGGGCTTTGGATCTAGCAGCATCCGGGCTACCGTACGCGATGGCGTGACTGGTTGCTGAGCCACCCTCCCCGGTGCTGAAACTGTTTGCAATAGCGATAGCTCCTCCACTGGTACCACCGAAGTTAATTGGGAAGAAAGTACCAGTTGGCAATGGGGCTTTACCTTGTCCCTTAGCAGCGGCAGCATTACCATTTCCTTTAACTGGACGACGGGCATTTGGAACGCGAGCTGGACGGTAGGCATCAGCATCAACATCGGCATCATCTTCAGCGATTTCGCTTTGTTCGTCGAGCTTGACGATGACCTTCTTTCTGGGTGGCAGGTAACGTTTTGGTGGAGCGACAGCGACTGGATTGACAACTGGGGCAACAGCGGGAACAGCTGGGGCAGCAGCAGCAGCAATTGGTGCTTCAGCTGGGACGATGGCTTCTTCTGCGACTGGAGCTTGTTCGGGATTTACAGAGGGAGCTTCTGGGAGTTCTGGCAATTGTGGTACGGCTGGAAGTTCAGGAATGGCATCTTCAGCAACTGGAGCAGCAGCTGGTTCGGGAACAGCAACAGCTGGATTTTCGAAATTGTATTCTCTTGGCACTTTAGCATCATTATCGACGGGCAGAGCATCGGCAGATGGGTAAGCATCATCTCCCAAGATTTGATTATCAACAGCGGGAGCTTCTGGAAGTTCTGGTAAATCAGCAGAGGCAGGGATTTCGGCAGCAGGAACATCATCAGCAGATACTCCAGATACTCCAGATTCTCCAGATACTCCAGATACTCCAGATACTCCAGATTCTCCAGATACTCCAGATACCCCAGATACTCCAGATACTCCAGATAATCCAGAATCGAGGTTACCATCAGCAAAGCTTCCTTCGAATTCAGCAGAGACTTGACCACCGGCAGCAGGGTAGGGTCCAACCTCAGCATCGTTTGCAACAGATTCCTCAACGGCTTGTTGTCCGGCATTGGCTGCATCTTCTGGATTCACACAATCTTTATAAAAATACAAGTAAATGACGCCATTTTTTGTAATTGTGTGTGTTTGAAAAATTACCTTTCAGATATGAGCCAGGGCTGACAGATTCATCAGCTACATACGCAGTTGAACGAGCATGGGTTTGTGGTTGTTGAACGTATTGTTGCATTACCATCATGCGTTGTGGTGCCGAGCGGGCTTGATAGTAAGCCATCCCTAGTTAAATGAAAACAAAATTTATTTTCCTTCCATCACAAAAAATCACTTATTCCCCAGATAGAGGGTATTTACTTTTGTAGGCTGGAACTCCCATCGAGGTAGCGAAAAGGCTGACAAGCAGCACTACAACGATAGCACAGGATTTCATTTTCACGATTTTTATCCTTTTTTTATTGCGAGCTAAGACAGAGAATTAACGCGACACAGCGGATTGTTGAACAAAACAAAAAGTTTTCACTATTCAACGGATATGATATCGGAGCTAAACTTAACTTCTTCTGTAAGTTTCCACCAGACAAGTGATGTCCAATTGCTGGTGGACGTTAGATTTTATAAGAATCTGAGCAAGTGGTGCGCCCCCTCCCAAAATAGGCGACTGGACGTCTGCTTAAAATTCATAGAACGTTCTATTCGTCCAATCGTTGTGGCTTAAACAATTTTTTTTCTTATTTTTTTTTTTTGCAAGCGGACGGATAGATTTTTTTTTTTTCGTTCGTTAAATGCGGCGTTATGCGTTGAGTGTGCGATGTACAAATACTTGAAGTTTGGTAAAGAGAGTTGATTTATTTTTGGGCCCCTTTTCGGTGCCTTCTCTTCGTCATCATCATATTGGGTCCGCATCGGCGACGCATTGACGTAATGCATTTCGATCGGGGAAAAGAGACCAACAATTGGTGAATTTTGTGCAGTTTTTGATTGAAATTTGGCTGTCTAGCCGAATGTGTAAGCCGGGCTTAGCACGTTTCGGAGGTTAATACAATTTTATTTGTCTCGGTTTTGGATAAGTTTTTTATTTTATTTGTAATTAGTAAGCTAAGTTGTCAGTTTAAGAAAGCGTGGTAACATTACAATGAAAATTGCCTTATTTATTTGGATCAAGATACTTTTTTCAACAACAAATTTGGCTGATATGAAATTCAGTAGGCAACTCGGCTACGTTACGGACAAGGAAATTTTATTTTTTTCTACGTTTCAGGCAAACTGATTTATATTTTTCAAAAGTGCGAAAATAGATTTATTGTTGGATTCAAGAACGCAGACTTACGGTGATACGAGTATGTTAGGCGTAATAAGGCTTCCTTTTGGAGTGAATTTGATTCAAAATAAATTATTTTTGCGGCACCTTGCCATTGAAATGTAAATTAATTGACGAAGTGTGTAGCAATATAGTAAAATTGAATTTAGTGTTGTGGACAACTTCAGCAAAAGCATGAGGAGTTTTGCGTTGTACAGATATTTCATGGATGTAGACCCGATAAGGGTAAGGAGTCAAGAGACGGAGGTCGATGACATCGTCGTGTTGGCGGTTCTTATGTAAAAGATCCGATTTACACAAAAAGAAAAAAATCGTGAGAAGTTGTCGGCCACTTGGGATTGACAACAAGTGTTTTGGAACATCGCCCAAGAAGATGGTGTTCTGACCAGAATTACTGAAGGAGATCCTAGATCCTAGTCAAAGCCATTTGAGAAAACCACGCCGATGATTCATATGACTCGGATCTATAGAAGCATCTGCCAGGGTTTGTAATAGATTCTAATTAGTAGCAGGTTAATCACGGTACTTATCTCTTGCGATACAAAAGCAGGAGAGGTACTGAACCGTTCGAATCATTGAAAGGTTTCAGGTTCCACATAAATGAAGATGTTTGGTTTTTTTTTTATAATTACCGCGCGCTCAAGCGATTTGAGTACCCACAAATTGTTTGTACACAGCGCAGAAGAAGGAAAATCAGGGAGGAAGAAACGAGAAATACCGGTGTACGTTGGTCTTAAATGTTTGCAAGTTATAATGAATAGGAAATAGAGAGCGCGGCAGGGCATTCCATAACCGAGTAGTATGGCTTAAGAACGAATCACGATATTTCAGAGTATGTGCGAAAGCGGGATTGAGGGTATACTTTGAAGGGGCGGAATGCTACAGGCGATTTCCATGGAGCAATAGTTATGGAAATAGCAATAAAACCACGGACAAAGACAGGAGACATTACGCCGGTGTTCAAGGGTGTCAATTGAATGACTGATATTAGCATCACCTATGAATTTTATCATCCGCTTTTGAATCCAATCCAGCAGGTCCGGATACGTTTTAGGAGTACCTGACCTGATGTGGGAGTTGTACTCCAATTTTGGGCGGATGAATGCTTTATATATTGAGGCCAGATCAGAGGGGGTAAAATATTTCTTACATCGCTTGAGGAAACCTAGACATTTCGCAGCATTTTTGGCGACATCAAATATGTGGTCATTCCAACGTAAGTTGTCACTGACATACATACCGAAAAGGGAAAGTATTTCGGTTTCGACAATGCAAGTGCCATTCGCGGCTAATGGCTGTGTGTTTAAATTTCGCTTAAACGACAGCAGACAGCATTGAGTTATGGAAGCATTAAATTCCACTCTGTTGATAGCTCCCCAATTGGTTGTGCTTTTAATATCGGAATGCTCCCATTCTACAGCCGAAGAGCAGGGACGTGAGTCCGGAACGAATATGAAAAGCAGAGAGTACTGTCATCAGCAAAGGAATATATTGGATTAGGAGTAGTAGACAAGAGATCGTTAATGAAAATTAAAAAGAGTGTTGAAGACAGAATGGAGCCCTGGGGTACACCAGCATTTATTTTGTGAATTAATTCATTGAAGAAGAGAGTTATCCATCGCAAAAGCACGCATTTTCAACAAAAGAGCCTGATGCCAAACTCTGTCAAATGCCTTAGAAATATCAAGTCCAACTATCTTGCTTTCGCCAGATTGATGTAAGTTTTGGTTCCATTTTTCGGTGAGACATGCCACCAAATCAACAGTGGACCTGTTGCTACGAAAACCATACTGTCTGTCATTGAGAAGTTTTCGTGTTTTGAGATTGATTGGCCTTGCCCGAAGAGCTGTTGGTCTTATTGGAAGTTCACACGCATAAGGAAGGCGTTGCAGTCATTCTTGACTCGTTTGAGCTTATTTCGGTTTTCTTCTGTCGAGTTGTTCTTGTAGGACCGAAAAAAACTTCTCTCTAGCCCTGACAGCCTCTTTTCAGCGCAAGTCGTACCACGTCTTTTCTTTTGGTTTGATACTCTTCATCCGATGAGGAATAAAGGATCTCATTCCAAAGAGAATGGTGTCTGTGATCATATCAGCAGCGGCATCCACGTCGTTATCGAAGCAGCATAACGACCAGTTAAAATTCCTAAAGAAGCTGTAAATTCCGCTATAATTCTTGCCATATGGTTCTTTTAGGAATCTTTTCTCTAACTGTGTGGTTGATGTACGAGGAATTAGCTGATATTGTGGCTAAACATTGAAATGAAAAGCCCAGTAAAAGTTCCAACGTTTTCACTCGTGGGCTGATCAAAAGGATCTTTACGAAGATGTTTCATTTTAATTCATTTTTGGTTGCCCTAAATACTGAAAAACCAAGTGACTTCCACGGCCTCTGTTGCACATCAATGCTCTTTTGATTCGCAGATTTGCGGCTCTATTTCATTGGTAACAGCACGTAGGTTTTTAGTGCTTCAATTGATTTAACAGGCCCGAGTCAACCCCGGACGACTTTATTGAGTTTAGTAGAAACTGCTCTTAAACTAAAACTAAATGACTCGGATCTTGGTCGGGAGATGTAATATTTGAGGGTATTTTTGAGCGCCCTTAGGCTGCATGGGAAGTTCTATTAGCTTCAAGTAGCATACGAGCCAGTGGTTCGTCAAAACCATATGTCGTTTGGTAGGTGCATATTTGGATGAAATGGAAGATCTTAAATTGCGGGGGTTGGTATTGAAAAAAAATCAACAGTGAGGGACAGGCGATGGTGCCGGTTAAGAATTGGCGTATAAAGAGATCGGTTAGGAAGTGTTAAACGCTTCCGGGAGTTGGAGATGGCTTGGTATTTCTTTACGTTGAGCTCAAGGAAGTTTTTGTGGCATCATTGAAATCGTCTTGTAGAGGTTGTGAATCAGAAAATACAGACAGATACTGGTATGCGTGAGTTCTTTATTTACAATATCATTAATAGTCAAAATGAAAATGAATGGACCAAGGTGAGTACCTAGTGGAACACCCGAAGTGCTTTTAATTGGTTCAGACTAATGAGAATGAAAATGGACTAGGTAATAACTCAGGTTGAAAACCAAGTAGATACATTGGGTTTGAAAAGCGTTAACTTACGAGTATATGGGATTTTATCAAAGGCCTTGATAGAGTCAGTAGTAATTACATTCACTTCTTTCCCTTGCTCTAGGGCACACAATGCACTAGAAACGAACTCAATAAGGTTGGTAGGGGTTGATCTGCCTTGAAGAAATTCATGTTAACTCGGTGCAATGATGATTTGTATTGGAAGAACATTGCTCTCAAAGATCAAACTTAGCAATGGGCCGGTAATTGGCAACGTCTTGTTTGAGTTCTTTTTTATGAAAAGGGATTATGTAAGCGGTTTTCCAGAGTAGAATAAAACTCCCGTGGGATATCGAAAGTCTGAAGATACTTATGAGAAGCTGAACAAGGATATTGATACATTTTTTCAGAAAAATTGCGGGCAGACCATTGGGACCAGGAGTATTAGAAATATGTGAGTGCAGTTAGTTAAGTACTTAATCGAAGTATTCAGGATCCGGGTTTTCAGTCTGGGTGGGAAAGAATTCCCTAAAGAATTTACGGAAATAATTGGATGGTTGTAGGATCAGATGGATAGCAATCGGATGTTTTTTCATATCAATAAAGCGAAATAATTTTTTGGGATCACAAATGAGGGTAAATTGCACTCGCTGAGATATGTGTTATAGCGAATATCACAAAGTTGTGAGAAGTGGTAGTGAGTTTGTAGGTAATTTTGATAGTTAAATTCAAAACCAGATTTAATGTACACGTTCCATAACCTATTTCTCTTGTTGTGAAGTGCATGTAATTTTTTGTTATTCCACAGAGAAGATGGTGAAGGCTTTGTCTTTCATTGGTAAGAAACCGCTCGTGTAATTCAGTGGAAGATCTTTTCGTAGAAGATTTCTACGACGGAATCAACAGAAGTTTTTTTGGCGAGCATACAACTAAAGTCAACACTATTGGGAATATTGTTGAGTTTAGTGTACATAATTTGTTTTATGAAAGTTGAAGTGGAAGGAAGTTTCTTAGTGGGTAATAAAGCAGGGAGAAGGAGTTCACACCCCCGAGAAACATAGGTCTAGTTGTTAGAAATACCATTTATTGGAAAAAGGCCTGAGTTCAAAAGGCGGTCAGTAAAGAGAATTTCCTTATCCGAAACAAAATTTGAGGCAATGAAATAAGATTCATCGTCCGACTGAGTCAACAACATCAAAAAAAGAGTCAACCACGTTAGTCGCAAGCTGGTAGCCACGTGTTGGTTGGGAGAAGCGAATGTAATAATAGAGTTTATATACTGCGCTTAGAGTTATTGCCTCTTTAACGCCAATAAATTCGAATTCAGCTGTTATTAACTTTTTAACCTCGGCCTATGTAAGAATCGTCATTCTCCTGACCGTCATTACGAAGTGAATTCTGGTGCAAACAGTTCTGAAATTTTGACATCAGATATTAGATTCGTTTCGGTCAAAGCAAAAATGTCATATGGAAGTTTCGGAAGTTAAGATAGACAGAAGCAGCCCCTTACATTTTGGTGATAAAGTGATAAGTGTGTGGGTGGGTTATTGATGAATGGGTTAGGTACGATGGAAGAGACATGGGAAGCATATGAGAAGAGGTCGTTAACAGCATCTGTGGGAGAGATGTTGAAGTCTTTATGAAAATTCATGCAAATTTGTTGAAGGTAGTCTTTCTTGTTGGATTGAAACCATAATATTTGATCGAGTTGTGTCATCGATGCAGATAGAGTCGGGTTTGATATGCAAATAAGCGAGGTACAGGCGATCATTGTGTAAATTCGGTGGTCTCTTAAGTGGGAGAGGATACAACAACATCGGCTAGTTGCTTAGTAAGCTTTTTAATAGGGGAAAGCATATCGTCTACGATTGGAGATGCAGAAGTTGGATGGGGAGTATTGGCATAAAATTTATCTCCAAAAACAAACATGTTGCACATGATTTTAGGGACCTATTTTGATCACCATCTCGAGGAACGACTCAGCCAGGACACAATTTCTTTATAGATAGACTTCGATAAAAATATACCCTAATTTGGTGACTTAATTTGCTTAAAATAAAACAACTACTTTCACGGCAGTATCGAGTACCCTTCGTCTATTCCTCTGAGAGCTGGTGACTGCCTTCAGTAACCCCCACCACAATGTGATCTCTTTTTCAATCCAAATTTCAACTTCCTGTGGTAAAAATTCCATCTCTGTAGCAAATTACCCACCAAGCAATGGAAGCCTCAAATTGGATAGTTATTCGACTTTAAACTACACAAATCTGGAGAAAGAAGGATACTTGCACTTAATATGTCCAAGGCATTTGTCAAAGTTTGGCACCAGACTCTCTTGTCGAACAAAATAAATGCTGGTGTGCATCAGGGCTCCCCTCTACCTACGACACTGTTTTTCATTTTCATTAATTATGTCTTGCCTTTAACTTCGAATCCAGTGTACCCGTATCTCTTTGCTGACGACAGAATTTCTCATATTCCTTCCCGGATTCATGGCCATGCCTATGCCTGAACAGCGGGAACAGCAGTTTATGTTAAGCTCATTAAATTCCGATATTTGCAGTATAACTTAATGAGAAACCACGAAATGAATTAAATGCTCTCAAAATACTGTACTGCCTGGTATGTTCCAAGTGAAATCTACACACCCACCTAATATCCATGAATGCCAGTTGAAACCGAAAATCTTTCTATTCTCGTTATGTGCGTCAATGACAACCTTCTACATATTTAATGGCGCCAAAAATACTACATACTGCCTAGGTTTTCTCAAGTGATCCATTGGTATTGTCAGTAGCATTCCCCCATCAAACTAACAAACGTAATACATGTCCTGCTATGAATGCTCATCAGTTCAGCCGTAAGCCGTAAGATTATTTTTTAAGGCGTACTGCTTGCATATGGAATGCCTGCCGAGCTCTTTATTTCCTTTCATTATAATCTACATACATTCAAAACCATAATCCTTTGAGTGCGCGCTAAGTATAATATAAGAAAGTTAAAATCGCAACACCAGTCCCTCGTTTTCTTTCCCCTCCGTGTCCATGGAAGAGATATAAGTTGCGTATCAATGTATCCCATCTGATTGTCCGCTGCCTGACTTAAATACCCCTCATCACTAGCTTACGTAACTTTCGAACTAACGACCTATCCTATGCCAACACAAGACCGTTAAATTTTGTCTTAAAAAGGCGCTAAAAATGCATAAAAAAGTCAGTCATATACACAATTGTATGCAGGAACTCATAAGTATTCATATCTCCATGGCATAATAACTTCATTATCCTGCGTAAATTATCGATTACCAAATTCCAAGTTGTAACTATGTCAGTATTTTAATTTAACAATTTGAATGCCAAATACGACTGTCTTCCGATCAGCTCTATTCTCTTCCTCCCCTCTCTACCTCTGTATTTTTTTCTTATATAATCTCAAAAGAAAAGAACAAAATAAGAAAAAAAACTCAACTATAAACAAAAACAACTTCCACCTCCGGCCACCGCCACCGGCCAACTCCGGTTAAGTGCTACAATAGAGTTACCCACCCCGCCGGCTAAGCCTAATTGATTAATCTTTTCGCGCCAAACTCATCAATTTTTATTTTATTTGAATTTATAAGCTCGTCTTGGTTAATTTAACGAGTATTGTGAGCTGCTTCTGGTTTTAAGACGACTCGTTCTTAGCGCACACCAAACTGAACCAAAACGGAAAACTATTAAACTGAAACCATAATAATCGAAGGAATTGTATTCAAGACCAGTTTCCGAAAGACAGAAACTGTTATAAAATTCAAAATTCGTCCAGAATATATATGGCCCAATAATCACTGTGAAAGATTTACCATATCACTTCGCTCTCGGTCTAGGGTTCCTATTTGGAAAAAAGAAGCTCGAAAATGGTCAAATTAATTCGAGCAGGTGCTCCGATGTGTCAGCAGCTGTTTTTTTGTTTTTGTTTCTTTTGAAAATCGTAAACGTCAAGCAAGCTCAACTTTGATTGACATTTGTGTTTAGGAGGGGGATTTTCCAAAACGAACTGAACTAATTTCTTATCTGAAGTGGCGATAATTGTCAAAACGTGGTTGTCATTTATGACAGGTTCTAAAAAATGCCACGAGCATTCGGAGAATGCTTAATGGCCTCTGGATAATCCCGTCATGGTAATTTGTGGGGGTCTAACGAGTCGTTCTTGTGTCAGAATGTGTCAGCTACACCTATTCGTTAAGGGTAATAAAAATGATATAAAAAAGTAATGTTTAAAAAAAATAAAGTACACTCCTCGAACGGTTGCCATGGCGGACTGCTTACGAATGCTGAAAATGTCACCTACTCCTGTATGGATTTCATAACTGATGTGGGACTGAGGCCATAAAAGGTTTGACGAGCTTTTTTCTATTTTAATTTCTCTTTGCTTAATTGCTATTGATTGAGTGGACTTCCTTGGCGGTGATTCTGCTTTGGCTGACATTGAGCATTAGGATTTCCCAAAGCTTGCGCGTCTAATTAAGGAATGCGCGAATGGATTTATTTTTACGCTAGTCAGACACGGGCGTCGACATTGACGTAACGAAAATGACGAAAGTGCTTTTTCTGTTCCTTTTTTTCCTTTATTTTTATTTTAAGAGGAAGTTCGACAAATTGTCATGCAATGCCCGTTGAATGTATTATTGGTTGTAAGTCCGACGATGATGGATGTGATAACGCACGCATTTCAATTGCATTGCAATGCATACACTTTATTTTGTGGCTGTCTGAAGGCAGCCATCTATGACACGGTGCGCACGCTTTTTGGCGCCCTTCAGTGGACTGCACTTGTCATTCCGAATGAGAAATGCGTTCGTGATGAGTTAGGTGCTCTCCAACAGTGACGACTATGTCTCGCTGGTTTATCATTTCAATCTTTATTCAGTGAGTCATGGGTTCTTCAAAGAGTCGTCAGACGTCACTCAGAATGATGAGCGGTGTTCCAAAAGAAAAAGAAGCGCATTTGCAAAAACGCAAATGGGATAGTTCAGGTATTTCAGAGTGCGTACGGGAAAGGAACGTGCGCTATTAATACGTCAGCCGTCATCATCATAGTCGTCGTTGTTGTCGTTGTCATCGTTGTCGGTCGGATTGATGAGTTGTTTTATAGTTCCCAATAGGAGGTGTGTAATTGATTGATGTGTGAGCAAAAAATTAATATATGTATGACGACGACAACGCCGACGACGACGACGACGGCGGCGGTGTAATTTTTTAGAATTCTTCTCTGATAAAAATGAATAAATGAAATAATGTGGGACTTCATAAATCTTTTCAAATATCACACGCGGTTGTTGGGGTTGGGCCGGCTACAACCAATTAAAATATTTTATAAAGTTAATAGCACTATTAGAGCTTGCTTTGGGCATACATAATTGGTTATGACAAGCGTAATACACCTTATGGTTGATTAAGCTGAACATTTTGTATATTTTGTAGCTCACGATGCACGTTTTGGCACAGATTCGGAGTAGGTACTCTACTTCTTCTTTTGGGTAGCAAAGAGTCATGTCCATTACTATACATTGGGATCAATATCTGAATATGCTTTCAGCAAGAAGCAAACAACTGGGAAAGGTTTCCAATAGGCTTTGAAGAATGTATACAATGTAATCTACGACTATCTACTCGTACATAACCATTACAAAATAATTTGTAGGTGCACTTGGGATCAGCGAAAATATGGGATGAGTCTGTGAAAGTTCCCTACTTACCATTGGACATTCAAGGTTATTAAACGATTTCCGTCGGAAGTGTGTATTTCACCTCACTCTACTGGGCTTTGAACAATACTCGTACCTACTTACTAACCATATAGTTTGAGGTGAACCAGGGCCTCACCTTACTTGCCTCTCTATATGGCCTTCTGCTTTCACCTAAGATGAGGTCGTTCATAGTGTCAATGTGTTCAGGTTGAGCTAGCTATCTAAGGAGGGTTATCAGAGCTTTTTTGATCCCCATTGATGCAAACTAGGCCGAAAATCACTCAAAGAACATTTTTTCTTTTAGCGCCCAAGAGCATTTTCATTCCTTCTCGTCAGTTGCAGCGACTAGCAAGTATGATTTTTCGCATAATTTCCGCGCTGGGTGTGACTGTCGGAGTTCACAGCGGAGCCGAGGTAGATGAAGCCCTCAGGTTGTAGCTGTCTTTCGTGACGCTTTACCCTAAGCATCGGTGTTGTGCTACTTTCTTTTTCCATTCTGCAACTGCAATAGTCGCAAATGCGAAAGATGGTGTCTTGGAGTTTGCTTACAAGTTGCACAGAACTCTGTTGAAAAAATCAAATGACAACGCACCGTCTTGTTTAAGTTATTGCCATCGAGCACGGAGCAACGTGCATTTTCATCGTCATCCCGGAAAGTCAAATGAACTAACTGGCGATGCCATAACTAGATATGGTTCCATATAGTTCGTCTCTATAGGGGTAGTAGGGGCCGGTCAGACTGTTGATGAAGGCTACTAAACTTTTACATAATATGGCAGGCAGGATTTTAATTGCGATGTTGAGCAGTTGAGCAGTTCATGGGATTTCTTTTCTTTATGATCGGACAAGCAATGCTGAGATTCTGTTCAACGGGCATACTTTGGTCGACCCAGATTTTAGAGATGAGTTGATGAATGATTCGTATCCAATAACTACCTCCTGCTGTCAACAGTTCGCCAGTCAAGCCATCGGGCTTTACAGCTTTGTTATGTACGTTTTAGTCTTTTAGCGCCTCTCTAAGGCTTCGATTGTGCACTTTATTTCGGAGAATCCTATGTCGTAGAGACCGCACTTTTCGACCGTTTTACTAAAGATGCGTACCTTCCTTGCCTATCGTTGCATTCATAGTCATATTAAGGGCATTGCTCGTAAGTTTTGCCGATGACCAAAGCAATCTTTGGTAAAGTCATCCTTCTCCTCTTCGGGGCTTGGACCTTTATGAGGCTTATTTTGGCAAGTTTAATCCTCATGCAAATTATCGTCAGGCATCCGTATACATGCCTGAGGCTCATGACTTGTTCTGTAAGTCTTCCTCTACTAGCAAATACACAGCTGAATAAACGCTGCGACTGTTCTCCATATCGCACCGGGTGTCAGTAGCATTTTCCATATGCAGATCACAAAACTTTTCATTGTCTTTTTGCTCAGTCCGCCACATCGAACTTCTTGGATGGCAGTTGGGTTTTCTTTGTAACAATTCAGGGTCCCCGCTAGTTATTCGGCTGCACGGGGTTTCGGCTGTATAGGATTGTGAGCCTTATGATGGGGTTTGCCAGTATAGTGCTATTAGTCTAACACGCACTTTTATTTTAGCCTGCCTGCGTAAGAATTTACTCTTGCTCTTGCTGATCCCCACTGTGAGGTAAGGCAAGGATAACGCTAGGAACCTGATTGTTGCGCTGCTGTCTGAATACAGATTATAGGACAGTCAGCTGGTTTAAGTGATAAGTGGCTGAGATTCATGGGGGACCTGTCTAACATAAACGTTAGTCTCAGCAGTAAGATTAGCAGCAAATCGACGCAGATCACTTTACGAGGAGTGTGACCCCTTCCCAAAAGCAAGACGTGTGATGCCTCTCTCTAACATTCGTATGAGGTTGAGGTTTCAAGTATGAAATAGAGTTAGAATCGCACAAATAATGCCATCTAACTTAAGCCGACAACTCTTTTCGTTTAGGTTGCGCATAAGTAGGCTCGTTTCCTATTAAGCATATCACTCAATACTTCCCACACCCAATAGCTGATGTTCATCCACTTAACTTGTCCTAGCTATTTAACCCGATAAATTCAAATCATTTTCACAAGGCCAATGTCAAGGTATAGTCCGTGCACTGTTATATCTTCTCGTTCTAATTTCTTTTATGCAAACGGGATCGACAAGGTCAGCATGTACATACTTCGTTTTACGAATATCAATTCGTACCGCTTCATGGCCACGATTGAGTGCTTTCTCTTTTACATTCGGAATTGCCTTTGTCACTTACGTCTTCTTTGCTCTTAGAGTTCGCGTGTAGCTTTAATCTTTGCGTGCATTGACGTTTTGTATGTTTCAAGTTTAGCTACGTGCGCTTGATTTGGAAGTTGGTGGCACAATAGTCCGATGTGGACAAAAGCCCCGTCTTAACCATGTTTTTAATGTTTTTCGTCCTGTCATATTGTGTACAGATAGAGGATGTTTTACTGACTTCGAATGGTGAGAGAATGCCAGACAGATAGGCAACGTGGCGATAGTCTGCTAATCGAAACTAGACCTTCAGGCCTAACTTAACCGCTGTGCCACATCTGCAATTAGCTAGTTATGAAACAGCTCGATTACCCTAATCCATTTCAAAGCTTGTGCCACTAAGGGGACGTGCAACGTCCAATTCTGCCCTACTCTAGGAATTCAAGTCATTGAGAACAATGTTAACGTTGTGCTCAAAAAATTGTTCGTATTTTCGGTAGAAGAACTGTCAGGAGTAATCTCTGTCGCTGCCATCGCTCTCTTCCGTGAGGGTACGAGACCAAAACAGACACAGGTTGGTGATTTAAGTCTTCGTGAATCTCCCTCCACTTGATATAATATCATGGACTTTACTCACAAAAGAGAAGTGGCCTTGGTACAATTTGCAATGGAGTTTTGATGACCTTGCGTGCCGACTGCCTTTTGACTCTACTCTTCTAGATATGCAGGAATGACACCAGAACTCCTCTTGCGGAAAAAAAATGCGAAATCGACTTTCCCTGTGCCCAGGACTGGTTCCGGCCAGAATCTGAGTCAGAAAAGGAATGTAGTCGGGTCTGAAAGCATGGCTTCAAAACTGTTATAGAATGTGGCGCTGTAATCTTTCTAGAGAACGATAACGTTAGATTTCACTCCTCGTTAAAAAAAACTTACACCTGTCTTCCTAGCGAAGGTATAGGCAATTCTGATGGCAACGAAACATATTATGAAGAATCGGAGGAGGAGCGAGGTATATGCATCTGCAGCGACTGCCTGTCAAGCTGCACTTAATGCCTTGTTGAACCCCCTTACGACTATCAAGCTAGATCGCGAATACAAGACTTCTCTGAATAGTCGGAAATCGGAATTCATTGGATCGTTTTTAGGACCAGAGATACAGCAAGGCCCAAAGCAGATTTTTGCAGGACCCGAAAAATGCTTCCGGACGTCTCTAAGATGTCAGCGACTTTTCTGCTTTTCCTCAGTAGGGAAGACTGCCGGCTAATTAGCTGATTACTGGAGTCTTGATCGGGCTCTACGCATTTCCTTAGCACCTAAGTGTGCTGGCCATAAGCGACACAAAGTACTGCGATGCACTGTGAATGTCCTGCCTATGCTCACATCAGGCTGCAGATAATCGGCGCTGATGTGGTGGATGCTGGAACTTTAGGCACTTTATCGCTGAAATGTCAGTAAAAGGACCATTCAAGAAGAATAATGGCTAGATCTTTGTGTGAGTATTCAGAGAAACAAAAAGAATGACTAGTTGATGAAGAATGCTCGAATCACCTGCCCTCTGAATGTGTTGAAGTAGCTCAGCTTATTTTGCGGTTAAATCGACATCTGATGTCGGAGTCGATTGCAACTTCCCTGGACCGAACTTTGCATTGCCTTGAAACAAGCTGAATACAAGGAATCTTCCGTGAAAATTATATGGACTCAAGAGAACTAGCTTAACCAACTCATTTCCATTTGGTTATTCAGAAGGACATCCCATCTGTTAACACAATCATGAAAACGTCCATAAAATTTCCCAAAGACTTTTAAATCCCCATCAGTCCTTCGACTAAAGACCCACTCAAGGCTGCAACTGCAACTAAATTAACTCGTAACTGCCTCGTCCTTAATAATTTTAAATAAAAACTGTAATTCTCGACAATTTTTCACGAAGCATACCTTGCCGCCTTATGCGTCCGTGGAACTTCATCTTCATCATCCTTCTTAATTGCGTCATTTTCCCATAAATCCTCGGCAGCATATCGTTTTGAAATCCCACCTGACACCGTACTAAGTGCGGAATGATGAAAAAAAAAATACAAAAATACAAAAAAACGATAATTTATGTAATATGAACCGAAAATCATCCGTTTCTCGTTTTCCACTTCCACTTCCAGTTGCAAGGATTTGTGTTTTTTTTTTTTACTTTTTGAAAATTTGATTAAATTCGCACTGGACACTTCCGACAAGGCCAACCGTCGCATGGTACAATTTCGGTTTTGCAGCATTCAGGACGAATACGAGCTGCACACGTAGCCGACGACGAGACGGCATTGCTCTTTGACATAGCAATTAATCATCGAAGTTACAATTTATTTCCCGAAAACCACATATGCAAAATATGGCGGACGAGAGAGAAAATGAACGACGTCGAGGACTACGTCGGGATTGTGGTTTGAGTGAAGGAGAGGATTACCTACCTCCCATTGAGGCACTCAGGACACACACGTTGCGACAGATTTTTCGTCAGGTCGCGCGACCCAGAACACCATTACTTTTGTCAAATTGTTAACCGCATTAATTGTTGGCAAGCTGGCAGTCGCTGACTGTAGAGGCTCTACTTCCGGCCACATCCAGTTATGCAATGTGTGGCGTTTTGATGGAAATGGAAATGGCCATGAACATGGCCATGAGGGTATGGGAAGCACCATTCGGAGGATGCGACATCCTCATTGCAGAGATGCCCGGCCAGCAGTGAGAGAGCTGACCAAGGAGTTTCGTTTCGTTTCGTTTCGTTTGGGCGGGAGAATAATTGGCCTGCAAGTGCATTTGGCACTTGTGATTAAGTGTCCTTTTGGTCATGCATTACATTCTACGCAGAGACAACAACAGCCAGAGAAATTCGTTTCGTTTCGTTTCGAGTCCCTGGTAACCTCAAACTTTTCTGCTAGGACACCACAATGTTGGCGTTAAAACAAAATTTCAAAAAAGACAGCAAAATAAATCCAGAGAGAAACAGTAGAAAAATGCTTCGGCCTTTTTCGTTAAGGAGGCACAAAAAAAAAAAAAAAAAAAAAAAACATCTGCCAACTCAGCAGTTGTATCCAAGTTCTTATTCCTGCTCTCGGTGCGACCTCCAGGACATGCAAACCAGGCAAAGCATAGAACGAGGCTTGTATAGAAAAAAATTCCAGAAAATATGTGTATTGTCACACTTGCAACAGTTGCATTGCATCCCATTCCAAAAATCAAGGAACTAGTACATTTGGAAACTCAGTTGGAAACTACGTGGTTTGGGATTCTCGAATGGGCGGTCCTGAGTTGGCTGAAGGGTGCTTTTTAGATCGTTGTTGTCTTAATTTTAAGTGGTGGATGCTATTGTTCGGTTGCTCGGTGAGACTGCGTTGCTTTGACATTTCGGCGCAATTAAGTGTTGAATGGGGTTGAATTGCGAAGGATTAAAGTTAAATGAGAAGAAAATGTGGAGCATGTTCCTTGAGCAAACAAACAGAAGAAGAATCGGATGCAGCTGTCTATTTTAGCGGAGAGACCATCTGTTGTTACAAGAGTTAGTTTTGTTTTTCCATTGTTCTTAAGTTTTGTGTTATTATTTTTTTTTTTTTTTTCTTGTTTGCTTGCCGACAAAGAGACAGTCAAGTGATGGAAGAGGAATGTTACGTGATTCGGAAAGTGCCTTCTTTCGCCAGGGTGGTTGTCACTTGAGTTTTGGGGCTGAAGATAACTTTTTGGATTTTTGCCGCCTCCTGGACACATAAGTTAGGGTAATAAAATGAAAGATTTACAATCCAGTTTTGGTGGTGAATGGCTCCGAGGCAATAAAATCCTTTTGACTGTAGACATTGTAGTTTTTAACCATTGTCTCTTGAAATAATTTTCAGGGCAGTAAAGAACATGCTTATTTGGAATTTCCTGGGCTGGAATTATGTTGCGGCCGACGCCACAAAAGTCTGCATCTTATTTAAAATAGTCTGTGGATATTTGTTGTGGTTTGTGAGGTTGAATTGGTGGTTACTATTCGAAGAGGATTTAGTTGGGTAATGGGTAATGTATTTCTCTTTAAAGTGTTGGGTTCATAAATTCAATCTAAATAAAACCAACTCCCCTACAGGCTTCATTATTACTCACTTAATGCTGCCCTCTGATAATTTTCAGTAACTGATCTTTAATGAATGACTTTTGTCATTTTTACTTCATTGACGTTAGCATCCTTTTACCATCCATCCGGCTGGATAGCCTTTCTTATTTGAAATTATACGCAGCATTACCATTTATACGAAAGCAATAGCACATCTCTGAAAGCTAAAATATAGTATTGTTCGGCATCAGCGATCCGGACCCCCGATATAGGTCGGGAGAGTAATATTAATGAAACTGAAAAGCAGGACTTGATACACTTTGTACTGTTACTGCTCTCAACTAATTGTTTTCCTTACTAGTTAGGAGGCATTAACATTGATCTCTTATGCCTATCCATCCATCAAAAAAACAAAAACCAAAATCAGCAACCGTCGGGCCAGTAAAATGTGTATACACCTAGACCTAAGTGCCATAAGGTGCTCTCGGCTTCAGATACCATATCACCCCGCAAAGTTAACCTTGTCTCATTCATCGACCTCAAAACTACAATCACCCAATCACTCATACAGATTTCGAGTTTTGTTTTTAGGTAGCGCTACAGTTCGGGGTGAACCTGGGCCTCAACTACCAAGCTTCTCCAGTTAGTCCTGTCCTTAGCCAGTTGTGCACTCCAAGTCGGTTGAGGTCCCCTTCTGCTTGTGAGTACAACCTAAGACGAGGTCTTCTTCTACTACGTTGTCCCACATGATGAGATTCGAAGACTCTCGGGGCCGGAGTATTGGTGTTCAACCGCTCTATTGATGCACAGTTTTCTAACTGCGTTGTTATTGCCGTACAGCTCCTATAGTTCGTCGTCAATCTTCTCCTCCAAAGCCTGTCAAACATCAACGAATATCTTAGGAAGAGTTTTTCTCTCGAAATACAATCGACGATATTTTCATCCGCTTTCGACAGAGTCCATGTTTCAGCCCCAGAGTAGAACTGAGATGGTCAAAGTCTAACATGTTTAGAGTCTCCTTAATTGGTTGGGGTTGGGCCTTGCTACTCAACTGCTTTCTTAGCCCAAAGAAACAGCGATTGACAAGAGTGACTCTTCGTTTTATTTCTGCGGAGGTGTTTTTGGCAGAATTTATTGGAAGAGAAGGTAGACAACGGCCCTTACTTCCTCCAAGTTATAGTTGTCCACTATGATGTTCTGTCCAATTCGTCGATGCTGTGTGTTTCTTCTGAAGCTTCCGTTTCAATACTAGCGAAGGCATCGGTGACAGCACGCTGTCAATTATGTCAAATTTGTCGGCGTACATTTGTATTTACACGATTTTCGAGAGATTGTGCCTCCAGTGCGCGCTTGTGAGTTCCGCCCGATTTCTTCAAGTGTTATGTTAAAGAAGCCACGTGACAGCTTGCCACCTTGTCTAAAAGCTCGGTTAAATCCTTACCGACCTTGACGGAGCAGTGAGCGTTGTCAGTTACCATTCTGCACAGACGGACGGGCTTGGCAGGGATGCCAGAACTAGACATGGATCCATATAGCCTGTCTGTATAAATGCTGTCGTATACGGTCTAAAAATCGATGAAAAGATAGTGGGTATCGATTTGGTCTTCTTGAGTTTTCTCCAGGATCTGCCGGAGTGTGAAGATTTGGTTGATTGTGGGCTTTTCTGATCTGAAACCGCATTGAATGGGGCTTTTGATGAAAGGTTCCAGGTGTTCATCATAAGATCTTGTTGGCGATGTTTAGAAGACTAGTCTCTTTTCTTGAGGATCGGATAGACAACGCTGAGATTCCATTCATCAGGCACACACTCTTCTGACCAGATCTGAGACACGACTTGGTGCATGTTCCCCACAAAGTCTTTCAATACCTCGGCCGGTATTTTGCTGGATTTTAGCTTTGATATTGCTAGCTATCCTTAATTTGTTTTGATCAGGTGGACAGAAGTTTTGGCTATCATCGCCTGTATTGTACAGTCTGAAGAACAAGTTGTTCTATATTCTCAGCACCGATTGTGTACTTCAAAGTTTTCTTCTTCATATCTACGGGTTTCCATACGGGTCTTCTTGCCCTAACACATACCTTTCTCCTGTTGGTAAAACTTACGTGCGCTATACCTGGAGTTCAACCTCTCAATATCTTCGATAGCGGACTGTTTTCTTCTCCTGGAAAGGACGATGTTCCTACCGTCTCTACAGCTCGTAGAGTTCACGAGCTGCTCTCGTTCATAGTTGCAGCGCCGCTTTGTAAGCTTCGTGTTTAGCTGCATATGCTTGCCGGCATTCTTTTTCAATTCAGAGATTTCTTGGTGGCGATCGGGTGAAACCCAACACATTAGTTGTGGCGTCTCTGATGGCAGCGTTTCAACTGGTCTTCGGTGCTTAATGCTGGTATAGGAGTTGTGGAGAGATTGCGCTCTCTTGCGATTGCAGCTTTTCTACACAGTAGTTCTTCATTGCTGTGGCACTTGGCTAAAATACGGTGGTGATCCGAGCGAATGTTGGTTGACTGATGTCGATCGAAATGTGATCAATTTTATTTAGCGCTTCTTGATACGGAGACCGCCATGCCCCTTTGTCTATATTGAGAAGTTTTGTCATCTGTACTTTCTATAGTGATATTTCATCCGGCCACAAAATCAAAAAGCTGCTTACCAACTGTCCTACTAAAGATGTCCCCTTTTCGTATTCAGGATTTGAACGTAAGACTTTGCTTATAAGGTTTGTCAATGAGTTCGTAGAAACATTCTTTGGTTACGTTATCCTTGACTTCCGTACAGTCATGTTGGCATATTAGGCTTTTGTTAGCGAATATAGTCTGGAGACCGATTGCCAGAAGACACTCGTCCTCGTGTCGGAAGCTCATGGTATATTGTCTAAGTCGGCCGCATATAGCAAATCCGCATCCGATTAAAGCGCTGTTTCTTTTCTCCATAGCAATCAACATAGCATATGTCCGGCCTACCCATAGCACTTCCTGAATGGCGGTGATATCTGCGTGATAGCAATCAAGGGGCTTTGATAGTTATTCGGCTGTACGTGGCCTATTAAGGGTCCGAACATTCCACGTGCAAATCCTTGTACTCTAAACGTTTGCAAGTGAATCCATTTTTATGCGAAGCCATTAGTTGGTTTGTCACATCTTTTTAATCTCTTCCCTGTAGGGTTGTGAGCCCTATGATGGCGTAGATCAGTGTTATGATACTGGCCAAGCATTGCCGTTTTAGCCTTCACTTAGGCTTCACTCTTACAATTCGCTATGAACCTGATTGTTGCGCTGCTAACCCAATCCAAGTTCTAGGACAGTCAGGAGTTTCGCCTAAAAAAAAGTCCAATGTGTCTATTAGAATCATTCGATTGTCTTCGATACTTGTTGTATCTTCTTAAGGGCATAAGATCTAAAAGCGTTTGCGAGTTGTACCACACTTTACAAACAGCATAGCACAGGCTTGTTTATGTTGATTAAGTAACGCACGTGTGAACTCATAGACAATCAAACGCCTCAGTTAAGTCGCATTTCAAAGCCCTTTTTCAAAAATTTATACGCAGTTTACCTCAATCCTCATTCCAACTACCCCTGGACATGTCATTCACATTTTGTTTACAACACACCAAGCCACAAGATCCCATAACTTCAATATCTCAATGCCATTGATGATCGAAATTTTGTTTAGTTTCAATCAACCCGGAAACGGCCAGAGTCTCAACAACCGAAAGATTTTTTAAAATTCACCAGAAGATCTCCCGATACAACAACATAAACACACAACCCGGACAAAGTCCCACGTTAGAATCAAATAAAGTCAACTCGGCCAGAATCATACATGTAAATGTCGGCTAATGTGCTCATCGGTGATTTACTTGGAAATTTATCACAGTTTTCAATAAAAAAAAAAATTCCATAAGAAACACAATCCAAAGTGAGGGTATCAATACCAGTACCAGTATCAGGCCCATGGTGAAGCTTTGAATCTAAAACAGATCCAAACCGGGATCTCAGCCATGACCAAACCATGGGCTGGGTACGTTGCTCGTAGTTCTCCCAGTTCTTCTTCCTCAACGATTCGACTACTTTTTGTCAGTCATGCCTGTCGATTGTGCCGATAAATTATTCAAAACTTCTAATCGGTTTTGGGGCGACTTCGATCCGTAAGCTGGGCAGTTTCTTTTTTTTTTGATTGCCGACTTCAGTTTCGCGGTGTTGCTTATAGTTTTGGCTTTGGTCTGACCACCCAAATTGGGATGCGAGACGTCGCACCATTTATGAATCAATTAATCCCTAATTATAGACACACGCAAATAAATAAACTCCACGGGCCAATAAATCAATGGGTGTGTGTGTGTATCGCATCGTATAGCCCTATATGCCAGAGAGTGTGGTACTCGTATATGTATAAGTATAACAGTGTATGGATACGAGTACACAGGGTGATTGGTTAATTGATTTCGACAAAAGAAGAGTTATTGCTGGATTGGTGGTGGGTGATGATGGTTCATGGTTTTAGTGAAAACTGTTAATCACCCTGTGGCGCCGCCGTGCGTCCATATCAGCATCATCCATCTATGTACAATATATCCACACCTAGTTATTAGTTATGAATTGACAATCGAGTTGGAATACTAGAATCGTTTGCAGGATAACTGTGCCTTATCAGCGGAAACCCTACCCAGTTCTGGGGAATCCCCAAACTAGGCTTATCAGTCGCCAGTGCCGCACAATGTCAACGGACTCGATTTTAATAAATCCCACTTGTATGCGCGAAATGATTTGCAATTTTCGACACACCATCGTGTTTGACATTTAATTCTGTAGAGGCTGCCAGCAATAGTCGGGACAGTCGATGGTAATACGGTGGTAACCCCTAAGCTGAGTCAACTTATCTCTCTCTCTCTCGAGTGGGTAAGAGTAAATCGTATCTGGTAATTATCATTCGAACGGCAACATGGTGCTAAACACATTTTTTTCGATTGTTCCTTTGGCACTAGACAAGCACCAGTTGGGAATACCCAAATCGGGAGATCTTTCGTGGCGATTAGTATGACCATGGCATTCCAAATTCTGATTTTGGGGAAATTTGGATTTTTTTCTCTATTCGAAGACTCGTATTCGTTGTTATTGCTGGCCAAACTCTCTTGGCGACCATAGATGAATTTTGAACAGAGAAGGATATGCTGTTGGGTGATTGAAGTGGCAAGGCAAACGTTTATGACAATAATTTCTACAAAAATGTCATTTCGTTTCGATTAAGAATTGAGAATTTTGATAGATGGTAGTATGCACAACATACTCGTATGCTGGACTGTATTGGGCGAGAATGTGAAACGATTATTGAAATTTTGATCAGCCCAGGAGTGCTGCCAGTGATTAGCATGCTGTTTTTGGACAGTGAGCGGTTGAAAGTCTGCTATTGGGGTTAGCCTTGACCGGTGCTTGACCGAATAAATGCAACGAGTGATGAATTTGCAATTAAACTCATACGTTTAACAGACTCTAATTTGAATTGGAATGATTTCTAAGAATTCACGATGATAGACGACAAATCTGTCAAACTAAGCTGAGGCATGGCTTTTTTTTTCTTTTGTTCGTGTGAATTTGCAAAGAGAACTGTGTTGAAGGGGGTTTCTAGAGTTTTTTTTTTTTTTTACAAAAAAAAGGCGGCTACATCAGAGATCATTTGAATTTGGCAAAAATCTTTCCGCTGACCAGATTTTAGTACTTAGACTCTATTCGCCACCTAGGCGCTACTTCACTAGATAGTATCGGTCAGAAATGGAAGAAAAGTTCCAATGCCCCTATGGGCTTACAGATAAATTTTAGAAACCAAGAATGACGAGGACATCTGTAGAGATGAGCGTCATAGTCAGAGTCATAGTCAATGTTGAGGATACGGAAAAGGAAAAGTTGACTGCTAAACAGAGGGAACAACCCAAACTTCGCAAGACAGTAATATCGAATCCACAAAGAAGCAACACTGCTTCTGTCAACTACCACCTATCAACGGACTACGGTCAAATTTTGAGCAAACTGCGTCATCTAGTTGATCTGTGACAGCTATTGCAGGTAGGCAACCCGTCGTGGAAACAAGGGATGATGGTGTTTGGCGCTGTTAAATTTTTTTTTTTCATAATTAGTACGTGCTCAAGGGGTTTCTGGCATCCTTAAAATGCTTGAACACGACGTGGGCGAAAGGAAGTACTTTGTACGTAATTTGGCCTATTGGTCCATTGTGATGCCATGTGGATCTATGATCCTCTTACTCATGGAACCAGTTTGAGCTTATGATGAAGCGTAGGAGACTATTAACGTCTACATTGTTTAGATGGTTTAAGTCATTGTAGAGGAGAGCTCCTAAATGGAGTTTTCTTCTCTGGGAGAGAGCTAGACGTAGAGAGTAGGTGGGGGATTGTCTCCTCGTCCATGCAGTTTCTACAGAAATCGTTCGTAAAAGCGACAAGCCTTCTTGCATGCATGCCTATAAGGCAATGTCCAGTGATGACACCTATGATGGCGCTGAGATGTTTCCTTTTTATTTAGAAGGATCAGACTCTTAGAGCGATTCAGATCCAGCTTTGGCCAGATCTGTTTGGTCGCTAGACATGTTGGTCCAACAGTCCACCTAAGGTCTGTTCTTTTATTATCATACAGCTTTAATACTGACTTGCACGTAGCGATAGGCATACCTATGCTACTATCCTTTTCCTGTAGAATAGGTAGAGTGGTTCCAATTTTGGCAAGTTCGTCGGCCCTACAATTCCCTGGAATGTCTCTGTGGACGGGCACCAAACAAAGGTGAAGGTTGCAATTTCTGTAAGAGATGATCGGCATTTTAGAATTTAATGAGACTGAGTCCAGGGACTTGATAGCGACCTGATTATCCGAAAAGATTCATATGTCCTTTGCAGATATCACGTTTTTCTTCAGCCAAGTTAGAGCTGTCTGGAACACGCTACAGTGATTTAGAAAACGGAAGGAGAGGCTTAGAGAAAACATCACTACCGACCCCGCTATCGGTCTTAGATCCATCTGTGTAAAAGTGGATTGGCTTGTTCTCCATGAAAGCACCTTCCTTCCAGAAGGACCTAGACGGGAAGATTACATGGAAGTCTTTGTCTAACCAAAGTTCAGGTATAGTGTAATCGATGTTCTCTGTGAGGATTCCTAATATATTAAGAATATTAGCGGCGTAGCTAAATAAATTATTTGTCCACTGTGTAGTTGCTTTAAGGCGAATAGGTGCAGTCTCAGGTACTTGGCTGCTGAAAATATCGATGGGTGTCAAGTGAAACTGAATATCTAAGGCCGCGGAGGGAAGTTAGGGAGGAAAAAAAATTTGTTCAGGTTTAGACGCGAAACATTTTCGTTGTGAGGCTTGAAATTGAGAAACAACTCGACAGTGTAGTATAAAAAGCTTGAAACGGTTCCGCTTTCTACTTTACTTACTTTACTTTTGTCATCCTGATACTGATTTCGATGAAATTCTTTTATTGCGAAGTCGTGGAGGGTTTGAAGTTTTTTAAGATTTTTACTAAATCCGACTCCCTTCCTGGGTTTTACTGACTAGATTTTGTGTGACACGGTGCATAGTCATAAATTACAAAAAAGTTAGTAACAGTGCTGGTGGGTGTTTTTGTGGTGTGACAGAAGGTAAAGAACGAGGAAGAACGTGTGGTTATCCTTGTTATCCTATTGCGGTCCCCTACGATTTGCAATTGTTTGCCTTTGTGAAATGTAGTACAAGTATTAAAACAGCCCTCGATCTGCAGGTTGTAAATTTTATATCATGCCGTCACTACTGATGATGTCCTTCCACCCGCGTACCCCCCCAAGTCGTGTCAGTGTTGATTTATGAGTGATTAGACACTCTGTACACACCGTATACAATGAAAATCCTTGTCTTTCAGCAAATAAAAAAATAGAAGAAAATTGTTCTGTAACACAACGCCAGCTATGGTAAACTGTCCGATCGTGACATGATCAGCGGTCAATAAAAAGCGGCACCATCGTCGCGAATAGCTTAAATAGTGTATGCACCTCTTCACTAAAAAAAAACAAACAAAATTCCCTCAAAATTTAGGATATCCCCAAACAAGGTCTAATCTCCTGGATATAGACGATATCACGCTGACATACTAAAACCAAAAGGAAAACTCAAGTTCGAAGCGTGCACCATTTCAAAAGAGACACACGTCATTGTAGACTAAGCAAACGTAACATTAAGTGTAACATATTCGTATTTAAGTTGTACAAAGTTTGTAACATAAATCTACCCCTCTCTCTCGTCGACATATCATAAAGCTTAAACCTAGTCAAATCTATGCTGGCTTCTGACACTAGCGCCGCATCTATCGTAAAATGATAATGAATAATGCAAACACGGAGGTCTAGTGGGAATTAACTGATAACTTCGAGTCACCACAATCACTCATCATCGTCGCCAGTGTATGAGTCTTATAATCTCAGTGATAAACTGATCAATTACTTTGATGGATTCCTTAAGACGGACCAATTCAAACTACACAGACGCCTGAACCAGATCTTTCAGAGTTCCTCGAAGCATTGCCAAACTACCGGGTCGGCCTTTTGTCGTTTTTCTTCCTGTTCTCCTTTGCGACTGTCTTTGGTAATAAGGAAGAGATACCTCCATATGGCGACTAATTATTTCATCACTTCATTGGCCATAGCAGATTGCCTTGTGGGCCTGATTGTTACGCCCTTGTCTGCTCTGTATGAAGTTCTCGCGAATTCATGGTTTTTCAGCATAGATTGGTGAGACATCTGGCGATCACTGGACGTGATATCACTGAACCAATATTGGACTATCACAGATCCGTTCTCTTACCATGAAGATGATGGTTAATCGAGCCACTGGACTCATCTGCGCCGTATGGGTGTGTTCCGTCGCAATCAATTTCCCTGCGATCTGGTGGAGAGTGCGCGTAATGGCGAAATACCCGTTTTTAAATATACCTTCACTGAGGTCTTAGGCTACTTCGTATTCTCCTCCTTCTATCTTCCTCTGTTAGTTACGGTCTTCAACCCGATTCTTAAAGATCGGCACCCAGCAGGTACTAAGAGAGATACCGGTGTACATTGGTCTTAAATGTTTGCAATTTACAATGACAAGAAAACACAGAGCTCGGCAGGGTGCAAAATAAACGAGTTTTACGGCTTAGGAAAGACTGATGATATTTCAGAACAATATTGGCGTTTTTTAGGTACGGGCTGTGCAAATACTGTTTTCCATCTGCTCGAAAAGAGTCCTAATGTGTAGGATTGATCAAAAAGCTTACGCAGTGGTTTTGCTAGCGTGACAGAACACCTCTTCAGAAGAAAGGGAGATACATATACCATCTGGATCCGCGGATTTGTGTATGTTAAGATTTTTTCGAACTCTTGCTACTACACGAGTGCGAAAGTTGAGTCAAAGCACAATCTGGAAGTTTTGATCTGGCCGCGAAGTATGTAGCAAGCAGATTGGTCTTGTCTAAAGAGCTGACAACTGGATTGCCATTTTAGAGGTGATATGTTCGACGAATGATCAAAAATTGTTACTACCTTAAGGACGTTGCAGTATTTTTTGTCTCAGTTTTTGCTCGTATTGGAATTCCACACGCATAAGAAAGGCGTTATAGTCATTTCTGGCTCGTTTGAGCTCAACAACAACCGAAACAACATTTCTCTGACCCTGAAAGGGTAAATGATTTTATTCCAAACAGAATATCAGCAGCTGTATCCACTTTGTTATTGAGGAAACATAACGACCAGTTAAAATTCCTAAAGAAGCTGTTAAGACCGCTTCAGTTGGCTTTCTCGTATTGCCATATGGTTCTTTTAGGAATCTTTTCTTTAACGATGTACGAGAAATTAGCTGATATTACACAGTGCTCCGATGAGTCTAGAGGGGAAGGCACATTGATCTTGTATTTGTCAGGGTGAGAAGTTAAAAACAAGTCCAGGTGGTTGGCGGTATGACTATCAACGTCTGATATTAGCGATCGAAGACCTCAACACGCGAGTGTTGTCTGTCCAGAATGTCGAAGTCACCCAGGATTGTGTATATTGAAATCGTCCGCAATAACGATTTCAGTATGAGGACACAGGACACGGAGTCACACAATGTATCGAACTCGTTAAAGGTCAAATTGCTGTCCAGTTTGGGGAAATGAAATTTTTACCACAAGATGTTGAATCCCGGATTGGAACGTGGTTGCGTTGAGCAAGCAACATCACTACGCACGTAAATGGCCAGACTGCGGTTAGGAAAACTCTCGTCTGTCTTCCAATTCTGATGGCAACGAACTTTATTATGAAGAATGGGTGGAGTTTTGTGCGTATCATCTGAATCTGTAGCAACGGGCAAGCTGCATTTAACCATCTCGTGACTTCCAAACTTGTTCAAGACATCACGCCAAATGAAATCGGCAATGAACTTTCTACGCATAGATCAATGGAGAGTTATTCAGTACCCGAACCTGGGTTTGGTCGGTCTGCGGTTGGGTTTCAAATGATCATAATTGCAGATGATATGGCTCTCCAGATTGCCGGCAAGCCAAACGAATGCTTTCCGACGTCTCTTAGAGGCCAACGAGTATCCTGGTATCCCCTAGCAGGAAAGACTGAAAGTGATGACGACACTGCTACTGTGAACGTCCAACCTACCCTTGCATCTGGCTCCAATACTCGGCGCAGATGTGGTAAGTTCTGATCTCATAGGCACTTTTTCACTGATGTCATAAAATCAGAAATTGCAACAGCAAATAGCCTGTCACAAAATGAATAAGTCCCATCTGTCAGCCATACGCCAACTTTTGACTCTGTTGTCTGAATAAGTATAGAAGTAGTCATGGTATGACGTCGCTGCTGTCAGTATTTTTAAATAAGTTAGACCCAAGAAGAAGCCATTCTTTTTTACATCCTGTTGACCACTATCCACCCATCCACCTTGCCACCACAACGACCTTGCTCTTGCCAAGCAAAATTGATCGATCTCCTCGCTTATGTCGTTAACAGTTTATGGCCAATGCTAAAAACTACCTGAGACCATCCAAATTGACAAAACGCAGACATTTTATTTCCCAAATTTCAATGTCACCATCAACTAAAGTCAACTAAATCCAAAATAGCGACAACAAACAAGACCAAGATTTATGGATTCGCAATGAGTATCGAAGAAACGAATTCGTCGTTTCGACTCATCATCATCGCCATCATCACTACCGGCGCGTCGAGTCGGAGTCGATTTCAATTCCGAGAATCCAATCGAATTTGGAAGCGCGCGCGATCGGAATAGCTTTCCAAACGGCCACTTCAATTTTTAAAGTATCTCTAACAGACGCTGATGGACTGCGAGATATAATTCATAACACATGCTCAACAGATACAATTAAACGTTTGGCCGAGTTGTCGATTTGCATTTAAATTGCCGCCAATTCGCAGCCAACAGGTGCAAATATGTGTATCGATGCACAGCCTAAACGGTTGCGCAACTTTACTCAGGGATGTCATCATACGGGGATGATAGTTAGCATAAAACATAAAAAAAAAAAATAAAAACAAAAATAGAATAAAAATTACCCCAACAGCCTCGATTAGTTGGCAATTTCTTGTTTTGAAAGCACTGACCCCACTTAATGGCCACTTAAAAGCCTCAATGTTAGTGGGGGTGTAAAGTGTAGGGAGTTTTACTGCACAATAAATTCTACAATTCTACAATTCTACAGTTGTACGCGAACAATTGTGCAAATCTAAAATATGCAAACGAAGCGGCATTCAGCGGTATTCCCTTGACATTTCTTGTTTTTACGATTCTACGGTATCCAGCGATCTTATCGATCTTGACAGCTCATCGAAAGGTATACCATACGAGTTCTCGTATCTCTGAGTATCTTGCAACTAAATATCGAAGACTAAAGAGTACAGATCTTCGAAGACGAATGGCCTGATTAATTGTTCTGAGAAATGCCATCATTTTTTTGAGGACAACTTTGGTTAGAGTCTATTGAAAAAGATCTGCGCGGTTTATACTCGTAGTAGCCAGATACTCGTATACTCGTACTATGCCCATTAAAGGTCATTAGCATTTGAAGGAGAAAATGCCGACATCGTTTGTTTGCTTGTTGTCGGATCGTAATAATTTGTCTTCGTTTGCACGCGATTGTCATTCCATATTGAACGGACACAGTAGCTATCTAGAATCTCGATCGGAAAGTTCTACATACAATTTCGTCGGAAACAAAGTGGAGTAAACACATGTTTAGTAATATTGACCATCCGCGGATTTCTTGATTTATTTCGTCACGTGTTTTTTTTTTATTGAATTGCTGTTGTTCTTGTTGTTTGTTTGTCGTGATTTCCAAGTCTTTGCGCTGGACATTGAGTGGACTCTCTTGGTTGGGGTTTTTGGCTTTCGGTTTACTATGATGGTTACGTGGTTTGTTTTTGTTTTTTGTTTTTGCGGCAGAGTACTCCTGCAGAGTACATATGTACTTATGTCCGATTCCGAGTATAACGTGTGGACATTGATGGAACATTGGCGATAATGATTTTTATTAGAGCTTATCGTGTACTCGTATAATAAAAGCTCGCTACACCGATGGAATCTAAAATCGAAGGGGATACAACGAACTTGTGAATTTTGCGTTCTGTTTTCTTCACATCCGAAAAAGAAGGATGCTTTGAAGGGGTGGCATGAGAAGTCGCTACCACACAATTGTGATAGTTGATGTTGAGTTTTTGTGAAGAAACAGTGAAAAGAGGAAATGCCATTTCTGAAAGGAAATTTGAAGCCAGCAAGCGAGTCCTGCTTGGATGGAACTGTATTTACGTATTTACGACCTGAACTATTACTAAGTGGAGGTAAGACATCGGTTTTGTAACAATTAATCAAGTCATGAGGAATATTACAGTCAGATTTAGTTATGTAGGTACTTAGGGCACGGCTTAAGCTAAGCCGGCCATAAAAGTTCGGCAGTTACCCTGTGAAGCAGATCAAGACATTGCACCATGCTTGATGTGCGCCCTTCGGCAAGAGCAAGCCAACATCTTTAAATCTCACGAAACGAACTACCTTAGGCACATTCACCCCACATTCTCGTTCGGTAAACTTAGGCCACTGCCATCTGCAATTGCTTTGCTTTTGGTGGATACGCTCTTGAACTAAAGATACGAATTCTAAGAACCTTCTAGTTTGCCGTCTATTCGTATTTGTTCGATCTGGCTGAGGTGATAAAGTCTACTTATCCCGGCATCTTATGTTATAATCACTCACATCTTGGTACAGCTCACAGAGCTTGCATGTCCTTTATTTGTTCGCCTGTAGTAGGGCTTAAGTGTCAATTCCTATTTTCGGTTTACCACCCAAAACTTGGCGTCGCAGGGTAGAACTGCCAAGGCCAGGATTTGAAAGGACATCATTGTGTGTTCAGAGGCTTGAACTCAGTTGTTTTACTAAACAGTAGGGACTACGACTTCCAGTAAACTGCCTTAATGAATTCAACATTTACCGATATGCGATATGCATTCTTTACCGATTCTTTGCGTTTGCATCTTTTCGTGCTTCTCCTCTCTTTTCCTTCAATTACCATAAAGACTGCAGTCTTCTGTAATGGCAGATTCATTGTGATCGAGTAATTTGGTCTGCATAGCCCGAAAATTAGATGTACTGGTTGAATATTGAATATAGTTCTCTCAGTGTTAACAACCATGCGCCATGATATATCGTTTCCTTATGTACTTTCTCAACTAGATGGAGCTACAGTCCTAGATGGAGCTGAACTAGAACCAATGCCTTTGGTTGCATACTCCAAGTTGGTTGAGATCTCCTTCCACTTATACGCGTCACCTAAGGTTAGGTCTTCCTCCACTGCATTGTCCCTCAGAGTTAGAATTGAAGACTCTTCGGGATAGGACGTTATGTTCGCTCTACATGTCCTACCAATCTAAGGCTACTAATGTACATTTTCCAGAAGAGGTAAATTTCACTGTACACGTAGATCTCATAGTTGAATCTTCCAAATCCCTCGAAATATTTTGCATTCGAAGCGGCAAGGGATAGCTTCATCGACTTTCGCTAACGTCTATGGTTCTGAACTATAAAGCAGGACTGGGGTAATGAGGGTCCTTTATAGAGTCTCCTCAGTGTTTCTTATTACTCATTTGCCCTATTAGGCCAAAGAAACAGAGTTTGGCTGGATTATCTCTTCCTTTAATTTGTTATGAGATGTCATTGTCAGTCCCTGACGACATCAAAGTTCCATCTGGCTGTTGTGACATTCTATCCAATTAGTGGATATTGTGTGCCCCTTCTTGTCGAAAGTATATATGTACTAAGTTTCGCCCCATTCGCGACTAAACTCATTCTGATTGCTTCATCTTGCGTAAGTCCTTTTTTGAAATCAAAGGTCTCGGAAAGACTGTTTCCGACCTTGTGTCGGCAATGACTTTTTAAAAATAAGAACAACAAAAAGTTTTTATGGCAAAGCCGATTTATTTTTTCAAAATAGTCCTCTTCTGACTCAATACAGCGACTTGCACGGTCTAAAAGCATGTCGAATGTGTGTTTTAAATCGTTGGCCGGGATGACCTTGTCGGTACAAGCGTTTTGAATGGTTTCTAAGTCCACGAAACGCTTCCCCTTCATCAGCGAATGCATTTTGCCGAAAAGGTAAAAGTCGCACGGTGCCAAATCAGGTGAAAACGGTTAAAATACGATTTTTAGCCAAAAAATCGGTCACAAGTGTCGATTGATGAGATGGGCATTATCGTGTAACAAAGCCAATTTCTTCGCTGAATATTCCTGGTTCAATACGACGACTATGAGGCACCAAACGAAACACGAAAATAGAATTGTGCATTAATTTTTTGGACGGGCGGAACGAAATCTTTGTGGACACTGCCCTTGGAATCGTAAAATCAATTCAACATTGTCTTCACTTTTGACTTCTCCAAACGAGATTTTTTGGGTTTTGTCTTTTCATCAGTGTCATTAGTGTCAACTCGCTTTCAACTCGGTACTTTGGCGCTTGGTTTCTGCCACCTTTGTGATGTCCTTCGAATGTTTAATTCTGAGCAATTTTTAATCGGCAGTCATTTTTGTACCGATGACGCAACGTATTGTAACTTCAGACGCAATCATTCCGCTTTTATTAGTCCAAATGTCTTAAAATTTTTACAGTACATCACTGAAGGACCTACCTTTACAAAGGATGTAATTGCTAATATACCGCGTTACTAGAAATACCTATTTTTAGAAAGTCCTGCTTACTTTCGAATGGACTTTGTAGTTCATCTTAAAGTGGACAAAGAGGTGATGGGTATCGATTCGGACTTCTTGGGTTTTTCTCCAGGATCTGCCGCAGTGTGAATATTTTTTCGATTATCGACTTGCTGCACTGATTGGGGCCAATCATATCATTGATAAATGGCTTCAAGCATTCACACAAGAAACCAGATAAGGTCTTACATGGGATGCCTGCATAATTGGCGCAGTTAAGGGGTCTCCTTTCTTGTGGATCAGGCAAATGGTGCTGATTTTTCATTCTTCTGGCATTTTTTCTACTGACCATGCTCATGCTCCCTGCTAGATATTGCCATCCTCACTTTCACTTGACTTTCACTATCCAAGTGGAATGGTTCAATGTGGGTTGTCCTCGCCGTTTAATAGTCTGCAGAAGTGGTTTTTCTATATCTTCAGTACCGATTGTGACTCTGCTACTAAATTTTTGTTGTTCATCTCGAAAGGCGTTCGAGTTATGTTGACTTGACACGTCATTTTCCGAACATTGACCCTGGAGTAGCACTTCTTTATTTCGTCGATCGCACGCCTCTCATGATTTGCCTTTTTCCTCCAGAAAAGCCTCATTCTTTTTCTGTGCAGTGACGCTTCTCTGTGTGTGCTTGTCTTCATTCTTCGAATCGAGTAAACCCTGTTCATCTGTTGCGACATTTCTGAAGGCTTCTTGGGATCGCTTAATGAGGTTGAGGGATACGCCATCAAAGATTCACAAGCTTGTTGCGATACCTCCTCACAGTATTCCTTCGTTGTTGCAGTGTCTGAGATATCTGTAGACATACCGTGGATGCCACGAGGTAGTGGTCCAAGTCTATGTTCGGAATATTCGAAGATCTACCAAATGAAAAGCTCATTCTAGAAAAGTTCCGATAATCTTAAATCTATGAGCTATCGATGTGTTTTGGAGAGCAAAACTAGATCAGTTTTTGCAGGATTTCAAAATCAGCCATCGCCTTATAGAGCTCCATACGATGCATGCCAAAAAAAGTCTCCGCTGCCAGTCCCTGTTGCTATTGGTTTTCAGTTAATTTCGAAAAATAGAATTTCTGCGTACCGAATTATTATATTTGCTCTACCTCATGTCTTGTTTCCATCTGTTGTTTAGGACAGATGTGAGCTATCAGCTGCATAGCTATCTTATACAAGCTCTAGTTCTTCCCCAAGTGAAGGTCTTTTTCAGCTGGAATGTTGCACGTTGCCTTGGCTTTTTTCTTGTTTCGCAAGATTTTATTTTCTTCCGTTCTCCTGTCTCCGTACTCTGTAATGAATGTACGGGATCCACTATTCGTTGACCATGCCATTAAGGCCGTCAGTCCTGGGCAGTAAGGTGTCCAAGTGGAAGTAACCTCAAGGTTGCGAAGCTCGACCGGAAGCTATATTCTGGTACCACGGGAGGTCAGGAGCCCGGAACTATAGTTCCGGCCTGACCTAGGAGTTGGCCCCCTTGTGGGAGTATCGTGGTGGCTGTAGGTTTATACTCAAAATCGCTGGGAGAGTAGACCGAATGGAGCTTGTACATCTCATGGCTTGGCATATGTTGTAGTTTGCTACGACCTGTGCTCAACCATGGGATTGCTATGGAACCATCTGGCTTGCTCGATGTGGAGTTGCATTGCAACCGGGTGCCATGACCCACAGAATGGCGGAGGTATTAGATAGGCCTCGACCCTTCACCAAAGGGGAAGTTCGTGCCTTACACACGACTTCGAATCTGGTACTGGTGGTAGTACTTCTACTACCCGAAGGGCGCTTATCAACGCATTATTTTGATATCTTATGCGAAGACGCACCGTAGGTTTAAACCCTCAAGGCAGGTACCTACGTAAAACACAACAGACATCTGACCATGCCATTACGGAGAGATTCTTGCTCAGGCACTCATCACAAACTTTCTATTTCAAGGGTTGCTTTGTCTTTTAGTTGTACAGGTACCGTTGGTTTCTGAACTTGGTGGCAATTATTGTAGAATATAGTCAGAGCTTGTGAAGCAGGTACACCCAGCTTATTGGAAGTATGAGTTCCATCAGAGCATCATCGATTTAGTTGGGCTTTCTTAAGATAGCCAGGATGCTGGTTGAATTGTTTTGTGTAGGAATTATGTGTTACTTAGCATCGTGTTTGGTGCGTTAAGCAATTCAGTTGCCTGAAAACTACTATCTTTTATTATTTCGGGGATGCCAAAGAAGCCTTCCTGGCCAATTTTTGCCAATACTTTGGTACTACTGCAACATCGTACTTCGAACAGGCTGCGATCAAGGCAAAACAAAACAAGCGGAATTGAGTTTCTAGGGTAACCAAATTGATGGTTCAGAAAGGCGTCGCGTAATGTCGGCAGTTAAGTGTATTGTCTTGTGTACTAATCGCCGAAGCTGACCACCTAGTGACATCGAGTAGCATTCGGTTCGTCTGTCGGCATTCTGGCTTGTGATCAGCACTTATGCCTAAATGAGATCCAAGTGAATGTAGATTTGGGTCCTGAGATACTCTACTCTGAGCCTTGTCTAAGAATTTCATCTTTGATCTAATTTCACGCGATCAGAACGTGACATGGGATTCGAAGAGCCTTCTTCTGCAAAAAGACACCAGAAAGCGCTAGCACTGCATTGTAGATTGGTTTGTAAACGTGAAGATCCGACTACATTCCTTTATGGGCCCAGTTTCTGGTGTAAACTATTCTTAGGTAAACGGAAAATCGATTTGGTACTTCTCAGTTACAGAAGTTTTGTTGTAATTGCATTGACCAGCGTCAAAAAAAGCAAAAAAAGGTCCAAGTGCGTGTTGTACCAAAGAGCAAATAGCTGTGATTAATGAACATCGGCCGGATGTTTGCGAAACAACATTTACAGCACGTGAGTTGCTTTTATCAATTTCTGTACAAAACTTGTTGTTCCGACCAGAAGTGATAATCAATTGCGGTTTACGTGACGGTTGATGCTCCAATTCGGAGTTTTTGTATGCAGATACGTAGACACAGTTCCGTTTTTTGGTTTCAACTTATGCTTGTCTTCCTTCCAAGGCATAACATTTTAGTTGGAAACCCCACACACACACATTAGATTATCACACTAAAAGTTTGACTGCCTGGCATCTAGGTTAAAACGCTGCTCTATCGTCTCTGTGGTTAATTAATTTGCTTTCATTTGGTCTCACCAAAAATTGGATAATAAAAGGAAGAAACCCCTCTAGAGTAATCAAACACTGAAAATTGGTTTCCAGTCAATGGCAAGTACTCTTTGCCAAGTCTACCAAGCCTAATATATCCCAGATGTGAGCTTTGACGTCAATAACATATCTACGAACGCCACCTTCAGGTAGGTCTTTATTAGATTCCATGTCCTTGGACTGTGACAATTGCTTACCATATGCCAAAACTTTCAATTGTCAAACATCAATGACAGCGCTTATCTAAAGGCGATATCGCACTATTCCCCATAAAATTGAGTTCCACTTTCAACTTTGCGAGTCGACTTAAACTTAAGCGTGACCAGCATGCACTGTCCGGAAATCCCTAGTCTGCTCGAATAACAAAAAATACACCCACGTGTTACATTCGAAAATTCGATTTGCAAACCTTGTAGATGGTTAAGCGCCTGACAACATCATGTCCTTGTCAAAAGTTATACGACTTTAATACGTTTCTGTCAATCCATTTATGTATACAGTCTCGCCGCTCTTTGTATTCCAATTCCATCAATCCGACCAATCGATCGATTCCGATCGATTCGAATCGCATAAAATCAGTTCACAGCGCATACCCGTCTTTCGTATCAATTCGCAAAGGAGTAGCTAACCTTCAGAAAATTGATGTGACACTTGCCGACTGGAATATTCATTTTAGCAAGCACCTCATACACAGTCGATAAAACCGGGCGAAACTCGTACGCTGAATAGCTTACAAAACGGATTATGTGAGAAATGTTCTGTAGTAAATAAAAAGTGATCCCCGTAAATTCTGGACGGTGTTCTTTGTATCTGGCGTGTTGTGAATACGAGTATTTCCGCATTTTGGGAAAGCCAGCTACAGGCAAAAAAAACAACAGAACTCAGCAGCCCTTTTTACAGAGAACGGTCTCTGCTCTAGTTGTTATGTTTTAAAGTAGACTTTGAGGTGTGCTGACCGCTTTGTACGTGTTGGGATTTTTTAAAGAGCAAGTTTTGGGGGTGAAACAAAACAAGACCTCGATCTCATCAACATAATCAACGAGACACAAGATCGACCTCTACACCAACGGAATGGGAATCGACAAATAGACAGACGGACAGACAGTCAGATGAGCAGATAAGCAGAACTGTTGTGTGTCGTTTATGGTCGAAATGATTGGCAATTTCGATCATGAATACGATGATCATGTCTGCATTTGCGATTCAATTTAAACACTGAATGTTGAATATTAACTACAAATTTGGAGTACTCTTGGGAGTCTTACTACCGTACTACTCGTAGATACAACTTTTTGACTGGTAGTAGAGTGTCGAAAATGATTGCTGAATAAATTAGCGACATTTGCAAATGTCATACGGAGTAGGCGAAATTGATTTTGATTTTAGCATGCTCATGGGGGAAGCCATTTTCGTATGAGGAGAGCATGCAAAGCATTCTAAAGGATTTCCGAGAATCGCTGAACCACAGAATGATTTATCTTTTTGGAGCCGAAGGATTGGAATCAGAACCGTTCGATGACACACTATGAGATATATTCGTTCGTCGTTGCGTCATCTTATTTTCCCTATGATTCAGTATTAAGTCAGTAGCCGAACTCGTTGAATAATGTGATTCCAGGAACACGGGACTTATCATATGCTGCGATTAGCATCGCTCATAATACTTTCTGGGGCAGTAGCATGTACAAAATGAGGGGCGATCATCTCCTGGACGTCATACTATCGTCTGACATGGTTGTCAACAGTGTTGGCTTTCAGACAGCATTTGTTACGAGAATAAGACAATAAGTAATCGACTTGATATAATCCAACAGGTAAGCTAAGGAGATTACCGGTTAGAAAGTACTATCGGAGGTCTCCTGTCAGGTACATCGATTTCATAATCGGCTGCGAGATCTCGATCGTGAAGAGGAGGAATCCGCGGAAAACCAACTGGACCAAAGACTGGAGTCTTTATTTATCGAAGCAAAAATAATACAAGAAGCAAATTCGGATTTCGAAGAGTGCGAGAAGGCTCCTGCGAATATATCAAAACTGTCGGTGAAACCAGGAAGCTAGTCAAAGGAATTGAATCACTCAGAAAATCTAAAGACATCTACATTAAAGTAGAGACTCTCTGTATCATGTTAGCTACTTATTTCATAGGTAAGCTCATCACAAATAACTCATAACCACGGAGCTGCTACTGAGCTGAATTACGCCATAGCTTGTACCTTTGATCGTTTGTGGATGCGGATGAGATCATTACAGACGCTGTTGCTTCATTCGGTGGATTGCAGTCGCCTGACAATAATGGCATGTACCCAGTTATGTTACAAAAAATATAGGCCAACTGCTGCTAACTCTGAAGACAATCTTCACTGGCGCACGCATATACACCGAAATCCTGGCCTTTATACCGAAAATCGCTCGCCAAGAGATTGAGACCTAGAAGTCTGACTTTTTTCGTATTCAAGAGCATGAGCATCCTCTGTCTAAGATTCAACATACTTACCAACTCGGAAGATCCTGCGGGAGTGCGCTTCAAAATCTGGTAGGCGCACTCGATAAGAAGTAATACGCGCTGGCCATTTTCATCGACATTAAGGCAGCTTTCGACAACGTAATTTTTGACGGCATGTGTAATTCGGTCAGACAACGTGGTGGATTATGCTGCACGCAAAGCGGTGTCCTCTCGCCATTGCTATGGTGCATGTTGATCGACTCACTGCTTAACGCCGTCAATAGTTCTGACATCTATGCAGATGATGTAGCTGTACTGTCTTTGGATTGTGCTTAGCAACAGGCAGCCTAGACGTGTTCGACGATTAGAAATGGGCTTTCAGGCAATCCTCTGAAAACCGAGGTCATTCTCTTTATGAGAAGGAGGAAGCTGGCTGATTTGGTCCAATTCACCAACGAAACTAGGTATTTGAGTGGCATCCTGGATATCAGACTTCGCTGCATTAAACATTCTGGCCAACATGCGTTCTATGCATCGGTTGTCTGGTGGAACAAGCTTTCATGAAAATACGTCATAGATGCATTTACCAGGCTCACAAGAACAGGCTGTCTCGGCTGCATGAGGGCTTCTCCTAGCATACCTGGCTCCATTCTGTATTGATGAATCTTTTTTCTCTTGATACTCATATCATGGGAGAAGTAGTCCCCTGTGTGGGCCCTGTGACCAGGAATGATTCCCGCTAGAATCTGATCCAGGAAAGGAATGTAGTCGGGTCTTCATGGATGGTTCCGAAACCTATTCAGGATGCGGCGCTGCTGTCCTTCTGGAGGACGTCAATATTAGATTTCACTCCTCAAGGGGTTTTAGTCCCTTAAAATATTTGCACACAGCGAAGGCGACGGAAAGTTAAGAATGAAAAAAAGAGAGGTTGGTCTTAAATGTTTGCAAGCTACAATGACTAGGAAACTAAAGGGCTCGGTATGGTATTCCACAAGCGAACTGTACGGCTTACTAAAGAATCACGATATTTCAGAGTGGGCGCGAAAGTGGGCTTGAGGCTATAGTGATGAGCATTCATAGCGAGACTGGTGTTATGGTTGAAAGGTTGAAGGGGCCGAATCATACTGGAAATTTCGCTGTATCACAGAAGGTAAAGATAGGGATAGATCAAGGTGAAGAAAGATACGTTACGTCGCTGTTCAAGCGTGTCAATTGACTGCTCAATACTGGTGTCACCTATCAGTTTCATTGCACCGTTTGAATCCTATATAACAGGTGCACAGGGATTTTAGCAGCACCTGACTAGGTGTGAGCACTGTACTCATATTTTGGGCGGATAAATGCCTCACATATATATCAAGGCCAGATTAGCGGATGAAAAGTATTTCTTCCTTCGTTTGAGGAAACCTAGACATAGACATTCCGCACCATATTTGGCGATATCGAATATGTTGGTATGTCCTTCGTAAGTCCTTCTTCAGAAGAAGGGGAGATACGAATATACCACCTGGACCAGCGGATTTATGTATGTTGACATCTTTAAGTACTTTTGCTACTACATGAGTGCGAAAGTGGATTCGTCACATTGAAAATTCGACGCTTTGCAAACGGAGACAAAGCCCAATCTGTACTTCTTCTCGAGATTGATCCGAATGCATCTGTCTATGGCACATATTTCGGCCTGAGAGATGTTGCTGTATTTGTCCATGAATTCGTAGTGTTAGCTCTTGAGTCAAATACTCTTGCACTAGTTTCTTCTCTAAAGGTCGATCCGTCTATATACTCGTAGGCTATGGGCTTGTCGCTTCAAACTCTTCTGCCCTTGAGTTTAGCTAAGAATGCATTCTCAGAGTTGGATTTCCTAATGCTGTCGTATCTGGAGATAAATATAAGCCGAAGTTTACCATGTTCAACATGTGTGTATTGCCTTAGTCTTTGCACTTTTTTGAGAGTCCCTCTTGTTTAATCCAGAGAGATTTGCATTTGACTGGTTTCATTTGCCGATGCTACCTCTCCGTATGTGATCATTGGTCTCGCAATTGCAATGTCCTCTAACATTTGGTCCCTGTTCCATGGGTTTGCAAGGCATGGTGGGGTATCATATCGTATTGGACTTGTTACTTTTTGCGGCCGATTCTTGCATGTAGAGATTTAGGGAGAAGAGACCCAGTATAGTTTGTAGTCCGGCCGTTAATGTCGTTCTCATAGCATGATTTGTGCCAATATATATGATCATCTGTGCTTTTGCCATTAACTTAAGAGTACGATACTAAGCTACCAAAGGATGGGTCCGACAATAGCCACGTACATCCCCAGTATAGTCTTGTGGTTAGGACCCCGTCTTCTCCAAATACACGACTTCAAGTGTGAAAAGCGATCATTGCTTTCTTTGCAAGTTCTTGAATATTGGGTTTCCAGCTCAGTTTACTATATAGTACGATACCTAGGTATTTAGCACTGTTTGATAGTTGGAAGGTTGGTCAAATTATAGAATTTTCCTTTTATGTATGAAGACGAAGCTCTCTTCTCGGCTGATTGATTTCCCGCCCACAGAGTTCGCCCCATTCAACCAGGTTTCCAAGGGCAATATTTAAAATTCTATTGATTGAAGAACCACATCATCCGCGTGCGCAGTGGCTTTTATGCCGTCCGGTGTTAGGTTCAGAAAAGGTAATACCATTGTTCCTTGTGGGATGCTTCTGGAGGTAGTGACCCTCAATACGGTGTTGCCTAATGTTGCACTGATGTTCTTGTTGCGGACCATATAGGTTATCAGGTTCATTAATGACGGATTAACTCCGACATTGTCTAAGTTTCTACGTATAGCGGGAACGTTAACATTATTGAAGACTCCTTCATTGTCAGTCAGCCAAAACTGAGAGTAACTTTTCATTTTGTTACCCCTAGGATTCAGAGCCGGTGTGTCTCCCGTATACAATCATATGTTCACCGCCGTTGATCCACTTCTGTTCAAGAAATCCGAACTTAGTCTGTGGATAACTTACTGCCTTGGGATTCATATATTACGAAGCATGTAGCTCAATTAGGTGTGCCATTTTGGTGTCCAGATGTCACCATTTACTCCATCTGGGGTACTTCTCCATTTAACCATTTGTGCCTCCAAAAATCTTTTACAAGGATTATGAGCAAATTTCCAACTAAGCTTGTATTCTCATACTCTTATATGCCTGGATTGCGTGAAACTACTCTTTAATCGTGATCAACAGGGTAAAAGTTATTAATCACCTTAAATTGGCATATAGTCAACTTAAGTATGAACTTCTTCTAGAGAAAGACCGATCTATTCACCTTAAAATCCACTCAGTCTATCCACGCTTCCAAGCCCACTGTACGATGTACGAGTACACCAATCTTTATGAATATTGTCGTCAATTGTACATATTACCACATCTATGGATCTGTGAAGCTCCTTTGGCACATTTAAGGACACATTTTTCCAATTCAACGAATCGTTTAATATTCGTCAATCCAATGAAATGTGTACACCACCAGCAGCTCTGTGTTCGCGATGTGAAACCCCTTACAGGATAAATCAATCCTGTTTCCTCTTTTCCATTTTTTTGCTCTTCTTTTTTTGCCATTTTATTATTTGCATAATGCAAAAGATCAAATGAATTTCTTATGCGCGATATGAATCCACCAGAGACATTCAATTTTGAAACTCAAAACCCATCTTTGATGGTTCATTCCTTCGTATGTACATACTACTTACTCATAGCTGCGGATGTACTCGTACTCGTACCTCTCGCAGAAATGTCAAATTGAGATGCAGCCAGAGGCCAATTTGAAGATGATTTTGCGGATGCTGCCAAGTAAAACGAAATACGAAGAAGAGGGAGTGGAGAGCAAAAAAAAAAAAAGAAAATCTCCAAAATTCTCCATCTCCATAATCCCAAATGGAAAGTCAACAATTTCCCACCTCCTGCACATCATCAACCGTCATCCATTGCAACAATCTCATACGCATGCAACCAGTTTTCGGTTTTCAGTTTTGTTGGTGCTGAAGGCTGCCACACTCATGGCCATCTGCACGCAGCCCGACATGAAATTTATGTATCTCTATCCACCAGGGATGGCATAACATATGCTTAATAGAATTGAAGTGACACATAGCGGTAATGGTGTGAGTGCGGCATAAATTTTCAATGAAAATTGGGTGCGTTCCATGATTTATGCAATTCTCATCCTCTCATCCGGCGGAAATACTTTTACAAATAATCGCAAGGCACATCCTTGTTGAAGTTGCATTTGGAGTTGGAGAAATTGAGGAATGCGTTGTTTGCTTCGTCTTTTTTTCTCCGCATCATCCAGGCAGAATTTCAACCGCACAGATGGCATTGGCATTCGCACATACAGCGTCCAAACAAAACCTTCTTGCCAAGACAGGCTCGATAGAAAGACGAAATGGAATCAACGTAAAGCTGGAAAAAAAAGGAGAAGACGACAAAAAAAAAAAAAATGCCCACCGCTCTTCCTTCTGCATACACAATATAAGCTCTCAAGGATTTATTGGCTAAATAGACAGATTTGACTATGTGTTATCCCTGGGAAAGTTCACAATTGGAAGAGAGTCGGCTTCGGTGCTGGCAGTCGGTGTCCTTTGGTCTTGGTCCTTTGGTTGGTCTTAGCGTATGCATTCAGTGCCACCGCGCCACGTTGCTAGACCTATTGATGAATTTTGAAGCTGGGTATTTGTCTCCATTCTTTTTTCGTGCTGCCTGTTCTTGGTGTCCTTGTTGGTAAAGAAAATGTCTTCTTTAGCATAATGCCACTTTCGTTTCTTTCGGTTCACTGGATGTCCTTGTCCTTTTTTTTTTTTTCTTTTGCTAACCCAACAATCCCACCATATCTACACATCTTGCACATTTGAAAAGAGTCTACGGAGACTAGGGAGTCTGGTTGACTAGTGGCTGTTACATTGAATAGAAACAATATTGAAGGGTAAAGAAAGGATATGTACACTTGCCGTTTTGTGTGTATTTGGCATGCCATGTCGTTGCTACTCGTATCTTCTTATTCGGCCGGATACGGATTTTACGATTTGCAATTCATTTTATGTCCGATTGCATAAATACAGTTGTTTTAGTGAAGATTTATTCCTCTTGGAATGCGGGTTACATACACTCTTCTTCTTCTTTTTGTGAAGAGAGAATTTACTTAAGCCTTCGGCTGGAGAAAGATAGGACTGTGATGCTTCCAGACTTTCGAAATTTGCGATTGGAAACGAAGAGAATTTAAAATCAGGTCAGTTGTTGGACATTGATATTTGTTTATTTGAGATATCTGAGGTTAATGGATGGTTGGTTCTACAATGATTTACTCTGTTTCATATTGTACCACTGAGAAGTACAGGCTCTGAGAGCCTCTAATATTTGATTTAATCTACTCTTCAGTACTGCTTGACGTAAAACAAATTTAAGTTAGCAATATCGAAGCTAGAGGTCTATAAGACTGTTGCGCTGTTTACAGCAGTTGGGAACATGCACCAGATTATCAGAAAGCATGGAATCTCAGTATCGTTTGTCTGATTCACAAGAAAAGACACCCTTTTGACACCGTATACTATAGAGCAACTAGCAACCTCATTGTACAGCCCTTAAAATTCGTTGTCGAAACGTCCACTCCGTACAAACGAGACGGAAAATTACGCACAAAATTTCCTCTGGAAGCGCCGCTTTCATCAGTGTTGTGTCCAGACTTCTGCGCCGGAAAGAAGAACTGCGATGATCTTTTTGGCTAAGCAGCGCTTAGCAAAAGCGATTTTTCACATGATTTCCGCGCTGGTGTCATTGTCGGAGTTGGTAGCCGAGGTAGATAAAGTCCCTTACTTTTGTGATGTTTTGTTGTAGACGTCGATGTTTTGTGCCCCTGTTTGTTGACGACATACTTATGCGAAACCCATCTTTGCCGCTTCTGCTTCAATAGTCGAAAACACTCCATTGACGGCTGGCTGTGTTCTTCCCATTTTGTCAATGTCATCTGCATATACGAGTAACTGAACAGACTTCTGAAAGATTGTATGTCTAGAGTTTACTTGTGGGTTTCGCACAATTCTTTCAAGAGCCTTGTTTAAGCCCTTTTCTAACGTTGAACGTTGCCATTATCGATCTCCACGGAGAAGCTGGCATTCTCCATCGTCATTCTGCATATTTGGGGGTCTTGACAGCCATGCCAAAATTAGATACGGCTCTGTATAGTCCGTCTCTATAGACGCCTTCATATGCAGTCTTGAAATTAATGAGGAGGTAGTGTGTATCGATTTGGAACTCTTGTTTTTCCTCCAAGACCTGTTGTAATATGAACATCTCATCTAAGGTTGGCTTTTCTGGCCTAAAACCACAGTGATGACGGTCGACCAGGCTGTTGATGAAGAGTTTGAGGCATAAGTTTGAGACTTATTTCACTCTACTTCGGGTGGACGGAAATGTTGTCTGTCATCGCTTAGGTTATATGGTTCATTCTGAATGATGGTGGGAAGTTGTCCGTCTTCACTGCTTATTAGTCCGCAGAAATAACATTTCCAGATTCTCAGCACCGACTGTGGTTCTACTATGTGATTTGCTTCTCTATCCTTGCCGATTTCCATATGACTTTACAGCTTTGATATGTTCGTTATATCCTTTGGTATGATTCCAAAACTCCTACTCCTTCTCGAAAGGTTAAGTAAAACTCGATCGGAAACAGTCGTGGCAGTCTCTTGTGATTATAAACGTTCGACGTTGAAATTTCTGGCAATGGTTTCCTGATATCTACATCCCTATCTTCGCTACACACAAGATAATTGTCCGAGTCCTTATTAGATGTTCGGAACATTGGGACATCGAAAACACTTTCGCAGATCGCATTATGATCAATTTAGATGACGACAACGGTTTGTTTATCAGGAGTCAACCAGGTCCATTTATGAATGTTAAGGTGTGGAACCTGTATGATGGTTATAGTTACATAACGTCACGCAGTAAAATCAGTAAGCTTGTATCAATTTCTAGTGATGATGTCGTGGAAGCTGTGGTTTCCCATCGTCATATTTAGGGCTTCACTTGTAAGTTTTGTCGTAGAAGAAGTCCTTGATAAGGTGTTCCTTTTCCTCTGTCGGGGCATGGGCGTTAATGAGGCTTATGTTGGAGAATCTGACGCGATCGCTTACATGCCTGAAGCCTAAGACTTACTCTTCCTCTTATGGCGAATCCACATCCGAATAAACACTGCGACTGATGCCTTTATGGCGCCGGTTGTCTGTAATATACCCCAAAGTTGATATCTCAGTTTTTCATCTACTTTTTGCCTGGTCCATCCCAGCGCACTTCTTGGATGGCAGTTATGTCTGCTTTATGAGGCTGTTATTTGGTTCGTCAGATTTTTTTGCAATGAAACTTTTTATTGCTCGTTGGGCAGTGGTTCCGAACTCTAATGAAACGAAAAAGCGACAGGAAGTGATTCTGAACTTCGATAAAACTGTAAGCGAAGTTACTTGTAAGTGGTTTCGAACTCTGGTGAAACGAATTCTTAGTACCTTTTAGGGGGTTATCGCCTGTGGTGAGACAGCCAGGGCAGAATGAGACATGGAAGAGGAACGAAAAGGTGACAGACTCGGAGAATAGAAAAAAAAAAACAATAGGGGCACTAACTCAGACGGAATGAGCCATGACCGGTAAAGAGGGCATCGTGGGTGAGCGCGACGAGTTACATACATAGCAACAACATCAATCGGCATAGAGCAGCCCAGCAACGAAATTGTTCCAGCGACTACGGTTGACCAATTCTTTTAATAGCATTGTACTTGTAATTTAACTTATCTATGAGTATTTATCGAGCTTCGTGAAGTTTCACTTCTATCGCCTAGCATTGCACGGTGACCATTTTTTTTTATCTCTTCCAGAGTTGTGAGTCCTTTGACGACATAGGCCAGTATGATACTACGGATTGAGCACGCACTAGCCATTTTAGCATGCATGAGTAAGGATTTACATATGCTGTTACGGGATACGTCGACAGGGAGGTGGCCCTAGATCTAACCCAGTTAAGGGAAGAATGAATTGACTGCAAGACAAGGTTGCTGTGATAAATATAAGCAAAAGGTTCAACATTGCTCTACTTCACAGCACAGCATATGTAAAAAACTTGGTCCCATGAAAGTCATGTGATAAATGAACTATCACACTTCTCAAGTATTCTGATGAGCCTTCATATTTGAACCCCCTCCTAACCTCAATCATCATCAAATGAGCGTACTATCAACGAATCCAAACTAAACTAGAATCTTGTTACACAATTCCTGACACGACATCGACGACGTAATTCATTGGTCGTCCTGTACTCGTATTCGTAGAATTGTTTGTCTGCCGCAAAATCGTCTGATCTTCTAACAGACAATTTCACGTGATCCATCGATCGTCTCAGATATGTATATGACTCAGGCCAGTCACTCCGGCCAGTTCACATAAAATCGTGTTAAAAAGCTCCAAGTCCGGTTGTGTGCTGGGAATCTGTAATCACACATCACAGACGGACAGCGATGCCCATTTATTTCTTTCGTTTTTTATGTTTTCAATACTTTTTCTTATTTTCAACAGAACTCCGATTCTATTCATCCTCCATTCGCGTCATGCTACGCGTAGTCTCAATTTGTGTCAACATTACTACTATTCGTGCTGCCTCCGCAGTTACTGACGACAATGATGACGATGATGATGGTGATGAGTATTTGGCGCTGAGAAGTCTGTCGTAATGCGCCGTCACACTCATAGTCAAAGCCGAAGTCGAAAAGGCATTTTAATTGAAAATATGTCTTAAGCTGATGTTACACCTGGCCTGGCAGACTGCATGTGTGAATGAAAAGATGGAGATTGATGGAGGAGGCCTATCACCTCCTCACATCTTAGTCGGATGAATGACATTTTTATTAAAAGACAAATAGCTTTGATTCTAGGAACGTGAGAGTGACTTAATGTCTACGTTGCTGAGTTGCAAATACTCGTACGTAACTAAACGACACTTTGCATTCCATTCAAAGGAGTTGCCACCTTATGTACGGGTACCTAATGGGTATGACTGTGATGTGTTTTTTTTTTTTTTTTTTTCCGCCCGAGGGTGATTGATGAGTTTATCCACTCAAGAAGTCATTTAGGAGTGCGAAGCCCCAGTAGGGATTTATTAGTGAAAACGACTTGAATTGATGAATTTTGCAATTGTCAATTTATTTCAGAAACAAAAGCATAGAAGGAAGCTATAGCACTTAGACCTAACCCTTCATCGCCAACTTCGGCAACATAGAGAATATACTCGTTTTGATGGTTCCCACATCCTTCACCAATGCCTCGCCCTTCCAAAAGTCATTTATGACCATTTTGTTGACAGCTGATCCATCGGAGGTAGTAGCAAACATTTGCATGTTTAAGTTGAAGTCCACTTCTGGAAGAGTTGACGTGATGGGATCTTCTGGGAACCACACTCGGTGGAGTTTATATTCACCCTACAACAGAAAGGAGTAAGGTCAAATTGATTTTCTTTTTTAGTGTTGAAGTACCTTTAGAACTGGACATGAATCTGGAAGATTGCCATATTCTTTGAGATATTGATATGCAAGCGTTCCCAGTGGGGTGGCACTCTTCCAAGCTAGCAAATTGCAGAAATTGAAGGTGGAATTGAAGTTCAAGTAGTGAGAAGTTTCTTTTTTTCCAATAATTTGACCCTCAGAGTGTATTTCGATGTTTTTGATATCCTGTAGAACTTTTATAGTTATATTGACGTACGGAACTTCCTTATCCATTGCAAAGCTGTAGTTCAACACGACATTGTCACTCCAAAGTGTGTAGTCCGTCGGCATATAGCGCAGGACTTTCTACAGAAAACGAGTACAAATTTCAGAGATTCTTGGCAACGACTAGGGCTACTTACTTCAGCTGATCCGAAGACCACAAGGAATCCGAAGAAAATCGTTGCTGTTGCTAGCTTTGAAGCCATTTCTTCAAAAATCGATTGAACTATGAGTTTCGTGGTTCGATGTGGAAGTTTAAATATGATGTTGTACGCATGATTGTTCCATCAAAATCGATAGGGATCTCCACGTAGTTTCGGTTCAGTGAAGATCATTACATGCTCCAGTGATTCTACTATCGAAGATCACTTACACTAATGGCCAGTGTAATCCGAAAGTTATTTGGTAAAGGCATTTTCAAATGAGTTTTAGTCAAAAATATGAAAACGATGAGGTCGGTTCTGCTGGTTGTTCTGCTGGGATTGTTCTCCTCTATTGCCATTGTCCAGGGATGGGTAAGAAAACCGCATTGGCCCTTTGAATTTTCACAAACATAAACTCTCTTCATTTCAGCGGTCATTTAAGGTGATCTTCACCAGCTTCCCCTATGAAATGAATAAAGACTACGTAGAGGGAAAGCTGGAAATCTCAAACGAAACCGATGAGACGACAATCAACTACCACATGAATGTTATCGAGCAGATGGATCAACTTAGCCTGTCTTATGAGATATCTTTGGAAGGTTCTGAAGGGAATTTCACAACAATGGGCAAACGAAAGGTGGAGTTTTGTAAATTTTTAAAAATCAGAGCAATTGAGCCGTTTTTGAAATTAGTCTATGACGACTTGACGAAGCATGGAACCTTTATTAAGTCATGTCCGGTAAAGAAAGGAATCTACTACATACATGACTATAGGCTTGATGAGGAAATGCTGCCAAGCTATGTGCCCGAAACAAATGTAGTCGTAGAGATCTTATTGACTATTCCAGACAAGTTACCACCAATCTTCAAAGGAACACTGCACGCAAAGATTGACAAGTCTAAGGGGTTCAATAATTTAAAGATTTTTAGTTTGGGTTAAGTTTGAGTGAATAAAAGTTGAAATGAGTTTTACAATACCCAAAATACGGCTTTGGATTCCCTTTTTTTTCTGTCGGAACAGAGTATTCAGATAGTCAAGTACATTCCTTGTATGTTCTTCTACTGAACCAGCACCCACGACGCAAGCATCGAGCAGTCACAGAGGTAGTGGTCCACGGTATCGTCATCAATTTCACAACAAACGTTGCAGGATGTTGTGTCACTTTTTCCCTGCACACTTAGGTTCAAGAATAGAGCCTCGTCATGACGCCAGTCTTTCCTACTGATTGACAGCAGGACAGTCGTAGACCTGGAAGCATTCGTTTGACTTAGAGAGTATCATCTGCAATTATGAACACATGATACCCAACTGTCATTAGTAGCCGCAGTCCGAATTAACGTAGATTCAGGTCCTGAACAACTTTCCTCTCAGCCATGCCCAGCAAGTTCATTGGCGATTCACTTTCCCGTAATTCTATTTTTCCTTGGACTCAATGAGTTCTGCTTTCCGACCGCGTTCAAAAAAGTCTTGCGTTCTTGAACTAGTTTGGAAGGCATCTTAGCTGTGGTTATATATGCAGATGGTGCGCCCCTACTCCACCGATCCGCCATAATAAAGTTCGTAGTCATCAGAATTGGAAGACAGATATTATTTACCAAACGCAATCACAATATGATTCACGTTCCAACCCGGAATTCAACATCATGGGGCTAAAATTCCATCTCCGAAGCATATTATCCACTATTGCTTTATTTACAGAAGCTCCGAGCTGGACTGGCAGTTTGACTTTTAACGATTTCTGACTCTATATCAAAAATTGTATCAATCGTATCCTCATATCGCTATTGTGGCGATTTCGATATACACAGACAGACAACACTCGAGAGACGGTGTGTTGAGATCTTCGTTGCCCAACTTGCCCAGTTTGTTTTTAACTTCCCATCCTGATAAGTACACTGTTGATATGCTTTCCCCTCTAGGCTCGTCGGAGAATTGTGTCATATCAGCTAATTTCGCGTATATGCACCACATAATTAGGGAATCCTAAAAGAACCGTATGGCAATACGAGAAAGACAGTTGAAGCGGACTCTTCACCTTCTTTAGGAAATTTAACTGGTCCTCGATGTTTCCTCGATTACGATGTGGATGCTGCTGATATGGTCACTGGCACTATCCTCTTTGGAATCAGATCTTTGCCCTTCATGGGGTTAAGAGGATCAAACCAAAAGATATGGCTTGGTACTACCCGAGCTGTAAGGAGGCTATTAAGGTCTGAGAAAATTTTTTTCGGTCCAAAAAGACCAACCCGACAGAGGAAAACCGGAATAAGTTCAAACGAGCTAGGAATGTGTTTCTGAAAGACGACCAAAAACTGAGAAAAAAAAATACTATAACGTCCCAAAGGTAGTAACAATTTTTGGTCAAAAACATTAGAAATTCTACTTCAGCTCAACACTGACAGACTGTGCTTTGTCTCCGCCTACATTAGAGTGAGTCGAATCTAATCTCAGTAGCAAGAGTACTTAAAGATCTAAACATACGAGTACAAGTCCGCGGGTCCAGATGGTACATTTCCTCTTCTTCTGAAGAGATGTACTACTTCCACGCTGGCAAAACTTTTCCATCAATCAAACTCTTTAGGATTCTTTCCGAGCAGATGGAAAACATCATTTTTCCAGCCTGTCAATAAAAAATGCGAATCCTCCTCTCTCTCCTCCTACACACCCATATCACTTATGTCCCTTCTTTCCAAAATCATGGCAACGCTGATCAGTCAGCTCATGAAATATCCCGAAACACGAAAACATCGCAATGACAGGTCTACTGGTGATTTGATGGCATGTCTTATCGACAAATAGAAACAAAACATACATCAATATGACGAAAGCAAGATAGTTGCACTTGACATTTCTAAGGTATTCGACTGAGTTTGGCATCAGGCTCTTTTGTTGAAAATGGGTTGGGAACATTCAATTCAAGTTGTCTTGGATGGTTTCCATCCTGATATACACAAAATAAATGCTGGTGTGCCCCTGGGTTCCGTACTGCCTCCTACACTCTTTTTAGTTTTTACACATGACCTCTTAACTGCCACTTCTAATCCACTATATCCCTTTGCTAACGACAGTACTCTCTGCTTTTCATATTCGTTCCCGGACACACGTCTCTGCTCTTCGGTTATGGAACAAGAACGGCAGCGTATGCTCATTAAATGCCCTTATTGACACCATAACCAATTGGAGAATTATCAACAGAGTGGAATTTATTCCTTCCAGAACACAATGATTTCTGCTGTCGTTAAAGCGAAGACAGCCATTCAAAGCCTTAAAACTATTATCAATGAATGGCACTTGCATCGTCGAAACCGAAAAACTTTCCAGTCTCGGCATGTGTGTCAACGACAACCTACGTGCGAAATATTGCGAAATGTCTAGATTTCCTCAAGCGATGTTAGAAATATTTCGTCCTCTCTGATCTGGCCTCACCCTAATTATAAGGCATTCATCCGCCCGAAATTGGAATACAATGGCCACATCTGCAGGTGTAATCTCTGCAAGATTCAAAACCGTGCGATAAAACTTATAGGCGTACTAATGTCAGTCAGTCAATCGACACCCTCGAACACTGACGTAATGTCTCCTGCCACACTTTGTTTTATCGCTATTTCCACGACCTCCATTGAAATCGCCAGTAGCATTCCGCCCATTCAAACTTTCAACCGTAACACCCGTCTTGTTATGAATGCTCATCAGTATACCCTCAAGCCCACTTTCGGACGTACTGTGAAATATCTTGATTCGTTTCTAAGCCGAACAAGTCGCTTGCGAAATGCCCTGCCGAGCTCTCTATTTCCTAGCCATTACAACCTTCAAACATTTAAAACCAACGTTCATCGGTACCTCTCTTTCTATCCTCCCTAATTATCCTTCGCCCTCGCTTTGTGCAAACAAAAAAAAACGACAGACAGTACTATGGTACAATGGACTAGTTCTTTGTCTGAGTTCTCTATTCGAACAGAAAAAAAGTCAGATATCGGCCATCCTTAGCTTATGTGGGAATGCCTAACTTCACAAATTAGACAAAAATAACAGAGTAACAGCTGCTGGATACCTGTCCACGTAAGTAAAGAGTCGGCCATCTAACGTTTTTTTTTTCAACTAGTACTTATTTCGTGAATGGTAACACTTAGCTCATGTCTGATTTGACAGGTAATTAGTTTTATTCTTCCGGTTAATAATGGAAAATAATTTCATTCAAATGGCTGCCTCGGCTGGCCATGCAGTAGCCTACACGATCGGTCCAATTTTTAAGCACATTATCGATTGTGTGCAGCTGTATTTCACCAATGGCTTCACGAATATTGTCCTTTAAAGCGTCAATTGTCTCTGGCTTGTCGGCGTAACACTTATCTTTTACGGCACCCCACAAATAATAGTACAATGGTGTCAAATCACAGCTCCGAGGTGGCCAAAAGACATCAGCTCTGCGGCTGATAATGCGATCTTCAAAAACAGGGCGCAAACCATCGAGTGTAGCTTCGGCTGTGTGGCACGTAGCGCCATCCTGTTGAAACCAAATGTTGCCAATATCCTCCTCTTCAATTTTTGTGAACAAAAATTCGTTCAACATGGCCCGATAACGATCGCCATTGACTGTAACGGCCACTCCTTGCTCATTTTCGAAGAAAAATGGCCCAATTATGCCTCTGGACCAAAATCCGCACCAAACAGTGACTCGTTTTGGGTGTATCGGCTTTTCAATGTATGCGTGCGAGTTTTCTGTGCCCCAAATGCGACAATTTTGCTTGTTTACATACCCGCCAAGATCAAAATGAGCTTCATCTGAAAAGATGATTTTTTTGGCAAAATCGTTGACGTAAATTTCTACTTGCGCGTGCCAGGTAAGGCGAGGTTTTGGTCTTAAGATTTCATCCCTCCGGATTGGAATCAAAAACTTTTAGGACTGGAAGTTCATTCACTCTATATGTTACGTGATAGCACATCTCCTTAACTAAATCCTTTTTTGACATCAATTGTTTCCGACCTTTTGGAAGCAGCGAGCGTTCTCCATCATCATTTTGTATACCAGAAATGCGGACTTCTAAAACCGCAATGATAGGGGCTAATCAGACCGATAAATGGCGTCGGGCCTTCATAGAAAACGACAAGTAAGATCTCATATGCGATGTTAAGGAGACTGATGCCTCTATAATTGGCGCAGTTAAGAGAGTCTCCTTTCTTGCGGCTTTGTTTGTTATGAGAGAACCGCAGGATACAATTGCTACCATTTTGTCGTAAAACACAATCATACACGATATTAGATAAAGCATCTCCTTCAATTAGGTCTGCAGGTTGTTTTATTTTATTTTTCATTTTGTCCTTATGAAGGGGTTTTTCTGAATAGATTTTCCAAATAAGTGCTCTCAGTATTCCCTAAGACATAGCCCTATGTCTTGGCTTTCTTTTACTGAGACAAATGTCAGAAATGGTTTTAACTTCAAGACAATCTTTTTGGCTTGTCACCAAATTGCTGTACAAGGTTAATACTCCAAAGGATAAGTGCATGCCACTTGTTTTCGACCATTTGCAACTCTTCTTAGCTTAGGAGACATTCTTTTGTGCTACCGGTTTTCAAATTTCACTTGGAAATTCATTGAAAGTCATGTTTTTCCTCAAAAATACCCTCGTCCTTAAAATCGGAGCAATGAAGCAATAGAAAGTGAGTGAAGATAGAAGAAAAAAATTACTCCTCGTCTATCCCTAATTAAAGAGGATACTCGTGCTTCTACTGCAGAAATGCTATGCGGGTGTTCACACAAGTGTCTCAGGCATTTCCATCCACCCCTCCCACTGTCCATCAACCTTTCGTTTATCTTCCTACTTCCTGCATTGAAAAGTGCTTTTCAGGGTACAAAAAAAAAATGACAAGAGATCAAAGGCCAAGATGTTGAACATTACAGTGGCGGCCGGTGCTGGTCTGCATAAAGGCGGACGGTGTAAAAAGTAAAAACCTCTCCGGAGCTTAAGGTTAAAGCACACCGGACGAAGTACAAGAGGGAAGGACAAGCAATCTTTTCAACTACCAGCATCGACAACAACATGTCCATTGCTTTTCTATCTCTCTCTCAACCAAAGGACACTGCAGCAGAGTTTGAAAGAACGAAGAAGTATTCATTAAAATGGCATCGAAGTCTAATTGCCACTCACATATTTCTAAAGAGGAAGACCAAAGCGACAAGGAGACTATTCGAAGAGGCAGGACAATCTACATAAAAACTAATAGCAAGTGGTGAGTAATTTAAGTGTAAGAATATGACTGCGATTGGAGTGAGTAAGTCTTGGTTGGTTAACAAGATATTGCATTCAAACAGACCGAAGTTGTGGCAACTCGTATGTATTCGCAAATGTGAATTTACTGAAACTGTACCAGGAGGTGGGAAATATCATTGATAAAGCCTTCTTGTAGTCACTCAGATCCAAAGACTTTTTTTTTAAGAAAAGAAAATCGATCGGTTGCATTTACTGCAAAGGACATCTAAGCGGTCAATAGACTTGAATTCTGTACAGCTTCAGCCAAAATTCTAAAGGCAGCACAAAAAGAGAGAAGATTTTCTCCCAGCCAGTTCTTATATTCATGCTATCTTGATTCGCCTAAAAATTTTGTTTTGACGTCTTTGAAATACCGCTTGTATACGAACTACGATTGCGTTCTGAAACATTAAGATCTTCCTCGACTTTCGATATGAAGGTCTTCAGAACGCTAGAGAGAGCTCTTGCAGTGTAAATAGGCAAGATAATTGGATACTGGCAGATACATGTCGTCAACAGCTTCACGTTGATAATACCCACCAAAATACTAACAACTCGCAAAGTATGCCAGCAATTCGAGGACAATCTCATCCTAGAGACAGAAGCAATCGACAGATCTCAGTATCCTACTGACAGTTAGAATCAAAGAAATCACAGCAAACGGATGAAGAGCGATTGGAGAGTGCATTTTAGTTGTTCAAATGGCAGTGTGTCAACAGAAAGGAAATTCAGGGTAGCATAGCGGCAAATGCAAACTATCGACAAGGATCTAGGATCTATCAAACTCGTGCAGGAGTACGAATATCTGTGTTATTTCCAAATGCTTAATGAGCAAATGAAGATCAGCTTACCAAATAGAGGAAGAAGCAACAAATTGCCTAATACACACCGCTCACCTCATGTTATAAAGAATGCAACCGCGATTAACACTGAACCGGCTTTCTTTTCTTCGGCTTAACTGGTAAAAATATGTCGGTGTGCCCACAGGAAATTAGTTCGGGTGTATATACATTTTCGACTGCGTCCGGGCACCTATTCCTAAGAAAGAAAAGAAACTCACCGCCGATTTAGAGGCTGCCAGGATCTTTCAGCTTCGATGACCAGAGAAAGAAATGGTTGAACGGTCTCCAGAAGAGACACTGGAGAGCATACTACAAATGCATGGCTCAAAGGACAGATCGACAGTAGCGACACTCAGTTAAACCGATCAAGCCCACGTAACCGAAACAGGATTCTCCCTGTAGATTGCATTCAACACGCGCGATGACAGATGACAAGCAATGACTGCAGTTACAGTGGACGGAAACCCGATGAAGCAGTCAAACCCATTGACAAAAACAAAACCAGCGGTGACTCTTGCACACGATGTCCGAATGAAACCGTCGCGACAACCAGCAAAGATCATAGAAGTCGATTGACACTGTTAAACCTACCCTATCAGTAGATGGTGACTGTCCCCGCGAACAAGGTCTCTCTGGTGGAAATCAGTGGTGTTTAGGTGGACGGAATTTGGGAAGACTACACACAAAAATATACCGAAACGCCAAAGGAGACAAGACAAACTTAAATTTAAGAGTGCGGGTATGTCCTTTCTGATGCTTCGACCTTGAAAGGCTGGCAATGACAATAGTCTGAATTGAGTTGACCAACTGTAGGAGCTGTCAAAAGCAGAGAATGATTGAAACGAAACTCGTAGAGCAAAGTGCTCCACGCAGCAAGCTATTGAATATCTAAGCAAATTTGTGCTAAGAATTCTGTCCTCTGGAAAACAAGACTTTTGCGGTTTTTAGTCCACCAAACCGATGCATGATACCACCTGGATTCCGGGACAACTCAAGAAAAGTGGAAAATTAAATCTCATAAACGCCCACGACTCGATAGAGGAGAAGGACAATCTTATCAAAGAAAACTTCCACCCTAAATATAGCATGAAAATCGCCAAGGGCGGCCGGAAGAATTTCCCTCAATCTCTCGAGGATTCCGATGCCACCAGCCAAAGAACATACAGAGCGGTTCTATAGACAAGAACGGGAGCAGCTCGAAAGCTCTATGAGCAGAGAAGGAAAAGAGAACATAGGCCCCCGTCAGAAAGAAGAAACAAGAGGATGCGAAGCGCTCGACAGAGGTCTTATTCAGGTTCTGTTCTATCAGAAAAATGAATTTCGGAAGATTTACCAAAAATAAAACGAACAGGCCATGGTTTTTACAGAACAGAAATCCGCAAGGATTGAAATGGAAACCTCATAGTAGGACCAAAGCTGGTGCTGAGAATCTGGAAATATCATTTCTGCAAACTGTTAAAGGGTGATCATCCCGGATGAATATCCCACCTTCAGGTAGAATGAACTATTGTAGGATAGACAACAATTTCGTCCTGCCGACAGAGATGATGTCAGGACAGCAATTTCTAAGTCAAAGTCTAACAAAGCTGCTGGCTTAACTGTCGAGTAGTTTAGAGCAGCAGGATATGATTGGATATGGAGCAAACATCAACTCATGATGACGAATGAGACCAAAACGGCACAATAAGCAGCTACAACTTTGAGGCATTAATCGACTTTATCTACTCCGAGTCCGACTCTAACACCGACACCAGCGCGGAAATCAAGCGAAGAACCACTCTGCCTAATCACTCCTTCTTTGGCAGTTAGTAGTAACAACCTATCTCGAGCAACCAAAATGGTGATCATCCTATTTCAGATTAACAGCGTAGGAGTTTGGACATTGACCAAAATGGATCAGAATGCTTTCGCGACCTTAGAGAGAATAATTTTTCAGGTAATTGTCGGTCTAATTGGCATGAATGGAGAATGAAGGGCAGACTGTACAGCGATGCCGGAATAATCAGAAAAGCTTGTAAGACCCGGTTTAGATAGCTATGTCATCCCGAACGCACGGATACGAGCACCCCAGCCCGGAAAGTTTTCGACTCCAACCTAGAGAGACAACGCAGTAGAGAACTACCTCATTTTAGGTGTCGAAAAGGACCTCAGCCAACTTCGTGGCAAAAGATCACGCTAGTTGGATAGGCATGTTTGCTGAGGCCGTGGTCCATACTGGACTAAGCGCCCTGGAGATCCATGAAAAGCAATCCGTCAAAGACATGTCTCAGCTGTGTGAATAGTAAGTTGACATGAATAGCTCTGACAACAATATCTTACCTAACTCTCGCTGAATGTGTCTGTGTACTTACCCTTAGAATCGTGGAAGTCCAGCAGATAATCCTGCCAAGGCAGGAAGGAAGATATTCAGATTTTTCCATGCAGATTGCTCCATACAACACCCTACCGACTGAATAGATAAAGCGAATAATTCCACCAGATTTATTCCCAAATTAACTACAACAGAATGCCTTCCGTACGTATACGTTCCACCAAGTTTGCCGGATGTCTATTCCTCACTTTTCACTACTTGACATCGTTCGTTAATTACATTTCCCTGCTATCTTGTCCTTATTTGTGCATTTCTAGTTGTCATTCCTCAAATAAAGTACACATGCCACCCTCATAACTTTATCCATTTCAAATCTCCAAAGATCACAGATGACAAATCATAAAAGTCCTTTCTCCGAACATTGACAATCATTACCCATTCCCAGTGGCGTAACTCAAATTCGCAAAAATACCAATTCCATCATCACCGCCACACATTTTCGCACTTTAAATGTCCAGTAAGCGAAACCAATTCCATTCGTTGAAAGTCCTCAAAGCAAAAGACTACCCCATCCCCATCAACCAGCCACCACACCACCATCGATGAGGGTGACCCTATTCGTAAAAGGGTTGAACCATTTCAAAATTGATACTCGTTTTCGTTAGTCATGTCACTTATGCAGAGTTTGCTAATTACCAATGCGAAGCTAAAACGTGAAAGTATCCTCCATCCAGGAAAAGAGGACTTCAGGACAAGGAGACTCCAGCATCAGAATATGAAAACAGGGGACACGACACCAACCAAGATATTATCGAAGTGTTCAAGTGGAGAAAATGCAAATCACGTTGATTGATTTTCCATTTCCCAACACCCTCACGCCAAGTCAAGTGTCTGTCACTCTTTGCGATAGAAAATTAATTTAAAGTAGAAAAAAGGACACCCCCTCATGTACAAAAAAAAATACACAAACACACACACTCACACACACATAAATAAACTAAGTGTAACAATTAAAAGAGCTCAAGTGTAACATAAATAAAAAGGACACACAATCAAAGTTCGAAGGAAGAAGCTCCAAAGCACGTGGTAGAACAATGAAAATTAAGTACAACAACATACGTAAAAATGCCCACAGGACCCTTGAATCAACCCTGGTCACCAGCCAAAGACAAAGGGTTGCATTTGGTCCTCTAAAAAAAAAGAAGATAAAAAAAAAGGACGTACATCAGTTTAAAGTTGGTTAGGTCCCCAACTTGAAAATGGAAAACAACATTTTTCGGAAGAGAAATGTCCTTGGAGATGTAAAGCTTGAAAATGTATTTGTAGTACGTTTGTAGCTCCTGGGTGATGGTGGCCCTGGTCACCACCAGAAAAGAACGTGTTGGTCTTTTGGCTTTTTAGCTTTCTGCCATTGTGTGTTATGTTTGTTCTTTTGTGTGTTCAAAAGTAGACACTGATCCTTGACAGTTGCTGGTACTGTGGAGGTGAACTGAACTTGGTTTAGACTTTGGGGTATGGCACTTGGAGGGGGCAGAACATGAAATTGATGCTGTCCGAGTTTATAGAAAATTTTTGTGGTCGAAAATTAAGTGGTGCCACTTGTGGTGCGATTGTGGTCAGTACAGTGACCAGGTGAAGTTAATTTATTTTCTTAAATTACAAAAAGGGATAACCAAAGTTATTTTTCCTTCGCAGGAGTGGGGAATGAGTGGAGAAATAAATTTATTGGACATCATAGAGATGGTCGTGCCAATTTGAATGTGGTTTGTGCAGTTTGAATGTCCCTAGTCGGTATAGTTGGTCAATTAAGTTCTATTCATCCTAGTTGGAGGATCTTTTTAGGATTCTGATGTATTGTGGGAGTTCACGGATACAAAAAAGACTATAAGTTGCCATCGATCAAAAATTTCCTTCCAGAAAATACGTCCTGGAAGTATATCGAAGGGTCGACCGATCATAGAAATACGTAGGATGTAGGCCTGCACCGAGGTGGTTGCTTCTCAAAAATAATTGGTTGATACGACGGTGTTTTGACAGCAATAATCTTGGGCGATAGATAGGGATCGATGCGAACAGTTTAAGATTACGAGCTTCTACACACTTCATTATGACAAGAAATACACGTCTTACAGTGGTTAAGTTCAACGACTGCTACGTGAAAAATTCCGGGTTCGAATCAGGACAATACCGGATTCTGAAAAAAAACAACAATTTTTTGACTGCACAACCCCTGGGGCTAAGGAAAAAAAACGTATGAGAAGTCTCGCACTGTCTCATCCTTTTGGAGTTGGAAAAATAATAAAAGGTCAATCTCCCTTGCCACAAAGTGGTTTGAGCAGGATTTGGTTTGGTTGCTCTTTTCAGTCCAGAACAGAAACTGCACTAAAATATTGGAATGACGAAGAAAAATGGATATGGAGATGGCTTTTCCCGGTAAACTTTATACCCAACATTCTAACCGAATGGTGATTCCTGGGCAAAATTAAAATGAAGATGTTGACAAGAAATTGTTCCTGGTGCCCACATATTGATGCTAAAATTGGAAGCCTGGCACGGGAATATTTTGAATGCAGAGGAGTGATAATTAACTGCCTAAGCAACAAAATGATGTGGCAATATGGGCAATATCCATCCAATTCAAGTCGCGTACTTTTCTCCCTATGCCTTAAAACAGTGATTGTGGCTTAGATTACTTTGAGGAAATTTACGGCACTCACCAACATGAAATCCTCCAAGCATTCACAGCTCCATACCACTCAATCGATTATGCAGAAAGGTTGCACTTTACGATATGATAAAGGACCCCGACACCTCATTATTGAATGTATTCTGTTACCTCATGCAAAAGAAAAAAAGTCCAACTTCTGTGAAGGCGTAGGATAGGTCCGTGTATCATATAGCCTTTCTTTCGATCAAGCACAGTCCATGACGTTGGAGAAAAAACATGAAAAACAGAAAAACAGTGCAATCTCAGTGTCTTGGTACGAATAAGGAACTTCAAAAAGATGGGACTTTCGAAAGGTAGTTCAAAGAGATGAGCCTCTACTGTTTAACATCAATATTCACGCAAATACATTCTGGCAGTACTCGTTGGTTGGCGCACTCGAAATCCTTTCAAAATGAGGAAGCTGACTGGTCTGACTAATCAAGTGCTTAAAGGCATCACCATTCGTTTTTCAATCGTAGCTAAGTACTTGGGTACCATCCTGGATAACAAAATTCTTTAAGCGGCGATGGTGTCTTTCTGAAGGACGACAACATTAATTTCACTCCTCGTTAGGAGGAGATTTGGGTATATCCTGATGTCAATGTGAAATATTGTGAATAATCGTTGAAGGGGCAATGCATTTGCACCTGTAGCTACAGCTAAACTGCGCTTATAGCTTGCTGAATGCTCTTATGACTTCCAAGCTTGTTCGAGAATGCAAGTCAGAAGATCAAATTCACTGTGTCTTATCTGGGTTCCATGGAAAATGAAATTCCAAAGCTCAGAAGAAAGTTTTTCGGGACCTGAACCTACGTCCTTGGTGAGGGTCTTATATGAGCCTAACTGTAGGTGGCATGACTCTCCGGGTATCTGTCCCCCAGAAGGAAAGACTGTAGGTTGCTTACTGGCAGCTTGATGCCGCACTACGTTTTCGCTAAGCCCTTAAGTATGATGGACTTATGCACAACATTCTGCGATGCTTCCTGTGAAAGTATAGAATACGCAGCACCAGCAAGAGAAGTCATTACCATGTTTTGAGTTTGGGTAAAGTCTTGAAAGTGATATTCAAGGCTTTACCCATTCTAGGTGATATTCTAGGTAATATTAAAAATTTAGACCAGCATCAATAATTACTCCGATGCAGTCAAGAAATTGTTGCAAAAAAAAACTCCCTTCCTTCCACAACTCTAAATGGTATCGTTCTACACACGATAGCGAAGTACTTTTTGGTCTCCTTGCCAGTCCTATATTTCTTGATTTGCGTCTAACGTAGTCCACGGCTTACGAAAATCGTGTTTTTGTTCGTATAGGTCTTCCGCTGATCCCATTGCTAGTAAGAGGCTATGGTAAATGATTCGCTCAAGGATTTTTCTGACTATCTCAAGGAAATAAAGGAGACGATAGTACGGAGCTTCGTTTGGATTCCGCTTTCATTTTGGCAATAACAATATCCGTTGGAGCTTCTAAAAGTTAGGGAATCGAATAGACATGACATGCGCAAAAGAAATCGGATTATAGCGACCATTAAGGCTTTACTTCTTGCAGTCCCGGTGACTTTTTTCGCATACTTTTGTACATGCTTCGACCAAGTCTTCACGTGTAATCATAGGCATGATGCAATCTTGCTTACGATTCTTGCTTCTGTATTTGCTGGTGATCATTACGCCAAGTCCGAGGTGCTGCTCCTTGTTCGCTGGCATACCGGTCAAAGTTCTGCGATTTCAGGAAATCCACCAATACAGAGGAAGTCGGCGAATTTCTTGCATTCACCCTGATCGTGATACCTGGGTTACGAATTACTCTGCAGCTCTGGCATCATTTATCGCCTCACTAACGATGAGGCTTAAAAGATTTCCATCTAAGTTACTAGCCTTCCATTTAGTCTGCTCGATGTTCCGTTGTCCCAGTACTGGTTTGGACCCCCACTCAATTACCAAGTCTTCTTCCATTAATGAAATTGTTTAATAAAAAGCAAGGGTAGAGCAAATACTGGTCTTATCGTAACGATTTTCAGATGACGCCACTGAAGATTGCTACGATTTGAGTGGCAGGACCACCGGCAGTCCATACCAGGACTTCAAACACGGTTCCGTGGTAGTTAGGGCCCCCAGCTAGTGGGAGCGTCACTAATAGGAAGGGTTTTCCAGTTGGTTTCGACCCGTTGTACAGTTGCAAAAAGTATTGGCTGCTATGACCCGAAATACCAAGAGTGGAGCTGTGTTCTCAGTGCAGTTCTGGTTTGGTATCAACGGAATTGACAAGGAGCGATGTATTCAGTGAACTTAGGCTTACACGACCGGTGTTCACTTAAAACTTTTGACACATGTCCCAGTACTGGTGGCAGACCGTATGGCATGATGGTCGCTATTCGTAAAATAGTCGCTCATGTGGCAGTTATTCTCTCTTCAAAGGCGGCTGCTTGAGAAAAGTGATATCGATAATAGACCCTGATCTGTTATTTGTGATCTGATATTTGTGGTTCCTATGTTAAATAGAAGAAGAAGAAAACTCTTCAAGTAGAAACGTCCTTCGGTGGCTTCGAACTGCCCCAATGTAAAGCCCATGCATTAAATCGTCCGCGACTACCGCAGGACTCTTACCTATAGTGTCAACAACAAGTGTGTCCAAGTGTGGATTTCGTTGTATTGTTGGATGGAACTCAGTACATCAGTTTGCTCATCACTGGCGATTTGCAAGTAATATATTCTTGGTTCCTGCAGGAACAAGGTTATGTACTTCGGGTTCGGGTTATGTACTTCGGTTACAATAGAGTAGAGCTCCATATATACAGAAACTGAATTTATACCTTGCGTCGATCACAATATGAACAATTCAGTCCACGTGTTACTGAGCAGGGTACCAGGATCCTTTGCATATACCAACCACTTCGTTCCCCCACATAGTTGATTAGCATAAGTCGAAGGTAGTGTTGTCCAAGCATTTGTAGTACAATGCAAGGCCAAAAATGCCCTCATTTCCTAGCTTGTAGTTAAGACCACTAAATGTGAACATAAGGTTATGCCTGGGATATATCTTGAATGTAGCATGAGCGTATGTCAGGCCTGCATCAGGGTTGTAATCAGAAGTCTGCTCAGAAGCGTTTAAAACTACGTCTACCTCTGACAACAAATCCGCATCTAAATGACCTACTCGTACTCAGGAGGAGCCAAAAGACCGGTTTCTGATACCTTTATGTAAAAAAAAAAAAAATATTGAAAGAGAGTTGGTTCGTCTTAGCATCCAGTATTCCGGACCTCCGCAAATTCCGAAGGACTTACATAAATTTGAGCCACAACATACTAATTGACGAGATTCGAAAACCGATATCAAGGGTAGGTAGTTCCAAGCGCCAGAATAGTATTGTGGAATAGTTTAACACCGGACGGACGCAATTTCAAAAGACTGAACTTATCTCAAACCAGTGTCAAGTGGAGAGGACCAACATCGATGATGCATGGAAGCCATCTGATGTATTACGTCCCACAAAGCGGCCGCAAATAAGAAACAAAGAGTTTGGCGATAAATATTTGCGGATACTCGGAGTCAGGTATGAGACATATTGCGTGCTAAGATGGTGCTTGAGATGATAGCTTGCTTTGACACATGGCATCAAAACTTGAACCGATGTCTGCAAAGACGACTATGAGAACATAGCAAAGATTTTCGAAACTAGAATCACTTCTCCGGACTGTTAAATGACAAAAATGACGAAGGTGAAATCAAGCGTCCACCCGACCAAATCAAAGTGAGGATCCAAAATACAAATCCAGTTCCAACAACTTCTAAACAACGCACACAAGGCAGCTGCTTTATGTAAGCGGCTGATCTTAAAGAAGACCCAACAATACCAAAATGATTCTCCGCCATGCTTATCACGCAGTATAGACCAACGGACTATACAGTGCAATGGTGCTGTGGCGCAGGATGTAGATGTATAATAGAACTTCTGCTGCTCCATCAAGTTCGGTAGAAATATCACCAAATTTTTCGAATTCAAAAAAGGTCTTATACGGGCTATCATGCAACTTCTTTAGCATCGCAATTAAGGCATTACGCACAACATTGACACAATGTAACAATGTAAGGTTGAGGTGGGAAAGAAATTTATCCATCTGCAGTGAACTCCAGAAATGACATCAACTTAGGGATCAAGGAAAAAGTCACTCTTGCCAACCGCTGTTTCTATGGTCTAAGGAGGGAATAAGGAGGGAAATCAGTACCTCAAGCAACGAATAGGACGCTATACAAGAAATTGGCCTGTAAAATGACATGGAAGCTTGTACAGCTTCTGGAGTGAATAAAAACATTCTTGCTAGCATTCTCGTCGCATTCATGGAATGTGGAAGAGACAATAGAACCAAGGACTAACCAGGAAATATGGATATGAAGCAAGGCCCATACGTTTGCAGCAACTTTGGTGTAGTGCGCACGAATAGCAGATGGAATTGCAACCACAAACTACGTGAAAATATAGGCATGCGTCGCTTCCACTGGTTTTTGCATTCCGTTCAGTCAAAGATTTACTTCCTCACTCAATCCGATTATTTTGCTAAACAAATCACTAAAACCCAGACAAATTTCAAAGCAACCTCATGCAATCTAAATCCCAGCCAAATACGAGTACTTCTGCTGTATTACGAGTAATGCTAACCCAAGGCGCTCATCCCCAGGCATTCCTTTGTCAATATTAACTGCGCATCTCTAGACATCCCATTAGATTTAATCAGCTTATTTCTTGTGGAGCGCCATAGCCCTACCAAATTTTGGACAACACAAGTTTCCAATCTTCCAACCCAAAACCTGAACAACCCTAGTTGCTAAGAAAATCTCACAAAAAACAAAAAATAATCCAAACTCAAAATGAAAGGCACGTCACTTTCTAAATGGGAATAACAAAACGGAGATTCTTTTCTCAAATTTCGATACAACCACTGCACACACTCAAGAGGTAAGATAATCCGTTCAATTCCTCACTCCCAGCTCGAAGAACTAGGAACTCAGAAACCCTGCCCACTTGTGCCCGTCGCTCATGCAACAAGAACAAGACATCATTGGCAACAGAAACCAAGACGTCACAAGTGGCAGGCAGGACATACTGCTGCAATAAGTTACCTTAAGGCTATTTAAGATAAATCCACACACGAGGAACATGTCCTTTTTTTTTACCTACATACTCGTACATACATATATACGAGTACAATTCTTTTTTCTTTTATTTTTTTTACTCGTGGCTCTCCATAAATAGCTTGGGATTAGAGTTGTATCCAGGATATACTCGTGCTCGTATGCAACCAGCAAAAGTCAAGGAGTAAGATAGTCGTCGTTGTTGCCCCATTCGCTACCATCGACAGTAACATTATGTGTCCAATATATTTTTGTGAATCAATGAAGCTTGAGAAAGCCAGGAAACGTCGATTGGCCGGAAGGGAAACAGAAACAGAAACTGAAACACAGAAACAGCAACAGCAACAGCAATAGCCGTGTTGTACTATCGTGGCAGATACATTTATGTGTACTTACTGCTGAGCCCGGCTGAGCTGATCGAAGATTGGGTATGAGGCGCTTGAGGAATTACGATAGCAATCAAATTAAGTTTAACTGCCAAAAGGTAGGTTAAGTGGAGAGACTGACACTGTTTCATTGGAGCGGCCAATAGAATATTACTACTTCTAATCGATTTTTGAGGATTTTTATCAAAGCCCCCTATGGGGTTTCTCCATTACCTTTAAGTTAGAGATACTTAGCTCTGATTTGATGCTGAAATCAAATATAAATTGCAATGCACATGAACTTCAAGGAGATTAGGATCAGCAGTGATATATTGGATTGGCAATGGTGTGAGTTAAATCGCATAAGGGAACGAAATATTACTCACAAAAAGAAAACATAATTCTGGAATAGACTTACCCCCGAGGAAATATCTTTAATTCAGCTTTGTGTCTTATTAACTTGTTTGTCTTAGGGTGTTTGTGTACAAGGAAGGCTCTGGTCTCATTTAAATTTTGTTCTATTCGAAGATTTATGTTATCCTGACTCCTTCTATGGCCTTTTCAATCGGGTTTCGTTAATTTTCATTGACTTAATTCATTCTTATATTTGAGTATCTGTTGTTTCAGTAACCACGTAACCATGTTCTAAAATCCTGACAATTTTTTCGAGACATCGGTGAGCATTTCTTCAAGCACTATGCCTTATGAACATTCGAGTACCATGTTGATATGACCATCCAGTCCTCGTTCGAAGGCAAACACTTGTAACGCTGGTTGAAATTGCTCGAAATCTGCTCTTTTCTGTCCCGAAACGCTATTTGAGTTCTCATTTCAAATAATGGTTCTGAGTGCAACGCTAACTCTCTGCTGTTATCACAGCGATTTTTGCATGCCTTGGTCTCATAGAAAGTCGCCTCGGATCGTAGGATATGAGTTGTAAGCAAAATGTACAAACACCACGACCAACATGGAAGTGGCAGTCAAAAAGTACTTCTTAGCTCTGGGCAAGATAGTCTGTTTTCAACACTGCATCTCGGTAAGAAACACTTCTCAGCCTCTATGTTCTGCAAAAATGACAACCGATTACGGATTCCAGCTAACCGAATTCAGGAGCAAGTACCCCAGCCATAGATAGCAAACTAGTTTCCACTCTTATGATCCTGGCTTTCTTCAGATATTTTACACTGCTTCAGAAGTGCCATTTAAAACCTGACTGTCCAACGAAAATACACTTAGCACACAACCATTAAACTTTCCACGAAATCAACGCCAATGAAAAGTGGATTCAGTGGCGCACAATCATCAAAATGTGCTTCAGCGAAAAATCTTAGACTAAGCTGGCTTTATGTTCTTTTATTTCAATCTCATGATTCGAAAGATTCATGTGGGCGTCTTCACTTTTATGTTAGTGAATTCCCGGAATTTGAGGAACAGGCTTAATATTCTTCAGCACCTTCGCCTTCGCCGTCACCGGAGTCCATGCCGACTTCTTCGTAATCCTGCTCGAGAGCGGCCAAATCTTCACGGGTTTCTGAGAATTCACCTTCTTCCATACTTTCGCCGACATACCAATGAACGAAAGCACGCTTGGCATACATCAAGTCGAACTTGTGATCAAGACGAGCCCAGGCTTCAGCGATGGCTGTGGTGTTGGACAACATGCAGACAGCGCGTTGAACCTTGGCCAAATCACCACCAGGTACAACAGTTGGGGGCTGGTAGTTGATACCGACCTTGAAGCCAGTTGGACACCAGTCGACGAATTGGATGGTACGCTTAGTCTTGATGGTAGCAATGGCAGCGTTGACATCCTTGGGCACAACATCACTACTGTACAACATGCAGCAAGCCATGTATTTGCCATGACGAGGATCGCACTTAACCATCTGGTTGGCTGGTTCGAAACAGGCGTTGGTGATTTCGGCAACCGACAATTGCTCGTGGTAGGCCTTCTCGGCAGAGATGACTGGAGCATAGGTGACCAGAGGGAAGTGGATACGTGGGTATGGTACCAAGTTAGTTTGGAATTCAGTCAAGTCGACGTTCAATGCACCATCGAAACGCAATGAAGCAGTGATGGATGATACAATCTGGCCAATCAAACGATTCAAGTTGGTGTAGGTTGGTCGTTCAATGTCCAAGTTCCTGCGGCAGATATCGTAGATGGCTTCATTGTCGACCATAAAGGCGCAGTCGGAATTTCCAATGTTGTGTGGGTAGTCAAGATAGAGTTGTAGGGTTCAACAACAGCAGTCGACACTTGTGGGGCTGGGTAGATGGCGAATTCCAATTTAGATTTCTTTCCGTAATCCACAGAGAGACGTTCCATCAAGAGGGAGGTGAATCCTGAACCGGTACCACCACCGAAGGAGTGGAAGATCAGGAAACCTTGGAGTCCGGTACATTGGTCAGCCAATTTACGGATCCTGTCCAAGACCAAATCGACGATTTCCTTGCCAATGGTGTAATGACCACGAGCGTAGTTGTTGGCTGCATCTTCCTTGCCGGTGATCAACTGCTCTGGATGGAACAATTGGCGGTAGGTTCCGGTACGCACTTCATCGACTAAAGTTGGTTCCAAATCGACGAAAACGGCACGGGGCACATGCTTCCCAGCACCAGTCTCGCTGAAGAAAGTGTTGAATGAATCATCACCTCCTCCGACAGTCTTGTCTGATGGCATCTGACCATCGGGTTGGATTCCAGCTCCAAGCAGTATAACTCCCAGCAGGCGTTACCGATCTGGACACCAGCTTGACCAACGTGGATAGAGATACATTCACGCATTTTGATTGAAGGTTTTTGGAATTAAAAGATTTCACAAATGTGTAAATTAAATTAGAGATACTGATCTAAACTACAGTCCAAGCAGCCAGCTATGAAGCTCACCCAAACTGATTTCGAATGCCCAAAATATAGGCTCTTGGTGGTTTCAACGGAAATCATTGTAAGTCCGTGTGCTTGAAGGACCAAGTAGAAAAAGGCACAACTGGGAACTCTAAGAGCTTTACCAAGATGTGGATCGACAATATCACGCGAATAGATGATAAGATGATAAGCTAAGAGGGTCTCCGAATCCCCTTGTTCAGGATGTGAAGGAAGGCCGAATCTCCAGTTCAAATACGACCTATCCTTGATCGCAGTAAGCTTAAAGTGATGGAGTAAAGCTGCGGGCCTGCGATTGATTTCAATATCTTAGCGATATAAGCTGTCGAAAAGCATTTCGTTTGAAGAGGCACTTAGCGTCATCAACATGGCGAAGCCATCACGACTGTAATCACGACTACACATCAATTGAGCTATTTGCCCATTTCGTGGTAGCGAAGGGCAAAATCGGAACTCTATAATGACCTGCCAGAAATAACTGAATCGCAGAAGCAACACGTACGACGGATGAACTCACGTGACTGTAGCAATAGTAGCGTCCACAGTTATCGTGACAGATTCCCTATATAGGCTACTTCAGTATATTTGAAGCAGAGGTCAATAGTGATTCCTCAGAACTATCAAGAGAGTAGAAATAGAGAAGAAGAAGTGATTAAACCCTTTATGAATCAATAGCAGTTTTCATATCGCCCCAGCAACAGATTGACCCACGACGAACGTGGAAAAAAGAACAAAGACGTTCAGATCTGCACATGGAACGTTTTGACCATCACAAGGCAACGTAGAATGGAATAACTACTGGATGTCCTAAACTATTATGAAGCAGATATCACCGCCATTCAGAAAGTGCGGTGAGATGAGCCAGACAAAAAGTGAGGACACAACACAGTGCGGGACTACTACTGAGAACAAAAACATCATCGATTTGAGTGCAAGTTTGCTATGAGCGACATACTAAGACGAAAAGTCAAGAGCTTTCCTTATGTAAGCAAGGACATTATAACAATACACATCAAGGGTACCTCAGTCAATTATGCGGTCCTTTTTCCCAGACGGAAATAGTAGATGCTACTAAAGAATTTCTTTTTCTCGAGCTCTTCCACAAAACATACGATCAGCAACCTCAATATAACGTAGGGGCTGTTTCTGACGGATGTACTCCGATAAATAATACCACATTGATAAAAAAAACCCGGAATAACCACCGTGTGGCGCTCCCATTGTTCCGGATTTAATGGTGCGCGAACGTTGGAAATATTGGAAGAGTGTTTCGGCAACGATTCGCTAAAGAAAACGGTCGTTTACCAGTGGTCGTGAGTCATGGGAAGATGATGAACGCAGTAGCACACCATCGACATCGAAAACCGTCGAAAACATTGATGGAGCAAAAGAAATGTTGGTCAATAACCGCAAATTAACCATCAGACAGATAGCGGAGGACTTGAATATTGTCTATGGATCCGTCCAAGACATTTTGGTTTATGTTGTGTAGCAGCAAAGACCCCAATTCCATGCAAAAAAGAGACCGTGTTGACGTCGCAAAAGAGATGATTTGCGAGGCGTTCACCAAATGAGCCGAGACCAAAAATCACGTCGTTTTCAGTTAAAAAAGAAGGCAATGCTCACGATTTTCATGGATTACAACGCTGTAGTGCATCATGAATTTTTGCCAGAAGGCCAGACAGTAAACGTTATGAGACGTTTGCGTGAAGCAATTCGCCGAAGGAGACCAGAATTGTGGGCAGAAAACTCGTGGATTTTGCACCATGATAACGCACCGTCGCACAGTGCCATCATTATTCATAATTTTTTGACGAAAAATGCAACAAATACCATCCAACAGCCACCGAATTCACCTGATTTGGCTCCCTGTGACTTCTTTCTGTTCAATCGAGTTATTTTTGTTATAGGTCTCCTTATGGGTCCTAAACTCAGGTCAGAACTCAAGAAAAAAAATTTGAAATTCACAGATCGGTCGGACGATACAAGAACAACATTTCATTTTTTTAAATTGAGGCGACCGACGGAGCAAAATGTCGAATTGAGCAACTAAGCGCCCAGACAATGTAGTAGGTATCTCCACTCTGTTTGGCGTTTTCTCACAAATCTCTTAAAATTGTTTTCTAAATAGTGAAGAGTGGCGGCATCTATTGGGAGCACCGCCGCCTTTTCTTCCGCGCCATCGCGATTTTTGACAAACTCATCATTTAAAATGACTGTACCATTCTAGTAACAATAATGAGATCGATTCTCTCGAATGCTGTCTCTCTCTACCCACTTGATACATTTTGACGACGATCAAACCTGTGATTGTACACACATGCTCGCATATGCGAACTTGGTTGTATCTGCAAATGCGTGAAGAATACGAGTAAAATCGCTTATCAGACGAAATATCTGCCTGTGTTTGCCAGTATGTATGCAAAATATCATATACAGACAGGGTGGCACAATATTTTATTTTAGTTTTGAGAAATATGTGCTGCCTTAGTTCAACATCATAAAGAGCTGTTCACGAAGAAAATAATTGAAAAAATCGAACAACCAGAGTTGTAATCATCACCTTCTCACCAAAAAGTGATTTCAATAAATCGATGGTTTGAAATGTTTTATGGCACGAAGCCCTATCATTGTTGCAACCACATCCTGTCCGGATATTCGGTTGGCAAGAAAGTAATTTCACTTTTTACATGTACATTGCGATATGTCTTTTTCACATTTCTTTTGACATTTAGTAGACCGATCTTGTCGGGTCGCAAGCTCTGTTACAACTAACTCAACATCAATCGAAAACAATCATGGTCCAAGGGTGATGAACCAGCACAAACCACGTCGAAAGCTGAACTGTATATAAAGGTGTTATGTACTCGTATTTCGAGCTGCTTTTAGAAATCAAACGACCAGTTCCGATGTTTACTGGGAATAGCTAGTTAAATTGGAGGAAGCGATAAAAGGGAAATGGATAGAATTCCCAAATCGTAAGGAAATTGTTTTCCACTATGACAACGCTAGACCACACACATCTTTGGTAACGCGTGAAAAATAATGAAAAATGTGCGCTAATAAGGGCCAGAGGATCTATAAGATCTACATATAAGGCTTTGAATACATATTGGGAAAATGGATATCCTCTAATATTGAAAACCGTTTTTACAGCGTTCGTCTTAGATCAGCCCAATCGGTTCCATTTTTGTCTTCCTCTGAAGTTCCACAAGGTAGCCATCTCCGTCCTCTTCTTGTTATATGAACCATAATTGATGTCGATAGGATTATCAAACACTCGTCTGTCTCCCTTTACGCCGATTATTCAAAACCATTTTCCCTCCCCATGACTCCTTCCTCCATGAACAAGTCCTTGATAGTTTTTCAGTCTGGTGCCTCAAAAATTATTTGGAACTTAATATCCCCAAATGCCAATCCATTACCTTTTTACATAAGTGGCACCAATCTCGTTCCTGACCCTAATTTCTCCACAACCAACATATCTACTAGGGAGATATCTGATAGGGAACTCAACTTCCGTTTACATATGGATGGGATAATCCTTAAAGCAATGAATTCACCAACCCATACCTGACCAAGAGTCCATATTACCTTTGTTCGCCTACTCGTAGAGTACACCAGTCAAGTGTGATCCCCATGTCACCGTGTTCATATCTCGAGAATCGAAAGGATTCAGCGCCGTTTTCTTTGATTTGTACTTCGAGGTATGCCCTGGTCGAATGTTTTATTCTGGCCCTCTATCAAAACCGTATGAACCTTATTAATTTAAACTCTCTTGAGGAATACAGCCATGCAGCCGACTTTATCTGCATTCATCGACTCCTTTCAGGTCACGTTCAATGCGTGTCCCTTCACAACTCTATTTTCCTCAACACTAACCCTCATAATCTACATACGTACCCTTGTCTCTACCAACCAACCACACCTCCTATGGCGCGAACGAATCAATCTCCCGTATGCTACGAAAAATCAGTTCAAACCCTACCGTCTTTGACTTCCACCGCACCACTCCCTACCACAAATCCGTTCTCCTTCACCACTCCAAGTAACCTTAGTTTTAAGTTTAAGTTTCATTTTAAGTTAGAGCTTGTATTAAACCGAATAATTGGGGGCCTTCGCCCCCATCAAAACTAAGAACGGAATCGTGAAGTTGCAAGATAAATGGCGGAAAGTCTCCGAAGAAGTACTAAAGTACTGCTGCGGAACTACTTTCTAGCCAATGCATACAAAAAGACGTTATAATCCATTTTTGCTATCGAGCAGGGTGAGGATATTTGCTGGTCCCTGGCAGTAAGAGTATAATCTAGGTGGTGAGTTCATCATCGATCATCGGCAGATCTTGGACCAGACCACGGAATTTCAAACTGACACCCACCATCTATTTGTCGACTTCAAAATCGCATAGGGACGATCAATTTAACGCCAAGCCTAGTTCAGAGATCCCTAATAAGCTCGTCAGGTTCTGTAGGATTACTTTGGAGAATTTTCGCTGCTCCATTAAGGTCAGGAATGAATTACCCGAGACCTTCAATGGCAAGAAAGGTTTTAGAGAAGGCGGACCTGCTGGTGACCTAGAATGAATGGTGCAAAAGAGACACGATCTGTTTTGTGCCCGCACAATTACTTGATGTGGCTCTATCAGATGCTCGGCAGTTATAACTTCAACGTAGTTAAGCACTTAGTCGACCTTGGCTTCATATGTACCATCAGCAAAGATATCAGCACAGAGATCAGACTCAGGGTTACTCTACAGGTTGCTACAGGTTGGTTTTTGGGCTAAAAAACGCAATTGAGTAACAGAGCCCTGTTTCGTATACAAGACTCTTATCATCCCGGCCCTGTTCTATGATGTAGAGATTTGTATTTTGTCGAAAGCGGATGAGGAAGCAATTATCCATTTCGCGGGAATGATACTGCACTTGATCTTAGAATTATAGGGGCTGTACAGAGACATGGGTCTAGTAAGGCGTCAACGTATCCAACGTTTGAGATGACTAGTCCATGTTAAGCGAATGGACAGTACAGCTCCGATCCAAAGAGTCTTGGAGTCTAATATCGAGAGACGGCGTAGTAGAGGATGACGGCATTTAATGTGGTACATGCAAGTGCGGCACTGGGGGAAACTGGCGAGAAATCGTGCTGGCTGAAGAATCTTATTGGTTGAAGGCCACGTTCACACAGAACTGTTGCGTAACCTAAGTAAGTAAAGTGTTGTAGTTAGAAGTGTCACGATTTTGTGCATAGCCCTTTGGAAGTAAACGAAATTAACCCTTTAGAGGTACAGAAGTGTGAGTATAAACATTCCAAATGCACATAGAAGAATTCCATATTAAAGGACAAATGAACAGTAGCCTTCGTCTATTTTGTTTCTTTCCATCAGCCAACTAAATCTAACCACTTTTGAAATACAAATGCGTTTGCAAACTCATCTCGATTATTAAGAATTTTTTTCTTGTTGCCATATTAGGTGCCAGAGTGTACTCCATTCACAGCCCCTTCAAGTTCCAACTCAAAGCTTATTCACTCCTGATATCTGCCAAAAACAAGCCACCTCATGTCTACCACACGCCCAGATAAATCAACCCTAACCATCATCATCCACCCAAATTGAGGAAATCACCAAAAGGAGACAACATTTCACCCCCCAGCCCCCAATCATCCTCACCAGCTGAATTTCTTTCTTTCAGTTGAAACTATTCCAATATAAAAAGATGAGATATTTACTTTAACGCTTGAATGCACCTTTTTCTTCGTCTAAATGAATTTGCAAGGGCGAACCAGGACGAAAGGAAGAATTCTGAGGAAGAACAAAATAAAAACTCCACCAAAGGATATCGCCAAAGAACACAAGGAGACGAGAAAACCCATAATCCCACCACGACAACGACGACGAAGACCACGACGACGGTCTTGAGTTAAGTTCAGAGTGAGAGGTAAGCAAGAAACGTGTCCAGGCTAAGATAGAGAGCGGTCCTTGTACAGCAACTACTTATGCTTTTGATGCATAGCCGAGGCCGGCTGGGTCCTGACTTTTATCGTGTTTTCCCGTCAGTTGTATCCGTTTTTGTTAAATTTTTTTTCCTTTTTCTATTTTAAGTCTGAGCGCGCCTCCATGTTCGTGTCGTATTTGCTGTGCAACTGTGCGGGGAAATTGATTCCCTTCGGGCTGCGGACACAAAAAATAAAAACAAGAAATCTGGGCGGAAAAAACGAAGTAAGATACCTCCTCATCCTGCTAAACGAAATCCGTGCATCGACACTATAGGCTGATAGTGCACTCTGAAGGATACTCAGCACAAAAAATACGCAAAAAAAAAATCTAAGAAGGATTTGAGAATTTGTGTCCAGCACACATCGTCTTAGGCTCGGCGCACTGAAGGCTACTGGTTTGTTGCAGTTGCGATTGTTTTTTTCTTTTTCTTTTAAATAGGAACCATATATCAGGATCTATGTCATAGTGTGGTCGGTCTAATGCTAGTTCAGGGCATTTGGTCCTTGTCCAGTGAGTTGTGTCTGATACCAAGACTGAGTGGGTGGTGAATTGTACGTGAAGTTTACCTTCCACCGGAAGGTCGAAATGATAACAATCGCTGTAAAATAATTTCCTTCCTTAAGTGTTCTATACACGTATACATATGTATGTACGAGTACATCGTCTGGGTCTTGTGTTTTACTTAGGAAAAATCCTGATGAAGCAGTTCTGTTCGCTCTTGCGAAGGTGAACCTTAAACATTTCCTCTGACAAATATTATTATCTACCTGTGGTCAGGTATTTCAAGTTGCCACAATGGCAACAACATTTGCTTGTTCACTCGTGTTTATTCCTCTAAATCGATTGAAAGTGTCCTTTTTAAATTTATGTCCCCCTTGGCAGTGAGTATATACAGATAGAGGTATCTCTGGGGTTAAGTTGGAGATGTCCGATTGAAGTGTGTTGTTTTTGTGAGCCTGAATTACATGAGGTTTTCAAACATGATAAGTCATAGAGCCATCAGAGTTGATATTCACATCAAAAGCTGCGAGGATGTCCTTGATTTTTGAGCCGTGTAAATTTGTCTTGATTTGGCCTCGACAGTATCTTAAAGTTTAAAGATTCTTAGGCATATGAAGCAGTTCCGTGGTAATAGTGATGCAGCAGTTAGTTATTCGACCACGAACGCAGGGGTTCAGATGCCAGACCACACACAGAAAAACAGAAAAAAATAATTGATGACATCATCTCTTTTGAAAAAAGTCTTTTATTGTCTAGTATCGCGCTGTTTATTTTTTCCAGTTTTTAAGTAGATACATCGACAGATGTCAGCGAGTACATGATGAGTACAACATCGTTCGAGTGTGACAAATGCACTTAGGGCGGCGCTATGGGCCTGCTAACCCCGCAAAGAAGTCTTTTATTCTGGCTGGACCCTCTCCCAATCAAAAGTACTAATCGAACAGTTGGAAAACTGCTTTTTAACTTACAACTCCAAACACTATCGCTTATTGAATTTCCGCACACGTAAGCACTGCTTCAGTTCCATGATCGAAGGCGGCGTAAGGTAGTCCACCACGTATAGTATCCCTTCTACGAGTAATTCTTTTAACTACAACCGTACAAAACGTACAAAATAAAATGGGGCCTAGGGTCGAGCCTTGTGGCACACCGCCAATTGCTTCCTACTCTGAAATTCTCTTGTCAAAATCATGGGGAAGGACTTTTTCGCAAGATGGTCAGGTGAGGCTAGAGTGGTCTTCGTTGAGGTGCACTTAGACTAGTTGTAAATCTTAAATCTATAGGAAGACGATGCCTAGGGTACTCCTGGAACCAAACCTTGATAAATTTGTCAAGATCCATGATCTTCAAAGAGCAGAGATTATTTAGAACTTGGAAGTGGATTGCATTCTTATGCACCGCAAGGCAGCTTCTGTAGAAAACGTTGTGAAGATTACTCAATCACTACTCATGTTTTCCAACAGCACAGTGTCCCGTGATTATGTTTTTGAGTTTGGAGATGTCTTTTCTCCCGAGGTTTATCAGCTCCGTTGATCATTTGTGATAGAGTAAGGGATATGTTATTCTATAATAGAAGTCTCACAACTGCCTCGATAAGTCCACCTATGATTGGCCAGTTTGAGGTAGGGCATTGGTGGTTTCATGTAGTCAACCTATACACAATTTCTCATAGGAATTACAATTTGGCAAGTTCATCAGCGACTCATTTCCCTGGGATGACCGAGCGTTCCGAAACTCAACAGCATATGATCGAGTTCTGCCTACCGATCTCGTTGGGAGATGCGCGGAGATCTCTAATCACTCTCGAATTTATGGTGTTCGAAGTTAAGGATCTGAGCTCTGCTTGACTGCCAATATATGTCTATTGCTGACGCAGTATTGAATTCAGGCTGCGCCAAGCAGTGGCCTGATGAATAGCTGACACTTCGCCTTGGTAGACTGAAGGAGTTTTATGTTCAAGCATCCTCAGAGAAGATCCCAGCGCTAATGTCAATCAGCGCTGTCTTTAATCCATGTGTCAAGATGGATAATGGTTTATTGAGAAAAATTTCTGGAATCAAGGGATTGAAGTCCTCATTCAGTTAATTGAAGCTCGGTTAAACGAGATGCCGCGTGAGTAGGCTGTCATGTCATTTTTGAACGTCTCTTAGTCTGAGGGTAGAGTTAATTGCAGCCCTCTTGTCGAACAAATCTATAGGTAGCAAATGGAGTTGTGTTTCAGAAGCTCACTTCTACTCGTATTTTGGTGATGAGATAAGTTCTTAACCCCTTGTCATTACAGTACTGGACATAGTGCCGGTTGCATATGAGGCTTTTCAGGTCTCATAAATACGATTTTGGTAAGATACACTCCAGACATCATTATTAAGCTGCTGGTAATTCGCATTTTTAAACCTCCTTGACGTGCGATCCGCCCGGCGTTTGATCTGGAATCCTCTGACTGTCCTGTAACTTGGATTGGGCTAGCAGCGGAACAATCAAGTTCGTAGCATAGTGCTCGTCCACCTCCTATTAGTAGTCCCGGTAACAGCATGTCCTACTGAGGACAAGGACGACGACATCAAATATCGATGAACTCCGCGACAAGACATATGAGCACTGTCCTAAATGTGATAGGAAATGAGGGCATCTTTGGTAGGACAGTTGGTAAGCTTAACCTACACGACACTACATCTGGCAATGATCCTGGGATTAATGACTTTCAATATAACAAGCACATGGTTTCCTCATCTCAATATACACAAGGGCACATGACAATATCTGGATCATGAAACGCTAAGCCAAATTGGTCTTTTGGCGATCGTCGTAAGGCACGCCTCCTGTATTTTGGACGTCCGAACCTTCCGTCTATCTATCTGACTTTTGAATCTTTCAACAACTCTCATGCCGCTAGCATCAAGTACCAAAAACCAGTGGTAACGCTGCCAAAATTGCCATAAGAGACGACGCAATTGAAGTGCTGGGTCTTATCCGATCATCACCAAAAAAATCTCTGTTTTCAGAAACAATACCGGCAAGTACATGCAGCTAAACCATAATCGTACAGAGCAGCGCTGCAGCGAAAGACGAGGACCACTCGTGAGCTCAACGAGCAGAAGAGAAAAACGAGCACGAAAAGCACGCTATCGAAGATATTGAACGGTTGTACTCCACGGATAACGCACGGAAGTTTTGCCAATAGGTAAAGGCTAGGAGTCCCATACAGTCACAGCCGGTGTTGAGAATATTTTCTGCAAATTGTATAACGGCGATGAAGCCCATGATCCCGCCGTTAGGCAGAATTGACCATTCAACTTAGGCGATGCTAGCCAAAAATTTCTGCCCACCTAACCAAAACGAAGTGAGGTTAGACATGTCTAAGCTGAAGTTCAACAAAACTGCGAGCATACATTCGGCCTACTGGCCGAAGTGACTTGATGGCGAGCATACACCAACACATTTCTCAGATCTGGACGGAATAGTGTATGCCTGATGGATCAAATCTTTGCATCATTTGTCCGATCCATAACAAAAAGGAGACCTGCTCAGCTGCACCAACTATAGAGGTATAGGTCTCCTCAACATCGCATACAAGATCTTGTCTACCGTATTGTGGGAACGTCTGAAACCGTTCGTCAACAAGCTAATAGGCATCTGTCAGTGTGGTTTTAGTTCAGAAAAGTCTACAATCGACAAAATATTCATATTTAGGCAGATCCTCGAAAAAACTCAGAAAGTCCAAATCGATGCCCACCATCTTTTCATCGAATTTATGGCCGCGTATGATAGCATTTATAGGGCTGAGCTATATAGAGCCATGTCTAGTATGACATTCCTGCCCAGCTCATCCGCCGGTGCAGGATGATGATTTAGAACATCAAGATCGGTAGCGACTTAAGCGAGGTCTTTGATGTCAAAAAAGGTTTTAGACTAGGTGATGCGTTGTCATCTGACTTCCTTAATAAGAGAAGACTGGAGGCACAGTTTCTCAAAAGTCTGTGCAACTACTAGCGTACGTCAATGATATCAACTAACTGGGAGAACACAACTAGCTGTCACGGATGCACTCGCTAGTATTGAAACGGAAGTTTTAACAAATAGGGACGCACCACATTAACGAATTCACAGTCAACAGCTCTAATTTCGAGGTAGTAAATGACTTTGTCTACCTTGGCTCTGCTACAAATTCTGCCAACAACACTGCCGTAAAAATAAAACGAAGGATCACTGTTGTCAATCGCTGCTTCTTTGGGTTAAGAAAGCAATTGAGTAGTAAGACCTTATCCCGAAAAAGTATGGAGACTCTGTATAGCCCCACTTTCTGGTGCAGACTATATGAACCCTATCGAAAACGAATGAAGATATCCTCGGTTGTTTCGAGGGAAAAATCCTTCGTAAGATATTTGGTCCTGATTGTGTTGACAGGCTTTGGAGGGGGAGCTTCAACGACGAACTATAAGAGTCTTCGAATCTTACACTGAGGGCCACTCGCCTTAGGTGGCGCGCACAAATAGAAGAGTGAGAACTTGTTAAGGACAAGAGTGTTAGCACACACAGCAAAGTCTCCGATTACTAGCTAAAGGGCCTTAAGATCTTTGTAAATGCTTAAATATAGTCGACACGCGCCCTCTCATAGCATCATTAGATAGCTACTTCAATATTTCCTGGGTAGTGAACATACCACTGAGGTATGTGAGGTAACCAAAAACCCAACACGTGGAAAAATCGTTTGCATTGGTCGGGAACTGGCTAAATTTGCAGGCCCTTGCATCATTCACCAGGTCGTTCTATTTTGGGTTAACAACGATTATGGATCGATAAAGTTCGGACCATCCGTAGAGAAGATGTCTCCATCCATATAAATGATGTCAAAGCTCAGGGCACGATAGATGTACTCAGAACCCATCCAACAGCGACACTCGAAACCGTGTTTCAGGCTTTAGTGGCCGTGGTTATCAACGATCGGTTTGACTTTTGATAGACAGCACGCAAGAATTGAGAACGCGCCTATCGTCTATTAGACTTCCGAACCATTAGAGAGCCTATTAAGGCGAATTACTGAGTCCACTATTCAACCAACTGCTGACTGGAACCCATAATCTTGGCCTCATAATGGCGCAAATTGTCACTCTTGGTCACCAGAGAATGAAACATGCACTAAGATATGAGCATTAACTCAAACTACTTCCAAAGTATTAACTCAAACTTCCAAAGGGCTTTTTGTAGTAGCTAAGCTCAATCCTACCCCTGGCCAGCCTAATCCAGTTTTGGTGTTTTAATCCAATGGCAAGCAACCCAAAACAACTTCAAACAAGCATAGCTGCAACAAAATCAATACGGCCAGACCGCCGCCGTCTGAATGCAAAATTCGCAATAAATTTCGAAAACTATACAAGGTCACCCGCCAACCCAAACAAACATATAAAGAGCTTTTGGAAAACACTCCAACCAAATAACATCATTTTGAACTTTTCAAATTCACCACTAGAAAAGCAGCTCCAGGCCAGACCGGTACTATCCCCTATACCCTATCTCATCCTACTCATATATCACTCATGCCATTTGGCTCACACGGTCCCGCTGATGAAGTGTAATGATTGAATTTTCATTCGCAAAATAGCCCGGTTACATTTCCATATTCAAGCCGTCATCAAGCGCCTTTCCGCAACCATTCAAACACTGACGGCATTGCCCGCCACCATGACGGTAATCATCGTCAAATCGACTTGTGAGGGTTTTTGACATCCTTCTACCATCTACCACCGTACATCGGGTGGTGATTATCCTCGAGTATTATAGCAAAACGATGCTACTACCCTCTGAAAAAACAATTCTCTCTGTCCGTCGTTGTCGTTGTCGTCGTCATCATCATCATCCTCCTCCACATCATACGAAGGAGAATGAGGCATCCCAAGTCAACTTCGAATCGAATCGGAACGACAAACTAAACCATAACGTGCTACACTCACATCAGGGACATCAGAAACTCTGTAGCTATAAATTCCACTAGTAACCAGAGAGCCCAGAAACCATGGCTAAACGAGCTTGCGCTGGGTGGCAAGTCCTTTTTAGTTGTTACACAACGACGACGGTCGACACAACGACGAATTGCTGCGATGATTTTCCATTTTGAGTGACGATGCAATGGCGATAAAATAAATTTGCATATGAATTGAGAATTAAGGACACTTTACACACCATCGAACGTTTACTCTTGTATTCGAAGGGATACCGTGACACCGGGATACCGAAACAGAAACAGCCGATGGGCGAAAATGGCGAGTTTATAAACAGCACCAGGAGCAGAGAAGCTAGCAACGACAAGGATCTGGGTGCCGTGTTATGGGTGTCATACTTAAAAAAGGGTTCCCCGGCTGAATATAAGAAAAAAACAAAAAAAAAAAAAAAACCGAAAAAAGATGTACAGTTCTAGCTACTACTCGTTCGTTATTCATTTAACTTTTAAACTCTGCATAATTTGCAAGGATTAAATTATAGTCATGGTCTTGTAAGAGGGTGGTGCCAGGACATTGATTTGAATACACTTACGAGCATTTGGTGTATGTGGCTAAGGTTTAATGTGGGGAGAAGATCCAGTTTTGTTGTCTCACTTGATTACATTCACCCTAGTGGGCATACATAAATCAATAAGGAGACGAACCACAACAAACAAAAAGAAAGAGAAAAACACACACAAAAACTCTACTCAACTGAAACGCTTAGAATGTCCTTCTGGTGGTGGTGAGAGAGTTTGAAAATGAAATTTATTACCACGCGCTACTGTTGATTGTTAACGAAACGGAACGCCTCCTAAGGTCACTTGGAATGCACCTTGCTTGATTGAACATGAAGTCTTACACAAAAAGGATTGCATCGAGGACATTTTTAATGCAACAAAAAACAACAAACTAAAAAGCCCACAACTTCGACTGGCTGGCGAATGTGGTGGACAAAATTTATGATGCCAAGAGTCCAAGGGACGTTTTTTTCCCAGTCTGACATAATTAAAGGCCATTAATCACGATCTTATGGAGTTCTCTGACCTCTTGGTAATGGAACGGTGTATCAAACGTTTATTTGGAACGAAGGCAAACAACAAAAAAAAAAAAAACAGCAAAACAAACTCTTGATGGCGGCAATCACACATGTCGCCGTTTGCAGAAGAGAAACAAAAAAAGGACTAACCGAAGCCTCTGAAACTTTTTCGCAATTAAGTTGAAAAAAAAGATGGACTCCAGCGGAGGACATCTCTCGTGTGTCCAGTGACTCTGAAAAACAACAACCATGTCGATGTTCTGATCCTGTGTTCCCCTATGGGATTGCATAACTCATGGGCGGCCAGGGGAACAACACTTTAAAAATGCTTCCGATATCCATACACAAAAATGAATGACGCGAAATAAAAAAATAAACATTTCCAGGGATATCCGTGGATATTCGACAATATTCGAGGATACTCTGCCATTTTACGGCATGAGTATCCTGATGGTGCGATATAAATTGAAGCGATGTCAAAATATAACGACGGTTTAGTAAAACATTTACACGGCTCGTTGGACATTCGTTTGACACAAATTTTTTTTTACGTCGCCGTAAAATGTGTTTTGTCCTTTTGGTGACATGCCGATCGGGATAGATTGGTTTGATTTGATGTAAATTGGTGTGAATTCGGCGGATTTAGACATTTTTGTGCCAAAAATGGACGAGCCATGTATCGAGATAAAAATTGGGGGAAAAAACGGCAGCGATAGATGGGACTGATTTAAGGTTGACGACTTTAACTGCAGTGAATTTAAAGCTGTGCTTCGGGTTGCCCACCATGGTCCCATTGAATCAGCTGAAAACGGGTATACCGCGCCTTAGTACGCAAACAAAGGTTATATGACAGCTCCAGTGTTTCTACATGGCTGCTCATTCTACGAGTATAGTGACTTATACATGGAGTTACCGTGATAAATACCAGCTAATTAGGTGACCCGGGATATCCCCAGGTGCCGAATAGTGGAAGGCCACGAAGTGTGGTAGAAGTTCTCGCACCTCCACGGACAAACAGTATAAGTTCGCAAGTCAAGGTGTTTTGGAATACGTGGCGAGAACTGACTGGCTCAGGGAACTGAAAAATCTGCATCGTAAGGTTAGAAGAGGTATCTCTTCTCCATTCACCTATTTCTGAGATGACACCCATCTGAAATCTCGGATAGGAGAGATGTTCAGAAGCAAAAAACGAAGCAATAACTGATCTAAGCAAGCCCGAGAAGAAATACAAACACTTCACTGGGGCCTAAAAGTGTCGAATCGCTGTCCTCATTAAGGACTGAACTGAGCCCGAGGAGACCAAACAGCTGGAAAGAGGCAGATATGCGTTAGTTCTCACATAGAGAACAAAGGAAATAGAAGAACAAAGTGGGCCTAGGTCCGTACATAGCTTTCCTATGGCAGCAACGAAGGAAAAACATAGACCACAAGCAGAGTGACTTAATTTTGGTTTGGGCGAACGCCCCCATTTATTCGGCTTAATACAAGCTATAACTTAAAATTAAACTTAAACTTAAAACTAAGGTTGGTTGGAGTGGTGAAGGAGAACGGATTTGAGGTAGGGAGTGGTGCGGTGGAAGGCAAAGACGGTAGGGTTTGAACTGATTTTTCGTTGCATACGGGAGATTGGTTCGCTCGCTGCATAGGAGGTGTGGTGGGTTGGTAGATAGAAGAGTCGAGGGATACGTAGATTACAAGGGTTAGTGTTGAGGAAAATGGAGTTGTGAAGGGATGCGCATTCAACGTGACCTGAAAGGAGTCGATGAATGAAGAGAAAGTCTGCTGCATCCCTGCGATCTTCAAGGGTGTTTAAGTTGATAAGGTTGTGACGGTTATGATAGGGGGGCAGATTAAAAGGATCGTCCCAGGGCATACCTCGAAGAGCAAATCGAAGAAAACGGCGCTGAATGCCTTCAATTCTCGAGATATGAACACGATGATATGGGGACCATACTTAACTCGCGTACTCTAGGAGGGGGCGAACAAAGGTAATATAGAGGGACCTGGTCACGTATGGGTTGGTGAATTCTTTGGACCACCGTTTTACAAAACCTAGTGCAGAGTTGGCTTTGAGGATTATCTCATCCATATGTAAACGGAAGTTGAGCTCACTATCACACAAAATGCCGAGGTCGCGAAGAGATTGTACGGAGGAGATAGGTTGGTTATGGAGAAGATAGAGTCGGTGAGGAGATTGGTTCCGCTTATGTGAGAAGGTGATGGATTGTCATTTGGCGATGTTAAGTTCCAAAGAATTTTTGAGGTACCAGATCGAAAAACTATCAAGATCTTGTTGAAGGGGGAAAAAGTCATGGGGAGAGGAAATGGTTTTGCAAAATTTGGTATCGTCGGCGTAAAGTGAGACAGACGAGTGTTTGATGATCATATCGAGATCATTTATGGTTAATATAAAAAGAAGGGGACCGAGATGGCTGCCTTGTGGAACTCCAGAGGTGGCCAAAATGGAGCGGAGTGGGCTGACCTAAAACGAACACTGTAAAAACGGTTTTCGAGGTAAGAGGATATCCATTTCAACAGTATGGGTTCAAAGCCGAGGGCAGACAATTTAAAGATGATTAACCGATGAGGGATTTTATCGAAGGCTTTGCTAAAATCTTCTTCTCCTTCTCTAGGGCAGAGAGGGCAAAGGATACGAATTCAACGAGATTTGTTGTGGTTGACCTACCCTTTAGGAAGCCATGTTGTCTAGAGGAAATAAGTGATTTGCATTGGACATAAGACGGGTCCAAAATATGAGAGAGAAGTGGACCATTGGAGAAGTTCAATAGGTAACTAAAATAGGATGGGTCTGGTACAAAGGAGTCGTTGGTGAAGGATTGTTTAAAAAAAGGTGGCAAATAGGTTGGCAATGGTGAGTGGGTCGGTTGATGACCTGTTGTTGAAAGAGAGCGAAGGAGGGTAACCATCGGACTTTCTTTTGTAGTTAACAAATTGGAAAAAGGACTTAGCGTGGTTTATAAGGTTGACTTGCGCATTGTCAAGGTAGCGCTGGTAAAGGGAATCATAAAGTTCGGTGAAATGAAGATAAGCACCAAGATAGTTGGAATAGTCGGTAAAGGATCTGGTACGCAGGAAGACAGCCCATAACTTATTTCTCTGATTTCATAAGGAACGAAGCTTGCGATTATACCAGGGAGGACTAGTAGATGATGTTTTAAGGCGGGAAAACGAAACGTAAAGGGAAAAAGAATTAAATATTTCTTTATAAAAAAATGGATAAGGCATCATTTATACTTAAGTTGTGAAAGTTAAAGTGGGATCTGCTGAGATATTCACTGATTTTGTGAAAGTTCGCTTTATGAAGGTCGTGGGATGAGAGAGTTGTGGGGGGAGGGGACTGGAATGAAGAGTTATGAAAAAGTGAAAGTAGAAGTGGGGGATGGTAGTTATCAATTGTTGAGAGAGATAGGGGACAAAGTGAGACTGAGGAGTTAATTGGATCTGTTGTGAAAATAAGATCTAATTGCCTGCCCATAAAATTGGATATACCACTGACTTGGCATGGACTTGAGTCTGTTAAGCGATCTAAGAAGAGACTGAGTTGGCATTTGAAGCGATGAAAAACGATTGATCATCTGATGGAGTCCACTGTAGCTGAGGAAGATTAAAGTCGCCAAAAATAAGGATATCATCAATAGGGTCTGACAGGTCAATTAAATGATCGATCGCATCAATAACAAATTGGTAAGATTCGATAGGTTGAGCTGGTAGGATGGAGCAACATATAACGTAAAGGGACTTGAGAGGCAGTGATATTTTTATTGCGACAACGTCGGCTTTAGAGGATGAAGAAATTGAAATGGGGGAAGAGATAAGGCTGTTGTCCATCGCCAGTAGGACGCCTCGACAGGGGGAATCTTTATTTGTGCGGGTAGGATCGTCGTCGCGGAAAACATTAAAAGTAGGAGGGAACAATTCCTGGTTCTTTATGTCGGGAATCAAATTTCAAAGGGAAGAGCATGCCATTGACGTAGGACAGCATTGGTTTTAGAGCGAAGACCTCTTACATTCTGGTAGTAAAATGTAAGAGGGATGTTGTGGGGTGGAGGTGTGAGGCAGGATGGTTTAAGCGCTGGCAGGGGAGGTACGTTATGGATGAAATTTGTCGTAGTCGGCTCTGCTTCGCTGTAGGTGAGATACTCGTTTAGAGTGAACATAGTTGCCGAATGCAGCAAGGTCGTCTGCTACTTTCTGAGGGGACATGTTAAAAATCTCGTGGTACCTGACATAAAGGTTCCTGAGACTGATAGGGTCGGTAGCGAGGCCTTCCTGCTGGATGGAAACCATGACGCTGGTTTTGGTTTTCCCTTCGTAGCAGACCGAGTTCGTAGCAGACACGGTCAAAGGCTCAAGGAGAAGCAAAATAAAAGGAAGTTTGCCTATAATGTCCGGTGACACGGAGACCGCCCAGGGGCGACCTTGCATATTAAGGCTATCCTACAGGCCGCTATCTTGCATTCCATGCACACAGAGCAGTACCTTACTGACCAGGAGATTAAGTAACAAAGAGTCTACTGGAAGAGGTGGAAAAATCCAACAAAAACTGTGCCATCCTAAGATTTGTAACCACCTCAGCTAGAGATGGATGTAACCAAAAACTGGAAAACTATGGCAAAACGCAAATTTGCGTATATCTCAGGGCTACGAGGTTCCCAAGTTATTCACATGCGTTGTGTTCATTCTAGATGCAGACAACCTTGCCATGGACGTCTTCCTAGCCCTGGTGACTAAAAAAATTCTACAAAAAGCTCCAAAGTCTTCAGGGTCACTAAGGACAAGAGTGGGGGCAAAACCGTTCCATTCGCAGTGGCTGAGATTTCAAAGGAATACATCCTAAGTCAAGGATAACAACTTTTACTCGACTTCTCGCGGATCAAGAGTAGAACAAAAGGATCATCGAGACCAGTCTATTATAAAGAATCTTAAGCCGAAACTGGGGACAGTGGGCCAGTACATTCAAAGTTTAACAAACACTGCTCAAAGCGAGAAAGGGGAGTACACTTGGAGCTGATAAGTCCCAAGACAATCACCAGACAGCTGAGCTCATCACATCTCGAACCAGCAGCTCAGTGAAAATGGCTAAGGGAGAGCTTCAAAAGTCGAAGTCTAAGACGTCAGAAGTCTGCCAGTCCACTGGAGAAGCTAAAAGTGTTGGAAGTTCGGTGATCTATACTTGGCTAGGGTTCGTGGATGATTCGTTAATTATTTAAATTGTCAAAGTAGGAGGAACCAGAACGAAACCATGCCTGTGCTAATGAACTTGCCAAAAGTGGCAATAACTTTGGACATCTAATGAATCACTAAGGATGGCGTGGAAGTTTAAGTAGGACCAGATCCTTCTCTGAAAACTAAGTGGTAATCATTCCACCTACTCCTTCCATAATTTTCCTGTATATCCATCTCATCACTTAGGTTGGATGAAGATGTCATTCATGAGAATCAACGTGACTGAGATCCCAGTTTAGCCTTGTCTTCATGATTTGGAGTTCCGTGTAAACCGACCATTCTTTCCTTAGCTACTTGACATCATGGCTGAGAAAATCACAACATGGGTACATAGTCCCACCTCCCTGAAGCTATGTTCTCAAATCATGTGTATAAGTTGTCTTACTCTAGATTGACCTTAAAATTCACTCCTAGTAGCACTATAATATGCACCGTCAGGCAATCTAGTTCATTGCCAGACCCTTCCAAACGTATCATAATTTGGATTAGGACTTCTTTAACATGGGTCACCCAAAGTAGTGTCATGCAAGCGGGTCCAGTATTACTCCGATTACCTTGTTTTTAAAATGTCGAAGTAAGTTTTCAAAAGAAGCTCGTCCAGATCATCGTTCAACTTCAAATTGGAAGAACCAATTCCAACGGAGATTACCAAGAGTTCCCCCAACATGTTTCGAATTGAGACCGTTCTGGCTCTATCGTTGTTCTTCATTCCCTCAACATGAGCTAGCGAACGCAGTCACTGGATTTGCATGCGCTTTAGTATGTCATTATCAGCTCGGGGTCTCTGCTAATAAGGTTTGCTCCGTAAGACTGCAGATTCTATGAAGGATTTTCTCTGATCGTTTTTCGTCTTCATCCACGATTCGTCGCTTTTCGATGGGACGCCTTTCCATTGAGACGCCTATTGAACTTTTAGTATTACTTTGTACCAGAACAAGTAAGCTGACTCATCTACCATCCGATACTCCAAGCAAGCTAAATATTTGGGCGTCATCCTGGATAACAAACTTCTTCGAACTAAACATGCTACTTCGAAAGTTTCTACGGCGCTGTCATTCAAATGGCTTCGCTGGCAGTGCTTTAAGCGGTCGGTCCAAGTTTTGATAACCCGGTCCAACATATGCGGCTTTATACCGGCAATAGCATGTCTAATGTTGGTCTCGAGCTCGTCTAAAGTGGTTGGCTTGTTACCGTAGACAAAGGACTTAACGTAGCCGCAGAGAAAATAATCGAGTGGTGTTAAATCGCATGATCGCGGCGGCCAATTGATGAATGCTCGCCGTAAGATGACACAGTCGCCAAATTTCTCCTTCGTAACTTCCAGCGTTGCGTCGCTTATATGGCATGGAGCGCAGTCTTGTTGGAACCACAGCTCTGATATATCGATGTTGTCGAGGTCTGACCAGAGAAAGTCGGTTGACATAGCTCTATACATGAGACCAATGACAGTAACGGTGTCTCTTTCCTCATTTCGAAAGAAATAAGGTCAGATGATGCCGCCATGCCATAAACCGCATCAAACAATCAATCTTTGTGGATGAATTGATTCTTGGCCGAACACTTGTGGATTGTGCTCCCTTCAATAATGGCAATTTTGTCGCATAGCCGCTGAACCAAAAGTGGGCCTCGTCCGAGAAGATGATTTTTTGGCCAAAATCCGGATCTCCGGCCAGCATTTCCAGTGTCCTATTAGCGAACTCACGGCGTTGTCGATGGTGTTCGGCTTCAATTCTAGCGTCAGCAAAATCTTATACGGACGTAGGCCCAAATCCAACCGCAAAATAAGCCGAGTTGACGCTCTGGTGATGCCCAATTCAGCTTATCGGCGCCGAATCGACATCTCTGGGAGTTCTTCGATACTGGCTGCCGCGGCGGCTATGTTTTCTTTATTTCGCATCAATCTCTAACTGGTATGTGGCTTAAGATCCAAAAGAGTGTACCCACGCTCAAACCTTTCCATGGTCATAATGGCGACCGACCTCACGATGAAATTCACGTATTCTTTAACAATTTCCGCATGTTCGGCAAGCGTAAAACGATGCATGATGAAGTGGCAAACCTTACAATGACAGCTGGATGTCACTGGTAACTTTGACAGCTGCTGAAACATAATAATTGTCACACAAATGCTGTTTTTACCTCCAAAAAGCGGTCTGTCTGTATGTAGGCTGCATTAGGGATTTTCCTGCTACTCCTGGACGCACTGATGAATCTCCCTTCACCTGATATTTATGTCATGGGCTGCACTCTCAAAGCCATCTTCCATTAAAAGAGAAGAGGTATTTGGTACAACACTCACGAGAGTCTTAAGTATCTTGCGCGCCGACTGCCTTTTCACTCTGGTCTTATGGACATGCTGTCTTATGCAATGAGCCCAGAACTCCTGTTGCGGAAGAAATCGGTCAAGGTATGGTTTTGAGAAAAGTCTGAGCCAGGAAAGGAATGCAGTCGGGTCCCCATCGATCGTTCCAAAACCGATTAAGAAGGTCGTGCTGGTGTTTTTCTGGAAGACGACAATGCTAGCTGAAGCCCCGGCCCATCACGGACTGTAGCGCCATGTAGAAGTAAGCAAGTAAGGTATTAAATTTATTTAAAAAAAAAAAAAACAAATTGGCTCATTCTAATAAAAGACACTGCATAAACAGAAAAGTAGATTAAGGGCGAATCCTTCCAAAAGCCCCCTAACGAATCGTCTGAAATATTTTTGTACATATGACCGTTCGACTCATACGGAATCCCTAACTTACCACATTCCCTTGTCGACCCAAGAAAGTAAAATGTCTGCAAACGTGCTCCAATTGACTTAATGCCCGACTGTATCCTTCCGAATACATTAGAATTTTTATTCATTCCAGGATACACAGGTTATGACACACAAATTGATATTAACAGGGGTGATAACGACTCGAATTTACATAGTCCTTAGCCCACGGTGGGTCATCTAAGCTACGGCACCAACTCAAACGACAGTTAAGCATGCAAATTAAGACATTAATATAAACCGTCACATACAACGAAACAAAAAAAAAAAAAAAATTATGTATCTATCCGCAGTAGACGGCCATGGTAAAACCAGTCAACTTGTTGCTTCATCATGTAAACTAAATTGTTAACAACTCACTTAAGGGCCAATTCACTGCGCCCCGGAATGGCATCGTAAAAACGTAAAAAGTACCCGCAGCGGCCCATCCATGGTCGAATCAAAAATTTAAATGCTGTCATTATTATTATTTTTTATGACAACAACACAAGCGCACGTAAACACGATTTTTGTTTATTTTTTTTATTGGCAGCATTAAAGGACTAAAAGGATAACAAGAGTGATTTTATTTATTTTTTGTATTTTTTGTATTTTTGTTTACTCAAACAATTGTTTTCTTGTGTCGTAGGCAATGTCATTATTTTTAAGGACGGTTACCACTGAAATGAGGGTACCCCTCAGGGGATACCCCAGGCGACATCCTTTGGCTATCCTTTAGACACCGAAAACCCAACAGAGCAGAGCACAAAAACACATGGATACATGGCGGTGGTAATGGTCCCATAAAGGACTAAAGAACAATTCCATTATATTCAGCTAAATCAATTTCTATTCATTCGGTTTTCGATCAGTTTTTAAGTGAAGAGGTGAAGTGGGTGAGATGGGTGGGGGTTTGTTAAGGTCAGATGGAGATAGACAAGAAGTTTTTGGTTTTTTTTTTTTGTATGTGGAGGGGGAGTAAATACAATAAAAGGACGACAGTCAACTAACTACCAACCTCCGTTTAACTCTTTTGAAGGCAACTGGAGGTAGACAAAGGAAGACAATTGACAAAATGGACTCAAGATTTTCATCCCATTCACAGACCATCCTAACCCACTCTCGAACAAAAGGCTACCCAAACAGAGGATGTCGAAAAAAATGCACAAAAAACGGGAAAAAAAAAAAAAAAAAAAAAATCAAAACTGCCAACCAGTCAAGAAAGTGATATAATTGGAATCCATTGTCCGAAAATTTAACCTCTGTCGGACACAATCAGGCAAAAATTACATCCGCTCTCAAAGGAATCCAAGGAGTCATCATAAAATCTCCTCGAACGAAACTGTATCCGGAGGTGGAAGAGTGGAATCCTTTTCACTGCATTAGGGGAGGCCAAATTCTACTTTAATTAGTTGTTTCAATGTTGAAAAGCCTCTCGTATTCGTACACGTACTCGTATCTTTGTTGGGCTTTATTTACTCAGGCACATAACTTATCTGCATATCCTTGTTGGCTGGTTGTACGTAGAGTACAGACTCAAATACTTTTTATGCAACCGGAAGGGTAGAAAATTCCGCATTGATTGGCTTCCAACGATGATAGATGAGTTGAGATGAGATGTGAGCGATGAGGCAGGCGGCTGGCAAAGAAATCTTGCTCCATCTTGACTCTGTTTATTGACATCGAATTGACTTTAAAAGCTTTAACTGTCTCATTCCTGACGTGTTGGAAACTATTTCCTATTGCTAGCTACCATACCGGTTACATAGTCGTACTTCAGAGCCCCTAGTATCCTGGTATCGTTTAAACAGCTTAGGTTTCATCATCATCAGTCGAAACCTTAGCAAATAATTTCAAAAACAAACACTGACGGGTGATGCTGATGCTGATGCTGTACTCGTTCCTGTTGCTGTTGGTTTTGAGTTTTGCGCCTTTGCAATTGCACACACATTGGCATTGAATGTTATCCTTTTGCGGTAAAGGTGGCGACAGGGGTGGTGGTGCACTTTAAAGTCTACCCCTGGCTTAGTTCTACTGATTGTGCTTCTATCCTGACGTTGACGAACACTATGCGTTTGTGTCGTCTACTCTCTTCGTATGAATGAGAAGAGATCACTTCAAGTTCAACTCAAACAAAATGTTTTCCTTTACACTTTACGTAGTAGAGGTTTCCTGAGGGGAGACCTAGACAAGAAGCAGCACATAAGACGAAGATGAATAGCTAAAGTCAGGATAAAACGTAAATACGAGTACTCGTACTCGTATGTGGTAGAGAGCAAGTACCGAGTAAGAGTAGTTGTTAGTTCGTAGAAAGGTGGTGAGTGCGTCCTTCGTCACCATGACTATGGGTATTCTCATTCTCAAAGGATGTGGAGGCTGTTCAGGCTGTTGAAGCAATATGAAGGGATAAATGCGATCACGATACAAATTTTGTTTTATTCCAAGTGGAAATGATATTAAGGACCTTTTTAAGGAGTGTGAGTTGGAGGTATTTGTAAGGTTTTTGGTAGAAGCAGTGGTATTCTCTCGTTGCAAGGAGTATTTGTATTGGTTTGAGGAAGAGATACTTTCCATGTCGCTTTTGAAAAGTACTGTGCAACCGCTGTGTAATGGAGTTGAAGTTGGAGTTTCTTTTCTTTTTTTTATGAAAAGAGACTCTGAGGGATTATCCACTCAACCTTGCCAAAGGGAACAGTTCAAGGTGTTCATATTCTTTAAGAACAAGTCGAATATTGCAGTGATAAGTATAAGAGAGTCTTATCCTTGCTGCATCTTCAAACAGAAATGCAATGCATGCAACTGTCATGTCATGTGGGCAAGGTTATGTTGTCTATAGTAATGGGTGACCCAGTCTTTCAGTATAAAATTTAGCGGCTATAATAGAGTTGAAGGAAAGATATCTCTGAAATCCGAACCTGCTAGGTGGTATTGCCTGGGGATGTGCTAGTGACTCGGATTGAATTCTAGATGATGAATGAAGATTTAGGATTGGCCAGCTTCAGGAGAATCGTAGTCGGGGACTTACACGCAAGAACAGAAAACAGCAAAAACAAGGCGCATGGGACCATGGGAAATCACGGAGGCGAAAATATTCTGAACGACAACTTTAGCCGGCTAATTGATTATCAGCTCTTAATCGGCAATTCTTTCTTCCCACACAAGGGATCTTATCCTGACAAACAGCTGCCTAGCTTTAAAGAAAGCGTTGGAAGCATTTCATGGTGAGGTCTATGATTGAAATCTAATGTTACCCTTCAATTGGAGAGATAGCTGGTGATAAACTCAAATAATGAGTCATAGTGAATAGTTGTGTTTTATTTCTTTCTCCCTGTTCTTTTCAATTTTCTGTTAAAGTAAACCTTGCACTTTATTGCAACCTTGTTTTAATAACTAGTAAGGTCATTGTCTACCAATTTCGCGTAAAATATACGCATCAAGTGAAAATTTTAATTTTGAATTTAAAAGTTGTGTGAATACATAATGTCATCCGGTACCAGAAAGCAAATCGCGCAAAACCCTCAGCAACATAATACTCCACTCAAAACAAATACCGTGGACGAACTGTGGATCCGTTTTGAGAGAAGATTTGCTGAATTCTCTAAAGAGATCAATGCAAAATTCGAGAAATTGACAACTGTAGAAGAGCGCATCCTCACGAAAGTCAACACAATCGAGTGTAGCATGAGGGGTGAATTAAATCGCCTACAAGATCGCTGTAAGGAACTGGAAACTAGAATTGACACTCTAGAGAGGAGAGAAAACAATGCGGATGCTGTGTTGGTAGGTGTTCCAGCCGTAGAGGGTGAAAAGCTTGAGGACTTGCTAGCCAACATTTGTTCAGCTCTAAATGTTACTACTCCGGCCATAAAAAAGGTATTTAGAGTTAAACCCGCAGTTCCCAAAGGAAAATCATCTTCGTATGACGGCACCATTATTATTAAATTTGCTGATGCCTATGAAAAAAGTAAGCTACTAAAAAGCTGCTTAGCCCACTACAAGCAAACAAATATCGGCTTGACTCTTCGCGATATTGGCATGAACTCTGACAAGAAAATCTACTTAAATGAGAGTCTAACAAAGGCGAACTATCTTCTGCAACGAAGTGCACTCAAACTCAAACTGCTAAAGAAAATCTCTTCTGTCAATACGAAAAATGGGCTTGTATATGTGCGCACATTAAACGGAGAGCAGTTAGCCATAACAAGAAGAGAAGACCTGGAGAAGCTGTGCAATCAGCCATGCATACTGGAAGACAACAACAACAATTAAGTGTTTTCAAAATTTATTACTCTTTCTTCTATTTTTCTCTTCTATCTTTCCTTCACTTCTCTTTTTTCTTTTATTACTTTCTTTCATATACTCTTTCTTTATTACTATTTTATCTTCCTATATCTAAATGTTCATTTTCTTTAATAATTTGTAAAGGCATGTCATCGTTAATTGTTTCTTTAGTGATCTCAATTTTAGTGCATTACTATGTTTTTCTGTGTTCTCTTCGTTTCACTCTTCTGCCTCGCAGACAATGCACAGCCTAAGTGACACGGGTGGGAGCTGCGAATGTCCACTGGTGCGACACTTTGAAAAGTCGAAGATGTTGCTAAACATTTTGAGAGCAAGTAACTTGGGGATCAGTGTTTGCCATTTCAATGTGCAAAGCATTGTCAATAAAATAGACGAAGTGCGCTCCTTGTTTGAGAGTGGTTCTATGGACATTATTTGTATTACAGAAACTTGGTTAAATCCGGATATGGAGACACACCTTTTTAAAGTATACGGATATAAAATGTACCGCGCTGATCGACTGAATGGGCCTTGTGGGGGTGTCGCAGTGTATGTGAAGAATAATTTGCAGCACAAAGTAGTGAGGCAATCCACAATTTTGGACGATACAGAATACATTTTCATTGAAATAGTAGTTGAAAATACAAAATGCCTTATTGGTGGCCTATATTTGGCACCTAAGGTATCATGTTATAAAAAAGTAAGGAATCATCTTGAAGACTTAGGACCCCTGTATACTAAAGTTGTAGTATGTGGAGACTTTAATCTCGATATTCTAAGAGACAAAAATAAACAATTTGTAGACACAGTCAATTCACTGGGATTTCATTTTGCTAATGATGCCCACCCCACTCATTTTCAACCTGACAAAGTGCCGTCGCTGATAGATGTCTTTCTTGTTTCCGAAACTGATTTGGTATTACATTATGATCAAATTTCTTCACCAGGATTCTCATACCATGACATGATTATTCTTTTCTTAAATATTGTTCCTCCTAGTTCAAATGATGTCCTTGTACAATTTCGTCAGTATTCGTCCATTGATGTTCGTACATTGTTCAATGATTGTGACAACCTGAATTGGTCGCCTATTTACTGCACATCTGACGTAAATATGCAATTTTCTGGACTCAAAAACAACCTTGACTATCTTTTTGACAAACATGTACCCCTTGTAAAAAGGAGAATACAGAAACCTAGCATTCCTTGGTTCACTCAACAGGTTGTATACCTTATTAATAAAAGAAATTTGTTATACTTTAGATGGCGCAGATACCAATGTCCATATATATTTAATGAATTCCGACAAGTGCGAAACGCTGTTACCTGCCTAATTCGTAAAAATAAAAGTAAGTACTACCAAGCTAAGTTTAACTCCAATAAGTCAAGTTCAGGGTTTTGGAAATCCATTCGACAGCTTGGCATTAAGAAAAGTGAATCTGGGTGTAGCAATATTGACCTAAATGAACTTAATAGAAAATTTACCAACAGTGCACCCTCAACTAATACGCAGATTGACTTTTCCTTTTTTGATGGGCTCCAACCAGAGCTGGAAGCACTGCAACCTTTTTCCTTTCAATGTGTTGATGAGACGACCGTAGGTAATGCTATTCTCTCTGTCAAATCGAATGCCGTAGGCTTGGATGATATTCACCCGAAATTTATTAAAATCTTGTTGCCAGTTCTCTCCAAACACATTAAAAACTTGTTTAATACAATCATAATGACAGGAATTATTCCTGATGAGTGGAAGCAAGCTAAAATCATACCTGTTCCAAAATCACGATCGCAAAATAATTCAGAGTATAGGCCAATAGCTATATTACCTTTCCTTTGTAAGGTGTTTGAGAAAATTGTAAGCAATCAAATGAAAATTTTCCTTGAACTAAATAACCTACTAACCCAACATCAATCTGGTTTTAGAGCAAAGCATAACTGCACAACTGCGTTATTAAAAGTAACTGACGACATCCGTTCTGCCATTGACAGAGACATGATGTCACTTCTAGTTTTACTTGACTTCTCAAAAGCATTTGATTCCGTAAACCATGACATTCTTTTATACAAATTAAAGAATCAATTTGCTTTTGAGGATAAAGCGTGTCAACTTGTAGCATCATACCTCAGTAATCGCAACCAAGCTGTATTTCATTGTGATCGAATATCATCGAGCTTGCCGGTATCATCTGGGGTGCCTCAAGGATCTGTCCTTGGCCCTCTTTTGTTCACGATGTTCATAAATGATTTATATAAAAGGATACTCTACTGCGATTATCATATCTATGCGGATGATGTGCAGTTATACAAAAAAATACCCACATCTGCAGTGTCTTCTAGTGTCGAAAACCTTAACGCAGACCTCGACTCCATATTTGTTTGGTCACAAAAAACTGCCTTAGCCTTAATCCTTCAAAGACTAAGTCACTGCTGATTGGTAGTAACAATCAGGAGACTGTGATTTTGCCTCTTGTTATTAATAATAATGTCATTGAGTCTGTTACTAAAATTAAAAATTTGGGAATTTATTTTAACAATCAACTTAACTGGACCGATCACATAAATTCCGTTGTCTCAAAAATATATAGCGTTCTAAGGGGATTGAGCCCTACAAACCGGTACCTGCCTGTTAAAGTTAAAATGAAACTTATTAAGTCGTTCGTCCTGCCCATTATACTGTACGGATGCGAAATCTTCGCATGCTTAGATTCTTCGTCCTTGAGAAAGCTAAATGTCGCATTTAACAGCTGTGCTAGATATATATTTAATTTGAGAAGGTATGATCACATATCCACCTTTACTACACAAATAGCTGGGTGTTCACTGAATACAATTCTAAAATATCGAACTGTCCTTGCACTGCATAGAATTATTTACTCTGGTACACCGAATTACTTGTTCACAAAAATCAAGTTTGTGCACTCTCAGAGAACCCTTAATTTAATACCTCCTAGGTATAAATTTATAAATAGCAGTCGTCAATTTTTCGTTCATGCTGTGCGCCACTGGAACAGTCTCCCAACAAACATCAAAAGAGTGAACACAGAGAATCGTTTCAAAAAAGACCTATTAAATTACTACACAAGTCGCAATTAATGATACATATGCCTATTAAAATTAGCTTCTATTACTTAAAACTATATTCATTTATCCTCATCTTTCATCTTTCCTCTTTCTTTTTCTATTTTCTATTTCTTTTTCATTTTCTTTCATATTCTATTTATTCTTTTTGTTATTAGGATTAAGATAATTATTGTAAATGAGTGTGTAAAATTTTAACTGCGCAATGCAATAAGTTGTTTAAATTTAAATATGCGCAGAGATGCTTAATAAATACAAATACAAATACAAATACAAATACAAATACAAATACAAATACAAATACAAATACAAATAAACGTTTCACTTATTTCGATATATTTTGGTTTGTAGTCTGCAGAACGTTGGTTGAAGGTTAATGTATCCGCACCGTTTTAACTATAACTAAATATGTCAGTGTACCGTCTTTAGTCTTCTCGTCTACTACCGTCTACTCCAAAACAAGAACTTTATGTTCAAAGCAGTCAAAGAGTGTCCATACCTCTATGCCATATACAAGAATACGGATGATGATGGTCCTTCCTGCCCAAAATAGGGATCATCGACCGACGCTATCTCAGAAACTTAAAATTCTACTTTCCGTGAAGGGCTAGTGAGTATCGATTTGATATTCCTCGGTCTTTTCTTAGATCTGCAACTGAGTGAATAGAAGGCCGATGGAGGTGATGGCTTTCCCATATCTAAAACCCCACTGATATGGACTTATCAGCTTGTTAACGATCTGTCTAAAACGTCGAAATACAATAGTATGGCAGCAAAAAGCAGGTATGCGACGTTTACTAGACCTTTGTTCTTATAGTTGGCGTAGGTCAATAGGCCTTATTTTTTCATATGAGCTGGGGCTGATAAGTTATCAGCTCTTGCGGCCTATAGTTTTCGCAATCTTCGTCTGAGTTGGAGATGCGTCCTGCCTGAAGACTGTGAGCGCGCCGTCTATCTCGTTGAATAGTCTGCAGAAGTGGTTCTTCCAAAATTTCATCGTTATTGGAGGCTAGGGTTTAGTTAGTTAGTAATTTGTTTTGGTTAACCTTCTAGACCTCATTCTAAGATAAGTACATTTACTTTGACTTCGGGGTTTTCGAACTTCCTCTTCCTTCTGTCGAGCAGTTTAGTTTAGCTTTTCGCCGTAGTACGTACATGTCCGCAGTAGCTCTCATATCAGGCGTGCAATTCATTCGTGGAAACATGGTCGGCAAGGACTCTAGGGGTGACTTGTGATTGTAGCCGTCCGGCGTCAGACTTTCACATAATTTTTTTTCCGACGCTGTTCTATCCTTAATATCCACTTTCGTACCTTGGTTACTACTAGAGTGTCGTTTCGAGTTGGCAACTTGGAAGGTGGGGCGTTTAGACCAGTGGATACCTGTCAATCAATCTAGCTTATCTTTTTTTGATCACAAAGCCGCCACATACCCTAAGAAGAAGGAAATATGTACGAGTACTTGTTATGACAATGTTCAGTTCACTTCCAATAACAAACAGCCTGTGTCATTTTCGAATGTGATGTCGTGCAGGCTATGCATGTCCTTTCCTTTTCTGATCACAGGTTCTCTCTACATGTTCGTAGAAGCCTTCCTTCGTATTGTTGTCTTTCTCAGCTGTCGGTGAATGGCCGCATATAAGGCTGATATTAGGAAATTTAACCCTGATGCGGATTGTAACTGAGATTGTTGAAGGCGACTTAAATGGCCTTTCATCTACGGATATTAGTCCTAAGTTTACCTAAAGGAGAATTTGGAACCCGTACAAGGGCCATAGACAAGTCTCTAGACAATTCAAACAGCCAGTTGGTGTATCTGGTAGGAGTATATAGTGTAGCGGCTCAGAATAGCAACAACTGTGAGTAGTTGGTCACATACATACTAAATATCTAAGCTGCTACAACTAGTTGCACATTAAAAGCGCTCTGAAATATTTACTTTGAGAAGTTGACAGCATTTTGGAATCGCATATTGGTCCTTTCCTTCACCCCTCGTAGCTAGATTTGGCGAAATTGCTTGTTGAAAAAAAAAACATTTGGAAGTGTTTGCTGGTTTGTAACAGTCTCAAGTGAATGAAACCTAATTTTCCCTTTTCCTCCCATAGCAGCAATACGAAGATATTACATCCTCGTGTTTCACCGGTATCTAGAGATTGATCAGGCTAATGGATCCAATTATGAACTTATTTTTGCGTTCCTGACTACGGCAACATATTTCGCGATTATTCCTTCAACACTTCATAATATACGAATAGTTGAACCATCAGGATCATGCGTTGTTAAGGTACCCTTAAAACGTTTGCACACAGCGCGGACGATGAACGTTGGTTTTAAATGTTTGAAGGTTATAATGGCTAAGAAATAGAGAGCTCGGCAATGCATTCCACAAGCGAGTTGTTCGGCTTAGGAACGAATCGCAATATTTCAGAGTACGTCCGAAAGTGGGCTTGAGCGTATACTGATGAGTGATGAGCATTCATAGCGAAACGGGTAGTACGGTTGAAAGTTTGAAGGGGCGGAATGCTACTGGCGATTTCTATGGAGCACTGATGGTGGAAATAGCGATAAAACAAAGTGAGACACGAGACATTTCGTCAGTGTTCGAGAGTGTCCATTGACTGGGTGATATTAGCATCATCTATGAATTTTATCGCAAAGTTTTGAATCCTATCTAGCAGGTGTAGATATGTTTTAGGCTCACCTGGCTAGATGTTTGCATTGCACTCCAAATTGTGTTTTGGAGTGTTGATATCGGAATTTAATGAGTTTAGTATAAGCGGCCGTTCTAGTTCTAGAGCCGAAGAGCAAGGTCGTGAGCCCGGGAACGAATATGAAAAGCAGAGAGTACTGTCATCAGCAAAGGAATATATTGGATTACAAGTTGCAGACAAGAGGTAATTAATGAAAAATAAAAGGAGTGTCGGAGACAGAACAGAGCCCTGGGGCACACCAGCATTTATTTTGTGAATATCAGACTTGAAACCGTCCAAGAGAACGTGAGTTGAACTTTCCGAAAGGTAACTTCTAATCCATTGAAGAATGGAGTTGTTGATCCCAAATGCACGTATTTTCGACAAAAGAGCCTGATGCCAGTCTCTGTCAAATGCCTTACAAATATTAAGTGCAACTATCTTGCTTTCGCCAGATTGATGTACGCGTTGGTTCCACTTTTCAGTGAGACATGCCATCAAATCACCAGTAGACCTGTTGCTACGAAAACCGTACTCCTGGTCAAGAAATTTTCGTGTTTCGAGATATTCCATGAGCTTACGTTTTATCAGCGTTTCCATGACCTTTGAAAGAAGGGACGTAAGTGTCTGTGGTCTGTAGGAGGAGAGAGAAGATTCGCCTTTTTTGGGGACGGGCTGGACAAATGCTGTTTTCCATCTGCTCGGAAAGAGTCCTAAAGAGTGGAGTTGATGGAAAAGTTACGCTGTGGTTTTGCCAGCATGGAACAACACCTCTTCAGAAGAAGAGGAGATATACTATCTAGATCAGCGGATTTATGTATGTTGAGATCTTTAAAGATTTTTGCTACTACACGAGTGCGAAAATGGATTCCTCCCATTCAAGATTCGACGCACTCAAGTGCACGCGAAGACAAAGCACAACCTGGAAGTCTTGAGTTGGTTGTAAAGTGTGCAGCAAGCAGATTGGCCTTGTTCGAAGAACTGACAGCTGGAATGTCATTGTAAATGAGCGTTGGGATGGAGAATGAGGCAGAATTTCTAATATTTTTGACGAACGGCCAACAATTTTAACTACCTTTGAGACATTGTAGTATTTTTTGTCTCAGTTTTTAGTCGCATTGGAATCTTACACGCAGAAGAAAGACGTTGCAGTCATTCGTGGCTCTTTTGAACTTATTTCGGTTTTCCTCTGTCGAAAACGACCAATTACAATTCCTAAAGAAGCTGTTAAGACCGCTCCAGTTGGTGTTCGCGTATTGCCATACGGTGCTTTTAGGAAATTTTTCTCTAACTCTAACACAATGGTCCGACGAGCCTAGAGGGGAGAGCACATCAGCGAAGTACTTATCAGGGTGAGAAGTTAAAAACAAGTCCAGGGTGTTGGCGGTATGACTATCAACGTCTGGTATTCGTGTGGCCTCATTTGCAAGCTGGGTTATGTTATTTTCCGCACCGTCCTTCGGGTATTGCCTGTCTAGAATGTCGAAGCCAACCAGAAATGTGTATGTATGTATATTGAAATCGCCCGTAGTGACGATTTCAGTATGCGGATACCGGGATACAATTCTTTGTATGGAGTCAGACAGCGCATCAAATGTCAATGGGTTTCTGTAAATAAAGGAGTAGTGGATAATTTGCTTACTTACTTAGGACCTTAGCTAACGTTCCTCTTCAATTAGCACGGTAGTTTGCCACCTGCCCCCAGCTACGCACACGAAGTTGGCAGAATGTATTCTTCTACTTTTCTGCGCTAGTTAAGATGTAAAAGGTTTCCGGCCTTGACGCTGTTCAAACGTCTTCTCCATTCTCTCTGTCGGGGCGTGGGGATTTATGAGCCTTATCAACTTGTTCTCTAAGTATTCCTCTGGCTGCGAATCCACATCCAAATAAGCGCTTTGCCTGTTGTCCTGGTAGCACCGGTTGTCTGTAACATTTTCCACAGTCCATATCACAGCTTTTCATTTCCTCTTTTTGCCCGGTCCATCCCATCGCTCTTCTTGGACGTCGGTTACGTCTGCTTTGTAGCAATCACGGATCTCCACTAGATGTTCGGGTGCTCGCGGTCTGTGAGGAATGCCACATCTAAAGAAAATATTAGACGATAAGAGCCACCAGACCTTGAACATATTTATCTATCTACACCAACTACTGTGTAGCTGAATTTCAAATCTAGGCCTCTTGATATAGTTGCAATAGATTAAAAATAAAAATGAAATCTTTTCGAAAGTTTTACAATCTTTCAATTTAATTTCAGGACGTCCATGTCAAAAATCAAAAAATATCTTCATACTCGTATCTCTAACAAGACGACATGGAAATTCTCCTTAACTCCGCACAAATTTTTTAGCCCGAAGAACTTCTCTCAAAAGGCTCAACCAAAGTGATGGCTTGCCATCTATCGCAGCGTTATCCAAAAACTTTATCCACTTTACAATTTTTCGAGTAAAGAAAAATATTTGTGCACAAAAGAAAAGAAGAAGAAGAAGAAGGTAAATGAAAGTGATTCGAGTATAGGAGTACTCGTACTTCTGCTTGTATTCGTATCTATGGAGTCCTCTCTCTAGTCCTCTAAACTAGGATTCTGTCAAGATTCCTCTGATGCAGAACATTTTTTGAAAGGCGTATTAGTTACACTTGGCTTGATCTTAGGCCACACATACGCCAAAATAACGTATATCCGCCGCTACAGCCGACTCAAAAACGAACTTTACAGAGATTAGAGACACGCCGTGGAGCCCCGTGAAGGGGTGATTTGACTTCGCTAGGGTAAACTTGCATTTCGCTGAAACGGCGGAAAATTCATTGGTTACGTTTAGGTCGTCCTTGTGAGAAGCTTCTTCGCCGTGCCTTTCTAAGAAAATGATTTTGCTTTATTCGAAATTGAAGAAAGGGTGGCAGTTTCCATTTGGAACTCCTCTAATCCGTGTGCAGCGCGGTGTTTATGTATTAAAAAGTTACTCCGGGCAGGCGTCATCATCATCGTTCGGTAGTTAAATTTAATATGCCACAGGAAGACTTTTCCAGATACGCAGGATATTTCTAGCTTCATCTTGAGTTGTCGTACGAGTATTCGTTTTCGTTTTCGTTTTCATCGTCGTTGGGGTTGTTCGACGTATTTCTCAACAACTAATTTGCAAGTTCAGCAGGATTGAGTAAAAAAGCATCTGGTATGGGGTGGATACTGTTGAGATATGCTATACATACGTCTGTAGATACGAATAGATAGAGCGATGAGATGCGATGATGAATGCTTATAGAGATTTGCGAGTGAGATTTCATAAATTTACGCACTGAATTGGAAGAGGAGAGGTTAAGCGTTCCGGTTATTCGTGGTGGAAAATTCAATAAAACCGGCGAACGAGTTAAATAAGGATGAACTACGAGTATGCTACTCTGTGCAGAAGGATTTTTCAAGTTGTGATCTTAATTTAAGCAGCACTGGGCGCAGTGTTCCAGTGTAGATGCAATGGAGGTGAAGTTTAGAAGTGAAGTTAAAGAATGCTTGAGAAGAAACTCAAGAGGTGGCATGAAACCATAAATTTCTTGGATCCTTTCCAAACGACAAATAGATAGATGAGGTCAATTTGTGAGAGGTACTACTTACTTTTCCCAGCTAGGTGCACAGATACTAGAAAGTCGGTTTGAGTCTAAAAGTCAGAGTGCTTGCAATTTGACTGCAAGTAGAAATCGATAACCTTTATCTCATTTGAACTTAATACTTGGAAACCATGTATTTCTGCAGAGAAGAGTGAAAACAGGGGAAGAAACCCATCCACAGATCCGAATAATTCAGAAACCCTCTGTTAGAAAGATTACAAAGTAAAAAAAGGAAGAAAAAAACACCGGCTACCCTTAGTGTGAATTACACATTTCATCATACTCCTAACGAGTCCTTATGAATCCTAATAAATGCCAAAAACCATTTCTGTTTCTCATTTCGCCTACGTTGCTTCCATGCCTTTAGGACGGACGAATTCTTCCGACGAAAAAAAAGAGAAGATAATCGGCTTTTCCTCCAGAGTATTGTGCATAATTTAGATTCCCAAGGATTCGTCCATAATCGTTGTAGTCATCATCATCATCATAATCGGCAGAAGTGGTGCCAGTTAACAGTCGCCCTCATAGAATATGTGTCCTTTCCTAAGAATCTGGATTGGTCTTTTTGTCGTCGTTTTCTTCTGTTATTTGTTGTGTTTTTTTTTTTGGTAGTGTGTGTACTGTTGTGACTTTTGTTGCAAGTTAAATGAAACAAAGGACATCTGTGCGAAATTGAATTGTCTCCAAAGCCATATCTGTCCATTTCCATCTCTCCATCTCACCTCAAGTTAACTACCACTAACTGCATTAAAATTGAACGAACCCTAAGCTGGGTTGTGAGGGTCGAGGATTGGGATTGTAGGGTACAAGTAACAAGGAAACCCTATGGACATTTCTCAGAGGATATACTTTTTGACCCATGAAATGAGTTTTTGTTTCCGTCTCGTCCTTTTGTTCAGTTTTCTGATTTTTTTTTTTTTGTATCCTTTCGAGATGAAATTACTTATTTTGTGCCTCTGCCTGCTCCAGAGGTTGCGACGACCGACGTTTCCGAAGCGGATTTGTACTTTTGTGTATTAATTTGTTCATTTTAGTCAGTCGGTAGCCAGTACCACCACCACCACCACCATTACCCTCTTCGTTAGGACACTGAATAGGAAATCGGTCCCGGACTCATCCCAGCTCCAACTTTACAAATCTAACTCCTGGCAATTTCAATTGCCACACTCGGTGGAAATTAATATACGAACGACCAGTGCTGTGGTTTATAATCCTGAGCATAGGTGCACTCTGCACACTGCATGACCATGGCCACTACTTTATGAGCTAAAGTTGGCTTCTGGGGAAGAACACGTGGAGTCGCTCGGGGGCAATGGTAAAAGTTTCCATTTTTTTCCCCGAGACTCTTTTTTATGGGTTTTCCCACCACGTAAATGCGATTATGAATGAGAAATGTGCGGGAGAAAACACAAAAGTGTGCGAAAAAAGAAGAAAAATGAAGAAAAAGATGGAGAAGGACAGGAAAAATTAACGAAATGCAAATTTTAATTAAGATAGTTGCGAAACCCCTAAGCCGACGTGAGAGTTGGAAATGTGACAAAAAAAATGGTTTATGGTGCTAATTTGGTATTTTGTCAAAAAATTTATGTTGCAAGTCGAAAGGATGAAGGAAGAAGTTTACGGTTTACGGATATTTTATTGCAACATCGTGACGAGCGTGGTTGATAAGGCAGAAATCTGTTCGAAATCAACTTGTTTCTGGGCTGGGGTTTGCTATTGTTGGCAGAATATTTACTTGCAGACCATGCAATGGCATGGATCACCACCATGTACGTAAGATACTCCGACCTCCAACCTCTTGTATAACATCAAATCCAATGTGCAGACCACTGGCGTTACTGAAAACATGTGTCATACCTAATCTTTAACTTACCAAAGCACGATATATATGCTTCCGACAGGCTGAGGAACAAACAAAAGAGCTGCGTGTGAACTATATGACCTGTAAAGAACGAAGCAATGAAGACCTTCTGTGAATCAATAAATAGGACACTCACAGAAGAGTGCATTCAGACAGGCTAAGAATTAACCAAAAGATCCAACCAGCATTATTGGCCTATGGGTCCAGAGGTTTTTGAGCACAGCTGAGGAAGGATTTTGTGGTTTCAGCTTTCAAATACTCGAACATACTTTATCAGCTTCACGTTGATGTTACAGAGGGCTTAACACGGAAAACTGGGGAAGTTCAATCGTAATAGAAACAACATTCTCTTGGAGGCCTTTATAAAAGAGTTAAAAAAGCGGAAAGCTAGAACAGTAGCGAAGATACGGCACAATGGTGATCTGACTAACTAACCACTTTGAGCTGTTAAGTAGAATGCGCGCAGATGGTACAACAAATCCAATGAAATATTCATCCCAAGTGTGTCGGAAGATCATTCTTGTGGTCATAGATTTAGTATTTGCTAGATCTTCAAACACGCTGTTGCTTTCTGTGAAGACTTCAAGTCGTCTGACACAAATGGCATATATCCAGTTGCTGCAACAAGCTGTCACGAAAATATGTACGTCACTGCTGCTTTCAGCAGATTCTAAAGAACGGTCTGTTTCGGTTGCATAGTGACTCTAGACCCACTGATTAAACTCCCTTCCCTTGGTATACATATGTGTTAAGGGCTGCACTCTGAAAACCACCTTCTGTTTAAAATGATGTGATGTTTGGTACAACAGGCATTGGAGTTTTGACGACTTTGCACCCAGTAATGGTTTTGGTCAGAATCATCCAGGAATCACATGCAGTCGGGTTTTTAAGAATGGCTTCAAAACCGATCTAGAATGCGTTGCTAGCCTCTGTCAGCAGGATCTCCGATTTCTCCCCTCGTTAGGAAAACTTGCATCCTCCAAGCAGAGATATAAGCAATCCTGAGCGCATTAACGTATGTTGTGAAGAATCGGTTGGGAAGGTGCAGCATCTACATTTGTAGCGACAGCTTAGCCTTGCTAAACCTTTTAACGACTTCCAAACTACTTCTCTGAATGCAGTCAAAAGGCAGAATTCAAGGAGTCTTATTTAAGTCACCGGTCACAATGGAATCACGGGATATGAAATAGCAGCTGAAAAGGCTCATTAGGAAGTTTTTCAGGACCTGAAACTGTGTTATGACTACCTGTGTCTTCTATTAGGGCTTTCATTGATTCATTGACAGTTGGGTTTCATATGAGCATAACTACAGATGGCGTGACTATTTAGCTTGTGGGCGGACGTACCTGCTGTCACTGACAAGGAAGAACTATGGACTGTTTAATTTATTGGCGTCGTGACAAGGCATCACGCTTTTGCTCAGCACATAACTGCGTCGGGATAAGTGACAAAGCATCCTGAGATGCTTGTTGTGATAGTGTAAACGACATCGCGGAGCACTGATTATATGAGTGTCTGGCCTATGTCGCATCAAGTTTCAGGCACTTTATCACTGAAGTGGAAAAGAACAGACAAAAGTTCATATAGTTTGCTGGCGTGCCATGTTTCGACAGAATGGGATTACCATTGCATTGGAGGGTCTATCGATGACGTATAGTACACCTAGGTTGTCAGCAGTCTAATGTCTTTCCTGCCTAGAGAAAATAAAAATCCATTGACTTTCAAGAAACATCTGGAAGTATTTCTTTGGTCCTCCTCGACGTGTGTTTTAAGCACGGTAGACAATAGGGCAAGCTTCGCAAGCCTTAAAATCAGATTGAGTGCAGACACTTGTTCCATAGAATATAGTTTATATCAGGAGTGCGTAAATCTCCGCTTCGAAGGCAAACATAGGTTTACCTAACAGGATGTGAAGTCTATAGTTTTCGTCCTCCAGAAAGATGCCAGCGCAGGATCCTAGATATTTTGTAGGACAATTTCTGGCCAAAACCAGAATATAAGGAAAGCATTAGTAATTTCGCAACAGCTGAAGTTTCAGTGTTGAAGTGTTGATTTTCTTCTTTCATTCGAAGAAAACGGCAGCTGAAGCGCATCGAGAGCTCCAAAAAGTTGACGGAGATGCTGCGCTAAGTGAAACAACGTGTCGTGATTGGTTTCGTCACTTCAAAGACAGTGATTTCGATGTTGACGACCGTCTGTGTGAAGGAAGGCCAAAATCCTATGAAGACGCTGAATTGGAGGCATTGCTCGATGAGGATCCGTGCTAAACGTAAGAAGAGTTTGCTTCAGTATTAGAAGTTACCCGCCAAGCCATTTACAATTTCTAAGCGATTGCATGCCTTGGGAATGATTCAGAAACAGAGAACTTGGGTTCCTTATGATTTGAAGACAAGTGGACAACTGCTCCAGCGGCAAAAAAGCAAATGTTTTCTACATCGCATCGTGATGGGTGATGAAAAATGGATTCATTACAGCAACTCAAAGAGAAGAAAGTCATGGGGACTGGCACACTGCGAAGGTTATGCTGTGTATTTGTTGGGACCAGGTCGGTCTGAACTGCTCAAACCCAACGAAACCATCACTGGGGAACATTATCGACTTCAATTGATGCGGCCACAATACGAGCAGAGGCACGAAAAAGTGATCCTACAGCATGGCAAGGCTCGGCCTCACGTTGCCAAACCCGTTAAAACCTGCCTGGAAACGCTCAAATGTGAAGTTCCACCCGCCATATTCCCCAGATATTGTGCCGTTCGATTATTACTTCTTCCGTTCGATGGCATATGGTCTGGCTGATCACCAGTTCTTCACTCATATGAAGACATCAAAAAATGTCTTGATTCGTGGATAGCCTCAAAAGGTGGAAACTTTTACAGTAACGGTATTCAAGCTCTACCAGAAATATGGGAAAAAGTGGTAGCTAGCGATGGGCAATACTTTGAATGAAAGTTGCATTTTCATAAAAAAAACACAGCTATAACTTAGTTGCGCACCAATATTTGTTCTCCCGTAGCTCGGTCCATTATTCGAAATTCTGAAACGATTCCTTCGGTAAATTAATCGTGGGGCGCGCTGTATTGCATGTTGCGCTATCTTGTTAAAACCGAAGGTCTTTCAAATGAATGCCGTTCAATTGGGGAACAAAATAGTCAGTATTTATGGATAGATAAAGCTTTCTTTTGATTTTAACGTTCTAGAAAGAAACATAGCTCATAAAGCACACCAAACAGTGACTTTTTAGGTAGGTGTAACGACGTTTCAAAATTTCATTGTATACTTTCTTTACCCCATATGCGGCAATTTTTTTTATTAACGTAGCTATTCAACTCAAAATGAGCTCTGACGTTGAACAAAATCTTGCGGTGAAGAGGGGACTAAAGGTTATCTCGTTTCCGTCGCATTTTCCGAATGTCCGACGTTCTCGACATTCAAGCGGCTTTAATTCTTGCACAAGATGGATTTTGTAAGCTCTTGGGTCACGAGCGAAATCTTCCATGAAGCAGATGGACACACCGACTCATTGCGGTCTTCCTAAATCCTACTCTCCATAGCTTTTCGATGCACACTGTACGACATCTCTGCGTATGCATATTCGTGTTGCATCCATGGAATGTTCTAGCGCAAGTCTTTCATGTAATGGTAAAGCTGCAAACTAAAATGAGTACAAATCAGCTATTGCTGGAAAAATTGTTGTTCAATGGCTGTCAAATCTCGGCTTTATAATTCCTGTCGACAATGACGCATGTCGGCTAACATTTTGGGTCTGTTGTCTGCAAGACTGAAAGGGCTTTAGGGGCGAACGATGGTTGATGCACCAGGATTGACTCTTAGGTTGATCGTCTCAAAGCCGAAATTGTTCTTAAGGGGTGTCATAATCGCAATTTACAATGAGGCCACGAATTTAGAATTCATTTTAGGCGTGAAATTTTCTGGTGAGAGGACGTCAATTAAAAACTGGCAAACCACTGTAAAGACCTTTATAGGCAAATATGGTAGAATAAGTTTTACTGCCTTCTAAACTATAAAGAACGATTTACTTCGCTCAACGCGATGTTCCTACAGCATTTGGGGTCTGGAATTGCAGCCGTATTTTCGTGTTCCTTGCGGAGAAACAATTCTTTATCTAATCTTGTCTTATACAAGGTGGCAAAAATGTTCTCTTTTTTTATGAATGAAAAACTTTGGTTCTGCTTTTGGATTATGTTTATTCGATTGATGTCTTGAATTGTTTGTCCGTTAAGTCGAAAAAATTGTATCTGTTAAGTGGAAGCCGCCACAATTGATGACGATTCGGGCCCGATTTGTGGCATTTCCCATCAATCTTGCCAGAACTGCCGGCGATAGGTCCTCGCATTCTTGACGGATACTCTCTTTGAAGGTTTCATGAGTCTGAGACTTGCTGACATAGCCTGGTTGACTTCAAAAAAACCTCACAACAAGAAGTCTGGAACAGTTAAATCAGGCGATCTTGCCAGTGCACATTACCAAAACGAGAGATTAGTTGACCTGGAAATGCAGCCGTCTGAATTTCGGTTGTGGCTCGTGCAGTTGCTCTATCCTGTTGGAACCACATGTTCTTCAGTCCCAATTCATCCGTCGTTGAACATGGCTCTGTAGCACTCGCCGTCCACGGTATTCATTTGGTCCACGGCGTTTTCATCTTCATCTTCAGAATATCAAGCTGCGATATTCTCAGCAGAAAGGCTGCTCCGTGGTCGGCTAGACCTGGCAGCATCCCGTGTTGTCCCATACTCTTCTAGGCTAGCGCCTAAATGTCGTAGTGTTTGCTCAGTTGGTGTCGGGCGATCGGGAAATCTACGCCGAAATTCATGCTGCGCCACCGACGAATTATTCCGCCATGTAGCAGAGTGCAGACTCTTGTAAGGGCAAACACATCTTTGGCTCTGACCAGAGCAATATTTGTGTTTGTAAAAATACAGATATTACTCTTAACAGATCCGAAGGCATCGGACTACATTTCGACAACCAAGTCGAGTCATCACAATATCGCTTACCCTTATCGAAGTCATGTTGCAAGAGCATATTAAAGACATCGATCTTTAGACCTGATCTGTTTGTAATCAAGAAGTGAGCTCCCAAGATCGCTTGTGTAGATGTCCATAAGGTCGGCGAATTAAGCGCATTTTGTTGCAAACCGTGCTCCAGCAGAAGTCATATCTCCATTCTTCACGATGAACTGTCTTCTGGTGAGCATATCAAAAGGAATGCACAGAAGTGGTTTACCTATGTCAAGCCCGTTCAGGTACTCCAAGTCAATCAAGTAGGCATTGGTTTTTTGCTTTTCATCCAGTGGGTATCAGATACCAGTTTAGATGCGGTATGTAAGATAACATGTCCCGCCTTGTCTTCAACGCACTTTGTGAGGACTCAGTTGATCACCTTTTCGAATGTGTTGCTGATATTCGAAAGAATGCTTATCGACCGAAGATTCGACCGTTTGTACGTGTCTTTTTGCAGTTTGGGGATTGGGTGCACCACCCCTCTCTTTTAATGATATGGACAAACAGTCGTGCAAATGTTCGCAGCTTCTGGTGGGGTATAGTCGGTATCCCATCGGTTCCTAATGATTCGAAGGACGTATGGAACTCTTCCTTCGACATAATTAGCTGTAGCTCTCTCTTGTCAGCGTTGACATTATTTTCCACATTTTCGTCATTAAACTTAGTAAAAGCAGACTTGTCGAATCGACATTTCCAGGTCTTGGTGCTGGGCAATTATGTCGTTCGTCTTGTACACTTCTTGAGTTCTACATCCTCCGGCAGATCTTCATCAACAAAAAAGTTGTCATCGTGGAGGACTTGTTCCGGACTTATACCTGATGTTGGCTGTTTTGATCATTGCCCCTAGTTCGGGCGATCTTTAGATATGGAAGATCGAAATATCTTGTTTATTTCGGGGAACACATTCTGTGAGACTACGTTCTTCATCTGGTAAGTAGGTGTTTGTCTCGCAAATAAAGATCTTAGCGGCAACTAAATTTTCTGTTCCAACAGAAACAAGAACTCAAGAAATCCAGGACTTTCTGTATCCCCTGGAACTTGTTAAAAAAATTGGATTACGCTGGTCACTGGTATGAGTTTCCAATTGGCCAATAAGTTTGTTTCCCTTCATGTGGCTCACAATTCTCTGTAACAAAGGCTCCAAAACTCCAGAAATGATTTCCAAATAAAACTGTGGAGGTGCATCTCCTTTTTCTTATTGCAAACCTCAGTCCTCTGCCACAAGGTGCGTAAAAAAAAAAAAAAAAAAAAAAAAAAAACAGACTGGATGCTTGTAAATGCATTATTTTATGAAAATTACACGCCAGCCTCTTGCAGACATTCAGGCAAACAACCCTCCACTCGAGAACAGAAAACAAGCAAGCTTTCTACGCAAATGGATTGACACAGGTCCTTCCCATGGCCCGCCGAATCGTTGGGAGACCCCATTTCCTTTTCTTTTTAATCAAACAAAAATAGTTTTAATGCAATTCGACGAGACTTTTGACGAGAGTTGAGTTTATTTACCCCTTCTCAGCCTGGTTATCCTTTCGCTCTTGCCTCTTAGAACTTGGAACTCACAAAATTAAAAGAGATTTTCGGCAAAGTTACTCGTAAATGGATACTTTCAATAATTGCATTACCCCGTTCGTTATTCTTCCTTGAAATAGGTACTCGTACTCAGTAAAGCGAAAGTGTCCCTCGGGGAATCCCCACAACGAGCGCGTTTCCTTTCTTTTTGTTTCTGTTGTTTTTGGAATACCTCCGGAGTAATCCTCTCAAATGCAAACTCAGCCTCTGGGGTGAATTTTGTTCAATTTTTTTTGTTTTTCTTAAAGATTTTCGGTAAAAGCCAAAGATGATAATGCCGAATCCTTAGCATTGAGCACTGAGTTCCTGAATTCAGATGCTCTTCATTCTCCGAATCGTGAATGAAATTTATCCTTGTGATGAAATTTATTCTTTCAAAAAGGAACAGTCGCTCGGTTGTGTGAGAAAAGAAGGTGGCACTGGTAGGGGATTGTATAAATTTTCCCAGAGTTTAATTTCGAAAAGACAATTGAAATGTTACCCAGCTAAAGTGGGCTCCTGGATGATGGCAGGAAGATACTTCTAATATCTGTGAGTTCTGAGAAAGAGAAAATAATGTTTACTTATAATGACGAAAGAATAGGCCTGCCTGTACAGGTGGAAGGATGTAATGGGAAGGCGCAAGAAAAAAAAATTCAAATTTATACCAGAGAAAAAGGAGTAACACAAACAGAGAAAACAGAGCAATGATAGCGTGTTGAAGGCGAAATTAAATTCCCTTAGTGTCGGCTGTATTTTTTGGAATAGCACTAGAATGCCGTAAAAATTTATTTAGTTGTTCAAAGCTAGAGAGAGAGCGGAATTATTCGAGATGCTCTAAGGATTGGATCATCTTTATACGTAATCGTACGGAGGTATACATACTCGTATATTCGTATTCAGATAAAACAGAAATATTGTATCTTCTGGCACCCCTGCCCTCCTTTTGAAATGTGAAAATTGCCGAATTTACGGTGTAAATTGTCGGTAGCTTCACACTTTGAGAGTTTAAACTGAAGGGCCTGAGTTAAATTAAATCGTTTTAATGCAGAAAGGTGGCAGCACAAAATGCCTTTGGCCTTTTGGTTTCGGATTTTAGGTTTCAGGTTTCCGTTCGTGTGAGTGTGTGTGAAGGCACAGCCAATAAATTTGCCACTTTATCACATTTCATTTGGTGAATTTTTATTTTTTATTATTTTTTTTGCACACGCCGGCTTTTGTGGGGAATCTTCGAAGGGCTTATGACTTTCTGAGGTGTTGCTGGAAATTGCAATTTCGTTGGCAATTGCTTGGATGATGGATGGTTAAATGGGTGGGTGCTCTGTGGGTTATTTATTGTAGATAAAGTCGAGAGGTGAGTTACGAGGTAATTTTATGAAAATCAGAAGGGAATTATGCAGTTTAATCACTGGTTTTAGGGGTTGATTGAGATCCTGTTGATTTGAAGGGGATTTTTTGATGGTTTTAGGGCGTTTTCAGACGTCGTAAACGGTTGTTTTTGAAAATGCCAAAATTGAGTGTATTAATTTAGTGGAATTTATGTATTTAAAAGCGGTAAATTTGAATTTTATTTATACTCCATGAATTGGCTGATATCAATGTGGTGCCCATACCAAAATTTACTACTCTGTAGGACGACGAAAAGAGGTCAGCGGTTGAGTTTTTCATTTGCAACCGCAGTCATCTCTCTAGAGACGAAGAAATTTTACAAAAAATGCTCACACATGGAGAGTTAAAGACTACTTCGCATATTTCGAAAACAGCAACATCACATCCTGGGTCTTCCAAAGCCTTGTGTCGCTAGGTATGTGACCCAGTTTGAATATTGATTGGACGGTTCGAAGTAGATGTTGGTTAACATTGAATCCCACACGTAGTCTGATATTGCTCAAGCTTAATCAAGCTTTTCACATCCCTACGTCCATGGTACTACTTGTGAGGTACATATATGGTCATGAGAGTGCCTGCGTGGTACTTTGTTCGGTTTTTGGGGTCCACTTCAGCTTCCTTCAAACATATAAGCCGACGGAATGTCACTGAAGCTATCACATTGTTTTTTCATCACCACTCAATCAAATTGTTGATTTTTAGAGCAACTTCCCCAGAATAAGAGATGCCCGAGTCCGTATTATGGTATCACTATCTGGTTGTAGGCTAGATCAGTCTAAATATATCCGAGTCGACACAACAACGGAGAAATACTGTGAGGAGATTTAACGTTGCACGTTAACGCTTCTTCAATGCCTTTACTACAAGATCTGTGGCAACAGTGTCAAGAAGAAGTCAGATATGCCTCAACTGATCTGCTAAGCCGACAACCCACACGAAATGAAGAGTGAACGCATGTGCCTGCTGCGCCTATTGCAAAATAACTCACTGTGGTGAAAGAGAGAAGCATGGGAAGGGGACAGGGGCTGCTTCAAGAACAACTTTCTCAAATTTTTCCAAAGGCTTATAGATGTGAGCATTGAAATTTGGTAGGAGAGCCATAGCCGGTGCTGAAGATATCGATAAAACACTCCTGCAGACTATTAAATGGCGAAGATGTCCCGAAATTCGGTGTCAGGCAGTATGGACCGTAATGGAGTGCAAACTGTTATGGAATACGACTTCATTCAAGTGACTCCCTCGGCTGGCTTCGCAGTAGCGCACCTTCTCAACTCAATTTTCTAAGACCTTCTTGACTGTTACTGGCTCTATCTCCCGAATGACTACGACGACATTCATTCAAAGGGCTTGAATCATTTCTGGATTGTCTGCATAATATCAATCTCTAAGGGTACCTCGCAGAAAGAAAAGTCTAACGTCTTATTGCAGCTCCAAGGCTGGCAATTGACATCACCAAGGATTCTGATAACACGATTACCGAACTTAGCACGCAAAAGATCGATTATAGTTCTAAAATTAAAGATCGCCCAAGTCCGTGTCTTCAATTTCAGCCCGCAAAAATTTGGTAACCATGGCTCTGTAGCATTCGAATCAAAATGGGTCAACGATGCCATCACTCAAAAATCCGCACCAAATTGTCACTCTCTACGGATGCATTGATTTCTTGACAATCGCTTGCGGGTTTTTCGATCCCTAGATGCGGCAATTTTGTTTGTTAACATAGCCGCCGAAATGAAAATGTGCGTCGTCAGAAAAAAATGATTTTTAGGCCAAATTCGACATTCAATTCGAGTTGCTGTAAGGCCCAAACTGAGAAGCGATAACGAAGCGGATGGTCGTTTGCCTTTGTAAGGGAACAATCCGAGATCATTGTACAAAATTCTCATCGGGCTAGTGCGTGTAACAATGTTAAGATCCATGGCGAGTCGATGTTCCTGGATTGAGTCGAACACCCTCGGTCACGGCAGTCTTATGAACTTTTTGTACAAACTTGGGTGCAGCATTCGTGGTGGTGGCTTCATTTCGGCCATCTAGATGAAAGGCACTACCACCAACAAAGTAGCACAACTTTTTCTGAATTTGGGAGTCTTTCTTCTGGCGGAAAACAACGTCTGTTGTTATTACAGCTGCCATCGAAAACAATACACACACACTCCTAGCAACACTTAGTATTTGTTAGCGCAGTATGCCTCGCTCAAAAATTATTTGATCGTACTTCGCAGCAGTATATGGTGTGCATCACCTCGTGCTCCTCGCTTTATGTAATATACGTAGGAAGCAGTCGCTGAGTTTTTACTGACATCGGGAAGCATTCATTTAGTTGGCTAGTGTTCTAGAGAGCCCTACCATTTGAAGTTATGATGACATGAAACCCAGCTGTCGATTGAAGCTACAACCGAAGACGCAGGCAGTTTTAAAGGCCGTTCGGGTCATGAGATGTTCAAGATTTCATTTCTTGTGATCCCATGGTAACATGGGACCCAAAAAATTCAGAGAATTTATTCTAGAACTATCTAGGATGAAGTGAGAGGCTTTCAGCGCAACTTGGCCGTCGCTACAGATGCAGATAGTTCTACCTTTCCATAAATTTTTCGCAATATAAAACTTTAACGTCAGATTTGCGTATATTGTAAGTCAGACGTAAGCTTAACAAGACCACATTCTTGAATAATCCAGTTTTTAACCCGACTGTTTTGACTCCACCCGAAAACATTACTGAGCAAAAGGGAAACAGTTTTTATCCTTCAGCAGCAATAGGAGTCTTGAGGCATCATGCATCAGACGGCAAACCCATATGACGAGCTATCAAGACTTCAATATTTGTTGTACGAAAGACCGCTTCTTTTAAACGAAAGATGGCCTTGACAGTGCAGCCCATGATATTAATATCAAGGGAAGGAAAATTCATCAGAGCGTCTAGACCAGAGCCAGGAGTTCTGAGAAAAGCACTCATCGAGCACAGACAGATCGTTCTTTGATGCATAGTAAAGGCAGAAGGGACGTTAGCTTGATGAGCGTGTCTTCTTTTTGATTTCCGTGATAAAGGCTATTCGCCAGTAACAGTCTTGCAGTAAAGTTTTTATTCAGGGTTCTTAGCTGCTAGGATGCAACAGCGACTTCATCCGTCACCACAATCCATGACATACTTGTATACCAGCTATGACTTGTAGTGTTGGTCAGCACACATATAGCTTCAGTGATAGAAGGTGGTTCGATTTAGTGTAGGTTTCATCATATCTTTTGAGTGTTTGGGCTGTCCTCTCAAAACCATCTTCCGTTTAAAAAGAAGTGGTCTTTGGTACAACACGCACTGGAGCCTTGATGACCTTGTGCATTGGCTTTCTTATGACTCTGGTCTCATGGACATGCCATCCGATGCAATGCAGGAAAGGAATATAGTCGGGTCTTCACGGACTGCTCGGAAACCAATATATGATGTGGCGCTAGTGCGTTTCTAATGGCAGCGAACTATATTGCGGAGAACGGGTAGAGGAGGCGAAGGATCTGCATCTGTAGAGACAGCCAAACTGCACTTAGATCCTTGCTGAATACTCTTACGATTCTCAAGCTAGTTCAAGTATGCAAGAGATCACTGAATGCAGTCGGAAGGCTAAATTCAGTGGCCATTGTCTGGGTCCCAGGTCACAATGGGATTACGGGACATGAAATCGCCGATGATGGTTCAGAGGAGAGTTTTTCAGGACCCAAACTTACGTTGGGTCTGCCTGCGTCCTCGGTTAAGACTTGTATTGACAGTTGGGTCTTATATGAGCACAAGTGCAGATGGCATAACTGCCCAGGTTGCAGGCAGACCAAATGAATATTTTCCGATGTCTCTAGGAAGTCAGCGGCCTTTCTGCCGTCCCTCAGCAGGAAATAATGCGGGTTGCTTACTGGCGTCGTGACAAGGCTGCGAAATTTACTCTGAAAGTGAAAGAGCAGTATCTCTCTGAATGTCCGGCTTACGCTAGCATCAAACTTCAGGTACTCGGCGCTGACGTGGTTGATGCTGGTATTGTAGGCACCTTAGCACTGAAGCGCTTACTCATCTAAAACGAACTTACAAAGAGTAAAACGGACTAGTTCTTTCTCTGAGTGCTTTGTTACTACAGATTTACCTCTTTTTGTAGCTTTGCTTCGAGCATTTATAAGAGCCATTCTTCGAAACTTCCAGATCGCTCATCATACAGTGGTATGAAGCTCCTCGACGGAACCAAAAATGTGTTTATACCACACCCATGGTTACTTTATGGATTCCAATGGTGAACAAGAAAATTGTACAAGCTCCATTCAGTCATATGAGTGGCCAATCCACAGGTCATATGATCTGCAAATTTCACAAGTCAACAACTTCTACTCAGCCACTAACATCTGTTCATGTCAACGGCTACAGCTACGAGTATTTCCTAATTTAAAATCATTGCGCCGTTTCTGGCAGTAGTTCCACTTGTTCCGTTGGAAAATTCTCGCCATTCGCCAACAGTGGCCAGTTGAGCAATAAAAATCATTTTGCGAAAATCTGTTCTCATAAAAAAAGAAAAATTGTGCAAAAATACCCACAAACGAGGTAAAAACAAAAAAGAATCGAGTTGGCCAGTTCCCCACAGAATCGCCTAACCTCACAGAAGTATTTGAAGTTCCTCCTTCCAGGTAACTGGTGGCACTGAATGACGGTGGTGGCGGTGGTTTTATGATGTTGTTGGCCGTTCCGCTAAACTGGCTGTGCAATTATGTACACCTTTTTCCCCAAAGAGTTTTGTATGCATGCGTTTGTCATGTACACGAAAACACATTCCCCATATGGTGCATGAGTCTTCCACCTTAAAGCCTATCGTATCAAGTAAGAGCCATTCAAACGACTCCAACTCCAACCCCAACCCCCGCTCGCTATGATGTGTGTACGGCAAAAAAAAAAACCTATGTCGTAACATTTGTGATGCTCGATGCTGTTTTAATTTTGAACACAATTTTCCGAGATACTCGTACAAGATATGGATACACGCGCTCCCAAGACAGGTTGCCGTTTTGTTGCTTATTGTGGGGTCTAACCTCCTAACCGAGTTTGTCCAGCATGGGATGCTAGTGTAGTGGATTGCAGTTGCTACCGCAAAAATACCCGTCTCGTCGTCGTCGTCATCGTCATTGCAAAGTTATATAATTGAATTGTCGCGTGCAGATTGTGGTACATTTGCAATTGTGGAAGTCGGTCGTGCGGATTAAAAACTAGACACAGACCAAAGCTAGACCAGGCGAGACCTCAACTGCTTGGAGAAGAAACTGAAAGTTTTCGGAAGTTTATTGAGTTATTCGGTGGTGTAATACGAGGTGAAGATGAGTTCCAAAGTTCGATTCTATTGCAAGTTCTTGTTGGCGGGAATTGTTGCTGCCACTACAATTGTGACTGTGAAAGCGGAAGATGAACGATTTCTCACCGATCAACGTAAGTCACGAGTGCATCTGTGGCCCTGTGTTATCGCCTCAAAGTCCTTCAAAATTGAACTGAAATTGTGAAAGTGAGTCTCCATGAACTAAAAATTGATTCCGTGTCCAGTAAACGTTGTAATTCTGTTTGAAAGTGAACTAGATTGTGGAATAATGGTATCCAACCTGTCTAAGGATAATAGTCGTCCTCTTTGGCAAGTCAAATTTCTGATGGATGAGCCGATATGATTTAAGGTTGTGTAATAACCACGTACATAGATACTCGTAATGTCAAGTTTTTGTCACGATTTCCAATAGGGGCTCACCAAAGAGGTGTTGAAATTCAAATGGCTGACATTTAAGTCAGTAGCCGGGAACGACTATTACTTTGCTGAATTTGTATGTGGTTTTGCGGGTTTAACCGGGCGGCTATGTAATGATAGATCAATTTGAGATTGGAGCCTGCTGTGGAAAACTTTGATTGGATGCTTGCTTGTAGAGGGTATCAATTTTAGCTGGACGATTGTATGGATAAAGTCGTTTACTTGTTAACCTACGTTTAAAGCATTCAAATTGAAAGTAATAAGTTGGTTTAAACAGTATTCTGTGTACTCGTTGTAAAAGTCTGCATTTCGGTGTGTTTTGTGGGCCCTGATTGGCATCTATTTCGCAAAGGAGACCGTGGTCAGTACTTGTATTTTGGTTTTTGTCATCATGGTTCTAGTTGCCTTATTGCGTTTAATACGGAGTTTGCCTTCTAACTTTTCTTAATTCTTTTTTTATTTTTTACTCGTAAATCCTGCTTTACAGACTGGCTGTTCGTGAGATGACAGTAGTGCCTTGATTCGTATCATTATTAGGTTCAGTTGTCTTGTATCCATTATTCAATCAGCTACTTTGTTTCCTTGGTTTGTGGCTCATTTATTTTTTTATTTTATTTTTAAATCTAACTTAATCCTACCTAAAACTATGTAAGCCGGCGATGGCTAAAAAAAATTCAGCTGACCCACTTTGTCTCAAATAAAGCTACTTATCATTGGAGGAGATCGACAACGAAGCGTCCTCCCTTTCAACAAGTCACCAGAATTGCTGGTGCTGCTGAGCAATATCCCTCCTGTCGAGACTCCCTACCGCCCTACTGAACCCTACGCACTACCATGTGCGACGTCTCTGTAGTAGTTGGGTTGCCTGTCCGCAGGTGTTCGAGCAACGTGGAAGGTTAACGGCAGCGCCAGTCTGTGCTGGATCAGGCCTTTATTATCGAGGTAGAGGAACGCTTCTGAAGGAATAAAGCCGTCAAAGCGAACTCTCTCATGATACATATAATTAGGGTAGTAAGCCCCGGAGATCAGGTTGTTTATTGAGGCCTTTGCTCTTGCAATGTACCTTCTACTCGACTTAATGACGAAATTGTCCACTCATTAGGATAGAATTTGATGTACTCAGACTCTGGTGTTATGTATAAGCGAAGATAAGCCCTCTCAAACACCCGAATCTTTCCCAATAAACTTGCTCTCACGTTGAACCACACGGGACATCCAAATACAAGCATGGGCATGATAAGGGCCATGTAGCACATCACCTTCACCCTCGCATAGAGTTGGCTGTATAAAACAGTCTCTTTGTAAGGGCAAAAGGACCTACAGATATTGATCTAGCCAGATCCCAAGGTATCTGACTACATTTCGAACAGCAAGTGGCTGCCCGTGCTGCCCCATGATTGAGAACTTTCGCCAATTCTTTCTGGTATCCCTAGAGGCCCAGACAAAGGCGTCCTAAACAGAATGGTTACCGACTTCTGAAAGTTGATTTTCAACTTCCAGTCATCGCAATATCGCTTAATTTTGTCGAAGTCACGCTTTATCTTTGGACCCGATCGGTGAAGTGAACCTATCAGATCACTTGTGTAAATGATAAGATAAGAACCTTGTCGCAGACCGTTTTTAATGTGAAATGATCCAACAGAATTCTTCACGATGAACTGTCTACTGGAGAGCATATCGAAAAGAATATACAGCAGCGATTTACTAATGCCCAACCTGTCCAGCTTGAAAAAGAGTCCCTTTAACCATACGGTATCGAAGGCCTTTTCCAAGCCAGTGCACTGGTTCTTGCCTTTGTTCCATTGGATATCAAAAACCAGTTTAGACGCAGCATGAATTGATTCTCCGGAACCATGTGCTTGTCCTCAACCCACTTAGTCAGGACTCTATTGATCAACTTCTCGAAAACCTTACTGATGTTTGGAAGAAGACTGATCGAGCGGAGATTTGCCGGACTGGAAGTATCCTTATCCCTTTTGGGGATGGGATGTACCGCCGCAGTTTTCCAATGCGCTGGACAATGGACATTATTCACTGCACTATTCACCAGGGTGGTATAAATGTTCACCGCTTCTAGTGATAGATGTCGAAGCACAATGTTCGGTATTTCATCGGTTCCCAGGAGCTCTTCCTTCGAGATGAACTGTGGTAGTACGATTTCATTGGTGATGGCATTATTTGCCATATTCTCGTCACTGAACTGGGTGAAATCCGAGCTCTCGAATCACCAATTCGCAATTTCATTTCGAAGGTAGAAATTGTGCACAAGGACTTGATTCTCCAGATCGTGGTTTAGGCAAATAATAATATTCGCCTTGTATTTTACACTTCCTGGAAAGTCGCTTCGAAAGCGTCTACCTTCTCCTGCGGATCCTTTATCACAAAGAAGTTGTCATCTTCAACAGCCTTATTTGGATTTATGCCTGCTGCCACCAGTATTTGTTCGTTGTTCGTCGTTCGGGAGATTATAAGACAAGGAAGGTCGTTTTGATTATTTCTCCGAAATATTTTATTCATTTGCGGGAACATATTCCCGATGTTTACAGCCCGAAATTTATTGTTCCAATACAAACTTACAGAGTTTCTATAATTTTCCTTTATTAACTTTTGGAGGTTTCTAATCGACGACTTCGGTGTCATGATCTCCGGGTTTTGTCTGCCTATACAAGGTTTTTAGTCTTGACAGCAGTCTACTTTTACTTTGGCTTCTTTGCAGTTTGACTACACTGAAAACTATATTTTACATGTCAACGACAATCCTTAGATGCGAAAGAGTAAAAACAGTTTTCTTGCGTAATATGAAAAAGCGGCCAATAAACACGCTAAAGCAATATTTTTTGTTTCATTAATATCATTGTTGTGTAATTTCTGGCTTGCCGCAGACCAAACTGAGCCGTTTTGCTTCAGTATTCTGATATGCCTAACACATATTTGAGACTACGACTGTCATTAGTAACTTGTACATCTCTTCTTAAACTAGTCGGCTTTCTGCAGATTAACATTAGTTTTGCTTTTCCTTTGAAACCTCAACCAACAACCTTTCCAGTCAGCTTGATCCCTAGCTAGTTGCTTCCTAAGTTTAGGTTTTCTTATACTACTGTGTTCCACTATTGTGCTGCCTATAACCTAGCCATCTTAAGACTTATCCATTTCGCTGTATAGCTAACATAGCTCCTTCTCTCCCCAACAGTTCATCAACGCAAATTGGAAAGAAGGTCACACGGAAAATCTTTCGCTCAAAGGAACTCAGGTAGCTTTGGTCCGCTCTTAAGCTTTTTAATTCCTTTTGTCCGCATAATGGGGAAGGAATAATTAGGACCTAGTGTAGCGTTTTCCTCGTTGTTCGAGATAGCTCTTTGGTGTTTAATAGTCTTCTTAGATCATAGAGAACAGCTACTGGTTAGAGCTATTCTTGTTCTTTAGTTGGACCTAAGACGTAGGTGTTGACGGTTCCTTTTTGATGACAGCATTCGAGTATATCTAGCTTGACTTTCATTAACCACAAGACGGACCTTTGCTGCTTCTGCCTCAATACTCACAGGTGCCCCATTGACTTCTCTCTGGTTTCTTCCGACAAATTCAAACACATTTTTGGAATAATGTGTCTGAGGTGATTCATGTGAAGGAGTCTGGTGATAACGAATCGGCTTGTCTAAGCCCGTCGTTAACATTAAAATACTCTGTAATGTTTCTTCCGACTTTGACAGAGTAGCTGGCGTTCTCCATCCACATCTTGCCTACCTGAAAGCATTCGTGGAGATGCTAAGACCAGACCCGGTTCTGTGCAGCTAGTTTCTTTAGTCGCTCTCAGAAACAATTTCAAAATCGATGAAGAGGCTTTGAGTTTTGCCGCAGAGTAAGTATTTGGGCGAAGGTGAACATAGAGGGTCTTAAGATGTACTTATTTGGATTTATCAGGTTAGTAACGATCGACTTAAGACGGTAGCATGGATCTTGAATACGATATTCAGTAGACCCTTGTAGTTGACGCGGCTAATAGGGCCTCCTTACCTTAGAACTAGACAGATAATGCTGGGACTCCATTTATCTGTCATGCATTCCTATGACTAAGTTTCACAGATGAGTTGGTGTATTCTCAGATTATCTTGTCCAGGCTCGTAGCTCAGTCCATCGCCGTCTTAGTGTTGTTGCATTTGAGGTAAGATTTTTGTATATTTACTTCGTTCTGGTGAGGCGGATGGAAGTTTTCACCCTATTGATCCGAATTGAATGGTGTCCTACCTGAGAGCGGTGTTTCCATCATCTTCGGTGTTTACCTGCCTATAGAAGTAGGTCTTCCGCGTGTCCAGCATTGATTGTGTCTTTACTACAATGTTCCTGCGTTTGTCATTGCAGGCTTCGGTTCGGGATTTCTTGCTCTAAAATGATGTCCTTTCTAAATTCCTGCAGAAGCATCTTTCGATATCCTCGACCTAATGTTTTTCAAACTCACTCTTTTCCTTCGTTTACGGATACGTGTTAATAGTGACTTTCAAGTCAGTCACTCTCCTCAAGTGCATGTTGTACGATACGTCGACTATTTGGCTGAAAGTATCCCCAGCGAATAATTTGCTTCTTGTTTGTGGTCGCCTCCTTGTGAAACCAAGAGGCATCCCTGATTGCCTGCATTATTGCGTTGGATGAATATAGCTGGTGATGCGAGATTGCTTAAGAAGTTTAGAGAGATGCTTTTTGTAAAAGCTCTGGTGATCTCTTCCGATTGTAGCCATTAGACGTCTGAACATTAGAATGTCTGCCTTTGATATTTGCATTCTTCCTTAGTCTACTATTGCGCAGTATTTCGAGTCATTGTTGGCACCTCGGAAAGTGTCTTCCATCTATCACAAAATGATCAATGTGAGCATGTGAATCATAAGATTGGTGAAATGCATGCTTACCACAACGATGTTGTCTTCACTTGCGAGTTATACCAGCCTGCGTCCGTTTCCTATGATATGAGATGACATATCATGCGGGCTCTGCATGCCTACAGCTCTACCAAAGGTGCCCTTCTTTCATATTCTGACGTTAAGGACTCGACTTTTATATCATACTTACGACACTGTTCTTTGTAGGGGTTGCTTAAAACCTTTCTTGGTAGCGCTGCCATTCTCATCTGCCGTAGCATTCGGGAATATAAGTTTGATGCTTGCGAATTTTGGATTGTCACCAGTTACTTGAGTATATGTTTTTTATCTGTTTCCAGTGCCAAATCATCATTTAGATACATTCGCCCTAGATGTCGCAACTTCTAATTGTTTTAGTGTAGGGCCCGCGTTTGCTCGAGAATGCTCATCACAATTTTGCTTCTCTGCAGTTCTTCTCGAACGGCTTCTGTTGTAACATGTGAGACGCATACTACAGCATAAGTTTTCGTTTAGAGGTACAGGCAGAGATGCATTTGGGCAATCTGATGTTTCTCTAACTTGTTCCGAGTTTTCACCTGCAAGGGCTTGGCAGGCTTGATATATGCTCATCGTTGGCTGACTAGACTATAGTTACGCAGCAGGCAACGTGAGGAAATGATGATTCCGTTTTCCAGATTAATGCATTCAATTACCAAGCATTCTGATTCAAGCCCGAAGTTGAAACGAATGGCTACATTGAAAATTACCATTAATACCGAAAACGCCGGGTAACAGTAGGTCATTATGGGTTTAGTCAAGGTTAAAGACAGTGCGCAGAAACTCACGGAGACTAAAGTTCATTTCCAGGTTGCCCTCGTAGCTGAGGAACTTCTTTTGTTACTCAGATCGATGATGATAATTGGTGTTCCTATTATTTCGAAAATCTTTACGCTACATCTATGGTTTTAGCTGATTTATTTAGGCCTTCTAGGTATCTCGCTCTTTTTGTGGGTTTTTTTGGTGAAAGCGAAAACCGAAATTAAATTCTTTTGCTGAAAGCCACCTTGGTATGATGCTCACGGGTGTAGCTTCTATCGGTATTAGCTACAGACATTATATTGGAGCGCCTAAAAAGCTGGGTTCTTAAAGTAGAACCCTGCGGTATGCCATATTTCGGTATGAACGAGAGCATAGGAGTGTTGTAGGAATCAGTTGCCAGAATTCCTTACTTACATGGTAAATTTCTTCAGGATCGACCAACCTAATAAGAAACAAATATCTCTCTTGTCATAACCCTCCTTACTGCTTTCTATTTGAATTTATAACTCCAAACGTTTCTTTATTAACAGCAGATTACATCAAGCAATGCCGTGTAGCAGATAAGGATTTTATTAAGTGCTCCACCCAGAGCATTCAACAACTGTTCGACAAATTAAGTTCGGGTTTGTACAAGTTGATCCCTTCAAGGGTGTTTCCTTCACTCAATTTCATTTGCAGGAATTCCTGGCCTAAACACCATAAAAAGCTTCGATCCCTTTCACCTAAATAGGATCAAGATCAACCAGGGCAACAGTCAGGCGATTAATCTCAAAGTGGAGCTGTCCAACATAAACATTTTGGGTTTTGGAAAGACCAATGTCCTTGAGAGCATGTGTGTTTTATATTTCTCTAGAAATTTTTCAATTTAATAACTTTCCTCTTCTTCTCCTCTCTTTTAGAGTCTATCCGAAGGATTTTAGTTGGAAGACGACATTCATGCTGCCGACCATGAAACTTCAAGGAGACTATAGCCTCTTCGGCAGAATACTGCTGATTCCATTGAATGGCAAAGGAAAAGTTTCACTTGATGCGGGTTTGAAGGATTACACCTATTTCTTTCTTTGAATCTGTATCCTTTTGTTTATTTTTAAGAAAATATGACCGTAATAATGAATTCGAAGACCCATCTCTATGAGAAAGGTGGCTACACCTTCTACAATGTGACCAATGTTCGAGTGGATTTCCATCTGGATGGGCTAAAATCACATTTTTCCAATTTGTTCAACGGAAACAAGGTCTTAGGTGAGCCCTATACATATACACATATTTAAAGGATTCATAGAAATTTTGGACAATTTTCAGAGGACAGCACAAATAAGTTCTTCAACGACAATTGGAAAATGTTAGCCGATGCACTGTATACGGTCATAACGCAGACTATCGAGGACATCCTGCTCGATGTTTTGAAGAAAATTTTCCATTACATTCCGGCAAACTTCTTCATTGAGGACATTCCAACGCCTGCCGAGTTGTATAGCGGTCAGAAGAGTGGTTAGGTTAAGTGTGGGAGACGTGTACAGTATTCTGTTATTATTCTGTTATTACTCTGTAAAGTAAATGTATGAAAATTTAAATAAAATCTTTGGCATAGTTTTAGGCCGACTGAAGTGGTGTTGATCATTGTGAGGTTCAACAAGAGTTTATCGTGGCACCTTTCCATCATCTTTTTTGGGTTTAGGGGATAAAGGTATTCCGACGTGAGCCTTTGTTAAAAAGTTTTAAATATTTCGATCATCTTCACAACTATATTGAGCCAATATGAGGACATCGATAACTATGTGCGCTTTGTCGAGCAACAACTTATTCTTCGAACCCTTTCATTCAGTTTGGAACACCTCGTGTCAATCTTCAACTTCTTGACACATGTCACTTCTCGGGGGATGTATGTATACAAAAACTGCAATCGGTTTAAGCTGTCTTCAACTCATCCTAGGCAACATTGATTCCTCATCAACTGTCGTACGACACACGGTGCCCTATATATTTCTGCATGCCTCGCAACTAGACTGTTTTCGCAGCATAAATAATGGCCACTCACACCACACATGGTGGTGTCTCTTTGATTCAACTGTTTTCATTGGGAGCTGATTTTCGAGGTACGGTCAGACCAGAAAATTTCCAGCAAAGTAGACATAAGGTTGTAACTTTTCCACACGCAGAATAAAACTGACTACACACTGGATTGGAAGAGTCACAGCTTGGACAACACATTGAATGCATTGAATGCTTGGCCTTTTCCACTGCCGACATTAAGTTTGGAAACACCACCGGCCGAGACTATATTTCCTTGATAAACTGACTCATTACGATTATAATGTGACACCTAGCACCTTCATAACTATCCCTCATTTGAGCTACAAGTTTTTCTGGAATAAAAACTAGTAAATTGTCCATTGACATTCTCCAAGGTGCACTCGTAGTCGGTTAGAAGCAGTAGAAGTAGTAGAGCCCTACACTCGACTGTATGCTCTATAATGACCCGTAAGCTGTTATGGTGGGCGATATAAGAAGATTCTTAGCCCACTTGTACGAATTACAATATTTCAGAATTAGTTAGCTAGGAGGACACACATTCCGTAAGCGTCAGGTTGCTCTTCTTTAACCGCTTATCCCACTGATTAAGTGAAAATTCGTTTTTCCATAATTTCCTCATAATTACTCCTAGATCTCAACTTGTTGTTTGGAGGAACAATGGCCTATCTCTGGTGTTATAGAGAGTCCTGCTGTTTCTTTGGGTTGTGCAAATAATGCGTCTATACGAGTATGCTTCTTGTGCCTTACATTACACTGAACTTCTTTCCTTATTACAGGTTGCTGGGCATAAAATTCGGGGTTCTTTAAATACAATAAATTATTTGACCTGTTTCCTGGTATTTGCCGATATCCAAGTGCTGTCGGTCTTCAGCCTTTTACCGACATATGTCTGCTCTTGTTGCGAAAATATTCTGCACAACGTTACAACGTAACATGGTATAGTGGTATTGAATATTTCAGCTCTCAAAGCCCTATGAACTCTTCATATTGTACCCGGGTGCTATTGGAGCGTTGAGGATGTTACTACTGACGGATGCAGTAGCAAGACATACTCATACTGCAGGTAGCATAAGATACCTGGACCTATTCAATCCCGATTTGTTTTTTATGTCCAGAAAACTTCTTTAAAGCGGTGGCTGATTGCAACATCTGCAATTTAAATGACTGTTCTCTGCTGCTCAGAAGAAATCCAATTGACACTGAATCAAAATTTGGACTCAATAAAGGTGGCCCCATAGGCTTCGGTATTACAGAAGACTCCCAACAGCTCGCCATTCACTAGTGTACTTTCTTTAATTGAGCATCCACCTTGTGCTACTGAGCGATGTTGTGGCTACCATTGCCCTTGAAATATCATGATCACTGGCTCTGCCGCGTCTTCTGTCGATGCATATCCTTGAATGATATCGAATTTCCCTGCTCTGCTTTGGAATCGTGCCGTCAACATCATGTCCTTCTGTATCTTTCAGGTAAGGAGTCTGATCTAAACTTTCCGAGTCGAGTAAGCGGTGGTGCTGTGTCAGACTCAGTGTGTGTTCAGTGTTTTTGTTAATTGAGTGGTCTAACTGCAAAACTCACATTCTCCACTTTCGATAACTTTTGGCAAATTGCAAAAAACTTATAAAACCTTTCTTTAGCTAAATTGTTTAAATTTTTGTTTTTCAATTGTTTATATTGACGCATATTAAGGTCTATGAGGAAAGAATAAGAAACAACTTATCAGGAAAATCAAGCTTTTAAACTATAACTTTTGGAGAATGTGAGTTTTGCGATGGATAGAAGGAGAATGTTAGTTTTGTAACTGACTTGGAATGGAGAAAGTGAGTTTTGAACCCGATTCGAATAATGAGAATTATATTAATAGAAGGAAAAAATAAATTACACTTTGTTAAGAATAAATTTTATTAAAAAAAAATGGCACAATATATTATAGAAGGTATTCACTTACTGCATCGCTAAAATAAAGAAGAAATAAAAAGTAAACAATAAAATCATTTCAATGAATACTATATATTGGAAGAAGGGATAACCTCCATTGCCTGACAGGCTATATCGTCTTCAATGGCTAGCAGCTCAGTTAGATCAACATTGTCAAGCACATGTTTGTAAAACTGAAGATTTTCAAAAGATCTCCACCGGCTCCGTAATGTTTCTTCAGTAAAGATTCAACGTTTTCTTTTTTTTCTTTTTTAATCATGTTACCTTTTTGAATTAAGTCTGGTTGGAGTTGTTGTAAACGATGTCCTCTTTTTACAATCGGTTTTGCTTGTCCACACTCGTTTCTGTAGGTTGTCTCACCTCTTACAAGAACCCCTTGTTTTTTACGAGCACTAGTTAAAAATCCTCGTTTACAAGATCTTACGCCAAAGTGCCACGAGCCAGATGATTTGATTGTGTCTTCCACTACTCCCTTCCAGTTTTTATTTTCTACTTCATCTCCAAGTCTTTTTACAGTTGAGTATTTGGCAATAATATCAATATACTCTTTAGGAGAAATTATGTTTTCCAGTTTTCTAATTTCCCTTTCAATATTGCCAAATACGCGATTAGGAGGAATGTAGCTATACCCTGCCACTGGGGAAACCACTGCCACTTCTTTTATATTAGCTGGAGCATTCGACAACCAGTAGCTCAACATAGCTAACAAAATAGTATTTTTATTTTGCCCACTGCAACCATCGCAGAAAAGTCTGATGTTGGAATAGGGCGCTAAGGACTTATTATTTAGATAATGGTATACACATGACGATATCTCATTGGAACCTTTGTTATATTCATTCTCCGTCCAAATAAAAGACGTTACGTTGTCAGGGCTCATTTTTGCTTTGGAATGACCAGCTACAATAGTAAAATTATTTAGATAAACCTGTCTGCTATAATATGTGGCTTGATCAGGTATTTTTGGTAAAGGTAGGTTCTTTTGGCAGTCAAATGAAATAATTAGCATTTCCTTTTTATCTTCTTGAAGAAGTTAGCTTGTGAACTCTTTTTTCCGTCATCAGTGTAATTTTCTCTTGCGAATTCTGACATACTTTGATTTGTTCCGTCAGCTGTAAACATTTCGAACAAACATCGACACGAGGTGAACCAAATCCTAGATTGTAGGTCGTGTTAAAAATGCTCCAAAAGAATGATTCTTTTACTTGAGCCTGTTCAAAATTTGCAACTGTAGTCATATACGAGTAAAATCTCCATAATTTTTTTATATTCAATTCCGAAGGTAGATATTTCCTACCTGCTTTATTAGCACAATAATGTTTTTCGTCGCATTTAAGCTGGTTTAAAAAATTCATAACGTTTTCTTTTCTTGCCTTAAAACGGTCCCCTGTTCTATCTCCACCTCTTCTTTCCTTGGGCATCTCATGGCAACTATAAAATGTTTTCGTTAAAACATCTATTCTGAACCGAGAAACGTTTAAGCATTTTAGAAATGTATTTTGACACACTGGCACCATTTTTTTTTCGGTAATTGCGAAAAAAATATTTAGTGCGATAATTTTGTTTAGCATTTTTCATGGACGTCTCCTCCTAATATTTTGTGTTGAAACGTGCTTGAGTAGAAAATGATCTTGACTTACTTTATCATTGTTTTCATAGAATGACTGATGAAATCTACGTATATCCTGCATAGATAATGTTTTGCACAAAAAAGCTGCTTTTGTGTGATTGCAATCAGGGTACTGCGGAGGTCTTTTAAGAGCATACCAACATATAATATGTGAAAAAAATAATATTTGTAAGAATAATTAATCGAAAACAATACACTTTACTTACCTCATTTTCTTGGCTACAGCCCTTTTCCATGTGCGAGGGTTTGCTACACTTTTTCTGGGGTTTTCCCCTTCACTAACTGAAGAAACCAGTAAATCCATTCGAAATTTTTTTTTATAAAATAATGGAAAATGCAGAAAATATTTAATAAGATAACAGCGATGATAATCTTTCAAATGCGTGCGCTGTAAAATGTCTGTCTCTTATTAGTCGATGGAGAATGTGTGTTTTGTACCACGGGGAAGAGTGGAGAACGTAAGTTCTGCAACTAAACCGGTTTTTCAATATTAAAAAAAGAAGGAATAATGTGAGGGAAATCGTAGTTTTATAATAATATCACGTGGACCTTAACATGGCGTATATAAAAGTACCGCTAACTCAATTTTCAAGAAAAGTGGAGAATGTGAGTTTTGCAGTTAGACCACTCAATTACGTGTAACATACCAATCATAATACTACCACCTTATCTCGCTCAGCCTCAATATATCTAACTGATAGCTTTCTCGGTCTTATTAGACCATTCCTGTTTTATGGCACATTATACTTGTCATTTGCCCTTTTCAACAGTTTCCCAGATGGTGCGACATAGGGGTTTAGGGTAGGACTTACTAGCGAGCTGCAAGATATTCGGCTTCAAGGTCTTTCTGAAAGACGCGTAAGCGTTCGTATACGTTCTTGTATATGCGGTGACGGATCCTGGAGAATGAGATGCAATGACCACCTGCACGAATTGTAGAGTGATGTAGTCAGAATAAGCAGAACAAATCGGTACTTGCGTTAGGTTAGGCTCATGTGGTCCTCATTTGAAGTGCACTTAGACCAGTTGCAAGTTGATTACGATACTACTGATTAGTGCTGAAACTTTAAGGATTTCTCGAAGAATCTGTTAAGGTCGGTGATCTTTATAGAACAGCGATCATTTAGACCTCAGAAGGAGTAATTGTTTACAAATTGGATTCTGATGCAAAATAGTTGCAAAGCAATAAATTTCCCTTGCTCTGCGTTCTTCAGTTCCTGGAAAATTGTTTCACATGTCTTTAAAAGGACAGTGCACCATGCTAATATGTACATATTTGTGAGTTTGAAGATTTTTTTTCTCGTAAGCTCTGTTGGGATGGAATATAGGGCATATAAGGCCAGCTCTTCCATTTATGACTGGACTCTGAGATCGCTTGGGATTGTGTCATCAGTTTAATAATTACCTTTTTAATGTACCCGGCTCAGACGGGCTTCCGCAATCTTTCTTTCCAACTTTCTTTCCTGTTTCATCTATGCCGCACACAGAGGGATTTTCCCCGAGTTTGGAAACCCTCTTTCATAACCCCGGTCCACAAAAAGGGATCAAAGCATGAAATAACTCACTACCGTCTCATTGCTAAGCCTTCAATCCAAATCTCTTATATTCCCGAGTCAGCATGGACTTCTGAAAGGTAGATCAACTATTACAAACTTAGTGGAATTGGTATCCATTGCGGTTCCAGCCCTAGAAAATGGCAACGAATTCGATGTCATTGCTACAGATTTTGCTAAGGCCTTTGATAAAATATCTCATCAATTGAAATTGCCTTTCCTCGGCTTTGATCCCATATTATTAAAATGGATAACTTTTTCTCTAACACTTTAAGTCTAAAAATTTTTTTGCCATTTCTGGTGTTCCACAAGGCAGTCATCTAAGTCCCCTCTTTTTTTTCCTTTTAATTATAAACGATATTGAGAGGATTATTATTAGACATTGCCCCATACCCATTTACGCCAACCTCACTAAGTTCTCCAAAACTATTTCTTCACCCCCAAGACTCTATTCTCCTTCAAGAAGACCCTGATAGATTCTTCATTTGGTGTCTAAAAAATTGCTTAGAGCTTAGAGTCTCCGAATGCCAATCTATGACTTTGTCACCTAAGTCCAATCGATCTCCTCCTCGTCTTTATTTTCTGCATGGCCAACCTATACTCCAGATTCAATCCCTTCGCGACCTTGGAATATTGTACAATAGAGAGTTCCGTTCGTCGAAGTATAGTAACAAAAATTTTGCAACCCCTATGTGACCAGGTCGCCGAGAACATACAACGGCGTTTCCTTCGATTTGCATTTCGAGGTCTACCCTGGGATGATTTTTTTTATTTTATCTCTCTATCGAGACCGCCTGAAACTATTTAACTTGAATACCCTCGAAAAACGCCAAGACGTAGCTGATTCTCTTCATTCATCGACTGCTCTCTGCCTTTAGCAGCTTTATTTACTTCAAGACTAACCCTCGTAATGTACGATCTGCTCGTCTCTTCTACGAGTGTATTCCAACCCATCGCACCACTTATGGTTCCATATGCTCTGAAAGGTCAACACAAACGTCTTCGTTTTTGATTTCAACCTGTGCAATAGAAGGGCTCGAAATTTGTTAGGTTATAGCGGCCATGTTGTTAAAATAACATCTGTCAAATTTATTGTGAATTATTCAGTAGTGTACGAGTATGGCAAATCACCATGAAAGGTTATAGTCTTGAACAACGCCTGCAAATCGTCAATTTTTTTTTTCCAAAATCAGTGCTCTGTTCGAAAAACGTTCCGCTCATTACGTAATTTAGCGACGAGGTCTATTTTTAGATGAATGGATGTGTGAAAAAGGAAAATTGTCAGATTTGGGATGATACCAATCCACACGAGATACACCAACATAAAATGCACTCCGAGAAAGCTCCTGTTTGTTGAGGATTTTGGTCTGATGAAGTCATTCGCCCGTACTTCTTCTAAAACGAAACTGGCTTTGCCATAACCGTCAACGGCGAAAACTACAGATCGATGCTAAGCAACTTCTTGTGGCCTAAACTGGATGATATGGATACCAACGACAAGTGGTTCCAACCGGACGGCACTAAGTGCCATACAGAGTACGTCACGATGGGCATTCTAGACGAGCGATTTGACGGCATGGTTATCTCGCGCGGCGGAGAAGTGAACTGGCCACCGAAATCGTACGATTTAACGCCTTTAGACTTCTTCCTATCGGGCTATCTTAAATCGCAAGTCTATGCGATAAACCGCAAACAGTTGATGATCTCATAGTCAACATAATGAACCAGCAAACGTCATCCAGCAAATTTAGCGAGATTTATGCGACAAAGTCGGAAATTAGACACCTGCTACGAGTATTTGCTCCTAGAGGTCCAAGAATAGCCAATCTATTAGTACGGTATTCTCTGCGACTCTCGAGTGTCCTGGAACCCAACAAAATGTGATAATGCGCTACCTGTCTATATGAAGTAGGGGATATAACCGCTGTTTGACTATTGACAGCTATCAATTTATCAATTTACGTATATTGCAGTATCGTAAGCAAACTGCGGCTTGGAAGACCTTACAGTGTTCAGGTAGCCTGAAGGATTGATGTATGCAGAGGTCTTCAGCAAAGATACTCACTCCAACCTCTTTGACCGAGGGAGAAGATTTTGATGTGTGTAGACTCAGTCCATGAATTCGGGTTGTAGAGTGCGATTAGCAACATTTTCTTACCACTTCAGATTGATATCCAGGGTGAATCCTAGGTACCTGCCACTCTTAAAAGCACTCCGAAAGATGCTGTTAGCTGGTGTGGGATAATACATGGTTCTTGATGCTTTGGTCAGGTTGACGCAAAGTCCGCGTCTGCATGCACGAGGCGTATTGTAGAATGTTAGACTGGCTCTGTGTTTGTTTGACCGACAGATATATAGTAACAGCGTTTGCCGTAAGCATCTTTTAATCTCGTAAGCCACTCGTTGAGGACGAGTCTCGACAAGAAAAGACGTAGCACACCTCCTAAGGGTGTTCCCCGGACCAATAATGCATTTGTCACTCTACCGTTGAGAATGAAATGGGTCAGGCTTAAGCAGAGTCTTGAAAGCTTCGTCGATATAGAGGAATGCTACCATTCTGCTTAAGAATGAACGATTTTCCAATTAGTTGGAAGAGCGACCAAATTTTCTTTTCAGTAGCCACGTGGCGAGTTGGACAGCCTTCTATCGTAAATGCTGTACTTAATATGAAGATCGAGATTTCATCTGATCATAGAATGTTTTAATTACTCTCGTCAAGCAAACTACGTATACTCCAGTCCGGAGCTAAGTAGACCTTTAAAGTGAATAGCACGATGCATCGGCAACCCCGTAACATAGGTTCCTGGGCAATTATATGATTCAAACCAGCAAAGTTCCCATTTTAGCTATTTCTCACATATCGAGTCTGGGCTGCAAATGCTTGCTGGTGTGCAACAGACAAAATTACTGCTAACAAGCAGATGTAGGGATTCTTCTTGAGTGTCAACCTAAACACCAACACTTAAGTACACTCAAGATTCGTCGTTTTTTGGAAAGTATTTGTCGTAGCCTCGTGGATTCCTCAGATCGAATATGCCCAATACTTCCTTTCTGGACGATGAGGTACATAAAAACACTATTTGTCTAGGAACTTCTCCAACAAATCCTGAAGGTTACAATATATTAATGCGGGAAAATGTAACAGAGTACGTCGAATTAAAAAAAAAAACACGAAGAGAGTATGGGACTTAATACAGAACCCTGCGGGTGAGCATAAACGTAGAACTTCATCTCATGTAATATGTGGTTAGGCAAGCGTGGACTAGCAATTTCTTTAGACAGCTATAAAGCCAATTTCTTACCGCTAAAGTTTGTGAAACTTGCAGAAGGGTAAATTTAATGGACTGAGTAGGACGAATGCATAATCATCTTCACTGCTGTAAACAGAACCTATGTCAGGGTTATATGCTTTTCCTCGACGCTAGTTTCCTTAAAAATATGTAGAAAAGCAGACATCCCGCACCGAAACCCATAACATTTCAACACCTTTCTTGAATCAAACATGCTTCAGCTATTTACTTAAGAATGCATGACAATCTTTTTAAAGGGCAAGAGGATTTCAACAAAAGAAAAAAAGATTATTCACCTTTGATTCATGGGTTCCTCTTGACAAAAGCCCATTCCATGTAAACATTGCTTAACTACAGATCTGAATTCGAAATCAGCAAGCGACAAATATTTATGTTGAATGCCGGATGCGTTTTGTTCCATGGAGTACTGCATACCCTTATACTGCAGTACTTTCTGCATGCATTCCTGTGCCTGATGGCCCCAGTTGGGTGGTGAGTGGTGAGTCTACGAAAAAAAAGGGAAATACCACGCAAAACGCTAAGAACTATCGCCGCGTAACGTATGTTAGTCACGAACCTACCAAAGTCAAACTGAATTCCGCAAACAATGCAACAACCCTTCCATCTGTCTGCCCTTCGTATCAGTCTATCGGCATTTGCAGTATGTACCCCCTGACTTATCTATTCAAAGCCTGTGTTGTTGTCCCGTTACAGTTTTTATGCATTTTCTATGAGTCCTCAATAAAAAGTCGTCTGACTGGCGGTCGTCGCGAGATAGGGGTACCCATTTTAGTGTCCTTTTTGGAATGATAATTGTGGTAACCACCTAAAATTTTATTGTTAGGGTTCATGCACCGTTAGGGGTGCCATAATTGTCAGACCTACACAGCCTCAAACAAAAAGGCAACCCCGACAATTGTCGAGCCACAGCAAATGTCGTATTTTCGTGTGATTCCGGTCACATATTATCATAGGAACCGAGGAGGCATGGACTCCTCCTTGAATCAGGGTGTCAAAGCTTTGTAGGGAAACTTTTGTCACTCGGTCGTTGATGTTGATTTCTTTTTTGTGAAAAGTCAACTTTTCTATTCGTTGCTCGAGCTGGATTTGCTTTGTTTCACTGTGCGTTCGGAGAAAAGTTTTCTTTTTGCTTCGCGTATTTCTAGACTTCGAAACCCAGCAGAGGGATTGGAGTATCCCAGCACAACAACAATCACGGGGGTGAGTCCAACTCTTTCCGGTTGGCTTCGGAGTGAAATTTATGCAAAAAGCGTTTTTGCCTAAAAACCTTTATTTCTCTTCGTCTTCTCTATCACTACATTACTCCGTCTCTCACATTTCGTCCTGACTCTAGGGGCCTTAAGTTTTGCCTGTTTTTAAACTGAACGTAACCTCAAGCCTTCTTTGTTATTGAAGTTAAGGGAGGCGTTGGCGTTAGGGTGGTTTGCTTTTAGAGTTTAGTCAGTTGGCTGGCTGGCTGACTGACTATACGAGTGTTGTGTTAAATGCTAAACCGCTAGACAGGAAAAACTTTTTGTTAGCCTTATGTATTAGGGAAAAGGCCTATTATAACTCTAAGGACAATTACGTCTGTACGACGACCTGGGTGGTGATGGATGATGATGATGGTAGAGGACTAGCGGCAGTGGTAGTGGTGATGAAAGAACCATGTTGTTAAACAAACGCACTCTGGAGAGGAATGTTAAGGGAAAAGTTGTGACAACTTTTCTATGTCCATGTCCATTGTTTAAATGGTATCAATGGAGGGTAAGTTGACTGTGCTCTCTGGATGCGCTTGAGGATGATGATGAAGTGAGAGATCATGGAAAACTTAATAAAACCGATTAGTAAAGTTTAAATTGTGAAGAGCTTCAATCGAATTGCCTGCTACTTGTCGATAAAAAGACGAAGTTATCTCGGAGAACATGGGGATTGTTTTTCGAAGATTATTCAGTTGATGTTTGGGGGTGAACTCGGAAGTTACTTGTGGAGTAAGGTGCGGCTGAAGGCGGAAATGGTTTGTTTTGGGTGGTACCTCATTCGATTTGCCAATTCAATATATTTCAATGCTGGACAATAGTAACTGAATATGTAGCTGCACTTAGCATCCATCGAAATGTGTTCGTTTTGTCTCTCCTGTCCTACCCTTGAGTGCGTGACATGAAGGGCAATACGACGACATTGATTGAGATTGCCCAGTCAAGTGGAGGTTGGATGCGTTTAAAAGTCCAGGTCTTTCCTTGAATACCACTCTGTGACTTATCGAGACCTTTATTGACTTAGACTTGCGTGAATATACACATCAGGTACAATGCTTCGTACTGTGCGGTAGACCTAAAAGATTTGGAAAATTAGTCAGCAAAACTCTCAACCTGCTTTCGACTGTGGCTTCAGCAACAATTGATTCCAAATATTAATACTAGCTTAGGGGTCAATACTATTCTTCACCGGCACCTTTAAAATTATGCTAATAGCTTTCAGGCCGGGTTAACAGCCGCTTTAACATTTCTTTTCTCTGTATTCGCGGTCACAGTAACTTATTGTAGAATGTAATGCAAAGCTGACGAATTAACTAGACTTTATCAAAAGGCTAGGCAACACGTCTCCTAATCCCTGTCGTGCAAATAGCTTGTCAATGCTTATTTTGAGAATAATCAGGCCGGTCTTCCGAGGTTGGTCTAAGCCGTTTTGGGACTGAAGACACTCAGACGACCCAATGGAACTTCTGAAGGTAACCTGCCACAAGTTGGTATCTGCATTCGGTTGGAATGCTGAAGGAGACCTTTAAATACTTATTTACTTACTTAGGTGGCACTACAGTTAACGGTGAGCATGGCCTCAACTAGCAAGCCGCTTCAGTTAGTCCGGTCCTTAACTAACTGCTTCTAGGTGCGCACTCCAAGTCGCTTGAGGTCCCCTTATGCTTATGAGCTCCACCTAAAATGAGGTACCGCTCTACTGCGTTGTCCTCTCGGGTTAGATTCGAAGACTTTGCAGGCCGGGGCATTGGTGGCCATTCGTTGTATATGTCCTAGCCACCTTAGGCGACTGATATGCAGTTTTCTGATAAGTCGATGTCGCTGTACAACTCGTATGCCATCATTGAATCTTCTCGTCTAAAGCCCGTCAACGCAAACAGGACCGAATATTTTTCGAAGGATTTTTCTCTTAATAGAGTCCATGCTTCAGCGCTATAAAGTAGAACTGGGATGGTTAAGGTCTTATATAGATTCTCCTATTTTGTCGGGATATGTACTTACTTCTTCGTTTTATTTCTCCTGAGGTGTTGCTGTCAGAATTTATAGCAGAGCCCAGGTAGTTAGCCAAGTCCCTTACCACATTGAAATTATAGCTTTTGACTGTGCCATTCTGCCGAATTGCCCGATGTTGTGTGTCCCTTCTTGATGACAGCATATACTTACTCGTAGTTTTGCCCTCATTTACTGCTAAACCCATTTTGGAAGCTTCTGTTTGAATACTAGCGAACGCACCGATGATAGTCCGCTGTGTTCTCCCAATTATGTCGATACGAGTATCATCTGTGTACGCTGGTAGCTGCACCAGATTTTTGAAAGATTGTGGCTCCAGTGATCGCTTGTGAGCATCCGCATAATTATTTTAAGTATGATGCTAAAAAGTCTCATGACAGCGCGTCACCTTGTCTAAAACGTTTTTTTGACATCAAAGGTCTCGGTTAAGTCACTACCAGCCTTGTCGGAGCAGTGAGCGTTCTCAATCGTCATTCTGTACAGATGGACGAGTATGGCAAGAATAAAAAAACTGCACATGGCTCTATATACCTCGTGTCTGTGAACGCTGTCATACGCGGCCTTAAAAACCATGAAAAGATGGTGGGTATCGATTTGGACTTTTTGAGTTTTTTCCAGTATCTGCCGGTGTGTGAAGATTTGGTCGATTGTAGACTTACCTGGTCAGAAACCGCACTGATACGAGTCAATCTGGTTGTTGACAAAAGGTTTCACACGTTCGCACAGTACGGCAGATAGGATCATGTAGATGCGATGTTAAGAAGACTGACATCACTGTAGTTGGCGTAGTTCAGAGGGTCTCTTTCTTGAAGATCGGACATACGGTGCTTAGATTCCATTCATCAGGCATACACTCTTCTGATTAGATCTGAGAAATGAGTTGATGTATGCTCTCCACAATGTCATTTCGAGAAGCTTTCAATACCTCCGCCAGCAAGGCTATCCTTATTTCATTTTGGTCAGGTGGAAGGAAGTTTTGGCTACCATCGTCTAAGTGGAATGGTCTAGAAAAAGTATTTACAAATTCCAGTACCGACTGTGACTATACTACAAGATTTCCTTCTCCCTCTCTACAGGTTACTGTACTGTTCGCCTTGGCTTTACTTGTTGGTTCTTCCTGGAATACAGCCTCTCAATATCTTCGATCGCGCGTCTTCTGTTTCCCGTTTCCCCGTCTCTTTTTCTCATAGATGTTACGGGCAGCTCGCGTCGTTCGTTGCAGTAGGCTTCTTGCATATACTTTCCGGCATTCTTCATCCAATCAGGGATTCCTTGGTGGTGGTAGAGTAAAACCCAGCACATCAGTTTTTTTTTTTTTTTTTTTTTTTTTTTTATAATTTACGCGCGCCTAAGGGGTTAGATACCCTTTTACTGTTGCCAGGGCGCGGGCGGAAAGTTAGAAAGGAGGAGAAAGGAAAATTGTTTTGTAGTGGTTTGAAACTCAGGTGTGTTTGGTTTCGGTATTTGCTCTCCAGGGGTGGGAGTCCGAATAGGACGGAGAGTTTTTTCTTCACTCAGAGTGGAAGGTTATAATTCGCAGTAATTATTTGTATTTGAAAGTCTACAACAGCCAAATCTACGTGTCAGTGTTATGCCTTCACACGCAGAATTTTTCTGTCTGAGTTCCAATTACACAACTGAAAAACTTGAAAGACTTGTTCATGGGCAGGATTCGAACCTAGACCCCTCCGAGTGAGAAGCGATTGCTAGTACCACTACACCACGGCCCCCCCTGTTTTGGATTGTACATTTGCAGCGCTACCACTGATCTTAGAAACTGGATGCTGGCAGCATAGGAGATGTTGAGAGATTTCGGGATACGAGTTCAGTTAAGATTCTGGCAGTCTCTTACGATTGCACCTTCTCTACGTTGAATCTTCTCTTCTTCTTCTTCTTTGTTGTGGCGAATTCGCATTCGCACCTTGGCTGCAGCAAAGTGAAGATCCTAGTCAATGTTGGCTGCCCGGAAGGTTGAGATATTCAGAAAACTGGAGTCATGTCTTACGTCTATCGCCAAATGATCAGTTTGTCTTGCCGTTTCATGATCAAGAGACTGCCATATCCAATTGTGTATATTGAGATCAGCAAACCGAGTCCCGCCGCAAAATTAATAAGCCTAGGTCCGTTGACGTAATGCCGTATAGGGTATATTTACCAATGGTCCTACCAAAGATGTCCTCCTTTCCTATCCTGTCGTTTAAATGCTGCTATGCAATCTTAATGTTAGATCCATTGCTCATATATATTATCGAGGAGCTCATAGAAACATTCTTTGGCGGCGTCGTACTTGTCTTCCCAAGGGTCATGGGCTGTTATGCTAGTGGCCGACCAGCCCCGTACCATTTTCTTTGATGACTTCAAATCACTGACGTTGGCATATATATCAAATTTCTGGCGAATAGTTACAGCACCATTTATACATAAAACTGGACAAGATGACTACACGCTAGTTATACTAGTCTTACTACAGGGAACGCACTCTTTCACTAATCATCAAACTGTCACTGTCAATTTATTCAGTAAACTCAACATTTTCATCATGGTAAAGTACACGAATGAGCAACGTCTGCAAATTAAAAAAATTTTCTACCGCAATTCGGAGTCGGTGACTACAACTTTAAGAGCGTTAACTCCAATTTTCGATCGTAATTCTCGCCCTAGTAGACAGGCAATAACAAGTTTAGTGCAAAAATTTGAGTCCACATATTCGTTGTGTGATGTTGCCGTGTCAGTGAGACAACGGGTTGGTCGAAGTGTCGAAAATATCGCTGCCGTTCAGGCATCCGTAGCAAACGATCCAAATCAGTCAATTCCACGGCGTTCTCAAGAATTGGGCATCGCTCAGACCACATTCTGGCGTATTTTGAGTAAGGATCTTGGTTTACACCCATACAAGGTCAAGCTGACTCAAGCGACGTACGTTCTCCGATTGGGTTCTGGAGAAGATGCGCCAAGATGATGAATTTCATGGCAAAATCATCTTCAGTGACGAAGCTCATTTTTGGCTCAACGGGTTCGTCAATAAGCAAAATATGCGTCATTGGTCAGGTGAAAATCCACAAGTGCTTCATGAATCACCACTTCATCCACAAAAAATAACTGTTTGGTGCCGTTTCCATGCCGGCGGCGTTATTGGGCCATATTTCTTCGTCGACGATAACGATCGTCACGTTACTGTGAATGGTCAGCGTTATCGCGCCATAATCACCGATTATTTTTGGCCCGAATTGGAAGATATGGACTTGCACGACATGTGGTTTCAACAGGATGATGCCACAGGCCACACAGCACACGCTACAATCGATTTATTGAAGAGTAAGTATGGTGAGCGTGTTATCTCAAGAAATAGGCCAGTTGGCCGCCTCGTTCGTACGATTTAACGCCGCTTGACTATTTTCTGTGGGGCTACGTTAAGTCATTGATTTATGCCAACACGCCGACGAGCTCAGAGCCAACATTGAACACGAAATAGCGGCCGTTTCGGCCGAAATGTGTGGCTGAGTCGTTGAAAATTGGGTCCAATAAATCGACCGCTGCAAACGTTCCCGCAGTGGCTATATGAACGAAGTCGAGTTCCATTCATAAATGTTTTGATTGTACTTCAAGCCGATAATAAAGTTTTTGAAATATCTTGAAATATAATAAAGTTTTAAAAAACTCTATAAAAAGAACGTCAGATAGGAGTTACTTTAGTATGAGTAGATACCATTTGACCGGCAACAAGTCGATACAAGAGATCTATAGGAGTCTCACTGGTAGCCCGACAGGGACTTAATTCTGCACTAGTCAGAAGGCTTAGAACTTCGGTTACAGCCTGATGAGGTAGACCCAGTTATGGGAGTGTCATGATGGCTGAGGTTTAAACCACAAGAGGAGTTTTTCGACTGTCGTTTACCACGGAACGGGTGATGTGCAGAAGGTTTCCTGCTTGGACGTGACCGCTAAAAATACTTGGTGAGGTCACCATTTAGATTTTGAATAGATTCATTCCCTTTTACAGTTGGTAATCTCCTTATTGTACCTATTGGAGAGCGTTAAGTTGATTACTTAGGGTCTTACTTCTGTTAGAAATCTTGGCTGAGAGGAAACATTGTTCACAACCAGGTCAGACGATAATATGAAGTCCGGAGCATAAGCATCGGGGCACATTACAAGTGCTTTTGCTGGTGGCGACAGTACCGAATCATAGGGAAAATAAGCCGACGCAATGATGAACTTGTACCATTCTTCGTTCGTTTGTTAGCAGTAACTAAACCTTGGTTGCAAAAGTGCACGACTTGGAATAATGAGAGTGAATTCGGGACAAAAAGACAGTGCTTTGGAACTTCTTAAACACCCGAAACCGTGTTTCCTGTAGACAGATTTGTGTATCTTAGGAGGGCTGGACTAGACTAGAATTAAAATCGATTGGGACCCATGCCAGATAATGCCACCATGAACTGACTTGTTTAACTTTTTAATCATTTCAAATTCCATCCCATTAAGCCAGGAGCTTAAATTATACCCATTTCCCAGGAAGCCATCCACATTCACCTGCTGATAATTGCATCAATGTAACACTTTCATCGGCAATTTAACTCTCAAATATTCAGCCATTTGCTTGGTCATTTAGCCAGCAATTTCCACCCGGAAAGAGTGGTATTACAAAAAAAAGCTGAAAAATAAATGAAAATAGTGTTAATAAATAAATAAATTAAATGAATTGCTCAGTATCTGGCCAACCGGTATTCCGACAGAGGCATTCGAATTACTCGCACCCGAGGAGCGCTGTAAATGTTGGGCGGTGATTGTCAACGTGAATTATTTTGTCAATTAAATTCCGAATGTCCTTTTTCAGTACGAGTACATCTCCTATGGTGCACAACACATATGAGCATGTGCGTTTGAATCCGTCCAACGGTGGAAAAGGCTTCTTTTTACAGGATAATCACCATTTCACTAGATGTACCCCTAAGCAAACTTACAAAAAAAAAAAAAAATAATAATAAGGATGCAAGTACGCCTCGGAGAAATGAAAAAGTTTCCATGTTTTTGCAAAACGTTTTTCCTTCTTCTTCGCCACCCCCTAACGAGCGATTGTTTCTTGCGTTCTTTCGTTCTTTCGTCCTTTTTACTGCATTTCCTGTAATACCAGTATCATTTTGTGTTTCGTTAGAAGGAGGTTACCTCGCAACTCATAATTCAGAGCTCTGACACAATCCAGAATTCATAACTCGAGAGCTAGAGAATTCGCAACTCGGGAACTCATAACTCGTAGCTCGCTACTCGCAACTGGTAACTGGAATAACTTTTACAGCCGATTGTGATGTGAGGCCTTGTTTTTTTGTTTTTTATTTTTTTTTTTAATTTAATTAATGCTTTGACTGTAAGACTGGGCTGTGTTGTGCTCGCTCGCTTCAGTGCAAATACTTAGCCTAGAAAGAGTTCACACAGTGAATTCATATTTATCCACATTCATCCGTTTTATTACTCTGTGCTGGGGCCTTTTTGATCTTTTTGTTTTGTTTTGGTGTCCTTTAATATCCCTTTGTATCGTGGCATTCGCTTTGTCTTATTGTACGGCATTGCTTTCAAGCATTTTTCTCCTCTCTGTTTCGCTGATTCTATGACTTTGACTATGACTATGACTATGACTATGACTATGAGTATGACTATGGCTCCCTGAGTTAGTTATGAAATCCAATTCTGACAAAACGGGACTAAGGAAAAAATGATGGCAAAAGTAAGCAAAGGATTGGAATAAGCAAGGCAAAGCCCAAATGGGGTGTCTACATGAAAAGCAGGAAGTTTGCAATGGAATTGGCAAAATTAAACAACAGATTGTGGCCATGAGGTAAAAGAACGCATTCCTATCTATTTCTAAGAGTTCGCAGAAGACTTCCAATAGCTGGCAGATATCTTTTGAACAATTTACCAAAGACAGTAAGATAGAGTTTATTCTGGAGAAATCCAGAGTGTTCCGGCTTAGAGCAAATAAAGCCAAATGTCTGTCAATATAGTAGAGTTGGTCTTTCCACTTCTAGGTGTACTTCCTGGAAGCACTCAGATGACCAACTAGACTATTGTTTGTTCCTTTTGTTGAAATTTCACAGTTTAACGCTTCAGTATTAGCAGTACGCACCACTTCAGCGCCAAGTACCTGCCTGTTGGACACTCACAGAGAGTGCGGTGTCGTCAGGAATCTCACGGCAAGCGTAGAAGGAATGTTGTGTCACATATGGTATATCCAGCACACACAGTGAGGACCTAAGCAAAATTGTAGTGAATCGTTACGACGGTACAAGGGACATCGGGAAAAATTCGTAGGTCTACATGCATCCTGTAGAGTCATGCCATCTGCAATTATTCCCACCAAAATCAACTCTCAATGGAAGCCTTAACCAAGAATGTAGGTGGCCTTAACGCAGATTGAGGTCCTCGCTAGCAAGTTCATCGGCGATCTCATTTCGTAGGTGACCTGGAACCCAAATAAGACTCAGTGAATTCAACCTCTCCACTGCGTTCAGAGAAGCATGGCATTCTTGAACTAACATAGAAATAATGAAAGGGTTCACGAAGCCTGACGTAGATTTTGGCTGTCGCTACAGACCACAATACTTCACAGCCTCCACGTGATCCTTCACAACATACTGCATTGCCATTATGATTTCGTATATCTCCACTTGGAAGGCAAACGAAAGTTTTCCTAACTAATCTTAGGGACCCCTCCTACAAAAGCACACCAGCGTCGCATCCTAGATAACTTTTGGATCGATCAGTGCAGACCCAACTAAATTCCTTTCCTGGTAAAGATTCTGCCCGAAATCATCCCTGAGTACAAGGAAAGTCGACTTCATACTTTAGCTGCAAAAGGAGCTCTTGTTTCGTTGCATCTGACGGCATGTTCATAAGATCGGTCTTAAATGACATTCGACTCCAGTGCGTATCATACTCGTATCACAGGCCAATTTCTTTTGAACAGAAGAGGTTTATCAGGGCATCTAGGCCAGAGCCAACCTTCCTAATGTCCATTTAAACGCCCAACGCTTATACCTTCTGTTCACCAAATTTTGAAGCACCGAACTATAGGATCATACGCGTAGGCATGTGACATTTTGGACGGAGGATGCATTCTCAAGACAGTTTTGCTTATATGAAGTAATATTTCTCCCAATGCTCTTCAATAAGAAGGAAATCGAAATGATAAGTCTGCAGAGACCGGCGTGTAGTCATTTTTTCGGGTTTCGGTATAAGGACTACTCTAATAGTGCGGCTAGAGTTTGGTATGAATGCCAGTGCCAGGTAATTAGTGAAGATTCTCTTTCCGGTTACCCACAACTTGCCTACATCCTGTTGAAGCATAGCTGGATATATGGCATCGATTTATCAAACGGCTTGAAGCCACAAAGAACTTTTAAAGAAGCTCATTGGAGAAACTGGTTAAAAGCAATAAGAATTGCAATTGCAGCCGAGTTTCAAAGAACAGGCCGATTCACCTGAAGCGAGAAATTCTTGGCCTCATTAATAATGTGATCCAAAACAGAGCGGTTTGGAGATTGCTACTTAGGTCTGGTAATTTGGCTTACCAAATAGATGATGGCGATATTGTCCGGAGTGGATCTGGGCCTCAAACAGTAAACCTCTCCAGTTAGGACGATCTATCGGTCCCCAGTGGTGTACTCCGGGCAAGTCCTTGTTCTACTAGAATATTCTTCGGCCGGGTGTTTAATATTCTTTCGCTCTTTATGTTCTGGTGATCTCAACCAACTGCTGTGTAATTTTCTGACTAGATCGATGCCGCTGCACAGCTCGTCGAATGTTATACAAAACTTCTCCTCCAAAGCTTGTTAACGGAAATAACACCACTCACTTGACGAATAAAGTTCAAAACTAACAAGGTGATTACGGTCTTATACAGGCCTGCTTAGTGTTCCTTGACAAGGCCTTGTCACTCAATAGCAAAGCCAAAATCAAAATCCCAAACTATCTCAAAGTTATATTTGTCTACTTTGATATTCTGCCCGAATCTAAGAGATTTTAGGTCCCTTCCTGTTGCCCGTATATGCGTGGCAAAACCATTTTTTCACTGCTAAACGCTTTTTTGACATCAAGGTCCTGGTGAAATTGTGTACAACCTTAACGTTCTTTATCGCCATTCTGCACAATCTGACGAGCTTGAAGGAGATATCAAAACTAGCCATGGCTCGGTTCTGTATAGCACGTCTCTTTATATCTGGATTTTGTCCCGGCCAAAAACTACACTAATATAGGCTAATTAGGCACATTATTGGTGAATGGTTTCCAGGTTTTACATGATATGTACGCGATACGAAGAAGACTGATCCCTCTATAGTTATTGCAGTAGGCTTCCTTCTTTGTGGACCTGACAAACGATGCGAAGGATCTACTTGTCAAGCATAGTTTCCGCCAACCAAACCGTTGAAATGAGCTGGTGTATGCTTTCTATAAAATCATGGCCTGCAGTCTTGAATAGTTTGACAGGTAGTCCACCCAGTGCGCCAGCCTATTATGCTTAAATTTTGATATCGCTACCTTTATTTCATTTTGATCCGGTGGACGGAAATCTTGGCTTTCCTCGCAAAAGTTCAGTAGTTCGTTCTGCCTGACAGCGGAGTTTGGGTCGTCTGCACCAAGTAACAGTCTGAAGCAGTGATGTATCCATATGTCCATATCCAGCACCGATTGCAGCCTTGCTCATCTCTAAAGCCTCTAAAGCAATGTTCGCCCTCTGGCATTGTAAAAGAGCTTTCGGCAAGACATTGACCTTGGCACCAAGCAGGGTACTTGGTTGTCTTTAAAGAAAACATGATACTGCTGCTTTAACCAGACTCCAAAGACGGGTACGTCTCGGCTGCTTTTCCTAAGACGCCTGGCTGAGCTCTAAATACACTGATGAATCTTCTTCCACTTAATATACATATATGGGGCTACACTCTCAAGGTCACCTTCCGTCTTTGGGACAACACGCACGGGAGTTGTAATGACTTCGCGCGTTAGTTCGAAAAGAGCTTAATCCACTAAGCCTTGCCTGGATCACAAGTCACATTGGCATCACGTGAAATGAAATCGCCGGCTCCGAGGAGAATTTTTCAGGACCTTTGGTGTGCCTGCGTCCTCCGTTAGGGCTTCTATTGACAGTTGTTTTTCATCTAAGCATAACTACAGATGGCAGACCAATCGAATGCTTGCCGGCTTCCCTGCAGGTCGTTTGCTGGTGTCGTGGCGGGCCACCACAGTATTTCTAAGCTCTGAAGTGTCCTGGCCATAAGTGATTCAACAACCTGAGAATCTTGCTATGTAAGTCATGACGCCATCAACGGAACGCTATCTCTGTGAGTATCCACCAAATGCTCGCTTCATCTGGCATCTGACCACTGAGGCATTTCTCTACCGTTTTGCAAAAGATTGAGAAATTTCACTAAAGGGAAAATATAATGTTCGCAATGGACCAGTTCTTTGTCTGCGTGCTCTGCTCCGACGGAAAAAAGGAAGAAAAGCCTGAGCTCAAAGATGTCACATCTCTCGTTTGCTTATCATAACATTTAGCCTACATGAACCACGCTTATTGCAGCGAATGGGTTTATGCTACAGGCGGTGCAAATGTGCCAATGAATAGATGAATACCATAAATGATAGGCTAGATGTGCAAAGTAATTTTTTTAAATGAGAATGCAAATTAAAGACAGCAGCAACTAGGCCCAACAACCCCATTTCGATTCAACCAAATTTTGGTTGGGACACACCTCACTTGGTGGCTCAAGATCTTTCATTGCGAGTCCAGTTTTGATGCGGACGTCGTTGGGTGAAAAGTTCTGGTTTCCGGACCCTTTTAAGTGAAATTAACGTCTATAGATAGTCGATAGTGCAATCTTCACACTTAACAGAGAACTCCACATCCGGTCTCTGTCTCAGTTTTAAATCAATTAGTTGGGTGGTGACTACAGGTACAACGACCGTTTGCAGTGAAACCATAAAACACCCCTAACTCATAGAGCTACAGTGAAAATTACCAAAAAATCCGCCTCCACCCATTCTTCACTACCTCGACAATAGTTAAAGTTTCACCAAAAATTTCGTCGTTCATGCTTTCGCACCCCTACACCTACCTCCATTAGGACACAAGGTAGATTGATTTGGTGAGAACGCAAAAAAACAAAAAAAAAATGAAATTCATCTCTGCTGACAACGCTGAAATTAATTAAAATATTCTCTCGGCTCTGGCTGAATAACTGAATATTAATTGAACTCAATCAATTTTATTAATGAAGACTACCTACACCCACCGGTCCACATTTACCCCAGCTGCTTCGACTTCGGCACCTCTTTTCGTGGAAGCCGCTTTAAGGAACGAACATCGCATCGCATTGACTAGCGAATTTTTAAAGGTGTAATACTAGGATTATCGACAGTCTCCAACCCTCCCTATCGTCCTAGACACTCACTCAGCACCCTTCCGTTGTCCTTGGGTGAAATTTGTTATTTTTTCTCCAATTATGTCCGCATGGGCGTGTGCGTGTGTGTATACGTTTGCTACATGTGAACCAGAAGAGGGGCTTAAGGAGCATACAAGGTGGGAAACATGCACCCATTATGAATAAGAATCAATTTTAATATCTAATTTATATGCACAAGGAGAGGTATTTAGAACGTCATGGCGTCCAAAGATATGTGTGTGCTCCACATGCATCTCTCGTATCAATGTCCCAGGACACTGCATATTCATTCTACATCTCTTTGTCTCACTCTGTATCTGAGTCTGTATCTCTGTGTGGGTTTGAATCTATGTGTGAGGACGAGTGCTGGTAATGGCAGCGGCACAATGAAAATTGTGTCGATTTGCATATTTAATCAAAATTAACATGGGTGATATAATCAATTACACACAACCGATACGTGTCCTGTTTTCGGTTCGATTGGTAAAATCCTTTACCATTCCTATACAACCACCCATCCACTGGATGGACCGCAATCCTATGTAGGCATTCGCTCAGTTTGTAGTTTGTCGACCGATTGGATACTGGGTTTTGGGTGCTGGACCGGTTTGTCGATAAAACGATAGGACGGAGTATGGAAGGGCGGTGGCAGAGGAAAAAAAATGTATTTTATCCTGGAATTGTTTTATCCATTTCTGTTGTAGCGATAAAAGCCTCTCTACGAGTAGGTATCTGGTGCCTACCGCTTTGCACTCGTTTCCCCATCTCTGTATGTGTCGGTTGGATGTGCCATGCAAAATCACACTATGGGAACATGCACAGCAATTGTACGAATGGGACATGAATGTTCAAGTAGGTACAGCAGTACCTCTCTCTCTTTCTCATTCTCACCACCACTGTTTGCTTGTGGATTGAGTGTTATGTTATTTGCGGATAATGTGGCAGGATAAGGACCAAATTTACTTCAGAACTTTACCAAACATAATCGTTTAGTTCATGTGCACTTTTTGCAGTAAATAACCAGTTTTGGGTTCGAGTCTCAACTAATTTTCGAAAATGGTACCTTGCTCGTTGGTCTTAAATGTCTGCAAGTTATTATGGCTGATTCTGTTCAGTAGATAAAATGATGAGAGGTATCCCTATTGGGAAACAGTTTCATTTTTTGAAAGATTTAGTGAAAATGCTTGATTGACTTTTCATCATCCAGAGAAATTAATGAGGTGTGCAAGATCTCTCTGAAAGTGTCTACCTGATCAAACGGGAAAATTCAGGTGGAAAACCTAGGAACTTTTCAAGATATCATGTTACTTTTGGAATGCCATCTCTTCACTACTTAAGGCTCAAGAACAAGAAAGTGTTCGACTATATACTGGCCCTTAAACTGAAGAACGGACTATCTGTACAGAGTCTCTAGCCATTCCTTGACAAAATACTCATTCCTGCAAGGCTTACTAGATTCTAAAGTACTTTATTAGCTCTGGGGGTGATGCAGTTTAGAATGGTCTATTCGCAAAATGGCTATTTGTCTCGAAACACAAATGGAGAACGACAATAACACATCTACCTCTGAATTTGTGAGCGAGAAGGAGTGCAATAATTCGACTTAAACTTGAACCTTGGTTTCTGTACTACTAACTCCAGTACTGGAACAGAGGCTGGCGTCTTTTATGAATCTAGTGTGACTGGCTATATAACATCATCAGCAGATATGATCAAGAAACTTATACTGATAATCTTGCGACAGTATAAGCTTTGGAATACTCTATTAATATGGCTTGGGTTAGCCTTTGATGCCATACAGTGAGCGACCACTGCTGGAAGTAAACTTTGACTTTGGGAGGAACAAGTAGAATTGGTTTGCGATTTATCTGTTGGCAATCTTGTCCAAAGAACACTTTAACCCGACATTCATCAAATGACTTGATGGAAGGTGGATAGATCCCACTGAAGTATCACCGGAACTCCTAATGAACAACCATTTCTCGGAATGCAAATATACCGGCGCTGGTATGTAGGCATCGCAGGTCACGCAACCTTCACCCTGGAATGAAATAAACTTATTAATTACTGAGGAAAAGATTTCCTGGACCATCAACAGTTTCTTCCTATATAAGTCTCCCCACAGTGGAGAAGGTACAGCCATGCCATTTATCATGGGTCCCTCCGACTCTACCACATCCCTTTGACCTGGAGACGAGTTCAAGTTTCATCCCTAAAATCGGCAAAAGAAACCATGAGTCGGCCAAGGATTTTAGACCCTATATTCTTCATACTCAAAACTCTAGAACGTATCCTGGACATGCACTCCCTCAAACGATCTCCTCTATCGAAGTCCCAAGATCCGTAAAGGTAATGGAGACATCCCTGCATGAAGTGGAGCACACGATTGAGAAATTTATCGACTATAAACAGTATGCCTACATTAGCCACCTTCTTAGACACACTAGTAGAAGGTTCCTTCAACAATATCCACGCTGAATCCATTCTAAAATTTCTCACCAAGCTTGGCACAGAAGATTTCGTCAGTGGCTGCACCATATCAATGCTAAAAATCAGAATCATTCAGCCAAATTGGGGATCAGCTTCATAAACAAATCCGTAGATTGGTACCCCCTGGGGCAGAGTTATCTTGCGTCTTCTGTGGCTCCTGGTCATCAACAATATTTTGACGGAGTTTGATAACATTGAAATCAAAGCACTTGCGTACGCGGACGACTTGGTTAATTTAGTATCAGGGATGTTCTCCTCAATGATTAGTGAATTCACAGGGTTCTGACTAAGTTGTGGAACTGGCGTTAATCCGAGTAAAACCGAACTACCACCAGGTACAAAATACCGACTTTCAAGCTTCCACGTCTTAGAGACCAAACACTTACTCTACCCTCCAGTGCAAGGTACCTTGGCGTCATCCTTGACGACAAGTTCTACTGCAAACTAAACATAGAACACAGGGTAAAGAAAGCATTGCATCACTTTCTACGTTCGCAGCAAGACTTTTGGAAACAGGTGGGGACTTCAGCCAAAGGCGGTCGTTTGGATGTACACTGCCGTAGTTCGTAGCTCGTGTTGTGGCCCGCCTTAAGCAATGCCCACAACATCACAAGACTTAGCAGTGTCCAGCACACAGCTGGTATTGAGACCACAGGGCGCTACGATCGAGCCCGACAGAAGCTCTCAACGCGCTGCTTCATATACTGCCCCTGGATTTGCACATCAAATACATCGTTTCGTGTAGACCTATCAGACTCAGAGAATCTGGATTTTGGTCGAAGAAAACAACCCCTTGTCGTTGCAAAGCTCTTGATCTGTTGTCTAGGGATCTGGCTTCGATCATAACTGACTAATTCACGCTCTGGAAGGGCGGAATGGAACAATAATCTACCTCTATCGAAATACCAAGTATCGATCTTCACCGACGGCTCTTATATGGAATGCATCATTGGAGTAGGTGTCTTCTCAGCAGAACTCCTGCCTGCAGGATACTCAGCCTCAGCTCTAGTACCATAAACAACATAGGAATCTTTTATCACAGCCAGCCTCTACCAAAGCGTTCCACACACTTACTTCGTCCTCTAAACCAGTAGAACAGTGCAAGGAAATTATCACGCAGATACGAAATTTGTTTAATTTCATTCTCCTCTGAGTGCATATCACAGTAACATAAAGGGGAATGAGAGAGCCGTCGCACTAGCCAGATGTGGCTCTACCGTTGATGTCCCTCTCGCGGAGGCAGTTTGCTCCTCAACGAAACCCATCAAGAGTAGTATCCTCCAACACGTTCTCTATTACGAACTCTTGGTGGAATAGTCTAGAAACCTGTGCCACATCCAGATAGATATGGCCCGCGTACAATAAAAACAGGATGAATGACTTAAACAACAGAACTCGCGCCGAGACAGGAAGAATCACAGCAATTAGTGCAGGTCACCCGCTACCAAGTTAGTAATTCCTTTTAACCACCACTGCCGTAGCTGTAACAGCTCAGACGTAAAGGAAACCCTATTCCACTCTCTCAGTGACTGCTCGGCACTAGCTAGAACCAGGCATCCCATACATGGGAAGCCCTTTTTCAAGGAATTATCAGAGATTTCTGGCATAAAATTCTGTAGATCACGTGAGTTGTGGTACCAAGACGACACATCCGCGCATCTTGTGTTTCTGGTAGGACCTAAACAGGCAACCACTTCTACCTACCTACCAGCACTCACCACATCAGCGCCGAATACCTACAGCCTGACGCAAACGTAGGTAGTACACTGCGGTGTGGTCATCACATTCACAGCAAACGTCACGGGATGTTGTGTCACTTATACCGAACACACTTAGGTGCTTAGCAAAAGCGTAATACTCCGTTTATCAGCCTGCAGTCATTCCTACTTAGGAACGCCAGGTAAGCCGTTGACCTCTTAGAGAATAGATTAGGTCTGCCAGAAACGTGGAGAGACATGTCATGCAGTTATGAGTTATTATGAGACCCAACTGCCATGGACGGCACAAGCAAAGATGCAGGCAGACATAACGTAGATTCGGATTCACTTTCAATAATATAAGATAGTTTTGAGGTGGTTCTGATTAGGTTACCTGAGAAGTAAGTCTCCAGTATGAGACAGGGATTCTCTGCCTTCAACTCCAGTGTAGCTACTGCATTTTCTCAAAAATAAACTCCGTCCATCACTTGAAAATCTCATGCATTGTCCCTATAAAACCTTTATCAACGCATCCCACAACTAAGGCGACAGGGCAGAAAAACTATGTAGAATGGGTCCTCGAATGCAATCAGTGCTGTAGTCAGTTTCGGAGATTTTACACTGGATCGCAACCAATGGATTGCATGTCCATGCAATTTACTCTAAATAAGGGACATTTGTCCGAACACATGCACACATGCAACACAATCAGGCATACTCAAGTCTACTTCATCAGATAACACGGTTCTCTTGTGAATCTATAATAATGCAACACTACCATCGGAACACTACAGTATCCATAAAAGGGAATCGTCACTAGAAATGTCCTTGATCGGGTTCAACCGACCCAACGCTGGGTTTTCATTACCATTGTCCTCGTGTCTATGCGATAAGCGATGGTTTTTCTATTTGCTCAATTCAAACTAAGTATACGAATACCGTGGCATCCATCTGTCCGGGCGGGCATCAGGACCGAAATGTTGCTGTAACAACTTTTAAGCGCTGCTGCAGTTGTTGAAATCAATTCCAAGTGACAGATTCGATGGTTGACTACGAGTAGGCTACCAGTAGTCAATCCCCTTTAGGAAAACGCATGCGAATCTATGTCAAATCGTTTGTCCTGGATATAATCGTACTCGTACTCGTATGTATTGTACTTGTAGTTGCGTGGCCGCAGTCGACCATGAAACAATTCCATTTAGCCGTCATCTAACTAAACAGAGACATTTTCTCTACTCGTGGTCTCTGTTCTGCTGCTACCGGGAGCATTCAGATGTGTAAAGTCTGGCTGATTACGTCAGGGATGTTACGCAGGGGAATGGCACCGCTGTGATTAACTTGTTAGAGAGGAGGGCTTAATTATATCGGCAGTGGTGCTAAGGATGCACGATAATGTGACATGTAACATGCTAATGATTCGCTGTGTCAATTGCAAGTTTAGTGAGGCGAGACAAGGCGAACTCAGTCAGTACGAATTGTATTTAATGCTGTGATGTGATGCGAATCAGGACGAATCGGATCACACCAGATCGGTTCTGATTCACTCTGCGTTTGAGGAAAGACTGTGTATTTTTTGGAATTTAGTGAGGTCAACCACAGTTGTAATTGTGTAGTGCTAGTTACATGGTTAGGCGGTGTGATCTGACAAGTGAGACTTTAATTTCGGAGAAATCCTTTAAAGAAGGCTGAATGACAAATTTCAGTTTCGGAGAGCACGATGCCTAAGACGAATGTGTTATAAAATCTATAGAAGCGTCAGGGCGTTTTGAAGTATTTGTTTCACTTTTTTTACTTTATTCCTTTGGGCATCTACGAGTAATATAAGTAGACTGCAACAGGACTTCCAATTCCTTGTGATAAATTCTTTGGATCAACTGGAGATTAGTCTGCGTTTCTTATGATTCTGTGCCACGTAAGGGGCGGACATGAATGAGAGATTTCAGCAGCACTATAATCCATAGACGGACAAAGACATCCTCACTTCCGCACATGACAACTGGGCTACGACTACTACTTGCTTAGACGCCATATCCAACTGGCCCTTCAGTTTGGTGATTATGCGTGGGGTCAACCACCCGGCCAAGTAAAAACTACTGTTGCGAGCAAAGAAAAGCCTAATTGATGTTGCTGAGCTAAAATCAAAAAAGAAAAATGACACTCTGATCTGCATATGGAATACTCGTGCCTGTGCTCGTGCCTCTAGACTCCGTTAGACGAGTTTTCATGGATGGCTCTAAAATATTGCCCTGACTTCCTCTAGCAAGACAACAACGTAGCGACTACTATTACTTATAAAAATTGTCTTCCAAGCAGAGATAGAGATATACCTAATCGTGATGGTAATACACTATCTTGCGAGATGGACCCGTATCTGCGGCTGAAGCGACAAGTAAGCTACTTTGTATAATCCCCTCACTATTTCCAATCAAGTTCGAGAATTCAAGAGTTTGTTTAACTCAGTCGGAAGGGTGAATCTACTGCGTCTTATTTGAATGTGATCACGGAAAATGGGATCGCGGATGAACTCTCTAGACCAAGCTCAGAGCGAAATTTCTCTGGACCCGAACCTTTGTTAGGTCTGCCATTGACAACTAGGTTTCGTGTGAGCATTACTGCGCAAGGCATAAATCTTCAGGATGTTGGAGGAAGAATCGTTTCCAACTTTTCCAAGAGGTCAGCCACTTTTCTGAGTAGAAAGGACTGTAGACTGCTTACTGGTCTAATGAAGCTTAGAAGCTTTTGCTATGCTAAGCTTTTGCTTGGTTGGAGTCGAGGGCGACCTAAAATTTCTTACCGATCTTAGGGTCACGACACACCCAATACTTATTGCAACTCTACATCGGGTCAAAAAACTTGTGGAAAACCTTTCCTCCGACATTAGGCCTAAGCCTCAGTCACCATCACACTCTCATTGGGGGATTATCTCTTCAAGTCAGACACGTACCGACGTCTGGAGGGCCCTCGCCGAGTTATAAGGCCTGGTAGAGACTACCGGTAGTCCTGCCATCCAACAGGAGAAAATCTTAGGCAACAAGACTTCGGCTTCAGGCATGTGAACGAATACCTGACAACGATTTACCTCATAAACGCCTACAACCGACAGATAAAAAAGAACCGTCTTGCCAAAGACTGCTTCTACGGGTATCTCAACAAAAATTTAGAAGCAATGCCCTAAATATGAAGCTAAACTCGTCCCTGGTGATTTAAAAGCCAAGCCAGGCCAGGAGAGCGTCTTTAGTAATATGGTCGCAAATAACAGCTTCCACGGCATCACCTATGGAAACGGACACTTCTTTGATTCTGTGGCCGGACATAATGTAACTATAGTCAGCACACGGTTTCCACACCTTGATATCCGTAAAGGTATCCTGGTCAACATCTCGTCAAACAGTTCAACGCAAAGCACTCCTGCCAACATAGCCAACATAGGGATGCAGAAAACAGGCCAAAGTCAGTGAACCATTGAGAGGAAATTCCGGCTGAAACCGGAAGAGACAGCCATAGCCTTCTCCGATCGAGTGTGCTTTATCCTCTCGAGAAGTTTGATGCCGTTTTCCCAATCCTAAAGAAGGAAAACCCACTAAACTCCGCCAACTATAGGTAAATGAGTCTCCTCAACACATAACTATGTCAAAGCCTAGAACCCTTCTTTCCTAGTCAAATCGGCCCCTCTATCAGTGAGGTTTTAGGCCAGAAAAGTGCACTCTAGGTCAAATTTTCACATCACAAGAGAAGAGACCCGCGAGATACACGAAACGTCACGATAGGCAGCTACAGCTTTGTGGAAGGAGGGGACTTAATCTACCTCGGCACCGCTATCAATTCCGAAAACGACACCACTATGCGGAATCAGTCTATCTAATCGCTGCTTCTTTCAACTTAGACGGCAATTGAGTAATACATAACCCTGATCCCAGTCCTATTTTGCAGGGTAGAAACTTGGATACTGATGAAAGCGAATGAAAATATTCTCGAGCGCTTCGAGCCCGTTTGCATCAATTCAATGGAGAACAGAAAGATGGAAAAATCTCGACTTGATAGTGCACACATATTAAAGGGGACGTCAGCGAAGTTCGTGTATACAACTGGAGCCAGCTTGCAGAAGACCGCTGTAGCTGGATTAAGCTGCAGAACTGGTCAACACCAGACTATAGCGCCGTCTATCTAACTAAGTATCAGTTCGATCGATGCCAGCAATCCATTGGAAATTCCCCAACTGATTGCTGGATTTCATCTAACCAGAACCACGCACACGAAATTTGCCGTTTGAAATGCGAAAGGCGGTCTTAATGCAGTAAACGTAGGAAACTCACCCACATTCAGGAGAACTGGATACGAAGGAACCATTCCGGACGTCACCTTCGCGTTGGAATCGACATCCGCAAGAATGGAGAACTGGAGAGTCATCGAAGAATGTATGGAAAGCGACCATCAATAGATAATCTTCGATCTACGACGGAACAACGCGTTTCAAATTGTCCTCATATGTCTTGGATGTGATGCTTCGATGCTCCGAATGAGTATTTCCAATAGAAACAGGGCTCCAGTAAGCTGGAATGGAGGATGGAAGAGATAGCCGCGCTACAGAGAAGATGCCTTAGAAGTCACACAGTGAGCATATGGAAGCCATTCAATCAGATTTCAGAACAAAAAGATCTGAATTCAAGAGGGCCATCAATACGACAGAAAAACAGAAGTGGGAGGACCTTTGCCGAGATCTTAGTGACTCCTAGGGACCTGACTATAACATCGTCATGCAAAAACTAGGATCTCGGGCGACCAACCCTCCCTTAAGTGAAGAAAAGATGAAGCGCATAGTAGACACGCTTTCACTCTATTAGGCCCACGACACGACTCTGCCCCAACAATAAGAAATTCCAGCTTTCAGCGAAGACGAGTTGAGTTCAAAGGTGAAAACAAAATTGAAAATCCCCGAACCGGACGGAATACCCTCGGGAGTGCTGACAGCTATTGCTCGAATATGTCCACAGCTGCTGTTGAACATGTACAACAGTTGCCTTGGTCTTTCTGAGGATTTGGAAGATGTAACACTTGGTGCTGATTGTCAAAGGCAACGGAGACGCAGATTCCCCAGACACTGCAGAGAAACTCCTAGAAAAGATGATGACACTTCGGCTCACAGAAGCAGTACAAAGACAGTACAAAGCAGCTTCAGACAGGGCTACACTATAATCTGAGCTATCGGAGAAGTAGTAAAGGCTCTCCAAACCGCCCACCAGGGCAACCACTACTCAAAGAAAATCGTACTTTTGGCAACTTAGGATGTGCGAAATGCCTTCATTTCAACCATGCGGATGCTGAAGAACTACCTCAAAGACCGGGAGATAATCTACGACAGCACGGAAGGCCCTCGAGGAAAGGAAATCAGCACAGGGATCGATGCTGTGACCTGACCTCAAGAACATTTCATACGATGGCACACTTCACACGGAGATGCCTGAAGATGTTTTCCTGATAGGTTACGCAAATGATATCGCCGCTGTGATTAGGGCAAAAGACGCGGAGAACGCGCAAATGAAGCTAAACCAGGTTATGAGACGGGTCAACTCGTGCATGGATGAATATGGTCTTCGATTACCTACAGAAAAAACCGACATAGTCCTTCTGACCAAGAAAAGCATTCCGATCATTGCTAATTTACAAATCGTGCCCGAAGTTGTAACCAGTAAGGAAGCAGTGAAATACTTGGGACAGCCTATCAATACGAAACGCACTTTCTGGCAGGCTATGAGTACTAATGTCAATCACACACGCCATTCTCCTACATGGCTGTGAGATCTTTGCAAACGCACTTCGACAAGAAAAGTACGGGAAGCAAATAACAGCAGTATAGAGAAGCGGAGTTCTCGTACCGATCGGTGTCGGATCCAGCTGTCTTTGTAGTCGCACAAATGAGCCCTATTGATCTTCTAGCGGCAGAAAGCAAGTACGTCTACGACAAAAAGGCGGAAAATAGATTGGAAGCGGCAATCGAGGAAACAAAAGAGCTAACAAGCAGAGTACGATGGACTGCGAAGCTTATCAAGGACGCTAAATATAATGGACGGAAATACAGAGAAGTAAACTGCTACGTCACCCAGTGCCTCGCCGGATATGGATAGTTAAAAGCCCTTCTTCTCTCTCCAGTAAACGATGCAAATCACACTTGTTTCATTTACACGAGGTGAAAAGCGTTAACGACGGAGCTGCAAAGCAACATCAACGTAATCAGCCCAGAAAACATGGCCGAAAAGATCCTGACGAGCTATCAGACCTGGAGCCAAATTTGTTCCTTCGTCACACTCAGGACAAAAAAGAAACAGCCACACGCAAATATGCCTCTAACAGACTGATGAAAGCCTCACCGCCAAGATAGATTAAGCCCGCAAAAGAAGACAAATATGAAAAAGCCGGTTCCAAATGGGAACGACATCACTCCGAATTGATGGGAGAGCGTTTCCGGAGTGGATAACCACAAGGTGAAAAGTTAAGGTGGTTTTTAGTGAGTGAGATTCGCACAGTATTCGAAGTAGTGCGGGACTGCTTGTCGTCATTATTAGCTTTTCAACCATCCCCTAGGTAAGGAATAAAACGGGGTGACATCTAGCACGACCATCTGCTTCAGAAATTATTGCTCCTGGACTTATGAAGAGTGCTCAAATGACAGTATGAATACGTGATAGCAAGTAGACTGGAACATAGCTGCATTTTAGCTCGTAGTTACTTCAACATATTTAAATTGATTCCAATGGAAGATTTGATTCAAAGGAAATCCAGTGTCAAATCTCTTGGTCTTCCAATCGGCGAATGGCTTTCAAGACTGGATCAGAGCCTTTAGAACTTTTTGCTGCGTAATCTGAGTATTATTGTGGAACCTGTTCAATGTTAAACTAAAGTTATTACGCCAAAACTGTCCAATCAATGACACTCTTTCAATGTCAACTCAACCGAACAAACCTAATTCATCAGCAGTACGTATCCTGTGCACCGTCTATCACTTTATTGTCTGCGGCAAGTTAAACCAATATTTCCGATTCGGTCACGGTTTTGTTCCAATTTTAAAAAATCCCATAAACAAAAAAGAAAACAAAAAACAAAACCTCTGTCCACCACATTGGTTTGAAACAGATAGCTTCATACACGCGCTACTTAGCCGCTACATTAATAAGCTCTCGTACCCCCTACACACATTGATCCCGACGGACAAAAAACAAAAAAATAAAACACAAAAATCCTTTACAAAACGCGACAAATTTAAATAAAACACACAAATCGTTTTATAAAGTTTTTTTTTGTAATTTTTGTATTTGTTTCATTATATCGAATAGTAGCGGATAGTGGTGGCCAATTAATTCAACACCACACCATTGATTACGGGGGATGAGCACAGGGCGTGTAGGTTGGAAACGCTCGCGCCCATGTAATTCTCGCGCCTAAATTGTTGCGTAGCATAAAATTAAACCAAACCGCAAAACATTCCCGGCGATGTTGTTGTCGGCCCCAAAAATACCTCTACCATACCATTGGATGGCTTTTTCCCGTGCCTCCAACCACCACTGGTCACCGCTAAATTTCGCATTAAGCCAACTGTGAAGAATGTCCTGTGCCGCTGTGCAAGGGCTATGGCGACAATGGCAGCCCAACTTTTTATCAGGTAATCCCCATGTATCCCTTTAAATGGCAATTCGATATAGTTTGTCGTTTCAGGATCTCAACTTCGATATGTATTTTTAATATACCATACTCGGACTCGTACACCATTGATATGGAGGATGTGGATGAGGACAGGGATTTTCATTTGCCAGTTTCCCATTTGGCCTTTACCACCCATTTGTGCGGCGCCCACTACATTGCACAGGACTACAACTCACTCACGCACAGTGGTTTTATGCAATTATTTTCAGTGTTCCCGGGGAGGGACACAATTAAAATCTCAAAAAAGGACGACGAAAAACCGGGACACAATTTGCTCGGTGTTAAATGTGAAATCCTGATGCTCTGCGGCTACTATCCGAATATCTGGCGGCAGCGGTAGTGCGGATTCGTGCGGGTGGGAGCGATCAAACGACCGACCAACGATCCGATTTATTAAAAACGGTATCAAGTAAAATATTGTTAAAATCGATTTAAAGGACTTTTATTGGCGTAATTATGTTACCAGAGCCAGCCAGCAGGTCGTCCTGTGTGTAGGTGTTGGTTGGTATGCTGAATTAAATGCCAAATCCACCGAACGCACAGGATGAGGAAGAGACAATTTTTGCTTTTTCGGTTAATTGTCCTTGCATTGTGTGAGCTTGTGAGCCTGGTCGATGTGCATGGTAAGCTCGATGGGAGATTGGTGTGCTCCGTGAATTGTGTCCTCATTTGGAGCATGCCGTGAATATAGCCATCGTTATCATTGTTATAATGGAGGGCAAATAATTACGACCTCATTAGCCGATGATGCTGGCCACTGTGGGAAACGATTGAAACAATTAATAAACTGCGTAATTTGCTATTAACTAATAAAATTGCATTGCCAGCGTAATTATTTTTCGCACCGGATTACCCGTGGATGATGACTGGGGTTGGGGTAGTGTTAAATCTGCCTGCGGAGTGTTCGAATTTGCTGGGTAGGGTAAGGTTTCAGAGTAGGAAGGATAGTTCGAATGAATAGTGTTTTCTTTTTTCACGGGGGGAGGAAAGAGTAGAATCTCACAGAAGGGATATTGGACGATGACATGGAACGAGTGTAAAGTAAACATGGAGCGAAACACAGATGGCTGGGTCAAGATATTTCAGGGATAGCAACGAAATAGTCTCTGCTATAAATTTTGCCAATGATGCTAGTGATTTCCGGGAGTAAAAACAAGACGCTGGATGTTTCTTCTTCCTGGTAAAGAGTTGGTGGTACCTCATATAGAACCGTAAACATTCTGCCATATCCGTATATTATGCAGACGCATGTACAGTGAGATAATCATTTGTAAGCGTCCTTTAGGTATTGGCTGTGGTTTTTAATAGTGGTCAAGCGTTTCATGAAGAAACAAGCGTCGACACTTAAGCCTCTGCCCATTACATTACGTGGTGAGACCTGATAGCTTCTGACTGAAGGTAGAACTTGGGCATTCTCTCTCCATTAGGCGGAGGAATTCCATATACGGATATATACGGCTCTAGTCAGTTTGAACTACATGCTGCCCACCCATTTTTAGAGCTAATTCATTGTATTCGGAGCCCTAAGGACAGATTCATACTTCTGTCTGCGAAAGCAACCTGAATAGGCCACAATGCCTATTGACACCGCGCTGTTGAACCGGATTCTCTTGTCCAGAGGTTTTATTAATGACCTGAGCCGATCCTTCCCATTCCATCGTTCCCCATCATGCAAAAAGACAAGAGTTCAAAAACAAACAACAGCCTCGGTTAAGGACGGACATGATATTGACGACCCCAAAGAACGTTTTAAGGACAAAAAGTTTGGTATTGTACATGGAATGCTAGTACCCTTGTTGCCAAATAACTAGCTTAGGTCCTAGACTGATATAATGTAAAGATCCGAGATGTGCGATGACATGGGCCACCGGGCAAAACGCGGATGAGAACTTGAACATCTAATACTGAAACTGCCACAAAGAAAGAAGACCATACTTGGTTGGATGTAGATTTATTATTCGAGGAAAGCTCAGGCCAAAAGTCTCAAATTTTCGTCATCTAAGCGAACGCCACATAATAATCCATATCAACGCCATATTGAAAAACATAAGACAGATTTGCGTTCATGCCCTGCACGACAAGATAAGAACAGAGAAGAAGGGAAAACGCCAGGTTTTTCGAAAAAAGAATACGAGCACGAGATGTGGGTGATAGAGGAAATGAAGAGACGTTACTGCAGGAATGACACTCGAAAGTTTTGTAGGAAACTAAAAAGAACATGTCAGGGCTTTAAAGCCAGAATAGAAGCCTGCAAAAATGAACGTGGACTACTAGTAATAGAGTCGCAGTTGGTGATGAGAATATGGAAAGACTACATCTTTAGACTGCATAACGGCGATGATGGTCAAAATGTTGCTATCAGGCAGAATGAACCATTCATCCCGGATGAAGACGACAGAGAAACCTGTCCCCCTGATCAAGACCAAAGTTAAATTATCAATATTGGAGCTGAAGACTATCAAAGCTGATGGCGCAGACGGACTGCTTGTTCAACTATTCAAACCAGTTGGAGGTTACCTGGTTTTAAACATGCCCTACCACATGACAAATCTGATTGTCGTTTGTCCAATGTACAAGGAGACCTGTTGACTACGTCAAGTATACAGCAATAAGCCTTTTAGACCTTTTTTTCTTGTTTAATGTGAGCATTTGAAACCACTCATGAACAATCTGATTGGCCGATGTTATTGCTGTTTCAGGCCACCATCGACCAAATATTGACACTGCGGCAGATCTGCGAAAAGGCCTGGGAATTTCTGACCGACACTCATCATCTATTTGGCAACTTCAAGATCTTATAAGGGGGTGTGGGATTTGAAAGGTCTATTATTTTACAGCTAATGCACGCAGGTTTGGCATATGCTGACAGATGTCAACAATGAAATTGAGAAATTTGCCATGGAACGCTACACAGTGAAAGAAAACCTTCAAATCTTTGAATTTTACTACGAAAGTTCTGGTTCAATTGCGCAACTATGCGAAAAATTCGTGCCTTTCGAGAATGTGAAGACGCTGAAAGTGTTCACCCCGGACTTCAATGGAAAATATCGCCGCAGTAAAGGAAAGTGTCGAAAACGACCAAAACACCTCCATTCATCATCGTTTTCGGGAGCCTGATCTCTATACAGCCACAATTTTGACGAAATTTAGTTCTCTCGAATTTAGTTCTCCACCCGTACAAGATCTTGTTAATGAAAGAACTGCAGCCAGCCGAGCACCAGTACCGTCGTAATTTCTCGGATTGGGTTCTGGAAAATATGCATGCTGACATTGTTTTTGCAAGAAAATCGTGTTTTCGGATGAGGCGCCTTTCCACATTGGCGGTTACTCGAATTGCTTCATCCTTGGCACCGAAACTCCATAAGTTATTCAGGAGGTGCCAATACACCCAAAATGAGTATCTCTTTGGAGCGGGCTACCGAGGTAGGATAAACAATTTTCTGTGGCCGACGCTTGAAGATATGGATACAGATGACCTCTGCTGCTGATGACTAGTATGGTTAGTCACGAAACAAGCGAGCTATTGCGCACGAAGTTTCCTGGCCGCGTTTCGGAGACAACCATTGGCCGCCTAGTTAACACCTTTAGACTTCTTTCTTGGGGGCTATGTTAAAAGCAAGGTTTAAGCCAAACATCCGCAAACAATTCCAACTCTGAAAGTCAACATGGGGATTGAGATAGATCCCAAATTATGTGAAAAAGCGATTGGAAACTTCGCTAAAAGGATATCCGTCAGCAAGCAATGCCAAGGCGGTTATTTGGAAGATATTATTTCCCATAAATAGTCCCCATGTGTCTATTTTATAAAGAAAAGTTTCAGAGATATCTCAACAATCGTTCGTTTCATTCCAAAAAACAAATCCTGCACCTCTTATTGAAAAATCCTTTATAACAGCGAGCATAGGGACGAGTTACACAACAACATGTCTAATTTTGACATTCCTACCAAACTTGTCAGGTTGTGCAGAATTCTCTCAGATTCCATCAAGTTCGGCACTGAATTAACTGAAACCTTCAGGGTCACGGAAGGTTTTAGACAAGGCGACGTGCTGTTAGAAGACATTTTTAACATCGCCTTAGAGAGAATTGTGAAGGCACGATATTTTAAGTTCTTACAATTACTCCCGTACAGGAATGTCAGACGGATGTGGCCCAAAAATGAGACGCACACCGATGGCTTGGCAAGAATGTCACCATTGTCAACTTCGAAGTAGTAAAATATTTTGCCAATCTTGTTTCTGCAGTTAGAAGCAGCAATGATATCGGCGCAGAAATTAGCCACAGAATAACTCTTGCCAATCGCTGTTTCTGTGGACTCAGGAGGAAATTGAATAATAGAGACCTCTCCCGTAGGACCAAAGTGGTTTAAGACTCTTATCATGCCGTCATCTATAATGAAGAAGTTTGGACCTAGTCGAAAACGGATGTAGAGGCACTTGCCCCTTTCGAGAGGAAAATATGTGTGATTTTCGCTCCCGTCTTTGTTGATGAATTTTATACCTCAAGTGTCTGAGAGGTCATAAAAAAAGACGATTTGTGCAATGAAAGATGTCTTACTTCAGCCGGTACTGGGTAAACCCAAATCAGCGGTAGGTTGCATATGAAGTGCCGGGCAATTACCTAGTCTGGCTACGTCAGTATATGTTCTGTTCTTGTATTTTGGCCAAATCATTCTGGGAATTATTACGGGGGAATTTTGTATGAATCCTAGTGAAGGTTGGACATTGATAGAAGCCTCATCTGGCCAGTTCATCGACTTTTTTCCTCCCTTTTTGTTTTAATGAGCCCAGAGGACAGTGATGGTTAAAGGCTAGTGTATTTCAGCAGTCTTACAAAAGCTTAAAGTTAATCTTTATAGATGAGACTCTTAGAGGCTTGCCAGAATTTCTGCCTGTAGGACCGAAAAAAGATTGGGGTGGCCGAAAGATTTGGACATACGAGTATTTAATTTTGCTGAAAAACCTTCACTCCTACTTCCCATTCCATTTATTAAAAGAGATACTTTGAATTATAGACTTAGCCCGTTTATTCTCTGGCTGGCGTAGGACAGTGCCTCGCATTGGGATTACGACCTATGAGTTCCTTATAGGGAACTGTGTCTGCAGATGTCTTTTACCCTCATAACTCTTGAATCATCCGAGCTAAGGAGAAAACAGAGGAGGGCGTCTGTGTAAAAGTTTTCTGATTTCCGATTTAATGCTCAAGGTCTTTCTCCATTAAGAATATCAAAATATTTCTGGAGAATACTTAGTGTACTGGGGATTAGCTTGTATAACCTTCAGGATGTCTGAAGAATTTGTCTGTCATCTAACATCAGAGCTTCCATTTGCTGAGGTGATTTCGTCTGCAACGGCTTTAGGGCACGCTGTTCGTAATATTTTCAGTTTGGCTTCTGTAGCTCCTTTATGTAGAATCCTCGCTTATAAGAAGAAGCAAAAAAAACTCATGTTCGGTTTTTCGTTTACTTGACCCGGCACATCAGATAACTCTTCGAGTTGACCTTAATAACTATATCCAGGCTCTAGATCATATAGCGATTTCTTTTGTGGAGACGAGCTTATGATTTGATGGTCTTAGCGACCTACGAAATAGCATTTGATCACAACCTCTGCAGAGTTGAATACAGGCGTATTCCAGAACCAGATCCCTGCGGACTGGGAATAAAGCCCCATAAAACTGATCTTGTCCTCTTTTCCAGGAAATACTAAATTCCAACTATAGACCCTCCTTCAATAAACGGTACCAGTTTAGTATTTTCCGATGCAGCAACATATATGGGCCTCATTTTTGACAGGAAACTAAACTGGAAACCTAACATTCAAGAAAGAGTCAATAAAGCTACTATACATCTTACTTACGGGGTGGTCGTCTGGTGGACGACCTTAGAATATGCAGCCAACTGCATTAAACTAAGCAGAGTCCAAAGAACAGCATGTCTATGCATAAACGAAGCCTTGCAGTCTAGCCCCTCCGCGGCATTAGACATTCTGTTTCATTTGGCACCCCTACATACGAGTATCTTCAGCAGGCAAGTAGCTTCGACTGCAGCTATTCATTTGGTCACGTCAGCATTCTTAACACCTTTCGAATCCTCACAAGGAACATCGATTACACCATACCTGAACTTTGGTTTGAGCTTCTCCTCTAGATCATTCTGGGAGAAAGATGCTTTCATGGAGGATAAATCAATCCATCTCTACACAGATGGATCTAAAACCGATAACGGAGTTGGTGGCGGTGTTTTCTCAGATAAGCTAAATCTAAGCCTCTCTTTCCGCCTTCCAAATCACTGTAGCGTGTTCCAGGCGGAAATTTTGGCGATTAAAGAAGCTCTGTCCTGGCTGAAGAAAAACGTGATATCGGCAAAGGATAACCACATCTTTTCGGATAGTCAGGCCGCCATCAAGTCCCTGGACTCGGTCTCATTATATTCATCCTTGAATGCCGATTATCTCTCATGGAGATGGCAGAGCAGTTCAACATTCACCTTTGTTGGGTGCCGGGCCACAGAGACATTCAGGGAACTGAAGAGCCGATGAACTCGCCAAAATTGGAACCACTCTTACCTATTCTACCGGAAAAGGGTAGTATAGGTATAATCCAATCGCTGGATGCCAATAAAAGAACAGACCTTAGGTGGACTTCCAACAGCCACTCATACCTACCTACCTAACTACCTAGTTTCACTTCATTGCGTCTCATAACTTGCTGTCTGTTCCGAAATGAGCTATCTAGGTTGAAATTTGAAAATGGTTCCATATTACCTCGGTTAAGATTCTAGCTGACTAAAGCATGGATAGACCTGGGTTCTTTGAATATTCTGTTATAGATGCTACGGCAACATCGGTTTTTTTAAGGTTGTTGCCATACTTTTATCGATGTGTGATGTACTCGTCCACCACAACTTATAATTCGATCTTATCCTCCTGATCACCTTCATAAGTGGTACTGGCCACCTTAATTTTAGCATGAAGAAAGCTCAGTTAAAATTCAGCTTCACGAACCCCATGACTGGTGTTACCGGCCACGAGTTCGGCTTTGGACCTTATAGCGACGTTCTCGATTATATACACGAGCGTGTTGTACAGAATTATTGAAAGTTGATCGTACTGGAGGCTGGAGGAACCTATTGTCCTGAAAAGACAAGAAGAAGACCATGAGCATGACCCTCACATTTGCTTTCAACTAACAATTTTGAGAAAACTACGTACGCAGTTCTTATGGTAAGTACCTTGCCTTGCATGAACCTCGAAAAGCCTTTAAATTCAACTGCCTTGAGTCAGCTGCATGTCATCTGTGTAAATTAGTGCAAAAATGAATGCTCCAAAATGGATGTCTTCTGGACTCCAGATTCATAGATACCCCATTAAGTTCATTATCTTTTTCTAAATCTAGGCTTATGAGTTGTGGAAGTTTTGAATGCTTAAGAATGCCGCCATAATCGCTCCCAAGCCAGGTTGAGGAATGGTAAGAAGAGCTGCGGAACATAGCATCATCAGCCGCTCACTAGTATTTTAATTCAGACCATGAAACTATGATTAGGCACCTGAACCAACGTCAGTACAGCTGTCGAATTTCAGGGCATAATCTTCGTTCAGACAAGACACAATACGTATGTTTCGGTGGTGGAATTCCCCAGATAGATTCAATACCGATACCAAAAGACTATTCCCTAGTAATCTCGGAGCTCATGTCATTTATTCTTCCTCATCTGGATAGCACGCGGAAGCTAAATCTTTTTAAGAAAACCACTCTAACTTACGAGTATTTATAAAAATTTTTCAATGAGAGGATGCGTTATGGATGGGATTCCATCACCATCATTGAATCTGTTTCCTTAACATGGCGTACAGGTTCCTGTCTGTAGAATTTTGTGGAAGCCTGAAACCCTATATCTGTACTCTGACATCAGTGGCGTGTCTGTTTTTTTACATTCATACCAAACTTGCTTGACTGTGCGGGATGACAATGTGGAATGTTTACTGCTCCACTAAGACACTGGAAGCAATTGTTGCCTAGAAACATTGGCTTGGATAGCTAAGAGTTATTGAGCGAATAATCAGGAAACGTTGTGGTTCCAAAAGGAAGAACTAATTTTTGGTTGCGGGGTCTAGTCGAAATGGACAGCAATAAGCTGACGGACTTCCGCAAAGGTCAGTACTAGTCATCGTCATGCCACGACATGTGTCAGAGTAAACAGGTCAATAATTGGGTTTTTTTTAGATTTCAACTCTGAACATATGGAAATGTAAGGCCAACTGAGAAAGATAGGTCTTTGCCAGATATGGAGAAAGTTGGTGTTGTTAACTAAATAACTACCCAGATTGCGCACCCTTTTAATCGAGCAATAAAATAATCAAATCTGACACCTTTCTCGATGCAAATTTGTTCTGCTCTTTACATAACAAAAAAAAAACAGGAATCCCTTCCCTATTCGCAAAACCATCATGGGCTGACGTGCACCAAAAACGTTGCAATGCAATAAACGGTGCTGCAAGATCCTTTCACTCAATCAGAAGCGCGTCTGACTCTATTGTTTTCCTCTGTTCACAATATTTTTCCGTGCATTTTCCACCATTCTTTCGAGCGGTTACAGACCGTGAAATAAGTCGAAATAACCCAACATTGCCGCAGCCATCGAGTTGCAGTCGCAGCACTTAAACGCCGTAGCGACTGGGACTTTTTCCACCAGCTCTCAGAACAAAAAAAATAGACGACAAATTGAAAATCAAGTTGAAATGCAAAATTGCAAGGATAACGTACCGATACGACTGCATATGACTACAACTACCTACGAGAGCGAGTAGAGTAAACAGAGAAACATGGAACATACACTCGTTAAAGTTGGTGGAGGACCAGGACCGGGACCAGGACCGGGACCGGAACCTGAACCACGACCATCAACCATTGAGGTAGCCTTTGTGACTTTGACAAAACCCGGAGAAAATTGTTTTTTTTTCTCTCTCTCCCATTTGGCTTTTGTGCCGATTTTGTGCTTTTTAATTTCGCCCACATATCCACAGGATTAAATTGTTTTCCTGCACATGTCCCCTTCACCGAGCAGAGGTGTACCCGTATTTTGTTTAAATTCTCTCCAAAGGATATTGAGTTTTTATTCTTCCTACCACTCACACAGTTACAGATACGAACTTCCATATCAACTAAATGTGTCACCATTGAGAACGATGACAATGATGTTGATGAATGCTTCATAGCATCGGTGCATTGTGTCAACGGTCTAAAAAAAAAATAAAAAAAATAATCGCCTCCCTACAGGACCTTAGGCATTTTCACATTGTAACCCCAGAATCGTCTGCATCCCGTCGTCGTCGTGTAGCAGTATCCCGTGTGCGCTTCCTGTGAAATGTCGAAATGAATGAATCTCGGAGTAATGAAATCGCAATTAATTTCTGCAGTCGAGTTGTCTATTTTTTTTTTCTCTTTATTATTACTTTTTTTCTTCACTCCACATCCTTACAATCGGGGGGTAGACTAAGTATTCCGGGCTGCCATCTATTCGTACCAATTGCCGTGCTTAACCAAAAACCAATTATCCGCCCTCTAACTGACTACACTGATGCTTTGCTATGGAAACAATGAAACACAAAAGTCAGGATGAACAAGACGACGGTTTTCTTCCTTTTTCATTGCAATTTTTTGACTACTCACGAAGATAAAGGATACAAAACAAAAAAACTAAAGGCCGGGGTAATGAAATCGAAGGATAAAGAGCAAAAATTAAGAGAAACGATGGCAGCTGCCCAAGGGTATCTCCTGAAAAAAAAAAAAAAAAAACACAAACTAACCGAGACTTTGACTATATTTCAAGACCTTCCGCCTGGTGTGTGCCCATCTCTAACTTGCCAGTCGTTAAGGACTTGACCAAACGAGGGGATAAATCTGTTGAAATTATCCACTTTCGTCGTTTTCCCGTTTCGCAGTAGTCTTTAATTATTACACCAAGCACACTAACATCAGTAATAGAACCAAGATTCCAGCCAAAGGATATGCCAAAGAAAGCCATCCTGTATCCTTCTGTGTGGAAGAAGATGAAGGCGGCACCCCAAATACTCCACTTCAAGTGGCTTTTTGATGAGAAAATGAAAGGTAATTTCACAAATGCAAGGATACACGAGACCGAACCTGAAGTTGAGGCTGCAACTGGAGATGGATCTGGAATGGGTACTAAACCTAAAGTTAAAGAAGGGGTTTGGACAAGAACATGGACATGGCAGCACCATGAAATCAGGTGCTTATCCGTGAGCTCCTTGTCTACAGTAAAGAAGGTGCTACAAAAAAAAATTAAAAATCCAAAAACAATTGCGATTCGCACCAAAACGTCGGCGTCATAGAAGAAGACTTTTTAAATACAAGGACAATTGGAAAGTCCTGAAGAAAATGGGATTCAGTGCACCTTCTGTGCTTGAGTTTTGAATAAAATTTCGATTAATTGCTGGAAGGCTATTCTGGTCGAGAAATTAACTGTCACCTTGGGTGCCGAAGCATAATGAACTTGGTGGCGAATGGATTTGAAAGAACAGCAGCGCGACTAATTGCGGTAGATCCGAATGCAAATTAAAGCTAATGGATCCATGTTGGCTTTTGGGGTAAAATAATGCAGTCACCATTTAAATTAACTGTCGAGAGTGGATTTCAGTTGAAATGAGAGGACTTCCTCCGACTTGCAGAGGCTTCAAGTGGTTTCGGAGATGAATGTTTTAGAAGGATTGCAACTGATTTAGGTGACTGTTAGTTGCCTAATTAGTGTTTTTTTTTGATTGCCAAACAGAGCAGTTTGAGAGCTAGGCGAATCTCTCCGACCAAATGCTGCCCTTGTTGACAAAAGTATTTTCGGAGTGATAATGGCGAGAAAACGAGGTAGGTATTACTTCGAATGTGCCTGTCAAAGTGGACTTAAATGCCCTTGTCGTGCAGATACGGCATGGTCCGACAGGCTCTGTTGCTAGCTGTCCTAGTCCTAGATCCTGTTCATCATTTTGGGCAACTCTATGTACAGACAGCAAACAACGCCTCGTTGTAGTCCTCATTTTTTTCCTGCACAGGGTCTATCCAAACTAACAGAAAGCAAATGATGGGTTTATTTCTCGTTCCTGAGAAGAGGACTTCCGGTATAGTTAATTCGATATAATTTCATACTATTGCCGTTAAAAGAGTCGACGTGCGTGTGGTAATTTAAGGTACAACGTAGTGAAGAATTTAGTTGATAGAGTTTTTTTTTTATCTCTCGAGAAATCCGATGCCGCCAGCCTCGATCCAACAAAACTAGTGGCATCACAGACACAGAGCAATCAAAGGAGCCGACTCTGATGTATTGTATTTCAACTCGCCCCATCAAAGAAGATCCTGGTGAGAAAATTAATGCAGATAGGCAAACCTAGAGGGAATGTAAAGGGTTTTACAATAGGGACTTGGCAACTTTGAATTTAATTTGTGAACGCACTCTTTCACTAATCATCAAACTGTCACTGTCAATTTATTCAGTAAACTCAACATTTTCATCATGGTAAAGTACACGAACGAGCAACGTCTGCGAATTATAAAAAATTTCTACCGAAATTCGGAGTCGGTGACTGCAACTTTAAGAGCGTTAACTCCAATTTTCGGGCGTGATTCTCGCCCTAGTAGACAGGCAATAACAAGTTTAATGCAAAAATTTGAGTCTACATATTCGTTGTGTGATGTTGCCGTGTCAGTGAGATAACGGGTAGGTCGAAGTGTCGAAAATATCGCTGCTGTTCAGGCATCCGTAGCAAACAAATCAGTCAATTCCACGGCGTTCTCAAGAATTGGGCATCGCACAGACCACATTATGGCGTATTTTGCGTAAGGTTTATACCCATACAAGATCAAGCTGACTCAAGAATTGAAGCCGATGGACCATTTGAAGCGACGTACGCTCTCCGATTGGGTTCTGGGGAAGATGCGCCAAGATGATGAATTTCATCGCAAAATCATCTTCAGTGACGAAGCTCATTTTTGGCTCAATGGGTTCGTCAATAAGCAAAATATGCGTTATTGGTCGGATGAAAATCCACATGTGCTTCATGAATCACCACTTCATCCACCAAAAAATAACTGTTTGGTGCGGTTTGCATGCCGGCAGCGTTATTGGGCCATATTTTTTCGTCGACGATAACGATCGTCACGTTACTGTGAATGGTCAGCGTTATCGCGCCCTTATCATCAATTATTTTTGGCCCGAATTCGAAGATACGGACTTGGACGACATGTGGTTTCAACAGGATGATACCACAGGCCACACAGCACACGCTACAATCGATTTATTGAAGAGTTAGTATGGTCAGCGTGTTATCTCAAGACATTAGCCAGTCGATTGGCCGCCTCGTTCGTGTGATTTAACTCCGCTTAACTATTTTCTGTGGGTCTACGTTAAGTCATTGGTTTACGCCAACATGCCGACGACGTTGGAAGAGCTCAGAGCCAACATTGAACGCGAAATAGCGGCCGTTTTCTGCTGAAATGTGTGGCCGAGTCGTTGGAAATTGGGTTCAATGAATCGACCGCTGCAAACGTGCCCGCGGTGGCCATATGAACGAAGTCGAGTTCCATTCATAAATGTTTTGATTGTACTTCAAGCCGATAATAAGGTTTTCAAAATATCTCAAATGGTTTGCGTTTTATTTAAAAAAAAAGTTGTCAAGTCCTTATTGGAAACTATAGCTATCTCCACTCTGTTTGGCGTTTTCTCACATAACTATTAGAACTGGTTGGGAGTACTGCCGCCCTCTCGGCCGCCGCCCAAAAAACTCAAATTATACATTCAAAACGACTCCACTATTCAGTCAGTAGTCACGATAATTGAGGTCGATTCTCTTGCATGCTTTTTCTTTTCATCAACGTGATCCATACTGCCGAAAGTCAGTGATGAAAAGAGAAAACGAGTGCTACGTCAAGCCTCTGATTTTGCGCACATTCTCCTTGGTTGTATCTGCAAATGTGTGGAGATAGAGCATACGAAATGTCTGACAAGTCCAGTACGTCAATGACAAAATACCATATACAGACAGGGCAGCACAATGTTTTATTTCAGTTTTGATAAATATGTGCTGCGTTAGTTCCTCAGAAGAACTGTTAACAAAGAAAATAATTGAAAAACTCAAACAAATAGAGTTATAGTCGATTTATTATCACCTTCTCGCCTAATTGTGATTTCAATAAATCGATGGCTTGAAATGTTGTATGGCACGTTGCGCTATTCTTGTTCTAACCACAACTTGCCAGGATCAATCTCATTTGTAGGGTATTCAGTAGAAAATGTTCATGTTTAATACACTCTTGCAATCGGACTCTGACATTTGTGCACATGCGAGGGCAAAGCGTAGGTTCAATGGCAGCAACAACATAGTGGATATTTTCTTGTAGGTCCTGAATTGTTTGCGGATTGCTGCTGTAAGCCCCCGACTTAAGGTATACCCATAAAAAAAAGTTGCACGGTGTGAGGTGCCATTCGAAAGTATTCCACCATTATTCTGGCGTAGGCTTGGTCAGTTTTGTGAAGACTCTGTATGGATTGAACTTCAATTTATTTTTGAAACCCAAGTGCACTGTTGATTTTTTAATTTTAGTAGAGGCCGCGATGTTTCTTATTGATTTACGCGGATTCCGCGAACTTAAACTTAAACCATATGCTCTGACCTTGATGGATTTCGGAGGATTTTGATTAACTATTGTCCTTTCTTGTTTAAATTTTTGAATCAGATAAGTGGCGTGCTCTGCCCATTACATCGTACACGCGATGCGTACGAACTAACGAATCACCGCACTTTAAATACGAGTATTACTCAACCGCGAAGTGCGCTCATGATCAGTGACTCATAGCGAGTGGCAAATCTGCAAATTACTCGCGTCGAGCGTTACCCCTCTCACTTATCTCACGCTGTTAGTTTACGAGCAACTAAAATTTAAATTTAAAAATATTCTAGTGGAGATAAAGTGTTATACAATATTTTGTAAGAAAGCTGCTTTTGGAAATAAATTTCGTTTGGCACAACAATTCACATAATTCGGAGCTGTTAGGCCAGATTTATAAATAAAAGCCTTCATTAACACAACCTTGTGCTAGCGAGAGCATATTCACACTGGCAGGGACCGGTATTCCGGCATAGGAAAAAAAAACTTTAATCGATTATATATATTTGTTCGATGACTTTCTGTCATTTTTGTGGAAACTTCATGATTCGAGCTCGAATGAAGCGCAATCGTGATGTCCAATTTTCGACAACTTTATCGGTATATCAGCAACAAATGTTGACGGTGAATGTTGACTTCCAAATCGTCCAACATCTCTGGCTTACCAGAATAGACTAGTGACTTCACACACCCCCAAAAGAAAGTAATCTAAAGCTGTGAGATCATAGGATCGTGACAGTTCCCAGGTCCATTACGCGAAATTATGCGCTCAGCAAATGTTTCCCGCAAAAAATTTATGGTGTCGTGCGCCGTGTGGAATGTTGCACCATCTTGTTGAAACCAAAGCTCTGTCACGTCAATGCCATTCAGCTGAGGAACGAAGAAGTCAGAAATTATGCTTCTATAGCACTCTTCATTGACGGTAACATTCTGGCCGGAATCGTCCTTAAAGAAATATGGGCCGATGATTCCAACAGCACATAAAACACACCAAACAGTGAGTATTAATGGTTGTAAGGGCGAAGGGCATTCGATAAAGGCTTGTTTACAGATCCATTTAACCAAAAATGGGCCTAATCGGCCAACAAAATTTTGCGTTGAAAATGAGGATCAAGCTGAATCATGTTTTTGGCCCATTCACTGAACCTGCGACCCGTATAATGGTCACGCGGTTTCAATTCTAGCACAAGCTGTATCTTATAAGCTTTTAAGCCAAGAACTTTCCGTAAAATCTTCCACAAATTGGATGGGCATAGCTCCAATTGCTGTGCACGATGGCGAATCGACTCATTCGGTTTCTCCTCAACACTGCGCTACACAACAGCAATAACTTCTTCTGTTCGCACTGTTTGTCGTTCTTGGATATGCGTATTATCCACTAGAGTGTACGTGGTGCGAAAACGATTCAGCGTGTTCCTCAGATGGGCAATTATGTCGACCTTAAAATGAACGTAGAGCACGATAAGTTTGCGAACCGAACATAAGTTGCGTTAATTTATTCGTCGTAAACTGGCAAAATCTAGTAACCATAATTCAACTTTCAACTGTCAAATTGACAATCTGTAGCAACAAGGTTGCTACTAGAACAAGAACTGCCTCATAGACGGAGATTCATCACAGATGATTACAAATTTTACAATCTCCCACACAGTTATTTTATCAAAAGAATCCTGAAACAAAGTTATTGGACACAAACCAAGGGCAATACGACTACGTATTAAAAGAAATATGTAAATTCAGTTTAGAATAGCCAAAGACCTTTAACTTTCTTCCAATTCATTTCAAGTTTGCATTCAACTCTTTCTTGTCGGCTAGTTTCTGTTTTTCGGTGTATAGTCTGTGTACCGAACCCAGAAATTTAAAACATTTTTCAGTGGAAGATTTCGAGATATGGAGGAACTGAATATAGCAATACTCAAGGAAAAGGGCTTTCATAGATATAATCTATAATAGTTCTCAATTAGTGAAGGAAATTGTTATATTTCTTGAGCAAATTAATTAAAAGAAAAAACAACGTCTATTTCAATATAACTTTGTCCCCTATCCAGACCTTTACCGACTATTCCAACTATCTTGGTGCTTATCTTCACGAACTTTACGATTCCCTTTACCAGCGCTACCTTGACAATGCGCAAGTCAACCTTATAAACCACGCTAAGTCCTTTTTCCAATTTGTTAACTACAAAAGAAAGTCCGATGGTTACCCTCCTTCCTTCTCTTTCAGCAACAGGTCATCAACCGATCCACTCACCATTGCCAACCTACGAGTATTTGCCACCTTTTTTAAACAATCCTTCACCAACGACTCCTTTGTACCAGATCCATCCTATTTTAGTTACCTACTGAACTTCTCCAATGGCCCACTTCTCTCTCATATTTTTGACCCGTCTTATATCGAATATAAATTACACCAACTCAATGACGAATTCACACCCGGCCCAGATGGCCTCCCTGCCATATTTCTTAAAAAATGTTCTTCCTCTCTTTCCCTTGCCCTTTCTAATCTCTTCCGTCTATCCCTTTCACAAGGAGAATTACCTCAGGCTTGGAAATCCTCCTTCATAACCCCGATCCACAAGAAAAGATCAAAGAATGAAATAACCAACTATCGTCCCATCGCTAAACTTTCCCATATACCCAAACTCTTCGAAAGTATTTTGTATGAAGCTCTAAGCTTCCAATGCAAATCACTTATTTCCTCTAGACAACAAGGCTTCCTAAAGGGTAGGTCAACCACCACAAATCTCTTTGAATTCGTATCCTTTGCCCTCTCTGCCCTAGAGAATGGCAATGAAGTCGATGTAGTTGCAACCGATTTTAGCAAAGCCTTCCATAAAATCTCTCATCGGTTAATCATCTATACTGTTGAAATGGATATCCTCTTACCTCGAAAACCGTTTTTACAGTATTCGTTTTAGGTCAGCCCACTCCGCTCCATTTTTGGCCACCTCTGGAGTTCCACAAGGCAGCCATCCCGGTCCCCTTCTTTTTATATTAACCATAAATGATCTCGATATGATCATCAAACACTCGTCTGTCTCTCTTTACGCCGACGATACCAAATTTTTCAAAACCATTTCCTCTCCCCATGACTATTTCCTCCTTCAACAAGATCTTAATAGTTTTTCGATCTGGTGCCTCAAAAATTCTTTGGAATTTAACATCGCCAAATGCCAATCCATCACCTTCTCACATAAACGGAACCAATCTCCTCCCCGACTCTATCTTCTCCATAACCAACCTATCTCCTCCGTACAATCTCTTCGTGACCTCGGCATTTTGTGTGATAGCGAGCTCAACTTCCGTTTACATATGGATGAGGTAATCCTCAAAGCCAACTCTGCACCAAGTTTTGTAAAGCGGTGGTCCAAAGAATTCACCAACCCATACGTGACCAGGTCCCTCTATATTACCTTTGTTCGCCCCCTCCTAGAGTACGCCAGTCAAGTATGGTCCCCATATCATCGTGTTCATATCTCGAGAATTGAAAGCATTCAGCGCCGTTTTCTTCGATTTGCTCTTCGAGGCATGCCCTGGAACGATCCTTTTAATCTGCCCCCCTATCAAAACCGTCTCAACCTTATCAACTTAAACACCCTTGAAGATCGCAGAGCTGCAGCAGACTTTCTCTTCATTCATCGACTCCTTTCAGGTCACGTTGAATGCGCGTCCCTTCACAACTCCATTTTCCTCCCACTAACCCTCGTAATCTACGTATCCCTCGACTCTTCTATCAACCAACCCACCACACCTCCTATGGCGCGAACGAACCAATCTCCCGTATGCTACGAAAAATCAGTTCAAACCCTACCGTCTTTGACTTCCACCGCACCACTCCCTACCACAAATCTGTTCTCCTTCACCACTCCAACCAACCTTAGTTTTAAGTTTTAGTTTAAGTTTAATTTGTAAGTTATAGCTTGTATTAAGCCGAATAAATGGGGGCGTGCGCGCCCACCAAAATTAAATTAAATTAATCTAATCGTAGACAAAAAAAAATAAACCTCTTTGGTTGAACAAGCAGATCGAAGTGTGAGGTTAACCACCAAGAAAAATTACCATGCGGTTTGTGCTTATTTCAGCGGCAATTGAAATGTCATTAGTTGGTAATAAAACAGAATTACCATTGTTTACAATATTTTGTGATATAAAAGAGTTGCTGATGCAACAGCTTCCCTCGCATCTAATTCAAGCAACGAATCCAACTCGCGTGTAACTACGTTTTCAATTGCATTCCGCCTAGCTGAAGTCATTTGCTGCTCTACCTCAGCAGGCCTCTCCAAAACCAAATAGTCATTTGTGGACATCGAGCGAGGTGATTGTTGAGGTGCCCTTTCTGTAATTTCAGTCGGAACATGGTTATAGAAAGAAAGAAAAAGCGTTACCATTAACTGATCCCTGCTCAATCTTTTGTGATGTCTGGTTCTCTTCTCGAGTTCGAAGCTGGTTCTGTTGTCTCCTGCAACTGCCACTCTTTGACTGCACGAGATACATCTTTTTACCAAGGCTCCTCAGTACAACATCAGGTATCCATTTCTCCGTATTAAGGTATTGCCGAAGAAAAACCAGTTGTTGGGGCGAGAATTTAGACTTATTCTCGCAGAGTCTCGTCTTATCCTGCCTATTAATTCTGTTTGTTCAATGGATTCGGCCATGCAACTTTTCTGCTGGCCATATACCTGCATTGTCTGGCGTCGAGCGAAATGTCGCCAAAAATATAGACAAAGCGTCCTCGTTCTGGTATGAATCCTCTAATATTTTTGATAAAGACGTTTTGAAAATGCGGACCATGCGCTCTGCGGCACCATTAGACTCTGGGTTAATAGGAGCAGAAGTCAGATGCTGAATCGAATTTCTCCTACAAAAATCCGCAAATTCTTTGGATGCAAATTACGGCCCATTGTCGGAAACCAAAGTCTTTGGTAAACCCTCCAACGCAAAAATTAACTGCAATGCGTGAGTGGTTGCCAGTGAAGTAGTTGAAGACATCTTAATTACAAAGGGAAACTTCGAATTGGAGTCGACCACTATTAGCCACATATTCTTTTTAAATGGCCCCGCAAAGTCCACGTGCAAACGTTCCCAAACCTCCGTCGTAGTGGGCCAACTGGCATATTCCCTCGGCGAACGACTAGCATTCAGCTGACACGCACTGCACTGGCTTACTGCTTTCTGTATCTGCTCATCGATATTGGGCTACCAGCAATATCGCCTAGAAATCTGCTCCATTCTCGTTATGGCAGTGATGAATCATCTGTAATACTCTTTGCTGCAATGTTTTCGGTATTACTACTCTACAGAAGTTCTCGCTCTGAAAAAGAAGAACGTTAGTACACACACACAAACAGAACTTTCTACGGAAAAAGGTCCAATATTTTCAGCTCACTCGTAACTATGAACCATAGAATCTGATTTCCTCAATCCGAATGAGGTTAGATTTAGTTTTATTCAGTATGTCAAATAGAGACTTTTCATTGATGATGGTCTCACTGAGGCAATGAGAGGGCATTGAAGTCGCCATGGACTATAAGCAGTTTATGTCCATCTGAATGATGACTTCTGTTCTGATGCAGACCATCTGAGAAAGCTGAATTGGTAAGAAGGAGTGTAAGATTATATGTTACAGTGATAAAGGTTCTAACTTTAAAAGATATTGTACTCGTTTCCCAAGGTTTCTGATAGACTGTGAGGTAGGTGGAGCTGTAGGGCGTTAATTGTCCTTGAATTTGATTTGTACCAGTTGAAATATCCCCACTGGACGGTACTCTAAAACACTTTTTGTGATCTTCACCTTGAGCTTCTGTTGGCGATTAGATCATATCAACGATCATATCAGTCGTTTTCGTGTCTCTTTTTTCTATCTTAATGTAGAGTCTCTTAACGCCGTGGAACATCAGAACCGTTTGTTACTGAGGTCCTTATGCTTCTCCGTGTTGATGAAGCGTTTGGATCATTGTCTTCATGATACTGTAATTGTCAGACAGAAGCTTCAAATTAATGATTGCTATGGCTATACGGTGTCGTTGGGGTCACTTTCTCAAGACGGATGCAGACCCTGGATTTGGGCCGAATTGAAATCTCACCTCTGGGCCGCAGGAGTAACACCTTCAAGATAGTGGCTTTTACGAAATCTGCCAGATTTCATTGCTGTAAATATTGAACTTGGATTACGACTGACCTCATGCGCCATATGTGTCCATCAGGTCTGTGAGTTGAGTACCCTGACTGCTTGCCTTTTTGTTTGATTAGTTTTGTGTAGACTAGGATCTGACGGTAAACACCTCTGTAGGTCTTTATAAGTTTCTCTATCTTTAAATACCTTTTCCTTGTACAATTGAGGAGGATACCTCGGGCTATATTGGTTTCCTAGAAATCCCACTCGTCGTTCGTCTGATATGAGACGTAGGGCGCTTAAAACTCGAATCTGCTCAAAGTAAGACCGGCAGTTCTAGCTCTTAATACATTCTTCCAACTATGTCCGGATGGTCTTTGCTTCTTGAACAGACTCTTCCCATCTCGCAAAGCTGCTAAATTACTCCATCGACGCCAGTGACCTTTGTCCAGTCTTAAAAACGAAATAAATGACATTCTCACTTGTGTCCGGGAGAAAAATCCTCCACTCAGGGAAACTCGTTGATTATGATTAAGTGCAGTGTCGAATCGATACCGTTAGTTATGTCCTTCAGTTCCAGTGGCGGAGACATAAGTTTGAGTTTTCGCTGAATTGTACCATCACCATTATGACTGCCACCCATACCCTAGTAATTAAGCAACACTTTGATTGATTGGTATAGTCAACCCACTGCAATCCACTGCCACCCTACATACACTACACGCCCACATTATTCATTGCGCCCAGAAATTTATACGACACAGCAGAATGCGGCAACGATTTAAGCTTCGTCAGCAATTAATTTTACGCTCGAGTGTGCACAATGTGTTCGGCTTCGGCCAAAACACTCTGAACCTCATATACACAGCAGGAGTCAGAAGGCACGAGGTACGAGGGTAGCCTGCTGGAATGCTACTCCTGCTGCTCCTGCTGCTGCTTCTGTAACCAGTAAACAAGTGCCTGATGGGTATGGTTACATCGTCCAGTTAATAGGCAAATTAAATGCACGAAAATTTTGATGACGACAAAGTTTCACTTTAACCGACGAGAACAAAACAAAAAAAAGCAAAAAATGTTCAAAAATTCCTCTCAAATATGTCCGCCAACCGGCAGGATTTCCTTTCCCCCACAGAAAGGGACGAAATAATTATTTATTTTGCCAACAGGATATTGTTACTAATTGAGTGAGGTGCGTTGTTCACCTGGGAGGGCTATAATTCACCGCAACCATGAGTACGACTATAACCGCCTCGCGTTCGGGCGAACACATATGCTAGTACTGCAGGTGTACTTAAGGGATGAAGTTACTGCTAGAAGGGTCCGATGCTCTCTCTCTCTATGATTAGGCACTGATTTGATTAGAGGATATACGCCGCTGCCATATATATACATATTCACAGACGACCAGCAAAGAACAAGCCAGTTCCGGACAAAGTTGTGTGTGTTCCCTTGAGTGACCTAAACTAACCTCGGTCTCTTAGCCTTTTTAACCCCCTGTCTCGGTGCAGTACACGTACAAGTATGTATCCACGATAGAGAGATGCTGATGGGAGGGCACACTACAAAATCAAGCAAATTTCCTTCCCCTCTCCCTATTTGGGAAATTGTTGTCTTTTGCGCAGACAATTGTGTTCCGGTCCGGCAGTGGGTGGACGACTGGCGGACTGGTTTTAAAATAGAACTGGAATTAGAAGACTACACGCTTCAGGTGACAGTAGAGGTGATGGGGTGCAAAATTTATTTAACGAGCCAAAAGGATGTAAGGGAGAAAATTTATGCCAAAAGAGGTCACCCAGCTAAAGCAAATAATGGTCACGTCTATTTTAGTCCAGCCCTACCTACCTTGCTCGCATCTAATCGAAGACCACAATGTATGAATAGGAGTTGAGTTGGGAGGTTCTCCATGTGTTTGTGCATTATTTCTGGGTATTGTTGGTGGTGAGTTTTGTTTCCAGTAATCACTTTAGCTATGGGGGATAATACGGTTCTCAGGTAGAGCTCTTAGAACATGTAATTTCGTTGCAAAGTGACAGAGCCAGATGCACTGAAACAAAACATTTGGTTAAGTCTGGCTTGAGGATCCGTAAGTAGCCCCTTGAATAACATGAGAAGAAAATCCTAAACAGGATGGCTATAATCTAAGCGAAAGTATGTGATAAATTTCGCCTTCAAAGCCGTCATAGTAATTTGGAGGTGGAATGTAGGTAGAGGTCACAGTAGGTCTCACCATGGAGTTCTCACTATTATCTGGACTTTCAGGTGTCACGGCTTGTACTCACAACACCCTAAGAAATTGAACAAAATTCACCCATGCGTTGTGGATACTCATGGACTCAGTTTTTATTTGAAACTTCTTCTGGGTGTAGTTAAATAGCGATTTCACATTCTCAACGCAATAATCCAATTGTCATCCACAGCTCTGCAACCATTGCGAATTAATGAGCTGCGCCAGCTCAACCAACCATCCAACCACCCCACATGACCAAAAGGTCGACGGCAAAGAATATTTACCTCTGTCCTTCAATTTAATCGGAACATCGCCTTGCTCGCTCGGTATTGTCATTATTATCATCCTGGCCATCGCATCGTTGGGCTTTTAGGTCTTGTGACCGCACATGCCATTCGTATATGACTCTTGCATCTCCATCTCTAATGATCCCTTAAATTGATTCTAATCATCATTAACACTTTTCCCGGTGCACAAGGCTAACTAACATCCCAATCTCCCAATGGATTGTCCCCAAACCGCCATCATTCCCTTCTTGTTCCAACCTTATAGACTACATGCATTCCAGGCAATCAGACGTTCTAAATACACACACACACATCAACACATACACACAGTCAGGCACGAACAGTCACACACTTTGAAGTCGTGGGCAATTGCAAGAATAAATTTCGAAAATTATTTGCTCAAGTTCGAGGTCTAGCGTCGTAGTCCGTTCATTTTGTGGCTTCAGGGCCAAAAGCTTAACGAACGTTAATTTACTCCCCAGGGAGAAGAGACCAACTTTAGCAGGCGAATGGCATCAGCATCATCACCATCATCACCATCGTCGAGGCCGTTGAAGTCAGTCGTCTACATCGTCGTAGGTAAAATCCACCCAATTATCGCCCAACTAGGACTGCAGGCAGGATATCCAGGAATTATGCGGGAATGATTCACTTTAACATGCATACGTGCGATAAATGTTTTGTACGAGTGTGTGTGAGCCTGAACTGGTAATAGCATTGCCCAATGCTTGTGGTGTTGTCATTTCCTGTCGGCGAGCGGCAATAATTATTCAAATTTGAAATTTTTCAAGGAGCACGTCAGCACATGACCCTATCCCTGGGGATGATCATTATTTTGTTGCGTACGTGGATATTGTGGAAGGTAATGACAAAACCAAGGGCGAATTCGTAAGTGGAACATTATTGGCAATTCGTCTTTCAAGGTGATGACAAGGAACTAGCAGCCCAAAGGATATGGGTTATGGATGTGCTTTACATTTTAAATTCAAGACAACAATTATAGCCACAGTCAACTACTAGATTTATAAGTTTGCTTTTTGGATTGATCTAGTTCTCAAGCATTCTACGACAGATTTGTCTTCCACCTATCTTACTGGTCGAACCTAAAAGTTGGGATTTGAAGGTGGAATCATCTGAAACTCGTATCTTCCATTCTGGTATCAACAGCAAGTAGTTAACTGTGCTGAAGTAGAGTAAAAACCAAGTGGAGCCAACTTTTACGGCGAAATCTGGTACAGGCCGTTGGGAGTCAAAAAATAAACATACTCGCCTAAAGCTTCAGACCAATCAGTCAGACTACTTTTTTTCTGGAAAAGCATGGAATGAATGTTTGAGATTCACGTGTGTAGAACTATTAGCCGGATTATGTCTAGAAACTGGTCCAATCTGAAACGCAGGCAGCCGCTGTAATCTACAATTGGAGCACTAGTTGTGTGCTCCCAGTTGTAAGTTGACAGTCACTGAACTGAGATTTGTTCTTGTTCCGCAAGGAGAAAGCTGATTAGCCAGACTTAACTAGGTCCCCTAAATGAAGATAAGTACTTGAGTGTCATTCTGGAGAGCAATCTTTTTGGCTTTACAAGTGCCATGTAGAACGGGGAGAGATCGGCTATGACAAGACCTATTCGATTCTACTGGCATATTTCGGTTCTTTGGCGGGAATAGCCTTTCAAATATGCCACTGTTGCTTGACTCTAAAACACAATCTGTGTCGGCAGTCCGGCTTTGCTCTTTCGAATCACCCTCTTCTCCATATTTATATCAGGAACTGCACTCTATAAAGCAACCTCTGGTTAGGATTAAGTATTTTTAAGATTGATAGAAAATAGCCGAAATTAAAAAACGAAAAGGCTTCTTTAGAAAAAGACATGAAGAACGTTTGCTTCACTCCAATTTTCAACACCCTCTGTCTGGCCAAGTTCCTAAGGGTGGAGTATCTGGATTTGCCTTCGGAGTACTCTCCCATCGCCACATCTGATTTCGCAGGATCGAATTCGTCCATCTGGGCCACCATCTACTGCATACGGTGTTCAAACGGACTCATTTCAGCCGATCGGAGGATCTCCCAAATGGGGGTTTTCCAACTGCTCCTGGTGCATCGCAAATACGCTGCACTGCAAATACCAATAGAAGCGAACGCTACAGTTTTTCCGCCATAGCGGAGATGGCGATAGCACAACCACCTCCGCAACCATCTCAACAGGTTCACTACCCAACAGCAATATCAGTGTGTCCAGCAGGAACAGCCAAAACCGCAGCCGCAGCCACCAGTCTAATAGAGGCATCCACATCAGTTCAGTCCAGCACAGTTGCGTTACCTGTTGGCAGCATACAATGTTGGCATGTTGACAATGGAAACGCTTAATCGCAGAATGCATGATGATCGCCCGTAGGCTCCCCCGTACGGTGAAGATGTAAAATAGTTGGGACACAGTACTTGCATCAGTTTTGCGTATGTGTAGTAAATTCTATCGTTAGCCCGTTTGTGCTACATTATGTAGCTATAGAATCAATTGGTGATGCAACATTTGCGATCAGAATTAACACCTCTCGTTCAAAAGTGTCAACAAATATACCTCCAACGCATCCACCAGAAGCTGTATAATCTCACACACAGATTTGGTAAATTGAGGGGTTGCTTGCCCACTATAAACAACAAGTACAACTACAACTACATCCACAAGTCCAACCACAAGTACAACTACAACTATGACTACGACTACTACACCAACTACACACCAACTGCAACTACAACTACAACCACAACTGCAACTAGAACTACAACTACAACTACAACTACAACTACAACTACAACTACAACTACAACTACAACTACAACTACAACTACAACTACAACTACAACTACAACTACAACTACAACTACAACTACAACTACATCCACAACTCCAACTACAACTACAACTACAACTACAACTACAACTACAACTACAACTACAACTACTACTACAACTACAACTACAAATACAACTACAACTACAACTACAACTCCAACTGCAACTACAACTACAACTACAACACAACTACAACTACAACTACAACTACAACTACGACTACAACTACAACTACAACTACATCCACAAATCCAACCACAAGTACAACTACAACTATGACTACAATAACTACACCAACTACAACTACAACCACAACTGCAACTACAACTACAACTACAACTACAACTACAACTACAACTACAACTACAAGTACAACTACAACTACAACTACAACTACAACTACATCCACAAGTCCACCCACATGTGCAACTACAACTACTACACCAACTACACACCAACTACAACTACAACTACAACCACAACTGCAACTACAACTACTACTACAACTACAACTACAACTACAACTACAACTACAACTACAACTACAACTACAACTACAACTACAAGTACAACTACAACTACAACTACAACTACAACTACATCCACAAGTCCACCCACATGTGCAACTACAACTACTACACCAACTACAACTACAACTACAACTACAACTACAACTACAACCACAACTGCAACTACAACTACTACTACAACTACAACTACAACTACAACTACAAGTACAACTACAACTACAACTACAACTACAACTACATCCACAAGTCCACCCACATGTGCAACTACAACTACTACACCAACTACAACTACAACTACAACTACAACTACAACTACAACTACAACTACAACTACAACTACAACTACAACTACAAGTACAACTACAACTACAACTACAACTACATTCACAAGTCCAACTACAAGTCCAACTACAACTACATCCACAAGTCCAACCACAAGTACAACTACAACTATGACTACATCTACTACACCAACTACACACCAACTACAACTAAAACTACAACCACAACTGCAACTACAACTACAACTACAACTACAACTACAACTACAACTGCAACTACAACTACAACTACAACTACAACTACAACTACAACTGCAACTACAACTACAACTACAACTACAACTACAACTACAATTACTACACTAACTACACACCAACTACAACTACAACACATCCACATGTCCAACCACAAGTACAACTACAACTACTACTACAACTACAACTACAACTACAACTACAAGTACAACTACAACTACAACTACAACTACAACTACATCCACAAGTCCACCCACATGTGCAACTACAACTACTACACCAACTACAACTACAACTACAACTACAACTACAACTACAACTACAACTACAACTACAACTACAAGTACAACCACAACTGCAACTACAACACAACTACAACACAACTACAACTACAACTACAACTACAACTACAACTACAACTACAACTACAACTACAACTACAACTACAACTACAACTACAACAACAACTACAACTACAACTACATCCACAAGTCCAACCACAAGTGCAACTACAACTGTGACTACATTTACTACACCAACTACACACCAACTACAACTACAACTACAAGCACAACTATAACTACAACTACATCCACAAGTCCAACCACAAGTACAACTACAACTACAACTACAAGCACAACTATAACTACAACTACATCCACAAGTCCAACCACAAGTCCAACTACAACTAAGACTACAATTTCTACACCAACTACACACCAACTACAACTACAACTACAACTACAACTACAACTACAGCAACAACTACAAGCACAACTATAACTACAACTACATCCACAAGTCCAACCACAAGTACAACTACAACTACAACTACAACTACAACTACAACTACAACTACAACTACATCCACAACTCCAACTACAACTACAACTACAACTACAACTACAACTACAACTACAACTACAACTACAACTACAACTACAACTACAACTACAACTACAACTACAACTACATCCACAACTGCAACTACAACTACAATTACAACTACAACTACAACTACAACTACAACTACTACAACTACAACTACATCCACAAGTCCAACCACAAGTACAACTACAACTATGACTACACTACTACACCAACTACACACCAACTGCAACTGCAACTACAACTACAACCACAACTGCAACTACAACTACAATTACAACTACAACTACAACTACACTTACTACAACTACAACTACAACTACAACTACAACTACAACTACAACTACAACTACCTGTTTATGTAACGAATATTCCATATGTAGATCCGAACGTCATTTTCCCTTCATCGTTTTGCAGGGTTGTCAAATGTAGATCGATTTTTATACAGAGCTTTTGGTTGCTTCGCAACACTGGGTTTTTTAAGTGACCGTGTAGTTAGCCCCACTAACATCCCCCAACCTGTAAGACAAGGCTGTTTTATTATCACTTGTTATTCTGAAAACGACAGCCAATCGCTGCTGGTTCTTTAAGTTAACCCAGCAATTGAGTAACAAATCACTCTTCCAGTCATCACAGCCTTGCCCTGGTGGCCGTGGTGTAGTGGTAGTAGCAAACGCTTCTCACTCGGAGGGTCCAGGTTCGAATCCTGCCCATGGCAAAATCAGTTTTTCATTGTATAATTGGAACTCAGACAAAAAAATTCTGCGTGTGAAGGCATAACACTGACACGTAGATTTGGCTGTTATAAGAGTTTCAAGCAATGAAAAAAAATACTGGGAATTATATCTCGAATCACTCTGAGTGAAGAAAAAAGTCTCCGTCCTATTCGGACTCCCACCCCTGGAGAGCAAACATAGAAACCAAACACACCTGAGTTTCAAACCACTACAAAAACAATTTTCCTTTCTCCTCCTTCTATCTTTCCGCCCGCGCCCTGGCAACAGTAAAAGGGTATCAACCCCTTAGGCGCGCGTAAATTATAAAAAAAAAAAAAAAAAAAAAAAGGAGCAGAAGAGTTCACTTTGTGAGGATTGAATGAGGCCGCCCTAGGTTGTATCCTAAGAACTTTTTTTCGATGATTCTTGATCTTGTCTGTGTAAACAATGAATAGAGGAATCGATGCAACAGGAACCTGTACGGCCCACACGTCGACCTCGATTTAGTTAGAAAAGTCGGAATACAAATATTACATAGGCCGGCAAGACATTAGATCTCCGTCAATGTTCAAATCCCTCCGAGAAACGCAACATACATAGAAGAAGACTTCGACTCACGTGGCGTGTGTTAGTGGAAAGAGACCTCAACCAACTCGGAGTAGCTTACAATCATGCTGGATATTGAATCCATCTGAAGTGAGGTAAGTGAAATTCATTAACTTGAGTGATCGTTCAATTTACAGCAACATTTTCAAGATTGTGTAGCTAAAAGAGAAAACTTAAGCCAAACGACAGTTTCTAAAATATCGACTAGACATCTTACCTGCTTATCACTTTCGTTTTCTAATCAATTTAAAGTAGTCTCGTTCCACCGTGGACGCGTTTTTCTACACTTCTTCAAAAACCAGTCGGTTTAAACAGCTCCCTACTCGCAGTTATCTTCAATACAATATCAATCACCCCGTGTATGAATAAATCCACCCGCATTAGTCGCATTCACATGTCCTTGTCAATAATTTCCATCACGCTCCTCGAACTGCACCCAAACATTCTCTTGTTTATTTAGCTTCAATCTTCTTCTTGTTCGATGCCGATGCCGATGCCGCTGCCAACGCTTCTTCTCAATATATTTGATATTTTAAATGATAAAAAATCACTTTTGCAATTCCGCAGTGCTTCCTTCCTGCCGTCGATGGCGTTCTCCTCATAGTCCTCCTATGTATTGCTCCACATGATGGTCCTTTGAACTGAAATGCGGGAATCTTTTATTTTCGTGTGCCGTGCCATAGCTTTGCTCCCAAAAGTACATTTACTCGTAAATCCACACAAGAGAAAAATGATGATGCTCCTCTTTTATCTTCATTGGTGTGGCGTGGTGTGGCGGGACGAGCTCCCAACTGGTTTAACTATACCATGAAACTTCAAAGGGAAAATCCCATGAATCGATGGGAGATAGATGCGAAGTTATTCTATCGCATCCGAGACTATACGACCGAACATTGAGTTCAATTTTAAATATGTGAAGCTAAAAAAGTATAAAGTCCTGGGGATGCTGCCTTCTTCCTCGTTCGTCTCAGTGTTTAACAAGGATTTATATCTCCATTCATCTGTCTGCATTTGCATACACATACCCACTCATACCACACACAACATCCGAAGGCGACATTTATGAATCGTATTTACCTCACGCTAGCTTCGTGTTTTTAATCGCCCCCTGGTCGGCGGTGGTGAATCCTTTTTTATTTCTTCTTCTCGCTGGGCCAGAGTGTTCAGAATGACGCAACGACATCGAAAAAGTGTTAAAAATTCAGAACACATACATACGTCATGGCTGTGGTGCACGTCTATTCATCAAGATTCTTTTGGTCTTGCTCGTCGGACACTCATCCGGCTTGACCTGTCACAGTTTCGGTTTCGGTACACAGACCAAAGCGTCTCTATTCAATGGCTTATCACCTTCAAATTTCCAAAAAACTCTCCCTCCATTCCATTTAGTGGAATTTTTGCCTGCCTCACTTCCGGTAGATACGAGTATGTATTCGTATCCTTCCATCGGACATTTCGATTGTCAATCAAAACGGTCGCTCATCGGTCTATCAGTGGGTTTACACGTATCCATCGGATCGGATTGGACCTGCCTTCAAGTGCGCTGCGCAGTCCAATGCAGGGCTTTAGGAGATTTAATTAATTTTTACAATGCCAATTGAATTCGAGAACACGTAACTTGATTATGGTACGTGTTTGGGATTATTAATGGCCAGGATGTACGCCTTGGGAAGCCATGCAGAAGATTCCATCTTCGATTTGGGGTGAGAAGAAGGCGCTCCTGAAGAGATCGATAATTTCCGCAGTGATTTTCGTTTTTCCTATTTCCCCCCCTTTCCTCTTGGACATTCTTTATCTTCTTTGGTCAAGTGAGTTGAGGTGTGGGTGTGAGCGAGGATAGAGCTAAAAGAAAATTATTTCCGTAAAGAAGGACATCTTCAGAAGATGAACGTGTGCCGGAATGAGGGTGGGATATCTTTTCAAATGCAAATTTTCTTGCCGAACACAAACGTATCCAGCCACACACATATACATACGAGTAGGTGAGTCTGTGCGAAATCAATTTCCGGATGCAGTTTTGTGTAAAAAGGTTGATTACAATGATAGGGGATTTTTTTATTTCGTTTTTTTCTCATTTTTTTTTTTCTGCAAAAGTCTGGCGGCACCAGTGAACTGATGTTGACATGTAATTAGGTCTCTGTTCGGAGGGGCTGAGATGTTTTCTCGACAAGAAAATGCGCATAATTCTTGAGGTATGTTGTGAGAATTGACGTAGGGATACAGGTGGTAGAGTGCCTTTAATGGCTTCATGCATGGAGCATGGTTGCGGATGCTAGACAGCCGTGATCTGAAATCACACTTAAACATTTGTTATCTATGTGATGGGCAAAAAAGGAAATAATTAAAGAAAAAAACTCGGGTTAGACTGACGCTTAAGGGGCTTTATAAGTTTTACGCTGGATTACAGGCTGTGAACAGGTGGCACCTCTATCCAACAGAAAGTTTAAAGGGCGCAGACTTACGTGAAGCAATATAAAGATTTTGTTTGAATTTTTGTCGGTTTCCAACTCTGCCGAGGAAACTTGTTCAAAACCATAATCACCGGACTCAAACTCATCGACTACAAGTTTGATCGAATCCACAGATTCTGTCTGCCTAGCACGGAAGCCAAACTTGATTGGTTATCTTACTTACGACTCATTCCTGCATTTCGCATTGTTCTGGCGAGGATGTACTGAGATAGGACCCTCGGGACGCTTTACCGACAGACATATGCTACTAATATGATGGCGAAGATGACGCGGATCACATAAAGAATCCGTATGCTGGCACTGATTGCAGAATGAAAGCTTCATGCGATTTACTTATTTCTCTCTGGAAACATTCTTAGCTCAACTGATTTATCTCGGTGTCGACTCATATCACTAGTGCCTCGATCTGCTCTAGTGTCGAATCCTACTTTTATGTTGCAGCGATTCGTACAGAATCATGAAGAGCGTAGAAAGTGACCATATCTCTGATCATGATATCAGAGTAGAATATGTTGCAAGATTGCTTTGAGCACCGGAAGAAACAATCTCTTCGACTTAAGATTGTCGAGGTGAATTTTTTTTCTTTTTGTAATTAACATGCACTCACGGGGTAATTGGTGTCCTTAAAATGTATGTACACAGCGCCGAACGAAGTTTTGATTGAAAGTAATTGGAAGTTAATTTGTCAGATAAGTGTGCGTGCTTACGTCTTCTGCTCCAAAAAGCCGCCTCAGCACTTCATTTATATGTGGGATTTCCACACACTGATGAAAAATGCGCCTTCTGTAAGTTGTCGTCTTGCAGGTAGCTGTCCTATGACTCCTTCTCTGAATTAAAAGTACGGAATTGCGGAACGGTAGTAGGTGCTGATGAAAATCCTCTTAGAACGCGCTCCATACATACGCTCCATTAGAAAATGACAATTCTGGCCATCTGACAGTTGCAAGTAATGCTGTGGTTGCATTTGCTGCAGTATTACAGGGTGCATCACTTACGAATAGAAAGAGGTGGGGTGTAAACGACCTTCAATTTACTGAATTTCGCAGGGAATGAACGGAGACCCCAAGACGAATTTCTCTGAAGACCTCTACATTCTTTCCTTCAGTCTACCTCCACACTTTAGCGTGTTCCCAGCATGACGTCTCAATGATTCAGCTTGGCACAAACTGCATCCGAAGTCTTCGAAGGACATTGTATAGACAGATAAGCCATTCTTTAAAAATCATCAAATGTGAGGTAAACTTTGTGTATGGGGACTCTGCACCATCATTTACCACAGTGAAATTTTGGGCAGCTGAATTTAAACGTGCTTGGGAGATGATGAACGTTCGGGACGTCCAAAAACTGCAACCGCTGACGATAACATTGCTAAAGTTCACCAAATGGTGTTAGGCGACAGCCGAATTAAAGTGAGAGAGATAGTAGAGGTTATGACAATGTCCAAAGAACGTGTTTGTTACATACTAAATCAAGATTTAGGCATGAGAAAGCTCTTCGCGCGTTGAGTGCCGCGTTTGCTTACGTTAGACCAAAAACGTGTTCGAATGAACATTTCCAACGCTCTGTTGGCGCAGTTTAGGCGCAATAAATCCGAGTTTTGGCGCCGATTAATTACTGTAGATGAACCTTGGATACACCATTATACGCCCGAAACAAAAAGTCAGTCAAAACAGTGGAAAGAGATGGCGACTGTTTTTTGGGATAGTAAAGGAGTTATCTTCAAAAAGGAAAAACTATTACAGGAGCATACTACGCATCATTACTTGCCAGGCTGAAGGCAGAAATTGTGGAAAAACGGCCACGTTTGCAGAAAAAGAAAATCCTGTTTCATCAAGACAACGCGCCGTCTCACACCTCAGCGGTTGCCATGGCGAAAGTCCATAAATTACGGATTGAACTGCTTGACCATCCGCCTTATTCACCAGATCTAACACCAAGCGACTTCTTTTTGTTCCCTCATCTAAAACCTGCGCTCGGAGGACAGAGATTTCCGTCAAATGAGGAGGCAATCACCTTCGTGAACAATAATTTTGAAGAGAAAAACGCCAAGTAAAGGGTTTTCCAATAGGGTCTTGACAACTTTGAATTCAATTTGTGAACGCACTCTTTCACTAATCATGAAACTGTCACTGTCAATTTATTCAGTAAACTCAACATTTTCATCATGGTAAAGTAAACGAACGAGCAACGTCTGCAAATTATAAAAACTTTCTACCGAAATTTGGAGTCGGTGACTGCAACTTTAAGAGCGTTAACTCCAATTTTCGGTCGTAATTCTCGCCCTAGTAGACAGGCAATAACAAGTTTAGTGCAAAAATTTGAGTCTACATATTCGTTGTGTGATGTTGCCGTGTCAGTGAGACAACGGGTTGGTCGAAGTGTCGAAAATATCGCTGCCGATCCAAATCAATCAATTCCACGGCGTTCTCAAGAATTGGGCATCGCTCAGACCATACATACAAGATCAAGCTGACTCAAGAATTGAAGCCGATGGACCATTTGAAGCGACGTACGCTCTCCGATTGGGTTCTGGAGAAGATGCGCCAAGATGATGAACTTCATCGCAAAATCATCTTCAGTGACGAAGCTCATTTTTGGCTTAATGGGTTCGTCAATAAGCAAAATATGCGTCATTGGTCGGGTGAAAATCCACATGTGCTTCATGAATCACCACTTCATCCACCAAAAAATAACTGTTTGGTGCGGTTTGCATGCCGGCAGCGTTATTGGGCCATATTTTTTCGTCGACGATAACGATTGTCACGTTACTGTGAATGGTCAGCGTTATCGTGCCATGATCACGGATTATTTTTAGCCCGAATTGGAAGATATGGACTTGGACGACATGTGGTTTCAACAGGATGGTGCCACAAGCCACACAGCATACGCTACAATCGATTTTTTGAAGAGTAAGTATGGTGAGCGTGTTATCTCAAGACATGGGCCAGTCGATTGGCCGCCTCGTTCGTGCGATTTAACGCCGCTTGACTATTTTCTGTGGGGCTACGTTAAGTCATTGATTTATGCCAACACGCAACACGCCGACGACGTTGGAAGAGCTCAGAGCCAACATTGAACGCGAAATAGCGGCCGTTTCGTCCGAAATGTGTGTCCGAGTCGTTGAAAATTGGGTGCAATGAATCGACCGCTGCAAACGTGCCAGCGGTGGCCATATGAACGAAATCGAGTTCCATTCATAAATGTTTTGATTGTACTTCAAGCCGATAATAAGGTTCTCAAAATATCTCAAATGGTTTGCGTTTTATTTAAAAAAAAAGTTGTCAAGTCCTTATTGGAAAACCCTATATATATGACCAAGCATAGGCGTTAGAATTATGAAGAGAGTCAACCAACATACACCTTATCAATGGAGGCGGGACACTGGTTTGCTCTTTACTCCTTTACTCCAGCAGATAGGGACTTCTAATCCAAAGCTCTATACCGACACCATTAACATATTGTTCAAATGGTTCTTCTATGTTGTGTTGTCTGACAGAGTTGCGCCGTCAAAGGCAACCTGAAAGCCAATGAAATGTCCTACGAATACTCCTTTTTGTCGATGGTTACTTCATTTTTGTTCAGCAGACTTCAATGTCTCGCGAACCTTTCTTTCGCTTTGATAGGCATGTTGCAACTTAGATACGAAGTCAGACTAAATGTCTGAAGCTCGTTCCGGAAGTATATTCATCTTTCCCGATTTTCGTTTTAAAGGCTTCTAAATTTTACTGTTCGCTAGGAGCACGGTATGTATAATTGTGGCAGGCTAGGAGAGATTCTCTTTATGGTTACCAACAGCTGGTCTATGCCCTGGTTTTATAGCATCGGCATTAGGCAATTCGTGAGTGTGCTTTCCAGTCTGAGAATTGAGTCTCTGTCTTCGTCTCATATTGGTGTCGTCAGATCTTTTGAGTATCAATCTAGCTGATTTGGCCCTTTTTGAGAACTTTGACCAACTTACTGGATGTTACCGAGTGTTTCGATTCTTTTCAGTCGCATAAAAGTCCAGGTTCAAGTTCCAGCAATCTGCTTTCGTTTAGGAGCAAAGGAACAGCATTGACTTTTGGTGTCTGGCCGCTTTGAGACTGTGGAGATACATAAGTGCTCAATCTAGACATCAAAATAAGCAAGTGGCAACAACATGCTGTTTCAAACAGGGGACATCTACTCGTACTCGTCCTAACCAAATCAAAATGCAAAAATCTTTCGAAACAAGTTTACCACATTTTACATTCTAAATCGGCATGCCCTCAGGTCTTTGTCATGCAACTTCAGCCACAGTCCTGATCATATTAGGGACAAAAATCTCTCAAAAAAACAAAAACAATTAGACATACCTATGAGTTTGAGATTGCTTCTACAGTGGGGATTCCATTTGTTGTTCCACCCTGATTAGGACATTTCATTCGCATCAATTTGTTTTGTAAATTTTCTTTGTTTCTCATTTCGAGCTCCCCCACCGGATACCGTCCAAAGAGAACCCGAAAAACATATTAACTTTTCGAAGGAAAGAACCCTCACAACAACAACAAAAAAGGTAAAAATCACTTTTTGTTTTTATTTTTTGTGTTACCCCTGCCTCAAGTGGAGAGTTGTAAGCTCTCGAAAATTGTTCATGTTATTTCTCGCGGAAAAAAACTTTTACAATTTTCCTAGGCAGGTGAAATGATGGTTGAAAATAGCTGAAATGGCATTGGTGGTGGTGTGGTGATGTGGAGGCGTTGCAGAGTAGGCAGCAGCCACTGTTACTGGCTGCCATCTCTGGATGTTCAATTTAAACTTTATTTTCGGTTTATTGAGTTTCGTGAGCTGTAAATGGGTTCGTTCCCGATCTGATGTTACCTTTTTTTTTTATTTCTTTTTTATGTGTATGTGTGTAAAACTGCGCCTCACTTTGGGAGAATGGGGTACACAAAAGTATATTGTTCAACTTTTGCCGGGATTTTGAACGCGCTGAGTAACAAAAACAAAAAAAACTGAAAACACGTTAAAACGAAAGAAAACCCGAAACGAAATAAAGGAAATTGCTGGGTGTAAATTTTGAAGAGATATGCTGGTAGGTACTCCCTGTACACTTGTACTTTTGTTCACTTAAAGCAAAAAAAAAAAAAAAAAAAACGCGCTTCAGCATAGAGAAAAGTTGGAGGAATGCATTGGATTACTTTTCCGTTTTTAAAGTGGAACAGGCAAACGAGAATAAAAGTTCTAATTGAGCTGCTAAAGTGAGAAACCTGGAGTTGATAGTAAGTTTTCCAGAGATTTGATTAGAATTTGAAAATGGACTTCTCAACAAGTTTTCCACCAACCGAAACCTGATGCAAGAATCAGATCGGGTTGAGGCTGCTTAAATGTTTAATCTCTCGCACCTCTGTCGTTCCCTCTAAGGTACAACCAACGATGTCTGCCACAATTAATCCCTGTCACTCGTTGTAGACTTTTTAATCAGAAACCAAAAACTCACGTCCGATGACAACAAACACAATAAATACGACATCAAGCCACCCACCCACCGCCGGCATATTTCCACTAAAACACCACCAATATCCGGTGTCGTCCTTGTCGCGCTTGTTTTCTTCGCACGGCAATAAACAATCCAAACACCGTCGAGCCCCAGACAAGGATCTCATTGCCGGAAAAGAAATCATTTACCCGAAGAATGATAATGTGCGCTTTATTAAGTGAAGGCGCGATGCGACATATTACTCCCGAGATAGGGTTGATGGTTGAGGGTTGGAGGCAAAACCAAATGAAATAATTTCCATTGTTAAATGATAACCGTAAATCAAGTGGCAGAGCGGGAATCGTATTAAGCAGCAAAAACCCACCAAACACAACACAAAATAACCGTCTCGAAGGCAAGGCAATTGTTAGAGGATACGATACGAGTAAAACTCCCGGTTGAACCCTCTCAACCAACAGAAGGTCCTCCTCAAACAATGCGATGCCGTTTGTTTTTTGGTTGGAGCACTGATGGAGGTGTGAACGGGGTGGCTATGGATAGGAGAAATTTCTAACAAAATTAATGTGTTAATATTTCGGTTGCGATTACGAGGCACAGGGTACGGTTCTCGGGTCTTATTGTCGTGTACGCAATGTTTAGAGAACATATGAGCATGAGTAACAATATTATATACAATAGTTGGGTGACAGGGGGTAGTAGGTACCAATACCAACGGCATTGTGCCGTCGACAACGACAATAACGACAACGACGAATTGCTAAGATTATCTATGGTATTTGACATTGGGTAAGAACAACAGTTGGAAGATTCAAAACTAATGGAGAGACTTGGTTTACAGTAGTTGTGAAAAGTGTGCTTTCGCATGGAGTCTAAGGACGATTAACCAGACTGAAATCTAGAAAGGACCAAAAGGTTTCATATGTTGTAATTGTTGCTGTCAATCTGATATATCAAGCGCAAGACCCATCGAAATCTCTTAATCGGGTTGTTGTTCACAGATCACCTTTGCCAAATCTGTCCATAAAGTCCAAATTGCTGTTTGCTAAATATACCGAAAATAATTGGAAAATCGACACAATGATCAATGAAAGCAAGCCTACTGCAGGATGCTCATTGGCTTACGTATCTACATGCTGCTTTAAAAAATCCGACTTTGTTGCAGAGTACAGCAAAAGCTGTGAGACCCGAACAGAAATGTGCGTGGATGGAGAAGGAGACCTCATAGTAGAAAGACAGTTGGTATTGAGAATCCGGAGAGATTATTTCCGCAGACTGCTAAACAGTGATGACCGTCAGGTAGAATGAGCAATTCAACTTCGACATTTCCTTCCACACTACCAAGATGAAGTCCAGACAGCAATTTCTAAGCTGAAGTCTAACAAAGCTACCGGCAGCTTAACTGCCGAGTTGTCTCTAGCAACAAGTGATGATTAGATAGGCGACTAAAGAATGCCGGACGGATGGAACCTCCGATTCTGCACTGCGCTAATTGCGGGGCAATAAGTCCCAAAATCGCTGATAAAATCCTGTCTATCTTATTATATAGGTACCCATCGTCAGCAGTCCGGCCGGTCGGTATCAGCGTAGTTGTAGGGCATGAAAATCCACCTACGCCCTCTTCATCGATTTCAAGACCGTATGCCATAGCATCTATGAATACGAACTATATAGAGCCATGTCTAGTCTTAGCATCCCTGCTAAGCTTATTCGACTTTACAGGCTAACCACTGCTGTCTTTGGGCTTACAAATTTAATTGTAAAGCTTTCTCTTGAGCAACCAAACGGCTTCATATTGTACAAGACACTAGTCTCCCCAGTAGCCACTGATGGAAGTGGATCAAAATCTTTCCGCAGCTTTGAGAGAAAAATTTGTCGGTCCTGTTTGCATCAATGATGAAAGGGGGAGACGTTTCAACAGCAACCTTGGATACTAGCGTCTCGGCACGAAAGGTTTTGGACTTCTATGACTCCATCTTAGGAATCGCTCTTTAGTGGAAGAGCACCTTCGAGTGCGCAACTGAAAGCAGCTGGCAAAAGAAGCTGAGGCCCTGGCCAACCCCGGATCTTAGCGCCATCTAAGTAAGTAAGTAAGTGCCCCACGGATGATGTTACTTCTTCTCTTTTGGCTCTATACTCGTTCTACTTAACCCCCGCGGTATATTACATCTTGATTTCCTGGAAATTACTTCCTTACTCAAAGTAGTTGTTGGTGAGTTGGCAGCTGATCACCAATCGGGACCTCATGGCTCACAAAGTCTATTACCTTCATGTAACTTCCAGTAGTGCAGCGCTTTCTTTTGAAATACTGCTTTAAGTGCTGCTGGTTAAGATCATTTCCCAACTCATCTGCAATTTTACTGCCATCGTAGCCACTATGTCCTGAAACCCAAAGTCTGTGAAGTGCATTTTGATCAATAAATCAGCATCTGTACCACATTCTCTGTAAATGTCTTGTCTGCCTTCATTATCCACAGAATCTGATGAGTATGACCGTTGTTGAGATTTCCATAGATCCATGCAGTTTGAGTAAAATTCACATCTCAAGCAGTGTTGTTCTTCGCTGATTTACTCTAGTTATCGGGACTATATATTCCAATCTGTGCATGTTGGCAACCGAAAAATTCGGAGCGAATTGTATCTAGTTCTGGATTAGAAAGCAAATTAGAGGACATTCTTCCATCATTGTTTCAGATGTTGATCGTCTTATCAGCTTGTCATCTTGTGCACAGAGAACGGAAGTTCTATGGAATTTCGACTCTTATTGCCTGCCAAAAGCGTCGTAAAAACACCAAATTACTTTTTCTATATTTCAGTGTTGACTTGTGTATCGAACCCATATCCTCTGGCGTAGTAGTAAACGAACTTAAACCGCGTTACTATGTTCTATGTTTTGCTGTCGATTTCTAAATTTTTTTGAGTTGCAGCGGTCACTCCATGTCTTTTTTTTCTTAATTCCTTAGTCCAATTAGATCATTGTGGGTAGATACAGAAAACTGCGACTGTTAGGTCATGACTTACGAGAATTCATTCTCTGGGCTTCTCATTGTTTGTCGAGATAGATTAACCTGCCCAAGATATACCTAATCTGTTCGTTGATGGTCATCGTGGCTACTGTGATCTCCATTAAAAACCAATGAAACAGCTTTGGAGCGAAGTTGAATGCTTTAAATGCACTTTGTCCATAAGTTGGCAAATTGTTGGGAGAATATTGGTAGCATTTCCAACACCATTGTGTTCCCTGATGTCTTCTCATATCTTTGATATTTTATGTATGGATGAGAGCTTTATATGTTGAAATGAATCTTCTGTCTCCTCCTCATTGCACTCAGGTTACTCCTTTCTTGGACACTGAAAATGCTTATATGCCCCCACCGTGGCATTACAATTTTCGAAGCAAAAGTAGACTCAAGGTGTACACCAATTTGTCCTTGATATTGAAAAAGGTATCGTGACAGAGTTTGGCACCACGTTCTTTTGTCAAACTTACTTGTATTTGGTACCGATGAACCCCCCTTTAATGGGCGAGAAATCACCTTTTGGAACGTTAAATTCAATTTGTTTTGAACACTTTCGAGTCTGATTTTCACAAAATATAAATAAAATAAATATTGGTATGCCCCAGGGCTCCATTCTCTTACCGACACTCTTCGTAGTTTTTGTTGACCATTTCTTGTTTGAGACTACGCTACCAATTATATTCCTTTTCTCGTGGCAATACTCTACGACTGTATAACGGACACGGTGGCATGTGTTTAAATCATTCAGACCTTCAAAAGAATAGAACTAAAGACTTCTAAAATACAGTGCTATCTGCTTTTGTTAGAGAGAAATACAATACAAATACTTCTCCATGAATCCAGTTTGCAATATCAAATCCAAAAACTTTCTGCTCTCAGTATGTGTATCAACGACAGTCTATTTTCGAATCACCGCACATTCGAAGTCGGGAAATATTTAGGTTTCCTGAAGCCATGTAAAAAGCGTTATACCCTGCCAGATCTGGCCTCAGAACGTAAGGTATTTTCACCTAAAATTGTAGTTGATCTGCATAGTTATTCATAAAACTACTCTGTAGTTACTAGATAGGACTCAAAAGACTCCAGTACTGCACAGTCAACTGACACCTTCCAACATTGACGTAGTTTCATTTGAATTACCTTGTTTTATCGGTACTCCAACGAAATTGCCAGCATCATTCCGCCCCTTCAAACCTTCAACCTCGCCATAAGCGTTCATCAGTTTACTTTCAAATCCACTCTTGGACGTATTCTGAAACATCGGCGCTCTTCTCTAAATAGTACAACTCGCTTATATGAGTAGAATGCCCTGTGAGCTCTTTATTTCCCACTCATTATAACCTGCAAACATTCAAAACCAACGTACTTCGGTATCCCTTTTTTCTTCCTGTAAGGGCAAAACGTTTAGGGCACCCCAACTTTATAAAATAAAACTGTTAAGCCCTGATGTGGTATTTGGGCCAGATTTTTCTATTGGTGGTGGCTCTCGATAGGGAGGTAAGATTAGAGGAACATTCCAATGTAGACCTCGAAGAACAAATCGAAGAAAACGACGCTAGGTGCTATCAATTCGGGATACATGAACCACCCTTGGCTAGCGAGCGGAAATTAAGCTGTCTGTCGCATAATATTCTAAAGTCGCGGATAGACTCAACAATGGATATAGGTTGGCCGCGGAGATGCTAAATTCGTTGAGGAGACTTCTTGCACTTACGTGAGAAGGTAATCGATTGACAATTGGAGACATTGTGTTCCAAGCAGTTCTTGATGCACCAGGTGGAAAAACTATATGGCTGGAGTCATGTTGTGAAAAAAATTTGGCATCGTCAGCATAGAAGGAAAGTACTGAGTGTTGAATGACTCTTTGAAGGTCGTTAATAGTTAGGATGTAGAGGAGTGGACCTAGGTGACTACCTTGAGGAACACCTGAAGTGACCAAGAAAGGGGCCGATAAGGCAGACCTGAATCGAACACTATAAAAACGATTATCCAGGTAAGAAGATATCCAGTTTAGCAAAATGGGTTCAAAGCCCAGGACGGACAATTTGAACAGGATTAGCTTGTGAGATATCTTGTCAAAAGCCTCTCTGAAATCAGTTGTTATAACGTCAACTTCTTTACCACTTTCTAAGGCTGAGAGAACAGAGGACACGAATTTACGAGGTTACTTCAGAAAGCCGTGTTGATTAGGGGAAATAAAAGATTTACACTGGAGCTTGGGTATATGAAAAAGTTTAGCTATAGGGCGGTAATTAGTGATTTCGCTCTTTAATTCCTTTTTGTGTATCAATGTTATGAAAGAAGACTTCCATATCTGTAGAAATTCACCTTGAGAGAGCGATAACTGGAAGAGATTTGAAAGGGGGTGGGAAAGTGTAGAGGAACATTTTTTTTTAGGAAATATGGATGGATGGCTATCTGGGCCGGGTAAATATTCAACTTTAAGTTGTTGAATTGGTAGAAAGACTTAGGATCGTCTTGCGCATTATCAAGGTATCGCTGGTAGAGAACGTTATAAAGTTGAGCGAATTGAAGGTATAACCCGAGATAGTTGGAATAGTCAGCAAAGGAATTGGATCGAAGGAAAACTGCCCATAATGAGCGAGAATAAAGAGAGAGAATTGAAAAATTCTCTGTAGAAGATAGAGAGATCATCCCTGAGGGATATATTGGAGAAATTAAAAGAACACTTACTAAGATAGAGGCAGTTGCAGATGAGAAAAGGGACAGAGGAAGACAAAGGAGTTTAAGGGGTCAGTGGTGAAAATGAGGTCGAATTTAGAATGGGTGAGTGGCATATACCAAGCCAGTTGACTTTCTCTCCACAACCTTTTGCTTTTGTTTGAGTTTTTCTTCGGATTCTGCCCTACTAAGAGATAAGCCATATCTTGCTAAATTATGGCGGATAATTGAGATCCAGCCATTTCCAACCCAGGTTCCCAGTGTTCCCTGGTTTGTCCTTCTATTGTAGTAGGCTAACTTTCACTTTTGGTTCACCTTTCTCCAGGATGCATAATAGCAAATTTTCTTCATAGCTTTGGTATCCAGGTAATGCCCGAAGTGTTTGATTGTTTTTCGTGCACCTTGTCTTCTGAGCGTGAATCTGGACCAAAGCTTTTACGGACGCAATTGTTCATTGTGTGGTATGCTAGTAGTTGTGGAATCAGCTGCCTTGCGATCTGCATTTGTGCGTGCATGCGTGTTTTGGGTCCGCTATCATGGAAAGTTTTCGCTTTGGAGCAATTGGAGATGAACAGCGAAATATATACTCTGCCCAACATGCTGATTCTGATGTCACTGTCTACAAGAGCCAAAATAACATAGAAAAATTTACAAAAAAGGAAATACCCAGCACGTTAGAATTTCTCTATCGCATTCCATCGAAAAATTCGGGAAAACTTTTCTCTACCACTGTATGCCACAATGCCATAACACTAATGGCGCATTCAACGCTGTTTTCAGCTCATTTCACTTCGAGTACAATGCAACATTAGTCAGTTATTTTCTACAACCCTCCCTTTACCACAACCTAGAAAACAGAAAACAGCTCACTATCATGGCATCTCTCTGGTCCCCTTTGCCCATGCCATCCCAACAAGGCCTCAAATACCACTGCTCTTGCCTATGCCTTTGGCTTTGTCTCTGACTTTGCTGTTGCTGTTGCTTTTGCCATTGCATTTGTTGTGTGATCCCCACATGAAAGTGAAAAACTTTATTTTTGTTGCAAGTAATTAAACGAAACAATGAATTGCGATGCGCGACTTACCCCAGAAATTTAAACCTCACCATGCCATGCTACAACATTGATTATGTCAAGGATGGCAAAATGAATGTTTTCAAAATCCTTACAACCACGCCAACTTCCATTCAGCCACCCCGAAACAAACAACCACCAGAGGCAGCAATGTGTCCTTAAGACAAGATAACTGCTATTCGAAAATTTCCATTCTTAAACTAGCCCCCATCCTGTTCTTCGATGTACGAGTACGAGTACGAGTATCTAGACGAATTTCTAGTATCTACAGCAACCGAATCCCCAAAGTTGGTAATTAAATTGTACCGAACGGTGTTAATAGTTTACAATGGCTTTTGCGACGACAAGGGGTAGGTTGTTAGCCTGTTACTAGAAAATTTAATTATGGAACAAGGGTGGCCAGCAAAAGAAGAAAACCGAACCCTTCAACCTGTCTCGTCTATACTCGTATACCCACCTATCTATGGCATACTCACCGTGAGTAGACGTCTCAATTCCAATTTGTAACGGTAGACTAACGTGCCAAAGAATATATTTATCTGAGCTTCCTTCGCTGTCATGACACTGTGCCTATGACGCTGATTTACGCTGATGTGCGACAGCGACACTATTAAACGTTACGACTTGGTGAGGGTGGATATGATGTTGGTGGTTGGAGGTAGTGTGAACCCTTTGCGACGACAATGTCATCATTGTAGTAGACTCCACACGTTTCACATGGCTACCTTTGCAGAGTTCGCGTCTGACAAAATAAATATCCTGAGCTTGACTTCGATGAAGTGGAACGTATGCAATTTTTCCAAGGTTGATGAGTGCTGGCATGTGCCCTGGTCCTGGCGGCTCGAATGGGAGGTGGTTTGGTGGAATAATGATAGCCAAAAGAGTACCCACAATGGTGGTGTGACATAGAGCTTCGGTTTAGTTTTTTTTTCATTTTCTTCTTATTTTGTACGCTATTGAGGTGATAGAACGATGTACGTTCATTAGGACCGATGAAGTACCGGAAAGTTAGCCATCCATTCAGTGGAAATAGACAGACACACACGGTATTTATAGCATCAACTCTGTGTTGAGTACGAAAGAAGGCCAAAAAGAGGCAAAGGAAAATGGTTAAACAAAAAACAAAGTGGAAAAAGAAGAAATCTGGTTACCATTACCTGGAATTGCATTCCTCCACAGACCTTTAAAGGTGTTTCGTTGATCAAAATGGAGCATGTATCCAATGAATACAGACGGAGCTACTTCTCAAATTTACTCTTATTAACAGGGAAAAGCCCAATTTGACCTTTAAGGGCGTTCAGATCAGAGGGCTGATGATTTGTTATACAATACTCACTGACAAAGCCTTCCGTTGATATCCGGTTTGAAAAAGCCGGCATTTGCAGCATGTTACTTAAAAAACTCTCCGATATGTCATCGCTTTTCAGTGATTATCCAGCGAAGATAGTAAAAGATCCAACAGATCGTCGCAGCTCAAAGAAATCTTGTTGGTAAGCAAAAAAGCTTTGCTGCAGTAGTATGTCATTGGGAGGTTGGGAGGGAGGGTATAGAAGGAACTTTATGATATTTACGGAAGCTATTTCACTATGCCACAGTGAATCAAAGGCGCATTTGAAGAGAATTTCTAGTCTCTACGTAAGGAAGAAAACCGGGATCCATTCAGGATACGAAGAGAAGCAAATGAATGAAGTTGCTCAATATAAAGCGGTCGTCACAGCCTCCTCTTTATAAACAGAATTAAAGGAAGGTCCGGACTGCCAAATTTCGGTACGATAAACTAGAAGCTGTCTGTTTATGCTTCGGTCAACTGGTTAGAACGACCAAACCAACAATTTTGAATGTAGAACACTGCGAAACTTACTCCCAATATCAACAACCTTCTAAAATGCCGTAATGGTGTCGCCAGAGTTGATCTGATCCTTTATTCAAAGATAGAACTCAAAGACCTAACCAAGAAGAATTTAAACCCTCTTGACCAGGTGAATGTGGCTGTATAGTCTGGAGAGCTAAGTTTTGTATTTCCTTTCCTAGATGTGATTTTGATGAAACTGTTCCCTCTTTGGGTAACGCTGTCCACAGGGTCTTCTTTAAATGTTTGAGATACAATATTTTACAAACAAGCATCCACAACTTCCTACGGAATTAAGAAGGTTTGCTTAAAATAGTTCTTCCGTTACCCAGTTTTCTCTGGCAGTCTTCTGGTCTGTATTTAAGATCTCGTAATCCAGGCCTCTTCATGCTAAAATGGGCAAAGATGTTGGTCATCGCCCAAGTGATATGCCTGGCAAACGTCACTCTACTGTTACGTTCCCATCCCTATTCTTTCATACTTCTGGTTAAGGCTTTTGCTAAGATAGCTAGGGCTTGGAATGCTACTTTTACGTTCAGCTAAGGCTTCCAAATAATATTTGTGCTCCAACATCTCTTGTCATTGCTTCTAATTTCGAAGAAGATAACATTCCTTTCTTCATCATAGAGAACGCTAGCAGTACTAGTCTTTCCCTGTAGAGCACCTTTCAAGCTAACTATTTTACTTGGTGGTCTTAGGTGCACTCGTCATCAAGCCGGTGGGTCTGTTTTGGTTGAGTAATAGCTAGAATTTCAGATTTGCTGTGTAACAACTGACATATCTCCAGTAATCTTCTGCGGTTGGAGTTGGGAGTATAGACCTTTTAAAGAGGTTTTCAGTGACTCTTTCAGATGATTTTGGTACGAACCAAAGTTTTGCCCAGAAAAACTGTTCTTCTAAAACCGCTTAAGACCTTAAAGTCATGGTGAGTTGGCAAACGCATAGTAGCAGTCATTGGTAATTGTTCTTCTCCTCTATGAAGGCATGAGCGCATATCAGTCAAATTTTGCCTTGATGCGGCTTGTGAGCATGCCTGACGTTAAGGAACCCTTGACTAGGTCTTGCTCTAAGGACAAATCCGCAGACTATACTAGATGTCAGAGAAGTCGCAATCTTTGTCGCAAATCTTTTTGATTATTGTCCCTTTCAATTTCTGTGTGCCACTTTAGATGTGGTCGTTCCCTGCTGAGCTGTCTCGCGGGGTTAGATTCGAACACCATTTAAGCCGCTCAACATGGGCCATAAATCTCAGATGTTGAAACGTAGATCTTCATTAGACCAAATTCGCCGTAAAGATTTTACAGTTGGTTGAATTTCCTACTCCATTATCCGTCAATACAAACGTGACCGAAAATAACACGTAGTACCTTTTTCTCAAAACGGACTTGTGCTTCTTCATCCGCCTTCGACAAGGTCCAATCCTCTGCACCGTAGAGTAATCCCGGGATAACGCAAAGGTGATTTTGCGTCTGATTTTTGCACTGATGTCGCTTAGGGACCAAGGAAGACGAAGACCCTAACCACCTTGAAGTTTTAACTGACTGCTAATGGTGACATTCTTGCCAAGCCGCCGGCGGTGTGCGCCCTTTTATGATGACAGCAGGCACTTATTTTGCCCTCGTTTAGTGTCAGAACTATTTTGGCCGCTTCCGCCTCAATGCTAATGAAAGCTTCAATGGCGGCTAGTGGTGTTCGTCCCATCACACCAATGTCAATAGCTTCAAGAAGGCTGTGTCTCTTTTGCTGGCCAGAATGGTTTGTCTTACAGTCTTACCTTACTTGACATGGAAGGTCTGGGTTAATGGGTTAATTCATTTCCGACCTTAATTTTGTTGTTTTTTTTGCGAGGGGGGGAGGGTAGAAACGCGTTACCATTACTCATAACCCGGAGGAGTTAACGCAACAGAGATCTGCACCACTGATAGTGCGCCCGCTTTGGTTATTAAGTTTGGAAGGAACGTTCATGTTCTCGGTACATTGCCTTGCTCATAGCACAAGTGAGTCGGCGCAGGTTGGCTCCGTACCGATTCTGGCCTAGGAGTCCACCCCCTACTCAGCCCTTTTCTTTTTCTTTATCAACGTCTGTGTGTAGGCACCCGCGGCCGATATTTTGGGGTGTGAGTACCAGGGCCAGCTGTCGGCTTGCGCACCCGAAGGACGTATGCTCGGCGGTATCATCCTCCTGGAAGATGCTTCAGTGGAGATATGCGTTGAACTGGCGCGTCAGGGGAGAACCTGAGTGATTTTGATCCAGCCATGACCGCAGCGCGGGTATGAGTCTGTGTATCCACCTACCCACGATCTAAACATCGCATTACGTTCACTGCTGCCAGAATGCCAATGTTCCATTCCGCCTGTCGCTGTTTTGTCGGGCTTCTGGAGACAGAAACTTTGCTTTCAAGCCAACAACACGACGGGCAATTATCTGCCTTGATAGAGCAGCGAGCAATCTCCATAGTCATCCTGGAAAACCTGACGAGTTTGGCAGGGATGTCAAAACCTTGTAAAGCTCGTCTCTATGAATGTGACTTTGAAGTCGAAAATAGATAGTGAATGCCGATCTGAAATTTCCGGGTCTTTCCAAGAGCTGTGTGAATATTTATTTAATCGATGATGGACATTCCTGGCCCGAAACCGTACTGATATGGACCAACCAGGTTGGTCATGAATGGTTTCAGAGGTTCACATAATACAGAAATGATTTTGTAGGCGATGTTTAGGAGACTTATTGGTCTATGGTTGGCGCAGTGAAAAGGGTCTCTCTTTTCTTGTAGATTGGACCGTGCTGGCCATCCTCTGACTATATTTTACAGATGAGGTGGTGCATGTTCGTAGCCAGGTCATCTACAGCTTCTCTAATTTGCTGAGTAGGTAGTCCGTCTACCCCAGCAGCTTTGCTAGACTGTAGCTTCGATGTTGCAACACTGACTTCGCTTATGTCTGCGAACGGAATTCTCTGTCGCATTCGTCGAAGTGGAGTGGTTCATTCTGCCTGACAGTGGTATTTTTCCCATCATCGCCGTGGTATAGTCGGCAGAAGTAGTCTTTCCATATTCTCAACACCGGCTCCGACTCGACTGATATCCTTGTTAATTTTTGCGGGCTTCCATTCTGGTAGATAGGTAGAGATGGCGGTTCACCATGAAACCAAGTAGCGCTATAGGTAGGATGTGTCTTTTTGTTACGACGACTCCTATGGCCTGGTTGATGATATTTATTGTTGAGGATGTGAGACAGTCGGCATATAGATTCAGCCTGTGGAGTTAAGAATACAGATTAGATCTCGTATCCCTTTAACCGAGATGTCATTAAGGTCGTCGAAGAAGGGATAGTTTAGTGCGCGCAGTCTGCCGGGTTCTGTTTAGAATGTCTTTTGTTCTACTCGTAGGTCGACCATATCATCCTCGACATCACGGAGGGAAACTTCCCTGACACTAGTATCACGACGTCATCCGCATACATGACCGCTTTTACCACTTGTCTGTCTAGTCTTACAAGAATTTTGTTCACAATCATTTGCCAGAGTAGAGGAGAAATCACGCCGCCCTGTGGCGTTCCTCTATGGGGGAATTTGGTTAACTGACTGTTATATAGTGTTGCCAGAATGATTCTTGTACTGAGTATAGAGACCATCCATTGCCTAGTAAATTTCTCTATGCCCAGCTCGATCAGGATTGGTGAATAGCTTCAGTGTGTACGTTGTTAAAGGCGCCCTCTATGTCTAGGAGGAGGAGGCTAGGGTACATGGTTTAGTGTATGGATTTTTCGATTGTTCGCACTACCTCGTGGAGAGCGATGATTCCTCTGGAAAGCTTCGCATGTGGATGTCTAAGACGCGGTCTAGGGTTTTAAGTACAAAGGAGGTCAAACTAATTAGCCTAAAATCTTTCGAGGACTCGTGCCCTTATTTACCTACTTTCTGTATAAACACCAATCGATCGCATCTCCAACAGTAGGGTACGTGGTTCAGTATTAAACAGTTTCTGAAAATTGACGCTAGCTAAAGTATTGCTAAGTCTTGGGCTCTCTGTATCATGATAGGCAGTATGCCACTAGGGCCTCGCGACTTGATCGGGGAGAAGCAGTTAATAGCCCAGGAAATCTTTTCCTCGGAGATGATGGAATTGATATTGTCGTGGGATGCAGGTTGTACTTGCTGAAACCGGAAAAGTGTGTATTTACCAGGAGTTCCAGGGTCGCCGCAGAGCATTCTGTCCGTCCTCCATCTGACCTTCTTAAAAAGGAAGGTCAGAAGGTTGGAGAGAATTCTGCTAAGAGTTGTGAAGTCACCTTTCTCCTTTTTGAAAGAATTTTGCAGAGTTTCTGAGGCTTTCTTATACAGATTTAGACAGTTCTTGTAAGGCTGCCAGAACTGTCCAACCCAAGGGGGAAGTGTTTTTTTTTACTACGTTTAACTGGGATTGAGACTTTGAATGCAAGTTCACTGCATTTTCGAAAGTCTTGTCAGCTCTCAGATTGACGCGTTTTTAAAAGCGATAATAGCCAACAGAGAGATTATCATGGCAGAAGGGGCTTCGAAGTTTGTAATTGGCTTCCAATGATCCTGGGGAAAATGACAGCTCAAATCTAGTTCCTTATTCACGTCTTAATTGTCACACAGCACTGAAAATATGATTTTGCAACTAAATTCGTTGATTGAATGACCACAGTAAGCCTTTTGCTGTTCCGAAATTACCGGTTTTATGAAAGGAAAGCTGGCGCATCTCGTGGAAGTTTTCCGAATCCTACAAGCCTTGATATATGGGATCTCATATCTCAAAACATGAGCCCACTACCGGCGTACATATCCTTGCACCGCACAAGCCATTAAAAAAAAAAAAACAAAAAAAAGCAAGGCTCCCGAATCATAGGGTTTTTTTCCTGTTTTTCCTTTGCTGCTTCCTCCAAAACCAAAGCTCCGCATATCGGGATCGAAACCGAAACTGGTTATCCATCGACATGGTGGCCAACAAAATCGAAGGTAGCACATGCAAATGCCACTGAAACCCATCGATACTGTCAAGGGATTTTGCCGCAAAAAACGGCCATACTAGCACTCGTATCTGCCCTCGATTTTGCTCTCGAAAAAAGGCGTAAAAATTGGCGATCCATGATGATGCCCAGGAGAGTAAGAGCAACAATAATGGTTTAAGGGTTAGGCAACACATAAGGGATTCATAAAGACTTGATATAGACGTGGCGTTCAAAGTACAGACAAAGAAAATAAAACAAAATCCATCTGAGTGAAAGGACGAGCTGAATGAGAATATATTAGGACTAGCAAAAGGTGGCAAAGTGAGTTCAAAGAGTGCTCAAAGTGTGTAAACAAGAAAAGTGCCAACACTGAAAGAATGAGTCAATAGCCTGCCAAGTGCAGCATAACTTCCAATAAACTATGAGAGCATCCTGATGAGAAGTTGCAATAGCCAAGGCAATTTAATTTCTTTTCCGCTGACATCCTTATTTTTCTCCATGGAAAATTTTCAAATCAAGACCACTCGATACGCCGTTATATTCGCCAGCTAATTTCAAATCCGATTTATACAATAATTGCATCTGGACTCTTACCGAAGGTGTAAACTGGATGTACGACTATGGCACATGAGGATACGTTACGAGGATAACATGCTGCAGCACTTGTAATGCCAATCGAGCGAGCACTACTGCAGTGTAATTGGATTTCTGCAATCTGCAATCTGTAGTCGTTATCTATGGCGGACATAACACGTTTCGCCAGTTCTCATAACTTTTGCACACTTCGAAGACTTCAATTGAGAATTTGTGATGAAACAATTCAATGGAAGGTCCTGGCTAAGATGAGCTGCTCGTACGTAACGCTCGTTGTCTCGAAGAGCATTTGGAGGAACATTTTCTTAATTTAAAATCCTTGTACTTGAATTGAATTACGTTCCTAACTCAAGTCGGCGCAACTGGGTGGGAATAAAAGAAGAACTCCGTTCTCCTATCAAACAGGCACTTATGTCCTTCACATTTAAAATTGAATTTCTGCCCTTGCAGGCGCTTTATTCAAATATATTTCTATTCCCGGAGAAAAGGATATTTCTTTTTTGTTCGTTTCTCCATTTCTTTTTCTACATCCTGGGAACATATTTAACAAGCACAGGAAATATACTCGAACACACTTCCTCTCCCACTCTTGGGGCTCACTCACTTGCTGTGTGTGTGCAATATTTTCACTCAAAAACGAGGAGGTCCTTGTTAATTTCATAGTCGAATGGATACTTTTTTTTTCCCACTCTCATCCTACTCCTCTTGGTCTGGCTGTTCCTTATGGTTCGTTCGCCAGTTCCCATTCCTTGGCTGATGTTTGAAAACTTATGAACTGTTCATCCGAGTGCAGCAGGCATCTTTAGATATTCTTGGTCACCTTTTATGTCGGGTTGGTCTATCACTACAGTGAACGTTACATACATATACTCGTACACACGACTGCATATTGGTTTGGGAGTTTCTAATTTTTTTTTTTTTTTCACTTTTGTTTGGTTGGCTCCACTCCAGGACTTACTTTCGAATCCATTCAATTCAAATTTGCCGAAACTCCGTTTGGCCACTTCAGTGTTCAGTTTTGGGAAAATTCGAGAGAATCCTGTGAGTGCTGTGAGTAAAATAAATGAATTGATGTATGTACGTATTCTTTGGTGTCCTTTTTGCGAGCTGTTTCCACAGCCCTCCATTTCAGCTGGACAACTGGAACTGAAATCAATTGAACCGAGGCGGGTTCAAATGTATGGAGGTTGTTTGTCCTTTTAGTTGGCTGGCAAGTGGAGTATGTATTACTTTTGGCGAAACAACATTTTAATATCCTTGTTGCGAATTTGGTAGTACATTGGTGAAACCAATGGGTGTGAGTTGACATTTGGAATTAAGTTCGGTGTCCATCTTTCAGGCCAGTGATGGCAATTGAATTGGCTTTTGCGGGAGAATGTCAAGTTGGGTTAAATAGAAGAAATTTGATACTGAACGACCAACCTAAGCCAGCCTGCAGGGAACAATTTACATTCCGAATTGTTTCAGAGAATTGATCGGATTGAAGGCGTTACAGTTGAGGGCAAGAGGTTTCGGACAAAACGAATAAATTATTGTGTCCCTAAGGGAAGTGTTTGTGTTCGATTGTGAGCTGGTGGGGGATGTTGAATAGAAAAAGAAGAAAACGACTGTACACAGTTGTATCGCATGGATCTTCCATAAGTTGTACCAGAACTTAAGAACATTCAGCTGTAAGGTCGAAGCTAGCAGTAAGGTACAAGTATATTAATTAACGTCCTCATCACATCTGCAAGATTCCATCATTGATGATACAACTGCAGCAGAGCTATGCGACTCAAAAAAATCGGTATTTTCTGTAAAGAAGGACAAAAAGGGGATGCGATGTCTACTATGAAGGGAATAAGTCTTGAGAAATGCCTGAAGATAGAGGGTAAGCTCGCCCACATAAGCGTCGTGTACGCCCCCGACTTTGCAAAAGCCCGCTTCTATGAGATTCCGGGCACAAACTTCTAGAAATTATGTGGTAATCGTCCTTGGCGATGTTAGTGCCAAGCTAGCAACGGAGGGCGTCTTTGGTAGTACATTCGGAACGAACGAGTATAGACAACCTCTACAATATCGATTTCACGGCGAACGTAGTGTACCTATAACCAACACACGGTTTCCACCCCTTGATATCCATAAAAGGACTTGGCTGATACCTCATCAACAAGCCGTCAACCAGACTAATCATATTGATATCAAACCAAGGCGATCCTCCAGTGCTTTGGATGTCCGAACGTCCTAAACAGGCCAAAGCCACTGAATTATTATGAGAAAGTTCAACAAGTTCATCGCAAGAGACCGCAAGGGTTTTTCCTGATCGATGCCGATGCTACCAGTGTCGAAAGTACAAGATCAGTGGTATCTTGTCAAAGAATAATCAACCCGCCCCAACAAAAGAACCCCGGGTTTGATATAGAATCCAGCCAGGCAAACCTGGAAAACAGCGGATGTATAGAGTGGCCCTGCAGAAAAGAACGAGAGAATCTCGCGAGCTCTATGAGCAAAAAAGTAGGAAAGCACCTAATCTTCTCGGAATAAAAGAAGCGCTCGATCGAGGCCTTGGATTCAAAAGGTCTTGCTATAAAAAGAATGAAATACGGAAGTTTTACCAGAAATTAAACGAACTCGCCAAAGCTGTAAAACCTGATCTAAAATCTGGAGATGGAGATGGAGAGGGAGACCTCAGTCACGTTTAAACAATTATGACGAACGACATCCCACCGTCACAGGCTAAATGAACCTGGCCAATAACAGACAACATTTCCGTCCATCCGGTCAACATGAAGTCAGGACAACAATTTCGAAGCTTAACCCTGGACCAATCTGCTAGAACCAATAGCTTAACTGCAAAGTTGTTTAAAGCAGCAGGTGATGATTGAATGCGGAGGATACGTTCACTCATCTCTAAAGTTGAAAGTGTGCCCCACGCATGGAACATCAACATCGTTTGTCCGATCCTATAGGAATTAGTCTCCTCCACATCGCCTACAAATCCTGTCAGCCGTTTTATCTGATCGGCGCTTATCAGTGTGGTATTAGGCTAGGGAATTCCAGCACAGATCAAATTCTCACATTACGCAAACTTTGAAGAAGGCCCAAAAATATCAAATCAATACACCCAAGGTTTTCATGGATTTTAAGCCGCATATGACAGTATCTCTTTAGGGACGAACTATACTGAGGCATGTCTAGTTCTGGGTGACGATGGAGAGTGCACTCTGTTCCGTCAAGGTCTGTAATGACAAAACCGAGACCTTCGATGTCAAAAAAGAACTTAAACACAGCGATGCGTTGTCATGTGATTTTTTCAGCATCAAGTCCAGAGGCAAGCTTTTCAAAACTCTGTTCACTTAGTCTCATACGCAGACCGACATTTACACAATAGGAAGCGTTGCGACTATTGAAGCAAATGACGTGATTAGCAAAAAAGGAAGGAAAAACAAAGTATACGCGGTCAAAGAAGAGGGCCAAACAACACCGATGCCAATGAGAAAGCAGTACAGGACTTTGTCTATCTCGGCTTCGCTGTCAAGTCCGACTAGACACTGATCTTCCCAATCCTACTAAAGCGGATGAAAATGCTCTCATCGGGCGCTTAGAAAGAAAAGTTTTCCGTGTAATTCTCTGTCCCGTTTGCATCAATTTAGACCAGAGGAGAGAGTGAACTCTATGGGTTGACCCTAGATGCCGACCTCATCAGAAATGCTCAGATAGACCGGCTTAGATGGTTAAGATGGCAGCGTCCCACCCCGGAAAGATTTCGATTCCAACCCAGAGTAATCCCGTTTAATTTTATTTTTGCCGCGAGCTCAAGGGATTTTAAATGTTTGCACACAGTACCGGCGGAAGAAAGTAAGAGAGTAAAAGAAAGAGAGACGTCAAGGCACGTTGGTTTTGAATGTTTGCAGATTAGAGTGCCTGGGGAAATAAAGAGCTCGGCAGGGCATACCACCACGACATTTCAATACACGTCCGAAAGTGGATTTGAGGATCAGCATACAAGGCGAGTTGCGTGTTACGGTTAAAGGTTTGAAAGAGCGGAACGTTACTGGTAATTTCAATAAAGCACTGGAGGTGAAAATAGCGAACTAACAATGTAAGTCAGGAGACATTTCGTCGGTGTTCGAGATTGCCAGTTGACTGGGTGGTATTAGCATTACCTATAAGTCTTATCGAACAGTTTTGAATGCTATCTAGCAGGTGCAGAGGAGCACTTGACCAGATGTGGCCATTGTACTCCAATTTTGGGCGGATGAATGCCTTATTTATTGAGGATCAGAGGGGGTAAAGTAATTCTTACATCGCTTGAGATATCCTAGATATTTCGCAATATTTTTGGCGACATCATATACCGACATCATATGCAGGCATACCGGGAATGAAAAGTTTTTCGGTTTCGACGATGCAAGCGCCATTCATGGACAATGGCTGGGTATTTAAATGTCGCTTTAAAGACAGCAGACAGCAATGTGTTTTGGTAGCACTAAATTTCACTCTGTTGATAGTTCCCCAATTAGTTATGCTGTTCATATCAGAATGTAATGAGCTTAACATACGCTCTCGTTCCCGTTCTACAGCCGAAGAGCAGCGACGTAAGTCAGGGAATGAATATCAAAAGCAGAGAGTACTGTCGTCAGCAAAGGAATACATTGGATTAGAAGTAGCAGACAAGAGATTGTTGATGAAAATTAAAAAAAGTGTCGGAGACAGAACGGAGCCCTGAGGTACACCAGAATTTATTTTGTGAATATCAGACTTGAAACCATCCAAGACAACTCGAATTAAACGTTCCGAAAGGTGGTTTCTAATTCATTGAAGAAGACAGTCGTCGATCCCAAATGCACAGATTTTCGACGGAAGAGCCTGATGCCAAACTCTGTCAAATGCCTTGGAAACATCATGTGCAACTAACTTGTTCTCGCCAGATTGAGATTTCATCTTAGGTCGCGCACACAAGTGTAGGGGACGTCAGCCAACTTCTTGTGCGCAACAAAAGGCAGCGAAACAAGAGCGACATGTTGGTTGGTAGCGCCATCTATGCGAGTAGGTAAGTGTGTAGACAAATTATTGACACCGGGTCATGCACAGTCTTCGGTTTTTGACAAGTTTGTTAATATATCTCCGGGTATCACCCGATGACATAGTGTCTGATTTTTAACGTAAACCCCATGTCATGGAGACCTAGGTTTACGGGATGCCCATACATCCATGGGAGCAAGGATACGCCTTGCCATCGCTCTGCGGCCTTCCTGAGATACCAAATCGGAAGTGTATTGCCGGCACAAGTTCCACCCTTGGTATGAGTCGAGGACGACCTAAAACCTCTTACTGCTCTTAGGGTCGCAGCACCCAGTACTTATTGCAACTCTACAATGGGTCAACCAATGGAAGGCCCTTCTCGCGACTTTGGGTTTACCATGACGCTCCCACAAGGGGGCCTACCTCTTCAAGTCAGGCCCGGACCGAGATCCGGGGGGCTCTTGACTCCCATAGTACCGTGATTTAAGTCCTGGTAGGGACAACCTGTGGTCGAGCCGCCAACAAGACCTATGACCGGCAATTTGTGACTGATCAAATCGTAGCAACCTTCGGTAGCGTCATCTGAAGATGTTTACGATAAGCTCTGCACCCGTTTATTATTAGACAACGTCATTGATGGGTGAAGCATTGATAATTGGGCGGGGACCCTCTCCCGATGACAGACTTTTGGCCTGCCCACCCTCTGAAAGTGATTCCGTCCGAAAAATCATTTGACAGTCTCCGTAGATAAAACTGAATTTCGAAGGGCCGTTTGGTTCTGAGGGGCCTAACCTGGCAGTCTAAAAGTACGAGTATCTTCACCGCTCTGAATTTTTGCCATACTGCCATTGAAAACATTGAGTTATTGAAACCAAGTCTTCGATGACAATATTATCTGCAGAAATGGATCTGTGGCCTGTCTTCCAAGATCTGTGGTGATAATTGAAGTTGCTGGTCTATGGACAAGCTAACAGCGATCCCAATCTTGGAAGTTAACATCGAGCGCACCATTCGGCCTCAATTTCTCGAATTTAATCTTGGTATGCAGCGGCGTGCATCCGTCAAGCTTAAGAATAAAGAATCAAAGGATTCCTTTGGAATATTATGCTACTATTTCTCAATATCGTAAGTATATTGACAAATGTCAAGCTCCCATCACTTGCCAGAATGATTCATTCAACCAGCCATGCATCTAGAACTCGTCCGAACACTTCCATTCATCAGTGTCGTGCCTTCTGAGTGACATTACATTTAGTGGAAAAGTCCCTGCAAATTTCGCATCAGCATACTTTGAATACCATAAATAACCACAGACTTTGGGTCACCGCACACTACTGCCAGAAGACGCACTACAAATTCACTCCGGCTGCTTGTTGGAGCAGTGCACTGGTCCCCTGCTTTCTGCTCTACATGCGGTGAACTATGATGTCTCTTAAAATAATTTTTGGTTTCGTTCCCAAAATCAACTGACATCCTTCCACAGACTTTTTTGAAGCTCCCACACTCCGTCGATGTCCTTTCGAATAATGTGGTCTCACAAAGTGTTTGATACACACTCTTGGTCAGGCTTTAGTCTTAAGAGGGATCCGGTAGATGGTCGAGGGGATGTACGAGTATGCATGAAACTTTTCGAATTACCACTTGAAGATTGGGCGGCCAATCGAAGGCATTTTCGTTTTGTACGTGTACTCGTATATGTAGAATGTCAAAGGATGTCCCGTCCTTGCGTACAGATAAAAGCCCAAACTGGGATCCTTAACGATGGTCTTTTCGTTTCAATCCGTTACAAGTGTGTGCGCATGTAGTTTGTCTGCCTGGTTAGGTATCTCTTCGATGCTATACTGGGCATGTATTCACATTTGTATGCAACAGCAGTAACGACGGACGGCGACTGTGTTAATGCAATCTCTTCGAAGCCAGACTATGGCTGCATTCTGCAGCAACCAACCCAACCAATCCAACCAACAGCAGCGTATATGTATGTAGTCGTATCTCAAGCGGTAGCTGTACCCAAAGCCGTAGCCATAGCCGTAACCATAATCATTAATTAATTACGATCGTTGCAAAATTTGACAATTTAATTCGATAATGAATTTGAGGCGAGGTCAGCAAAGTGTCGCATTGTGTTCGTGCACCATAAATCGCCGTTCGATGCAACCAACTCTCAGTCACTGATACTTACGAACACACCCAACAAACGACCAACACGAACACCTATAAGTATGCATAGAACTTTCTGACCGAAAATTAATTCCGCAGCTGTCAGATTTTGCTGGCGAATATATTTCATTGCATAGTTTGCAGGGTATGAGTTCGCTGTCTATTTGGAGACAGAAAATTGAAACTTTATCCAAAAAAGGTACATAAACCCGCGTATATAACTGGCAATTGGTTAGAAATTCAGAAAAAATAAAAATAAATGGAAACTTGTCTAGGACGTCCTAATCCTAAACTGAAAATCCACTTGCAATCCTTGATGAAATGGCTTCCTTTTGTCTTATTTTGGATTGACTTTATTTTTTAATTTGGAAACCAAAATCGCTTGATTGGAAATCGATCTCTTGTCATTTTCGAATGATGAAAGAACGACAACATGCAAGGCAAGGAAAGGATATTTATTTAAATTCGAAAAGGGCGACAGGAGCGGACAAAATCGTTGCGAAATTACACTGGAGACGGTAATTAATTAATCGCTGCGAGTTGAGAGTATACAAATTTACGGAGCGTTGCATTACGGCAAGCACATTGCAATTTGCAATCGAACAATGATAGGACAGATTGTAGAGGACTTACACGTTTATACATCTGAATTTTAATGGTGCGGGAGGGAGGTGTAATGCTTGAGAATATACAGAGTATACGTAGCTACGTGTCCTTCGATGGATGGTTGAATGGATATCCATTGGACTTGTGTAAATATTGACTCGATTGGTAAAGAAATAAATTACAGCGAACGAGTAAATAAATATAACGACGCTCATAAATACCAACAAATTAATCGCAGAGCGAGTGTAATAAATATGTTAATATCCGAAGACGTTTGGATGATTAAGCGGGATTCACAGAAGGGCCATCTGTCAATGTTTGCTCGGCAACTTACATAATAATGAAGCAAAATCCTTTAGAGACGATTGTCGTATAGTTCTGATGGTGAGCCTTGATATTGTTGCTTGATACAGTAAGGTCCAAGCAACAGATGACCAATTCGACGTTTTTTTAATCGTCATGGATAGTGGCAACCGGAAGGAATCCAGCAGCATTAGCATGGTTTGTTCACATTACGTCAATGGAGACGTATTGTCTCCCAGATGCCTGAGGAAATGCTTCTTGGGCATCTAGAATATATTGACGTGGAACATCTGAGTTCACATGGACACCAGCGTACAGACTGGAAAGTTTTAAACTCCAAGACAGAGGGACAATGTAGTAGAGGACGACCTCAACGTGGGAAGGGAACCTCACCCAACTTCGAGTGTGTGTAAGGCAGTTGTTAGCTGCGGCCCCGGTCTACCCTGGGTTGTAGTGCCATCTGAGGAAATACATAAATAAGGATCACTTTTATATATTAACGACCGCTTTCGCTTCTTGGGTCGAATGAGTGTTATTTGATAGTTCTTTCTCACATCTTTTCCAGTACTTGGTCACTATCAGATCTTTCGAAGGGGTAGATCTTGCCAATCATTGTGCCGAAACACCGATATGTACTGGCAACTATGAGTCATAAGATTGTGAGAAATACAAATTCTAAGTGAGAATGCATTCAAGCCAAAGAATTGCAGAAAATTTAAAATTTGTAAAATTTTCCAACACCTTGACACCGAAACAAGATCGGCCTACGAATGACGAAAATACGCTTGGATGCAAAACAAATCATACTTCCTGTTCTATGAAAAATACGGACTCCGACCTCTGAATTTGAGCCTGATCTAGTACCTCTTGATGAGTCACCTAAGAATGCCTGTTAGAAAGTTATCATATCTAACAGCCAGCCAACAAGGGTCGAGTAGGAAGTGCTGTGGTCGGAGTAAACAAGGTCTCAAAAAAATGTTCTTCATATTTCAGAGCTGTAAAGGTGAATCAAGAAGTCCGTGACGTTTTGGAGGAAAGGTAGTCTTTTCGGCAGAAAAAAGTCTTTTATTTTTCAACTTGATATAGTCTTCTTTGAGATCAATACACTTCGTTCAACGTTTCTCCATTTTGTTAATTCATTCTAAATTATAAGATCGAGGTCCACAATACGAGTATATGCCATTGTTTGAACGTTGATTTCATCTCCCTCCGTCCAGTCATTTCTTTGGGTTTGGGATGAGAAATAGTTACTGCGGGCTAAATCCGTAGAACACGGAACATGAGGATGCATGTGGAAGCCCAATTCACAGGGCCCATACCCAATTATCAAGGCGTCTTCCATTAATGACGTTGTCTAATAAAAAGTGGGGCAGAGTAACATAAATTACTGGTCCTATCATAACAGTTTTCTGAACTTAACGCCTCTGAAAATTACTGCAGGGTGACCAGATAGCAATGACAGTTTTTCCAATTGTTATGCTTCAGCAGCTGTCAAAGTTGCCAATAACATCCAGCTGTCAAAATATTGAATAAGGTTTGTCACTTCATCATGCATCGTTTTACGCTTGCCGAACGTGCGGAAATTGTTAAAAAATATTTCCGAAACTGCGGCTTAGTTTTAAATACGCAACGTGAATTTCGTCGTGAGGTCGGTCGTCATCATGGTTTCAATGTGAAGGGAAGACGTCGCAGAGTGGAAAAGTTTGAGCATAAGTACACTTTTTTGGATCATAGGCCATCAACCAGACAGAGATTGGTGCGAATGAAGAAAACATAGCCGCCATAGCGGCAAGTATCAAAGAAGTCCCAGAAATGTCGATTCTGCGAGGATCAGCTGTATTTGGCATCGCCAGAGAGTCAACCCGGCTTATTTCGCCGTCAGTTCGCTAATTGGGCTCTGGAAATGTCCGGATTTCGGCCAAAAAATCATCTTCCTAGTCGATGCGCATTTTTGGCTCAACGGCTATGTCAAAAAGCGAAATTGCCGTCATTATAGCAAACACAATTCACAAGTGTTCGGCCAAGCATCAATGCATCTACAAAGATTGACTGTTTGGTGCGGTTTATGGCATGGCGGCATCATCGGACATTATTTCTTTCGAAATGAGGAAAGTGACGCCGTTACCGTCAATGGTCTCAGGTATAGAGCGATGTTAATCGACTTTCTGTGGTCAGAGCTCGACAAAATCGATATATCCGACCTGTGGTTCCAACAGGACAGCATTACAATTGACACAAAGCTCGAAGTTGTGAAGGAGTTCATCAATTGGCCGCGGCGATCATGCGATTTGACATCACTCGATTATTTTTTCTGGGGCTACTTCAAGTCCTTAGTCAACGCTAACAAGCCAACCACTTTGGACAAGGTCGTTGGCAACATTCGACACGTTATTAACGGAATAAAGCCGCATATATTTGACCGCTTGGAGCACTGCCAGCGAAGCCGAGGCGGCCATTTGAAAGATGTGCTATTCCACACATAATGGCATGAACGTAGCTTCAAAATAAAGCCATCGATCGGCATCGCGTAAAATTAATTCTTCACAGATAGGAGTTCACGTAAGACATGAGAGACACCCTTATATTGTTTTGATAAGAGAGTAGTTTCTTCTTGGTCAAATTCTCTAGGTGTTAAACCGCTCCAATAAATTGGGGTCTTCGTTTGCTTGATTTGTAGCGGTTTTTGATACAACTGTCCTTGATAGTCCGACCAAAATTTAGAATCATGACATTCGTGATTTGAATATTTTCCTGGTGATCTTATACAAAAATACAAAAACTGAGCAACGAGTTTGCATTAAATTTTGTGTTAAAAGTAAAATTAACTGGAATTGTTAAAAAAGTTCTAAAGCAACGATGTTCTAAGGAAAAGAGTGATTTATGACTGGCATGCACGGTTAGGAGTAGTCGTGAAGCCATCGGCGACATCAGCAACTGCTACAAATTGACCCTCAGAGATAGCCAACTTTGTGTTTGAGACGTGTTTCTGGTGGTGAAAGACTTGAATTTCCTGCCGAAAAGAAAGCAGCATATGGACATAGTGAAAGACATGCTTTCCAAAGCTGATTCCAATCAAATTTTTGTCAAACGTATCATTATCGGAGACGACATGTCTGAGTGAATGGCGTGCCCCAAAAAAGCTTTCAGTCAAAATGTTTCCATGTAGCTGCGCATAGTGAATTTCTTGTTGAAGGCCAGACTGTCAATAATGAGTATTACGGGTATTCACCAAAAAGGCCTCATCTGTGGAAAGACAACTCGTGGATTTTGCATCAGGATAACGCAGATTTCTTACCCAAAACAGCACAACTACCATCCCACAGTTAACAAATTCACATGATCTGGCACTGTTGCCACCAGGCCAAATCATGAAATGTTCAGCCCCTCTACTAGGGTCTTATGGTCATTGGTATATCAACGGAGAACTTACAGTAGTAGTAAAGCCAATCGTTGAAATGTTTCTTGCCAGTCATAACGATTTTTTGTCCAAGAAAAAAGTGAGTTATCTTTACGGCCTTGGAGGGTCGCCTAAGCTAATGCCACTTTCCATCCTTCACGGTCCCGGGAATGTTGCTTCCAGTTTACTAGATCAAGGCTGCTGGCGTCCCCGAATATTTGATCTTTAAACCGGAGGTTCGGTCTTCCTTTTCTTCGTGAACTGGATGGCTGGGATGTGAAGATTCTCTTAGCTGGAGCATTTTCGCCCATTCAGTCGATGTGGCCGAGATAGTGCAGTCGACGGATTTTTGCCTTCCGGACTACATCCACATATTTATACATCTCATAGAGTTCGCTGTTATAGGATCCCAAGATCTGCTCCACTGTCTTGCTTATAGTCCAGCATTTAGCTCCATAAAGCAAGACTGGGGAGATCAGGGTTTTGTAGAGCATGATTTTGGATCTTCGAGTTAGGATTTTGGACTACTAGGGTATCATTTGTGGAGTTTATATTTACCCCGAGGTAGATAAACTCCTTTACTATCTCAAAATTATAGCTGTCGATTGTTAGGTTCTGTCCTAGACGGTGTTCGACGGTTCGATTTTTGGTCGAGAGCATGTACTTTGTTTTGTCCTCATTTATCATGAGACCAACTCGTTTGGCTTGTTCTTCTATAGCAGTAAAAGCCTCAATAATGGCACGATGGGGACGGGATATGAGGTCGATATCGTCTGCATAGTCCAGGAACTAGATGGATTTGTTAAATATAGTTTACGCAGACCTTTTGCACTATCTTCTCCAGCACAAGATTAAAGAAATCACATGACTGCGCGTCTTCTTTTCGGAATCCGATGCATGTTTGGAATAATTCGGAGGCTTTGTTTCCAAGCTGCTTTGTTCATTGCGAGTTCACTAGTGCGACACATCCGGATTAGTATTCTTGGGATTCCGAGTTCGGCTATCGCGTTATATAATTCAGTGCGATGAATGCTGTCGTATGCGGCTTTGAAGTCGATGGAGAGATGGTAAGTATCGACTTGGAACTCATTGGTCTTTTGCCAATGATTTGCCAATGGTTTTGGTCGATTTGCCACACCCGGAAGCCGATGAGTGATGTGCAAAACAGCTTTAGTCGTTCACACAGTACGGTAGATAATATCTTGTAGGCTACGTTAAGGAGGGATACTCCTCTCTAGTTCCTACAAAACATAGGGATCGCCTTTATTGAAGATGGAGCAGATAGAGTTGATGGTCTACCAAAACATCGCGTCATCTTTACCGACTTATAAAACCCAGGCTTGCCGCTGTTCATGTACATCTTTTTGAAGATATATGATATATGACGAAGACATTCCCCATATCTAAGGTGGGGTGAAAAGTAACCTCCTTGGGAATGGAATTTCTTATATAGCTTGATACACTTATTCCAGCGATTTTCCAACTTCTTGATCCCGTCCGAGAAGTAATTTTCCGGAAGGTCTGCAAAATACTCCTCCGTGGCGTCGATGATTTCCTCGCGTGAGCTGAATTTTTTATTGATGAGCCATCTTTTGAGATTTGGGAAGAGATAATAGTCCGAGGGAGCCAAATCGGGCGAATACGGTGGATGTGACAGCAATTGGAGCCGTGGTTGCGATGCTCTTGTGCGCCGGTGCATTGTCTTCCAAAAACAAAATATTTTTCGCTTCATGTGAGGCCGTTTTGCAGCGATTTCGTCTATCAATCGCTCCAATATTGCACAGTAATACTCGCTGTTGATGGTTTTTCCTTTTTCGAGGTATGCCATGATAATCCCAGAAAACCGACGCCATAACCTTTCTGACCCATCGAGCCTCTCTCGGCCGCTTCGGAGCACTCGTGCCGGTTTCAGTGCATTGCCTGGAACTCATTCTGTTCTCTGGTATGTAATAGTGGATCCAAGTTTCATCAAAAGTTACCAATCCACGCGAAAAGTCCGCCCGATACCGCATCACCTAGTCCAAACACTCTTTCGAAGTGCTCTCGCGTTCGTGTTTTTGGTCAGGAGTGATCATGCGCGGCACCCAGCTGCAGGATAACTTTTTCATATGCAGAATATTGCCCAAAATTATGGCGTGTGTGCTCAGTACTAATCTTTGAGGCATCTGCTAGCTCGCGCACCTTCACTTTCCAATCAGCCAACATCATTTCACGTATTTTTTTGACATTGTCCTCTGTAACCGCATCGGAGGGCCTGCCGTTGCGGACTTGATCTGTAGTGGAGTTGCGGCCACCACGAAACTCTCGAAACCAATATTTGACGGTGTAATCTGACGGAGCATTAGCCCCATAATATTTATCTGACTTTTCTTTTGTTTCCTTCGCCGTTTTGCCTGTTTTATGAGAGAACGAAAATCGTGTTTGTCCATACTCAACATGATGCCAAACACGTCAATAACAATCAGCTGTCAAAACAAAACTAAAGACAGTATCGCACTGAAATTTGGCATGTCTGCCTAAATATGAACGGACTTCAAGCCACCATAACCTTTTTTTGCAGTAGCAGCGCATTCTGGCGTTCAAGGAGGTTACTTTTCACCCCACCTAGTATGCACGGCGTGGATGAGATATAACGTTCACAAAGGCCCTCTCTCACTCTGTAGCTTCTCATTGTATCTGAATCTGAAGTAACGAAACAACTTTGAATGCAATTGGAAAATAAGTTCCGCTCACGAGCTACTATGAAAGCACTTCAGTGTCATTTTGTTATTTGACGCTGAATCAATAAATACGAGGGGCGTTCAACATATTCTCGGTATCGGGGTGAAGCTGTGGTTGTATATATAAATTGACTTATTTATCAAGTAATACTATTATTTTAGTGCATTCATGTAAAATTTCATATAAATGTGATTATTAATTCGCGTTTTATCTCTAGTTAAACAGAATCATAATGGCAACTGAGACGATGATGGTGAAAATTGAGCATCGCGCTGTAATTAAATTTCTCACTAAGCAAGGAAAAAGTCAAAAAACTATTCATGAAGAGATGGTGGCTGTTTACCAGGGTTCCGCACCTTCGTTATCAACTGTGCAAAAGTGGTCAAGTGAGTTCAAGAGAGGCAGAGAGAGCATTGAAGACGACCCCCGCTCCGGCGCCCCGGCTACTGCTTGTACTGGAGAAAGCGTAAAAGAAGTCGAAAAATTTGTTCTTGAGGATGCCCGAATAAAGGTGAAAATGATGGCAGAGATCACCAAGCTTTCAATTGGTACCATTCACACCATTCTTTATGACCATCTTAACCTTTCAAAGGTCAGTGCAAGGTGGGTGCCACGAATGCTCACAGCGCCTCAGAAAAAAGTGAGAATCGCATGCTGTGGAGAGCTTTTGGAGATGTGTAGTGAGAACGCGGACGGTGTTATGGATCGAATTGTTACTGGGGACGAAACATGGGTCCACCACTATGACCCTGAAAGCAAACAAGAGTCCATGCAGTGGCATAAAAAAGGAACAGACCCCCCGAAGAAGTTCAAAGTGACTCCGTCTGCCGGGAAGCTCATGCCCACAGTTTTTTGGGACTCAAAGGGAATCTTGCTCATTGAGTACAAAAAAAAAGGTGAAACCATCAACGCAACATCCTACGCTTCCACTTTGCATAATTTGCGGGAGGAAATTAAAAAGAAAAGACGGGGTAAACTCGCAGCGGGTGTGTTGCTTCTTCATGACAACGCTCCTGTTCACACGGCGCGAGTTTCCAAGGCTGCTGCGCGAGATTATGGTTTCGAAGAAATCCAACACCCATCCTATAGTCCAGACCTTGCCCCTAGTGATTATTTCCTGTTTCCGGATTTGAAAAAATGTCTTCGTGGAAAAAGATTTTCGGATGATGAAAAACTCAAGTCGGCAATAAATGGGTATTTTGCAGAGAAAGAGGAAATTTATTTTTTTAGGGTTTAAAAAAGCTTCTCTCAAGATGTAACAAATGCATTGATGTTAGGGGAGATTATATTGAAAAATAAAAACAATTTAAATTGAATTCGCATTTTCCTTCATATCGATACCGAGAATATATTGAACGCCCCTCGTATATCAAAACTGGATACAGGTTCTTTCGATAGACGAACTGACAAAAATAATTTTAAGGGAGGGTACAACAAGGAGCTATAATTTCTATTCATGGATATTGAGTAAGATAGAGGGATCCAAGGCCTCAGATTGCTATGACATTTTGAGCGAATAAGCACCGGAAATGTCTTCGAATTTAACCCGGAGGGTAAATTTAGTAAAATGTAACTTCTTTTCAGATGTTGCGCTTAAATGGAACGACCAACTTGGATTGTAGAGACATACAACTTTACCCATCGAGGAAAAGGTTAAATAGTTGAGGTCATACACATCACAAAAACCAGGATAAAGTATAAGTTTTGTCATAACTGTCCGAAATCCTTCGTAAATTATAAGAAATGCAAACTCCACCCCAACTAGCAAGTACAACGTTCCATTCCTCTATACTGTAACTATAAGCCCAAAAACTGATGAAAACTTTCATCCTCTTTCTCCTTTCTGAAAAACAAAAAAAAAATGCTTAAACTAAACTGACGGAAAAAAACAAACATAATTGGCTTTGTTCCGCTTGAACTCACGCACGAAAACGAAAAAAAAAACTTTTACCATAGTTCTTTCCTTTATAGCAAGCCTGCCTCGTCCTGATTTTTTGTTTTTTTTTTCTTGTAATCAACTCCCAAACCCAGTACCCGCTCGAAAGTCCCTGAAGGCTACTTCACCAGTCCATGGGGTAGTCCTGTGTGGAGAACGTAACCACAATTAACCAATTAGACGGGTCAGCAGGCATTAATAGACCGCCATGGGGAAAAAATTGGAAAACTTTTAAACGTAAAAACATTAATCCTTAGTTAGAGGAGTCCTTCTCCAAAGGAGAAAAATCCAAAAGAATGAGCAGAAGATCCCTTTGGAGCAGGTATAAAATTTATATCCTCTTAAATCGAATGTGATTGACCAAATAAGGATTAAAAAGGATTCTCTCACTCGTTGCGCAATAAATATCGATTAAGCTTGTTAAAAACTTCACCAATTACAAAAGCCATCTACCAACAGGACATGGTACTCCCTTCTCTAGTACAACTCCACTGTTGGTGTACTGAAGGTGTCCTTCTGTGCTCGTATTCGTATACAACTTGATTAAGCCTTTAGGCGTCTTTGGCATCTTTGCACACTAGCGCCAGAAATTGAAATACACAACAACAACAACAACAACTACAAGTGCAAAAAGCCAGCATAAGTGCGAACATTTTTGGGGATTTCTGAGGAAAAGTTTTGCGAATCGCTTCAGAAATTCTGTAATGATTTTATCCTGCAGGCGTTATTCACAGTTTGGTCATTAGTCTTAGTTTTTAGTTAAAGCGAAAACGAATATCGAGACTTTGGCTTAGGCGAAAAATAGAGAGAATCATAGAGAAGGGTGGATACAGTACCATCACCATGCTGTACATAAGCTGTACTTGCTGTCCTCACATCCTTGAAAGATAATTGTAGAATTTATTCGAAGTTTTCTTATCCTGCATTGAAAGTCTTTAGCCAGAACTCGAAGAAAACTTTCCTAACGAATCATCGTTTCTCAATGAATGGGGGGCTTAATTTATATGAACAGAGAAAAAAACACCACCACCAGCAGCAGCATCAGGAGCAGCGAAAAAACTGCCCAAGGATATGTGTGCGTTTTTGTTCTCCGATCAATCTAGGAGTGCTTTCGTCGGTGATGAGGAAAAGTTGGTAATTTTTATTGTTTTTTTTTTTTTAATATAATTGGAGTGAGGGTGAATTATAATTAGTGTTGTGGTTGATTCGCATTTTAAGCAGAGCAGGGCTTGGTTAAATTCTAAAACAAATCAGCTGTGCAATTAGTTTTGTCTTTGTCGCATGGAGGATGTAGAACTGGATTAAACTTCCATGCCATATTGGATTGGATTCCTAATGTCCTGAAACTGAATCTACAAAATAAACGTTCCAGTAGGCAACCCTGCTTCATGCCATTTCAAATGATTTTTTCCTGATATCCCTCTCGTGGCTATTGGGGGCTATTTTCACCCTCTCAATGAGCCCAGTGGTGTAAATATGAAGACACATCAGGTGTCCTTATTTTACCTGCACGTGATAAGCACCAGGCACTGGCTGTATCCAACCGAGCTTGGCTAGCCAAGTTTAGTGCTGATCTGGAGAAAATAGCAACAAAATAAAGTCCGGGGGAATTTTGCTATTACCTAGTCCTGCCATAAGTTCTGTTACAAATATAAAACGCTATAAAAAGAAAAACAGTAAATATATTGTATTATTAGACCGCAATATTCATTATTAAAAAAAATATTGGATTTACTCGAAATGACTGCCTTTTGCTTTAACACATGCTTCCAAACGGTGTGACCATTGGGCTCTAGCAGCACGTACGGTTTCCATGGAGATCGTGGACGCCGCTCTGGTTAATACTGTTTTAAGGCTTTCCAAATTTCTGTGGCAAGTCTTGCAGGCCATGTTCTCCAATTCTGACCAAAAACCATAATCCAATGGATTCAGATCTGGACTCCCCGGCAGCTAATCTTCTGCTGCTATAAAGCCGAGCCACTCCTGCGTGGTTTGGGCTTTGTGCGAGGGAGCAGAGACCTGTTGGAAGATCCATCTGTATCCATTGAAAAGGGTATTGGTCAAATCCTTCACAACACCCTCTAGCACATCTTCTTGGCTAACCTTTGCACCAGTTTTTACGCCTTTTTCACAGAAATTAAGGGATGTGACACCATAGTGAGAGACCCCCCACAAAACTATTACGTAAATGGGATGATGTCCACGTTGAACACTTGAAACAACTTTTATCGTTTCCTTAGGTGAAGTGGCATACATTTTCTCATTTTGTTTGTTGAAAACTTCTTCCACGTAAATACAATGTTTTCATGGCCATTGTCTGCGTGCCACTACAAAAGTCGCTTGCATCTTTCCAGCCTAATATTTTTGAGTTGAGAATTTAGAAAATGACTCGTGGACCGACGATAGGCTTGTATCACATGCAGATCATACCGAATCAGTTTAGACATGGATCTGGTTGATATATCCAATTCCTTGGACTTGATCCTCTGATTTCTCCGAATTCGTTCACGCACTGCCTTTACTACCCCATTCGTACGGACGACGCACGGTCTACCACTTCTTGGCCTGTCCTCTATTCCAGACAATTCACCGAAGCTAGCAATAGCCCGATAAACGAATATTTTCGATATTCCGAGTGGTTTTGGCAACTCAAAAATGTGGACAGCGCTCCTTGCGCACTTATTCAACGCTATTACCGCGACTCGATTCTCTTCGACGCCCCACTCCATTTTTTTTTAAAATAAAACGCAAACCATTTGACATATTTCAAAAACTTTATTATCGGCTTGAAGTACAATCAAAACATTTATGAATGGAACTCGACTTCGTTCCTATGGCCACCGCGGGCACGTTTGCAGCGGTCGATTCGTTGGAGCCAATTTTCAACGACTCGGCCACACATTTCTGAGTCTCTGAGGCTCTGAGCTCTTCCAACGTCGTCGGCGTGTTGGCATAAACCAATGACTTAACGTAGACCCACAGAAAATAGTTAAGCGGAGTTAAATCACACGAACGAGGCGGCCAATCGACTGGCTAATGTCTTGAGATAACACGCTCACCATACTTACTCTTCAATAAATCGATTGTAGCGTGTGCTGTGTGGCCTGTGGTATCATCCTGTTGAAACCACATGTCGTCCAAGTCCGTATCTTCCAATTCGGTCCAAAAATAATCGGTGATCATGGCGCGATAACGCTGACCATTCACAGTAACGTGACGATCGTTGTCGTCGACGAAAAAATATGGCCCAATAACGCCGCCGGAATGCAAACCGCAACAAATACTTATTTTTTGTGGACAAAGTGGTGATTCATGAAGCACATGTGGATTTTCACCCGACCAATGACGCATATTGTGCTTATTGACGAACCCATTGAGCCAAAAATGAGCTTCGTCACTGAAGATGATTTTGCGATGAAATTCATCATCTTGGCGCATCTTCTCCAGAACCCAATCGGAGAACGTACGTCGTTTCAAATGGTCCATCGGCTTCAATTCTTGAGTCAGCTTGATCTTGTATGGATGTAAACCAAGATCCTTACGCAAAATACGCCATAATGTGGTCTGATCGATGCCCAATTCTTGAGAACGCCGTGGAATTGACTGATTTGGATCGTTTGCTACGGACGCCTGAACGGCAGCGATATTTTCGACACTTTGACCAACCTGTTGTCTCACTGACACACCAGCATCACATAACGAATATGGAGACTCAAATTTTTGCACTAAACTTGTTATTGCCTGTCTACTAGGGCGAGAATTACGACCGAAAATTGGAGTTAACGTTGCAGTCACCGACTCCGAATTTTTATAATTTGCAGACGTTGCTCGTTCGTGTACTTTACCATGATGAAAATGTTGAGTTTACTGAATAAATTGACAATTACAGTTTGATGATTAGTGAAAGAGTGCGTTCACAAATTAAATTCAAAGTTGTCAAGTCCCTATTGGAAAACCCTTTAGTTTACAAACTGAAACCAACCTGACTAGCATTCTTCACTGATCAGTGCATGTGTTCTGAAAAAAAAGTTAACGGTAAGTTTTGTACGATAAGCGCTGGAAATTGTGTAACAGAATTTATGGCAGCACTAGGTATATTATTGAAGAATACGCGCATTCGCTTGGCTGAATCTAAAGTGCCATCATCAGTCTGCATGGCGCATTACTTATATGAATAGTTTTTTCCAGGACTAGTTAGCTACCTGAATTGAAGATGATGGCCATTAATGTATCAACGGCAGCTCTCATATGCCAAATGCGGGCTACGGGCTCTAAAATAACCGGCCACTTTTGTTCAAGAAGACCCAGAAAGGGCCTAGCATGTAAGGCGTTTTACGTGGCTGGGTAGTTAACCTCACGTCTAATACCTGCAGGTGGAAAGCAGCCAAGAGTCTCGGCTAGGGACGACGTTCGGATCTGTACATTCATGCTTTGTAGCTCTCTGTAGCAGACTGAGTTCATAGACGGTTGTGTCTATCGAACATCGTCTCATACGACAAATATCATATTCGCTTTCCGAATCGACTAGTAGTATTTCAGTTCCACTGTACTTGATTTGCTGTGGGATTTTGACTAAATTGGGCCTGTTGTTAGAACAACACAGGTTACCTTTAAGCTCTACCAAGATTCCTACCGAGTTTTTACTTCTCAATGTTCAGCCTATGTGAGCTACTATTGCTGGTCATTGGTACTCGTATACTTTCAATTGGTAAACTCCTGTATCTGCTGTCATGGGTCTGACTTCGAGGGTTAATTGTTGTACTAGAAGTTTTCTCTCTTTCCTTCCCTAACAACCCTTAACGGATCAATGGCAACCCTCTTCTCTGCAAAAGGATAAAAGAAAAATAATTTTAAGATCTGCATGTGAAATTTTCAGAACTTGAACAGGTCGGATGTCAGCGCCATCTAGGAAGTAGACTGGGATAGGCCGAACAAAAAAAGAATGGACAACTTGGACATAGCCTACAGTGAGTGGTACAGGGAATAGAAGCAGCGTTTAATTTGGTGCCGACTTGTTAAAAGCGATAGACTATAACACGAAATAATAAGCGTCTGTTACTTAAGCGAACGCATTGTATCAATCCGCAACCTGACAAAATTCGCAAATATAAGCTTAAACCATGTAGGCACATGCACCCACAGAAGAGGTAGATGTTGCTACATACCACTGACTATTTTTCACTGACTAGCCTCACGTGCGTTCGAATGAGTGCAAATTTAAGTATATGCTGTCAAAAAGAAGGAACGCACAGCACGGACGTATGTCGCACTAGACAGCTCGGCTCGGCTCCGCTCTGGAAATCGCTGTTTTCTTGGACTAAGAAGCCAATTGAGTAATAGAGTTTTGTCAAGAAATACTAAGGAGACTCTACGAAGATCTATATCATTCAATTGCTGCCCTTTGACACAGAAGTATGGACATTCGCTGTCACGAAGGCAAGATTCTTTGAATGATTTTCGGTTCCGTTTGCATTGACGGGCTCTGGAGAAGGTCATGCAACGAGATCGACGTGATCAAAAAATACCCACCAGTCACATTAGATAGCAAGAGCATGTAGAGCGAATGAACATCAACGCTCTAACCAAGTAGACTTTGATTCCTACATGGAAAGGCAACGTAGTAAAGGAAGATCTCGCCATTCTTTTTTGGAACAGAGAACTCAGACAAAGAACTAGCCCATAGAACTCCTTGTACCTTCTTTTTACTGAAATTGCTCAATGTTTCGAAAAGGGTGAGTAAGCCACTACAGATCGCTACAGATCCAGATACTTCGCCTCTCAACTGATTCTTCAGAATAATATGGTTCATTGCCATCAGGATTGGGTATATCTCCGCTGAAAGCAAAGACGCTAGTTTTCCTAACGAGGAGCGAAATCGTCCTCAAGAAAGATGTCAGCGCCGAATTCTAGATCGCTTTTAAAGCCATCCATAAAACAATCAAATTCAAGCCGGGAAAGTTGATTTCGTATTTTGATATCAATAGTAGTTCCGGTGTCATTGCATCACAAGGCTTGTCCATAAGACCAGAGTTTAAAGAGAGTTGACTTGCAAGACTATCAAATGTTCAGTGTGCGTACCAAAAATCGGAGAGTGTAGTCCAATATATAATATCAAGAGGAAGAAGATTCATCAATGTGTCACGAGAAGAACCAGGCGGAATTGGGAGAGTCTTCCGCCCTCCAGACGAGACAGACCCTTTTTATAAAGGCTGGTCCGCCAGATGAGTCTGTTGTGTAGGAAATACCTGGCCCGTATCTGCGTAAATATAGGCAGATATAGACCCAATGGACTCTCCTCGGTGGCACGTACCAAGTTTTGCCGAGAGACCGTTTTAGCTACCAGAAAGCCGACCGCGGTCTTGAGATTTTCGATGTGACATGTTTAGTACAGAGAAGTTTATTATCCAAGTTGGAGAAACGGATGGCAATGCCTCCAAGCTTTAGATGAATGAGAGTAGCCAGTATCTTCCTTTGCGAGAATAGCCTCAACACAACTGTGAGGATTGACTTGAAGCGCATTTCTAGTCGTTCAGGCCTAGGGCTGCCTACGCCTTAATACAGACAATCGCTGAGTCAACATCTCTAATTATAATCCTTTTTACCAGCACTGTCCTTATCCGCAAAACTGTTGATTCGTCTACTCCCTGTCGTTTGGCCGAGGTACACATGAGATCCAAAGTTACGTCCTCGATAGCAGATCGTTCTTCCGAAATGGGAACAATCTGACTATAGAGTATTGCAATGCGAATCCTCCTCTCATATCCTACCCATCAGTCAGTAGTGCACACTAATATTTGCTTAACCCAGTTCATGCTAGCTTCGACTTCTACAAAAAGGAGAAAAGACTGGCGTTTCACCAAATGCCTGCCCTGCTTAAACCCTCTTAAACTCTTGTCATGCGAAAGTCTCCAGATCAAAGCACACAATTTCAGCTGAAGGATCTTATTTATCGTCAACAAGATAACTCACATAACTTCGACCAATTATGGCATACCACAGGATTCCATTCTATCTCACCAACTTTTTAATTCGCTTGAAATCTTTTTCCAAATAACACTTCAACTATTTCTTGTGTTAATAATTTTTCTTTTGAACACCTTGACTGGCTCTGCTCAAAAAGAACATTGCCAACCCTTGGAATGGCAGATTTCTTTCGTCATAAGTCATCTCCAATTAAATGAAATTCACCAACAGCCATAGAGAAGCGAGTGTGAGTGGGAATCGTTTAAGTTTCGCACCAACCAAAGCGTTCATGTGTGTAACATCGAATTGAGTACTGAAAAAAACCGCCAATGAAAAAAACCATCTCATTCAAGTGATTCCAACTCAAAATTGAATACGGACACTTCCTCATCTCTACAGATGGCGCGCCCTCTGACATCGACATGAAACCTTTCTCTCTCCACTGCACTCCAACAGCTTCTCGTCGTAGCCGCAATGAAATTCATTTTAACTGCCGGAGATGGATATGAAATCCAGGATGCACTGACTGGAAAACACTTTGAACTGTTAAATTTTTAATGAATCGAAATGTTGTCGGGAACCCAACGAGTGATATCCACCTTCTCGTCCTCTGCCAATCCCCTTCCTTATTTTTGCGAATGCACGCCGAACACAAACATGAAAAGTATAAGGGACGTCAACGATAAGAGGTAGCAACAGCAACAACAACAAAAAAAACAGAAAGTGACAGCCTTTTTAGAGGTTTTCTGCCAACCTCCTGCTCCATCCATAAATGAATGGAAGAAATCCTTGAGGTGCGATGGTGTGTTGTCACTTGTTGGTTTGGTGTGGAGTATCAATTTCACCACGGGGGAGGTGAGAACTAGCAGAAAAAAAAAAAAAAAAAACGGAGACAAATTCGTCGTCCTTTACCCGGTAATCCGGTGAAAATGAGTAGAATCCTGGCGAATGAAAGAAAATATCCGTTTTTTCTTTTTCGGAGAAAGGAATGCTCTTGGGAATAATTGAAGTGTTTAACACGTTCAATTCCTCGCCTTCATCGTAATCGGGTTGTAAGTAGGAAGGAAGGACAAGCCATTATCGCCACCTCTTCACTTATGCTCGGGCACTAAGTCGTAATCGGAATCGGTATTGGAATTCGAAACGGAATAGGAATAGGAATCTAATGCATGCCTGCGAATTGTCGCACCTGAATGGGAGAGACACAATGGTTGTGTTGTCTCTCTGTTTGGAGGAACATCTGCCAGAATCGAAGATGTTTCACATACGACACCAAGAAGAACGACGCCGACGATAACTACGACCAGCACGACGACTAGGTGTCTCAAAGGTATGCCCATGTTTAATTTACATTCGTTGGCAGTCGGAAGTTTCCTTTAAGGAACTCTGGCGTTCCTTTCTTGGGTTGTCTAGAAGACTCTTGTTGTGGTTTTGCCAGTGAAAACATTAAATTTTGCTCTTGCGGTTACCTCACCCAAAGTAACCAAATACGGATGCGACGGAACACGAAAGCTTGTTCGTCTATGACGGTTGCGTTGCCGCTGACTCCAATGGCAGGGAAAAATAAAATTCTACCCCCGCAAACCAACTAGAAAAGTGTGATCCTGACGACTACGACTACGACTACGACTACGACTACTACGACGACGATGATGATGATGCTCGTTCATATTTAATTAATTTCGGGTCGAGAATGTGTGTTTTGTATTTTCCGGGTTTGATGCGGTTAACCCGGTGATGTTGGTGGTATGGTCGGGACGATTAAAAATTCATTTGAAGTCGGCACTTAGTGGTCACAAACAGCGTGAGAATTTGTTATCTGCTCAATGGGGAAGGTCTAGGTAATGGAGATTAAGTTTAAATGGTGTCTTGGAATTGACACTGAGAAGATGGGGATGCGGCAACATTTAAGTCTTTAAGACGCTGAGGTATTTAGATGACCCGAACTTAATGACGTGACTTAAGTGCTGGTTTAATGTAAACTGTAAGGTTTAAGGAACGTTAATACACATTCCGGTTGCGTTAATAGTAGCACATATCTATATATACTCGTAGGAGTAGTGGAATGCTTTGCTCATTAACAGTAAATTGTCGATTCATTAGACAGACAGGGATACCTGCACAGAAGGCACAACCAAAAATTGTAATGCACATGATTCATGTATAAAATGTTTTGAGCAAGTTTACGATTAAATACCACAGTCAGACCATTCTTACATCCTTACGTAATAAGCCTCTGTTGCCTCAATGAGATTTACAGAGAACCCGTATTCTCCAGCATCCTGACCATCGTCTATGTCTGACAATTGGATTTTTCTCAGATTCCACAATTAAGAGTGTGAAAAAGTAGTACTTCCAGATTTTCAACATCGGCTGCAACTCCATTACCACGTTTCCTTCTCCATCGATGTTTGCTTCATAATATGTCTCTGGTAGTAGCTCTCCTTTTCCATATGTAGAAGCCAATATTCGCAGCAAAGTTTATGAAAACCGCAGGCTCTTCTCCGTATCACCACCCTATACCCCGCATGTGAAAGGAGGTTTACTTATGATGACTCTCTGAAAATGCCGCTACTGGTCTTGCGTGCCTGATGCTGGTAGCGGAGGACATTCCAATAGGTCTCAGTCTCTTGCAATTGGAGCTTTAGGGTGCCTTAGCATGTGCGATAATAGCTCTAGCACCTTGGATACAAAGAGGTAGTCTTCAAATTCACTGTGCCTCCTGGCAATAAATTGACTTTTCGCCAATAGCAATGTGATAAGTCGGGTTCTAGGTTTTTGACCACCGGACTGCTAGGCGCATTTGTGGATGTTGAGCAGTGGAAAACACTTGCCAGTTACTATGATATTTGAACCCTGCATGGAAAGTCGATAAACTTGCATCCATTCTTGGAGGCAGCATCATTAAAGCAGTGTTTTCCAACTTTATTTCCGTTGTCTTACTCGGGCGTAAAATAAAGAAGGACGATCTTAGTCTCGAAACGGTCATTGTCATTCTCATCCATTCGGATATAAATATGTTTCGGGCTTAGGTTATCGAATTTGACTGATGCCCTTTGGTATAAGGCGTTCACATACATGTCAGCGCTTAAAGCTTCTTGCAACTGGTAACAAAATCTCTGGTTCTTCACTCTTTGATATATTCCATATGGTGGTTAGGGCTTTGCGTCTTTTCCATCTACATGTGGTCAGTTAAGAGTCCCAATATTATAAATGCGAAGCTGGAGCAAACTGGAGTGTAAGCACTAAGACGTGTCTGTTTGTCGCTTCCCAACGTGACGAATTTAGCCTTCAGAATGGACCAAGATGCAGATATTGGCAATAAAATCAACGGCATGCGTATGATTCTACCTATATGGAGGAGAACGAGATCAAGGAATGCCTTAACTTAGCTCTGTGAATGAAGGTAAATTGAAATTTAGCATCTCAAGATAATGACTCGGGCACATTTAATGACCTCACTCTCAGATTTACATTCTCAAAACCTGCTCTATTCCTCTGAAATGTGCCCCCTAGTCATGTGAAATTTTGCCCATTTCTGTCGAATTTTATGCGCTGTAACAGTTTTTTAAGATACGGGCGTTATGATGAGCGTCCTATAAAATCACTATAATTGCAATGATGAAGGTACGAAATAAGAGAAACAAGTTTTGGGCTGTTTTCCTTCGTACCAGATCCTTTTCCGACTATTCCAACTTCATTTCACCGAACCTTACGATTCACTTTACCAGCGGTACCTTAACAATGCGCAAGCCAACCTTATAAACGACCCTCAGTCCTTTTTCCGATTTGTTAACTACAAAAGAAAGACCGATGGTTACCTTCCTTTCCACCCTTCAACAACAAGACATTAACCGATCCAAACACTTTTGCCAACCCATTTGCCACCTTTTTTTTTAACAAAATCCTTCACCAGTGACTCCTTTGGACCCGTCTTATATCGAATATAAGTTACACCAACTTAATGACGAATTCACACCCAGCCCAGATGACCTTCCTGCAATATTTCTCAAAAACTTTTCTTCTTCCCTTTCCCTTGCCCTTTCTAATCTCTTTCGTCTATCCCTTTGACAAGCAGAATTTCCTCAGGCTTGGAAAACCTCTTTCATAATCCCGATCCACAGAGAATGAAATAACCAACTATCATCCCATCGCTAAACTCTCCCATATACCCAAGATCTTCAAAAGTACTTTGTATGAAGATCTAAGCTTTCAATGCAAATCACTTATTTCCCCTAGACAACATGGCTTCCTGAAGAGTAGGTCAATCATCACAAATCTCGTTGAATTCGTACCACGGGCACTCTTTGCCCTAGAGAATGGCAACGGAGCCGATGTAGTTGCAACCGATTTTAGCAAGGCTTCGATAAAATCTCTCATCGATTAATACTCTTCAAATAGTCTGCCTTCGACTTAGAACCCATAGTGCTAAAATAGATATCCTCTTACCTGGAAAACCGTTTTTACAGTGTTCGTTTTAGGTAAGCCTCCATTTTTGACCACATCCGGAGTTCCGCAAGGCAGCCATCTCGGTCCTCTTGTTTTTATATTAACCGTAAATGATTTCGATAGGATCATCCAACACTCGTCTGTCTCCCTTTACGCCGATCACCTCAATCTGGTGCCTCAAAATTGTTTGGAACTCAATATGGCCAAATGCCAATCCATCACCTTTTCACATAAGCGGCACAAATCTCCTCCCTGATTCTACGTTCTCCACAACCAACCTATCCCCTCCGTTCAATATCTTCTCGACCTCGGCTCAGCTTACGTTTACATGTGGATGGATAATCCATAAAGCCAACTCTGGACCAGATTTTGTAAAACAGTGATCCAAAGAATTCACCAACCCATACGCGAACAGGTTCCTCTATATTACATTTGCTCACCCCCTTCTAGAGTACGCCAGTCAAGTGTGATCCCCATATCATCGTGTTCATATCTCGAGAATCGAAAGCATCCAGCGCCGTTTTCTCCGATTTGCTCTTCGACGTATGCCATCCTTTTATTCTGCCCCCCTATCTAAACCGAGTCAACCTTATTAACTTAAACACCCTTGGGGAACGCAGAGCTTTATTCTCTTGCAAAAAAGCCATTGGGAACAAATGGGGCCTTCAACCTCGCATAACCCACTGGCTATACATATCTGTCATAAGACCAATACTTACTTACGGGGTGGTCGTCTGGTGGACGGCCTTAGGAAAAGCAGTCAACTGCATTAAACTAAGCAGAGTCCAAAGAACAGCATGTCTATGCATAAGCGGAGCCTTGCGGTCTACCCTCCATTCAGTTTCATTTAACAGCCCTCGACATTTTTAGCAGGCAAGTAGCTGCGACTGCAGCCGATGAACTCGCCAAAATTGGAACCACTCTATCTATTCTACCGGAAAAGGGTAGTATAGGTATAGAAATAGCTACGTGCAAACTAGCATTAAAGCTGGATGCCAATAAAAGAACAGACCTTAGGTGGACAGCTGGGCAAACATGTCTAGTGACCAAAGAGATCTGGCCAAAGCTGGATCTCAATCGCTCTAAGTGTCTGATCCTTTTAGATAGGAAACATCTCAGCGCCATAATAGGTGTCATTACCGGACACCGCCTCATAGGCAAGCACGCAAGAAGGCTTGGCGCTTTTACTAACGATTTCTGTAGAAGCTGCATGGACGAGGAAGAGGAGGAGACAATCCCCCACCTACTCTGCACATGTCCAGCTCTCTACCAGAGAAGGAAACTTCATCTAGGAGCTTTCTTCTACAACGACCTAAACGATCTAGAAAATATAGACGTTAACAGTCTCCTACGCTTTATCATAAGCTCCTCATTAGTAAGAGGTTCATAGATCCACGTGGCATCACAATGCGCCAAAAGGCTTAAGTGGGTTGGTACTTCCAACAGCCACTATTACCTAACCTAACGCAAAGCCAACTTTCTCCTTTCAGGTCACTCTCTGTATTAACCCCAATAAATGGGGGCCTTCGCTCCACCAAAATTAATTAGCTAGCGCACTTTAATCACAAATTCCCTCTGAGATAGTGTGAGGCAATAGCAAAGGCTTGGTTTCCAAATAAGCTTCATAACGTGGGTTCAATCCTATTTCAATGAACGACATTACTATGTTCTATTTAGGTTCATGGCTTCTGACCCAATTCAAACCTCCTCTGGCGTCCCTCAAGGTAGCCAATTGGGTCCCTCATTATTTACTCTGACTATTCATGATTTTGATTGTATGTTAGGCTATATGATCTCTTTAATCTACCTATTTCCTTAGTGAATGACTTGCGTGGTTTAGGTGCTATCTGTAATAAGGAACTCAATTTCCGTTCTCTTACCTCTTCTTCCCTTGGCTTCATCGAGAGCTGGTCTAAGGAGTTTTCTGATCTATATTACCAAATCGTTTTACATAACCTTTGTTAGGCCTCTTCTGGAATATGTAAACCAATTTTGGTCACCCTACTACAGAACTCACATCCTCCGGATAGAAGGTGTTCAACGCAGGTTTTTACGATTTGCTGTACGTGGTCTTCCCTGGGATGACACCCAAAACTTTCCACCATACACTGATCGGCTGAAACTTATAAATTTACAATTCCTTGTTATACGCCGAAAAGTTGCCGATATCGTCTATATTCATCTCTACTTCAACTTATTTCTTTTAACACCAACACACGCCACTTTTGGGGCTCAGTCTTCACAATGTATAGAATGCTTCGTGAAGTTAACAATATTCTGCCTCTCTTAGACTACCACCTCAGCAAACTGTCGCTCAAGATCATTCTTATTTCCACCTATGCCTCACATCCAAACTTTTTTTAATCGCTTAATTTATATTTTTAGTTTTAAGCGAAATTGTTAGTTTTAAGAATATGCTTGCAAAAAGCTTTAATAAATTTGTCCAGGGTTGACCGGGGTCTCAAATCAAATCAAATTAGCTATTGCTACTCCGAAAAAAACTAATTTTAGTTGTTAGTTGTCAATTAAATAAATTTAATCAATAGTTTCTCAGAACGAAACCAACTAATTTACTTACAAAATTTAATCGTCTTATAATGACTAAATTTTTTTTTATTAGTTGCAGTGACAATTGAAATGCAATTAACTTAGTTGTAGTGGTAACAATTTTTTGTACCGCGCTTTAGTCCTTAGGTTTTGTAGATCTCCATGCCAGTCTTTTCGTTGGTTTCTAGCAGCTTCGAAACAAACAATGCTTCGTCTTACTCCAGTCAGCGGCCCACTCCACCACTTAGCTTCTTGGGAAACGTTCTCTTAGGCTGCTGTAGTGCCAGACTTTCTTTGAAAAGCTGGAATTACTTTGTGATGGCGATAAATCATTAGAGAAGCCATCGATAAGTATATTGGGGTGTCAAATGACCTCAAACAGACGGCTAAGCATATTCAGACTTACAAATCGTTCAAAGTCTTCTCTAGGGAATACCCCGAAATCTGCCGATTTCGAAGCATTAATCCTTTCCATGGATGAGTGAACTCTTTTACGGGGATAAAGCTCTTTCATCCATCCATCTCGTACACAACACCCTTCCAACGAGAACATAATTACAATACAACAAGTACATTCTTTCGATAATCACTTCGCAATCCTTTAAGCGCTTTTTCTCACAACCCACTTTTCGGTCTTATTTAGATTACCACTGTCTCAGTGACTGAAGATATTAGAGCACCTGCTCCATCCACATCTACTACATCCTGACCAAAATGAATGCAAGTAATGTACGAGTACTTGTACCAATCGGAAAGTAATTTGATCAAACGTCCTTCCCAAGACAAGTGAAGGAAGATTCTCCGCATCTCAAAGGAAAATCCCGCACCTGATTCTTAGTTCATCTGCATTCGCTCCTCCTCTATCCTCCATTCGACGAATTTCGGTGAAATCTTTGAGTACCGAGAGCAGATTTCCCACAAAAGCAATAGCAACAGGAACTGCAAAGGATAACGAAAAAATAAATAGAAAATAAAGGAACTCAAGTAAACCGCTTGATCCGATTTATAATGACAATAAAATCGTCACAAAGGAATTCATGCGAATTAAATGGAAATTCATTCATGGAATAAATGTCAAGATTAAGACCAAGGGCGACACGCTACTAGCTGGTCCCAGGTCTATCAGGACCACCACGACTAACCCCAGATCTCCTAGATTCCAGATCCTGGATGCCATATGCTATATGCCGGGGTATCACAGCCTACCTTCAAGCTTTGGGCGTTCTCAAAATCGCATTTCAATCAAATTGCGAGTGAAAGCAGATGAAAGTCGAGCATCGTGGGTATGGGTGGCACTCGTAGAAAGCATAAGACGAGAAACGAACCCTTGAGTCGGTATTTGTACCTTTCATGTCCGCTGGACCATGCACGAGCAGCATGCTGTTCCGTTGCGCTGTGGTGTACTACGAATATAGTTCTGGAGTAGAGTTCTTGAAATGCGATCCAACTTCTATGTTTGGGAGGAATCCCTGGCGCCCGCATTATGTGTTAGTTAAATTCAATGTGCCAAAGCGTTTTGTGTAAGAATGCTGTGGCGCGCATTCGATTCGATTCGGTTGTCTACTCAAAAGAGCATGAAATTTCTGTCAACTTATATTTTGTAAGGACCTTCCAATGCGAATGGGGAGTGTTTTATTTTTTTGTTTCATATATATTTTGTAAAAGCCATATCACTTAAGCAGGGAAGGAAAATTTGGGGGAAGAGGTCGGCCGGAATTGATACTCATTAGTGTTGTCTATTCGTATTTGCTGCTACAAAGATGCTGAGTGAGGAGGAAAACTGCGATTATTTGCGCTTCGAAAGATGTCATCAAACGGATTTCGATGTCCTTTATAGAGGATGACATCATAGGGGATGGATTGGAGACGTCTTTGGACTGGATTTGTTGTATGGACGACAATTAATGAACATGATGACGATATGGATTTCGAGGGCAGTAATTTGCGAGTGGTTTCTTTGAAAGACATGTGGTTTCGGCAGGTTGAAAGTACTTGATTTAGGCCACGAAAATTGAACTGCAACATACTTTTACATATACTGGATCGTTCAGCGTAAATTACTTATCGCAAGAGCTTTCCTTAGAGATCCTTTTGTCAGTAAATAACGTGGCAATACAAGATGGGACCAAAAGTAACCGGAGTTTATTGAAAGAGATTTGACTGCTTGAGAATGAGTTAAAAAAGTAGTAAATTCTAAGTGAGTATTTCTGTTCTACTGTCTGGATTATGCCTTCGACAGATATGAATGAATGCCCAAGTACTCTTCGCCTTATTTCTGAGGCAGTGATAAATAATTTGCTGACCACTGCAACGATATAAGCCTTCTGGCTAGCGAACATTCATACACTGAGTTGAGCTATTTTGAGATGTCTGGCGATCATGTTACTCTGATCATTGAACCGAGTGTTCGGCTGTGATTTTCTCCTTGAATCAGACGAATGGGAATCAAAAGTCGTCGTGTCTAGAGTAATTCTGTCCATTTACCTGATGGGGCTTTTTGATCATGTTCGTACCATTAAGCAATTTATGGTTCGGTCGACACATCCACATCCTTCCTTCACCGAAAGGGCTTAATACCCGCTTTTCGCTCAAAGAAGCTATATTACAAGAGTTTGTAACATTTTTGTTTGGTGGAGCAGGGTTTTCGACTCATGGTACTTGAATGACTCCTTGCATTTGAAAGTAGAAACTTTTGCTGTAGTTTATTCCCCGTCGAGTGGTGATGAATCTTCTGGGCGTTAAATTTGCGAGAATGACTCCCAAATGCCATAAGCCAAGAAGAACAACAAGCGCTCAAATAACAAACGGCAGGTCTTTCAAGTGTTGCAGAAGTAGCGGAACCGATAAACCGAGTTAGACTATGAACTTGGCAAAAACGATGCCAAGAAAGTGAAAGCTTAGGGGCGATAGCAATAGAGGCAGAAGCAGAAAAAAAATGCAACATCACAGCATGGGCAAGTTGACTAACATTTTTAAAATTGCGGCATCTTTGAAGACAATTTAGGGGACAACGAGACTTACAATAGATCCTCAGTTACTTAACACCCTCTCTCCACGAGACAGAATGATGTCAAACATAATATCTGAAATCTAGTCTGACATATTTTTGTCTGTCTTCACTGGGCAAATTATGTCAAAAAATTTCATTCTGCGAACAGATCTTCATGCGACATGATGCAACAAAAGCAACAACAAGTTCCACCGTTTTACTCCTTTATACATTTTGAAACAACAAATACGTTTACCACTCCATTCAAGAGAAAATAACTCTCATATATCCGAAATGTCAAATCCATGCTCTGATTTCCATCCACTCTCATGTCTTAACATAAAAGTGAACATCCATGCAGTGATGTTCCTTTGTACATGGATTTTTGTATCTCCACTAGGCATGTTCATGACATTATTATAATCTGGCCATCGTTCATGCTCTGGCGAGACTGCTTGTAATGAAGCATTCCCACGGAGGATGATTTCACGGAAGCCGAGGATGAACCGGGGACGGCTGGTTTTTCCATTGCTGTTAATTATTATTATTATTGGCCCGGGTCTACCCCGGACAACTTTATTAAGCTTATTAACAAGCCAAACTTAAAACTAGACTTAAAAACTAACAAAGATATACTTAACCTAATGGGGCGAGGAGAAATGCGGACGGGGGAGATGTTAAGGGAGTGGCATATTGAGCAGCGCTGTTTTTATTTCTATTTCTGTTAAGACCTCAGTTACAATCTTATCTGATTAGCATCTTAGCCTCGTCCAAATAAAGGCCGAGACAGGGATACTTTGACACAATATCGGCGGTATCAGTACAGCAAATTAGGAGAAAGTCGCTGACAATATCCTTGCGAAACATTGGAATGCTGTGAAAATGTTTTCCACGCAAAAGCAATAGATACCAATGCAGGACTGTTCATGGATTTTTGAAAAACCCTGGAAACTGGTAATGAAGAGGTGGACTATAAGACCTCGAATTGCATTGAAGTGTAACGTAGGACCAGGACTTATACGTGAGAGCCTCGACTTCGGATACAGCTACATCTAATGCGGGTTCAGATCCTGTATGGTCCTCGTTCCAAATATGCTCAGAAAACGAAGTAGTTTGAATGTGATGACAGGTTGGAAAATACATTAAGATTAGCTTGGAGTCAAAGTTGGTGCTGAGAATATCGAAAACTTTATTCTACGGACTGCAGGATTAGGTTGGTTTAGGTAAGAGTGGCTGTGGAAAGAGTCGAAAATCCAAACTGCTTAGACTTATTGGCTCATTGTGATGCAACGTGCATCTGTGTGTTCCAGTCGCCTGAGATTGGTAAGATATGTAGAGCTCCAGCAACCAGAACTTCGTTACCAAATTACCCAATTTACGATGCTCTAAGAAATTCTTGAACAATAAGACCAGTTTTCGGTCATACAAACCACGCGTCACAAGAGTTAGAAGTGAATTGTGTTAGAAGTGGTTCATGTATGGGGTATCTTACTTCTCTTCTTCTTCTTTCTTCTCGAATCTGGTAGCTTGGATTCGAATACCCTCTTATCTCGAGCATAATTGTCCATCCGCTCGATGTTACCGAGCCAATGAAGTCGAAGGTTTTTTGCCTTCCATAGCATGGCCACATCTTTGTACAACTCATAGTGTTCGCGGTTATGTCTTCTTCTCCATACGCCATCTTCACAGACAGTACCAAATATTCGACAAAGGATTTTTCTTTCTAAAGAGCCTAAAACATGTTCCACTGTCTTATTTACCGTCCAACTTTCTGCTCCCTAAAGCAGGACTGTCAAGATTAACGCTTTGTAGAGCATGATTTTGACTCTTTCCATTAGAAGTTTTGACCCAAGTTATTTCGACAGACCGAAGTAGCAGCGGTTGCCTTGGGTTACTCTTCGTCGAATCTCCACCGAGGTAGATGAACACCTTGACTACTTCAACGTTGTAGCTTTCGATTGCGACATTTTATTCTAGGTGATGTGCGACGGAACGGTTTTTAGTCGACAGCATGTATTCACTTTAAGAACAACTCGTTTAGCGTCTTCCTCAATTGAAGTAAAGGCTTCAGTCACGGCGCGCTGGGAACGTGCGATTATATCAATATCAACCGCGTATCCCAGAAGCTGGACGGACTTGGGAGAAAATAGCATCTTCCGTACTCAAGTAGTAAATTGAAGAAGTCACATGAAAGTGTATCTCCTTGCCGAAATCCGGTGCAGGCTTGGAATAATTCGGAGATTCTACTTCCACACTGCACAGCGCATCGTGGGTTTTCCAGTGTTGTGTGACACATCCGGATCAGTTTTCCCGGGATCCCGAATTCAACCATAGCCTTAATAGTTCAGTGCGATGGATGATGTCTTATGCGGCTTTGAAGTCGATGAAGAGGTGGTGTGTTGACTTGGATTCCGTTGGTCTTTTCCAGGATCTGTCGTAATATTTAAATTGGGTCTGGTATTGATCAATTCAGACGTTCACATAGTACACTGGATAGGATCTTATAGGCGACGTTAAGTAGGGATATGCCTCGATAGTTGTTATAGGACATAGGATCGCCCTTCTTGTAGATGGACAAATAGAGCTGATATTCCAGTTGTCGGGCAAGCTTTGCAAATGATCTAGTGAATGGACTTTGTCAAAACATTGCCTCCGGCTTTGAAGAGCTCAGATGGCAGGTCATCCGAGTCTGCGGCGTTGTTCTTCTTTAGCCTTTGTAAAGCTGTACCGAGTTCTTCTGTGCTTGGCGGGAGAACTAATTCTTCAACTGGAGATGTGTTCTCTTTTCTCTTGGTCGGCTCCATTAAGCAACTGCTGGGCGTGTTGTGGAGTGCTTGGAGACCCGATTTAAAGCCGTTTGCTAGGTTTTTGGCCTTTTTTAAAAGAGCTCCTGGTGTCTTTCCTTCTCCAGCAATCTTCGATATCTATGACCTGGGAGACTGCAGTAGTCTTTTTTCCTCCCTTCTTCTGTACTTGTACTCATCCCACGCTACTCTGGTGACTCGTTGCAGCGCTTTCCTGTATGGCACATCTCTTCCCTTCTTTTTTTTGCACACATTCATCATCACACCACTGATTTATTGTCTGGAGTGGTTGGTAGCTTAAGATGTTTTCACCACCTCCTTGATGGAAGTGCAGCAATATGACCACATATTGTTGACGACTGTGGTAGGCAATGGCATATTGGATACTTTTTCACCTGTAGTCTCCGGCTATTTCCGGGGAGCGCCGGTATCCAATGTTGAACCTTGTTTTGGATGTTTTTGCAGTTTTCTTTCATTTGACAGTCGAGCTCTGAATCGGTTCGACCATCCGGACTTAGCCAGGTTGCTTGGTGTTTATTACTGTATTACTAGCTGTCGTAAAGTTTACGAGTTGGAAGCCGTTATCTGTTGTCGCATCATAGATTTTCCGACCGCTTCGTCAACGATGTTCTCCTTATCGATTTTGACCTTGAAGTACCCCAGTACAGGCTTGGAACAGGCTTCGTAGGTTCCATCCAGGAGGTCAAAAACTTCCTTCTTGATTAGTTCTTCAGCATCGTTGGTAGGGGCGTTAATACGTATGAAGCTGATGTTATAGAATCATGCATTGACGCGGATCACCACCAGGTGCTTACTAACAGCTGCTTTCCCAATACGAACCCGTATCCCAACCTTTGTGACAGCTGTAATATTGTAGATGTCGCAATAAGGGGTATCTGGGTGCCAATACTGCTTTTCTGGAAGAAGTATTGCTCTACTTTATGAAATATTTGGCGGAAATCCTTCAAAAACCCGCAGTCTCTTTGTGTTGAAACTCTTGTTACTACTCGTACAACAACAGATAAATGAAATACCATAAAGTGCATCGACACAAATAATTATAGAAAATGCTCCTCGAACCCAAGTTTAATATACATTTTTGGCAAACACTCACCTCACTCTGCAGTTTGCCAACAAACAACTGAACCACCAATTAACTGAAATTTTCCATCCAATTACCGCATCTCCTGTTATTACGGATATTCGTACCATCACCCGTCGAGATAGACATCTTTGAAGAAGAAGGCTCCCTCGGTAATCCTTTCATTCCACAGGTGTACGAGTATCCGCCAAGTAGAATTCTAATAGCTATCTCACACTCAACAGACATCTGCTGCCGACACATATAGTGGATATCCGAAATCCATAAAACACCACCCCATTCGCCTCAAACCGCTAAAGAATCATTTAAGCCGTGGCGCTTGAAAATCCTATTCTGCTTTTTTAGAAAAGGAAGACCAGCAGGATCCAGTTAAGGGATAACTATGAGTACTTCAACTAGCTTGGTAGACTCAAGTGGTTATCCCTTCTATGTCGGTGGGATTGAGAGGACCAAGGACATAACAATATTATTAAATTAAATTTATCGCGAAGCCAAAGGATGTGCCAGCTTTGAGATCTCATTTTCGCCATTTCCTCCCTTGTCTTTGTCATATGATGACAGTTTCGAGTGTGGCGGAGGACGACCAGACCAAGAATTGCTTACGCTCACGCGTAATCCTCATTCACCTTTCTACTCTCGCTCTTCGCCAGTATACGAGTACATCTATCTACTCATATACATTGTACTTGTACACAGTTCAGTTCGGTGCTGTTTAATTTTCCCAGGTATTTCCAATTTAATTTGAGTGCTCGCTGAGGGGTGTTAAGATAAGAATGTGTGCAATTTTAAGAACGAAAGTAATTTCACCCCGCATCTTGTGCGAGTACTTGTACCAGCACTCCGCAGCTCCAAAAAGGTGCTGGAGTTCAGCTCGGCAGCCCCGAGCTATCATAAAAAAGAATATAACACGCGCTCGTAGAAATTAAATGCGAATAACGTATCAATTTATGTTTCATCCACCCGTTGGGGTTGGGGTTGGCAGGGGGTTGAATGGTAAAAATTTCTAGTCGGAGGGGTTGTAGAGGAGAAAATGATTTATTTCCATTGTCTGAGAAAGGAAAATTGTCTATAGAGGGTGGTCCGATTCTTCTTCTTTTCCTTCTCGTCAAAGTGCAGTTACAGTATTCGTATCTCTATAGTCTACGAGTATATCTATCTACAATACTACTATCTCAGGCTCTTCGTAGATTCTTTTGCTATTCCTGTGAATGGAAAGAAACTTTTGATCTGACTGTTGTAGGAGGCAAAAAGAAAACAGGATTCCATGGCATCGCCCGAGCGAACCAACATCAAATCACAAGTTGTGGAGAGTTACGGGGTTGGTTTGCCAAAAGTTTAAGCAACTGTTCCTAGACATTGGTTGGGTATTTTTCGGCAAAATTATCCGACCCAAAGAGGAGGAATAAGTCGTCAAAAAATCGGCAGGAAAATAAGAGCAAAATTCCAAAAGAACGAAATGAAAAGTTTTATTCACATTGAAGTCGAAGATTGGGAATGAGAAGAGGGAGAACTATCTTTGTAGATGAAGACCGTCAAGACAAAAGAGTTTTCCTAAACACAGAAAGAATTGATAGTGAAGCTGGGGTTTCTTAGGATGCCAGGAGCGGAGTTGATTCAAACCGAAGATTTATATTGGAGGCCTTGTTGCCCTCAAGTGGACTTATTCGATGCGAATCCGGACTTAACTACCAATAACGGGTAACAATTAGACGAGTCAGTGACTTTTTCAAAATGTGGATATAGATTTAGGTCAAGGCTCTTGCCAATGAGAGGACTGTTGTCAGAACAGTTTTTGGGATAAACAATATCACACTTCAAATCTCTATTGTCTCACGTTTATCTTCTTAGTGGATTCGCTACTCTTTCACAGTGAATTTAGGGCAGTTGCAGCACATCACATAATTCTTAGAGTCTCCCAGTAGAGAGCCTGTGGTAGTCCAAAAAAGAGCAGATACTAATTGGGCGGATGTCTCTAGGATTGATATCAAACTTTCTATCTACGCTGGACATGAAAATAACTTCTGATTCTAGCTATCAGTGTGGTTCATAGACATACACGCAATTTTGGCTCATTAGGTCGCTGAAGTATTAGATTTCAGCAGGTATTATGTCTTAAGGACGTGTAAATATCTCTGCTAAGCGCCACCAACCAGTTTTCCAACATTCAAATCTTACGAGTTTCTGATTCGGGGAAGCAGTGATGCTCTATAGATTGGAAGCCTTCAAAGATGAGAATATAGAAAGACTCCTTTTATAGACAACTTTACGTCGGTGAATAGCGCCGTCAATAAGGCTGCTGGTGCAAGCGAGCTGCCTACTGCCCTATTAAAAGCAGCTGGAGATGATCTGGTTGGGAACATGCACCAGTCCATCTGTAAGATATGGTCAGAGGAAAGCATGCGCGAAGCATGGAATCTCAGACCGTCTTAACCGGCGCCTATAAAACCCTTATGCGATAGTAATTTAAGCGTCTCAAACCACATGAACAACTTGGTGGGTCCACATCATAGCAATTTCATGCAAGCAACTTCCAATACCGATGTAATACTGACACTGATACAGATATTGGGAAGGACCTGCGAATTTCAGATCGACATTCGCAACCTTCAAGGCAACATATAATATAAGGACGAGCTATACAAGGCCGTATCTTGTTTTGACATCACTGGGAAACTCGTTAGGTTGCGCAAGATGTCTCTAGAGAATTTCCGCTGTTCCTTCAAGGTCGATAACGAATTAACCAAGACCTTCAATCAAACAAGGTTTTAAGCAAGGCGAAGCGCTGTCGTATGACTTCTTTAGCAACGCCTTAGAAATCGAGCAACAGTCACGGGCTATCAAAAGAGGCACGATCTTTCCTTAGTCCTCACAATAACTTGCGTACGTGTATGACATTGGTGTGATTGGACGAAAACCGTGAGCCGTCTATAAGGCTTTCGAGGTCAAAACAATGCACATGCTGCCATCCACCGACAGGCACCCCAGAAGGTAGCCATTTGCAGTTATAACTTAAGGACTTTGTCTACCTTCAATCTGCGGCTACAAGTAGAAACGATATCATGCCACTCGTTGATTTCTTGGGTTTGAACACTGGCTTCATACAAGAAGTCGGGGCTTGGACCTTGTTACAACTGAATGAAGAAGCACTTGGCCCTTTCGAAATAAAGCAGAGAGAAGGAAGTTTAGCCATGAACTGTATGTGCTGTATAGCGCCATTGGTCAGGCTACTACATATCCTTATCCATACCCACTGTCTGATATGGATGGGCTGGTTGAAGCTCCGGCCCAAATAGTTGTCGATTTCAACAACAAGAATGACTAGAGGACGACACACACAAGTGGAAGGCGACCTTAACTCACTTGGAGTGCGGCACTGGATGCAGCGGGCGAAGAGTGTTGCTAGCTGGAGAGACTTGTTTCGCCACCAAAGTAAGAAAGTAAGAAGCCCTATAGCCTTAACACGATTTTTTGATAGGTGCAGGATCGTGGCTGAGGTTAAAGATGTTACAAAAATCGAAGATATCCTGACTAAAACTAATTTGCTAAATACGAGTATACAAATGTACTCCACGTGACATTCGCTGCTGGCCTCAACCAGCATATTTTCAAACCCTCAACCATCTTAAATCATTGAAGTTCGATGACGCCCGCGTCTGCTTTTGCCATAGACAGATCTGGAATGTTGAAAAGAGTTATCAAGCTGTAGAAGAAGCTGGCTTTGAAGAATCAATTTCAAAATTGAAAATGAGAAGAAGTCACGCCGCAGTATAAGAGACTGATGACACAGATCAATCTTTTGAAGCCGTGGTCCTCCTCTAATCGAGCTAAGGGGAGACATATTTCTGGCATTCCATTTCTTGATGACTTTCCAGTCGCATGGTGTCTGGATGGAACCGCAAATTCTGGAATTCTAGTGGAGGAAAATCAACAGAAACAGTTAAAGTCCGATAGGAAAACTAAATCTAGCTTTCCTGCTCACAAAGGTGCAGTTCTAATAGATGAAGACTTCTACCACAGCACAAAAAATGTTAAAAATGAGTTTTGCTACGAAGACTTGCTTTATCGCTTCAAAGGGCTGACAGTGATAACATTACGGACTTCGGACAATATGAATGCTTCGGAGATGAACTGTATGAACTTGCCAAAGTAGAGAATGCTTGTACGAGTTAAGTGATTGAGGGCTTCGATCTAGAAAACGAAACGTTCATGTTTTAGCAATTTTTACCGCATTTTCTGAGTCCATTTCTCCGAAACCGCAAGTTCTGGCGCTTGAGTGGACGAAATTGGTAGATGTGCTGGCTCTTTTTTATACCCAAAACAGAGCACTTGACACTTATATGTACTCACCGGGAGAGAACAAACTATAAAAACAAAGACAGCTACCAGTCCTATGTATTCTACCGAATAACTAGGACGAAAAATTCAATCATACACCTTTTGGTGCTGAAGAAGTTACAGTGGCATGTTTGTTCTGGTTTAACAAGCAAAGTTCGGTATCAAGAGGATCAATGCTAGAGTACCACAGGTTGATCCCAATTATCTTCAATCTATATACCGCAGATCAACCAACTGATGGAGATGGTTGCAAGACCCTGCGAGTTGTCCTTCCTCGGATATAGCGACAAAAAGTGTTGGTAACCACACAAGACCAAAAATCTACAGCAGCAAGACGAAGCTAATCTGTTTCAAGACTCCAGTGACAGTTCATTATGGAAGGCAAGCAGTACTGGTAGGTAGATGCAAGAACATCAATCTCCCGCAAATGGTACAAATTTCTCCGAAGCCAGAGACGAAATACTCGTACCTAGGAGTGAGCTTCAAGGAGAAATTTAAATTTAACCATCATTCCAGGACAAATTTTCAATAAAATTTACGCTGCCCTTAGTGCATCCACTGCTGAGAATGAGAAGTGGTCTTGACTAGAAAACGAAGATGCCTGTCATTGGTACACCATTTCACCCACCGTCATGTAAGTGGCTGCAGTATTCGATAAGAAGATCTTGCGTTCCCGCACTGGACTTTATCGCTAAAATTTTTCAAGTGCCTGCCTATCGACAGCTGACAGCTATTCCGGAAATTTCTCCGGAATCACAGCGACCTTCCCCCAACCAAGGAATACAGGAGCTATTACAACAGCCTCTGGAACCAAGCCACAGGTACCTCAGTGTGAGGTATTTGAACAAATCAATATCAAATCAGTGAAGTCACCCCATTCTCTGGAAAGAGCGCCGGTGGCCACAAAAGAGGCTAGGAGTGTGCGAGACGTCAGAAAAGTTTCATCTGTCGTTCAAGTGAAATATTGTAAAGTACAGGAGAAAAGGATGAAGTATTCAAGTCCTGGTAACAAGACACTGAGTTTTTCTTTAGCACCTAAGTTTGTTGGGCAGAGTGCATTGGATTAATTATGTTTCTGAGTGTCCTGCTCCGATAGAGAATAGTAAAAACTACCTCTGCAGCTACAGCCAAGCCTTGAACCTCCTTTATTAAAACGGATATCGTCTTACCTGGTAAACCGACATTATATTGTTTGGTTTAAATCCGCCCTTTCAGTTCTTTTCCTGGATTCCCCTGGGGTTCCACAAGGCAGGCATCTAGGTCCCCTTCTCTTCATTCTTACTAATAACGATCTTGCGTGAGTCATTAAACACTTTCTCCCTCTCACTTTACGCTGACGACACACAATTTTTTAAGACTAATATATTTCTCCTTCCCATGACTTCATTTTTCTTCAAGACGAACCCGATCGGTTTTCCATCTGGTGCCTCAAAAACTGCCTACAACTTATTATAGCCAAATGCCAATCTATAACCTTCACACGTAAATGAAGCCCGGTTCCTACCCGACTTCATTTTTTCTATGATCAACCAAGTTCCCTGGTTCAACATTTTAAGGACCTTGGCATATCGATAAGATGATCCTTCAAGCCAACTTACGATTTGACTTTATTAAAAGGCGGTCCAAGGAATTTTCCAACCCGTACACAACCAGATCTCTCTATATTACCTTAGTTCGCCACCTGCTTGAGTATGCCAGTCAAGCTTGGTCCAATAGAGTATTTAACATCGATTCCTTCAATTTGCTTTCCATGGTCTGCTCTGGAGTGTCCTTTTAATCTTACCTCACTATCAGGACCGCTTCAAGTTTACCAATTTGAATTCCTTAGAAGAACGCAGGAACATAACTGACATTCGGTTCCATCGACTTCGCATTCTTTTATAACACTACTTCCTTCAACAACAACCCACATAATTTATGTTGTCCTCGTCTCTTATACTCGTATGTACCGATCCATGACACCTCTTATGGTTCCAACGAACCAAACAAACTCTCATATGCTCCGAAAGGTCAACTCAAACCTCTCCTTTTTGATTTCAACCTTAGCACTTCTCGTCTGAAAGTCACTTGTTTCCTAGGTATTAAGTCTTAGTCCTAGTATTAAGGTTGTATTAGGCTGAATAAATGGATCCTCAGCCCCCACCAAAATTAAAACAAAAAATTTGTTCTGCTGAACACTTATTACTTTTCGAAGCGCTATCAGCAGGGTGTCACGATACAACAAAATCGTCTGTAAACTTTCTTAGAAATTCTCGGAAGACGACTTCTCATGATTTGAACATGAGTACCCACGTACCCACGTCTTCAGTCAAGGTTTTCTTTTTGAAGACATGAGATTCCAAGATGTAGCAGAATAGCTACCGATGTCCCCAAAAACATTTAGAAGTACTTTTGCCATACCTGTGACCAAACCTCTTACTGGTGACTGACTTAACAGGAGTGCACGTGCTTTTTTAAGAGCTCTGTCTTTCTGCAAGTATCCAACGTACACTGGCATTAGCTGTACTAGGCGCTGGTGTGGTGGATATAATTCTAAATTTAAACAGAGTCCAGAAATCGTGCTTGGCTCCAGTGCGTATCACTCCAATGGCTACTTATTGGAACGGGCGACAGTTCATCACAAATAAACGACTTTAAATCGACAACGATTACAAAGCTATCCTTGAAGATAGGACAGTGGTGCAGTTGTATTCCTTTGAGACCATGTGGGTTCCAAAGGTATTGGATTCATAATATGTTGCCTAAATATACAAGGAATTCGTTACATACTCGTATGTCACACGATCCTTGGGACCTGGTTCCAATGTTTTAGGCTTTCCATTGCAAAAGAAATCTTCAACAAAGTCCACTCCTGGTTTTTCAGGATTTTTTTTTTGTTCCAAACTGCGATTCCCATTTTTAATGTTATCCTTTACCCATTCAAACCAAATCTTTATCTAATTCCCCCTTTCGTAGTTCTCAGTGCAGAATGCTACTGCAGCGCACGCCATATGTTGCTAAACATGTTAAACAAGCGCGAAATAATATGAAATGCCTCGTCTTGGCATGTCCTTTGTACGGGTTTTCCTTCTTCAAGATGCCCACTACCCATTGAAAATCGAAACAGAACATAAACTTTTGCCTTCTACTCTATTCATAGAACAAAAAATTCTATCTTTAGCCGATTGGCGCGCATCCTTCGAGTAATCTTTAAAGAAATTGTCAAGAGCTTAACGGTCGACATTCGTACGGCGATGGGAGTGCTCCTTTGCGATGGCATCCTTTTGCGAAAATGTCGAAGAAAAATACAAACTTCTATTTCAACTTCAACTTTGTCGTCGAAGGATAAATAGAAACTGTTCCGAGGTTCAGAGCTGCTGCTGGTCTCGACTATCTACATTCTGTTTCTACTTATTTCCTTATATCCTTGACAATAAAATGGATACATTCCATACTACAATACTTCCTATCCTTCTACATACGAGTATCTACGAACGAGTATCTACGTACGAGTATGTCATGTTCCTTTTTTTTCTGGTGCTGAATGAAAACAATTTTACAAATTCATTCTCGAAGTAAACCGAAAAAGTTTTGGATGATTTTTTTTTGGCGCATTTTCGAAGAGAGGAGCAAGAATGTCGAAGATGATGATGACATCGGGTAAGGAAGGATCCTTGCTGATTGTCTTGGAGTGTATTTACTGCACAAATGCTGGAAAGATTTGCTGCTCCTTGAATGCGGTTCATACGATGACTTTATTTTTAGCGACAGAGAAGTGCTGAAGTTGTTTTGAACGGATTTTTTTTGGCTCTTTTTGTGTGTTTTTTTGGCTATTTTTGGTTGTGGTTAACATTAAGAGCCAATTACGTTAAGTGAATTTTAGATCTGTGTCCTTGGGTTGAGAGTTATCGATAGTTGAGGAGTTGGTGTTCGGAGATTGGGCGTTAATGTGGATGTGGCTTTACAAACAAGTTGTATGAAAGCGATCGGATGCAGTTAAGGGATACAAATGCATTTTGCTTTAAAATCCTCTACAGATTGTCTGCTAATTAATGGAATTTCAGACTGGCAACATAGGGATGCGATAAATTGGATTTCCGCTACTTTCAACTATTTGTCTTAACATGCTATACAGAATTAATAAACGACTTCTTTGACGCATCTAGAGAGAAGGCAGCCAAACTAGCTGTTTGAAGTGTCAAGCTGGCTAAGCAGAAGTTTAATTTCCAGTAGGCTTGGGCTTACCAGTTTGAAGCAGAATTCAGTGGTCAATGTTTGTTCGTATCGTCTTGATGTAAATGCATGAAGTAGGGTAGATAGGTACCATGTATACAAGGTGGGGTAAAAGCAATGTCATAAAGCGAACTGGCCGTCATTTTGTTAGGAATGAAACAAATTTGGCTCTGTATCAACGATAAGTTTCTCTGAAGGTGTAAAATTTATGACATTCCTGAGTTGATGCACATTTCTGCTCGTTTTACGGAATTTCGAATTGTTGCTCGCAAAACATCTGCCTCTAATTGGTTATTTTTTTAATGCTGGCTTTCAAGACTTGCAGGATTTGTGGTTTGTTGCCAAAAAAGAAAGAAGTCTGGCGTTGGCTTTGGCGCCTGGAAATCGGTGATTTCCATCGTTTCCCGAGCTGTGTGAACAGTTGCTCCAACCTGTTAAAACCAATAATGCTCGCGACCCAATTCTGCAACTTGCGGCAAAAAAAAACTCGTCTATAGCGCTCACTAATTACGGATACCGCGGCGCCGTCGGCGTTCCCAAACAAATAAGGGCCAATCACTTTTTCATTGCATATGCAGTACCAAACTGTGTAAAGGCAAATTTTGTTTATTCACCGGACCACTTAAGTGGAAATGCGCTTCGTCGATTATTATGATATTTGGATACGCAATCATCCTCTTCTTACATCAGGGTTAAGTTAACCTCACTTGACGGTCAGCACGCAGCTATTGGTGAACCTTTAGCCCTTTATAAGGGAACCTCATTAGGTCTTTCAACAAAATTTGAAGCAATGAAAGTCTGCTGATGCCAAATCGTGTGCATCGTTGTCTTGTCGATGCTTGTGGATTCTCTCGGACGTCCTTGGCCACAACAGAGATATTGTCGGTTGAACGAGTAATACGTGCCCGATCACTTCTTGCGAGAACTCTAGTGGAGCCAGTTTGCACGAGATACTCAACCAAATGCTTAATTGTTCGCGCGTATGCCCCAGGACGACGAGGAAAACGACGACAAAATTCACGCTGCGTTCAAACGACACAAACGACAGACCGGAAATTGTTCAAATAAGAAGTAACAATAATTCCGCTTTCTTCAAGTGTGTATCGTTCCATTCTTTGTTGTCAACTAATTCTCTATCTCTGTCTCTGTCTCTGTCTCTGTCTCTGTCTCTGTCTCTGTCTCTGTCTCTGTCTCTGTCTCTGTTTCTGTCTCTGTCTCTGTCTCTGTCTCTGTCTCTGTCTCTGTCTCTGTCTCTGTCTCTGTCTCTGTCTCTGTCTCTGTTTCTGTCTCTGTCTCTGTTTCTGTCTCTGTCTCTGTCTCTGTCTCTGTCTCTGTCTCTGTCTCTGTCTCTGTCTCTGTCTCTGTCTCTGTCTCTGTCTCTGTCTCTGTCTCTGTCTCTGTCTCTGTCTCTGTCTCTGTCTCTGTCTCTGTCTCTGTCTCTGTCTCTGTCTCTGTCTCTGTCTCTGTCTCTGTCTCTGTCTCTGTCTCTGTCTCTGTCTCTACAATATAAATGTCAAGGCACAATGACACTTGACGCGATTTGCAAAAATTGTCGCACATTCACCATTATGACATTAATTTTGCCGCACCTTGTAGGATTGGTAACTTATGCATCTGGTTGTTGGCGAGAGTTATTTTTGTTTCCTTTTTCTGAACATTTTGTTCGAACTCTCAAGCAGAGCTTAGCAAAAGGATTGGTTCTCTGATCATTTTGCTAGAAAAGTCTTCAAAATTACTTACGGGAGATGCGATGCCTTGTCCTCGCTAGAACCGGGTACTTGCACAGAAAGTGTGTAAGGGATGCCCTCCCATTAACGTCGTTGACAGAAGGTGTTTTCCGCCTAATAATCCCCTACAGTCAGTATCCTGTGATTAGAGATATAACTTCCGAAATATCTTGCTGTGATCTGCTTAGTGGTTCTGTTGCCCTTATTTTGTTAAAACTGTGCCAGATTTGCTAAATATGGCTCAGTTTTTTAGCCTTTGGCAGCCTTTGTTGGTATATGTTGCCCTTGACAATTCAGATCGCAATGTTGACTACTTCCATGGCCGATTCATCTGTAGGTTTTCTACCTTCAATGTCACTTTGTCCTCGAACCCAGACGACTCAACTGGCACCCAGACGAGATTGAGGAAATATTGACATTGTCTGACTAATAGTTTTGAGAAAGCAGTAGCCGAGTTAATTGTGATAGATGTAGATGGTATTGTAGCTGTGGTAGCGAATTTATAAGTAAAAGGCAAGTCTCCCTAATCACGAAAAGATCTGCCTGGGAGATGCTTCCAAAGTTTGGTAGATGAAAATACATCGGCTCTTACAATTTCTCCCTGAAAATACACGCGCGATACGGCAGATAATTTTTGAGCTATTAGCATAGGTTGCTGAGTCATAGTCTTTGATCGCCTTTCCATTTTCGCATTCGTGTCTAGTTGGGAGTTTTACAGAGATTTTTCGATTTAAGTTTAGAGAGGATGTGGGCTTGTCAGTGGGACAACGCTTGGTTTTGTTTCGAAGATCTTACTGAGTCCACAAGGACTGGTCAAGCAGTCGCCGCTATTTTATAAACAGTTTGACAGACAGCAGATGTAGGATAATGGTTAAGCCTTGGTAGTACCTACACAACCTGCCTTATGGACTTTTTTTTTAAACGACGTATGTTGCTTATTTAGTGCTGACCACCCAGTCATGGCGCAATAGGTAGCAAACCGACGTTAGCTACAGATTTCCACGATTTCTTAGCCCACTGTTCAGTATTTAACTCGCAGCTAAGACCAAGGACTATGTCAAGGTATTGGGCTCTGTTACACAGACGTAATCTTGACCATTTAATTTGGTTCATGTGTTTTGGCTTTTGTGGTAGAAACCATCATCACGGTTTAGGCTGGAATGACCGATTTCCGAGCCCCCTTTCTACGAGTTGGCTTATCACAGAGAGAAACTTTTCCGATACTTGGGCTACCTTATCATCCGCGTACGCGAGTCATAAGCGAGGAGTGATTACTCATCGCCGAGGAGTTTTCCCATTCACGATCTTTGTGACACTACCCTGGCCGAGTGCTGCATAAATAATCCAATGGCTAATGGAATCATCTAATGCCCTACTCGACACACTCTTGAAATAAAAACCACTCGAACTTGCCTCCAGTGATGATTGTGTTTGACAGACAGATATTGAAAATAATTGCCTACCAAGAGACTGCTGCGCCTAAACTGTTTGGAGGATAATGGGCCACCAACCATACTCCGAAAGATTCTCTGCTCCGCAATGATCGAAGATACTCCCTCCCAGGAGAATGTTGTACTCTGGTGGAGATAAAATATTGTACTAGCCAGAGAAATGAGTGTCCATTAGGAGCTCTAAAGATTCCGTAGTTGAAGTTGTCCAGCTCCATCTGCCTGTTTTAGAAGGGAATCGACAACTATTGCCTTTGGACAAAACCTCACATAGTCTCCCAGATTCTTTAAAATTTTTTTTTTTCAATCACATTGGGCGTGACGGTATGCTATAATACTGAGGCTTAGCTACTCGACTTAACTTTATCCAGTTTATGTGCCTGGGATTTCTATAGGGCTTGAGAATTTCTATTCTAAATTCTAATTCAATTAAGGTCCGAGAAGGATTTAAGATTTGACACTGTCCATTTATTGACTTTGGCGTTGGTACCACAGCCTATCAGAAGGTTGGTCTTTCCTGAGGCGATGAAGGTTGTCAGCGCATAAACCTTTTATGAAGATGCTTCCGCTATTTGTTTCTATCTTGGCGACGGTCTACAAAACTAGGATTAGGACATAAAAAGGCGTTTAAATGTTACTCAGTTTAAATGTAAGTTCTTGGCTAACCGTCTCTTGATGTCTTTTTACCCAGGGCTCCTGAATGATGCTGACGTCGTCGAGGAAAACTAGCAAGCATTCCGATCCACATCTCGAGTATTTTAGACTAATCTGTACTATCATCAGCACCAGCATTCATCGGGGATCCCGGCTTAAATCCTCACATCCGTCGACATGCACTGTGTCGGCTAGATGATTTGAAAACATTTGCTTTGGAACAATTTACAAAGCACGATCTATGGTTGCCCTTCTCTAGAACCCCTTAACATTCCTCGTTTATGAGGATCAGGAACGCCATATGATAGCTGGCGAGTCATCCATTGGAACCGTCGGGATATTTAGTTACAGGCAGTGAATACTTTTTCTGTTGTCTAAGACATAATGGTGAGACAAATGCAGGCCTAAGGCTTTCTAGGAATTCCATTTGCATAAAAGTCTTTCGAAAAACCGTCGTCGCATTTGATGACTACGAGTATGTATCGTCTATCGACTTCTGGTGAGCGGAAGCATGACAACGGTTCACCTTGATTTTTCCTCAAAACCATTTATGATTTGTAGTTTGTCTTTTATCTCTCGCCACACGCTGGCTAAAATGTTGCCACGCTTGTCTACAACTTTTAGCAGCTGCTGAGACAGTGTGAAATATTTCGGCCAACATTTTTCGGGCTGAAGGTACTATTGTGTCTTGACTTGAAGTTTCTAATCTAAATTTTGTCAAATTTGTAAAGATTTTGCACCCAAGAATAAGGCGAAAAGTATGCCCATTTTTGGTTGAGCACTCACGACAAACCATGTCTGTGCATGCTACATGACACGCGCACGGCCTAACATACCTCAGTGCGGTCACACCACCCTTGAAATCGGTGGTACACTACCACCTACGTGGAGGGTTGTGATAAGGATTTCTTTCTTTAGGTACTTAACACAACCGATATACATATGACTCAAACTAAGTGTAGTTTACTTCAACTTTGAGAGTCTCCAACTCTTCAAAGGCATCACCACAGCAAGAACGATTCCATTAAACCACATTTCCATCAACTGTCACATCGTCTTACGAGTATATATGTACAACCGAGTGCCTACTACTTGATTATTCTACACAGCAGCAGTTGGTACAAGGTAATTATTCTTTCGTCAAGAAGATGTCCTTTATACTTTACCATGTACCAAGGGTAGACGGCATTGTTACTCCTCAACTGAATTTCAATGGGCAAAAACTTTTCTGTACCAAGCCTCTCTCATATTTGAATAAAATATGCGCGAATCACAAAAATTAGTTTCCTTCATCTTTTTCACTTTTCCATTCGAAGACAAAAGGAAGAATAGCAGTCCACCGCGTGCATTCAGAAACGCAAGTGCATTCCTTCAAAGAAGCAAACGTAAGAGTAAGAAGTGGGGAAAAGTTTTTCATGTTCCCAAAACCACACTCGAACAATGACACACCATGACGATGATGAAGAGATTGCCGGGAATTTTAATGAACTCCACCAGACGTCGCGCATATGCAAGTCGATAATTATTTTTACACACAGACTACGACTTGGCTGGGGATGTGCTCCAAACTTTATCAGTCATGACCCAAACAAAAGTCAAACTTTGACATGTGCCACAGGATGGAGGGTAAGAAAACTTTTCGAATTGTCGCTGTCAACTCGATTCGAATTGCCAATTAATCGTATGGTCCCCATGTTGGGCGCCAAACGTCATTCTACCGTGTGAAAAGTCATATCAACTAATCATCTCTCGTTCTGTGTGCTCAGCATGCTGTATGCTTAGTCACAGTCACCTATACCTACACCCGTATCATCGTCATTGTCTAATCAATTGACTCTGTTGGTGGAGTTGTTGGATGAAGAGAGTGAGAAGGAGCTTACGTTCAGAAGGCCAACTATGTACGTTCATAAATCAAACCGCAATCGTTTTATGTTAACTAATGCCAACGGATTATAATCATCAATATCATCGCCATCGTAATCAGTTTTATTGTTCCACCAAGCACTCAACCAAACACTGTCCCTCATTCCCCTGACCACTGTGACTTTGAGGCAAATGTCAATGCGAGTTCATTAGAAAGCGGAACCTGCTGCTGGTGTTTTCATGGACATCCATTGGCATGGCATGGGGGGGATGGTTAACTCACGCATGGCAGGAATACTCAACCCACTTCGGAAACGGACGGTATTCTACTTATAACTCACCGCTAACCTTTGTTTTCGTTTCTCTTAACCTCCATCGACATTTAGTTGCAATTTATGTCCCTTCTGGGATGGGAACTGTGGGGGATGGGATTGACAATAACCATATGGAAAGGGAGATGAATGGCAATCAGACAGCAGAATGGCATTCATCTATCTATTTCGGGAGAAGCGGTCCTTGAATTGGTTCGGTCGATTAAAACGCTGATTCAGTTCATCATTAACGAGATTAATATGCCGTTACATTGGCTGAGAGACAGAGCTGAGGGACACACCATCACACTCACCCAATGGCCTCTTGTGGATTTCCGTCTGTCGCCTGCTGCCTGATGGCAATCCTTGCAGTCACATCACATTTAGACTGAACCACATCAACCCCTTCAGGCATCTCCGGAAAGTATTCAAGTCTGCCAGTGCTACTACCACTGGCACTGAGGCTGAGACTGCTCTGACTGAAGGGTGCTATTGCCTGAATGTGCCTGGGCACACATTGCAATTGTCGTTCTCGTCATCATCATCAACATCATCATCATTATCATCATCATCATCGTCGTTAGCAATGAACAGCAGGAGCTGCAAGCTGTTACAGCAATAGCAACAGCAGTAGCAGTAGCAGTAGCAGCACCATAGTGGTTGAGAATTGTGTTGCCTTTGTTGTGTTTGACTGCAGGAATATCCTCGAGGTGTGCTTGTATATGTGAGTGTTCACATTCAAAACGATTACTCGTTCGTCCTTTAAAGTTAATTGCTGGAATGCACAATGCCATAAAATGAGAGCACACACACAATATGCAAGGGCTATATCGGTAATGGGTCAGCGCCACCATCATCATCAAACCACCATCAGAGTTCCCAACTTTTACCACCACCACTAACAACATCGGCAGCAGGAGCATCATCTATGTTATTATTTCCCATCCATCGGCACACTTGGCATCTGGACATGGAGCAGCAAATGTTACAGTATGCTCTGAAAGATGGGGTGCTGAAGAAGAAAGTGTTAAATGGAGGTGATGGTGGGAGGGAAATTTTTTTAGACCGAATTGTTTTTTAACCGTTTTTGCAGAACACGCCCATGGATTTTAGTTGTTGTTATGATGGCAGTCACACTCTGAAAAGCTGCTCTTTCGCTAACGAAAAAGGACAGAGGACACTATTCCGTGAGCAGGTTTACTCTACTCAGTTGCGTTCACCTGCCTAACTAAATCGAATTGCTGAGGCAATTTTTCTGTATTACTCTAGTTGGGGCTTCGCAGTTTCATGATCTTCGTTTTATCAGTAAGCATGGATCAGACGATTCGAAACAAGGCTCAACTTTTATATCCTGCTTCCTTTCTTTGGGATATATTTGTATGTATATCCGCCGCTGAACGAAATCGTACATGACATTTAAAAAAAAAAGAGGTACCAGCATAGAACCCTGTGGAACATCTTCCTCCAAACATCCATTTCGCCTTATAGTTTGAGTTCGTCCTTTAGGTTGATGGCGACAAGGGATAGTTATAGGATTTTTGAAAAGAAGCTGAGACACAGTTCATACGAAGAATCTTAACTGCGTCTTTTGCTTTCTGAAAAGAGCACCAGGACAAAGAACTAGTCCATATTCACCGTATGCTGCTTTCACTGAAATATCTTAGTACTTTGAAGAAAACCTAACGACGCCGATAAGCAAGCAGTCTTTTAAACTGCAGGACATTGGAAAGTCGCTAACTTTTTCAACATGTCATTCAGCTTCTTTTGCAGCAGACCTCGAGAGCTTTGTGATCTGCAGTTATCCTCACATAAAACCCAACCGTCAATGTAAACTCTAATCGAGGACGATTAGGCCGAAGGACCGCGGCCATCTATTTAGATAAGCCAGACCAGTCAGGATCCTATTTTTCGCAAAGAGAATTACGTTAGCTTTGAGATTTCGACAGAACTGCCTGAGCTTCAGAGCAAATGGTCGCGGAGCATGATAAGTCAGAAAGTCCAAATATATACATATTACAGATCATCTACATATGATTGAGTGCAGACGTAGAAACTGTTCAGAGCGTTAAACAGAGGGTCGATTAGCACTCATCATAGCACTGAAGAAAGGATACCATCCCACGGGCACACTTTTTTCGCCATTACCGTCAGACATTGGCCGTAGTTAGCATCTCCAAATAGGGTCGTACTTACCAATATTGTTCTTATCTACAGAATTAGTGATTTCCTTTCGCCGTGACTCTGACATTCTTTATGAATGCACCTACTCGTACCACTCCTTGTTGGGTTTTCCTTCGATTCTGCTCATCAGATTTTGAAGTGCAGTCTCGTAGGATCTTCCATGCTGCAACTTGGACAAAGGATGCATTCGCACGAAGCCAACCTCCACGATCTTCAACCTGAAGGTACGAGTAGTTAGATTAATTGGCCGGAAGATCTAGACGAGCGTGTTATCGGCTTGCAGTGAAGATTGTCTTCAGAGTTGCCACCAACTTTGATAGCACAACTTTATATATAAAACAGGTAACAGGTGACTTTGAGCCATCAAAGGCTTCATTCGCCAACACAACCGACAACAAATACCAGTTTAAATTAGATTAGATTGTAGTAAGAGGTGGTATAAGGAATCCCAGATCCTCCATTTTCATCCATGATGCCGCAATTAGCTAGGAAGGCGGCTACGTCTTTAGGTGAGCTGGCAGCTATATCCCCTGCTTCAAGGTAGAATTTAACTAGGCAACGTTGACGTGTTTTGACTAAACCATTGTAGTCACATAGTATGTCTTTTGCTGTTTAGACATCCTCATTCCTCATTCCACAGTCTGCATGTGTTGTCTTGTGATATGGTGTTTTTTTTTTCACACGGCAGTGTCCTGTGAGAAAGCCTGTGGTCACTCGAATCTGACTTCTACTTAGTTGTAGTAGGTAGTTGATTTCTTTTTGGCTTGTTTGTTTCCTTCGATTTCTCTCCAGAATGGTCTTGGCATCATGAATTGAAATTTTTCTGGCTAATTCGTCTGCTTTTTCGTTACCTTCATGTTCGCTATGTCCTGCCACCCAAATCAGATGAAGTTGGAAACAGTCCCAGACCAGTTTTGATTTTATTTCCAAGGCTTTAAATGCAAGTTTGGCGGCTCTACTGTCAGAGAGAATATACTCGTAAATGCTTTTATTTGTTCACAGCTTCGATGCGTTACTTACAGCTTCAGTGATGGGAACGGGTTGTGTGAGCGAGTTCTGATAAGTTTACTTCTGTCAGGAGACAGAGGTGTAGTGGTAGTAGCAAACGTTTCTCACTCGGGGGGTCCAGGTTCGAATCCTGCCCATGGCAAAATTAGTTTTTCATTGTATAATTGGAACTCAGACAAAAAAAATTCTGCGTGTGAAGGCATAACACTGACACGTAGATTTGGCTGTTATAAGAGTTTCAAGCAATGAAAAAAATACTGGGAATTATATCTCGAATCACTCTGAGTGAAGAAAAACTCTCCGTCCTATTCGGACTCCCACCCCTGGAGAGTAAACATAGAAACCAAACACACCTGAGTTTCAAACCACTACAAAAACAATTTTCCTTTCTCCTCCTTCTATCTTTCCGCCCGCGCCCTGGCAACAGTAAAAGGGTATCAACCCCTTAGGCGCGCGTAAATTATAAAAAAAAAAAAAAAAAAAAAAAAGAGTCTCTGTGTAGGTGTCATCAGACTTTTCGAATGTTTTCAGTCTGACAATCTTCTTCTAAATAAGTCCTACGTGACCTGTTTAGAAGTTTTCGGGATTCTTTGCGTAGACGCTGCCAATCTACGTTCTACTATGGATTCTAGGAGTTTTGTTGGCAGAATACATCGATTCAACACATTTGTTGAAGAAACTGTTCAGGTTTTGAACAGCCTCGTCTATATTCTCTGTAAATCTGGGTAGAGCTCTCCCGGATTTTCCGATTCGTTTCACTTAGATTGCTAGGTCGAGATCTCGCATCCGCATTATTGCGGGTCAGGCGAGGTGGTAGTCCATGGTATGACTGCTTCTCACGTTACATTTGTTACTGCCCCACAAAGGATTCTGTGAATTACAATCGCAGAATATAATACATCCTGGAATATCAGTATTCAATGAGCTCGGTTACTGCCTTTGGTTGGGGTCGTAGTACTAAATCTAGAGCCGACTCAACGACGAATTTGCGGATTCTTGGTTGCAGTTTGAATGATGAGAGGAAATTCGACCCAAAAAGACAGGTTTTCGGTTTCTTCAGTCGCTCGGAAACCATAGATGCATTTAGCACTCCTGGTTCCTGTATGGGCATTATAAGATGGACGAAGTATGGATGTCAAGACTTTTTGGCTACAGCCGAGGCCATTTAGAGAACAGGCTCTTCCACTACAAGTGCAAAATGCTATCCTCTTTCCAGAATGAAACCTACATAATCACTTCTGTGGTTGGATATGTTAGCCCATTTGTGGAATAGTTTCTATTGACTGAGATATGATTGCCGAAAGGTTCAATCGCTGACCAACAACAGGCATCATTATACAAAACCAGCGGCGGCATTCAATGTTTTATCATAGTAAACTCATGGGAGTGCTTTACTACTCTTCAGAAGTGTGTTCAGTCTTGGGCCTGTTTGTAATTGATAACTTCGTCCTAACTCCTCTATAAGCTGAACTTTCTACAGTAACTGGTCTGGTTTTACTTTATGTTGACGAGGGAGAGATCTGAAAAAAAGTGAGGTACCGATACACGTTGGTCTTGAATGTTCGTAGGTTATAACGAGTGGGATATGGAGTGTTTGGCCGGACTTTTCGATATTGATGAGCTCTTAAAAGAATACAGGACTAACATTAACTCATGTGTTGGCATTTTGAGCAACTCGCGAGGGTGACCGTTAAAGCCGATCTTGGTGGAATAACATATTATTCAACTGATCACTAAATCAGCTTCCCCGATGGACTTATGTCATCTTCTGTGGCATGTATACCTTAGATCCTGACTTCTATACACTCTGCAGGTGTCTGATGTTTACACTCGTGCGATGGGATCACACATAAATTCGAGCTGACCTACCGAGCCCGATTCGGCCTTTTCAGAAACAAATATAACTGATCACAGACTTCAAGATTACCCAACGTATTCCAACTTGCATCAACCACTGTTCAACATAGTTCCTTGCAATTTTCATTACAAGATCCATTTATAAGCCCAAAGAATTTAGAAACAATGACTTAACTTGTCTAACGTAGAAGTGCACCACAACCTTGGCCACCCTGGGTCTGGGTTTGCAGCATACCCCTGCCGTTATATTGAATATCCTTGCCATCAGCGTCTCTCTTCCTCCTCGACAATACCTCTAATGCGCGCTTGTTTTGATGACCCTGCAAAGGATTCTGTTCCAACATATGCATGTAAATACTACTACGTCAAGTAAACGCTCAGCAACTCAGACCGTCACAGCTCTATTCAGCCCTATTGAGACCTATCCAGCCAGGCCATCCAGAACAATGACAATATTGATTGGCCAATTACGTTTTAGTGATTACACTTATTGGGTATGCATGAGTGCACTGCTTTTTTTGTGCGCCTCATCCTGAGAGGACGCGTGAAAATTTATTTTTATAACGAGGGTGCACCCACTACCCCATCGACTCACCACCACCTCACTAGCCACCATTGAAGCAGCCTTGGTCAGGGCGCTACCAAGGCAGGGTGGAAAATTATTAAATAAATTCTTGTTTTTACAGTTAAGTGAATTTCAATTGTTAATTGTTGGCCACATGGATGGTGTAGAATGGAAGAGTTGTGCTGGTCGAGAGGTGAATTGCCAGTAAGGCTGGCAACTAATAGCTTGGGGTGGTGTAACCATTGTGGAGCCAAATTACCGCCACTGACCTTTTGTCAGTGATCAATGTGCCGGAATACCAAAAGTTTTCTCTTTTTCGTTTTTTTTTTGTTTTACTGCGCCAAGTTAAATGCAATTGGGATGTGAACGTGGAAAATAAATCAAAAACACACGCTGAGCAGTAACAGAGTTGGACATTAAGGAACGTGCTGCCCTAGCCCTGGTCACCTGTCACAATTAAGAGCGAATTGGACGCGCACAGCGCAGTCAGTACGCTTGATAAGATCTCGCAGCAATTAGCATCGCAGGAGGACAATGATAACTTTCTTCTTTGTTTCGGTTAAGGGTGGTGGTACGACGTGAATTCTCTGTTCTACAGAAAAAAAAAAAAGAAAAGAAGAAATGAATGTCACCCTCAACGGGCGGAATTGGCGGAGGAAACCAAAGTAGCTACTGCTATGACAGCCTGCGGGCGCGTGAAGGAATTTTTTTTTTTGTGCTAGTCCTCCTCAACTTTTCAGTTCTGCTTCATCATCTACAGTTGCAGTGCTCATTTAGAGAGTAGAACGAAAAAAAAAAGAAAAAAAGTTACAGATCCACCAGGCTGTATTTTCGTTTCACCGGAACCACCTCCGCCACCACATTCAGCGACTCCGAAACCACCATAGCCGTCACCGAAGGATGGTTCAAGATTTATAATTAAGATACCCACAGAGGCAGAGCCATCGTATACACTTTGCGAAGAGCCTGGCCCGCTTTCACATGAATCCTTGCATTCATTTATCATTTTTCGCTTTTTTTTTCTCCGTATCGCGGCACGTTGTCCTTTTTGCTGGGAGTTTTTTCTTGATTCTTTTTTTTTTATCCTTTCCGTGATTTTCCAGTGACTGGGCTGGCTACCACCCTCGTTAATCTCATTAGGATAAATATTACTAAGCTGGGATTTCAATTGTTTAAGTTTTCTATTGATAACTGGGAGGCAAAGCAAGCAGGGATTATGCCAAGGATGGATGGGCTTCGGTTGGAAGGCTTGGTTAGGCTTGGAGATGGATGGATGGTTGGAGTTGGGCGCTACTTGAAGTCCTAATGAGAATTATATATGGATACAACTTTAATTGAGATGCGGTATCTGAGAGATAGAATCTCCTGCAGTTGCCTTTTATTTTGTACTTTTTACATTTTTTTTTTTTTTTTTTGTATATTTTGCTCATCTTCCTTTTGCGAGGATTGTGATGTTATTCATGCAGATCCTGTTCTAAGAGTTCAGTTGGGGAATTTGTTCTGTTTTTTTGTTTGTTTTGTTTTGCTGTTTTGAATTATTTTGTGCTTGAAGGGATCTTTAAGGAAGCACGGTGTAAAAATGAGGGACGAAGGAATATTAATTACAGCAACAAATTATGAATTAGAAAAATTGAAAACGTGTTGAGGATATTAATATTGTGGTGGAGCGGTGGAGTGACAGCAGCCGCTAACGGTAATTAAATCTTTACGCCCTGTTGCCTGTCTGAGCGGAGCGATTTACTTAATTTATTGAGATAGACGATGCTGGAATGAAGCTGGATAGAGGTCAGAAATAATACCTCGAGCAAATGGATTTAATTTTCTTTTTTGTTTTTGTGGATGATTATATTTTGAATAAGCTTTGGATTGAGTGTTTCAGATAGTGGGTTGCCTCATGGTCTTTTGACTTTCAGATAGGTTCACTGAACTCTGGAAAACTCCTCTTGCAACCGGAAAGGAACCTATCCGACGAGCAATCAATTCACACTTGATGAAGTCCTTGTGGATATATAGGGCCGGTATAAGGAAGGCCAGAGACCTCTAAACCGACTAGAATGGGGGTGAAATTCGGGCGTGAGTACTGGGACCGCAGTCAGTTTAAGAAGCCATATGAACCTCAACTTCAATAATAAAGCTGAGAATCACTCTGGAAGAGTGTTCCCACCAGAGCCAGGAGCCTGATTCTAGCGCAGAACGGACACTGCAAAGCAGTGTCATCATCACTTTCACACCAAACGTCTCGGGATGTTGCGTCATTTCTGCCAAGCACACCTAAGTGCTTAGAATTCTGCAGTCTCTCCTAGTGAAGGAAAATACTAAAGCCACTGACCTCTTAGAAATGTAGTGAGGCAATCGTTTTGTCTGTCGGCAACCCAACATGCTATCTAAAGTAATGCTCATATGAAACGCAACTGTCGCACCCGAGGACATAGGCAGTCCTAACGTAGCTTCGGATTCTGATAGACTCTCTTCTATCTATCGTCACCACGTCCTTAGCAGGAGCACTATTGTGAAGTATGTAAAATCTCGTATTCGTGCCCCCGTGCATATACTGAACATTTACAAGAAATATCAGCTGGTCTCAGTGCTCCGGCCAGCAATCAACTGGTAGCCGGTCAGAATAAGTATCACTGTGAGTGGTGCAATTTGATTTTCACAGACAAGGATGCATATTCGGCTCATACTCGTGGTTCCAAGCATCAGACGGTCGTAAAACTGTACACAAAAATGATCAAACCGATTCCCCAACACAAACGATCCTTTGAAATATGCCAAAAGTGATTCGAAATGGAGGATGGTACTGGCGGAGATGGAACTGCTGCTTCGGGTAGTGAAACTGAACACGTCAAGGGGAAAGACGACACTCCAGAAGTGAAGCCAGTTGACACCGAGTACATCGAGTACGTCGAGAAGATTAAGGAAGACGAAAAGGTGTCAATCTGTAATCCGCATGCCAAGGAAATGCACATGAACTGTCGTCAACATCTTCTGTAATACAAGAGCAAAGTAGAACCCGATTTTGTTGCCGACATAAAGCCAACGGCATGTCCAATGCAACTGGCTCTGTACCAAAGTACTCGTAACTTGTGGAGTATGAAAAGAAATCCCGTGGCATATGGTAACTCTTCACCACGTCGCCTATACAATGATTTCAAAATGAGGCCGAGCGGAATACCTCCACGTCCAATGCCACCATCGACTATGGGTGGTGGTCCTGGAAGTCGGAGGATTTCCCGGTATTGTGCCTAATATTCATCCAGAAGGCATCAATGACATTTATACGATTGCTCGCCACTCAAAGATTTACTCGAAGTAGAGGAGCCTTAACAAGATTCATGCAATTGAGTACTATGTTTGGTATCCGATGTATTTGCTGGATTTGGAGAGTCCCCACTGGAAGTGCAGAGCAAACCACCGAGAGCGAAGGTAACTTTAACAACGGCATGGGTAAAGTTAGGGACAATGGAGAGGTACGACGTGTGTTACAAGGTGTTACGCCTGCGGTCCCCTGGCCAAGGGCGTTCTATGATCAATTGGGTGCAATTAGTGGTTTTATGCTTGGAAAAACCGAAACCCTCGCTGATGGAGCGAATATCTTCTGAATTGACTGTTCAGCTAAAGCAACTCGCAATTTCCAGCAGATGTCTCTAGTGTTTTGACATAAACGTGTGTCGAGGAGACTTAAGTTCACGGAGTGCCGATACATTCATGAGAGCAAGGATACGCTTTGCAATCGCTCTCTGTCAATTCCTTTTATACCAATTCGGAACCTATATTGGGGGCACAGGTTCCTAGTGTACCTAGTGTCGCTTAGCATTGAGGATTGTTCTGTATCTGTGACCTATTGCACGATGATGCATGACCCAATGTTAAGCTTGAACAAGAAGATGAACACGATGGATTCCCTCGTGAAGTAGAACTACAAGATCTTGTCGGGTTACGCTACTCAAAATATCCTCGGTTGTTCTGGTTATACATGTCATTCGTGACATTTGTTAGCGGTTCGTTGCATGGGAAGCCTTAGGCCAATGGCTCATTGAACTACAAGTGGAAAAGGTAATTTCATCGGCAGGATTTCCACTAGTTCCCACGGATAGTTAGTTCGCTGGATCTTTGAGAAAAACACCCACCAGATGCTATTCAGGGCTTTGAAAGTGTATCCTATGTTATGAACACCAGGATAAGGTATACTCATCAGTCCATCTAGAACAGAGCCAGGCGTGCTCGGAAAAACGATCATGCTGCCGGGACAGACCGTTCTTTGGAATCTGATTAAAGTAGCAGCACTGTATTTTAGGGAAACCTCGTTCCACCAGGCAACTGACGCATAAGTAGGCGAATATACTTTGCAGCTCCTCAGTCATTAAGATTACTCTGACAAAAGTAACGATTGGTATAGATGTTACACCCACACTACCTGCACAAGACGTACAATTTCTTTGGCAGGGTGCTCTGATCATAGAAAAAGGCCTTCAACGGAGCTTGGGGTATTTCCTGAAAATATCTTAGCAATCAACTCGATACTAGTTGGACAGTTTCAAGTCGGAAACTCACGACAAAATTCGGTTGTGCATACGCCTTCATTGTCACTTAGATCCGATCATTCTTAGTGACTACCACTTGTCTACTATAATCTTTAATTTTTCGTAGACCCCGGGGACGTGACTTCGTCATATTCGGCTGTAAAATGGATTCCCTGTCATATCGTCAGATTCTATGATTGCAAAAAATGTTCTTACTTTCGCTTATTGGAAGCCAACCAAGCTAACTGGACAAAAATTCGAACATAAACTATTCTGATTGTTCTCCCATAAGGACATCGGGGTCCCGTATATAGTACAACAACCCCACCTGCGTCATTCATTTAAATGAATCCCCAAAACCTTCAGGCAAACATCAACTAAAATTTCAACTTGCATCAACTGAACCTCAATCACGAAATCCAAAACCGACCTCATTAGCCTCATGCAGCGTTATCCTAACCTCCTAGCCTCAGGCCAATTATTCACCATCTCACATCGAAATTGAAGCAAAATATGAATCGATACAGGGATACGAGTATGTCACACAAAATCACACAGCCAATAACACAATTGACTTCTTGAACTCTCTCCAAATCGCAATTAGAAGAGATTCATCCAATTAGGAGCACCAATTGGTCTCAAATGCAGGACACAGGACAGAGGATTTGCAGCACATCTCCTTGAGATCAGACCAAGATGTCAAATTGCCACCAAATAATCGTAGCAATCGTCCCACTGAGAGGCTCTACAATCACCAGTCATGTCAGCAATACGTACAATTCGATGAATCGTAATTATCGCTGTGGCATTTCAAATTCGAAATACGGATATCCAGGACACAGTGGAGGGATTAGTGTGCTGTCAATGTGGCGTAGACATTCTTTCCGCATCACCGCATCCAACCCAATCATGTCAAATAAATGTGTGACACATCATCATCCCTCCCCAAAATTCAGCTCACCATCATGGTGTCATCAATTGATGGGCGCATCAATATGGGGCGCAGGAATGGAGAATGATGGAGACAGCAAATAAATAAATCGACGGATATGATTATCCATCGGGAAATCATTCGAAACGGTACTTACTCGTATATCCTACTACACCTCTTAAGCGCCCCCCCTTTCTCACGGTGACAGTTGCTACGATTGTGATTGCAGGAAGTGTCAAGAACGTTAAATCCTAAACTGTTGAGTTCTTCAATAGAATCCCGCAGTTTGCTTTGTGTCTTTTTCGTCATCATCCTCTATGTCGTCGTCGGCGTTGGCGTTGGCGTTATCATTGTCGTTGTCGTTGACGTTGGGGGTCGTCATCATTGTCGTTATTTGAGAGATTGCCCGGCAGCAGGATTGTTACCCTGTACACCGGTTACATGACAAGACGGATCCCCAATACTGACACGACACGACATGACACGGTGCGCTACAGTAATGGTGCCAATTTCCGTTTAAATACTTTTCTATTTTCTTCTTCTTGTTTCAAGCTACTACCTCATTTGTGGAGGAGTGTCGGCACGATGGTGGTACGGTGACATGAAAAGGAGCCGCTACCAGGACATGAGAAAAGACCCGCATAACTGAGATAACGACCAAAATTTCCTGGCCCTTTTATATTTCCCTCTCTGTGTGTGTGTCCTCAGTGAGAAGAGAAAGTTTTCAAGAGGAGACAACGTTTTGACGGATGAGTAGAGATAGATTGGAGGCGATAAGATATCATGGTGTGAGCTGTAAGAGGCACGAGGCAAACTGTGCGATAAAGTGTGAAATGATTGAAAAGTTTCGGTGTTGAGTGGATTTCCAATGGTGCAACACCATCCGACTATCGATTTATCTGTTTCCCATCCCAACTTCCTGTTGTTATTGCTCCATCGTTCCCATCCAGCAACTCCGGAGATCAGGAAGTGTAAACGATTTAAAGGTGAGTTCTTGAGCACCCGGACAAATTAAATGGAACGCAATTACGAATACGTTTTGTCGTCGCCTCCAATTTGGGCGGACAGGCGACTGGAGCTAGCGACCGATACGGCCAGAAGCCAGGAACTTAAAGGATTCCTTAAATAATTGCGATTCCATTGGAGAGGATGAATCGCTCAGGTAAGTGGAAATGATGTGCAGAATCAAGACGAACGTGTTTAGTTGAGTGGAAGTGAAATAAAGAAGACTACGGAGCGGGCTGCGTTTAGTACGAGTATCAACGGAAGGATCGTTATCGGTGATTGGTCAGTGATACATATTGAGACATAGCCTAATTGCACAAAGTCGGGATCGTTGAGACAGAACGACATAACGAGATACGAATACATGCGTCGTTGGTCAGTAGAAATTGAAATGCTTTTCATCCTTTTGTTCAGTACTTGACCAATTACTCCACCGGATTTAGCTTATTTTCTTGGATTTGTTTTGTCTGTTTAAAGCGGTTCAGTGTAGAATGTCATACTGGGGGAGCTCATTAAATTTCTATGATATTGTGAACCAATGTCTTTCTTGAGCGTCAACCATAGGAACTATCACAGAAGCTGTCTTCCCGCAGAACAACAGTACAATTGAGAGTGGTTGACGTTCTGAATAAAGCCCACTTTGCTGCAGATGCAGATACTTCGCCTTCCATGAAAGAGCCATCGCCACAGCCTTTATTGGTTTTGAGACCATCCGTGATTATTCGATTCCTCTTTCAGATACTGGCCAAGGCCAGCGCTGAGTATTGGGAATTTTTGCAGCCGGAGTTCTGATATTGCTGCATCAGCTAGAGTCAAAAGACGGTTAGCACTGGGGCTGTCGACACTTAAGTGCATGCAATAAGGATTCGTTCCTTTAAACCTAATTCCGCAGCCGATAATATGAATCACAAAGTGTATCGCAATCATCACTGCGTCTACAGTACAGCGAGTAAGGCAACTACAACACTGTTGTGTTTAAACTTACTCCACTGAATACACGTCTTATGGAATATACCGGGCCTTGCCCTCGCCGTATTAATTATGCCCACTTACACTGATTCAAAGAACATTCTTTATCATCTTGCTACAGGGTTCCTTACACATATTTCAATCTGCAGCTCCATCTAGCGCTCACTACAATTCAAAGCAAACAGCCGATAGATCGCTCGATCATCCTTTCCATGGGAGAAAATCCGACTTATGGGTTTGAATATCGTGGCGAGTAAGTAAAGGTTTGGTTTTTAAACTGGCAACACTGTTTCTACAGACTGTCAATTTGACTGTTGAAAGTTGATTTGTGGTTAGCACGTCTTGCTATTTTACGGTGAATACATTAACGCCAGAACAAGACGACAAACAGTGCGAACAGAAGAAGTTATTGCCGTTGTGGAGCGCAGTGTTGAGAAGAATCCGAATGAGTGGATTCGCCACCGTGCACAGCAATTGGAGCTATGCCCATCCACTTTATGGAAGATTTTACGGAAGGATCTTGACTTCAAAGCTTATAAGATCCTGCTTGTGCCAGAGTTGAAACCGTGTGACCATTATATGCGTCGTAGGTTTGGTGAATGGGCCGAAAACATGATTCAGTTGGATCGTCATTCTCAACTCAAAATTTTGTTCTCCAATGAGAAGAAGCAAAATTTTGAGCGGGAAAATCCAGAATCTTTGTCGAGATGCCCTTACAACCATTAAAACTCACTGTTGGGTGTGCTTTATGGGGTGGTGGAATCATCGGCCCATATTTCTTTAACGACGATGCCGGCCAGAGTGTTACCATCACTGGAGAGCGCTGTAGAAACATGTTTACTGACTTCTTCTTTACAACAGTTAGCGGAACCTGATGATATCAATTAAGCCTCAGATTTCAGCGGAATAGACGATCTTGGGGTAGTGATAGGGCCCTTAAGGTTTTTCACGTAAAGCCACAGACTTCAAAACTGAGAAAATAGCATCACCATCAGCAACCGTGGTAGAAGGTAGCAGAATTGGAAATAAGTAAATTTATGGCGCAACTATTTGGTGTGGACAAAGCGTCAGTCCATCTACTCATTGTGTTGTTAGGGACCCTTCATTTGTTCCTTCTTCTCCTGAAAGGTTGGTGAGATCAGAAAGTATTTCTCTCGTTTTCTGTGTCTTGCCCCAGAATCTAACCGATGATTTTTGCCAAATTTAATCACTGAGCCATGTTGCCAAACCAGACCATCGTTTGCTTTAATCAAATTTGTCTCAAACCCTTAAAAAAGGGGAAGTGTGTTGTGTGTTTTTGAGGGACGCGCTGTCTCAGAGCTGCTTTCGAGAGTAAATTCGTAAGTAGACACAGTACTGACAACACCTTGTGGAGAGTTGACTTACTACTCTCGAGATTCGAACTTTTCAACAGCCGCTCTCAAATGAACACCTGGTGTCATCACTATCAGTATCGGAGATCTGGTCGCAGAATTCCAACGCTGTTAGTATTGTGAACGAACAGCTATCGTGACTCGTGAGTGAATATGACGTTAGAAGAAACTATTGAATTGGTCGACAAAAACGAATCTATCGAAAGTTTTTCGTGTTCCGAAAATGAAATTGAAATAAAAATTCACAATTTAGGAAACCAGGTGAGATAATGATAATTATAATTCTTATTAATGAGAGTTTGTTATTTAAGTTGGCAAAAAATATATATTTACAGCTGACCCAGGAACTTAAAAAAATCAAGAAAAGGAAGATTAGAGCCGGAGCTGATGAAGTACGAGTATATAACACCAAGTGGCCCTGTTTTAAGGCTCTCCAGTTCTTAATTCCCTGCGTAGCTGTTCCTCCAACTCAGCCAAATTTGGTGAGTCATTTTAGTTGTTCAATTTCATTTACAAAATTATGCGATATTTCTGTATTGCCACGAAACTTCACCAATTGTGGTCATAAAGCAATCTTTGAAATCGTCTTTTACATCCTTTTGACCAACAATTTCCCAAATTGGTCTCTAAACGCCTGCTCCCTTTGACCAAATAGTGATTATCTGGATGTTCTGAATCAATTGATCCCAAACAAACAATTGTGAAAGGTACATATGGACATTACCATACCTCTGGCTCGATCCGGATTAAGATCCATGGGTTTTCTGAGAACCTGAAAATAGTTAGCTATTATCACCGCCGTGTAAACACTCTCTCATTCGACATTCACTAATTTTGTCCAACATCGATATATAAACTTTTTTAGTAAATAGCATAAACGACTGCCATTAAGACGATTCTATGAGATCTTTTACAATAAACGGATTTCCAATAAGGGCTTGACAACTTTTTTTTAAAATAAAACGGAAACCATTTGAGATATTTTGAAAACCTTATTATCGGCTTGAAGTGCAATCAAAACATTTATGAATGGAACTTGACTTCGTTCATATGGCCACCGCGGGCACGTTTGCAGCTGTCGATTCGTTGGACCCAATTTTCAACGACTCGGTTACACATTTCGACCGAAACGGCCGCTATTTCGCGTTCAATGTTTTCTCTGAGCTCTTCCAACGTCGTCGGCGTGTTGGCATAAGCCAATGACTTAACGTAGCCCCACAGAAAATAGTCAAGCGGCATTAAATCGCACGAACGAGGCGGCCAATCGACTGGCCCATTTCTTGAGATAACACGCTCACAATACTTACTCCTCAATAAATGGATTGTAGCGTGTGCTGTGTGGTTTGTGGCACCATCCTGTTGAAACCAGATGTCGTCCAGGTCCATATCTTTCAATTCGGGCCAAAAATAAATGGTGATCACGGCGCGATAACGCTGACCATTCACAGTAGCGTGACGATCGTTATCATCGACGAAAAAATATGGCCCAACAACACCGCCAAACAGTTATTTTTTTGGATGAAGTGGTGATTCATGAAGCACATGTGGATTTTCACCGGAACAATAACGCATATTTTGCTTATTGACGAACCCATTGAGCCAAAAATGAGCTTCGTCACTGAAGATGATTTTGCGATGAAGTTCATCATCTTGGCGCATCTTCTCCAGAACCCAATCGGAGAACATACGTCGCTTCAAATGGTCCATCGGCTTCAGTTCTCGAGTCAGCTTGATCTTGTATGAGTGTAAACCAAGATCCTTACACAAAATACGCCATAATGTGGTCTGATCGATTCCCAATTCTTGAGAACGCCGTGGAATTGACTGATTTGGATCGTTTGCTACGGACGCCTGAACGGCATCGACCAACCCGTGGTCTCACTGACACGGCAACATCACACAACGAATATGTAGACTCAAATTTTGGCACTAAACTTGTTGCCTGTCTACTAGGGCGAGAATTACGACCGAAAATTGGAGTTAACGCTCTTAAAGTTGCAGTCACCGACTCCGAATTTCGGTAGAAAATTTTTATAATTTGCAGACGTTGCTCATTCGTGTACTTTACCGATCAAAATGTTGAGTTTACTGAATAAATTGACAGTGACAGTTTGATGATTAGTGAAGGAATACGTTCACAAATGAAATTCAAAGTTGTCAAGTCCCTATTGGGAAACCCTTTAGTAGTAACGACTTCCACGTCTTTCATATCCCTCGGCAATGTTCAACCAATCCTTCTCATTTTCTAGATACTAAAAATTATAAATTCGCATAACTGAATGATAATTACAATAGAGCTAATCATATGAAGAGCGTTTTTCAATAGGGATCACTTGTGTCAGAACTCAAATACCAAAAACAGGGGAAGTCATCGAATGCAGCGAGCAAAAAAGAAGGCTAAGAAAGAGGAGGCATGAGTCTGATGCAGAGGAATCACTCAAAACTGCCTTAAAAATTAAAAAAAAAATGACCTGGATGAAAATGACACTTTCGGAGAATATGTTGTTCAAGAATTACGTAGCTTGCTACATGATTTTAATAAACAAAAGCGCGCATTCAAGGGATTTGAGTTCCCTTAAGATGTTTGTATACAGGGCGGGTGGAGGAAAATTAGGGATGAAGAAAAGAGAGATACCGATGTACGTTGGTCTTAAATGTTTACAAGTTATAACGACTAGAAAATAGAGAGCTCGGCAGGGCATTCCATAGCAAGTTGTGCGGCTTAGGAAAGAACCACGATATTTTAGAGTGCGCCCGAAAGTGGGCTTTAGGGTATACTGATGAGAATACATAGCGAGACGGATGTTATGGTTGAAGGTTTGAAGGGGCGGAATGCTACTAGCAATTTCTGCGTATAGAATAAGGTGGGACAGGAGACGACATTGCCAAGGTGTTGGAGGGTGTCAATTGACTGTCTAATATTAGCGTCACTTATGAGTTTAATCGCTCTATGTGGGCAGTGTATTCCAGATATGCGCAGATGAATGCCTTATATATTGAGGCCAGCTCAGAGGGGGAAAAGTATTTCTTACATCGTTTAAGGAAACCGAGACATTTCGCAGCATTTTTCGCGACATCAAATATGTGGTCATTACAATGTAAGTTCTCACCGGCACAATGGAATGGAATTGAAAGTTTTTCGGTTTCAAAGATGCAAGTGCCATTCACGGACAACGGCTGGGTATTTCAATTTCTCTTTAACGACAGCAGACAGCATTGTGTTTTGGAAGCATTCAATTCCACTTGTTGATGGTTCCCTAAGTAGTTATGCTGGTACTATTGTCAGTCCGGGAACGAATATGAAAAGCAGAGAATTCTGTCCTCGGCAAAGGAATATATTGGATTTAGAAGTAGCAGACAAGATATCGTTGATGAAAATTAAAAAAAAGTGTCGAAGACAAAACGGAGCCCTGGGGCACACCAACATTTACTTTGTGAATATCATAAAAGACATCTTGAATTGAACGTTCCGAAAGGTAGCTTCTAATCCATTGAAGAAGACAGTAGTCGATCCCTAATGTACGCATTTTCGACAAAAGAGAGTGATGCCAAACTCTGTCAAATGTCTTAGGAATATTGTATTATGTGCAACTATCTTGCTTTCGCCAGATTGATGTACGCCTTGGTTCCATTTTTGGTGAGATATGCAATCAATTCAACAGTGGACCTGTTGCTATGAAAATCGTATTCCAGATCATTGAGAAGTTTTCGTGCTTCGAGATACATATTTCAAGTGCTGACGGTTTAGCAGCGTTTCCATGACCTTTAAAAGAAGGGACGTAAGTGCAATGAGTTTGTAGGAAGAGAGAGGAGAAGATTTGCCTTTTTTAGGGACGAGTTGGCTGTTTTCCATTTGCTCGAGTAGGATTGATGAAAAAGCTAACGCAGTGGGTTTGCCAGCATCGAAGAACACCTCTTCAGAAGAAAAGGAGATATAGGTACAATCTGCGTCAGCCTTTTTGTGTATGTTAAGGTCACACGAATGCAAAAGTGGACTCGCCCCATTGAAGAATCAACGCACTCAAGTGTAGGCAGAGATAAAGCATAATCTGGAAGTCTTGAGCTGGCAGCAAAATGTGCAACAAACAAATTGGCCTTGTCCAAGGAGCTGACAGCTGGAATGTCATTGTAAATAAGCGTTGGGTTGGAGGATAAGGCAGAATTTCTAATATTTTTGACAAACGACCGATAGCTTTTAAGACGAAAGACGTTGCAGTCATTCCTGTAGGTTCGGTCTTATACGACCGAAAAAACACTTCTCTAACCCTTTACAGCTCGAGTCGTACCACGACTTTTCTTTTGGTTTGATACCCTTCATCCGCTGAGGGATAAAGGAACTCATTCCAATGAGAATCGAGACTGCGAAACATAACGAGGAGTTAAAATTCCTAAAGAAGCTGCTAAGTCCGCTTCAATTGGCTCCAATTGCCATAGGATTCGTTTAGGAATCTTTTCTCTAACCGAATGGTCGGTGTACGAGAAATTAGCTGATATGACACAGTAGTGCGACGAGGGCATAGCACATCGACCATTTACTTATCTAGGTGATAAGTTAAGTATGACTTTCAATATGTCTGAAATTCGCTATCGAAGATCGAAGCCACCTAGAACTGAGCAGGGATTACGTTGTGAAAAGTTTGGAAACTACCTAAGTACGCACGCAAATGGCGGAAGCGCGGTGGGAAAAGAATAATGGAACTAGTTCGAAACCAGGTACCTTTAAATCAGAATGATCTAAGAGGGCGGGGATGAAGATGACACGCACCTATAGAACCTGCCTTCTATTGTAAGGTCCTTTGCAAGAGAGCTAGACTAAAGAGGATTGACAACTTCCTAATTAAGGTGATTCGGAGGAACGTCGCAAGACCAATGACGAGCGATAACAGCCTGATCTTTGAGGCATATTAATGTAATGTACCACGAGAGGAGTAGACTCCAATCTGGCTTCATCTCGTCGGAGGCATTTCTCCATATTGACGCTAAAGGGGATGGTATTCCAATATTATACCATACCACCGCCACTGCGGTGCGAGAGAAAAACAGCTCATCTATGACGGGAATGTCACCAGTGCTCAGGAGCTCTTCCGTTTTAACCCTGCATTTGCGGACAGGGATAGGATCAATGCCGAAAATCAGTACACCGAATGCTGATGGCTTAAGGAAGGGAAGAAAGTGATACGCTATCCTAGGTCGTTACCTATGTAGCTCCTCCTAGGATCTAGGAATAAGTTAGTTTAGGGTTAGGTAGGTGGTTTTCGTGAAAAGGCCGTGTGCATCCCTTCATGAAGGTGCTTCCTTGAGTTGACCGACGTTCGACGTAAACAAAGAAATAACAAAAATTTATTTAAAAATAAAAAAAAACATCACCGCAGTACGAAGCGTTGAGGCTTATGAACCTCAGATTGATCCTGTAAGTTGATGATGTTGTTAAGGATTTAAAGTTTCCCAGACATGTTTGTTAAGTGTTGTTTATATGTAAGCGATAGTTAACGCGAATATACTTACGGTTTCGGCTGTGTTTTAGTTAGGACATCCGAGCCGTAATTTGCTAGACAACTGTTGAGAAAACAGCAGACTTCTGCTGTATTTTCTAAAAAACACATGAATTCCTCAAGGCTGGGAGTTGTTTCTGTACATAAAGATGTATTTGCCCTAATGGGCGATTTTCACGTCATCTGCTTATCGAAATGCTTCGACATGGTGCCAGGTATATTGCTTTTAGAGTGTACAAAGAGCAAAGGACCGAAGACGGAACCTTAGGGCAAGCCAAACTTCTATGAATAGCTTTCAATTCTCGTACATATTATTGTACATTGCAGTACAAATCATTTAAGTAGTTTGCTTCGAATGCTTAGAAACGCTAAGAGCCGGTAGCTATCCAGCATGCCGTCAGGCTTGAGTATGGCTTTTGTTTGAGGACCGCTGGGTCCAGTATGTTGCTGTAAGATTCCACAAGCTTTACAATAAAACTAGTAGCTTTCCTCTTTTTACTGCCGAAAAAGCAATGTAAGCCTCCTCGGATGAATATTGTGGAATACTAAACTTCAGATTCATTAGCACGCGTCTTATCGTGACTGTTCGTTGCTCGTGGGAACTTAAATATCCATCCGTCTGCTTGTACTGTAAAACCTGAATTTACATAGGAGATTCCATTCTTCTCTGCTAGAGTGGGCGATGTAAAGACGTTGACCCCTGAAATTTGTTTATTTTTGCGCCACTATCAGGGTCTAGGCATACCTCGAAGTTGCTGATGGGTCGTCCACTTTCTTGAGTCCATGAGTATTGGCTACTGTCTCGAATGATTGCTGCAAGGCGGATTGGTCAGTTTCTCTAGCTTTAAGAGAGGGATACGATGCAGTATGAGTCCCTTAGGTAATTTATGTCTCCTAGTCTCGATAGGACTTTGCCTTCGAAGTTAAGTTTCATATTGGAACAGGATATGCTGAGAGGCGTTGGTGGTGTTGTCCCTGATGAAATTGATTAACTCGCAAGAGTGAAGAGTGTTATCATGCAGGTCTGGCTTCCTTGGGTAATGGATGATTACTTCATCCCATCTTCCCACAATAGAGCATTAATCCTCCCTGCCTGTTAGATTAAAACCTATCGAAGTCGTCTCCATAGAGCGGAATTATGGTTACCTCGGATACATGAAAGAATTGCTTTATCTTGTAGTTTTTGCCGCATAACGAGTACATTCTCTGGAACACATATGTATCTAAAACACTAAACCACTCACAACTCCAATTGCTTCGTAAGTTAAAGTGAATCTACTGAAATGCCCATACGGCCAATCATTCTACAGAGACCTATGGACACTTTTCAAATTGTTATTAAATCCAATAAGTGGATGTACTTCATTTATCCAGCGCCATTTGGCGTTATGCAATCTATTAGGTATATCCCCTCGTTGTATAGATGATTAGTATCCATTTCCGTTGCATAATCATCGAATTGTTTGGTTTTGCATTCACAAATTTCAATCGAACACTAATGAGAGGCAATTTACCGCTGATAATGGCTCAATTTCCAGTCCAGTACACTTAACCATATGCTAATGTGCCATCTCGTTATGTGTTATGAGATCTTTGATTAAACCAGCTGCGGGCAAGGCCATGTGTTCCGTTTCATTAACCTGTGGTTTTACTGCCGCTTACGAAGTACTTGTATTCATATACACTAGTCCTGGGGGCAATGCAGAGGTTATTTGTGGTTGGCTTGTGGATTCTAGTCCACCTATCCTCTTTGGAAGTAAGTTTTCAGATTTCTCCAATTTCTGAAGGTTCCTTAACGATGTTTTCTTCTTAACCAGACGAGTGAAGTGCAATTCATTGCCACAAATCTACACTTTAACCCGAAGTTAGTTTCGAACTTCACAATGGCAATTGGAAAGGATGTACACTATCTCAACATCGACATCACCTTGATTCGACCGATAATTAAAGACTTCTATGCTATGGTTGATGTTCAGGTGAAACTAAGGGACTCTCCACGATACCAGAGCCTATTCATGGAGGAATTTGACGTCTGTGAGCTAGTGAACAATGTGATAATAGAGAATTTGATGAAGAAGTGGTACAGAAATTTGTTGAAATACGGCAATTTCATGGAGTACTGTCCAGTTCCAGAGGTTGGATCGCTGGTGAAGGATGTTTTTGCTCAATGAAGTTGTACACTGTGATTCGTTTCAGGGGCAATATTACCTGCGTAATCTGCAAGTTGAGCAACGTAGCTTGGCTATGTATCTTAGACCAGGTGATTACCGAATTGTTGGACAGACCTACTTCAGAAAGCCCGGTAAACCAAAGGTACCCATGGTTAAAGTGTCGCTAGATATTAAGTGGGTTAAATAAAATTTTGCAGAGAACATATTGGTCCTTTGTGCCAATGAGAAATTAGACTCGGTTGAATGATTTTTTGAAGATCTCCTTGACTACGAAAAAATATCTTTCGAATTTGGATTTCCATATCATCCTAGTCGCTGTTTGTTATGTCCTTTGACCCATAGAACTCTTTTGGGCTGCCATATCTAAGATTCTCGGTGAGCTTGAGAATTGTTCAGTAGTATAGTGGCTTGTGCTTGACGAAAATGCGAGGTCCTTCTCTACGTTGATTCTCTGGATTGGTATCGAAGGCTCTTCCAGGTGGAGGAGTAGTGTCTATGCATTAACCGGGTCAGCGCAAAAGGAAGGAAATATTAACCAAGAAAATGATCCCCGGGTCTGGCTGGTGATCTCGGCGAGGGCGTTACCGATCTTGATGGAGCAGTAGCCGCTCACTATTGTCATCTTGGACGATGGGACGAGATTGGCAGTAATACCAAGATTAGACATTGAAATCGATGAAGAGATGACTGACATTGATTGCTGAACTTTTTCCTTCGTTCTTTGGGTCATTTGGTTATTGTCCCGTATCGCTTGTAGTTTGTCGTTCAAGAATACAGTTTGGTTAGAAGATCCTTAAATGTTGCAAAGACATCTACTTACGAATGTTCTTATGTTCCTTGAGACGTCAGTTCTCACTTATTCAGTACAACACCCACAAAGTAGCAGTGTTTCCTCCTTAGATCTAAGCTTTTATGCTGAAAACATTGCCTCTTCAGACTTAAAACAGCAAACCGATCGCAGCTTTAGCCTTGCGAATTCTCCTGTCCACATCTAGTTCGGGATTACTACCTTCTGAGATCATACTTCTTAGACATTGAAGGTTCAGACAGGCTCACCAGAAATTTTGATTTGAGAACCTCTGATGTTATGTTGAGAACTTGAAGCGCCTAGTGCTTTTGGTGCAGTATTCCCTCTGAGAGCAGGCAAGCTCATCAGCGTAGTCAAGAAGTTTAAGATATGATGTCGGTGATCAACATAGCTGTACGTTTCCACCAGGCAGCGAACGAACACTGGCGAACGAATGCAACTAAGATATCATCTGACACTTTAGCGGGGTGTAAAATATGACTTTTACGAGTACTATCATCATAGCTCGCCTCTATAACAGCGAATAATGTTCTCGGACATCTTTCCTGCACAAGCCTGGCCATATAGAATTTCGAACAACAAATGAAGTGAGACCTTTATTCAATGGTTTGATGTAGTCGATGCAGGGACACAATATTGAATCAAAGTGTTCTTTCCCTCGATCCAGAATTACTCCAGCTATGACTTTATTCACAGCCAGAAGAATGCCTATACTCGTACCTCTCCAGTTGGCACATTCTCTCAAGTATCCTTCTTCGGCAGCTTAGCAATCATTCCTCGGTGGTCTTATTTCACTTTCCAAATGTTTTCACTTGGCCTTATTTCACGGCACCTCATTCCTTTCGTTCAACCTTCGGTTAAGGCCTCGGTTTCGTTGGCTTTGCTTATTAGTGGCTGTAGCATTTTCGCTGAAGTATATGGGGGTAGCTGCCACCGGGTTGCCCGTCTATGCCAACTGACTTAGTTTTCTTCAGGGCCTTTATCGCCGACACTATTTCAGCGTTATGTGGTGCGAATACAAGTATTTGTTGCTACGGGAGATTCGTTTGAACTTGGGTCCAAATCGCTGCTATTTAAGTGGTAGAGCACTGCTATAAAATGTTCCGCCCATTTGACAAGCAGTTTCCCATCCAAAGACCTTTTACTAGATGTTTTTTTCTTAGCAGCAGGACCTGCCGACGCCCTATTTGCTGCTTCTTCATACTTGGTGGCTAGTTCATTAATGTACGAGTAGCTTCAATTGTATCGTGTTTCGCTGCCCAGCAGTAATAGAATTTTAGTTTGTGGCTAAGGGCTCTGCAGTCCATGCTTTGAGTTCGATACTTTTATCTATCTGGCGCCTGCTGTCGGCCACGTGATTTGGCGATTTCTCATTCTACAACGGCGTTTCAGTGGTCGTTGATGGAAGCGAAGCTCCAGACCATTTCTGCATTTGTGGAAAGGTGATCCCATCTGTTGGCGCAAGATTAGGTTGCTTTTATCAGATGCCGTACGAAGACGTACTCGTGCAGTATCTACTGTTAGAGGATGGTCGCTCTCTATTTAGTTGTCAGCTCCATATCGAGAAATTCAAGTCGAAGGAACTTAAGGCGTTATCATATTTGGAGGACGTTATCAAGGTTTTTTGGCTCTAAAACTTATTCAATCGTGCCATTGTTAAACACAATAAAATGACTGCCGCTTTAAAACTTTTGGAGACCAGGTTTCTAAACTGAATTTAGGCATGTAATAGCAGCTTCATTGATTGATCAAAACAGCCTCAATGTCTAGGATTTTGAAAGATCAAAATGCCACTCTAATAAACTGGTCTCCTTTCATAAATTCGAGAACAGGAATAGACTTTATCTTTTCGAACTGATACCCTATATCCCTATGCTCCCCGAGAGTGCTGGAAAGCAGAAGAGCTAATGAATTTATGTGGCCGAAATATCCAGGTTTGCCGTAATAGTCTGCATTATGAACACGGGACATCAATAAAGATTATCCTTGGTAAAACAATAGTCCAGACAGACCCTGCCAAAGTATCTTAATGATTGATGACATCGTAGATCTTTCTTTTGAGCGGAAGGTGATATTTATGTCAGAGCTTGGGAACTCGCAAAGGCAAGTAGTTTTCACAAAATTGGTTATGCTTCGGAGGACGTCAAATTGTAGAGTAATCTTCAGCCAACTACTTGCCAATCACCATCGGCGTTTGACAATGGAGTTCTTCGTGAATAAATCTGAGAAAAATTGACCGAAATTGCCGCGACATGTCAAGGAAGTATGTCTGCAAGTGAAACTGTAGCCGCTGTGAGTGTAAGTATGGCGAAAGATCCGGAATTGTCCTATGTCACCTATGTGGAGAAGTTTGTGACAATATTTCAGCCTATGCCCGTTTAAAACCCAGCTGGTGGGAGGACTAAAGTCACGAGATTGTGGTTTCGAATGGGAAAAGGCTTGAAGTCGCCACTTATTTTTGTCACTACTGACGAGTTTAACATTTTATACCTAGGGTGAAGCAAATCCAGAACAGATTCAGAAGACCCAATTTCAATCTCTAAAATACACTGTGCTCTTCACGCTGGTGGGCGGACCTCGCGATCCAGTCAATGGTCAATAGCGACATTGATCCCGACTATATGTGGTAATGCTACGCTCTATACTGCCCATGAAACTACACGTACTAATGGACGACAACAAAATTTTGTTGCGAAATGGACCTGTGAATCGGCCACCAAAATCGTGCAATTTAAAGCCACGCAATTACTCCTTGTGAGGTTATGTTAAGTCCTTGGTGTGTGGTCAGACATCGCAAACTATTCAGGCCTTGGAAACCAACATTCAGCTTGTTATTGGTAAGATATAACCCCAAATGCTCGAAAGAGTGGCCTAAAATTAGCCCAAAATAGCAATATAAGCCATACGTCTTCAATCGTATTCAAAACTGTCTGTCGTTATTGTTCTAAAAAAAAGGGCTGTCTCTTAAAAAGAACAGCTTTTACGTGTGCGCCTTTGGAGCACTAAATACGGCAAGTCTGCCAGTTTACCAGTTTACATATCCGAAATGTATGACTATGTGGTATAGGCTATGAGAAAGCTGGACCGTATCGAATAATCCGAGGTCTTTGCACAGGATTTTCCTTAGGCTGGCACGAGTAGACTCCTAACTTAGTGAACGCAGGGATAGCTTGTGACCAACTAACATACTAATCTCACCAACTTTACTTACAAACGCAGGAAGCTCCCGCGTAAAAAGTTTTAGACGTCAGTTGTTTGTTTGTTTGCAATCATAGAATGGGGCTCACTCAAAAATCGTGTTGCAAAAATGCCGCTGTGAAGAAGCCAAAATCGTTCAGATGTTGCGGCCATTGACACACGGAGCTTTGTGTATAGTACCGTGAAGTTATTTGAGGATACTGGCGGAATAGTCGACAGAGCAAAATACTGCCACAAGTCATCAAAGAAATGCAGAATCATCGAAAGTCATGTCTCGGGAGGTGGATATCGGCAAGAATAGCATGTCGCGCACTCTAAAAACGTGATTTGGGACTCAGCGCATACAAGAGACATACCAGCCACTTACTCACAGAAGCATTGAAACAGAAACGTAAGGAAAACCCGAAAGCCTTGCCTCGCCAGTACGTGAAGAACGCTCACAGACGAATTCTTTTTACTAACGAGAAAATCTTCACCGTTGAAAAATCGTTCAACAAAAAGAGCTGAAATCCTATCGAGAGTTCAACGTGGCGACCAACCCGTTTCTGCGATTTTTTGAAGGAGAGTCGTCTACGATGGGGTCTCCGAGCTCCATGTCTGCGAGAAAGGTGTCAAAACCTCGGCGAAAATGTATAAAACGAACATTTTAGAGATCTTTGTAAATTCCCTCAACAAAGTAGTATTCCCCTGGACCTTTCAAAAGACTGAGCTGGAGCAGACTCATAAGGCAAAAACGGCTCAAAAACCACGTTCCGAACTTAATTTCAATGGATGATTGGTCATCTGGTAGCCCAGACCTCAATCCATTAGACTACAAGATGGAGACTATGGCTTACATAACTCGAGATCAAAGTATTGAGTCTTTGAAGCACGTCCGAGCAATGGAAAGGTATCCAATGTATGATTTGTTGGAAGGCCTTTGAGAGACCTTCAATGTCAGAAAAGGGCAGACACTGCCTAGTGAGTTGTCGAGTGATTTTTTCAACATCGTTCTTGAAGGAATCATGCATTCTTCAAAAATCTATCACCAACTCGCATAAGCAGAGGATATTGGCATAATGGGAGGAACACAGGAAGCTAACAACGGAGCGTTTGCGACTATTGAAGCAGAAGCAGAAAAGATGGGTTTACCGGTCAATGAAGGATAAACCAAGAGACACACACAACATCGACGCCTAGGATAAACCTTCACGTTAGGCAGCTTCAAATTTGGGGTATTAGGGGACTTTATCTACCTCGCTGCTTCTTTGAACTTCGAAAGCAGTTTTATAGTAAAGCTGTCTCTTGTGCAACCAAAAAGATTTTATATAAGATACTGATCATTCCAGTCCCGATTTACGGCGCATAAGCTTGAACACTGACAAAACGGGTTAAAAAACTCTCGGCGTTGAGAGAGAAATAATTTATTGGGGTAAATTTCGGTATGGAGAATGGTGGAGACGTTCTAACAGCGAAACCGACCTCGTTAAAACAGCCCCGATAATCCGGCATAGACCCGAAGGGACAACGTAGGAGAAGATAATCTCGTCTTATGTGTCGCGCAGCGGATAAAAGACCGCGCTGGTTGGGTTCGCATGTTAGCTGAGGTCCTGGTCCACCTCGAACTGTACCGCCATCTAAGTAAGCTAGTACTTTCTTCTCAAAAGGCGCACTTTCTCGACATCACAGCACCCACTTTGGAAAAACGTTTTTAAAATGTCCAAACGTTGCTCATTTTTAGTAGATCGTACCATCCTTTATATAGGCTCTGAAGGCAAACTGAGTAAGAACGAACTGGGGTACAAAAACCTTCCATAGTAGGAATGTATGTCCACAACGTTGATTTAAATGCTATTGAGTGGATGCAGAGCTTGTTTTGTTTCACTGTATAAAGGCAAATCCGACACGAGAAACTGTAACAACTACTGATCATTCGCCATACCACATACGAGTGTGGATCGATAAGCACCCGTGTAGGGAATGAAAATTCAATCTCCTTTCAGAACGATACACTCTTCCCAACATCCCTGTAATTTTTTTAAACCGTCCATAAAATATGATTTGTCAAGCTCTTCAAATTAGGCTTCTGTCTTGGCGATGATCTCCTCGGTGATGCTTTTTTTTCCTCCGAGCCACATTTCATGTTGGAGAACAAAAAGTGATCAGAGGAACCGTGTTACCGGACCTAATACGATGAATCCGGAAGCTATTCTTAGCTTCAAACACCAAAAAATCATAGCCGCGACCTTACCAGCCGATGGTACCGTCTGTTCCTTCTTGATAAATTCGCTGGGAAAAATCCACTGTTTGGACTGTCGCTTGGTCTATAGCTTGCAGTAATGTACCCATGTTCCATGAACGTTGAGACAAAAACTTCTACAGATTTCACTTAAAGTGCTACAAAGGCTGCTTAAAAGTTGCCAACCGTAGTATAGACTTGTGTTACACTATGAGCAATCGCGGCATCCATCGGGTCGATATGCTTGCTGCTTTGCTGTTTGGCACACTTTTGTTTGGTGATCATCATGAGTCATGACACGGAACTTTTCAACTATTTTCTCAGTAAACAGGTCTTCCGGGCGGTCTTCATCAAAAACAGATCTCACGGTTGTCATAGATGTTGAAGGGTCCCCCTAGTGTCACTGAAAGTCGTAGAAAAATCTTGTCAAAGAAGTTGTTGGAGAGTTTTTGATGAAGAGGTTACAGAAAGCATCTTTAACAACTGACAATTCTTGGCCTCCCTTTAAAGAATATGCGAAATTTAGTAGCCTGTTGAATAGCATGCAAACTAAGTGAAATGGCGTTTGATGAAGGAAGAAGTTTGTCCAATAAATTTGACCTTAAGTTAACCAAGCACTCTGATGAAGCAATGAAGTTGTTGGTTCAATTGAAACACTTTCAGTTCTGAAAACCCGATTTAGCTGACCCTAATCCCAGCACAAACGAATAAATCCCGGAAAACTTTCTAATTACTTGATTACCTTTCGTTGAAATTAACTACCATCCAGTGAAACTGAATAACACTCCCGGGAAGGCATTTTTCTGTCAAAAAACACCGGAGGATTAATTTATTCCACGTTCTTCTCATCCATGAAACCCCACTATAAAGCTAATTCCCAAAAATTAATTTCAAAATTCAAATTTGAAATAATAAAAGCCCGCCTAAATCCCCACCCCCCACAACTAAGGTACGAGTATCAACGACTGAAAGTACATTTGCGGCGAAATTAATTTCTCTCCGCAAAAATGTTCAAATGGTGATTTACTTTTATTTCTCTGTTGTTTCAATTTTTCGAAACAACTTCATAGTGAGGAACTGGTGAAAAAGTCGGAAAAGGTGTCACAGAACCATGTACCTTTAATCCAGGCATGTTTGTGGATAAGTTTCAACCTCACATGGTGCCCCGAATTGTGTGTGCCGGGATTTAAAGTTCGTTCAAACAAAACGGCCCGCTCGTCTATAGAGAAATGTACGAGTACATCAGTCAGATCGCAAACATTCATCCAGACAAAAGGGAATAGGAATGTGTTGGAAGGGTGGGGGGGTGGAAAAAAAATAGGAAAATCCAAATGTACAGCATATAAATCCGCAATGTCCTTTCAATCAGGATCTTTGAGGTTGTCCTCCATGTGCATCTCTTTCACTGGTCACAGGCACACAGCCCTCCATGTAATGTATACCTTTTGTCTAGATACGAGTACGAGTATCTATGTATCTACATATAGTAAATGGGTCCATGTGACGTGTTTTTAACCACCAAAAAGTGGGCGCGTTGCACCGAGAAACAAAACAAAAAGAAACGAATCTAACTAAAAAAAAAAATCGGACAAAAAGAAAAGCAAAACCGGGTAAAGGATGGAAGGAAGGAAGAGAAAAAAAACAAAAAAAAAAAACTAAAGTAACAGAATCGGAAAAACAAGGATTCCAAAGAAACATGACAAAAAGGGTTAGTCGTACTACTCCAGTACGATGCACCATAAAAGGAAACATAATCAAAGCCCAGACCCTGTGGGCCATGCGATTTGTCACCTTCACATGGCGAGCCATTTCTCACACCCCCGTACTAGTTTCTGCAGTAGTCATAGCTGTATGATTGGATTCGTATGTGTGTGCGATATCTATGGGAAGAAATGTGTGTTACGTTACTTCAGTGCGCAGTCATAGGCATGAGGGGCGTCTCTCCAGGATAAAATGCAACAAAAATGCATTCCATGCGCATGCAATAAACCTGTCACACTGATGAGTTTATGAATTTAATGAGCGAAAGCTTACAGGGTACATCCCTGGAACTTATCCATGGAGTTTTGATTTGGATAAATGCAACCAAGCCATTGGTTGGAGATAGTAGGAGTTGTGGCAATTCGGTTGGAGGCGATTGGCTGTGGCAGACAATGGAGCAGAGTGCGCATGATAATGGCTTTTTGGAGTCGACTGTGTTGTGTAGGGGGTTGATTTTGCTTTCCGAAAGGTGGGGGTGAAAGTTACGAAAGTTTCACTGTTTTGTTTGCATTGCAGGGTGGAGTAATACTTTGGGAGGGATGGTGTTGAATGGTGTTTTGGGGACGACATGACACAGTGGCGTAACAGTCAAATTGAGTTTGATACAATTGGGGGTATAGGCTGTTGAGGAAACCTTTCTCATTTTCAGGAGAACAGAATCCCATTGAGTGGAGTTTTGACGAATTTCTCCAAAAATCATTCCCACTCATTACATGTTTGATTACCACAATGGTGAGTAATGATTACCTCATTTCAATTACCTAACGACTTTTGTTTCTCTACAAAAGTACAAACGATTTAGCTGTCGGCAACTGAGAGTGGGAGTTTAAGGCTCAACAGTATTAGAATCTATTACTATCAATTACTCTCTATTACTGATAAGATTACAGAGTGTCTATTTTAGACCTTAAAACGAGCAGTGCCAACTATCCAATATTGTGGAGTTGTCAGTTTTCACCCAGAACATTTTACAACTTTCCATTACCTTGCATTACTCTTATGATTACTAATTACCCTCTTGAGTTTAGGCGACTTATTAAGGGAAATATCAGCTACCGACTTTTAGATACCGAAAATCATAAAATTGTCAGCCGTTAAAAGTAATTACCTGCTATTACCTAAATGGTAACTATTACCTTATTGATTACTATTAAGTAGAGTGTCAATTTTGACAATAAATTCTCGAAAATTTCAAGTATCTATATCGGTTTAAGTACTTATATTATCAGACATTACATTTTGATTACCACAATGATTACTAAATATCCGGTGGACCTAAGGTGTGGGTTGACCATAATAACAAAAGTTACAAGAACATGCACACTCTTCAAAATGTGAATCTTATTACAATTCCATTACTTTCTGTTCTTACATATTACTGAAATGATTACCAAGCTACATTCAAAGGCAAAGATGGCTTGAAAAACGAAATAAGCCGAATTTTCTCCATATTTTCGCCTTAGGTTAGCAAACTTTTTGATTTAGAGCGAAAAGTAAGTTGAACTACTGTCAATTGTCAAAGTTTTGGCCTTGGCCAGGGTCAAATGGCTTGGAAACAAAAGAATTACCTCAGTCTGACCATTACCAACATGGTAACAATATATTTCATAATTTCTACGGCACGTAGTGTCGACGTGACAAGAGTGATTTGGCAACACATCAGCGGAAGATTAACGACGATAAACTGTAACAACCAGTGGTCTATCCATTTTGCAAACCAATCTGTTGATCGACAAGTTTGAATAGGTAAGGGAACCCATCCTCAGGTAGGTTTAGCGACTTGGTTGCACATTGAAGTGCTTTCCTATTTCAGATAAACTGCTACCATCGAAATGTTTCTGTCAGTGTAGCAAGCTTTGTTTGACACAAAAAGTTCCATTCCATTGAAAGCTTTCACGTTCGAACCACTTTATACAACAAAAGCTTCGATATGTTTTACTTAGCTTTCAGCCTGTGTATACCACGTTCGATTGTCACTTCTTTGGAAGCATTTTACTTCCTGCCAAACTGTTACTACCATGACCTCAATTTTTAGTAGCAACTACAACTTCTTGTCCTGCGACAGTGATTTTAGCCTGTGGTAGGTTCTTTGGTTGTTTTCTTTCAATGCATCTAGCCTACGACCATTATCAACCAAGGACATTCCGAACCACTTGAACATTACCAAAGAGGTGTTTGTAGTTCGTCCTATCCATACACTCAAAATGTACGGCGAATTCAATAGAATTTCGTTGGTCCTTCGAACATGTTTTGGATACCAAAATGCTGCGGGCCATGTATGCTCCTATGTGTAGGGATGTAAGGATTCAATAGGTAGCCAACTAGTAGAATTCAGTCGAACCACTCAAAACCGTTTTAAACTCGGTTCCTTACGGGGTTGGATGGTTACGTTTCAGTACGAATAGGGCACCTCTCTTTACATCCTTTTTGGCACAAACACACTGCACTACATCGCTCCTGGTTGTGTTATCGTCGTTCATCGTTGTCGTTGTCGTAGTCATCGTCTCCGTTTGTTGTCGTTGCCATTGCTGCTGCTGCTACAAGCTAGGTGGATGGGAATCGGAATCCAACGAGCCGACCATTGTAGCCAGATAGCAGCCAGGATAGTTGTAATAAGCCCCAAACGTTAGTGTTCCACCGACATTCTTCGGTCACAGTAGATTCGATATCCTTTTTACAAAAACAACAATTCAACTTTTTTATATTTTTATTATTTTTCTTTTTTGTTGCTGATTTGTCGCATCAGTGTGTGTCGGGGCGCGTATAAAATTATACTCCTCATCTAGTATCCTACGCTTTCGTTCGCTATTTGTTATCCTTTTACACACAGTTGAACGTGAATTACGGCTGCGAAAGGATGCGACGAGAATTTTTTGTAAAATAAAATAAACGGGTCAACTTAGAGACGTTTTACTAGACGAGCACATATACTCGTAATACTATCATAGAACGCGCGGCGGATTTTTTCCAATTTAAATAGAGAATATCCTTCAAAATGAAAATTATTTATTTTCGTGTAAATAATATCATTAAGCAACGCTATCTAGATTTATCCTTTTACAAGTGTTAACTATAATACTAAACAAATTAATAATAAAAGAAAAATAATTTTCTCTGTACTGTTCTGTCTTGAAATTGTTGTTGTCGCTCGCTTAAAGTGCTACGGTTGTGAACTTAGTATTACTTAGCTTTTCCTATCAATAAGAGTATCTAACATTATATTTTTTCTATCTCCGAATAACAAAAAAAAGAAACAAAAGGACCTCAGATGTATGGGGGTGACATTTTCGATTGAATGAACAATCGCAACTGTCGCACAAAACTTTAGCTGGCATTCAGCGAACCGAGCACACGGTGTGTTTTCCATATTTCATATCCTTCCACCGGTGTGTTACGGAATTATCCTTGAGATACTGAGAAATTTTGGTTTGTGAGAAAACTCGAACTTGTTCCGTGTTCTTGTTGTGTTGGCTAAAAGCTGAAAAGACAGCAAACCAAAAAGGTCTTTGTTACGTACTCTTAGTCGTATCTGAGGACTACCACGTGCTTTTTTTGCCTTACTCCTTGAGCAGAAGCAGAAAAATATAAAAAATAATAATAAAAAAAAAAATATAAAACAATTCACTGATAGAAGACGACGAAAGCAAGAAATCTGCCGTATCCTTGGAGTGTTGCTGATTTGGATTTTGATTTAGTTTTGTGTTTCAAGTTCTGGTAGTGAGTGGAGTGGATTTGTTGTGAAGTGGAGTAGAGAGTGGCAGTGTATTTGTGTGTTGCAATAGTGCTTCCATAAAGATTACCGAGTTTTTTTTTCGCGCTACTACTGCACAGTTCAGCTGTTGCTGGCTTTGGTTTTCCAAGAATCCACCGAGGAACTTTGGTGAGTTACTCGTACGATAGAATTCAAATTTGTATTTTTTTTTTATTTTCTGCTTTTTTCCTATTTTCTGTCCCTTCTGTCCCTTCTGTATCATTATTTTGTTTGCTCCTGTTTCTTGTATCTATGGAGGATTTAGTGGCCCTTGTAGTAAATCCATTTTGAATGAATGTGCAGCATTCTGCATCATTAGGTGAATTGAGAATTTTGATTGAATGCAGAGAAATGCTAACATGAAATGAATAGATCAGGTGGAAAATATTCAAACAAACAAATACTCGTACACACAGCCACATATGATTGAAAGGACGACGGCACTTAGCTTCAGATAGCAACTTATCGTACGTCCAACCGTTCGTATTTATTCGTATTCAATTGGGGGTTGGAAAGTCATTTTGTATTGAATGAGTGCATTTTAAAGAGATTGAAGAGGAGATGATGTTTTATGTTGTGTACGAGTATGTACGAGTCTCTTGGGGTTGGGAAACGACCGAAGTTAGACAAAATGCAAAGGAATGCATTCAATATTTTATGACAGATTGTTTGAAATTAGTGGCAGCCACAGTAACAACATCAACAGCACCAGTTATGCTAAAGTTAATTTGAAGATGAATTTCAAGAGATTCAATGACATTCGACTGAGGTTTCTTCTATAATCTTTGGAAAGCCCATTGGAATTGGTAGAGGTAAATTGTTTTAAAGAAAATACCAATGATGTTTTGTTACCTCTATCTGATTATACTGACCATAGATGGTCTTGCATGGCTTCGGTATGGATAGTATCCTCTAAAATGACTTTTATTCAGCATCAACTAATTAGTTTGTAAGATAGCTTCCAATACATTGCATTAGATCAAAGGTTTCTAGCTTAAAATAGCCCACTGCTAGTCACATTGAAAGTTTCTGAACAAAGCGGAAATACCATGTCGGGTGGTACACTAATCGGTCCAATAATTACTCCGGATGAGAGCATTGAATGCAATCGAAGACAGCACAAATTACTATTATTTTGAAGGCTGCTTACTACACTCGTTTAGTGATCAGCACAAGTTTCTCGTTTCTTAGCAATTTGTCGTCTTATACGTAGTTTTGAAAACTGTCAGTCTTGATCTTGATGGTCATGAGAAGTTAACCAGAGGCATAAGACAGCCTATTCAATTATGACGCGTATTTGGCGCCTCAAAAAGCTAGAAAAGTCACAAAAGATTGTCTTATTTATGAACTACCAACTCCACATTCCCCTTGATCCTTTTCATTGTCTGCGGTATACCGCTGCGTCTGTGTAATTCAATTCTTGTTATTTGAGCTTCAATAGTGAGAGAATTAAAATTTCAAGAAACATCGTTTAGCTGAATAGCAAATAAGTGATCTTACCTCCATTCTGTCAGAATCTCAAGAAGAATCTCAGTTCAATATTCACACGCACACAGCAATTTTTGAGAATTCAGAGCAAATTTTGTTCAAATTGTCAAACAAGCAAGAGTACCGCACAGTTTCGTTGAGCAGAACAGGCCATCAAGTGACTAGTCACAACTGGTACCAAATTGTAAGTAGTTACTCTATGAGTTTCTTGAAATACATAGCTAGAATGCCTGTCTACCCATATCCCTCAAAAACATTCGTCTGGCTGATGTCTAATACAAATCTGGGACCCAATCTCTTACATTCTTTGTAATATTTTCCGTGGGACCTACGGTATTTTACCAACTCCATAGAAAATTGTTGAACGCATAGCAATGCTATATCCTAACAGGGGACACTCGATGGCTAATCAAAGAGCATGAGTGGTGTATTCAAAAGACAAGCAACGAGTCGTCTGAGATCTTGTTTTACGAGCCTCTAATAGCAAATGTTAAACTAAGTCATAACGTATGACGATCGAGCCGTCTTTATCCACTGACGACTTGGCCAGAATATTGCCAATCCATTTAATTAGTTGCAAAGCTTCAGAAGGGTACAAAGATCCAAGATGAACACGCGTCAACTGAGAAGGCAAGGATAATGCACTTAAGAAACACATTTCGATTTGATGTTCTGTATAACTAGATCGAAGGCTGTCATGTCGTTGCTAATGGGAAGTCACTTCGGGCTCGCTTATGTGCTGCTTCCGTATAAAATCTTGAATGGTTTAAAAAGCACTGGTCTTTAAACACTGCCTTGATGTTCTCCAACCTTAACTACGAATTACCCGATTATTACCGCAGTCGAATTGATTTTCATTTGAACGTCATCGTTCTTATATACAATATGTACATCTCGGCTACGTCGGCACCCAAATAAGATCTCAGGGGGCTGTATCGAACGCCTTTTTCAAGCCGATGAAGAAGTTATGCACATCTTCCATCTGTTTCCTGTAAACCGCGTTGGCTGCCATGGCGTTAGGTAATATTGCATTGTCAACTCTCTAGAAACCTCATGTACATTTTCATAGTTTACGAGTTAAGTTTCGATGGTCGGTAGTTGTTACAATTTCTCGTGTCGCTTTTGCCTTTATACAGTAGAAACAAACATTTCTAACTCCATTGAACAAAATCGTAAAATCAATGGTCGCCCATACCTCGGGGTACATGCGATCCAGCCCGACTGCTTGTCTGGATTCATACCTTTTACTGCTTTGCTACTTTGCTTCTGTAAAATCGGCCGTTTCGTCTTCGTGCACGACAGCCAAGAGAACTTCATTTCCCTGGAATTCTTCGTTAAGAAATATGTTAAAGTGCCCTTTCATGTATTGGGAACTTCATTAGCAGATGTCCTTGCTCATATAATATGTTTCGGCGATTGAATCTCTCTTTTGTTCATCATGATGCAGTCTTAAAAATATTAGGTCGTTGCACCCCTTCTATTGCTTGTCGCGTGCTTATAGGTTACGAGGGTACTTCTTCTTATCCCCGAATAGTGATTGGGGAATATGTCAAGTCTTGATAGACCAGACCACGTTACTAAAATAGACATTCATTGACAAAATTTATTATTCTACTGCCCGCTTAGAAGGTTATTAGGTATACTCTTCATTTTAAAGTGCGTCTTCACGCCAAAATATAGCAGCAATAATGCAATGGTCACCGGAAACACCGATTCAAACCATTTCTGGAAGAAAAATGGAACCTTTACTACGGCAAAGTGATTAAGAAAAGAGTTCCTGAAGAAAACAGGGATCGACTACATCGTTATGAGGAAAAATAAGACGAAGGCTTATGACTGTCCAGAATTTGATAGGAATCAAAAGGGTTCCACTTTGCTTCCGCTTTGAGAAATATTTGATTCCGGGTTCAAGTGGTTGGCTTACCTTACAAAATTATTAGGGGTTTCCTTGCTCTTAAGGGCCGTAACTATCTATATTTTGACCAATCCATATCACAAACAATATTTTTTGGGACACAGCATCGTTGTGATGTACTCGTAAGACACAAAGTTGAGCTGAATGGCCAAAATTCTTTGAAAAATTTTTGGCATTTGGTTTGAAATACAATTTTGGACATATGGCCACCTTAAATAGATTTTACGAAGGTCGTCTTTTAGTCCTTTTATCACTCTTTGTGGATGTCAAAATATTGACACTAAAAACGCGTTTTTCTTTCGTGTAGCGCACAATTTTTAATAATCCTGAACTGTCAGCTGTCACGTTGCCTTTCTTTTTTCTCGTTGAAAATAAAAAAAATGCTTTAATTGGTTTATTGTCCTTATTTAGCAGTTTCCTTTCAATCCAAGTTGCCGTCGGCAGAGTTGGTCCATATTCGGAATTGTTCCACAGCATTTTCCTGACTTTGATTAGAACTTCATTTCTTGTCGGATGTTCTCCTTAAAGACCGACAAGATTAATGGCTCATTCGTGTATACCTGGGACTTCAAAAAACCACAGAGAATTGAGTCTGTAGTGCGACACTGTTGCTCGTCCTGCATCTGTAGTTGCACTATCCTACTGGAACCACTTGTTCTCGCAGCCTTATTCGTGAATTTACCGTGGCAAGAAGCCCTTGATTGTGGTTCTGTGGCGGCCACTAGTCACAGTAAAATGGTTGATTTTACTCTACCTCATGGTAGCGTCGCGCAATTATAAAGCTCCTCGATTACTACACAGGAGTACATAGGTCAAATATAGGCCATTGCCGAAAAGTACAAAAGAAAAATTGATTTACGTTGCTAACGTCACCATTCTTCTGGCTGGTGGTGAGAAATCTTCGAAGTGAAATTGTCTCTCTATAAAGAAGTATATCACTCCTCCGAAGATTAGTGTGGAAGTCAGTGGGGAAGCTACGCATTCGTTCACATCTGACTACTGCCCCAACAATTTATTTATTTAAATCGCCTTTCCCCGGTAAAGGCCGCTCCAAACAGTGACTTTGATCTAAAATCTTTCTGCAATAAACGCGAATTTTGTAGGACCTAGGAGAAATCAATGGGTGAATGCAGCTCGTTGTTCATAATTAATTTCAACGCAAAATCGTACTCCTTATGATCAATATCTGGGCGCCCTTGGTTGTTATTTACAGAGATGAACGGTCTGCAGGCAATAGCGGATGCCTTGTTGCGCTTTGTGTGGGAGAATCTTTCAGTCCTTCACCAAAATCCGCTGCAAAGACCGGTCATGTTTGCTACGTTTTCATGTTGAGCCAGTTCCTTTAATGAAAGGAGCAAAGCAGGTAAACGCCACAGTGTTTGTGGCAATCAACGACGAGATTTACTTTTAACTAAAGCCACCAACCTAGTATTTGTTAAAAGCGTTCCCGAGGAGTATAGCCTTTCATAGATATCTGCGCGTTTTCTACTTCAAATGCCAAGTGGTGATATAACTTGCAATCCCTGATTAAGCATTGATACAGATGGTAGCCATTCACTCACAAGCCTGTTAAGGCTTTTAAATTCCAAGAGCTACATGGTGTGGTATAGTAATACGAGGATAAGGCAAAGGCTCGTTTGCTCTGCGACTAGAGTGATCCACTGTGTTCCTTTCTTCCATCATAATCTACGTGTGGTAGTGGAGATTATTTCCAATCTGTGACGATGTTTGTTACAAGAAAAGTGACCCGTGCTGTAACTTTTATTTCCTATCAAGGAGAAGGAATCTCTTTGAGTGGCTATGACCATCTAGATCATTCCAATATTTGAGTGCGCATAGTCTTGTCCAATATTTTATTTTCAGTTTAGTCAGGGTGCGATATGTGGACTATATGCAACTTTCCGGTCCAAGTGGTCCGCCTTCTAATTTCCATCGTCATCCTCATGCCCTAGTACTCATACTAGTAAGACTGAGTTTAGGGTGGCGAGATTGTTGATTGCTTTATGATATTCCCGGAGGTATCTGCGAGTATAGGCGGCCATTTAGTGCTTTCATGGCGTTTACTTAGTAGAATGCATACAGCTTCCTTGCAAATGGCGTCCTACCACTCCTGCTCCTATACCATCAATTAACAACTTTTGTGAATCATTGCTCAGCCATATAGGATTTGCGGTACATTCCTCCATTCTGAGGAAGAAGACCCTATAACTCCTTGAAAGGATAGGGTCCAATTGGTCTAGAGTTTGAGATTTAGATTAAGATCCAGTCTTTACCAGTTCCAGGTAGTTGTCACGGCATCCTGCATAAGATCCCCGATGGTAATCCCATGATAACAGAGATATCATCTGCATACTAAGTATTATTTGGTTATCTACTAGTATGTGCTACAAAAGAGGAGACAGTACTCCACCCTGAGGACAGCTCTTTACAATAGTGATGCTCAATGTCTCATCGCCTCAAATGTACCTTTATTATCTTTAGGTATAACATGTTCCCAATCCTCTTTGTATTCTTTTGATATGTACCTCTCCTAAGAAGAGCTTGTTTCGTTGACCTAAAGTTTGCATTGTGGGAAACCGCCCAATATCCATGGATATGGAGAGAGCTATGGCTTAAGAGTCAAGAGTGCAGTACTGAGTTTGTGGATTTGCGGAATTCTAGAGAACATGTCCTGCGTGTAGGTCGATCAGCTTTTCCACAGTCTTTAACATGAAAGACGAAATGCTAATGGGCTTGTAGAATTACGGATACATTGTGGTATGACGATTATTTTAACTGCTCTCCAGGTTAAAGGAATACATTATAGCGTGAGGCTGACTCGGACTAATTGGAGGTGAGTCTGCTGGTACTAGTGTACTAGTTGTACAGAAATGCTAGGAATATGGCGTCCGGCCCCGATATTTTGTACTTGGTACTATGGAGTCAAAACTGCCTAATTGTCTCCGATGATTTTCCAACACACTGTCCGGCACGTTGGTCCTACAACTAGAGATGTCGGTTAGCAAAAGCAGCTCTTCTAGATCTTTCAGTGTACTTTCGCAGTAATGAACCTTCTTGATAGTGGCTTCTGTATTCTATCAGTCGACGAAACGCAAATACATATATGATACTGCCATCTGCGGCCTTTCTCAACGGCGCTTGCGAGTTTCTGCAGAGATTCATCAGTGGACAATCTGAATACGAGTATCTCGACATAGAACAAGAACAGACAGTAGGGAGCACATGCTCTGTATATAGCTACATCGTTTCCTGTCCACTGTCCGTCTACCTGACATTGTTGTAGTATGTACAATATGAGAAGAGAACTTTGACCAAAGTGTTGCCTACCTGCTACTTTTCTTGATGTTGGTTATGTGTTCGTAATCTCTCCCGAGAAAAGCTTGCATTGTCCCGAAGTGAAACTATTAGTTCAATACTGTCCATCGAATAGTTTTGAAGTTATCATCTACGCCGTTCTCATTTTAGTCAAAAAGTTATTTGAAAATATATTCTACGTGCAGCTCATTCAGGTCCGAGGCTGTCAATTAAGAGATCTAATTGAAGGCACAATGTTCGTCGTCATCATCTTTGCACCAATAAACAGCTTTTTTTCAATATCACTCTTCAAAAATCATTAATTTTTGGTCAGTGATTCCTTCCCCCTTTGATTTAAACAAAAAAATTCCGTCCTCGCATCACTGTTCTATTTTTATACAATTCTTCAAAAAATTCAACTCCAACTCCTCCACTCCAAATCGTCCTATTCAAATCGCTAAAATCACTAAACGCCAAATGCCATACGCCATTCGCCATACGCCAAATGGTGAATGGTAAATGGAAAACGAAAAGTTTTCTGTGGCGTTCGCCCTCCGCATGCCGTCGTCGGTCGTAAACATCCGCTTAGTCGTCGCTCATGTTATGCAAATATTTTTTGAAACCTATTTGCAGTGTCTCATCGTGATGCAAACTGTTTGCGTTTGTTTGTGTTTATATTTATTTGTCTCTCTGCTTTCGAAAATCGCTAAGCGGACAAAGCCAACATTATGCATAGCGCTCACGTACATATACACGAATACGACTGCATGTGAAAAGCGTCACAGGACCGATAGAAACCAAACTGCAGGGACAATGCAGTCGCCGTATATTTTACTTGTCCCGTTTTCTTCGAGAGAAGTTTTTCCTTTTTTTTTCTGCTTTTTTGTGAATTTCTTATTAATTTGGTTTTCTGTGTATAAGTGTGTGTGTGTGTTTGTATCCGGATATGCTAGAAAGGACAATCATACTAAATCGTTTCGGAAGCTATAAAACGAACATAAGGACATTTCTTGGTGGAAGAGTCATTCGAAAGGCTAAAGCAACAACGACAACCGAAACGACAAAATACCGCGGGCCGATGAACAAAGTCCGATAATAAAATTTCCATAAATAAATATGATGGCGAAATGGTAAAAGTTTCCTGCACTAACAACCCGAATGGGACGATTCGTCCTTCGAACTTCGATGATGATGATCGTCATTAGGATTCTATATTGCCTTCTAAAAATGTCTTCTTTCTTCTAACCTCCCTCAAATCCCCCCTCTATCCGCCTACTCAAAATCGTTACAGAAAAAGGTCGGACGGTTTTCAAAAATAAAACGATGGCTTCATTCAACCCAACCCACACCCCAAAGATGCACGGCCTAATTCCGATTTCCTATTCCGCCCCAAATTGTTGGCCAACCGTAACTAGATTTTTTGAAAATGATGTTTTTTTTTTTTACGATAATGCTCGATAACAACAACAAAGCAATTTGTTAGCGCTAGTGCCATCGAGCTGGCGCGATTCTGAAATTCAGAAATTCAAAGATTCATCGATAATCAGCCACCGCGCGCGTCAATGAGGCGGAAATCCTTTCAATTCTCAATCCTCAATCCTCAGTCCTCAGTCCTCAATCCGTTCGCGAAAGGATTTCACCGTCACCGTCGTCGTCGTAGTGGTTGTTGGTGTGTGGATAAGATGCCATCCATACACGGGGAGGGATGTGGTATTGGTGGTTGTGGTGGTTGTTGGGCAGAGGGTGCCTATGAATATTGTTTACGTAAATTTGCAACCGATAAAGCTCATTGCAAAGTCGAGTGGCAACAATGTTCGTCTCCTTTGTTGGGTGTCATTGTTTGGTTGTTACGAGGGGTGGAAGGTTGAAGGTATCCTTATGGCCATAGCGCCTCATAAATTGCCTTCGCCTTCGTCGTTTGCCATTGTTGCCTTGCCACTACCGTCGCCGAGTCTGTTGCCGCCCGACATTTTCGTTGTTGTCGTTTGGCAGAAGTAGTTGTCGCATATAAAGTGGCGCGTTGGTCGTTATGACTCTTTGGGGCGTGTTTATTGTTTTAATTTGCAATGCGAACATGTTTTATTGAATTTCGATTGCGCGTTCAGTCTTGGTCTCGGTCGCGGGTCGACAGTCTGGAGGTGTGTTTTCGAGGGTAGTCAAGGTGCCGCAGATAAAGGGAGAATTGTAGGATTTCCTAGGAATTTGCTTACTTAGTGGAACAAATGGCTTTTTCAAGCGGGACTATTGGGAATATTTTATTTAAATTAGGCTATCACAGCGAATGAATTCATTCGGCGAGGGAATCTCTTTTCGAAAGTCCTCAGAGAGGACTTTTCTGTTCGAAATGGAAAACTATTTCAGAATTTATATCGCGTGATTGGAATTGTTTTTAGACAGATTTATTGTCGACTTTACGAGTAAGTGGAAGGATTTTCTTGGGGCGATGGTACTTCCTGGAGGAACAGGTGGATAGGAACTTAAGAAATATAGGGACATGCTTAAGGGCTTAGTACCAAAGAAGTAATACATTCACTACTCTTCTTTTTGTACAGTAATCGGGGCTTAATGAACAAATATGGGTCAACTACGGGGAGTCTTTACAACATGCAGCTCGTGCTTGAGAAGTCCGCAATCGAGCAAAACGTATGCTGCTTTCAGAATATTTAAGAGAGCACTTAAAAGTTTGTCCATGTTGACGTAGAAATTAGGAAGATTATAGGCAATCCTGCACTTACTTACTTAACGGACTCCCGACCCGTGAATAATCTCTACCTGAAATACAGCAGCCTTCTACACTCTTCAGTCTCCCTTGTCGTCTGGAACCTGGGGGCTGTAATTCGAAAACCCTCTTTGCTGGAGCATGGAGCGGGACCAAATATTCGACGAAGCGTTTTTCTCTCAGAAGTGTTAAACATCTGCTCTGCTTTCCTGCTTATCGTCCAGGTCTCGGCTCTAGAGAGTAGAACTGACAAAGTCAATGCTTTGTAGAGGGTACATTTTGTCTTCCAAGTTTTGATCCCTTTTGTTTCGCCAAACCGAAGTAGCAGCGGTGTCCTACCGTAAGTCTTCTCCGCATCTCCACTCGGGTGTCATTCATGCATTTGACATTTACTCCGAGGTAGGAAAACTCCTTCATCACTTCGAAGTAAGGTACTTGTGTACCCTTAAAATGTTTGTACACAGCGCAGCCATTCTCCACAGTGGCGTTTTGTCCTAGGCGGTGGACAGATGGTTCTTTGTTTGTTGACAACATGTACTTGGTTTACCTCAAAACCAACTCTTTTCGCCTGTTCTTCGATTGTTCAAAAAACCTCTATGATAGCGCGCTGGGAGCGACAGACGATGTCAACATCGTCAACATCGTCTGTGTATCCAAGGAGCTGGACATATTTACTGAAAATAGTGCCTTCCGTGTTAAAATCTGCCCTGAGCACCATCTGTTCCAGCACTAAATTGAAAAAATCCGGTTTGGAATAGTGCACCGTCACGCGACACAGCGGGATCAGTTTTGCAGGGATCCCGAATTCGGTTATATATATCCAAGCCGAATCTGCATCCAAGATCTTGGCCACTGTCGAGAAATTTCGTAGGCGATTTCGAAAATGAATAGTTGAGGCCATACAACCATGCTAAAAACTGATGATCCGTCACAATCACTTACCGTTCACTAGTAGAGCAGTTTCTTTTACAGCTTTACACTGAGGGACCTACCAAGATAATTACGTTTTCCCTCTTTCCAAAACTTTGCAAAAGAATCGTTCCTATCGCTGAATCTGACGCATCACGACTCAAATCCGTGCATGTAGAATTCAGCTACTAAATATTCGTAGTCATAAATTCCGAAACGAAGAGGCTAAGACACGGTTCTATAAAATTTCCAGTCTAAAAAGATGTCACACATTCATGGCACAAGAGCCTGGGGTGACACTAAGGTCTAGTCTCTCTGCCAATTGTGGTGTTCGTTTTATATTGTAATTCACCGAAAGAGGGACCTACCAATATGTGGATAATCGCAGAGAAGATTTCACTTTTGATTCCTTACCATTTGCCTGACAAAAGATTTTATTTATTTCTTGCGGTGTTGTCCACTGATTCGAACCCAGACGGTCTAACGTAGTTTTTGACGAACTGAACCACTGAACAATGCTGTGGGATCGAACTCGATTGAAAGGTCTATTATTTTAGAGTACATGCACGCAGGGTTTGCATATACTGGCAGATGTCATCTATAAATTTGGGAGACTTGCCATGGAACGCTACACAGTGAAAGAAAAAATTCAAACTCGTTGAATCTTATTACCAAAATTCACGTTCAATCGCGTCAACGATATGAAAAATTCGTGCCTTCTGAGACCTGCGTATGCAACCTAATCAAAGATTCCAACAGACGGGCTCAATACAAGATGTGACGACGCCGAAAAGTGCAATGGAAAATATCGCCACAGTAAAGGAAAGTATCGAAAACGACCCAAACACCTTCATTCGCTACCGTTCCCAAGAGCTTGATCTCTCCAAAACCACACTGCACGGAATTATGATGAACGATTTGACCCTCCATACGTGAAGCCACCACCAGTAGCGCCGTATGTTCTCGGATTGGGTCCCGGAAAACATAAATGCTGACGTTGAATTCTGCAAGAAAATCGTATTTTCTGATGAGGGCCATTTTTACATTGGCGGCTAAGTTAATAAGCAAAATTGTCTGACACCGAAAATTCACTGGTAATTCAGGAGATGCCAGTGCACCCAGAACGAGTAACTGTTTAGTGTGGTTTGTGGACCGGAGGTGTCAGAGGACCACAAGTATTCAAAAATGAGGATAGAAAAGCCCTATTCTGTGGCCAGAGCTCGATACGTATGACAAGATGAAGTTACGGGCCTTAGAAGTCGCTTCGGAGACACAGATTGGCGCAAGATTGTTTGAAGCGCATATATAGGCCAACCACCCACAAACAATTCCAACTTTGAAAGAGAAACATTGAAACCGTCATCGCCGAAATAGAGTCTCTATTATGTGAAGGATTGATTTAAAATTTCGAGAAAAGGATGAGCGTCCACAAGCAGAGCCATTCTAAAGAATTAAAGGTGTCAGAGAATCTCAACAACTGTTCGTTATATTCAAAACACAAACCATACACCTCTTGTTGAAACAAAGTAGTGAGCTCTGTATATCCTAGCTACATAGGCTGGCGGTTTTTGAAGTTGGATGTATGTATTTTTTCCCGCTGAGGAGCATATAAGCTTAACTGCCTCCGAATGCACAATCCCAAATTTGAAGAGCAAATCCATAGTAGCGAAAGGTAGCGCTTTGGACGTAAGACTTTCAACTTAATTCTTTCAATCAATCGGTTCGTGAAGAGTTGCCGGACTCATGCCATCAGATCATCTTCGACGGAGTATCAGAAAAAACATTTTTCGAAGTAAGAACCGGATGCAATGTACGATATTAGTAAAACCTCAAATTCCAGAATGTAGTTGCCAAAGGGTGTCACATGGAAATGCCAAGTGGCAGCCAGTTTTTGTTAGAAACTCAGTTGTTTGATTTATGTTGGAATTTTTTCGCCATGTCCTTTGAGTAATCCAACATATCCGCAGATTAGACAAAACTACACTCACTTCCTCCATCTGTAAAACCGAAACCGATACATCAGCTCAACAACTCAATTTAAAGAGTAAAACAAATTGAAGTTGGTGCCAACAATCCCAATAGCACAACCCCCCCGCCGCTCCGCACTTTCGAGGGCACGAAGTACTCGTACATTTGTAAATTTCAACTATTGCCCATTTTTTTACACTCAAGTCTATTTAACAAAATAAAATCACAACAAGGACATCCCCCCCGACACGACTACATACGAGTATCTCAATGTTTTAAAAGGACGAAATTCTTTATCTATTTTTTATTTTTTTCGTTTTGTTCTCCGATTTTGTTGGCCGAATGTTGAATTTTTCAGACGACCGACAAATAATAGAAAAAAAAAATAACTCACTTGAGCAAATATTGCCCAGATTGCCGGACAAACATTTAACAGATACAAATGGTCGGTGCCCTGCATGTCCTTCGCCGCTCTAGTGCCATCTCTGAAAAACAACCCAAAAAGCGCACAAATACCGAAACAACAGAAAAAAACAGGGCAACAAAAAATTTGTGCTAAAAAATCAGAACACTCGATTGGAAGCATTCTCTGGACATGGTTTGCGATTGGGATGCCTTTTATTTCGCTCTCTGACTTTGTTTCGCTTTTGGTTTTATTTTTCCACCATTTCATATGTTTATTTGATTTTCTATTTTCTTTTTGCCATTTTTTTCAATTTTTTTTTTGGTGAAGAGGGGTGTTTTTTTTGTTGCTGCGTCCTGTTGTGTGAAACTATTCAGGCGTGGAGCAATATTTAAATTGTAAAATCCTTTTGTTTCACTTTGTTCCGTTTTTATGGTTCACGCTATACCCCAGCAGATGCAATTCATTCGGTAATTGAGAGAATGGGCGACTATGAAGAGATATGAAATACAGGAGGGTTGGGTGGTGATAACCGGTAAGTCACGGTCGTATTTGCTGTGAGTTTTGTTGAAAAATTGAAAAGGACAACATAGACACATTTGGTTTGGAGTGAAACTTTGACGAAGCAAGGAACGACAAGAGTAGTACTGTGGATCTGCTGCATATCGAATTGAACTTGTCAATTCATGCTGAGCTGATCCAATCAACTCAAATTTGTAGTGACATGGACGGAAATGCATCTAAATTTCCCTGTCGTTGGAATAGTTGCGAGCCTCTGTCTACGTTTAATTACCTGCAGGATCTGAAGAAAAGTATTTTTGAACAATCTTGGGCTTTTGAAATAGAATCGAAGACTATGCGGAGAAAGTGGGTCTCTTCATGCCAAATGCATGTCAAACCATGAACCGCATAAGCTGAAAACTATTACGCGAAAGTTCATGTTAGACGGCTTCTATCATGGTAAGATACCTCCAACCTAGTTTACCTCAGTCCCACTCATAATTCCTCACATTCCTCTTCATACTGGCAGGAGATCATCAGAAATACCACCTCTGATGCGACCTCGATCAAGAAACCATGGTTCGACAATGAACAATATCAGATACACGCATCCACGCAGAAGTTGTGTCATGGAAGACCACTCCAGAGCTGCCATTGACAGCAGAGTACAAAACCCGATCATGGACTTTTCCGAAGAGAAAAGAGGAAATTCTAAAAGTGCAAAGTGGAGTCACATAGGCTCAAGAAAATCTGGATCCAAACGAAGAACTGCAATAAGGACCAGGGGAGCATCATAAATGAAACGCAGTTTCGAGTTGCACTTCTAAGAGTGTCAAATCAGAAAGACGGCGAACATACCAACGTTAGAGAGGACTCACCATTACACCACGAAAACTGGCATTTATTTGACCAAAACGAAGTGAAAATACCACCATCCAAGCTCTAATCTAACAAACTCGCAGGGGACGAAGGTTTAGATATCAAGCTTTCAAAAGCAGAATGAACTGATCTAACGAGAAGCATGCACTAGCTCATAATATATACAGTCTGATCGCAGGAATGAATGCCCGCTGATTCCATTCCAATTGTCAGGAAGTACAATACAACCGATCCCTTGAACTGGGTCCACTACGGGATCTTAAGTTTTGAGCATCTTATTCCGACCGTCAAGCGCCTGGAAGGTCCATATCAATTCGCCTTTAGACCGAAGTAAACCCACCGTCGATCTAAGGTACACTCTGCCCTGATACCGACCATCTATCCCTGGCAAACGTAAATCGCATCAACAAAATCAAGAGAAATCAGCACACTGCCAGTGGAGAATGCGTGTTAATTGACACAGAAATGGTGCTGGACATAATGCTGTCGTCAAAAGAGGACAAGCAACTTAGGATCTGAAGTGAACTCCAGACTTCAGCGCTTAAATTAAGCGACAAGTAGCTGGGCTAAGAAGGTAATTAAGTGGCAAAGACGCTATATGATGCGTGATGTTGGGTTGGGTAATAAAGGATGTGCTACTCCCTCAAGGTCTCCTAGAAATCTGTATCACAGGTGTTTGGCACGACGTATTTAGAGGTTAGGGCAGTTGCACAGCAAATGTGTGATAGTCTATTATTTCTACTATTTGCGCTTTGTTCCAGTTTCTATAGTAATCTTGAGAAGAGGCTACTTTTCTGCTTGCCATCCTGTCATTTAGGCAATCTCCTCATCGATACACCTGTAGCGATATGGGTACGATTTCTTCTGCTGTCTAGGAGCTTGAGATAACACAGTCACTCTTGGAGATCCATGTTTTGTTCGGTCGTTCTATGACTATAAGTTCCATTTTCGGTTTCAGTGTTTCAATTGGAAAATTTATATCATTTTGTGGGTTACTCCTGTGCAGATAGGCACCTGTCTTGCTAGCTAGCTCGTCCGCTTTCCCATTCTATTTCACTTGTATGTGCCGAGGTACCTGCAGATATTCATCCAATCGGTGGGATTCGCAGACTTTACTTAGAGTTAGAAGACGTTTTTGTACCACCCCAATTGCTTTGGTGGTTTCAATTGCCAAAGCTTCTATGGCTGCTTGGCTGTCCACAAATATAGAGATCTCTGAAGGATCAGTAGTAAGTAGTACAGCTTGTGCAGCTTTACGAATAGGAAATACATATTTCTGCTTGAAAAATATTACATTCGTCCGGAATTTTGGAGGATTCCTGGATTACAGTAGACTTTAGCTCCAGTGCCATACTTTATTTTGGAGCAGTCCGTGTTGATGGCAGTGTCAGTTAACCGGTCATGTCTGCTAGGGAATGATGTGGAGAAACTCTTATCAACGTCCATGCTTAGCACGAAGTGTGCACTCGACTTCGTCAGTTTTGATAGGTCGTACTCTTGTATTACAGATGCATGTCCTGCATTAGGGTCCGTCCATATACTTGTTTTTTTTTTAGTCTGATGGAGCTTTTGGAAGCCGCTCATTTAGGAATTTGTCTTAAGGAAGGATGTTGAGGAGTAGATTTGTGACTAATACACACGCTTGTCTTTAAACTAGTTGTTTCCGAGGTAAGTTGTTTCCATAGGTAAGAATGGGTCTAACTATGGCTATACATAGTCTTGGTCCCCAATATTTAACAAAGGTTCTTTGGCAGGTTGTTCTTTTCGATGTTACGCGTCCAACTGAGCTTACTGTCTAGGATGATTCCTAGATATTTAGCTTCGGATGAAGCTAATCCTACCACCGTTGTTTCTAGGAAGACTTTTTCTATTTCTTGGGAACAACACTAGATGGGTTTTTTTTATGGATTTCAAGGTGTTGAAGGCCCACTCCATTAGTTCGTTGATGGAAGATGTTTTCCTTCTACCAAAATGACTATGTCTACAGGCTCAACACCTTTCTGTTCGAAACTTGTGATTATGTCGTTTACAACAAGAAGCGACAGAAAGAGAGGAATCACTCCTTCTTGTGGAGTTCGTCATGTAATCGTTTTCCTGACAGTGTTGCTCCCAAATTCTGAATTGATAATTCTGCTCTTTAACATGTTCTGAATGCATTGGGCTATCGTTGTTTCTACATGGAGCTTGTCCAAATCCAAATTTGTACATCCGGTGTTTACATTATTAAATGTTCCTTTGATATCTAGGCCATAGTGTACGGCAGATGTATGCACGCTTTGCAAAACAGAGAGCGGCTGCTTAACTGAGTATTGAAGAGGCAGTACAATGAAGAACTAACATATACTGGCTGTACAGCAACATAGATCTGATCAAAGGATTGTGCTTACAGCTGGTTAAGTCATACAGGGAATACCTACACCAGGGCTCAAGACCGAAAGATTTTCAAATCTTTAAGAGTGTGACAACACAGTAAAGGGCGACCTAAAATAGCGCAAGTACTATCAAAGATACCCTTCCTCAGTAGGCTGCGATCTGCACATTCTTTAAAACATTGTCCTCGTGTATATGTGCATGCATACAAGTATGACACGCGATGTGTGAAACTTCAAGGGAGCAAAATGTGTTTTCCGGTATCAAAATCATAGAGATACGCTTCCAATTGCCAATCATTTTTTCGACTTTGGTTAATCTTAGGGACCCACAATATCTGTCCGTTCTCCTTGAGCCTATCATCGCTCATACAACTTCTCTCTCTCTCCTTAAGCCATTAGGCTTATTAGGCGGGACAACGATTTTTGAATAATTTTTATCATAGTCACAGGGTCATTCCAAAAATACATTAATATTCTCAAGGAAGCCATGGAGGCAGGTTTGAAGATCAGATCAGACAAGAGCCATTTATCCGGAGAAGGCAAGGCAGAAAAATTCTAAATTGTGCTTCAACTTGTGCTTTGAATAGAACGAACAATTGCTGAGAATCTCTGAAACCTTTATTGCTTTATAACGTAGATACATTGGGGTTACTTATGGAACACAACATCTTCCAAATGACGGCCTCAGCTCTGCCTGTAGACCCTCATTCTTTACCCGAAATTTTCAATCACTCTTTCACATAATTGGGGCTCTATCTCAGTGATGGCGGCTTCAGAGTTGGAATTATTTGCGGTTGGTTGGCGTATGTAGACTTTGCTTCTGACAGAGCCTCAAGAAAAGAAGTCAAACAGTTTTAAGTCGCACGATCCTGGGGGCTAATGGGTGTCTCCGAAACGAGAAAATATGCAGCGATCAAATTTCGTTTGCGATAACTCGATAGTTTTGTGACTTGTGTGGGATATTGGGTAGCGGTCGGTTAAAGTCTGAGCTTGCGGTAATCACCACAAGGTCTCCAGTGTCCACTTTTCTTTTTTGTCATGTGAAGCGGACTGGCCCATAAGCATGATAAGCTTGAATTCCTCTTTCGCTATTTTGAGTGTTTCCGGGCGCAGCTGTCTAACACGTTAAGCACACGGAAGTCCAGTGGTTGAGATGTGTTGCCTCACGTGGTGTTCCTGGGAATTCCTAAAGGATAGAATAGTGTTTGCTTCTTTCGTTTATTGAGGTGACGGAAACTATAGGAGCTGGTGCTAGGGGACATTTTGTCTGTAGTCCTGTTACTGGTTCTAATAGGTGGCTACGCTTAATGTCGACGAGAAAACCATGTCTGTGCAGGAGGTCGGCACCTATTATGGGGTAAGGAACATCCTCTATCGAGTGTTAGAATTCACTTTCCGTAGGTTTGAATCTTACTGCTGCATTGAAAATTTGTTGCATTGAAAATTTGTGGTGTTTGCTCTGTCTACGTGTGGGAGAAATAGTCGAAATATCTGGTCATATATGAAAAGTCGACGGTGACACGTGGCACCATCAGTAACCGCCGAGTTTATTGGTGGTGGTAGGTGTTTTCCTGTTTTTCCGGCCATGAGCACGGTGTAGTAAACTCTTTAGCGTTGTTGGCAAATTAGCGTGGTAATAGCAGACTGATGAAGTTGGAAAGCTGTTTAACTTTTGAACTATGGCGTCGTGCAGGGGTCGAACTGCGAGAATGGTTGTCTTTACTGCTTGCAATGAACTGATCTAATTTTTGCCATTGCGTCTTGACTTGTCTGGAAAGCTCTTGAACCTGTTCATGAACATTTTGGCGTTCGGTGAGCTGCGAAATATCCATTATTTTATCGGCAAGTTGGGCAAGACTGCTGTGGCGAGAACGACTTGGACGTGCGGCCAGACGAGCCAGAGAGTTCTGGTGAATGTGGCCTCTAAAATGTTGCCACCTAGACGATGCATCTCTACCAGAAGATCTAATAGGTGTTTGCTATCGAGTCCTAAATCAGAAACAAGAGCTTTGAACTGTCGTTCCTGAGAAATTGAAAAATGGTACAACACGGCCTCTTTAATGGTTCTATACTTATCTAGAGCAGGAGGCTTGATAATTATATGCTCAATCACAGATAACGTGTCCTGGTCTAGACGAGTGATACTTAGTCGAGTCGGCAGTTATTCTCCGGCTATGAAATTGTGATTCGATGAAAGCGAATCATAGCTGTGCTTTTGTGTTCCAGAACGAAGGTAGTTCAACTCGCTCGACTCGGTCTAATTACGTGGCTACATGTTCTGCATTATTTGTTGAGCAACTTTCTTGTGGTTGTAACTCCTCTACGTCGATGGGAGCTATCAGTGGTAAGTCACCATTATTGTTCTGTGCCATTTTATTAGCAAAACCACAACGAAGTGTAATGACGATGAATACAATCCAGAAAAAGGATGGATTGACATCCTAGGTGATTGGCATAACTGCGATGTAGAACTAATTGTTTAACACTCTCAGGGCCAGCGTGTTCCCACATTTGTATTGGACGTAGCGCCATTATGTTGAAAATATAGGTCTTATCCTTGGGCTCCGATCACAAAAAATCTTTTACCATATCTCGGTAGAGCTCTGCATTGACCGTGATGGCTTTTCCGGTCTCATTTTCGAAAAAGTGTGGCCCTATGACACCTCCGGTCCACAAAGCACACCAAAAAGTTACTCGTTCTGAGTGTATTGGCATCTTCTGAAGTACTAGTGAATTTTCGGTGTCAGGCAATTTTGCTTATTAACTTAGCCGCCAATGTGAAAATGGGCCTCATCAGAAAACACAATTTTCTTGCATAATTCAACGTCAGCATTTATGTTTTCCAGGACCCAATCCGAGAACATACGGCGCTACTGGTGGTGGCTTCAGTTCAGGTGATGACTTGTACGTATGGAGGGTCAAATCTTTCATCATAATTCTGTGCAGATCAAGATCAAGCTCCTGAGACGGTAGCGAATGAAGGTGTTTGGGCTGTTTTCGACACTTTACTTTACTGCGGCGATATTTTCCATTCAACATCCGAGGCAAACACGTTTCGGTACCTTCACATCTTGTACTGAGCCCGTATCTTGGAATCTTTAATTGTGTTGCACGCAAAGGTCTCTGAAAATACGAGTTTTTCGCATCGTTGACCCGATTGAACGTGAGTTTTTGTAATAAAATTCGACGATTTGGACTTTTTCATTCACTGTGTAGCATTCCATAGTAAATGTCACCATACGCCAATCCTGTGTGCACCTACACCCCTTATAATAGCAAAATCAAATGACAATATTTAGAACGACAAGCCTACAAGGATAGTCAATTCTATTCCGTTCAAACGAGACCTCGTCACATTTCTAGCGTTGTCCTGTTCAAGAAGTAATTTCTTAGATGTTTCGCAGGTGCAAAAGTCTTCCACCAGACAGTAGTTACACGTTCCAGTGCTCAACTCAATCTTTGAGTGAACGCCTTGCTATTAAATCGGCCAGCTGAAGATCCAATGCGGATCGAATTAGTTTTGGCCAGTTCGTCATTTCTGCTGCCATTTTCTGTAAACACCAGAGGAAAGGGTATCAATCAATGTATCGTTCGTCTACTAAAAAATTCTTCTCTCCTATAATAGCAGACAAATTCGTTTATTCATCCCAATGCTCCTAAAATAATTCAGTTTCCTTCCCTACAGAGGCCAAGAACAAAAGCCCTAACCCCATCTTTTTCAACTATCCCGCACAACCGGCCTGTATACAGAAATATTTGTATTTGCCAATATTTAGTTCACGACAACAAAAACCCCGAAAATAGGCCAACTCCTGTGATCTATGTACTCCATATTTCCCTCCTGTCTGTGGCTGTGTAATTTTATTGCCACACGGGCATTCAAGACCCTTTGTTCAGTGCTGAGCGCAGTTTTTTTGTTCATTTCGTTTGTTTATTTTAATCGACTGCCATATGTGGAGCGGATTGTGCGAAATCTGTGTATTTAAATAATTTTTTTTATTTTAATGGACACCTTGCCCCGGGTCATTTGAGTAATAATGGGTGGTTAAGGCGATCCCATTCCATTAAGCGGTTCACTCTTAAATTGAAATTCTGTCATAAACTATAGCAAAAATGAACTTTTTTTTTAAAAAAAAAAAAAGGTGCCGACATAAAATCCTTACATGCGAGTAAACTGGCAAAAAAAAAGTAGGATATGTGTCAGCTGTGCCTGTGTCAAAAACAGTGAGTTCGAATTCTGCACCTGGCGCCCTCCAATACCGAGATGTTGCCTATTAAATATCAATATCTCGAAATTGTGATTAATTTCATGGAAAATCGTGCCAAAAAACAACGAAAAAGCCAACAAAAAGAAATCGCGCGCAAAAATTGACATATCTCGGAAAAACACCAGTGTCCTGTCCCCAATTCGCATGCATCGCACATGAGTCCGTACGTTAGTATGCATGTACATATGTAGTTGCGTATGGGTACTTGAATATATGGAAATATCCTTCGGGATTAATCGTCGAATATTCGCTTTCATATCGCGGCAAGTGCTGCAGCAACTACTGCCACTGCTGCTACTCTTGCTGCTGCTGTGTCATATGCAGTGATTCTGTCAATTCCCGGTAGATTTTTTCTTCATATTAAAAAATTGTTTTTTTTTCTGTATTTGTTGTTGTTTTCTTTTGTTTGTGTATCCTTCTGGAAAGGAACATAAACAAAAAGGACATAATTTTATGCGATTAAAATCCAATTGAGATAAATGATGAAAAATGACTTTTAATACGTTTCCCATCAGCCGTCGATGGTGGCAGAGCCGTAGTTGGAGCCGCAGTTGTGATCATACGAGTATGTGACAGAGAGGAGTTTACAGTGGATTCGTGGCCGGGGATGGGTTGCGGGGCGCCTTGATTTCTCAATCAAGAAATTATATTGGGATGACAATTTATTGAAATTCTTTATTCGCGTTAAATGGTTGCCATTGTTTTGGCATTATGCCGGAAATGGATGGGCGAGCGGGTGGGGTGGGAATGATTTTTTGATTGCGACAGCGAAATGAGGACATTTACTGGTTTTTATTGTGGATATTAAGTCGCTTTAAGCAAATAAGAATGGGGGACGGGTAGAACGATGTCGAAAATAAATTAAAGCGATTGTTGGTGAAAGGATTGCAAATTCAGGCGAAGTAAGGGGAATGGTCTATTAATCATTAACTGTCTCTGGGATATTGTGTATTGAAAGATCGTTGGAGATATCAAGAATTTGTACAAAACTGATGCCCAGGTTCTAGCCGCCGGATGATGACAAATGGGCATCAATTCTGATTTCACATTTTTAAGTAGCAACAGCAAAGTTATCGAAATCCGCACCCAAATTCCTGTCGTTGAGTCCATAGCATAGCCTAGCTGGAGCTTAAAAAAATTCAACAGCGACCAAGAAGGAAATATATCCAATCGGAATCTCGGAATGGACAGAAGGAAACGGCCGTCTCTGCAACGAATTTCAGACGAACAGCGTAGTGGAAATTGGCAAAAGACCATCAAAAACACTAACTTTGTCCACTTCAGTTGGAAAATATGCGGCATACTTCTAAAAAGTTGCAATAGCAATAGCTTAGAGGAAGTCGAGGCAGTCTCAAGACAAAGCAAGAGAACATGGTGACATATTCCCACAGGTTTTACAGCATTTTAGCGCAAACAAGGTCCTACTCAAAATTTCAAGCTCAGTATCCTATGTATACAACCGGGGTTTGAGTGAATAATATTTAACAGAATTTTTTGTCGAAACCGCACTATAGGCTAGGGGCTCATACGAAGCAGGCTATCTACTAAATGACAGCCTTCTTTGCCAGCTGCTTCACTGTTTGTTTTTTTTATGGTTACGCCCAAGGATGTGGCAATCTTCGAAAGATACTAATAGCCAGGGCTATCAGCATGCATGATTCGCAAACCCCAAGTACTCGATTTCGAGGGTTCGCCTGCGTACTAACGCACACCCTGCACTCTTCTACCATTCTATCCGCGGAAATGCCTTTAAGTACTACTTCGCGGGGCTGGTAAGCACTTTATGCCCTTCTTGTGTACAGTATTTATCGCTCTCTGTTATATTAGAGATGCCATCTGAGTTTGAATTTCATTAGTGCTCTCTCTAACTCTTACCAATTGCCAAAGTTCCTTCATTATTTTTGCCGCAGCCTGTTTCACAGAATCCCATATTATACTTGATGTTAGCATATGGTTTACGATGTTTCCAGGAGTTGGTATCCCTCCAATTTTCGCCTCTAGCTCTCTGCGCTCTGTTCTGAAGTGTGGGCACTGGAAAAATACGTGCTGTACATCTTCCCTGGCCGCTCCGCAATTTAAGCAGAAGGGAGATTCATGTCCAGTTAGGAGCTGACTTGAGTTAAAATCTACTTCTCCGTAATTACGTTCTACCCATTTACGAATATCGGGTATAAGTCGGTGGGTCCATCTCCCCTTTGTAGACTGATTCCATCTCTCTTGCCACGCACTTGTGTTGCGCTGCTTTCCTCCCAGCTTGATATCTTTGACCCAAACTCCGGGTTCCCGTATATCTGCTGCCAGTATATCTGCTGGTAGCATTCCCGCAATGACGTATATACTCGTAGCATCATCTGACACTGTCCCAAATGCATGCACAGCAAACTCTCAGGGCACATAGTCTGTTGACAGAGTTAGTCTTTCTTGCGTATGACTTAATGCTTTCGCCTATACTAGTGCCGCGTACATTATGATTGACTGCACCACCCTTGACAGAACTAGTCTCATTTGTTGTCTGGGTCCTCCTATGTTTGTCATTATTCTGGATACGGCAGCGCTCACCTTTGCGGCTTTGTCGCACGTTCTTTCAAGGTGTTCCTTGTAAGTGAGCCTAGCATTGGTCATCTTACCTAGGTAGCTGATAGCCGGTTTTGAGGTTATATCGTGATCGCCCACCCTGATGGTAATTGTTTTTCTTTCCTTGCGACTGGTTACCAGAACTGCTTCCATTTTAAGTTTTGCCAGCTCTAACACAACTGCTGCTATCGAGCGTGGGTTAGAAAGCTGCTTACGAATTTGGCTGATGTCCCCTTCCATGTCTCAGCTACCGCACTGTAAAGCAGATCTGGTACTATCGCTGTTGTGTATAAAGTCTTTTTGGTTCTTCAAGGGAGGACCTTTACTACCCAATTGCCTTCTAAGCCCAAAAAGCAGCGATTAACTAGAGTGATTGTCGGAGTTGATAGCGGAGCCGAGGTAAATAAAGTCCTCTACTACCTCAATGTCTATAGTGCTGTTTTGTCCTAGACATCTGTTTGTTGAGAGGATATAGTCAGTTTTGCCTTTGCGGTTTCAGATTAAATAGTGGTACACGCTCCATTGATAGATCGCTATGTCCTTTCCATTAAGTCGATGTCGTCTGCGTATGCGAGTAACTGAACAGACTTTCGAAAGATGGGGCCACTGGAGTTGATTTGTGAGTTTCGCACGAGTGATGTTGAAAAAATCATATGAAAACGCATCGCCTTGTTTAAAAGTTTTTCTAACATTGAGAGTCTCGGTTTTGCAATTGCCGACCTAGACTAGTAGCGTGCATTCTCCGTCGCCATTCTGCATTTTCAAATGAGCAATGGCAGGGATGACGAAACTAGACAGGGTCCGGTTCTATAGATGCTATCATATGCGGCTTTGAAATCGATAAGGAGGTGGTCTGTATCGATGTGGAATTCTTTAGCTTCTTCCAAGATCTACCGTAATGTAAACCATTGATCACTTTCCTAGTCTAATACCACACTGATAGCAGTCGATCAGAGTCTCAGGCGTTCGCGCTATATACGGCAGACAGGATTTTATATGCGATGCTGAGGAAACTTATACCGCTGTAGTTGGAGCAGTCCAGAATATATGCTTTCCATAGGATCAGACGAACAATGCTGAGGCTAAATTCCCAAATTTTTGGAGATGAGTTAATAATCGGGTCTAACAGCTTGGAAATGATTGTTCTGTCTTCATCTTGATTGGGTGTACGAAAATGTTGTCTATCTTCGTCCAGGTTGGTTGGGTCATACTGACTGACGACGGGATGTTGTTCATCATCAGCATTTAACAGTCTGCAGAAACAATCGTTCCAGATTCTCAGCATAGACATTGGTTTTACTACGAAATTTCCTTCGCCATGCTTACAGATTCCCGTTTGGCTTGTATAGCTTAGGCCTGTTTGTTTTATTTTTTTGTTAAAACTTTTCGCGCTCTTTCTGTTTTCTTCTGGGTGCTTAGTTTTTTTCCTTCGTTTCTGCTGGTAGAGCTCACGAGCGTCTCTCCGTCTTTTCAGCAGGGCGTCTCTGTGCGTCTGCTGTTTTTATAAATTTGCCTGTGTGTATTCACCATCGAACCAGAGGGTTCCTTGTTGGGGCAGTTTGAAACCCAGTACATCAGAGGCGGCCTCTCTAATTTCCCTTCTCAGTAATGCCATTGGTCTTCTACGTTCTCGGACTTATCGAATGGTTAAGGGAAACTCGACCAGAAAAAGTCTTGGCTATCTTCTGCTATCGTAGCTATTGGGCGTTGAACTTTCTCACAATGATATGCTGGCTGTTATGGGTATACGCATGGCTACAGCAACATAATGGTCTCAATTGATGTTAGCTGTCCATAACATTAGGACGTCCAAAACACTGTAGGAGTGCCTTGTGTGTCGCAATATGATCAGTTTGGTTGTCGGTTTGTTCACCAGAAGTTGGTCAGGCCAAATTTGAAACATCCGTGGCATATCTAAAGCACTGCATATGACAAAGTATAGAAACATGAATTGATAAACAATTTTTACGGCGTACGTTACAATAGTCATCAAGCTAGGTAATAAGTCCAGCGATAAGCCATTTCATTCTCTAAGAAAGAAAAACAATGAACTGCCGCAAGGTTCATTCGTAGCATCGCTACTTTTTAGTCATTTTGCATGGCCTCGGCGGATACAATGCTTAATATGAACTTTGATCGACTACACAAATATTTTAAAATGTACTCGCTCCCTGCTCCTTTTAACAGTGTCCGGTTATACCCTAAGCCTGCTCCAAAATTTCTTAAATATCGTCACACTGCAGAGATTTTTAACAAAAAACACAACTTACCAGCGCATCAGCCAAGCTCAATCTTGAACCCGAAAGCTGGTTTCAGCGTCCCTTAGCCATTTTGGAACTAGGTTCTCAACTGCCGGATATTTCATTCCTCCTGGATTGCACAGCGTCGACATAAACAAAGTGCACTGGCAGTTCAGCAGATGAGTGTCATCTCTGAAACTCTCATCTCCACCTTCCAAACTAAAATCCCAAAATCCGAGCTGCGCAAATACACCAAAATTAATTCAAACCAGTACCTTCCAAGCTCAAATCCATGATAGCATCTAATTTACTGCATTGGGTCGGCTCAAATTGCATCATTCTTCAATACAACTTGCGAAAAATTCGTCAACAAAGCACTTCAAAGGAGCTAAACTATGAAGAAGCGACTCGCCAGATTCTTATTGTCTTATTTGAGAAAGTAGACAGTGGACCAAGTCTATCTACGAGTAGGCCGGGTGAATAAGTCGATCGTTTCTATATTCCTGTGCCAGAGTGTTCTTGGATATCACATTAGTCTTGTCAAACAGAGTTTCGATGAAATGAGCAAATCGCTGATGATACACGTAGCCAGATCGTTAAAATCCAGCAAGAGAGACATGCCGAATCGGAAGCAATGGTAATAATACTCAGCCCTGGACGGACCTGGGCTTCTACGAATAATTCTATCCATCTCCATCTCTAGCTCGATGGTAAGCAGTTGGTTAAGAACCCATTTCAGTTGCGAGCGCCACCAAATTAGAAGTTTTCTTCTTCTATGTAGTCTACACGCAATGGATTCATAGATTCTCCAAGCCGAAGTGCTGACGTTCATCTGCTCTACGCGTCCCAATTATCGTACTCCTTGTACTCTGAGCCTTTTGACCACGTCGATGTCAGTGTTTTCTTCTCATATATCATCTTAGTACGGACTGCTGAAATCGTCCTTCCATATCCTTAGCACTCACTACGATTTTATCGTTAAACTCCCTTGTTCTTGGTTTGTGTTTTGTAGCCCCAATATGTGGTTGCCAGGTCTTGAATCTTATCCCCTCGATATGATTTTCCTTCGGAGAAGCCCGTATTCGCTTCGTCACTTCTGCTCTCAGAGCTCTCGAGCAGCTCTGGTTTTTGTATGCTGCACGATTCTTTATTTCACTGCATATATTCGCCGCGATCTTCGTCGACCTAGAAATCAGAGGCTGATAGCTTCTCCATAGGTCTGTCACTATAAATCAGTCCGACGGAAGTTTTGTTGATCTATTTGATTGTAGTCTTCTGAAGTCAGGGATCTTGACCTCATTTTCATGGCTGTGGCTGGTTTGGAATATTGAGAACCGTACTCTGTCTATAAAAGGGTGCTGATACGAATCATGTTTTTCCCGTGGGCTTTCATCGTACTGTAGGACTGCCTTGCAGTGATCACAATGTCAATTAATCTTCCGTGTTCCATTAGGAATATTGAATGCGGGGAACGGACATTAGCTGAGACATTTCTATTGAAAGTGGGGTCGTACAGGTCTTGTTTTCCAAAAGTACCATGCCTTCCTATACTAGCTTTACGTTAAAGTCGCCCGGGAAAAACTTAGGTCACTATTGGTACCTTTTACCTGGGAGCTCGTAAAGACTGTCTTTGATGTCGTGGCCTTCTCTGGATATTGACAAATTTAGCAGAGACATAAATTGTCACAACTCGCCCGTTTACATGCCGAAAACTCAAGACAAATCCGCATCCCAATAATCCCCGAACCATTGTTGTGGGTGTAAATCGCCATACAACATGCCGCGCACTTCTTGAATGGCTGCTATGTTTGATTTCGAGCAGTTTAGATGCATCCTGACCACACGATGATCTAGGGACCAAGGTTCCCCTTATTTCCCTTGCATGGGTAGCCAATAGTAGACCCGTCCTAATCCGAGGCTTTACTTTCTTCGCAACAGTGTGTTCTTCGAGAAAATAAGAACTGCACTACTCAATAATAGTACAACACTTACCCACTGTACCTGATCTAAATTCTTAACCTCCGATGCCAAAATACTAACTCCCATACAGAAGTGTCTTTTCGTTAATAGCCAAAGTCGTCCGCACTTACTTAAGCCACGTTTCAGATGCTAATTCTGGTCAGTCAGTGAAGTTTGAAACCAACTGCCGGTTTTCAGAATAAAGTCGCACAATTTTCCAATTTATATAATCTTGCACTGGTGAGCATCTTTTCAAGCCATCCAATTTCTTTAATCTGCACCAAACCATACTCGTTACACCAATAGGTCGCCTGAGAAAAATCAAAGGACTCCACCTCAATCGAACTCTCCACGTATTTTTAATACGCTTTTATGGCAGCAAATCTCCCACCTTCCGTTTGAAATCATCTCTTATCCCTGACCCCAATAAACCCTGAAACTCCCCATTTTTTTTGTTTTTTTAGAAATACCTCATATACTCGGACGTACGCCATCTTTTCCCTAAACTCTGATGTGTTATCTCCTTAATCTGAGCTGAAGAGCCAATTAAATGTTTCTACCTCTGTTGTGGTGTCACCTTTGGTGTGGCAGTCACTACTGTTGGCCCAACCATCTCATGGTGGTGGTGCGGGACTATAATCCGTTATGGCATATTGGCGGTAATCTAGCGTATACCTCTTAGGATCACCATAAACATTGCCATCATCGTCATCGACATCATCGAAAAGTCGATTAAGATTCACCCAAAGTGTCAGATATACCCAACCACTCCAAAGAGGGTTTGAAAAATCACTGCGACACTAAAGTGTATCCATCAAATGGCTATCCATGGATCAGGATCCACTTTACAACAAGGAAGCTAAGAGATGCTCATATACGACTATGCACCACAGTTGACCAGAGTGGAAATAAATGTCCTCGGTCAAGTGGAAAATTTTAATGGAACATCCTGCCCATCATCAGCAAATGAAAGTACTTTCAACAAAAAACATCAAAATTAATTGCGAGATCTTGTTATTGTGGTATCATCCGAAACTGAAGCCGGCCCCCAATCGAAACAAGCCCTCAACCCAGGGGTCGTTCACTGAAAAGAAATGAATTAAAAAATGTAGAAGCGATAAATCGCTGTCCAGATAAGTACTAATAGATGTCGTTTTCACTTAAAAACTGTCAATGTACCAGTGCGTGTATCCCGAAAGTATCCTTCTTGCCTCTCAAACCACCAGCCCAATTGGAACTATAAAAATAAACTTTACTGCCCCAGCAAATATGTTTCTACATGAAGGGTACATTCCAAATGACCACACCACATCCATTCACCCATTCACCCCCAGTTGTAGTTCGAAAACGGATCATGGCGCGAAATTGAGTCCACTTCGTTGGCTACAGTGGTGGTCGTACATATAAAGTTTAATGAGCCGCAATTAATCGTACACGACACTATAAAAGCATTAAAAACAAATCAAAAAACGGGGGGCTCAAAAAATCTGCACAAAACATGGACCACCCCTACAGACAAGCCTACCAGCCGCCTGACCGACCGGTCTATCGTAAAAGTAAAACCAAGGCAAAGCCGGATGCTTTGGATGCACAGCTTTCACTTCACAATCCTCAGACAAATTAAACGCATGAATGCTACTCGGCCGTTCGTCGTTCGTCGTTCGTCGTGTGTGACGTGTGATGGGTATGGATGAAGCAATTTTACAATTTTACAACAGCCCTCCATCGACCTTATAACCAGTTAAACCAGCCTTCGTAACATTTAATAGGTACATACCGTTAATTTGTGTGATAAATTATCATTGCTCTGTAAATAGGCGCGAATTGTTGAGTTGCAGCAATATTCCTATCCCTACAACACCTACCCCATGAAACGTGCTCTTCAATAATAATCGGTGTAACGCAATTTGGACGCCATACAAATTCATTAAAATTGAAGCTGAACTGAAGCCACAAAAAAATACGAAAAAAAAACAAATTAATGGTCTGCATAAAAATGCACACATAACGAATGCAATGCACCCCTGTTGCTAGAGCGGCCACCCTAACGCACAATGAGGCTTAATAGAGGAGTCAGCGACCGGCCGTGGTTCTCTCTGTAAGATAAAAAGTCACTACAGCAGCAGCCATCGTTGTATGCGAAAATTGCACATGCAAAGCTTTTAATCCGTTTTAACTTAATTCTTTTTTTCCCACCACCACCCATTTCAACCCTCACCCGCCGTGCACCCTCAGAAAACAAAAATAAAAGTGAAAACACTCAAAACCGTGGCGCTGTGTGTACTCGTATATGGAAATTTTTACGGTCCATGGACAACATCTGGAAGCAACAACGACAAGCAAGGGAGTAGATTTGAATGAGGAAAAAAGGTTCTCAGCGAAGCATAACGATGGTTTAGGGGTGGCATTTGGTTGGGGGTTTTGTTCTGCCAAATGATAAAAAGGTAAGCAGGTGGATGGGGTTCGGGCAAATGGAGGCGAATCCAACTCGACCTGGATTTTATTGTGTTTCGCTTTTGAAATGCACAAGAATGAAAGCCGTTCCACATAAATGAGTCAGATACAAAGCCACTGGGCTTGATGAGGTGGTTGAGGATTTGAGACGAATACATAAATGAGCTCTGGTTTGATTAGAGTTCCTTTTGCTGCGTATCTCTCCAGATGAAAGCCTATAAACCATCAATGCGATTATGCGAAACGGGATCTAATAAATTGAAAATGAATTTCAATAGGGAGGAAGTCAGTCTTTGACTGAGGAATACAACCGGCAGGTGTTACGAGTAGATGAGAAAATGAGGAAATGCTTAACAGCTCCTCAGAAGATTGTTTCGACGACGTTTCAAAGGGAGAAGTGTTTTTTCATCTCCTACCGACAGTACTTACAGAGGTAGTGCCCTCGGTGTTATCTTCACTCTCATAGCAAGCGACACAGCATATTGATCCACTTATGCCCAGCACACTTAGGTACTTAGCAAAAGCGTAGTGCGCTGTTACGACGCCAGTAAGCAGGCAGCAGTCCCTCCTACAGAGGGATAGGACGTCTCTTGTGTTTAACGTGGACTCCTGCCATTATGGCCTTATCCCACGGGATGCCCATACATCCATGGGAGCAAGGATACCATTGATACCAATTCGGAACTGTGTTGCCAACACAAGATCCACCCTTGGTATGAGTCGAGGCCGACCTAAAACCTCTTACTGCTCTTAGGGTCGCAGCACCCAATACTCATTGCAACCAAAGGAAGACTCTTCCCACGATTTTGGGTTTAAACCACAGCCACCATAATGCTCCCACAAGGGGGCCTACCTCTTCAAGTCAGGCCCGGACCGAGATCCGGGGGACTCCTGACTCCCATGGTACCGTGATTTAAGTCCTGGTAGGGACTACCGGTGATCCAGCATCGAGGAATAGAATGAAAGTCGCTGACCTCTTAGAGATGTTGCGTGGGTAACCATTCATTTGGTCTGCCGGCAACTTGTAGAGTCATCTGCAGCTGTGCTCATATGAAACCCTACTGTCAATGGAAGACCTAACCGAGAAAACAGACATTCCTAACACACATTCGCTTCCTGGAAAACTATTCTCTGAGCCATGCCTATCAATTTTCTTTCATATGATCCCATAGTGACCTGGAGCCCAAGCAAAACTCAATGAATTCAACATTAGAACTGCGTTCACAAAGGCCTTTCTCGATTCCAACGCATTCTGCTAATTTGGAAGTGGTTTGAGGTTTCAGCAAGGCTTTAAGCGCGGCTTAGCTGTCGATACAGAGCCACATACCTAAGATCTATCAACTATCACAATGTAGTCCAGTGAAATCCAACGTTGCCATTCTCCAGAAAGATAACAACGCCGCATATATTCCTTTCCTGGCATAGGCTCTGACCGGAACCATTCCCGGGCACGGCATGTCCATAAGAGCTGAATCAGAAGGCAATCAGCACGCAAGGTTATCAAAACTCCAGTGCATATTGCAACAAAGATTACATCACTTCAAACAGAACATGAGTGCAGCCCATGATATTCATATCAAGGGAAGGGAGATTTTTCTGCGTAGAGCCAGATAAGCCTCCATATAATTGGGACGACCGTTCTTTGAAGTCTGGCTAAAGCAGCAGTAACGTATTTTTGGAAGAGCTTGCTCCACAAGGCGAGTGAAATTGACCTGATCAATGTCTTGTAGATCCAAAGGACTATCCTCGGTGATAAGTCTCATGTCTTGCAGAAAGTCCTTTACACTGCCAAAAGACCGACAGCGGTAGTTTTCGCTGTGAAATTTTAGTCCAAAAAAGTTTGTTATCCAGGATGACACTTTAGTTTCGCTGGAGATACGGATGAAGATGATTCAGACCAGTCAGCTTCCTCAGTAAAAGGAATAACTTCAGTTGGGAAAGGATTGACTGAAAGCCCACTTCTAATGCACCAATAGTCAATCACCTGTCTGCGCTTTAGAGAAGAAAGTCTGATCCAACAGACAATGCTACTGCATCATCTCTGTATATCTGAGGGCAGACATTAGATGTATTGAGAGCGTTAAGCAGTGATTCGACTAATATGCACCATAGTGGTGGATACAGGACGTCGCTGTGAGCACACCCTTTGTTCATCTCTGCCATCACATAGTGGCCGCAATCAGCATCCACTAACAAGTGATTCAGCTAGGTCTGATAGAGTTATACATGCTGTGAAAAGGTTGATCAGGTAACAGACTTTATTAAGCCAAATTCCAGTTCAGAATGGGCTTGTTCTTCACTCAGAAAATTCATCCTGGTGGTCCAGTGGCGAGTAGGCTTTTTAAGTGAGCAAATTCCCGTTTGAGTTAAACACGACACTATGGTTCCGAACTGCCTTTACTAAGCAAACATTACTCAGACTTGACCTTTCCTACCTATTCGGTCTGCTTTTTTTAGAGCCTAGACATAGACTCCACGTCACTCACTGACAAATATGATCCTTGAGAATATCCGCCTGGGCATGGTTTTTTCGATGTCGAAACTAAAATCTGAACTTCCGGTCATGTGGTCCCCTATTTTCTTTCTTCGAAAGACCCCCATCTAGTCACCAAACACTCCTACCCCTGTCTTTCCGATAAAAGGCAATTTTCTAAATCACATACTGAAAAATAAGTTTTCCTCGGAATCAGCAAAAATTCGAAATAATATTTGGAGGAGCGTTTACCAAAAAAAAATCCTCACACGTCACTTGAAGCGCAGTAGTCGGCGCACCTCATCCCTGCTTGCCACCGCCCACTCTTGTGTCACATTGACAATTTTGCAATTTTCATTGAAATGTGGAAAATGTTGTTTCCTCCTGTGACTTGGGCTCCTCAATACCGACAGACTGAGCTCTAAAGTAGAAGTAGATAATGCCTATGGCGCGTCATACGAGTACACACCACCTGCAGCTGAGAAAATTGTCGCAAATTATGCTGATCGTGCAGCGGGCGCAGTACCGAATTCACACTTCCAATTCAGATTCAAAGAAAAATGTCCTTTCCGCCTTTTTCGCCAGAAATATTATTTCGCTTTGGGAAATTTTTTTATTTTTTCTACAATTCACCGAGACTTTCCAACTGATGACAACGACGTGTGTGCGGTGAATATAAAAATCCTGGTGACGAGCAATGGTAGAGGCATACATGAGTATGTACGAGTATGTGCATCCTTGAGAATATTTCTTGGAGAATACGAATTTATTCCGTCTGCATCGGTTAGGTGGCAGAAGCATCACAGCTTCCGTTTTTTTTTTTTTTTTTGGTTTTTCATTCATTCATTCGCAGGACATTGACAAAAATGCTGCACCATCAAGGCAATATTGGAGTTCGAATCGGCTATGTGCCACACAGTCATACAGTCGAAGGCTGCTGTTGCTGGCACTGACGATGATGGTGATGGTGATGATGATGATGGCCAGCACCTGCAGTGCAATTGCATTTGGATTGAGGTAGATTTACGTACATATGTGCGACTACATATGTGTCAGTGTGAGGCTATCCTCTTGACTTAATTGAAATGCAAAGACTATTTTCTATTTTTCAATTGGGTAGGACCAGTGGTTCGCCACTGTCCACTGCGTTAAAGATGGACGAGAGAGAGAAAAACGAGTCATCTAGCAAGAGTTGCCACAGCTGTTGTGCACATATACATGTACGAGTACATACCCTGCGTTAGGGTATTAGAATAAAGCGACAGACGTTTCACAGGTGTTGTATGGATGTGCATAAGCTTTGATGACGATTGGCCATCTAAAGGCGGTGTACGATTTAATTTTTCGTATCTAATCCAAATTGGGGATGCCTTCGAAAACAGTGTGTCCTGCAAGGAGAGTCTTCTCGAATAGAAATAAAACTTTGATAGTTCGTAAGTTATAGTCAGTAATAGATAAAATAGTGTGCACCCTTTTCCATCATAACTTTTCGGAAAAATATCTTATTGACCTCCACTTTTCCGACTCTGAAACGTGTGCCTAGTATGTACGAGTACAAACAAAAATAGACGAAATGGGAGCGGCCGACGAAGAGAACTTAAGCCTGATCGGTTAAGCTTGAGAGGTTTTGGTAAAGCTAAGAAAATAAAGTGTGGCAGGTGGGTTTATCACCCCTTTTCACCGGGCAAGAATGAGTTTTTAATACACAACATGCTTGAAGTAAATTGGAAAACAGTTACAGGTCTTAACCAAAAGACCAACTAATGATCCAAGCTTAATTTACAATTTTTTTTAATACGCATTCGATGTACTGATGCAGTAAAATTTACCACAACAACCTGAGCTCTTTTCCCGTGCAAACTTTCGCCTTCGGGACCTTTTCCCTCTGAATAGTTGTTCTTCAAACATCCTCAGAGAGGGATGGCAGCGCATCAGCCATCGGTGCAGTCTCTCAGTATTTTGGAACGACAACATAAACACGTAGGACAGACGGTCAAAGCCACAAGAGAGCAGGCGCGCGGCTTGCTACAAGAGCGCGAGGAAGCCTCTATATAGAATATTTTTTTGCAAGTTTCCAGCGCGAAATAGTCGACCCTTGACCCCTGTGTTTTTCTGTCTCTCCTGATGGGTAGTTTTCAGCCACGAGTAGAGCCAAGGTATTCCGCTCCATTCCTCCAGCTCCTAACCCCTTCACATTTTTAACCCGCCTTGCCTGTTGTGTCCGTTGTCGCTTTGGAGGAACGTATTTGTGGAAGGCACCAATAGATTCTTCCAATCTCGGACTTCGACCTTTACGGTCCTCAGAGGTGACAACCAGTAGGAAAGACAGAGCCACGCGGACGGCCTGGAATACTCTGAACATATGGCGTGCGGTCATGTTATTTGGACAATACGCCTAGAACCAGATGGACCGTCTAGAGTACTCTGTGTAAATGAAACACCTACAATCCACACCAGTTGCCGGACGATCTGCAACTCTCTTCAATGTACTTCAGTTTGTTTTGGAACACTAGCCTGTGTCTAGTAACTTTGTTCCAGTCTTCTTATATTAAAATAAATGCATGGGAGATTGTAAGAGTTGTAATCAGTCTTGCTGACTCTGGTTTTAGGCTTCAAAATGCAAGAATCCTTAGCCTGATGCCTCAGTGATACATCCTTCAATGAAGCACACAGTTCTTGTTCTACAAAAAATAATTAAATTTTGTTAAGAAGTTAAGTTCAGGTCTGGGATACTTTGTATTAACGAAATTGCGGGTTGTACGCAGACGCAGTAGAGCTTCAGAGATCCTGGGGCCAGTCATCCTGGCCGAGGCCACCGACAGAGCAAGATGCCGAATTAGCAACTAGGTGCCCAGACAATGTAGCACACACCTAACTCCACTCGGCTTGAAATTTTCTCACAAAACTCTTAGAATCGATTTCTAAATAGTGAAGAGTTGAGGCGCCAATTGGGAGCACTGCCGCTCTTACTAACGCGCTATAGCGGTGTGCAACAAAGTCGTCATTTAAAATGACTCTACCATTCTACAATATGTAGTAACAATAATGGGATCGAATCTCTCGCATGGTTTCTCTTTCTATTAAAAGAGAAAGCAAACGTCAAACCTCTGATTGTAGACAGATACTCGTATACGCGAGCTTGGTTGTGCGAAGATAGAGAATAAAATGACGCTCATAAGACGAAATATCAGCCTGTATTTGCCAGCATGTATGCAAAATATCATATGCAGACAGGGTGGCACAATATTTTATTTTGGTTTTGAGAAATATGTTATGCGTTAGCTCAACATCATTTAAACTCGGATTTTAATGCTTTCTAATGCTTCCTCAGAAGAGGTGTTAACGAAGATAATAATTGAAAAAATCGAACAACTGGGGTTAAGTCACGTCCTTGCCAAATTCGCAGACAAGTTTCGCTGTGTGGAGGATTTTTCTCCCTGGCACAAGTGAGAATTTTCGTTTATTTGGGTTTTATGACTGGACAAAGGTCACTGGCGTCGATGGAGTAATTTAGCAGCTTTGCGGGATGGGAAGAGTATATTCAAGATGCATCTCGCCATTTATATTTTATGCAATGACTATCCGGATACAGTTGAAAGTATGTCTCAAGGGCTAGAACTGCAGGTCTTACTTTTATCGAGTTTTAAGTGCCTTATATTTCATATCAAATGAACGGCGGTAACCGAAGGTAACCTCCTCAATTGTACAAGGAAAAACTGTTTAAAGATAGAGAAACTTATAGAGACCTACAGAGGTGTTTACCGCCAGTTCCTAGTCTACATAAAACTAATCAAACAAAAAGGCAAGCAGACAGGGTACTCAACTCACAGACCTGATGGACACAGACAATGGCTGAGTAGACAACGGACAGTGTTGCTGCCAACAGAAAGGAATTAAATACTCAATAATTCTGGAGTTGATCCCTGGAGCCAGTTTCAAAACATAAAACAAGAAGACTTCCCACAAGAATGATGCCAAAAGAATCCAGCCAAAGTCATGCAGACACTCTACGTACAAGAAACATAAGGCAACCAACGAAAATAAGGTTTGATCATCTTTTCTCATGATATCCCTCAACCGTTGCAATAGCAAGAAGGTAGCTACCGCTGGGAGAAAGTTTCCTCCAAGACGTAAAGTAAACAAAACTGTTGCGATGTACAAATTGATCAATAAGTTAGTGGGGAACCCTCTTCGAGTAATCGTCGACGTTTTCACTCCATAAAGTGACAGCCCCAAGATTATTGCGAAATATTCCAATACCTGATCGACGATTCCTACCTATTTCTTCATATGGCGCTTGATGAGATTTCATGTGGGCCCAAAGACAGGGTTTCGGTCCTTCTTGAGGAAATAAGCCCAACGACATTGTATAGCCATAACAATCGTTCCGCTTGGCAGTTATTATACAATATCATGAAAATGATGATCCAAACTGTTCACCAACATGGAGCAAGTTCTACGGTGTTAAGAAATTTTACATTAAGTTAAAAAAAAGAGACAAGAAAACGACTGATAGACCAGCCATAACCGCGAAACGAAGCACAAGGTGAAGGTTTTAGAATACCGTCCAGTGATGATGGCATAAATCAAGTTAATGACCTAGAGCTCCACCTACCTTGCTCTCATTCATATGCCTTGGGCTTGGGCTAGACTGACGAATCTGATGGGAAACGATTACCGATTTTGCTTTCCCGGCTGGAGGCAGAAGTCAGCATTCACAGGTCGATAGTCCTTTCACCAACGATGGCCATAAACTGCTTATAATCCATGGCGACGTCAACGCCCTCATATTGCATATTCAGTTCCTCAGTATCTCAAAACATTCCACTGAAAAATGTTTTAAAGTTCTGGGTTCGGTTCACAGACCATACACAGCAAAACAGAAACTAGTCTGCAAAGTGCTCTCTACAGCATGCGATTCTCACTTTTTTCTGAGGCGCTGTGAGCATTCGTGGCACCCACATTGCACTGACCTTTGAAAGGTTAAGATGGTCATGAAGAATGGTGTGAATGGTACCAATTGAAAGCTTGCTGATCTCTGCCATCATTTTCACCTTTATTCGGGCATCCTCAGGAACAAGTTTTTCGACTTCTTTGATGCTTTCTCCCGTACAAGCAGTAGCCGGGGCGCCGGAGCGGGGATCGTCTTCAATGCTCTCTCTGCCTCTCTTGAACTCACTTGACCACTTTTGCACAGTTGATAATGAAGGTGCTGAACCCTGTTAAACAGCCACCATCTCTTCATGAATAGTTTTTTGACTTTTTCCTTGCTTAGTGAGAAATTTAATTACAGAGCGATGCTCAATTTTCACCATCATCGTCTCAGTTGCCATTATGATTCTGTTTAACTAGAGATAAAACGCGAATTAATAATCACATTTATATGAAATTTTACAAGAATGCACTAAAATAATAGTATTACTTGATAAATAATTTATATATACAACCACAGCTTCACCCCGATACCGAGAATATGTTGAACGCCCTTCGTAATTCCCACATGGAACTGAGGATCAACAGGAAACAAGCACTAGCCCCTGAACGATATGCAGTGAAGAGAAGATGATAAGGCAACAAAGTGCACAGAAAAAATGTTGACCCCCAGAGCAAGGACATACCCATGTCAGTAACTTAAAACTTCTTGGACTAGTAAAAAAGCCCGATCCCGATCTGTGGGTTCCACAACTCACACAACCAATAAATATTTGTGATTGGCCGCTCCAACGCCATGACACTGATCCTCTCTTTATCACTTGTGATGAAAAATGTGTCGTTTGCAACCACTTCAATCGAAAACGACCGTGGGCCAAGGTTGATGAACTAGTACAAAGCACACCGAAAGCTGAACTGCATCAAAATGAAGTAATGTCGTCAGTTTGGTGCGATTATAAAGGCATCGTGTATTTTGAGCTGTTTCTAAGGAACCAAGCGATCAGTTCTGATGTTTACTGGGAACAATGCTAGACCACGGGGGTTGGCCGTGGTGTAGTGGTACTAGCAATCGCTTCTCACTCGTAGGGTCCAGGTTCGAATCCTGCCCATGGCAAGTCAGTTTTTCATTTGTGTAATTGGAACTCAGGCAGGAAAATTCTGCGTGTGAAGGCATAACACTTGACACGCAGATTTGGCTGATGTAGAGTTTCAAGCACAGAAAAAAAATACTGTGAATTATACCTCGAATCACTCTGAGTGAAGAAAAAACTCTCCGTCCTATTCGGACTCCCACCCCTGGAGAGCGAATATCGAAACCAAACACACATGAGTTTCAAACCACTACAAAACAATTTTCCTTTCTCCTCCACAATTCATCTAACCCCTTAGGCGCGCGTAAATTAAAAAAAAAAAAAACATCTTTGGTAACTCGTGAACAATTATTTAATCATGGTTGAATAGTAAAGTTTTATCTACTCTTCAGCCCCGACCTTGCAACATCGGATTTTCAATTGATTCGAAGTTTGGCATGACTTTAACAAGCGATGATGACTTGAAATTGCACTTGGCCCAGTTGTGTGCCAGAAGTTCTATGACAACAGAATCATGAAGTTGCCAGAAAAATGGCAGAAAGTCGTCGGACAAAGTGGAAAATATATAATTGATTAAAGTTCATTCTTTTTATGAAAAACAGTGTTTTTTTCCACACTGAAAAATTAGACGATACTTTCTCGCCAACGCATATACAAAGACGTCACAATTCATTTTTCCTATGGAACAGGATGATGCTAGTTGCCGGAATGCCGGTCCCTGTTAGTCTGAATATAATGTCGGTAGGACATCGTTGAGCCAATGAAGGTTTTTACTTATAAATTTGGCAGAACAAGTCCGAATTGTGTTGTTTGTTGTGTCAAAATAATCTGTTTCCAAAAGCAGCTTTCTTACAAAATATGGCTGAGATTGATCCGGTCGAGATGTAGTTGCGATAATGCTGGCGCTTCGTCCCATACAGCATGTCAAACCGTCGATTTATTGAAATCACAGTGCGGCGAGGATGTGACTTAACAATAAATTGATTGCAACCCAAGTTTTTGGATTTACTCAAATATTTTCTTCGTTAACACCTCTTTTGGGGAAGAAATTGTTACTTGTAATCTGAGTTTGCAGCTCATATTCCTCAAAACTGAAACAAAATATTGTTCCACCCTGTCTGTGAACGATATTATGTACCTGTCGTACTGACCTTGTATTTAACATACAGTCAGGCATTTCCACACATTTCCAGATGCCAGTAAGTTCGCGTATCGGTTGCTTTCTCTTGTTATCGTTGGCTTTCGCCGCAATGGATCAAGTTAATAGAACGAGAAAACATGCGAGAGAAGCGATGTAATCATTGTTCCTGGAATGGAAGAGTCATTTCAAATGACAAGTTTGTTGGTCATCAACGCCACTCTTCACTATTTAGAAACCAATTCGAAGAGTTTTGTGAGAAAAAGTCCAACAGAGTGGAGATAGCTACAACATAAATTGTCTGGGCGCCTTATTGCGCAGTTGGGCATTTTGCTCCCTCGATTCCCTCGACTTGGAGAAGCAGAATTTCGTTCTTCATCGTCAGACTGACTCCAGGATCTCGTACTTTTTCTCAGCACGATATAAAGGCTTCAGATCTGAGACTCCCTATATTTTCGAAATCGTAGCTAATACTGCACTGACGGTTCTAAAATATTTTCGTTTTCAATTTTCGGGGTGAATGCGAGAACAAGACAGCTTCAGATTAGAGAGCCTTTGTGTATCTATTTTCTCTTTGCCTATTAGTTACGTCCTGATTTTGAGAGATGCCATATTTACTCCGCAAAACACAACTGATTCCACTACAACACAGACGTTCATTCGTACTCCAATCCCAACTATAAATTCACTAAGCCCCTTTTCAGTTAAAATATCTTATCACACACTGTCCACCGTCCAATCCGACCGATTTAAGCTTCGAATTAATAGATTTTTAGTAGCCCAAAACTAGCTGGCCATAATAATTTACTCGGCACCTCAAATCCACACTCCGAAAACAGATTATTTCGATATCAAAATCCATTAGAAGCCACCGTTTCCCAATAAACTTGAAATCGGCCAGCAAAAGCTATCCGAACGGTTGCAGCAGCAGCGCCTCCATTGCTATGCAAATCTCATCCGCTGGTATACTGGTAATTGCCAATTGATGCAGTTCGACGTTCGACCATTAGACACAGTAGCGGCCATATCGTTGTAAATATGCTTTCGAGCCGTTGCGCTCTGAATAAAAACACAAAAAATTCTCCTACACATACGTGACATCACGTGTACACGTGACAACAGTCTCTGCAGCTTCGACTGTCAAATGAATTTAAATTTAAATCTACCTTTGGCCAGAAAATCCCACACCAACAGTTGTCGGCGAATGTTGCCAGAATTTATTTTAGAACCTTTCAGTCATGGCTTAGGTTTAGATATTAGTTAATTGGAATTTGCATTCGAACATCACCTTTCAGTTGGATTTGGGATTGGGAGAAGTACCGGACTGACCGTGTATTATTGCCGCCGGCCATCGGTCGCGCTCCAATGTGTTAATATCGCATAAAGGGTTTGATTAACTCTTTAATTCGTAATGAATTTCAATTAAATAATTTGGAATTGCAATCGGGGTTGCAATGGTTGGCAATTTCGCGGATATTGCCGCCCACTGCACTGTGTATCTACATACCAACATGCGTAGATAGTTAAACAGAAGCCACCCCATCACTGATTAAGTTTTTGTGTGCTGCAACGTAATGGGTGACTTAATGGGAAGAATTAATTTGTAGATGCGTATAAAACTTTTAAAAATTAAAAAATTGTAAAACAACAAGAGAAATAAATAAACCGATTAAAATGATATTTTCGCCAACACACATAACGGGAAATGATTTAATTAATTTACACTGCACTGCTATTCGGCTGTCAGATGTTTTAATATTGCGATGTTTGTTTTGAAGTAAGCAAGTCTACGGTTTGCAGTTCAAATTAGTTTAAGCGCAGAGTGGAATTGATCAGCAAAATTGGCCAAACCTCAATAATTTCCTGATATCTGTGATATTTAAGGGCAAAATCCCCAAGCTGATCCTTTCAAATGCCAGCTTATACTGTGGCGTTAAAGTCCCGGAACTTTATAAACAGACCTTGCTCCGATATTTCATTCTACAAAGCTTTCTATAGCTGCGGCTGACAGTTCTAACAGAGATCAAATATAATAAAAACACTGGCTAAACCTTCCTTAGATATAGACGGTTATTAGTCATGGGTTTCGCAAAGTCTTTAGCGGTCATGTATTCCATGGAACATTTGCCTCTTTAGTGGCAGAGTACCGCGAATTTACACGATATGCACTCGTATTCCGTGGTTTTGCCCCATTCTCTAAACGGAGTAGGCATTCAGTTTCGGGTAAAGGGTTCGTTTTGTATATGTGATATCTCAAACCACAGTGTTCGGAGAGAATGTTGGCCAAACTCCTGATATCATTTTCGTCTTAATTTAGTTTAGTGGGGGCTAACGCGTTTTAGACGAGAAGTGCTCAGGTTAAAATAAAAAGGGGGAGGTTTGAGTAGACCTTACGGAGCATGCGGGAGATTGGTTCATTAGAGCCATAAGAGTTGCGGTGGTTTGGGATATAGAAGAGACGAGGACAGCGTAAATTACGAGGGTTAGTGTTGAAGGAAATAGAATTGTAAAGGGAAGCGCAGACCACAGAACCGGAGAGCAGTCGATGAATGAAGAGAATGTCAGCTACATCTCTGCGTTTTTCGAGGGTAGTCAGGTAAAGAAGTTTGAGGCGGTCACGATAGAGAGGTAAGATAAATGGGCCACGAAGAGCAAATCGAAGAAAACGACGTTGAATTTTCTCGATTCGGGATATATAGAGTTTTCCAATAAGGACTATTTGAGATATTTCAAAAACCTTATTATCGGCTTGAAGTACAATCAAAACATTTATGAATGGAACTCGACTTCGTTCATATGGCCACCGCGGGCACATTTACAGCGGTCGATTCGTTGGACCCAACGACTCGGCCACACATTTCGGCCGAAACGGCCATTATTTCGCGTTCAATGTTGGCTCTGAGCTCTTCCAACGTCGTCGGCGTGTTGGCATAAACCAATGACTTAACGTAGCCCCACAGAAAATAGGCAAGCGGCGTTAAATCGTACGAATGAGGCGATTGAGATAACACGCTCACCATACTTACTCTTCAATAAATCGATTGTAGTGTGTGCTGTGTGGCTTGTGGCACCATCCTGTTGAAACCACATATCGTCCAAGTCCATATCTTCCAATTCGAGCCAAAAATAATCGGTGGTCATGGCGCGATAACGCTGACGTTTCACAGTAACGTGACGATCGTTATCGTCGACGAAAAAATATGCAAACCACGCCAAACAGTTATTTTTTGTGAATGAAGTGGTGATTCATGAAGCACATGTGGATTTTCACCCGACCAATGACGCATATTTTGCTTATTGACGAACCCGTTGAGCCAAAAATGAGCTTCGTCACTGAAGATGATTTTGCGATGAAATTCATCATCTTGGCGCATCTTCTCCAGAACCCAATCGGAGAACGTACGTCGCTTGAGTCAGCTTGACCTTGTATGGGTGTAAACCAAGATCCTTGCGCAAAATACGCCATAATGTGGTCTGGGCGATGCCCAATTCTTGAGAACGCCGTGGAATTGACTGATTTGGATCGTTTGCTACGGACGCCTGAACGGCAGCGATATTTTCGACACTTCGACCAACCCGTTGTCTCACTGACACGGCAACATCACACAACGAATATGTAGACTCAAATTTTTGCACTAAACTTGTTATTGCCTGTCTACTAGGGCGAGAATTACGACCGAAAATTAGAGTTAACGCTCTTAAAGTTGCATTCACCGACTCCGAATTCCGGTAGAAAATTTTTATAATTTGCAGACGTTGCTCGTTCGTGTACCTTACCATGATGAAAATGTTGAGTTTACTGAATGAATTGACAGTGACAGTTTGATGATTAGTGACAGAGTGCGTTCACAAATTAAATTCAAAGATGTCAAGTCCCTATTTGAAAACCCTTTATGAATTCGCTGAAAGGGGGACCATACTTGGCTGGCATATTCAAGGAGGGCCCAGACAAGGGTAATGTAAAGTGACCTTGTCATATAAGGGTTGCAAAATTCTTTGGACCAAAGTTTGATAAAACCTAGGGATGAGTTGGCTTTAAGGATTATCTCATCAATATGCGAACGGAAGTTTAACTCTCTATCGTATAAAATGCCAAGGTTGCGAAGGGATTGAACCTGGGGTACAGGTTGGTCATGCGGAAAATAAAGTCGAGAAGGGGATTGATTCGACTTACGAGACAAAGCCATAGAATGACATTTGGAGACATTAAGCTCAAAGCAACTTTTTAAACACCAAGTAGAAAACCTATCGAGGTCTTCTTGAAGGAGAATAGAGTCTTGGGGTGAAGAAATGGTTTTGGAGAACTTAGTGTCGTCGACGTAAATGGATACGGAGCAGTGTTTAATAATCCTCTTTCGTTTATAGTTAAAATGAAAAAGAGGGGACCTAGATGACTGCCTTGTGGAATACCAGAAGTGGCTTAAAACGGCGGTGAGAAGGCTGACCTAAAGCGAACAATATGGGGTCAAGGCCGAGGGAAGACAATTTGAAAAGGATCAGTTGATGTGATATTTCATCGAAGGCCTTAGCAAAATCTGTAGCAGTAACGTCAATTTTGTTTCTTCAAGTTTGTAGTAGTTGATCTACCTTTTAGATATCCGTGCTGACGGGCTGATAAGTGACTTGCACTGAAAGCTTAGAACTTCGTGTAAAAAACTTTCGAACATTTTTGGTATGTGAGAAAGCTTAGCAATGGGACGGTAGTTGGTTACTTCATTCTTTGATCCCTTTTTGTGAATCGGGGTTATGAGAGAGGTCTTCCAAACTTGGCGGAATTCCCCTTGTGTGAGGGACAAATGAAAGAGGGAAGAAAGTTGAGAAATATTGCTGGGAGCCCATCTGGACCGGATACAAATTTTTGATTTCAATGCGGTCTGCGACAATGACGAACAAACGGGGCAAAAACACCGAAAACAGCGAAAAAACAGAGGCAAAGCCAGAAAAACCGAAAATGGGAAGAAAAATTGTTGTACAATCATTGAAAAGGAGATGGAGAAACAACCGGAGACATGGAGATGAGACGAGAAAAAAAAATATTTTCACTTTGCTGTGCCGAGGGATTTGTTTGGATTTTACTTTGGCTTCAGCTTTAGCACACTAAAACCACCAAACACTGGGTTTTCGGGTTCACTTTGCGGCATTTCTGTAGCCTTTGAACACTTGGAAACGGTAGATTGTTGAATTTTCGTAGAAAAAAATGCAGAGAATTTGTATTTTCTTTTTTTTTTTGTAGTAATCCGCGATCAAGTCTAAGACGAGTGCTGCAGTACTCCGTGTTCCTCTGCGCTCGAATCAGCTATTACTATCAGGGTATTTTTTGTGGTTTTTATTCAAGGAATAGATGGTTCGCGTGACCTGTCTGGCCTTAGGTCTTGCTCCTTTTCTTATTTGTTCAGTAGACTGCTGAGCTAAAGTTTTGGAATTCCGCCGATTTATTACCTTCACTGCCTCTGTGATCGTTACACATCGAAGTCTGACCTTGCTGTGGTTGGTTAGATTTTGTAGGCCATTGTAGCAGTCATCTACGTTTCTTAAATTTCTAATATCAGAATACAACACACTAGGTGCTGCTTAATTATCCGTGATTATGCTGATGGAGCAGCGCTTTTTATACCTATGTCGAGCATAGAGCAACTTTTGCACATCCTTAGTGCCTCTGAGACTTTGTGCTTTGCATCCAATGTACTAATACCAAAACAAGGCTTTATTTCTTGCAAGATCAATACGGATTCTCTGACCTTACGCAAATCTTTTGACAGATGTCACATTTGTGTTTCAGGTGGTCTGCATTCTATCTTGCTAAGGTATACACTTCAACAACGTTCAACAACTCATCGTAATTTTGTAACAAATTTCGCAGTCACAGTTATGTGCGTTCAATCGAATCTTCGCCCGTGGTTAATGCCCCGATAAGCGAACAATAACGCGTAAAACTTCGAAAAACTTCGAGTCGACTTATTCACCCTTTAATACTGCCGTGCCAGTGAGACAGCGAAAGTGAAGAAAGTATATACTGCCGCTCTACGTGATTGGGTTAGTAAAGACCGCAATCAATCGATTTCGCTCCTATCTGAAGAGACAGGCGTCTCTTGAAAGTAAGTCTTACGGCGTATTTTGTGAAAAGACACGACTATACTCGTACGTCTGGATAAAATCGTATTGATTCAAGAGATGAAGCCTAACGACATCGCGTATGACGGACTTTGGCTAAGTGGACTCATTTGAAGTTCGAAGACGATCCAGATTTTCACCTAAAAATTGTCTTCAGGGACGAGGGACATTTCTTGTTATATGGCATTTGGTCAACCAAACAGCCACAGGTGTACCAATAGTTTCCCTTGTATACCAACAAATTGACTGTTTGGTTTGGTTTTCATGCCAGAGAGGTGTCATTATGTCTCACTTCTTCCGAGATGTTACAGTCATTGGTATCACTCCCTATTGGCTTGAAGGTTATGTGATTTTGACAGGATGTTGTCACTTGCCGCAATCGGTTTATTGAAGACAAAGTTCGGTGATTGTCTTTTCGTCAGAAATGGCTAGTTAACTGGCCGGCTTGTTCCTGCCATTTAACACCTTTAGACTCTTTTCTTTCGAGCTACATTTAACCTCTCATATATGTATGTCTCTTCGAAGAAGCCAAACACTTGGGATGACTTGGTGGTGAACATTCGACGTGAAATTGCTTAAATATCAGCCATTCAGTCCAGTGCAACCATTCATAAAAGCGGTTCCATGGAGAGCGTTGAATGGAAAACCCTGTATAAAATATCCTGATTGTCTATTTTGGAGGTTGTCAGTTGAGCGGATGAGTGTTACCGCAATGCGCGTTATCATTTTTCTATGAGGGCTACTCTGCTGCGCGGATAGTTAATTGTTTGGAGACGCTGCAGTTGCTCTATCGTTGTATAATTGGTGGCAAGGACATCAGTACATGGAGACAAGCTATTGTCAAAAGGTTTCTTATTCTACCTCAGGGTATTTATCACTCAGTGGTCTTTTATTACTTCTCATTACCGATCGGGAGATCTCAAATTTTCTAGAAAAGCCAAATGGTTTCCGACCAAACGCCTACTACGTACAGTACATCTCCGTATCATCTTGTTATTTAGCTACCATTGGTCTATCTGATCTACACCGTTTCAGCTCAAACAGAATGATTTTGCACGCCAATTATTCCTCCAAATATAGCCACGCTTACTTACTTAGGTGGCTCTACAGTTTGGGGTGCACCTGAGTTTCAACAAACAATCTCTCTCCAGTGCCGCACGCCAAGTTGGTAGACTTGATTGCGCCACCTAACATGCGGACTTCCTCTACTTCGCCGTCCTTCGGGGTTAGATTCGAATGCTCTTTGGGTTGGAACGGTGGTGTCCATTCGCTCAATATGGCTGAACGATGTCAGACGTTGGATCCGTAGACGACTGACTAGACCAATATCGCTGGTTGAATCGTGCCCTTCTATACAAACGTTCGTTTAGGTCAGTCACCCTGAAATTCTCAGTCGTTTTCATCCATGCTGAGGAACACGGATACTGAGCGTGTACCTTGGATCATGTCGTCTAATAAGTACAGACCAAGGTCAACTCTTCTTCATTGCCACAACCGCATATCTCGCAAGTGGTCAACCTCCTTTGCTTTCAAGGACTACTCGAGTTTTTTCTGTTTTATCACAATTTTGCCGTCTATTTAAATTAGGAACACTTCCCTTGAGGAAAAATCAACAAAAACTATTCATTCAAATGAATTCATTTGAAGAGGAAAAAATGACACTTTCCTGGAATTGATTTAGTTGTCCAGTGCCATTAGAAAGCCCCCTTCCTATCCCTTTTTGTGAGGGAAACTCTTGAAAGCTTCGCAAAGATCGTCTGAAGAAAGAAAGTCCTAACAAACCAACATGAAGGTAGCACGGCCAACAAAGAACAAACGACTCCCGCTGGCGCAACATTTTGCATTTATTTATCTAGCCGAGCAGCCGAAAAGCTCACTTAAGTGGAAACACAGTTAAACAGGAACAGGATGCGAAGACATAATGAGCAAAAACAACCCCCCCTATCCGGCCAGAGCGTGAGCCATGCTACCTCGAATGTTGTGAATAAATGTTGCTTCCGATTTGCATTCATTCTTCACTCTGAGTTATGTTCATAGCCTTGGCTTGTAAATAACCAAGTCCTGCTACTATGAATGTAGCTCCTTCCCTACCCGTAGCCACATTCTCCTCCTAAACAAAACAAAGCAAAAGCTGAACAAAAACAAAAATGAAAATAATAGAGAGAGAGAGAGAAAAATAAAAGAAGGGAAGAACTGAATTGAAACGAAAAATTAAGTTGGCAACCTTCCGCAAGGACTTCTTCCGCAAGTCATTAAGCCTGTATAAGAAATTATTTCATTAACAAGCTAAAGAGGACGATGACTACCACATTTTCGATTTTTAGGAAGGGCTGTGGTGCAAGCCGAACTGGGACTAAAGGGTGCAAAAACTACCAAACGCAAAACATCAACAAAAACTGGTTGTAGTTGTAGTGGCAGTGGCAATGGCAGAAGTGGTGGCAAGAAAAGTAGTCGAGCAAGCAAAACAAAACCCGCAACTAAGCTAACAACCCCAGCAACTATAATACTAACAGAAACACTATTCAGCAGCGCCTTCTACTTCTTCTTCGTCTTCGTCTTGTTCTTCTTCTAGTCTAGGTGTTTTGAGGGAGAATGGAGGGTTGTGTTCTTATGGTTCCTGAGAAACAATAGCACTTGTTTTGCCGCAACTGGATATTTTATAGCGAGCTAAATCACTACGAGGATGTTTTTTTTTTTTTTTACGTTTTACTTTCCACACTACACACGGTACGTAGGGTGCTAGGACATACCATGTACAGCTGTAGACTATAGACCTGGACTTTAAAATGAAGCCAACACAACAAGCCCTATCCTATCTTCAAGGCTGATTTTCTTCAAATACACAATAACAGTGTGAAGCTAGCAAATTGTGCACCCTGTACATAACGATTTCTGGTAAATAGTTCCGCTGCGGACAGGTTCCTTCTTCCACACACCACTTCCACTTAAAGTCTTCCCTGTTATTGTTGTTATTGTTTTTTTTTGTTTTTTGTTTTTGTCTCCTTGAATAGAGTGGTAAGGTGGTAGGTAGTAGCCTGATGGACAGACGCGCGCGTCGTGTCTTGGATTAATTTGCATGTAAATAACTGAATTACACGGTCCTTTGAATATTGTTTCTCTCGGAATGGCTTTGTTACTAGTTTTTTATGAAATAGGCCAGAGGGTGGAGGATTGAAGGTTGGTTTCTGTTTTCTTCTTCAGGTTGGTGTATAATTTTTTTGACTGCTTTTGGGGCAGAAAATGAGGCTAAAATTAGGTTTGCAAAAGTGAGTTCATTAGAGTGGCTACTGCTAATGCTATTGCTACTGTTGATGTGCCATAGTGCTTATTGTTATTACTTGGAAGTAGCAGTAGATTGCAATGGGAAGCATTTAATTTTCGGCAGTAAAATTCTGAAAATGGGTAGCAAGTGGGAAGGGTCCCTGAAGTGCGTCTCAAACTATGTTTGGTTATGGTGACTGAGTGAGTGATATTATCGGTAGAACGTAGGGAATAGTAACATGATTCCATGCAGAGCAGAGCTAGATTTCTTTTCTTCTTATTCGTTCTATGTTTACCAATAAATTAAATTAAAGGATAGAATCGCATGCCTTGAATGGAAGTCAATATTTTGAAGGGAATCCTCAAAATCGTGGCCTTATTTTTCTGCATCCTCATTTATTACTTTATTTCTTTCTTTGAGTGATCCTACTCAGAAGACTAAAGAGCAGACGATAAGAGAACAACTTGGTAGTGGGGAAAAGCTGTGGACTAGGGCGAAGCGAATTATGGTCTACCACCCTCGGAAGTGTAAAATCATACCATTCCTCCCTTCTCTGCGTAGGTCCACGTCTGTAAATACAGCCCAACTCTTTTGGCACATAGTGAAAAAGGTAAATCTCCACCAAGACGCCATGGATCAGACTTAAGGCTTGAAACTACCTGGATATGAACTAGGACGTTGTTCTATTCTCATCGCAATCTTACCATTTACGTGCATACTTCGTGTAAACTCCGCCACCATTCGATCCCTATAAATACTAACTTCTCGTACTGATAAGAACACCTTTAATGTACTCCTCCTTCTAGGATCATTCGACCACTGTATCATATCTCAAATTTCGACCGAAATAGCCACTCATACTTTGGCATCATAAGTGTAGTCATACAAACCGTACCAAACAGTGACATTTTCGGGATATAATGTAGTCTCCAAAGTCTCAAGAGGACTTTTCTTACTCCAAAAATGGCAATTTTGCTGTTAACATGTCCATTTAGTCTGAAATGAGCCTAATCACTGAAGATGATGCCGTAAAAATTTGGTTCAACTTCCAGTTGATTTTCAGCCCGTTTACCGAACGTACGTCGTAAACGATGCCTTCAATTGATGCACCAATTGCATCTTATATGGGTGTAGGCTAAGGTTTTTTCTAAAAATTTCCACGTAGTAAACGGGAAGAGGCCGAGTTGCTGAGAACGGCATCGAATCGATAAATTTGGGTGCTCGTTCTTCGCCAAGTACTTCTAGATCGGCCCACTCGTCTGCCTCTCTGCTGTGAGCGGGTTCCATTGCATCGGTTGACTCGCAATGCACTCGTGACCTTTACCAAGCGTATGCCCAATCCACTGCCACTTACGTCTTCGTATGATAGAGTCAATGTTGGGCCAGAAAATCCTCAAGATGTTTCGCAGACATCTACTCGTATTCACGAACGTTGGCAGCAAAAGATCATTAGGGGCCCACAATGGAAGGACAGCCTTTTCGACAAGGATACATTCGAGTAGATGCTCTACCACAGATACAAAGCTTGTCACATCAACTTACAGAACATATCGTAGCGGCTTGTTATGCGGCAAAGCCCAGGAAAGCAGCAAATCGAAGAGGCGCACCATGCTACTGGTGGAACGATGAAATAAAAACACTCAGGGCAAAGTGTTTAAAAGCTACATGTAAAGTCCAAAGGTCTAGAGGGATAGATGACTTCCAACAACACCTAGAAGGTTTTAAACAGGAAAGACGGGAGTTTACGAGTATAAAGGCGATCAAAGAGTATATGCGACGAAGCGGATATCAACCCATGGGGCACAGCCTACAGAATGGTTATGACCAAACTGAAATCCTGCAGGTCTCCACAAATAACGTGCCCAAAAATGCTGATAACCATAGTGGAGCACTTGTTTCCCAAAAGGTTACACAACATGGTCACAATCGTCCGGGAAACAGAAGGAGGATATATTCCAGCCGTTACACTGGTAGAACTGCAGAGAGCTCTTAATCGAATAGGAGACAAAAAGGCGCCTGGACCCGATGGTATTCCGAACACAGCATTAAAGGCTGCTGCTGGAATAAAACCAGATCTTTTCATCGCAACATTGCAAATGTGTCTTGAGAAGGGAGTATTCCCAGAACCGTGGAAGTTGCAACACTTAGTGAAACTACCCAAAGGAAATAAGCCACCAGGAGAACCATCGTCATATAGCGTATAATATACGACAGACTATTGCAGACTGTAGCAGAGGAGAAGGGAGCCATCTCAAACCACCAGTTTGGATTTCGAAAGTCACGCTCCACGGTCGATGCTATCCAAATAGTAGTCGACATTGCGTCAGCAGCCATAGAAGGGCATTCTTGGAGGTGGGGCTCAAAAAAGTACTGTGCGGTGGTGACACTAGACGTCAAAAACACGTTCAACATTGCCGACTGGTCCCAAATAAGGCTAAAGATAATCGCCAACTATTTCACGAAGAAAAGGTTATGGTATGACACGGATGAATGGGTTTCACACACAATATACTCGTAGCTATCGTGGTCGTTGCAAAACACTCATGAAGTCGAGTCAATCACAAACGCAGCCATTGTTCAAATAAAGCAGTGGCTCAAATCTGCGGGTCTCGAACTGGTGGAACAAAAAATAGAAGCCGAGCAGGAAAACCGTGGAATATATCAATATCCAAGTTGGTGACCAGAACATCCGATGGAAGGAAGCGGTAAAGTACCTAGGAGTGATGTTAGACGACCGGCTACGGTTCAAACAACATGTGGACTGCAGGAGGAAAAGAGGCCGAATGTGGGCGGACTTGGATACGCAAAAAGTATCCTCCTAGCTAAAGTGGTCATCTCGGTTATTCTATACGCGGCACCAGTCTGGGCAGATATGCTGAGAAGGAAAGAAACAGGCCGGAAACTGTCAACGGTATACCGACTTGTTGCGCTAGGACAATAAGCGGCTATAGGACGATCTCGGACGAAGCCGCATTTGTCATTGCTGGAATGATTCCCATCGACATCCTCGCGGACGAGATGAAGAGCATTTACCGCAGTAAAACCTCAGTGCCAACTGATGCCAAGGCAATAAGAAGAATGAGAGAGGAAGAAAGGGTACGCTCTATAGCCCTATGGCAATCTCGATGGGATAATGCCACAAAGGACAGATGGACTCATACCTTGATTCCAAAAATCGATGTATGGATTAACAGAGCCCAAGGAAACTGCAACTATCAACTTATGCAGTTCATCTCTTGTCATGGCTGATACCGATAGTATCTATAGAGATTTGGTCCAAATCAGGAGGAGAAGACAAAATCTGCCAGACCCCCAGAGGTAATTAAGAGAATGGTGGAGTCGGAAGAATACTGGCTAAATATCTGCGGATTTGTAAAAACTTCGAGCTACGAAGAATAGAAGCCAAAGGAAGAGCGGCAGAACCAGCCAAACAAATAGAAACACCGGAGTAGTATGAATTGCTTGCCAGCCCCGCGAAGTAATACCTAGCGGCAGTTCCGCGATGTGAGTGGTAGAAGTGTGCAGGTGTGTATTAGTACGTAAGCGCACTCCTGGCATTGAATATTCGGGTGTTGCGAATCGTGCATGTTGGTAGCACAGGCTACCGCATCTTTAGCAGATTACCACATCCATTGGCGTAACCAAAAAAAAAAACAAAAAAAAGCTTTCTTGAGACAGTGGGTGTGACTGCATTCATAAAGTAGGACGGATTCAACATTGGAGCAGAAGAGTCGTAGCTTTGTCTTTAGGCTTATAGAGTTGTTTCGCCATATTTTGGACAGCATTCCGAACGCAGTCTTTGCTTTCCCGATTCGGCGGATTATACCTAGTTCGCTCCTGTCATCAGTAAATGCTCCCAAGATATTGAAAATTCTCTACAGTCTCTACTGATTGTCCAGAAATCTATACTTCCAAGGCTGATCCTTTTTTTCGATTTCAGCTTCTCTCTCCACACTTGTTGTCCTTTGATGAAGATCTATGGTCTTATGAGAAAGTAATCATATTACGTCGTCCGCGTAGTCCAGATGTTTGAGGTGTAATTGCAGAGCCCACTAAATTCCCGCATTTCCAGTAGACAAAGCTGCATGCAGTACATCACTTATCACCAGCAGAAACAGTATTGGTGACAGTATACAGCCCTGCCTAACCCCACTTTGGATTTCAAACTCCTCTCACAACTTTCCTTTCTACAGAACGGGACATTTGGATCCATCATATGTAGCCTTGATAATTGCAATCAATTTATCCTCCTGTGCAAAGCTAGCCAGATAAATTCTCTATTGACACTGTCAAATGCCTTTTCGAAGTCGATGAGCAGCAGGTGAAGTGGTGATCGATATTCAACGCACTCTTCGATGATAATCCGCAAAGTGTTGATGTGGTTCACACAGGAAGATTCGGCGTCGAGTGTGTCTTCGAGGTGGTTTTGCTATTACCTTGCTACTAGAGGCTGCGCGCAAATTGCTTTCTGGTTTTCACACTGCGTACGGTCTCTTTTCTTTAGGAGCAGGAAACTATCTGTTTCCCAAACGAGACTACTGTCAAGTTGAACCGCTTTTTTGTCCTTCAGTGCTTTGATTGCGATAAAGATTTATTCTCTACTGGGGGATACAGTGCATATTCGAGAAATTGTTACTGCGTCTGGGTCATTGGGCATTGGGATCACTTCACTGGCGAAAACGCGGTTTAAAAAAACAGAAAAGTGCTCTTTCCACCTTTTGAGCTGACCCTCATCTGAAAAAAGCAGAAATCCGTCAGTGTCTTTTAGCAGGTGTTGTTTAGAGATTTGGGGACGTGTCAGCTCTTCTGTAGATGGTTCTACTGTCGGACCTACTAGGGACCTCTTCTGCTTCTGTAGCCAATGCGTTGATATAGTTGTGCTTATCATGACGCGCGGTACGGTGAACTTCTTTCATCTTCATGCGATACGCAGACTATAGCTCGTTTCTCCCTGCTGCTGGAGTAATCGGTATTAAACTTAGGCATTCGGGTGTTTTCTTGGGATCTCCGAACTGCAGCTGCATGTAATCTTATGTTTGCAATTATTATATGGTGGTCCCGGGCCATTCCCATGTCTTCTTCTGCTACGAGGGTCCTGGAGACTGCTTCTAAATCGCCGGCTTGTCTATCCGTCGATACCCAACTGACTTTGTGGCCCGTCTTGTTCTCAAATATTGTCCCTCCTATTACAAGGCGGTTGGCATTGCAAATATCGACAAAACGCTCGCCATTGTCGCTGCGGTCGCAAGCACACCATGCTTTCCCATAACATGCCTGAGTCCATCATTATCATTGCCAACCTTGGCATGTCTCTGATTTAGATAGTCTTTGTCCTTATCCCTACACTGCTTCCTTGGCTTTCATGTTGCAGATCATCTAGTGAAGACCCATAAACCAATGTTGAAGAAGGTTAAATTCCTTCAGCGTGGTAATGAATGCATTGAACTTTATTCCGATATTCAAGGAGTGCTAGAGGTTCACTCACTTCCGCGAAAAGAATCGCTGGTAAAATGCGGCTCTGCGGCCCTGCGGCACTGACTTGGCTTCTGACACCTTACCGCCTTTCACAATGCCATCCAAATGACCTCAGTCCTCAAGCTATCAAGGCCCAATGGACGTCAAAAATAAGTGGAAAAGTAACGAATTATACTGAACTCATTGCTATGGTCGATGCAGGCAGATCCAGAGTGGAAGCCTCAAATCCAGACATCGAGACTCAAATCCAGATCTGCATTGATTTGTTCGCTACAGTTAGGAGAACGCATGTTCATACCTAGTTTCCTTAATTCATCAGATTGCCCATGCACTCTACGGTGAAACAATCATTTTCCCATGAGTTCACTGTGATGGGTTTCAATACCTCTGCCGTTGGTTCTAACTTTGTTTGGAACGTTTCCGCAGGGATGCCATCAATGCCCAATGCGTGTAACGTTAAGGAGAAGAGGTTATTTCCATTCTGGACTTTCGTGCTGTTATTAGGAAGATTCTCATGCGATGTTTGCAAGGATTCGCATAGTTTTTTCAAGTGAAAGGCTGTATAAAGAACGATTTAGTAACGCGCAGCCGAGAGCGGAACTCTTGGATTTAAATAGTTCCTGACGAGGGAGAACTTTATGACGAAAGATTGTGCTAGTTAAAGAGTCTTGCTGGTTGAGGCTCAAGTTCACCTGGGATTGTAGAGCCATCTAAGCATGTAAGCACAGTATAAGGCCGCAAAACTATGCGCAACACAGTTGTTATTGTGTAAAGGCGTTGGTACATTATATAACTTCTGTTCGGCCTTACGACCTTGGAATCTATAACTGTGTCGCATCCACATATCTAATTGACCATTCTCCCTCGAATTATGACTTTTTCTAATCCCTGCATCCCCTATTTGAGTTGGAAATTCTCGAGGGACGTGAGAAAGATTCGATCATCAGAGGAGTAATATTCGAGTTGGAGTACTAGCTTAGCAGCCAGTAATAAAAGTACAATAAGTCAGCAATCTTCCTCTATTTTTTGCCATAATCCTTACCTGCAGCAGCACTTTTAAGGCCGAGAAAAAAACGAAGAACCAAATCCAAATCCGTGACAATTAACGTCGAACAACAGCGCCGAACAGAAGAAAAAAATTCTTTCACTACTTCGCCAATCATTTCCCACCTAGACGGGGATATACACTTTCTTCCGCCGTCAACCTCCCCATTAAAGGGGGACCAGGTACGGAGTCCTTTATTATTCGTGCGGAGCCTTTTAGATTTTTTCAAATTAAGGATAATGACTTTTCAAGCGGGAGAGAAAATAATCATTTTTTTTGCCTCCTGCATATCTCTATAGCTTCTCTAGCCCGCCCCCCAATCTCATCCGATTCTTTTGCGCTTAAAATTCACAAAAAAAAAGGGACGAACAGCAGCAAAAAAAAAAATTGTGAAAAATCACCAAGAGGGGTGGCAAGGTACGCAGATATTGTACATAGGTGGTAGGTGGGTGGAATCACGAAGAAACTTATTAACGTCAAACACAATAATAATAATTCCAAATTTAACGCGCGAAGATAATTTTCCGGAATTTCTTGCTGAACAGGATCCGAATCGCGAGCTTGGGAGAGTTTTCTGGTTGTGGGTGGGGATACTGTTGAAGACCGTGCATAGTCAAAATTCAGTCAGTTACGGCAGCTCTCTGCTCATCAATGCCGCTGATGATGGCGGTTGAATGAAGAATTCAAAGATTTTCACCACCCGCGACAAGCATGACAACAGAAAAAAGCACAAAATAGTAGACAAAATAGAAAAAAAAACGATGAGGTAGGATAAAGGACGAAAGAAAAAAATCTGCACAAATTAATTTTACTATCAACAGCGAATTATGAAAATTTAACAAATAAAGGTAGCGCTTGGCAGCTACTCGTAGAACGAAGAGTGACTATCTACACCGTCGCACGCACCATCCGCTACTACCATGGGAGTAGGAGATTATTTGCCTTTAAGGGTTTTGTTGAAGATTGAAAGGCTGGGGCAAACTGTGAAAGAAGTTTAAGATTCGGAATGGAGGTTTTTGAAATTAAGTGGGTCGAAAATATTTGATGATGACGAAGATGATGATGAAGATGGAAGATGTGAAGATGTAAAAACGCCATCTTCGACGTTGTCCTCGTCGTCGTGTTGATGATGCCATCCACACTTATTCTGCTTAGCCGCCACTCACTCATTCACTCACTTGCCAGGCTCGCCGAATGGCAAAGTTTTCCGATTACGCAGTCAATGAGGTGATTAATAAAAAATAAAAAAAAAACAGAAAAGAAAAACCCCCGTGGGCTGGATCAGAAGGAGTAGGCCGAGTCTGTTGATGGGGCTGAGAGGAGAAAAAAATTGACTTTTCAATAGATTATTAATCATTCAGGAGGGATCAACAAGATGACTGGGGCTGACGCTGACGCTGAAGCCATACAACGCTGAAGGATGATGAGTACGATGATGATAATTCTGGAGAATTCTAATTTATGGAGCTAATAACAATTACGAAAGATGTTGGAAGTGAGATAGTGTTGTAGTGTAGGGGGTAGGTGGTAGGTGGTAGGTGGTGGCCGCTATTGAAGAATGAGTGATTGAGCCAGATGCTTTATTGCATGTCAACTAAAGGCATGGGAATGACAATTAATAATACTTGGCCAGGATATTAAGGCTGTTGATGGTACGAACATCTTCATTTACAGTTCCAAAATTCAAGAACATAAGAGTTCTCCAATCAAACTAGAACTGCCATAGAAATGTTCAAGTCAAGAGAAAAAAAGTCGATAGATACTGAGTTTGTTTGTTTGAAGACCATTGGAGTTGACTATATCTATCCGGACCCAGTTCAATGCTGTATTAATTTTCAGGAATTAAACGTAATCGCTCGCTCTATTTCTAGCTTAATCCGGATTACAATTCCATTTCAAAGCAGTTCCCATTGACTGATGGAAGTTTCTGATTCTTTCGCTCTGCTCATCGGTCATATATTAGAATTGCTGTTGTCGCTGTCATTTGTGGTTGTATCTATGTAGACAGGACTGAGACATTTTACCTGTAACAGCAACATGAAACCAATCTACTATATTTGCACCTGCTCCTCCTTAGCCACATCAGTAAACTCATTCTGGAACGCTACCAAGTCATTGAGTTTGTCTCTGCTAAGAAAATTTAACAAATGGAACAACTCTTCCATGTTATTCTGGAGTAGAGTACCAGTCAGAAGCGGCTTATACGCTATGTTGTAGCTGTTCAAAGTGCGGAAAAACTTACTCTGGTAACTCTTCATTACAAACTATAATAGCCCAGTCAATCGACTCCAAACAAGCTGCATCCAGAGAAATCAATTCATAACTTGTCAGCAACACATTGAATTTTGTATGAAGTTGTGCGAATTTTCGAAGCTTTTCCACCGCGTATTGCTCCCTCTTCGAATGTAAGTTCATTTTTTCGAATTACCGCACTCGAATCCTTATCTCTGACATACGAGTATGTGATGCAATAGAAATCAGGGGCCCAAAGTTTAAATTCTCGCTCCCAATTAATAACCATTGGTAGTGGAACGGCCACAAGGAATGGTCCTTTGACCATTGAATTGTTTGAATTGTCTTTCCAAGACCCATTTCGTCGGCTAATGATGATACCATTCAGTGTTTTGACCCCAGGACTATTGCAACCAATTGATACCCTCGATTTGGTACGGATGAAGGTGCATTCCAGTTTCGTCCAAGAACTGTGGTTGAACCTCATATTTCTTCTTTGAATCAGTGATGGGCTTTGCCGGTGCCCATCAGCTCCATGACTTTTCGTCCTTTTTGCACGAAGATCCATGTAATACTCAATGGCTGTCTTAAGACCAGGGATGTCATCTGTCTCTTCTTCCCAAGATTAGATTTGTCGTACTGCAGATCATGTCATTTTACCAAATACATCATGAAGCCATCTCTTGCTGTTTGATGATTGATTTCGCATCGTAAAAGGGTGGTGAGCATCCAATTGCAATTCACTGACCCTTGACAAAATACTCTCGGATACGTGGCTTCTGTCTCTTAGATGTCGACAGCTCATTTTTATTCTCGACCCATCGCCAAGTAAGAATTTTCACTGCTTTGCCATTAAGTGGGGGACATCCACATAGTGGACATTTCCAATCTCCATTGGAGATAGTGTCTAATGGAGGATTCAAGCAAAATGTGGGATTCACTGATGGGCAAGAATCATAGCACAGCAATTCTCTGCAATCTTCTCAAACTCGACAGAATTCTTGAAGCTCATCATCCTCTTCGGTAGGCCCATCTGCTTCACAATGTGGATGCGAATATTTACCTTTTGGAGCCTCGTCCAATTCTGGTTCCGAACAAATGATATGCTCTTAGGCATTTGTCGCAAACACCAATAGTCTTGGTGTTCATGGTCTCCATCTTCATCATCAGGGAAACGATTGGTCTTATGAAGCTTCTTCTTCTTCTTAAATTTATTGCCAAACTTGGTCTTGGCTTTCGTTTTGATGACCGGCTGTAGCTCTTCTTCTTCGGCATTATCTTCGACATTCCCATCTTTGCTCTCTTCTGACTTTTGGAGCATTTCCTCAAATTCTAAATCAGAATCACGTTCTGAACCTCTACTAGCATCCTTGCGTGTTCTTTAGCGTGGACACCTTAGCAGATGATTTACGACCGTTTTTCCTTGCATTACGACGTGAACGTTGCTCTTGTCTTGCACTTCAGTTCGTACATGTTTCAAGATCTTCTCTAGCCACCGAGACTCGAGATTCGAGATTTCGATCAGTATACGCCCTATCTGCATGGCATATTGGGCATTATAATTTTGTTCCTTACGTAGGATGCGTCTAATTAACTGCCGATTTCGTTTTATTATAGTCGCGCGTCTATATGTTCCTCATAAACCCGCTCGCTTGATACTTCATTTGGCCAGTATGCCAGCTTTATGTTTCTCAGACAGTGACGCACAAAAGTTTGCAGTTTATTTTCAGCCATAAAACAGCACTGTTTACCTTGCTTTAAGCTGTTTATCCTGCTTCTCTAAATTCTTAAAAACATAACGAATGCGGCCTTATATTTCGATATGTGGCTGTTGACGTCTTTGTCGGTACCGCTAACAGATGATACTTCCACGGCAACAGAGGCTATTCACATTCTGGACCTCATTTGTCCTGCGATGCAGTAGGAGGAAGGATTATTATTTCGTTGGAGTTTACCCTCAGTCTGTGGCACCAATTGCTTGCCAGAGCATTCGACGTGCAAAAGACTGGTTGTGAAACTCGATTGTATTCCTACAAAAACACCTGGTGATAGTAGGCAACCTTGTCGAACGCCATCTACGTCTAACCAACACATGGCACTTTGCAACTTCGTAACTTGTTCTGATAATAGACACGAATGCACTTGGAATGCCCCTCATGCATAACACATTCCCTACTTACACTATCGAATCCCGCATAGCTGGTGCAGCGGAGATTTTTTGCTGTAGATCTGCGCCTCTACCAATAAACCTTGAAATCTAGCGCAATCTTTGCCTAACTGCCTCTTCCAAACATGCACTCTACTGTGATTCAGGTCATCTGCCATCTGTGGACGCTACCTAAGGTGAAGTCCATTCGGATTGGAATCGAAGACTCTCAGGGATTGTCTTAGTCTTAGCCGAGAATTGTGCACTTTTCTGACCGCTCGTAGAGTTCTCTGTCGTATCTCCTCCTCCAAAGCCCGTTAGCGCAAATGGGACCAAGAATTATTCATCAGAGCAGGACTGGGATGATTACAAAGATCTTGTATTGAGTCTTCTTAATGTTTCTTGGCACAATTGCCTTCCTAGCGCAAAGAAGCAGCAATTGCCAAGTGGATCTCATCCTATGATTACTGATGAGCTACTCTGAAGTTCTAGGTGACTTTGATGTTGTACATCTCTTCGTGTTGACAAGAAATGATTTACTTAGTTTCAACCAAGACTAAACCAATTTTTGCCGCTTCTGTTACAATACTTGCGAACGCACCAGTAACAGCTTGCTGTGTACTGCTAATGGTATCAATCGCATCAAAATTTTGGTAATATTGCTTCCTACCTTTACAGAGCAACTTCAATGTGCGCAATCTGACAAAATTGGCAGGAATGCCAACAGTCAGCATAGCTCTGTATAACTTTTCTTTATAGATGGTGTGATATGCGGCCTTGAAATCGATGTGCACCAGTCTGGACTTCTCCGGGTTTCTCTAGGATAAATCAGTGAGGTATTAATGTAATCAATGCACCGAGATTCAAAACGGTGACTTGCTTGTTCAATGTCGAGAGTGCTTCACAGATGTCCTTAGATGCGCTCAGGTACTGCTTCTGCCACACAGATGCCACTTCAGTTTATACACTCTGTAACATCGAATCTTTTTAGAGCTGGACAAGCTTACCACTAATTTTTCGTTGCATTCTTCAAGGAAGGTTTCGCTATTCCATAGCTTATCCACTAATGGAAGCGGTAGTTCTGAAGCCATTATTGATGAAATCTTTTAGAGCTCCATGGCAATGATGGGTGATGCGAATTTTGAAATTCTGTTGTACTCAATGCTCCCTACATTCCTTCCTTACCTAGTCAACCATTTTTTAATAATTCTAACAAGTGATCTGCTGATGCTTTTCTTCCTTGTTCAGATTGATCAGCCAGCGCCGCTTTGGTGGCGTTTCATTTATCACAGCGTACACTACGGACCTTTCAGATTTGTATGCTATACATGGACTCGAGATCACATCTACTTGCTGCAGGAATGTTTACAATGGGAACCTCTTAAGTTGTCTGAGTTCCTTGACCCGCCTCAAGGTATCAAGATCATCACATTAAACGGCTTCCCTTCGATCTTCCCAATGAAAAAATTCCATAACACATTTAGATGCTCATTTATGACCGACGGCATGACGTTGCTCAGTAGAGTGGGACTTCGTAGACCTTCCCTGTCGAACCTGGCTTCTTGAAGCGTAGTGTCATAGCTTGAAATTGCATTGCAGCTCGAGGGTGAATACTAGCTACGATAAGGCAATGACTCCTAGTCCAGGGATCTTCTATTACGTCGTCTGCCAGAAATATGGTCAGTTTGATTGGTCGTTCTCTACAGATCAATGGACACTCAGCTGACCCTATGAAGGGACAAGAACCCCAATTCTCGGAATTCTCTTCTTCTGTTCGCTTGCTTAGACGCTAAGTTCATGACTCAGAGGATTGAATAGAGCAGGAACCAATCGAGTAGTGAAAATGAAACATCGCAGCTCTGTAAAGCGTATGAGAAAAGTCTTTAGACCTTTTGCAGTTCCGAACACAGGGAACACCACCACACCTTAGGACTTCTTTCGATTCCAGCATGAGCTTCACTGTGGCTCTTCTCTTGTCTTCATTCATACCATAGGAGCCCTGCTAAGGATATTGCTAGGTATAGTCGTTGAGATGAAAAGTTCTTGATACTACGTCCTAACCAAAACAGCCACACAGGTTACCTGGTCATCGTTCCAATGACCATTAACTCTCTCTCTCTCTCTTAGTGCGATTATTCTAAATATAATTCAGCCTCGGTGTACATATTTACGAGGTTAATACCCTTAACGAGCATCAATTCAAATTTGTTCAAATTTCGTGTGAATCAACCTCAAGATTCAGTCTGATTCAATGGAAATGTCGAATTTAAATTTTAATTCCGAGCGAGAAAGAACAGATAGAACTTCTGACATAACCTTCAATCCCCATGAGGATTTTATTCCTATCATTCTGCAGCCTCTCTTTAGCATATGATGTCGGTTTGAGGCCGCATTGACGATGATGCTGACGCTGCTGATGCTACTGATGGTACTGATTCTGCTGGTGATGCTGCAGCAGCTATTGCTATTCGTGCCGTTTCCGCTGATGATGATGTAATCACATCGCATTCCCAAACAAAACAGCATTATGTAAGATTTAATTAAAATTAATTACATTAAGTGCATCCATATCCTTTTGCTTCTCGTGTCTGCCTTCGTACGCGCTCTCTCTCTCTCTATCTGTATATCCTCTTATTATGTGGTTCAGTTCAGAGGAAAAAAATTTCAATGCACTCTTTCAAACCCACCACCGTCACTACCATCATCACCGCTCGCCATCATCAACATCATCCCCGTCGTCCTTTTTCTAAAAAAAAAAAAAAAACTCCTTTCACTCTAGGAACAACTCTAAGGATTGGCCAACTACTATACCGGGGCACAGTATATACTCTTCGCCATACAAATAGACAAACATATCCTGGTGCACATTGCGGGCAGTAATTCCAGCTTTTTATCCCTGCCGCTGTGAATCCATCCAAGTGCGAAACCAAAAAGGATGCAAACAGCTTTTTTTAGCCCCTCTTTTTTTAAAATACAAAAATGTCCGCTTCGCCTCATCTTTCAGACAGACATTGCGCGAATATGGGGACCCCATTTTGGGAATCTGAGGTTACAACTAAAAACAGGAAATTCCAAATTAACTCCACAGCCTGGGTATCATTTTAAATTAATCAAAGTGTGTCCTTTCGCGAACCTGACATCAATCAAAAGGAAATGATATGCTTGCCCCTGAGAATATTTCGTCATGGCTTCGTCATATCCTTTAAAAAAAGGACCGACAGGCGGCGCATGCATTTCGAGAATATTAATACAAAGTCGTTTATAATTTAATTTCTACTCTTTGCGGTTTATGGTGGCTCAAAGGACGAAGGATATCAAACACTCACGCAAACAGTACAGTCAACAGACAGACAGACAGACGGACAACATGACAAAGGCTCCACCGATATTGAATTAAATTTTGAACGAACTCGCGTTTTGGTATGGCGTGCGGCTTTTATTGGTTTCCCATTTAAGGACTCCTCTCAATTCGGGGAGTGGGTCAGAGGTCATGCTGGTGAAAATTATCACAAAACATAAGAGCACAGGAAGCACTTCAAAACTACTGCTACTACAATTTCACTTTTCCATCAGAATAACGCTGCTTTGAATGCTGTTTCAACATTTTCACCATACAAACACGAACAAAGTGCTCCAGCAGTTTGAGAAAACACAAAATACAAAAAAAAAAAAAAAAAATTACATAAACCTGGTAACTCTATGGCAAAACAATATTCATAATGGAAATGGATTGCTTTGCCGGTGGACCGCTTTTTGGAGAGAATCACTAACTACATTCCATCATGTGGAGGCTCGGAAAGACTGGGATTTGTATGATGGGCTCCATACAAGCACGCTTTACAACCAACCCAAAGTGGAGATGGATTCTTTGTTGGGGGTAAACAAACGAGTAAACGATGATGAAAGGTTTTGACCCTTAAATGTTGGATGAAGAGATCTATGAGATAGACACAGTGGCTTTATGTCGATGTCGGATTGTACTGGATGAGTGGATGACTCTTATGATTAGAGTGGAAATGTTACTGTAGTTGGGGGGTGGGGGTGAAATAACTTTGCTTAGCTCAGCGAATAGAGAATGCCTTTATTTGTATTAAGGGTAGTCAAAAGTCGTCAGCTTTATTACAACTTTCACGTGCTATAAAACAAATGGATGAAATATGAGAGCTGTAGCGTGGGAACTTTAGATTCTTCTCCCGAAATTTTCCGGGCCTACTTTGAGTGTGAGAGTTCCCATATGATTCCATAGGTAGTTGGCTCTCTAGTAGTTCCCACCAAAGAATCAAATCAGAAAAACTCTTGGAATTGCTTCTAAAGGAATTCGAATTTAATTTTGTCTGGTTAGAGCAGATACTTTTATAGGAACGTTTACGATTCGTCCAAACTGGAAGAGACTTCTATCAATTCAATGGAAAGATCCGTAGAACGACAATAGATATCTCTGAAGATATACGAGTACCTTGTACAGAACCAGCACGGAAAGCATCGTGCTAGATCCGCATGGATTAAGACCTATAAATAATATTCCAGTAGTTGTCATTGCTTCTTAGAGAAGCATGCTAGAGACATTCACATTCATGAGAAAAATTTAGCGTGAATCTGGTGACTAGCTGCTGTGCATTGATAAATGTGGCAAAGCTTTAGGATGTCAACGACTGTAATAGTTTTCGTTGAAGGAGCTATAAATTCAGAGAAAATACATGTGCAATGGAAGAATTTAGAGCTGTGCAAGTCAGTCCTACTTTAAGTCTCCCTTTAGCGACAGCCGGACACTACACCAAAGTGGGCAACACTAGGTAAGAGTCGCTTATCAAAATCCACCCATAGAGGAATGCCACAGGGCGGCGTTATTTCTCCTCTACTGCGGCTAATTGTTACAAACAAAATATTTGTAAGACCAGACAGCGATGAGGTCGAAACGGTCGCGTATGTGGATGATGTAGTGATACTAGTGTCAGAGAACTTTCCCTCCATGATAAGTGATATCAGGGAGGCTGCTTTAGTTGTGGCCTTGGTGTCACGAGCAAAACTGAACTGATGCTATTCACTGCGAAAACCAAAATACCTGATTCTACTCTTTCCTGTCTTAATGGTCAACTGTTTAGACTATTCTCCAGCACTAGGTATCTGGGTATCATGCTTGGCCCAAATCTTAAGCATGTGTCGCCTTCTATGCCTGCAGCAAAACCTTTGGAATGAAGTGAGGACTTCATTAACAGCCGCAGTGTGTCCAATTCTCATCTATGGGTCACTAGTATGGTGAGCAAAGGCTAGAACCTCACGAAACTAAAAAGAGTCTAAAGATCAGTCAATATAGGCAGCACGGTTGTATTGAGGTCGGCACCAATGAATGCCCTTACTGTGCTCCTGAATCTTCCGGCTCTCGATTGCCAGACAAAAAATTCCGCACTTTGCAGTGCAGTCAGACTCAAAGAAACCGGATGCTGGACTGTACGCCCTTATGACAGCAGCAACATCCTGGAGTCGTTACCATATAGTATGGTCACATTTACAACAGTCACGTCCCCACTTATCATTTCCCGCCAGAGTTCAGTGGACGAAAAACGAAGTAGTAAAGGAATTTGACACGTCGGTCATCTACACCTCGCTGGTGTCTACTCAGAATCACTGAAAATATCAATATCATACCACTTGCCGGATTTTGCCAATGTCTTCCAAGCGGAACTACTGGCAATCCGAGAGGCTTGCATGCACCTCGATCATTACAGAACACACAAACAAAACATGGTTATCCTCACAGATAGTCAAGCCGCTAACAAAGCTGTTAAACCGACTACAGTGTCCTCCAAACTGGTGCAGAAGTGTCAGAACGAGCTTGACCGCTTGGAGTCACTCTGCTCTGAGTGCCAGGGCAAAGTGATACGAACGTGTAGATGAACTGGCCAGGCAGGGCCCAGCTTTAAAAGGCTCACTCGCAGCAACGGTCTACATCCCGCCATGAGCGATTAAAGAACAAATCCACTTACACTTCCTACAGAAGACCAACCTAAAATGAAAGGTGTTAACCCACGGCACCATATCAGGGACGTTACAGCCGACCTACGAGAAGAGTAGAACAAAATACCCACTAAACAGAACCCGTCCAGATATCGCAAAAATCACGGCGATAATCACGGGGTATTGGCCAATTGAAGAGGGAACGAAAATGAGAAGGAAACACATTCCCTGCGTGTACTAAACTGACCTTAACGACATCTCGGGTAAAGGAATCCGAGATTTAATCCCTTTTATTAGGTCCATTTTTTTTAGACTGGATCTAGACACCGACTGCCTCACATACTCAACAACACACATTATCAACCAGGTCACACGAGTCGTGGTAACAATAAGGCACATTCTAGTGCTACTTGGGTTCATGGCACCTCTACCTACCTCTGTATCTACCTAGGTCCTAGGATAAGAAACAGAATAAGTGTCAGTTGACTATGACTTAGGCGGCCTAAGTAAGAGAAATTACCATGGTAAGCCATGAAGTTATGGCCAACTAAGTGCCACTTACCGATGAAATCGTAATTATGATTCAAGATAGGAAGCGCAAATAACGGTCTCATACATGTAATGGCATCGAACACCGAATCGCCAACACTCTTGTCATCATCATCATCATGTTTGATCACTGAACTCGCTGAAGAAGGTCAGCTGGTTGTCATGGAAATCCAAAATGATTAAGAACTTGTCTCTACGACGTCCGGAAGAGGCGAAAATGAAGCACCGGCTTGGAATGTGACCAATATCTATGGTAGATCAAGTCTGACTTCAGGATATACAACTGTGGGCGATCACTGTTTATGAAAAATGTCATCAGTTGGACGAGAAAATCATTGTTTCGAGTTAAAACCGCATTGGGTTCTGTCGAATGGAGTCCAGTAACTTAATAAAACAAAGCAGGTACGTCAGGAGTGGAAGACGCTACAGCCATAAACAAGTCAATACTTAAGGCGCACATGCCGAAGATACCACAATCTAATGCAACCGTAGGCTGGCTAGCTGATGTTAGGTAGACAGATCACTATAATGTCAAACCATATCCCTGGCCTCAAGATGGTTTAACATTCTCGAGATTTCGCAGCATTGCTAAGCAGCCCCAAGAGCGTTTTAGAGATGGGAAAGATCGTGGTAAAGACACTCAAGAATTTCATTGACGGCATTTCGGTGAGATCTTTTAAGGCAATGTCAGAGCTGGCAATGCGTACCAAACACAGGCGAAGATGAGTCAGTGATAGACTGTAGAAACCGACAGATTTATGTACTTACGATTTCGGCGGAAACCGAGACAGTAGCGAGGATTATCCTGGACAGAATCAAAGAATACCTGAACAGCGTTAGTTCAAATGCACAATCTTGCCGATGAATTGCATAAAATTACAGCTGGTAGTGGATCGATATTTCAAATGGTTTTGGCTTTTTTTTTTCTATCGAAACAGAGTACTCAGACAAAGAACTAGTCCATTGAAGTCATTGCATGTTCTCCTTACTCTGGAATTTCTCAGTCATTGGTAGAAAGATGGGTAAACGCTTCAGTTGTAAAATACCTGTAGTACCAGCACCTCTCACATCAGCGCCGAGTGCTTGCAGTCTGATACCAGCTTAAGCCGTACACTCACAAATGTGTGCTCCACGGTGTCGTCAACACATTCACAGCAATCATCGCAGGATGTTGTGTCACGTATGCCTAACTCACTTGCAGCCTTAGCAAAAGCATAGTGCCCCATTACGGCACCGGTAAGCTGTCTATTGTGGTACTGCCGGAAAGCATTTATTTATTCTGCCATCTTTCTGAGAGTCTGCAGTTATACTCATAACTTAACTCTCACTAGAAGCCCAAGTACAGCTTAGCCGTCGCCACAGATGAAAAATCTGGAGTGAAATCTAAGGTTGTTGTCCTTCAGTCTTGGAGCCATCCGTGAAGACCGGATAATATTTCTTTTCTGGCACAGATTCCGGCCGAAATCACTCCTTTATACAGGGAATGTCAATAAGACCAAAGTCAGGAAACAGTTGTCGCGCTAGGTAATCGAAAATCCAAAGACTACTTCTCTTTAAATGAAAGATGGCTTTGAGAGTGTAGCTTATGATATGAATATGAAGAGAAGGGAGATTCATCAGTGCGTCTAGAGGAGAGCTAGGTACTGGGGATGGTTGAGACACATTGTCCTTTTCGTGAAAGCTTATTCCATCAGACAATCGACCCATACTGTACAATTGGTCTTATAGTAGCTGCGTATATACAGAGAAACATATTTCATGACATCCTCATGGCTTGCCGAGGTTTTCAACTTGCCATGTTCAGTCCAAGGAATTTTACGATCCGGGATGACACCAAAATACTTAGCATCGTTGGAGAAATGGATAAACAAATCAGACCAGTCAGTTTCCTTCTTCTCTAAAGAGACGACCTCAGTTTTGAGCAGTTCGCGCACAAAGGACTCGATCATTCTCTCTATGATTTTCAACATGAAGAACCTCAAGCATATCGGTCGGAAGTTCTTGGCGAACTTGTTGTCATCTGTTCCGATTTCTGGCATAAAAGTTACTCTTACAGTTCATCAGGGGTTCGGCACATATTCCACTGCCAAGCTGATTCTCTTCAGATTTACTGGTGTATACCTTTATGTAGCATAACTGGATGCATGCCTTCGGTGCCAGGCGACTTTAAGGCATCAAGGGCAACAACAGCGCATTTGATTTTGATGGCCTCATCCCTGTTCTGCTTCTCAGCTCACCTGCAGCTTTGTTGATAGCAGCTGGTTGTGAGCTGCCCATATTTTGCCATGGAACTGACGATCTGTAGGAGTTTTCCTTGGCTAAACGCATCAACTCAAAACAATTATTGAGGACACCGTTTAGGTTCTAGAGAGCTTCCACTATATTTTGTTATGTTCTGGATTCAAGTATTAACGGACTTATCGAGCTCATTGCAGTGTGTCTATTTCGATGTATCTACAGTCTGACATGGAAGCCTCCGATAGTACTTTCTAGTCGTAATCTCCTTAAGATACCTGTTCGATAGCGATAATTTGATTACTTGCTGTCTTACTTTCGTAACGAATATCGCAGTCACCTATCTATTTAGATGGAACTTATCATAACAGGCCAAACCTCTGCAGTACTCTCTCCGTCGTTTCAGCATAATCTACCGAATGTATCTCAGAAAAATCCACAAGGGTCATTGTAATCGAAATATTTGGTAGAAGTAAGTGAATTAGTTTGGGCCATCAGGATTAGTGAGCCGGTATGCGGGTGAGGTTGCCTCCATATTGCTTAAACATTAAGCCTCAGTTCTTTTCAGAACATTAGGATCTCTTTCTCCTGCCACGAGAAGGGAATAAAGCTCGACAATTGAAGACACATAAGACAAGTAGGGGGCAGATGAAGCACATGGCCACCATAAGCATCAAATCTGCCGGTCACACCGCATTTCTGTGGAAACACCAAGCTCGTTCGTCTTTTTCAGTTATAGTTGTGAAATCTCTCATCTTTATCTCACCATTTGTCTAACTTTACATAAAAAAACGTCAAAAATTGCATTACCCCCCTCCAAGACTTTGCTCCACACATATTTTTATTTATTTTTTATTTTTTTGCATCTCATCCCCGCATCCCCGCATCTTCGCATCCATAAGCCAACTGTCATTACTAACTTAAGAAAATTTCCTCCGAACAACAATTTGTTGATACGAGAATACACTTTCTCTGGTCTTTGTCCGTGGCCAGCAACTAAGCCCGGGGAACTCAACACAGGGAAAAGCAAAACTTCCAGGTAATGAACCCCAGGATAACTGACTTAAGACAAAAATCCACTCACAAGAAGACCACCCCTCCACAGTTTCTTAAGTTTCTTAACACCACTCCTCACTCCACGATAATCTCGTCGTTCGTCGTTCTCAAGTGCAACTTGTAAAGCGAATCAGGGTGGTATAGAACGAAAGAACTGCAGGAGATTTTCAGATGGTGTCGGTGGAAAACCGGTGTAATAACTTCAAGAAAATTGTAATTTCCCAAGTTTTGCTCAGATTTAATTTCCATTCATCGTTCCCCCCCCGCCACAAACATCTATACAAAAAGGGAAAGCGGCAGCAGAAAAAAAGATGAAAAAAGTCATCCTCTTATCCGTGAGCCTCATCCCGATGTCTTTTAATGCTTCTTGGCCGCACCATCAATGATGGACCAGCCGATTATTCGGAAAAGAAGGACTTGACTCGAAATTTCGGAGGATGACTGGAGGGAGGGAGCATCCGAAGTAGCTATCACCATTCCGTTGTATATCTCTGTTGCTGCTCCATTAGCTTCTTTGTGAGTGTGTGTAGTATTAACAGCAGCGAAGAGGGACATTTCTTTTACTGGGCGAAGGATATTTATTGTTAAACTTTCTACTTCCTCCTGCTGATGGTTGGTTTTTTGTTTTTTTTTTCACTTTTTTCTCCCCGCTCATCTCTTTCTTCTTCGGTTCTTTTACTTAGTTTTTGTGTCGTTGTTGTTGAATATTTTTGCTTTCTCTCATTTTAAGTGCCCCGCGGGTGGACATGAGTGAATTCTTAGATTCAGTCCATTAGAATTGTGAATTGTGAACTGTGTCCATGCGAGAGGAGAGGCATTTGGAGCAGCTCTACGAGTACACCGTACCAGGTTCGGATCCAGGAGTGACGGCTCTTAAGAGGTGTGGTATGGCATGGATATCATTATTGTTACAAAAGAGACAAAGAAGAAGGACCACGACCAAGACTTGGTACTGGTAAAGGACTAAACAATTTCATCCGTTATTTGTTGCCAGCTAACTTTTACCTTTTGCCAACATCATCAAGTGCAAAAGTTTTACCGGGACTTAGAGTGGGGCTGTCTTTTATTTTTTTTGGTTTTAGATCTGTTGTCCTTATTGGGTAAATTTATTTATTTTATTTTCATTTCTCAATTTATTTTTCGTGTCCCTTTTTTTCGCGCTGACGTTCATCGTTATTATTTTTATTTTTACGATTATGTTGCCGTTGTTGCCTGGTTTGTGTGTTGTTGAATCTATTGTCAAGTTTAAAAGGATAATTCAAGGATAAATGAAAACTTCAACTCAACACAAATATACACCCGCACCGGACAGACACATACGGTATTTGGGGAGTTTTTTTTTTTTTTCTATTTTTTTGGCGCGCGGCAAGCTTCGGGCGGCAGCAATTGGAAGGATGTGTCTGGCGATAGATTGATACATTGAAAATTGAATCCTTTTCGTCCTTTGTGTGGTGCGCGGAGTCAATCTCCTGGAAGGAAGTGGTTTTCCTTTGTGGAGAGACATTTTTACTTTTTTTTTTTTTGTCAGCACATCTTAAAGGGAAGCTTGGGAGCAGCTAAGGTCGATGTAAAGAGATGATGAGACCATGATGTGGAGAGATATTTAAAAGGATTTTCTGTATTTTTTTTTGTGGATTTCGGGTCAGTCCTGAAAAGAAAAAATTGATTGAAAATTGCAAAATTACCGAGAGATATTAAATTTATTTTGCTATCTGTGGCAGCGGCGGCGGGTTTAATCATTTGAGGGTGAAAAGTTGGTAGGAAATTTTGATGACGATAGGAGGCATGTGTTATCCTAACGATAATAGCTGGTGGAAAAAAGGCCAACAGGGGCATTTTTGAGGGATTAAATTGAGCTGACTATGATCTATTGAGGTGATCTGATCTGTTTCGGGTTGGGGTACGGATTTGGAATTTTTTTTTACGAAGGAACAGTAAGAGGAGATTAGAGAAATTCGATTTTTGTGACAGGGATTAATTGAACTTAAACGGCTTTGATGGGTTTTCATATTAGAGGTGGATTGGTGTCATGGGAATTATATAAATTGAGATTCCAAAAATTGTTCTGTAATGTACCTTTGGTGGCGCTTCAGGATGTGTGGATCTGGGTCTCAAACAGCCGGCAGACCTCCTCGTTCTTCAACCGCCCCGAGTTGTGCTCACCAAGCTCATTGTGGTATCCGAAATCCTTCTTCTCACTTCTCCTTCTGATCCTTCAATAAAGTTGATTCCTCTGCACCACACCACAGGGCAGGAATGATACGTGTCTAATAGGGAGCGTACTTAGACGTTGGAAACCATGATTTGTACGATGGTGTCGTTAACTTAGTAACCGCCCATAACATTTCGAAGTTAGAAAATGTGCAAACATTCTCCATTCTCTATGCCGCGGTTTTGGCAAATGCCATTATTCGCCTTGTTATCATCGTCAGCTTCTCCTGGCTCTTTACCAGTTACAGCAGTATCCGTTCCTTATCTGTCATTCTGACGATCTCTAGATCTCGCTGCAGTTCTGATGACCTTGCTCGCCGACTAGGTCGAGAGTATGAAGCTTCTCTGAATGGAGTTAGAGTTGGAGTTGGAATTTGCCAGGCAAGGAGACGAAGAGATTTTCTCAAAATCCGAGTCTGCCTTAGTACTGCTTACGTCCTTGGAAAGGGCTTCAACTGACAGTGGAGTTTCATGTGACATTAACTGCATATGGCATGGACCTTTAGGACGCCTGCAGACTAAATGAATGCTTTCTGAGGTCTCTAAGAGAACAACAACTTTTCTGATGTGGCTGGATAATAAAGACTGTAGGCTACTTCCTGTCGCCGTAACAGCGCACTACGCTATTGCTAAGTACGAAACCCTACTTTGATAGGCCTATGTGACGCATCATCCTGCGATGGCTGCTTTGACAGTGATGAAGAGCGCTATCTCTGTGAGTGCCTGGTGTTCGCCCGTGTTGGGCTGAAGATCCTCGGCGCAGCAATTTCAGTAAAAGGAACATGCAAGGAGGGCAATGGAGTAATTCTTTATCTGAGGGCTCTGTTTCGACAGATGCAAATAGCGCGTCAATATTTGACTTGCGGAATATGTTTTTCTTGTCAGTGATAAAGTGAAATTTTGTGCACAGTGTACAGTCTATGTTCTGGCGAATCACGTCCAGTACAATTGTAGGAATACCTTTGAACAAACTCCTTTAAATCAACAGTTTCCTGGGGTTCGTCCCTGCCGGTTAGATCAGTGTGTTGGACAACAAGATATTCTAATAGGAGTCGTGTGTGGAATAAGACTGTTCGTTACTTTTAGCCACAGTCGATATATACTATGCTGACCCCACCAATGGAACAGTCCGTTCTTTCTGATGGTTTGTTAGTTTTCTCTCGCTTACCAAAGACTTTCAAATCAAAGGCTAGACTTTGAGCAGCTCAAGCATTGTGACTTTTCATTCAATCCTAATTCTTATCAGTGAGTTTACATTCAGCGCATGGACCGTAAGGGTTCGCACTGCCATGGTTATACCCATTACGACTGGAAGTGCATTCCACCCAGCAGCACCACGTAGAATCTGGTGCAGGCGTAGCCTTTTGTTGAATTTGGAGAGTATGGTATGACCAGCATATTAAGTTCCGCCTTTTAGGGGTAGGCAATTTGGGCAGTGATGTCTGATGTTTGACTGGTAGTCGCCCAGACCTACCTTCCTCATGTACTAAAATTTAGAAATATGCAGTGTGTGACATGTTCTTAAGTTTGGCGCGCGAAAGCTGACGCTTCAACCATGGACAGAGTGTATTCTTCGGATTTCTAGTAGCATGGCCAAGCGTCTGCAAAAGTACATATTGTTGTAAGATACTCTCCCTTATCTTTAAGTTTTCCCAGTGGTTGTGAAGGATTTCAATATTCCTAAGACCATCCACACTGGGAGTCAGCTGAACGAAGAAGTTCGGTGCTACCAGCCCCTGAGTTTTGGTTCCTGCTGTGGTGAACGGCTTAATTCATACATAAGTGAGCTCATCACACTTCATACTTCTTTCTGAGTAGTACCATGGTCTTCTCCAGATCGGTGGATGATTTTAGCTCCATCAGTAGCACTGTTTGCAGCAGTACAGTGAGGGTCACATGACGTTCCGAAATTACATGACAACACCTTTTTGACATCAAAAGTCTCTGTGGTTTGATCACCGAATTTTTCTGTAATCTACAGGGTCTTTTAATAGGCACTTCCGAATTTTGACAGTTGATAGCTGTCATATTGTTGAAGCTACATCTGTCAAAATAGCTGTCATTTATTTAGTCTGTTTTGCCGAATCACCATGGACGGAGATAGCGTTCAACAACACGTGCAAATGATGAAATTGTTTTATCAAAATGGGTGTTCTGTTCGGGCAATGTTCCGCGCGTTTCGCCCATTTTACGGTCGCCCTAATCGTCCTACCGAGAGGACTAATGGCATTATGGTGGATAAATTTGAATCCACTATCTCAGTAAACGATAAACCAACACCCGTACGTCGATGAAATGCAAGAGCTGCCGAAAACATCGCCGCTGCCCGTGAGAGTGTGCTGGAGAATCCGAGGCTGTTGATTTCGCGTCGCTCACAGGAACTCGACCTTTCGCAGACCACAACTTGGCGAATTTTGCTTCGTGAGTTGACCGTGACTGACCCAGGATCTGAAGGTAAACAACCATAGACAACGACATGTGTTCGCTGAATGGAATGAATGAATAGAAAAATCATCTTAAGCGATGAGGCCCATTTCTGGATGTGTGGGTTCGTCAACAGACAAAATTGTCGAATTTGGGACGACAAGAGCGTCCAATGCATCCCGAGAAAGTCACTGTTTGGTGTGAATTTTGAGCTGGCGTAATAGGTCGTTGAATACCAACTTCTTTTGGCCTGAATTGAATGATATGGACACCAAGGACACAGCTCACGCCACATTGGAAATTCTGCACTAGCGTATCGAGGGAATGATCATCTCACGTGGAAGTGATGTGAACTAGTCACCGAGATCATTCGATTTGACTCCGTTACACTTTTCCTTTTGGGGTTTTCTGAATTCGCAGGTCTATGCGAATAATCCACAAACCATAACGGCCCCTAAAGCCAACATAACCCATGCCATCGATCAAATTCAGCCTGATTTATGCGCCAGGGTCATGGAGAATTGGACATTTCGGATGCGCGCCACCCAGTAAAGCCGCGACGGACAGACAAATTTCTTCTTAATTAGGTTAGGTCACTTGGCAACCACTTTGAATTATTCGTTTGGTTTTACTGCGGAATAGTCACAATGGTTACCATTACCATTGTCGTTCTGTAGTCCATAGAAGTAGGTTCCTACTTCAACTTTGTGATAGGACAATACCGGTTTAGATACGTCAAATCTGGCATCAGCATCGTAAAGTTTGACGATTTTAAATGTACACGTGCTCAGAACGTTTTGTCATACAAATGCTATTTCTCGAGCGACGTGGATTACGACTAACTCAACAACAGTATGCCTATCAACTCGCTTCGACTTTTGATGATGACACACCATCCTGGGCCATCGTGTTTCGCTGGTTTTCCGAATTCAATCTTGGTTGTCCTTTGCTCCAGGATGAACTTCGTGTGGGTCGTCCAAAATCGGTTATCGTGTCAGAAAACATCGTTGCTGCGTGGGAACTGCTATTGCAAGATCATCATGCGACTTAGCATGAAATTAAGGCTTGCTTTGGCATTAGTTCTACTTGCATACATTTAATATTGCATGAACATTTGGCCGTCGAAAGGGTTTCTTTGCGTTGGATACCTCATAATTTGACAATAGCTTAAAAAAGCTCGCGTCGATTGGTCCCAAAATAAAATGTGAAAACATTCGATCGCAGTGCTTCAAAAGACATTTATAAGGTCGTGACAAGCGATGAATCATGGATCTATGCATATTAGGCAGAAAGTAAACATCAGTCGACTGTGTGGGTCTTTCAAGACGAACTAAATCCAACAAAATTGTCCGCGCACTATGCACTTCGAAGCAAATGATCGCCTGATTCTTTGGAAAAACCGGACACAGTGCTATTAGAGCAACGTAGAACTGTCAATTCGGAATGGTTCACCACCATTTGTGTGCCAAAAGTCTTTGGAAAAATAAGGAAAAGCAAGCGCCGAATACGGACGGCTCAAACAAGCGATTTCTAAACACACAAAACATCTAATTGATGGATCATCTGCCGTGCAGCACTGATGACTTCTTGTCAAAAATAAATTGCGAGGTCAACGTTTCTAGACGTCTGAAGAAGCGGTTGATGCATTTAAAACGCATGTGTTGGAGTTACCTCCCTCGGAGTGGAAAAAGTGCTTCGAAAATTGGTTCAAACGAATGCACTTAAGTAGCGACCTACGTATTCCCCAATTTTCGACTGTGACTCTACTTTGAACACTAGACATGTCCTTTTCACCCTCTGGCATTTGTAGAATTCCCGAGCACATCACGTCCTTTTCAAGAGTACCGCTTTATACGTCTCTGTGCTGTCATCGCATTAGGAGATTCATTATGGTAGTCGGCCGAAGGCCAGAGTATAGATGTTTCTTTTTGAACTTGATGCGGTTAGTGAGGGAGCTTTTCGGAGATCCTATCAGAATAACTACAACATTTGTAATGCTGGTTCCTCTTGCATCGTTTGTAGTTCTAGAATACTGAAACTGAAACCCCCGTAAGTGATTAACATGGTTGATAATCTCTCTCTCAGGGGACTGTCGAGGCCGTTTGTAGATGTTCCTGTGTGGATTTCGGTTTTTTTATGATTAAACCTCATTGGGAGGTGCTGCGGTATTAACTACGTTTTCTACTTCTATCGCCTAAGGTACTTTAACTTTACTTTCAAGTTACCAACGTTGTTTTAGGACATTGCTCACAGGTTCATTCGAAGATTTCATAGGAACTATATCCGAAAGGGTCGTGCCTTCATATCTATGCGGAAGTAGGCCCATAACAGGCTTGCCTAGACAAGGCCTTAATATGGACTGTAGTGAGGCGTTCGTTTACATTCTGATGCTTGAAAATACTTCATAATTCGGACGACTTATAGACGATAGATCCTCAACCATGTAGGTAGCAGATAGCACAGTTCCTCAGTCTTGTCTTTTTTTTAACCCCGCACGTGTCCCCGATAGTAGTAAGATTCTCTCCCTTTTTTTGCTTGAAGTCACTCTGATTGTTTCCTTAACAAGGGACCTAAAGTTATGGCTAGTAAGTGGTGCTCAAGGATGCTTTTGATTTTACCTAATTTTCTGAAACCAACAATGATGTCTCACAAGCCCTTTCATTAGCAGATCTTACACGTAAAGGTTGGTGTTAACTCGAAGATGTTTCCACTTCAATGCTATTTGCTTCTAAAATTTGTTCCAACTGATCGAATTAACAAAGGTGGACGATAAGGTACGAGTACAACAACGAGCTATACATGCTATACAGCGCCTTCTGAGAATGATCAGGGTTTGTCGGTCTATTATAGAAGGACATGTTATGGAAATGAACACCAACATTCCGATAATGCTTCCAGTGGCCCGCTCAAATAAAAAGGGACCTAGCGCAGATAGACTTAAATAGAACGATCTATTATTTGAGGCGTAGGAATAGGACCGAGACTCACGACTAATGTAAATCCCTTGAGGTGACTCTGAAAACTGAAGACAATTCCACTTCGTGTCTTCTAATACCAGCGTTATATAGTAAAAGTGGTTTTAACATCGTGTGCCACTCGATTCAATCTTATTTCAACTTCTTTTCAACTTCCTTCAGCCATATAAACAAGTAATTTTAAGTACGATGGGTCCCAGAGGTCTTGCCTACAGAGCTTGAAGAAAGAGTCTTGGCTTGATCACAAGACACTTGCATCGACTGCAATGGAAACGATTCTGAGATCCAATCCTGGCTGTGGCCTAGTACAAACTCAATAGCCTTTGGTGGGGTATACCCCTCTGAAGATATTATAAGTCCCTCGCCACTGACTACATTGTTCGTTATGTAAAGGATGGTGTTGGGCCTATTTTTGTTTAACGATTGCTCTCATATATAGGCGTTGGACTTATCTCTTTGTAAGAGGCCCTTCGTCGGTATCGGTTTTATACAATTTTCAGCTCTTCTTCAGGGAAAGTTCGAAATAGGCCAAAGCAAAGAACTGACGATAGTCTCGGGCAAACTGTATGTGCAAAATACATGGCAAGTTCAAGTGGCTTTTACCTCTTAACCTACTAACCCTAGTACTTAACACCTTCAACTAGTTTCAAATTTGAGTTTCAAAAAAGTCAAGTGAAAGCCGCTACCAAGTCTTCAGCAGAAGATTCATAACTAGAACGAGCATAAGAAGATAATTTCTGTGTCTCTTGATATTTTATTCTTGCAACACTTTTAGGTGTTAAACCTGTCACCTTGAAGGAACTGGACCACGAGTATGTATAATATTTACGCTGAGAAGGCCACACAGTTTGTATGTGTATCTTCCTGTTGCTGATTTTAGTTTCGAAGAAGTATCTGCCTCTTCCTGAAAAGGATTCTTAAAGCGCGAAAACAGCAACAGTGAAACTATTTAGTACATCCGCCTTAGGCAAACTCACTAGACAAGTTTCCCACCCTTTCCAACTCTTCTATTACTGGAAAAGCAAAACAAAAAAACGAGAAAAGGGAATCCTTTTCACACACCTTTGTGCTGGGAAAAATTAAACAAATTTGCGTTCGTATTCACATCACACTCGGATGCCAAAACGAATGTAAACCCGGGAAAGGCATGAGTGCTTCAGCCATTTTGTTGGTTTTTTTTCCTCCTTTCCCAGGACGAGCTCAAGCTTGCTAGGTGTATACAATCGTTGCTCCTTTTAAGCGCTTAACGAGGTGAATACGAGAGAAAAAAAACATGCTAAAAAGGAGAGAGAAAAAAATAACACATTCACATTTACACATTTACACATTTGCATGCATTAACGAAGGACAATGCTCTGTAAAGGTAAAAGAAAGAGCATATACTAGTCGGAATGGAGAAAGGTTCCTCACAAAGTGAATGCCAACAGTTTTGCGCTCCAAAGTAATTGCATTCGCGCAGCTCTTCCTCTATTATTCGTACGAGTATATTGTGCGTTTGTGTCAGTCTCAAAGGCGCTGCAGGCCTGTATTGAGGTTCGCAAAAACCCCCCCACCCACTTGAAGCCATATCCACAACTTCTATTACATATTCCACTTCTTAATTATGTCAGAGGGTAGGCTTTCTATTTATTTTTTCTTTGGAAACATGGCGACTTCAATCTCCTTGAGATGATGTCCCGAAAAAGATAAATGACTGAGCATTGTAAGCATTGTGATTTAAGCCAAGCGTGCTGATGACATGCGACGGCAGGACTCAACAACTTTTGCTTAATGCTTTCGGGAACTTGTCTTCTATTTTTGGGTCCTCAATTCAAACAGAAGGTCATACATAATGGAACAACATACATCCTTCGTAGCTCTGCTACAGTTAATGGTTATAATGTCTTTTCAATGCAGAGATGGATCCCCTTGCCGAATTACCGAATAACCAAACATAACACAAAGCTCATTTGTGTTACACTAGATTCGGTGACGTTACAAGTATGCTGCCTCTAGTGGATAGTTAGAGTTAGCTACTGCTTGGATGTTGTTCCAGGAATGATTGATGGATTCCTCTATTCCTCTATATCCAACAATATATCCCATATTCCTCTATTCGTCTATTTTGTGGTGGATTTTTTAGTGGCATGGTGATGGTGACGCAGTGAATTCATGTGCGGATGCGGAACGGAGTAAATTGCTGGGGTGGTCCTTGGTAAATAGTCAGAGTAGTCAGTTTGCTGTGATTAAACCCCCGTCCACCAATGGCTAAATCTTTTTTTGATTCTGACATCATCATTATTGTGATGGAAATCCGTGGTTGGTGGGGTAGAACGAACGCGATGGTATTTGAGGATTTTTTTTTTTTTGAATTGAAACTCACACGTTTACTGGGAATTTGTATTGAATGATGACTTTCCATGTTTTACAATACAAAGCAGGTTTAATCCTTTGCGATTTATTTGGAGCTGCTTCCGGTTAACAGACACATTCTTGTCAATACTGCAAGAAGTGGATATAAAATGAGTTTACGACTTGCACTCGTCGACTTTCTTCATCCGGGCATTTCCAATTTTTCTTAAAGACGCTCTAGAGAGATCTTTTTTTTGTTTGATGATGATGGAAGGACCAGGGTCAGAGGTAGATCAATAGGCCTCAACCTCGTAACAAGTGGTAGTGTAGTAGAAATCCGCTTCCCAGTTTTATTTGAAACAAAATTGACATATTCACACTGCTCCAGTTCACCTAAGCTCAATCATAGCGACAACTGGTGTCTGCAAATCCGATCGATTTGCCGTAAAATTAAGCTCCAAGTTGAGATGTTCTTCGGAGCGTTTAACAGTGGTGCATACGAGTTTCATACATCTTGATCGGCTACAATATGTGTCTCAAAAATCATGATAAGGAAACCTTCGGGGAAAACAGCACGACGTAGAGTGAGCATTTAATCACGGTGCTGACCATAAAGCCCAGTCATTGGCTAACTGACTCCATTTGCGCGCTCCAAGTTGGTTGGGGTCCCTTCTATTGTACTTGTACGCGCCACCTAAGGCGAGTTCCTCGTCTACTGCGTTGTTACTCTATATGTAGTAGGGCCTTACTACTCAACTGAGTTCTTAGCAAGAGAAACAGCGTATACTTGGTTTTACCCTCATTTACCACTAAAACCCATTTTGGCAGCTTCCGTTTCAACCCGCTGTATTCTTCTAATTATGACGATATCATCGGCGCACGCTAGTAACTGCACATACTTTTGATAGGGGATGAGGCCCGCATTTATTTGGCTTAATACTAGGCCTGCAAAACTAACAAAAAGGTTTAGGAAGTAAGAATCAAGGGAATGCTCCAGGAGATCTGGTTTGAAACGAGGAGCGCTCAGTTTGAGATCAAAAACTGACAGGTTTGAACTGACCTTACGGATCATATGAGAGATTGGTTCGTTAGGGCCATAATAGGTGCGGTGGATCGGTAGATAGAAGAGACGAGGACAACGTACTATACGTGGGTTAGTGTTAACGAAAATAGAGTTGTAAAGGGATGCGCAGTCGATGGAACCTGAGAGCAGTCGGTGAATAAAAATAACGTCAGCTATGTCCCTATTTTCTAAGGAATTCAAATTGTTAAATTGTAGGCGGTCCTAATAGGGAGGTAATCGACGTTTAATACCCTCGATTCGGGAAATATTCTGCCTGTTGGCGGGATGATGAGCTTCTTCGCCGTCATATACTTTGCAGAAAAAGCTTTTCCATATTCTCAGCACCGACTGCGACTCTACTACAAGGTTTCCTTCTTCTTCTCTAAAGGTTTCTGTACCGGTCTTACTGCCTTAACATATTCTTTGTACCCTTTGGTAAAACTACGGACTTTAGGCCTGGAGTTCAACCTTCCGATCAGCGTCGTTTTGTAGACTTCTTGTTTAGCTGCATGTGTTTGCCGGCATCTTTCATCAAACCAGGGGTTTCTTGGTGGAGGCCGGTTCAAACCCAGCACAGTGAGTCCGTTTTTATCCGAGGTCATTAGTTTTTATTCTCTTCCGCATATTGTTGTGAGGCTTAGGCCAGTATTATGCTACTGGCAGAGCACTCCATTGCCATTATATCCTGCATTAGTAAGGGTTTATTCATGCAGTTTCCAGCAACCACCACTGGCAGGTAAGGCAAGCACTGCACTGAACGCTTCTGGCGCAGTCCAAGTTATAAGATAGTAAGCAGTTTCCCCATCAATGGACATGCAGGTCCAAAAGCAGACACAGGCCTATATACCCTACAAGTGGACGGAATGTCGTTATAGCCATCACGTGTTTCAAGGTTCCGTGAGGTTAGATGGCGGTCTACTGATCAATATCATCCAGTCTTCTAGACGCTCACACATTTCGAGGTGCAAACATAAACTCGGTCTATTAGCTAGTAGTAGTCAAGGGTACGGGTGTGGATATTAAAAAAGGGACTGTGAGAAAGTTTGTCGTCAGTTTGCTGCCTTTGCAAGAGATCACTAAAGCCGTTGGCGACCGCAACTCTATTAAGATTTGTCATAATCCCGCACTACCTGCATTAAGTGCAGAGATCCAGTGGCAATGCTTCAAGGAGGCCATTAGAAATGCCGACTCTGATGTGGTAGAATTCGGAAGGTGATCACAAACGAGAAACCCTGGGTTCGACGATGCTTGCCAACGAGCACTCTCGCCTAAACAGGAGGGTTTACGTACGTGTATCACTGCATGGATTTCTCAGGACAACACAGCCCATATCCAAGCCTGCGAAGACGAACACATTCCAGTAGAGACGCGGACCGAAGGAACCACTTCTGTAGACTGTAGAACTACGAATACCCAGCATTCAACTCGGACAAAAGCAGAAGCCGCTGAACTTTGATCTTAGAAGGAGTATGAACCAGCTCATGATTTTATAAGATCCTTGCTGCCGTAGCCTCTCAACCCTTAAAACCAATCGTCAACAACTTGGTACGTTGATATAGAGAATTGCGATTTCACACCCGTCTAGTCCAGCGTCAACCAACTGTGCCCACTGCATCAGATTTTGAAGAAGACCCAAGAATACTAAATCGATGCTCACCACATCTTCATCGATGTTAAGGTTGATTATGATTGCGCCTAAAGGGACAGGCTATACAGAACCATGTCTAGTCTTGGCATCCTTCTTTAGAATCGTGCTTGAAATAATTATGCGCAACTCTCAACCCAACAGCAAAGGCAACCAGTGGAGAGTCAGTTGAACACTTACTCGTATGAGTGTTGAGGCAGAAGAAAAACAAAAATGGGTCTGGCGGTCTATGAGACCAAAATAAAATATATGCTGTCATCAAAAAAGGATAATTAACCCCGAGGCCTTCTGCAGATAGTAAAAATGGAGAATTATAATTTTGAGGCGAATTTAGCTATCAAGTCCTTCAGTAATGACATTAGCTCGGAAATCATGTGAAGAAAACCTCTTGCCAATTGCTGTATCTAGGGGCTAAAAGCACTAAAGCCCTTTCTTGAGCAACAAAGAAAACACTATGCCAGACCCTGTTCATACTTGTCCTGTTTTAGGGTGCAGGGATATGAGCAATCTTAAAAGCGGATGAGCGAATGATTCCTCGTGCGATCTTCTGTCCCATCTACACTGATGGAGTGCGGAGGAGGAGATACTAAGAACTAAGAACTATGCCAGCAATGTTACGCATCATGGATGTGGTAAGAAGGCGTCGCCTAAAACGATTTAGCCTTATGGGAAAAGCGGTATAGGAAGACTTTACCTATCTGGCGCACTTAGGTGGAAGAGGATTTTAATGAGCGCAGTTCTGGATAACTAGAAATCATGTTGACTGGGAAAGCTTATTCTCTGAAGCCCGGTATAAAACGTCATCAAAAGTTCAGTAAATTAAGGACTTAGACACAGAGCAAGTACATAGTGTTTCTAAGGCTAACAAAATGCATGATGTTGTTTGGCTTTGTAGCCGTCCACTATCTAAGTGCCTCCCGCTTAAAATGCTGTTTGATTTCACTAATCAATAAACAATCGCTGACTGCGCCATTGAGTGCTCATGTAAAGGCTTAGATCTGCTTGACTATGACAAAGCTAACTATCAGCTGCATAGTAACTTTGCCCAGCGGGATTGCCTCTGCCTTAGAGGCCATGATATTCACGTCATGAGCTGCACTGCAATAGTCATCTTCTTGTTAAAAATAAATTGCCTTTGGTCCAAACCGCACTGGAGTTTGAAAACCTTTTGAACTGTCTTTTGACGTTGGTCTTTAGGACATGCCACCTGACTCAATAGGTAGAACGAAGTCAACTCTCATTGTAGTGAAGACTTGCTTTAGCAACATTCCTAATCAGGAAAAGAATATTTTCGAATCTACACGGATAGCTCTGAAACCATTCAAGGGTCCCACACTCTTACCTTCCCTAAGTAAACGGTAAACAGTAAACGAGCTTGTGAAATCTGAGATTTACGCGAACTAAAAGAGTTGGAAGGGTCGAAGATTTGTTGTTTTTTTTTGGTTGCGCCAAAGGGTGCGTAATCTTCCAAGACACCAGTAGCCGGGGCTACCACCAATCACGATTCGCTAGCTGCATCTGCACGTCCTATTCTTTCGATTATTAGCAGCTCGTTTTCCATGATTGTTATGAGTATGCAAATCTCCATCCAATTTTCTTCTGACCGCAACATTTGGTCAATTATTGACTGTGGGAATGGTATATCAGTTCGCCTTCTCAGAAGGTGTATGCAATGGAATATTGCATGCTCTGTCTCTTCCTGCTGACTTGGGTAGTCTGGACAAAACCTGAGCTATTGTGAAGAAAGCGGTGTAGATATTGTAATTTCCATATCCACCGTAACCAGATAGGAACTGCGTTAGCTGGTAGTTACAGTGCCCGTGTCTTTGACTTGTTCAGTTTTAGATTGTCGGTCCATCTGCCATTTTTTATATTAGTCCAACGCGCCTGCCTCCAAATAGTTATTGACGCTGCCTTTTCTTCAGTTTTAATCGTCTTGATGCCGCCGTCGTCGTACTGGCTCAACATTTTTCTATTGTATACTCTGAGCATCTCGTTTGCAAACAAGGTGGCTTCGCCTGAGATAATTCGAAAACCGCTAATTGTCCTTAGCTCGCAGAGTCTGAGCGGCATACAGAAGATTGATGTTGTTACTCTGGAAAGCAGAACTCTTCTACGAGTACTCTATCCATGTCCACCGATATCAGGCAATATTCGGGATAGAGCTTCCTGTGCACTCTATGTTTTTTCACAAACTCGTACCTGTTGTAAAACTCAACTCCAAAGTACTTAATTGTTTCTTTGGACGTGATGGCTTAGTTACCGATTTGAAAATTGACGAGTTCAATGGTTTTTTGACCTGTTCTGAGGACAGCTTTGGCTTTATGATCGTCCAGCGCCAATCCGGTGGAGATAAGCCAATATTTTAACAGAGCGATTGCTTTATTTGTGGCTGATTCCACTTCATGACTCTATTTGGCTACTGCCACTATGGTAATGTCGTCGGCGTATCCAATTATCCTTACTCTCTCGGGTAACGTTACTCATAAGTCTCCGTCATACATTGTGTTCTATAACAGTGGCCCTAAGACCGATCCCTGTGGGACCCCCGCAGTGAAGTTGAAATAGTTCGCAAATAGTACAGTGGATCCTTCCTATCAAGTGCCCTTCTAATAGATAAACAGCTCGCAGTGTTAAAAACATTTTTAACTACTGCACAGTACTCCTTTGTGCTGTAGCTCCATCCTTCTCCCTTGATGGCACCCTTTGCGATATCTACAGCTCATATGGCATCAACAGTTCAACGCTCTTTTCTGGAGCCAAATTAGTGGCCCGAAAGTGTTCCTTCCTCTTCTGCTACTACCAGCAGTCTACTGGTGTCCAGGAGGCATATTAGGCGATAGGAAGATGGCTTTTTTCCTTTTGGTAGCAGACCCAAATGCTGGGCTTTCCATCTTTCAGAAAAGATTTCTTCTGCTCAACACTTTTGCATTGCTGCTATGAAGAAGTCCGGTCTCTTTCCGATAGGAACTTTGCTGTCGCCTATCTTGTCGCATGCCCTTAGCAACTCTGCAAGGGTGATTAGTGGGACTTCCTCTGTACTGATTTCTCTTATGATGATGTTGCACATCGTTCCTGTTGTTTGCGAGAAAAGGTGCTCTACTATGGATCTCAGCATTTTCGAACGTATTACCGGGACGAAGTGCATATGGACGAACCTTTCTAAGCTACGTGCTTCTTTGGATCCCAAGTAGCAATGGTATAGCAGGGAATCAAAATAAAGCAGTCGATGAGAAAAGGAGGTAAGCACTGATTAGGACTATTCAGGACCTGAAGCGTAGTTGAGCCGATAGTTTGAGTTTCTTGTTCTCAATTGTAGGTAGCACGACTCTCCAAGAAAGAACTACTAAATTAAAAAAGAATGACTACGGGCTGCTTACTGTCGGGACCACAAAGGATTTGCTTTCCACTTGAGTGTGAAATTCAATAAAAACGCCGCCTACATGCTGCGCTTGCTGCGGTAGTGACGATGACAAAAGAAGGCTACATGTACTAGGCTTGTACTTGTCCAAAAGATAATTTATCACACAGCTTGACTAATTGGGACACGTTGCTAGAATAAAAGGCTCACTAACAGAGAAAACAACTTACTTTCGACACACTGAAATATGCAGCAATGGGCAACTACATACTTCTTACAAGCATTCCAACTTTAAAGCTCAAGCCCTGATATACATAGGCGAACATATCAGAGAAGACTTCTGTCAATAAAAATTCTTCACATTCCAAGCGCTTGTGCTCTATCAAACCTTTCGTCAACTTCAGATTTCCATCACTCATTTCCTGGCAAGGTTACTCGAAATTCTATTGCCTCTTTAACTAGACTTTTAACTGTCGAAAAGCCATTTCAAACAAATCAAATTCTTGCCTCTAAATAAGGTGTACTTGTAAATTGTATTCACAGCCTCCAATTAAAATGAATGCGGATCCTTAAAATGTGCTTAACCACCCCGAGAACACCATGCACTTGGTTTGCTATTTTTATGATCCTTCCGCTTTTCAGGCCTCCTTTATGTCATGATGGGCTATGGGATCTGATTTTAATCTTCCAGCAGTGGAACCGTCGAGAGACCTGTTTTTGTGCTGGTCGAAAATTCTGACCTAAGTAGCAGTAACTTTAGGTAAATTAAGCCAACAAAACAGTTAAAATCTTAAAATACTCGTCGTCTGCCAGAGGCGGGTTATTCTGGGGGATTACGTCTCGTTAAAGGACCGTAAACGGTGTCACTAGTGCAGTGGCGATATAATTCTTTGCACATAATCTCCTTTAGAGGAATGGTTGTCGAGGGGGAGGTAGTGGTGGATGGGTACCTACTAGAGGTGCTCCTCTGTTTTTTATTTACTTTTACGACTTTTCTGATTTAATCTGATTTAGTAGATCTAACGACAAAAGGCTTCTCTTCATGGAATGCTAACTTCCTGTAATGGTACGATAGCGGCAGTGAAAACGACTATAGCGCTTCACAGCACAAGGATATGTTGAGACGGAAGGAACTACGCTACCTTACACACTCTAAGAGATGCCAATAACTAACTGCTACTACTACTACTACTACTACTACTACTACAACCACTGCTTCTACTGCTGCTGTTCAAGAAGTTATGAAGAAATGTGTGTGCAGTGAGGAAGAGGTGCAGAAGACGATCAAGTTTTTCTTTCTGACTGTTATCCTTGCTCTCTCCGGCGCGGTAACTTTTACAACGATTTAATGACTTCCTTTTCGGCACACATTATTATCCTGCGTCAGACAAATCAACTGTTGGCACTATGTAACAATTTCGCTTTGCAGGGAGGAATTGGGGAAAGAAAAACGGAATTGCTCGATGGAGCTTTATGCCCGTACTACTGCGAAGTACGTTCTACAATACATTCCTCGTGGATGGGATTTAAATTTACGACTCATGTTACCCGTCTTTATGAGGACTAAACCGTTGAGCGATTCGATTTTATTTCCACGGATTTCTTTTTCTTTTTTGTTGGTCGGTTCCCTACTCTTGCAGCAATCGATTGAGGCAAGTCGAATTCGGTGAGAGAGCAGAAGTAAAAGGATATGGCAGGATAGAGGATTGTAAACGGGACTTTAGGTTCGATAAATATTGCAATTAAAATAAATTGGCAATCGAATCGGAAAACCTAAACGCCATTGCAGGGGTTTTTTTATTGTGTACACAGGATGGATGGAAGGATATCGCGTAAATGAATAAAGACCGCCAGAACCGATGATTGCATGAATGAGTGGCATGGAGGTTTGCCTTCTTTTTTTCGCTGGAGTCTAGACGGGGATTCAAAAGGTCATTGAGGAAGTGAGCTATTGGGATTTTGATGTGGTGGTCTAGACTGTGGGCTGGTGTGGAACTGCAGCTGCAGCTCTGTTTAGGAATATGATATAGACCATTGCCTTCGGCTATCGATCAGTGCAGTTAACAGGGGAGCTGGAAATACTGCCGTTTCTTGGCAGAGGATAGCGCTGTGAGCATTGTCACTCTTTTTCGTCATAAAGACTGTCTTACCTGATAACTGCTTTACATGATCAGTCCTTATATAGTATACGGCCTATGCGGTAAGTAAAGAGGTTAAGTTCCTACCTTCAACGATCTTTAGCCTAAGACTTATGGTACTGCCTGAAAAGGGGATTACAATGAGCAGAAATAAATGCTCCATTCCAATGGCCGTTAGGTAAATGCACACAGTAAGACGCACAAAACAAGTGCTTTCCGATTATTCCTACCCTGGCGCATAGGATCGGTCATGCTGTGAGCATTTGTCTATTGTAATAGGCTGGGAATATGTCTATCTTAAAATTGCAACTTAAAAGTCAAGACATCTTCTAGGCCAACAAAAAAATGCAAAAAAAAAAAGAACAAAGAAAGCCTCACCATCCTTCGGCTCATTGAATGGCATCTCGGGTCATAGAACATGCTCCAATTCTATTTCTCTCAAAGTTAAACGAACTTCTGTAACACACCAAACTTTATCCTTCAACCCCATCGTATTTGTGTCCTCAAATACTCATGTCCACGGATTCATTACGAATTCTATAGGCGGTCGGCACATTCCCAAATTCAGTCAAGTAGAATCTAAGAAAGGACTAACGTTTTAGTTTGAATTTTTCACGTCGTCCTCGCTCTCCGAGATGTCGTTTGGTTTACCAATGACATACCACCACTCCACCACACCAATCATTGACACATTCACACATACACCTGCAGTTGAACAGCTATTATAACCCTTTAGGTTTGCCATGACTGCTAGCCCCAAGAACCGAACTAAAATTCCGAAAACGACCGCAAATTCAATGAGCAAACTTTATGTCCCGCCCTAATAGTTGTCAATTAGTCAATAGCCTTCGGACGAATTAAACTTTTGGCCTACGCTCATTAATTTATTTAAATTATCCTCGTCGTTGCGTTGCGCTAGTTTATTTTTGAGAGAGGCATTGTCCACCCGCTCCTGCTGTTGGCTAAGGGTGAAGTTTAAAAAAGTTTTCCGGGTGAAAGTGGAGTTTTTTTTTTCTATTTTTTGAGTGTCAGGATTAGGGAAGAACTGTGACCGCAATCAATCAGCTTTAAATGGTAGCGGTAGGAGGGGCAAAAGTGGGGGTTCTTATGTACAACCCTAACTGAATTGAAAGTCTGATTGTACTGCAGTCAACTCGCTCGATGTTTGTATTGCATTTCCAATGAATGCGTTTGCGACAAATCAAATTATATCCGAACGTCGACTTTGATGGCAGTGGTGAGGATGACTATGATGGTGGAACAAGGACGACAAGGACAATGATTGCGGAGGTGTACGAATATTCGTACAAATGCAATCAAAGTCCTGGAGCGCATTCAAAAACATCGATATCATCTCGTTATACACTTTGAGTGGCGTAAAGATGAGGATAAACCTGGCAGCCCTCTGCACGTTGGACTACATATATAGAAATGCGATCGAAACACATTCAGGACTATTAATTAAGTTTGCAAGCTACGTGACGATGTTAATTTTATAATCCTTGCGAAGAGTTTGGGAAGGATGAAAGGATTTTCGGAAAGGGGTTTGCTTTCGAGGTGTTTTGGAACGACGAAAGGTAGATGTAGCTGAAACCAAATGGGGACACTGTTATGTTGTATTCGTTGCAATGGGAATCCGAAGCAATGTGTTCTCTACCTGGAGATTGTGTAGACAGTATGCTGAGATGCATTTTATAGACATTGACACAGTTGAGCTTCAATTTGAAAGAAACCCAACATGGGTATTGCTCGGGCAATCTTATCACGGAAAAAAGGAAAATGGATACCTGTCCCTACTGCTTTTGTCCAAAATCATTGATTTGACTGCTCTCTCCTCCAACTTCCAGTATTTTGACTTTTTTTCTATGAGAGAATCCAAAAGAAGAACTAGCCCATTGTAGTCCAGACATGTCCCTTTTGCTATAACTTCTCCGTCTTTCGTTAAAACAGCGTACCAGCACCCAATATATCAACGCCGGTGTGGCCGGGTAGTGGTCAAGATAGTGGTCCATCGTGTCGCCATCAATCTCACAGCAAGCGTCGTAGGATGTTGTGCTACTTACTAACCACTACCCATAGTTGCATATCTAAAACGTTGTTCACCGTCACGAAGCCAATAAACAGTCTACAGTCTTTCCTACTGAGCAACAGCAAGAAAGTCGCTGATATTTAAGAAAAGTCGGCAAGCATTCGCATGCGCTGTCGAAACCTGGAGAGTCATTCCATCTGTAGTTATGCTCATATAAAACCCAACTGTCAATAGAAGCCCTAACGGAGGATACAGGTTCGATCATGGAGAAGTTTTTTTTTGAGTCTTCTTTTGAACGTTCACCTCCAGTGATTCTATTGTGACCTGGAATGCTAACACGACACAGCGAGTTCAGACTTCTGACTGAGTTCAAAGAAGCCACGTATTCTCGAGCTAGCTTGAAAGTCGTGAGAGGGTATAACAATACTTAAAGCGCAGGTTAGCTGTAGGGGCAGAAATGTTGATCCATTTACCGATTCTCCACAACAAAGTTCACTGCCAACTGGATGGCGCTTATCTCTGCTTGGAAGATAGACGCAAGGAGTAGTAACAAAGAGTGATGTCGAATGTTGTTATCCTTCAAAAAGACACCAGCACCGCATCCAGATCAGTTCTGGAGTCATTCGTGAAGACCTGACAGCAACTGAAGCTGTGGTGCCATTGTCTCAGACAAGCTGTCCATCGCACCAGAATTAAAAGACAAATCTCCAACGTGTAACACTATGCTCGTCTACATAGGCAATCCCTTAGGCAAGTCCTTCGGCAATCCCGGTAAATCCGGTGTAGGTCTGCTGCTAACACCAACAGCACGCAAAAGCTTAATTTCCTGACACCCACAAGGAGATAGGATCATATGGGCCAATTCAGAATGCAAAGGTAGGCAACGACAATGAGAAGCTCAGACCTGTGATTGGGAAGTACGGACTTGGCGACCGAACTTACAATGATGGAAGAGTTGTTGATTTTTGTAACATCAATCTGTCGACGTTTCAGAAGTTCTATTTTAGACATCCGAAACAGACAAGGAGCCGAAATGGGGTGGGTACGAGATCATCATCTTATGGTATCTACTGTCCCGTTACGTACTGTGTCTGTTTAAATACTCCGCAATATCTCCAGAGTGCTTCGACCGGCTATAGATCCCCTCAGTGTGCAACAATTAAGGGATCACTTTTCGCTATGATTCGAACTTATCGGAGTGGAAGCAAATGGAACATCGGAACGCTGTGGAAATCCGCCTGGGAGGCGGATTGAGGAACGTAAGCTACTTACAGCTCTTACAGGGAGAAGTGCAGCGTAGAGTACGGCGATACAAACGTAACTATATCAACGCGCGGCCACAGAAGCAGAGGAAGCAGAGAGGTAGGTGTGAATCACGAAAGAGCTGACATGTGGGCATGACTCTGTCCAACATCCTATGAAAGGCTTCAATGGTTCCGTACATGTTTCGGATGATGATAAGCTCAAGCGAAGGAAGAGCATTTTTCTATGGTCCTTAACCATGTATTCGCTAGCGATGTGCACAAAAATTAAACTGAACTGCCCTAGGCAACAATTTCCCGAATTCGCACCTACACTCTCAGCAAAGGTAAGATTGCTACCGCGATCAACGCGCTGAAGGACAACAAGGCGATATGATTAGATGTCACTCGCGAAGAGGTTCTGCGAATTACTGCAATAACATCAGCAGAGCTTTTACATATTCTTGTAGAAAGAGCTTGGTCGGCAGAACTTTTCCCCAACGAGTGGAAGGAGGGTTTTATTGTCATTTTATGTTCTTTCCGAAGTTGCTAAAGTAATTCCCAAAGCAGTTCTTGAACGTATAAAGGCACATCTGGAAGATACACTCGATGTCAAACAAGCAGGTTTCGTCTTTCGATCCTCCTGTGTCGACCACATCATAACCATGCGGATCATTATTGAACAGTGTGCTGAATACCGGTTACCACTTCTCCTGCTATTCGTTGATTTTGAGAAGGCGTTCGACAGTGTCAACAGGCCGTTTATCTGGCTTGCCTTGCGCAGGAAAGGAATGAAATTACAGACAAACTATTATCAAAGCAACCTATGACGGTTCTAAATGTCATGTTTTCTATAGAAGAAAACTGTCAGAGGAATTCGAGATTCAAAGTGGGGTCCGACAAGGTTGCATTCTATAGCCGATACTTTTTTTTTATTGTTGATTACCGCTAATATCACAAAAAATCTACAAACGTTAGTTAATAGGGAACAGCCTGCTGAACATCTTAAGGATTTTCTGACCAAACTGTATCTCTAAGGAACATTTTTATCAGAGAACTGGTCAGGATCCAATGGACACAATCATCCAACTTCAGTGGATTGGTCATATGCTTTGAAAAGGTGATAATTCCATAGCAAACTACGCGATGCGATGGAATCCGTTGTCATAAGACGGTAGAAGAATGGGTCGGCCGAGAAATACATGGCGCAGAACAGTTGAGGAGGAATCACGGAAATAGGAGAAGAGTTGGAGAGAGTTGAAGCTCAGTCCCAGGAATCGTACACGATGGCACGTAGGCGTAGTTGAGCCTTAGGACCTACATCTTGTGAATGGTTGCTCCACGAACACATAAAAGTCCGTTCCACCTTTCCGTATAGAAAGGTCAAATCTTCCATCACGTCTAGGTCTGCTTACACTTTTTAGCAGACGTTAGCTGGAATGATCACTTCTTGTAGAGAAGTCCTGCTTACCCACGCAATTATATATTGGCCGCAAACCATTGCCTTTGCTCTTTTCCACAAAACTAATGGTCCGTCTGGCCGAGCTGCAGATATCGCCAAAGGTTATGCTGTTCAGCGCGACTTCTTCTTGTCCAGTGCACTTTCATTTCTGTCCACCAGATTTTGAGTCTCCCAGGTAGTGGGAAAAATGATGCGTCTTGAAGCTTGACTATTCTGTCCATGGACTTTAACACCAAGGAATTCCCCTCCCTCTGAGGTTTACCAATGACTTGTGGCTCGAGATTCGACGATTGTATCATAGTTGAAGCTTCTTTATGTCAATTTGTGCAGCACTTCGTGATTTTCGTTTATAGAGCAGACTGGTCCTAGATTTGCATGGTCTATAGTGGACCCCTTCGCTGATCTAGAGGTAAAGATGCATTGCAGCATACATTTGGTAGAACGTGGTAAGAACATTTCATCCCTACTCATGTCAATGAGTGTCTTATGATTGGTGCATCACTCCCTCCAGTCCACAGGATTTCCCCCGCTAAACGGCGCTCATTCTTCTCTCTAGAATGCCACTCAACAGCCAAAATATTATAAATTCCCCCAGCAGTAATTGTCACCCACACATGGTGTAACACTGACACCGAAGGGCCAGCTATTCATGTCCTGTTTTTGGCGTAAAGGAAAGCGCAAAGTCTACAAAAAGAAAACTCCAAAACGAAATCATGCAGCAATAAATAAGTGCAACTTCTCGAAATGACGTTTCCACTCCATTATGCAAAAGCCCCCTTCGGGCTCTCTGACTGACTACCCTCTTCCACTCCATCAAATCAAAGAGGACTCCAGTCGAGTCGAGTCAAGTTGAAAAGTAACATTTCCGCGAGCTCACCCATACAGGAGCAGAGCAAAAAATATTTGATTTACAGTTGCAACATTTGGATTGATGGCCGCAGAAAATTGTGGATACTCCAAAGTCATGAATGCCGTCTGCCTTTTTTCACCCTCCTTAACAAATTACTACCCTCAGAGTGTGTTTGAATGTGTGTATGTATGGACTGACAAGCGATTCGCTACGTCATGGGGTTGTTAAATGTTAAACGGTTGTAATGCAATACATTCCTACTACAGTGAATCGGTCGGTTCCAAGTCCCAAGTTCCGTCCTAAAGGGCATCACCTGCCTGATGTACCCGTTGTTGCCCGTTTACCTCACAACTACTCTTGACTCGTTAAGGTGATTTAGGTGTTGTGTGGCAACCAAGGTGTTTGGCGCTTACCTACTTTTTAGCCAGAATACGAGAACGACAAAGGTGCCTTCACTACAATAGGACGATGACGATGATGATGACGATGACGATGAGGACGATGTCGAGGAATACTCGTTCAACATCTATTTACGAGCGATAATTTCCATGGCTGATGGCTGACACATAGTCGTAGAAACGCGGCCGTAAAAAACCGGAACTGCTTGCGCTGCTAAATTTATGACATACCTTGCCGAGCTCGTTGACGACTGACACATATGTGTAAATTTAGAAAAGGACACTTTGTCCTCGACTTGAGTACTCGTATATCGTATCGTTCTCTCTCTCTCTCTCCCTATCCCCTTCTCTGTTAACAATTTCACATTCCCTGCCACAACAGCAATACAAAACCCAAAAGCAAAGACGGCATAAAAGACTGAACCAAAGACTGAACCGAAGACTGAAGACTGAAGACAAAGACTTTTTTGACCTCATTTCTTTAGATCTGCACCCATCTACCTACTCATACGCCCATTTCCTCCTCTTCCAAGGATGTCACACAAGGATTTTCAATTTAATTTAATTTATGATCCTTAATTTGAAATTTGCCGCTCATTTTGGAGAAGCTTTGGGAAATTATTTTCCTTGATTGCGCTTCACACAAAAACCCGTTACTTGTGATAATCAGGCCTGAGCGTCGCGCTATACTCATAGACCCTACCCTACTTCATGCTATGCTCTATGTGAATCAGTACGAAAGCCTTGTGGAAACCCTTTCTAAACCACCCTCGTGGCGGTCGGAGTTTGGAGAATGTGCCGGAAAATGGTCTGGGGACCAAGGGTATTGTGAATTCCTTCTCGGAAGGGTTTTTAAAATTTATGCGCCACACCGACGACGTTTGGAGACGTTTGTCTTTCTCTCCTTAGAAGATATGACGATGACAACAATGACTTCAACGACGACGACCATCCTTTTGGGAGAGGGCGAAGGTGGATGTTGTAAGGTGGTGTTGGAAGATGTTGTTATTAGAAATTCCTTGCGAAGATGACCGAATTTCAGTAGATTCTTTACCCATAAGTTCGTAGTAGGTATGAGTACGATGAGTATGTGAATGAAATGAGGTCTTGCCTAAGACTCGGCTGTCTGACTGCCTTTCCTTGCCAGCTATGCCTTTGTGTGTAGCTGTGCTAATTGCTTTGTTTTACATGTGTGAGACATTCTTAACGAGGCTATTACGTACTTGTACATACCTACATATAAATGAGACTATTTTTTGTTTAGGGAGGATTGAAGGGTGGGTATAAATGAAAACTTTCAACCCTCTGACTGCCACATTTCAGTAGAAGGTTGAGTTGTCCTTAATTACTTGCGGGTGAAGGAATTTGCCATGTTGACAATTATTTCGAAAGTAAATATGAAAAGTTGTTGGCAATAATTTTTCCTCGGAGTAACAAAGGACTTAATTGGGTTAGGGGTGATAAGTGTTTTAGTTTTGGGACGAACGGCTTTCGGTTCTCTCTGGGTATACCGTGAGAGTCAGCGATCATAAATTGGAGTTTAAGGACTCTGAAGGTTTGCCATTGTACTTTAGTGTTTTTCTGATTTTGGTGATTTGGTTGGTTTATGGACAAATGACACAGAAATGAAGGATTTTGTGAGGGTTTTAAGCGGATTACAGTGACCTTTTTGTGGTTCGTAAGTAGGCGACAGAGATTTCGTTGCCAAATTGCTTTTTCCTTAAGTTGGGATGGTAAAGATGGCATTTTGGAGAAGAGGGCAGTTTAAAGAAAAATCAATCAGCCAACTTATTATTTTGTGAATTTTTGTTTATGGCATGTCAACATTGTAAACATACCGTTGAATCCAGAGCAAGACTGATAGATCTTCACTGCAGTCTTCAGACATTGTCTTGGCCTCCATGAATGTCCATTAATAGACCGATTGAAGACGCTATTGGGTGATTGCTTCATAATAAATGGTGGGTGGATTTTTCAGAAGACCCAGATGCGAGGGCACCATCCCCGACATCACGTTGGTTTACTAGAAGAGCAACCACCAGTACCTCTCTGTCGAGATGAACACAGACAACACAACGCTCGAAACACGCAATACTAAGGTCAAGAAATGGAACGTCGCGAAACTGAACGTAGAAGCGTTGATAACTACACACGGTAGAACCAGGCTCATGACTGACAGTCCAAATGACGCCAGGACAGTAGTCAAACAAGTCATGTAAGTTATAAGACAAGCCTGCAACACAGCCATGCCCAAGGTATACCAAAACAGCCCGAAAGGACGAGCTCTATACTGTTGGAACGACGAAATCGCGCATCTCAGACGAATCTGGCTGCGCTGCAGAAGTAGACTCACAAAAGCAAAACGGAGGGGCGAAGCAGCTAACGAAAACCAAAAGTCCCAAGTTCCGGAATGGGAAGAGCTCTGCCAGGACATTAGCCGCAACCCATGGGGGCTTGGGATATAAAGTGGCTACGAGGAAACTCGAAAATAAGTTACCAGCCCAAGAACTAGACGTTGAAATAAAGGAAAATATAGTCACGACGAAGGTTTTCCCAATTTACGAAGCGAGGACTGTCGAAAGCGGTAGCATAGGATCTGAAGAAGACATAGAACTTTTCACGGATATAGAAATCAGAGCAGCAGCAAGGTTGCTCAGGAACAGGAAAGCTCCGGTTCTCAAGGAGATCGCTGAAAAACGCCCTCATTTCTTACTGAGGATGTACAACTCATGTCTCAGTGGAGGTGTCTTACCAGAAACCTGGAAGAGGCAGCGCCTGGTTCTTATAAGCGAAGGAAAAGGAAAAGTCAGCATGTTCGGCACATCGGGAAAGTTACTGGAAAGATTGATTAAGCCTCGTCTTTCCACAATAGAGGTAACCGGGCGGTTAAGCCGAAAGCAGCATGGACTTAGACCAGGTAAATCTACGGCTGGCGCTATAGAAGAAGTAATCAAAGTAGCGCAAGCAACAGAACGAGGTAACCACTACTCTAGACCTTTTGTTCTTCTTGCGACCCTAGACGTCAAAAATGCCTTTAATAGCCTCAAATGGAAGGACATAGTCGAGGCTCTGGAACGCAGGCCCGAAATGCTTACATACCTGAAGAAAATAATAAATATGTAGATACCTGAGCAACCGGGTACTGGAATATAAGACTAAATAGGGGACAGGAACAAGACAATTCACGGCAGGAGCATCGCAGGGATTATATTGGGCCCTGATCTCTGGAACATAACCTATGACGAGGTATTACCAATAGAGATGCCAGACGAGGCCTTCCTAGTAGGATACGCAGACGATATAGCCGCAGTCATCACTTCACGAACCACACAAAACTGAGCTGTTTTACTTTTTACGCAAAGACAGACGCCCACAGAACTGGAGATGCGAATAAATGAAGAAGCAATAATGACGCAAAAATCCGTAAAATATTTAGATATCAAGTTAGAGAGCAAAATCATATTCTGGACGCAACTGCAATACGCAGCAACGAAAGCGGGAAAAGTCACAGTCTACCTCAGCAGACCAATGGCAAATGTTGGGGTCTATTCCCATTTACGGAAGCGAAGTGTGAGCAGAAACTTTAAACATGGCAGATGGACGATCCGGATGATACTGGTCTTAGAACCTTGGCTAAATCGGCGTGCAGGCGAAACCAACTATTATTTGAGGCAAATGCTCTCAGGACATGGGTACTTCCGAAGATACCTTCATCGCATACACATATGCGAGCAACCAAGTTGCTTATATGGCGATGCCGAAAGTGATGATGCGGAACATACTTTCTTCTATTGCAGAAAACGAAGTCCTATGCGGGAAGAAATAGAGCTACACATGGGACAAATTATACCCGAAAATATAATATCGGAGATGAGCTCAAGCACAGAAAACTGGCAAATAATCCAAAAGTACGTTGAAAAAATCCTTAAGTCCAACAAAAAGGGACCTCGAAGCCGCAAGGTAATACCTATAGTAACAAAGAGAGAATAACTCAAGCGTGGCCTGGACGCAGGTATTTTAAACAGACGTCAAAGTGCGCTATACGAAGGACCCCACCCTGAAGTAATGGCAAAAGTTTCGGTACCATGGAGGAAACAGGTCCGCGATGGAGGGTGAAGTTTTTCAGTGTTCTTTCTGTTTGTTTTTTTTTCCACAGTTTTGACGATGAGCGAAGTATTTTTGACCTCCTCACACGCAATACTTTGATTCCTAGAAGTGATTTTGTGAACTACAAAGGATCTACCTTGGTGTTGGAGTAGAATTTCATCTTCCGACAAATAGAAATGCACTTCTCTTATCTTGGATGTCTTCTGAAAGAAACAAAGGAGTTCAGTATCAAAGCGATGGAGACATCAAATAGTAATACGTAGGCTGCTACTTAAGAGAAGATGTGGCATCGCCAATATAGTGGATCAGCATCGCAAAGCTTGACGTTTTTAATGGTTTACGTGCGCAGAACTGAGAAGAGAAAAATTCATCTCAGCCAAAAAGTGGAATTAAATGGTAAACACTTCCATGGGAGAATTTTTGATGATTTTCGACGTGGATCAGCTCAAAACACGTTTCGGCTTTTAGTGATAGAGCATCATCTCGAGCAACCGTGTTTCTCTGGTTTTCCGAACTCAATCATGGTCGTCATTCGTTCTAAGACAAATTCCGATTTTTGTGCTCGAAAACATGGGGATTAGTTCCATGAACCATTGGACGCCAAAAATATTTCTTCGTGTTGGATATAGCTCCAAGAAAGGTTCATATCGATTGGCGGTGCTTCAAAAGACGTCGAAAAGATCGTGATAGGCCACGAATCATGGATCTTTACATATTAAGCCGAAACTAAACAGCAGTCGACTAAATGGGACTTTCGAAATGTGCCAACGTGCCATCAGAGCAACGTAGAACGATCAATTCGAAATGGTACACCACCATTGTTTGCCAGAAGTCTTTGGAAAAATATAAGGAAAAGCAACCGCCGAACACGAATCGTTCTCCACCACGACAATGCGAAATCTCACAGGTCGGCTCAAATAAGTGACTTTTTGAGCGCTCAAAACATCTAATTGATGGGTCATCCAGCGTACAGCTCTGATTTAGCACCCAATATCTTCTTGTTATTCCCGCACATCAAAAATAAATTGCTACGTCAACGTTTCTGGACGCCCGAAGAAGCGGTTGATGCGTTTAAAACGCATGTGTTGGAGTTACCTCCTTCTGAGTGGAAGATGTGCTTCGAAAATTGGATCAAGCACATGCAAAAGTGTATTGCTCTTCATGGCCTTGTTCAATGATAAATATTCGTTTTTACAGTTTTTCTCAAAACTTAAGTAGCAAATACCTTAAGAAGGTATTTTCCGTGCTGCTTTTTGATTCCGATTTTCCTCTTGATGCAGTTTCATAGTCATGCTTCAAACTTCCATCACACCATGACCTAAGATCCGCCGCATTACGAGTATGTGCTTTATTCAGTCTGCATAGTTGTCAGCTCCCGACAAAGTAGTGCACAAAAAGGTGTTTTGTAAGAGAAGAGTGCCCGCTTAGGTGTCAAGGAGTAGTCTTTGTCTTGTCAGCTGAGGGACACCAAGAGTTTTATTTTAATAGAAGCCGGAGAGCACTCGTTTGGTCTGCTTATATACCGGACAGTCGTGACACCTATAGGAAGATCTGGCCGATGACAGAGCAACATCTGGTCTGCGACCTTCACAAGACTCAATGTGTTTAGCCCTTCAACTTCGTTTCAAGAAATATTTTGTTTCCTAATTACATAGCTAACAAAAGGTTGCATGGGTTAAGCAAGGCTCCATCACATAAGGTTCAAAGTTTTCACCCCTTTAACCAGTTATTCAGAGAATTTTTCCAGCCCATTGGAATTGCAAATGTGTCCTCTTGTAAGACAGACGCAATTGCATCTAATTTTTACGATCAGATCAGCGCCATGTCCTTAACTGGTTTTGGAGCAATCCATAAATATTTGCCTGCATTTTATGTAAATCCAAACGACGCTCCTTGATGTAAAGGCCATGTTCTGCCGAATACCAATAGCACTTTCGCAGTTATCGTCGCGATTACTCTAGACGAAAGAAGTTTGTTATCAACTTGAGTCAGTCCTGCATTCTCATGAAGCAAACGACCTCAAACTCGGTACTCGACGGACAATACCGTGGCAGAATCAGCATAGGTTGGGACGTTGGGACGCATTAAGCACAGAGTCGACCAGCATGAAGCTCCACTGTTCTGAGTAAGAATGAACCTGTTTTGTTATGTTCATAAGCATTGCAATATACAGTCCTAGTTGTTTGTCTAACTAAGCCTTGTTGGCTTTCCGTGGTAACCATATCGTCAAATGTTGTACAATCGAAGGCATTATCAATGACGACTGAAGTGCTTGCCTTTTCAACCCCAAATTCAATTCCGTCAAAGAGATTTTAAGGGTCAACGTCGCAAGAGTTCCTCTGATTGAAGGCATTCACACGTTGCTCATTAACAAGAAGGATATAAGACTTCTCAAATACTCGTAAGCAGTCCCACTATGGGCTTAGAATGAAGGGCCAGTGACAGGCTACCAATTAAGATCCTTTTGCAGAGTTATCAGAGGATGGTCTACACTTCTGATAGCAGTTTTTAGGTGATTATCTTCTTATCGATCCTGTACGATGGAGCTAAGTCGACAACTTATCGTCCTCCTTTCTCAACAAAGGTTGACTACGAGCAGTTGGCAGTATGGAATTTTTTCGGCCAGAATCTGAGCCAGGAAAGAAATGTAGTCGGGTCTCCATGGATGGCTCCAAAATCAATCTGGAGTGCTATGCAGGTGTCTTTCTGGGGCCGACAAGCTTAGATCACACTCCTCATTAGGAAAACTTGCGTCTGTCTTCCAAGCAGTGATATACGAAGTCCTGGTGGCAGCAATCTATAGTGTGAGAACCCGGTAAAAGTTGTGAAGCATTTATGTCAGCTAAGTTGCCCTTATTAAACCCTCTCACGACATCAAAGCTACTTCAAGAATGTAAGTCTTGTTAAACGGAAATGCTGAATTTACCGAATTTTGTTTGGGTCCCAGGTCACAATGTGCTCACGGGAGACTAAATCGCCGAGGTGCTTGCTATGCAAGGCTCTGAGGAGTTTTTTTTATAACACAAACGTCCGTAAGGACTATCTACATCCTTGGTTGCGATTTCTATTTACAGGATTTGGGTCTAGTATGGGCATAATTACAGATACTCGTAGGATGACTTTCAAGGTTTATATTAGATCAAACGAATGCTACTCGACTGCAAGAGGTCGGTGAATTTCATGCTGTCTGGTCCTCAGTAGGAAAGACTGCAGGCTGCACTGCTCTTTAACTAAACAGTAAAGTGTGTGAAGCATAAATGACACAAGACCCTGCGGCGCTGGCTGTGTATGTCATGACGACATCGCTGAGCACTACCTGTTGAAGTGTCCGGCCTACCCTTACATCTGAGAGAGATCCATCGGAAAATTGTGCGTCGTATATTTCCGAATGTAAGGTTCCCGCTGAAAGATTGCCTTAAATGAAACAGTCGTCTTTAAGAAATAAAATCTGCATCATTCATGAAGACACATGCATGTCCTGTGCTTGTTGAGTGTACCGAAGTAACTGCATACATAATGAGCCCAGGGATTTCAACCAGAAATTCTACTTCTTGTCTCTTTAACAACCCAAGACAATGCCAAATCGTTCCAATACTGTGGCCCACCTATGTACACACCTTAATGAACAAGGATTCAGATTTAACCCATTTCCTTGTCATCAAATACTTACAATGCGAACGCATCTTAATGAAGGAACTTAATTACGGTTTATGTTTATCTCTTTGCAAGCACTACCACTCACTATTCCATCATCCAAAATCCAAAGGCTATGTAGTATCCCTGTGTTAATTTAATGAAAAGGTAGAGACAAGCAAATATAAGTCATCTTATTAAACAAGCAGCATCAGGAGCATTAGTAGTACTCGTAGCATCAGCATCAGCATGAGAATCAGCAACATCATCATCATCAACATCAACATCAGTGGCAGTAGCAACATTTGTAAACATTAATTCATTTATCCTTTCCAATTATCCTGATTGCAATGAGCGTTGCGCGTTCAGCGCTCATCACTTAACCGAAGACGAACGAGAAAGATTACTTGAGACCAAAGCGAAAGCGAAATGGTAGAAGGAGAAAAAGTAACACACTAAGCAAAGCAGAAGATATCCTTTCGAAAATATTTACCTCAAAATGTGATGAGAATGAGACATCTTCTACTTTTTGTAGTCGTATTCTCAAGGCTTGCTTCATCGTCATAGAGAAGGACTACGAGTACGAATCGAGTGGGCCAGGCTACGTATACATAGAATGGGCAAAGAGGAAGTGTTTTTCTTGCTATTACTTGGTCGTCCTTCTCAAGGATACATTACATCCACTTTGTTGGATCAGTTGCAGTTTGCAGAGTAGAGGTGAACAAAAATAGAAAAGAATGAAAGAAAGCCAAAACAACAAAAAAAAAGACGAATAGGGCGTAGAAGGAAAGACTTACATTCAAAGGCATACGATATGGTCCTGCTGCAGTTCGGTGAATTTTCTGTGTTTACCTCATCATCATCAGGAGATTTGCTGTAAGCAGTAAGCATCATCATTATCATCTTTAGCATCAGCATCAGCATCAGCATCAGCATCAGCATCAGCATCAGCATCAGCATCAGCATCAGCATCATGATAATCGCGTTTTTCTTATCCCATCCAGTGACTGAAGAAAAACGTTTAGATACGAATCCTTCTTTTCTTTACTCACAGCGAGTGTATGTACGGCTCTGTGTTTATTTGGAAATGCGGAGCATTCTGAGGAAAATTTAATTACATACCCTTGACGCTCTTTTCCTTCCATTTGCTCTCTTGTTTTTTCTGCTCTTCCCCGCAACTACCATTGAAAGGGATACCTGCAACGAAATGAATTGGTGGGGACAGGTCGCCTAAGGAAAGCACTATTTCATTGTTGACCGGATCTAGGTTTTCTTTGTACCCAGTCGAAGTAGCCGCTACTGGAAGTTCTGTGTAAGTGTAACATATTTATGATGCTCTGTGAGTCAAGGACGAGAATCTTTCATCCTGTGGTGTAGGTGTCTTCTGCTCTAGTTTTCCGTGGCAGCTCCTCCTATATGGCACTTCTACAGGCCGTTTCCTTACGTACATTCTTCCCTGTGTCATTGGTTTTTCACGGGGATATTTGGCAGATGCCTGATTACCTCCTAAAGGTGGTCATCCGGACAACTACTGGCGTAAGTCGCTGTGAATGTTGGCTAAAAATACGTTCCATCTTCGTCAAATTGTAATTACCTAGGTCCCAAGCGCTTTCACCATCCCTCAAAGACACCTGGTGATCTCTGAACCATCGGACTCTCAATATCATAGAATAGTGGGTCCATCGTAAGACCGTTTTTTTTCATTTTAGACGTCCGAACATACCGAACTCCCACTGTCGTCAAGTATCACGGCCAGCTAATACGGAAAGACACCAGATGGATTTAGATATGGCGGTTTTGCAGTAGGGAACGGTAGCAGCAGTTCACAAGTTCACAAACGGGAAGGAAGAAAGAACTCTTGCTTCTCAACACGAAGAAGAAAAGCCCGAAAATGTTAGGGGCTGTAATCTCAAGAATAAAGCTCACAAGTTTTACCAGAAATGTGAAAACCACTTTTTAGGATACCAAAGCCCGAACAGTAAAGGAACCCTAGAATTGGGCTCATAGTCGATACTCGGAATAAACTCTGCTGCACACTGCTTTATTTTTATGACAAAAACTAAGGCGGAATGGTGTTGTCAATATATAGTATAGATGATGTCAGCCAAATGTTCCAACAAACTTAAGAGTAAGAATGCTAAACCTGACAGTTTACCCGCCGTGGCCGTGCCTACATCTTTAGACGTTAAATCATGCCCCATACCGTCAAAGTTTACTTGAGAACAAGAAACTACTGGAGAGTTTTTCAAACTAAAATCAGAGCATTCAGTCTCGCAGCTGTTAATTCTCTGTACTTCGACATCCATTGAGCTGTTAAGGCTCTGGACACCATAGTAATAAGTTCCAGGTTAGTAAGTTAATGCAGGAGATAGGTCAATTGATGACCAAGGTGATGAAGAATCCAGACGAACTCGCAAGAATTAGTAAGAACTGCATCTCACAAATGAAAGGCCGGTCTTCTTAATGAAGGATCCTCACAGTACTAGTGCGACATCTCGAGATCTTGCATAACGACCATTACAGAAGCTGCAAGTACGAAGAAGAGTTGGAATCTATTGCTGACCCGTTGTACGTATTCTTGTTAGAACCATCCAGTGTTAGATAGCTCTTCAAGGACGCGGTGTTTGGTCCTCGTTGGAGGACCATACTTGCACAGTACATACAAAAGAGGTTGTATAGGCTATACCTATGCTGATTGATCCCGTAAAAGTCAGTGGCCTGTGATTTTGTATATATTGTAGCTCTAGAAATAACTTGTCTTGAATTCACCAAGATTACTCTGTCATAACTGAGCCAAATTTGTCTTCACGTTGTCTAGTTTGTTTAGTCAATGCCTGAATTTGTTACCCAGCATGAGGAAGTGTTGGTATGTGCTCGTATATGATGCTCTTGACTACTCGTAGGGGAATGTTGACTGTGTCTGTTGGTGATTTGTCAAGGACTGACCCCTGTATGGCCACTTTATCAGCTATTTCGCTACCTTTAATGTCACTGTGTCCTGGAACCCAGACGATGGTAACGATTGACTGGGAGCCAAGGAGATTGAGTAAAGATTAAAATTGTCTGACTAGTTTTGACGACGTAGTATCTAGTTTTATGGCGATAGATGTAGTACCTGTGGTAGCGAGTTTCTCAGTAAAAGCTCTGCTCTGCTTGGTAGACGCTGGCCTAGTCCGGTAGATGAAAAGACATCGACACTAGCAATTTCGCTGAAATAGTGACTGCGCCAGCATCGTAGCTCAGAATAGCTGGAAGAATTCCCCAATTCTCTTGGTAGTATCTCCAAGATATTACTGCGTCCATAACTCGGATTCTATGACCCGGACTGTACTATACGCAGCTGTATCTTTACTACGTCGATAGGCTGCAAGTTCATGCATCAAACGGATATGTCCTCATTGCCCTGGTAAGCCACATAAAATGCCATTTGAGCCTTTTTAAGCCTACCTATGTAATATTTCTTCCTTTAGACTGGGCACCAAGCGATGACGACGTGTGATTAAGGATCTATTGCGAACATTCATAAAGTCATTCTTGGTTGAACATCCTACTTTTATCGAAATTTTCTATGGGAGGAAGGGAGCTATGCACGGTTTTTTAGCACACTGTTCAATATTTAACTTCTAGCTAAGCCTTGAGACAAGGATTATGCCAAGGCATTAGGTTATGTTACACGGACGTAGTGCTTTGTCGTTTACTTTGGAAATAGTGAAGTCTTGTATTCTGTTTTTGACAAATAGCACCAAAAGGCCCTCGCTCGTAGACCAGCGATGAATATTTCTGAGCCGCTTTCCATGAGTTGGCTTATTATTGATCAACTTAAACTCCTTCTGTCTATGGATAGTCACTAACAACTTGTTCATGACAATAAGTCATAAGAGCGGCGAGATAAGTCCTCATCGAGGAGGTCTTCAATTCACTAACATTTTGACAGGTTGATGGACCTGATGTCCTTCGCGGGCTCATGCCCTGACCCATCCACTTTTAGAATAAGAGTCAATCAAACTCGCCTCCAGGAATGTAGGACGTAGTTTGATAGACTTCATTACCTAGGCGCTATAGTTTATTGTGAACCTGGGCCTCAACCAATAAGCCTTTTCAATTAGTCCGGTCTTTAGCCAACTGCCACCACTTGCGCTAAGAGATCCCCTTCTACTTGCGCCACCTAAGGTGAGTTGTCTATTCGCTCTACTTGTCCAAGTCATCTCAAGTGATTGATTCGCTGTTTTCTGTCTAGACCGATGCCGCTCCGTGCAGCTCGTATAGTTCGTCGTTGAATCTTCTCCTCCAAGGAAAAGGATATCTTCATCCGCTTTCGATGGAGTCTCCATTCTTCAGCGTCACAAAGTCGGACTGGGGTGATCAAGGTCTTGTATAGAGTCTCCTTGGTTTTTCGGGATAGGGCCTTCTTAATTCAAAGAAACAGCGATTGGCAAGAGTGATTCTTCGTCTTATTTCTGATGAGGTGTTGTTGGCAGAATTTATAGCAGAGCCAAGGTAGACAATGTCTGTTACTACCTTGAAATTATGGCTGTCGACTGTGACGTTCTGTTCAACTCGTCGATTTAGTGTGTCCACTCATCAGACATCTTTTGACCAGATCTGAGAAATGAGCTGGTTTTTGCTTTCCTCGATGTCATTTTCAGCAGCTTTGAATACCATGGCCGATAAGCCTTCAGTCTCATTGAAAGACATTGCTATACTTACTTCATTCTAGTCAGGACGTTCTTGCTATCATTTTCTAAGTTGAATGGTCTATTCTGCTCGGCAGTGGCATGTTGGGCTTCTTCCCCATTATACAGTCTGCAGAATATTCTCAGTACTGACTGTGACTCAACTTCAAGGTTTCCTTCTTCAAATCTACAGGCTTCTGTGCTGGTCTTTTTAACTATTGGTAAAACTTCGGCACATTATTCTTGGACTACAACCCTCCAATATCTTCGATCGCGGGCTTCTCTTGCTCTTTTTTCATCTTCTGAAGAAGCCGATGTTCTTCAAGTCTCTTTTGCTCGTAGAGCTCACGAGAATCGATCTTCGTAGCATCGCCGCCGTGAACGCTTCTTATTTAGCTCATGATGGCACATTGGGAGCGTTGTCACTTGTCTTTTATATATGATGCTGGCGGCATAAGCGATATTGAGAGATTTTGGGATACACGTTCGGTGAAGTTTCTGGCAGCCTCTTGTGATTGCAGCTTTTCTACGTTGTGTCTTCTCGCAGTAGTTCTTCGTTGTTGTGGCGTTTGGAAGATCCACTTTCGTACCTTGGCTGCAACAATATGGTGATCCGAGTTAATGTTGTCTGCCCGGAAGGTTCAGGCGTCAAGAATACTCGAGGCACGGCTTTGATGATAAGGAGACTGCCTTGTGTGTACTCAGATGGGGAAATCATGTGCTTGCAATAGTGATATTTCGTCCCGCTGCAAAGTGCGTTGCCAGACGTGGTGTTGTCTTCCTTTCCTATACTGGCGTTGGCGGACATTGCTCATATGTCTTGGCGAGGAGCTCGTAGAAGAATTCTTTAGTGGCGTCGTTCTTGTCTTCCGCACATATTAGGCTTATGTTAACGAATTTGTCCATGATGCAGATTGTCATAAGATGCTCGGTCACGTGTTGGAAGATCGAGGCTTATTGCATAAATCAGACGCATTTTCCCTGTAGCAATCACCATAGTACGAGTATATGTCACAGTTTTTCATACTCCTTCCACACTCCTTCCCATCACACTTCCTGGATGGTGGTGATATCTAGTGATAGAGACGTCAAGGGTGTCTGCTAATTGATCGGCCGCGGTCTGTTAAGTGTCCGAATAATTCAAGTGCACGTCCGAAAATCGTTGTTCTTTAAAAAGTTTGTCATCAGCGGTGTATCCATTTTTATCCGAGTCCATGAGTTGGTTGGTCACATTGCCCTTAGCGTGCATGAGTCAGGGCTTATTCCCATGCTGGCCTTTTTTTTTGTATAGTTATTAACAAATTAGCCCTTCAGTGTTGTAACTAATTTATATCGTTTTTTCATTTCTTTTTCTTGTTGCTTTTCAGATGAACGCTTCCACCTAGTAAAGGAATCAGTAGTCGCACATTCCTACCTGACGGAAAGCAAATTCCAAAAAGGATACGAGTGAGCGAGCAGTATAGCAATGCTACGTGCGAAAGCCATTATCAGTGTCATTGACCGAATTTTTAAGCAACCACTCTCAAGCAAAATATGAATTATCCTAAAGGTGAGTCCTAGCTCTTAAGTTTAACTGCAACCTACTACTATTGGTCCTTTTTCTTGTTCATTATCTATTGGCCTAAGAATCCATTCCGGATATGGAGGTGAAGATACGCATTTTAATGACATGTGCCTTCAGTAAGAGGACCCATCAATCCCTTACAACCTCTAAAGTATCTAAAAAAAAAACAAAAAAAATAGAAATCCCAAGAGAAGCATGCAACATTTATAGCCCCACCGTGTCGAATAAATAAGTCAATAAAAAGAAACGACAATTTTTATGACTGCCCCTGTTCACCGACTTCTGGAAGGGCAGTTGCGCAAATTTTTTTTTAACATTCAAGATGACCCTTCAGCAAATTGCAAGGCATGCAGCAGGTCGATGATTGCAAAAAGGATAATCACCGTGACAGGCGCGCAACGGCCCATTTGGTTGAATGGTCATTTAATACCGTTTTTCAGAGAAGGGGCCGTACAAAAGCGATTCGGTGTTGTTCTATTTCCATTTCCATTTCCATTTCCATGTGATGGGTTATTTAGTGTGGCCGAGGGTTGATTAGTTCGGGGGTATTACAGGACATAGGCATGCTTCTGCTGGCTACCATGTATTTTTTGATGGCTCATTGAAGTGGAAATCTGCAATGCTCAGTGATTTAATTGAGATGGCTGAGTGGATAGAGAAGGGTTCATTGATTAGCATTTTAGATAAACGTTGCATTGCCATGGCGGGGGTTAATTGGATGGTCAATTCGATTCTGGATCAGGGAGAGGAATTGATGTTTTGTCCTTGAAATGAATAAATTAAGGGAAATGTTATTTCACGACAAATGAAAGGTATTCGGTTTGTGAGTCATTCAAAGGGGTTCGTCATTTCATGTGAAAGACTTGATGGCCAGAGGTTTGATGGGAAGAACGTTTGTCACGGTAACATTCAGATAGAATTCAGACTCAGTAACGCAGGTTCTCAGTGTGGCAAAATACGCCTTTGCAAACACAGTTTCTGAAGAAATTTAGCTTCGAAGCATGAGTTATTCAAGCCCTCTAGATTGCAGCATAGATTTTCTTTACGGAATGGTATCAATTGACCACTCTGTCATAACCCATGAGTTGTACAAGCATTCAATGGTAGGCCTACATGGTGTCCTAACACACTTTACTTTTCAGATCAAGTCCAGCACCCTAAGCAGTGTATAAAATTGAAGAAAACCTTTCGACCTCTTTGCTTAAGATACTGTCACCTTCTTGATCTTCTTTTATATTTTAGGCGACGGGTCTGCGATATAAAATCCTTTAAGCTGAAGCGCTGGGGTCCACTCATTCTATATGGCTGCGCCAGTATTATCTTCACATGCTGACTTTTTGGATCGTTATCTTGTAGTACCTCATAGAATCCTGGATGCGCCTTGCCATTCCGTCGCCCTCAGTGTACCTGTGATTTGTTTACCGTCCAATGGCAGCATAGAGCTGATAGGAACACGATTGTGTCCAGCGTTACCTAGTAACGAATTCTTTTCGAAGGTGGCGTTTGTGGAGTTTTACCACTGCCTGCTATCGGTATGAACTACGGATACCACGGCTAGATTGTATAAGATCATCATAGTCGCCGACTCTTTTAAAACGAAATCATCGGCAAATAATAAAGATTTTCGAATCACGTCTTGGGCTTTCGGAAAGTAGTATCCGTGGAAAGATTTTCTTAAACAGAATTCATGTATTCGTAACAGTCTCAGAAATACTGAGCTATTTTTAGAAGTAACCCGGAGTTAAAAACTACTAAAAGGCTAAACGTCACTGACATCAGAACCCCATATACACCACCATTCTCACAGCAGAATTATTGACACTAAGTAGTGTCGTAGCCCCAATTGGGGGAAACATTTAAAAAACTTTTATTTCCTGCTGAGAGCTTAAGGTATTATAATAATTTATATAACTTTCATTTACGGCCAAAAGTCCGAAGACTGAAAAATTGTTACCCAAACCATTTAGTCTTCTTAGGCAAATGGCCTTTATATCGCCTTAATTTCGAACTTGCTTTCAAGAAGCTTATGAGCTGTCATTCGGTGTTTTATTGGAGCCATATGGCTCTTGATGTAGTTTCATAAATTTTCTATAGAAAAGGTAGAGGCATGACTATGTTTATAGAAGTACTACAGACTATGAATCCTTAAAGATGAATACAATATCGTAAGAAGCCTAATAATTATAGAATGCTCCTCCACAAGGCTCCTGGCATCATCTGCGTAGAGCAATATAAGTTAATAAATCTGGGCTTCGACAGAGCAACGGTACCTAAATAACTTAAGAAATCAGTGGTTCGACCCATATACATTTCTATCCTGTCTGGCACCGAAAAGATCATGGAGCAAATAGTTGCAGATCGAATACGAGATTTTATCGGAAAGCATGACTAAGTTCGTAACAACAATGTGGCTTCCACAAGGTAGAAGTACTAACCAGCTTTTGGGTATTTTTCCAACTGAACGGACAGAACTCATTGAGATCAGTTAAGTTTTGCTACACTGAACCATAACAGACTGATCGAAGGTATCAAAGAAGATTAGCGTACTGGCTAACTGATTACGTAGAAGTGTAAAAGGAAGTGCAGTATGGGATTCCACAAGGTTTTGAACTCTGTCCTGTACTTTTCATATTGTATATTTAAAACCATGCGACAGCGGTGTTGGAATACTATGACTCAGACGATATGCGGAGGAAATATTGCAGGAAATGCATAAACTTCCTTCATTTATGTATGAGTACGTCAAGAGAAGACTGGTGTATACCACGCCCAAAATATTCAACATTCCAAGAAGTTTCATAGTAGTTCCAGTTCAAATCCAGCTTTAGACCGTATAATCAAATTAACATAGGCCTTACAGGATAGTAACGTAAAAGTGAGCTGAAAACCTCTCCCTAAGCCTATCAGACTGGATTACCTCTGATTAATGCTCTTTCGGGTTAAGTGGAGGATAATTTCAAAGTCAGTATGGGTAAAGGTAGTTGAGCTCATAGTGATAATCAAGCCCTTCCAAAACGGATCTGGTTATTTTTACCAGAAAGTAAAAGATGCCGCAATTCAGACTCCGAAAACTCAACGGAGTGGGATTGTCCCTATAGGACACCTCCAAGTACAAGTATCTGTATGTGTGATTCTGGACAAAACACTGAATTCGAATCTGAATGTAGCGGAAAGAACCAAAAAGGCATATACGGTGGTGGTAAGCGGTGGTATGCTGGAAAGCAACAAACAAAAAACGGCTTCCATAGCCATTAGGCTCCATACTGCTCTCCATACCACCCCTACCTGAATACCTTTCTGGACGTAACACCGCATGATTTACAGATCAAAAGACTTACTGACAACAGTGCGATATGACTCATTAATCTGGGTTACTTCAAGAGCAGTAGTTTCGGACACATCACGGTCGTAGCGGAGCTATTGCCAATTCAGTCCAATTCTAACGGATGAAATTCCTTCCTTGGCCTACTTCGGCATTCCGTATGATATATCATGAGACGGAGGACTGTGAAAAAAATGCGATAATCAGGTCAAACGAAGGAAGGAACAGGTATCTTCTCAGAAGACCCAGAACTAAGAGTGTCTATTAGACTACCGGACGCAAGCAGTATCTTCCAATCAGAGGTTCTGGCTGTCCTAAGGGCGGCTGAGCTATTGCAGATGATCTACATCGATTGTCAGGCCGCACTAAAGGCAATGGAATCGACCAACATCGATTCTGATATAGTCAGGGGCTGTCACACAGTGCTCAAGGCATTATGCAGTCAGAACGTGGTGAGACTGTGCTGGGTGCCAGGACACTGCGGTATAAAGAGAAATAAACAAGGGGATGAGCTTGCAAGAAAAGGAGAGCTACTCGACAATAGTGAGGTTGCCAACATCAAACCACGCCTCTGCATAGTAAGGGGCGCTATCGAGGAGAAATTCATAAAGACTACCAGCCTAAGGTCTTGAAGGACACATGGTATCCAAGGCCCTCTGGCCACTTCTTGACGGCACAAGAAGTTATAAAATTAAACAAGGATAAGCTTAGGACAGTAATAGGAATCCTGACAGGACACCTTCTCTTGCGGAAACACGCACAAAGACTCAAATTGTCAGATACGGATATTTTAGATTCTGCGGTGATCTATAAGCCGTTGAGGACATAACACATATACTGTGTGAATGCGAGGCAACATTGTGTAGACGAAGAAAATTTTTAGAGAAATACTTTTTCAAAAACCTTGAGCAAATAGACGGCACGAGCTTCAAAGGCCTTCTTGGCTTTTCCAAAGAAATTGGATGTATCCCCAGGGAGACTGTTTAGGTTTTTGTCATTTGAAGAGAAATTCAACTGGTTCCACAGGGATCCCGATGAGCGCGTTTTGGTGCCTGGTGTCTGTGTGATGGCATATCCATCATACCTCTAACTGCATCACTCTGCTGTAGTAACTATGTTGTCACACTTAAAAGTGTGTGGTGTAGGCTATTGTAAAGATCTATAAATCTGCGGTAAACTGTATGTAACCAGTGTGAGAAGAAATAACTCCCGTGAAGCTTAATTAGATCCCGTCACATGTAAAAAAAGGCTAGTCTTGCTCAGATATTGGAGCAACAGTCCTAGGTGTACCTAAGGCCTAATATCTCCCACTCACTGCATTGTTCGCTTTGTCATCTTTGTTCAAATTTCCACCAGAGAGATTCTCAGTTATAAAAGCGACTCATCTGGTCAAAATCTTGAGGACATTAGAAACACGATCAACGTCACCTGTCGTAGTGAACCGCGATCTCAACAGTGATCATCATGATCGTCGTGATCGTTGTGATCGTCGGACCGTCATGCTGCTCAAAATAGAACCAAGAACATCAATTTAACAGGTATAGCCTGTCAAATCGCTAGGTGATGACCCCTTTCATCTATCTTAAGGTTCTAATTGATCATATCGATCAACAACTCCTTTTCAAGAGCCTGACCCAGCCCTATGAAACCTTCATTGACTGACATCCCACTTGCTAAACTAGTTCTAATGACCATTCCACTTCCAAAAATCATTTTGTTTAGTCAGCAGGAAGTGGTTCTACCTTAGTAAGACTTTAAGGCCGCCGGCCATCGCCTGCGATAACTAGTCACATGGCGTTCCAAATTCAAAAACATACTCGTGTGATCCCCTCCTCCAAATCAAACTCTAGCACCTCTGCTCATTAACACCGGCTGCCAGTCTAGACAACCCTTACTCCTCGATTTGCTCAAGATAACAACTCGAACTCGAATACACTACCCATGTCAAATCAACATGCACATCACCACCTCTAACTGATTTGCTTTGGAATCCTTGAAATTCACCATCTAAACCACCAAATTTTGGTCCTCCCTAGTGCTTGGCACTCTTGAATTGCTAATCGCTGCCAAAGTACTGAAAGAAAAACCATGCAATGCCAACGTGATCGATTAAGAATCCTTTGTCCTGCAGTCACACATCTTTTTCAATCTTCATCTCCATTTCCATCTTCTCAGAGTATTGCCATTCTATTCGTATAAGCGTCAGGGTAGCCATATCATGTGGGGTGTTGTGTGCTGTCACTTATTGACAGTTGAACGTGTGTGTTTATCTAGATACCGCCACAGCAAACAAAAGGACCTGCTTCTTCTTCTGCCCCTCCCCAACTGGCTGATTTAATTTTTTTTATTTTATTTTACGCCTCCGTCTTGTGCACGTATTTTCATATATTTGACGAGAAAAGCCTCACAAAAAAAAAGGGAACAGGAAGAGAAAAAATAAAAACGAAAATATACTCCAACACGAAAAGAATGGAGAATACAAATTTTCATGCCGATGAAAACGAGGTGCCGATAGCGGTAGGAGCCTTCTCTTATCCTGCCATACAAGAAGGCACAGCGGACGAACGCAACCCCCCCCCCCCCCACCCGTTTCCATGATTCAATTAAATCAAATTGAAACGAAAGGACACGTGTTTTGAATTCATAATGCCGCCCCTTAGGGACATTTACTCGCCTTAGTCGCTTTGTGCAGCATTTTCGCTACCACACATATCACGAACAGGATCAGGGATACACGAGTACGGATACTAGCGCGCACTGGATTGTTGAGTGATTTCGAGAGAATTTGTTAGTCGTGAGTGTGTGTTTTTTCGGATGATGGTTAAATGGTGTAAAGGGATGGATGAGGGGTGGCTTTTTCCCCGATTTACAGTTACAGATTGTTTGGCTTGTTTAAGTGTGAAAAACGTTTTAACGTGTTAATGAAGTCATATCCTGTTCAGAGTGAGTCAAAGTACAATATAGTAGAAATTTTGTGACTCTGACGGGTGGCAATTACAAGGACTCCTCAATGTTGTCTCTGCACTGTCGACGTGTCACAATGCCAACTGAGAAAAAGTTGCCACTTTGCGTTCTTTTCTCAGCCAGCAGTTGCACACATCCTGCTTCCAGTCTATGTGCATACAACATTTCCGTCGTTTTCTGAAAAGTGTTTGTGAGGCGTCCCCTTCCCATTCCATCAGTTCACTACATTTTATCCTTGACAAATCACTCAAATGAAGTTTAACTAAGCGGAAAAATTATAAGCAAATTAATTTGTGAAACAAAAACTTTTCCCTTTTGGGATCGTTCTGCTCCTTTGGCGTGGCAAACATTTCAGAGCACCAACAGCTGCAGAGTGATAGAGCGAGAGAGAGAGAGGAAGAGCCCGAGACTGGGAGTCCTTAAATCCTTTTCTGGCGAACGGGCGGATTCATAGTCCCTTTTTGCCACCCACACTGGCTCACTAATCAGATTATGTCGCTTTTCGCAGTTTTAGCTGTAAAATGCAACTAAAAGTCTTCGTCTCGTTTTGGGATAGTTTTAAACTTTGTGTCACACTGCGGGGAGATAGGATGCCCAATGGATGGGGTGGATGGACCGGGGCAGGGGGATAGCTTTGGCCACCATGCACAGTGCGTTGTTCTGTTAGCGGTTGCAAAAGGTCCTGGTTTAGTGTGTTCTGCAGTGATAGCATTTTGTGCAAAACTTTCACACTATAACCGGTCGTTGTTGTTAGTGGGACAGAATCACTCCCCTCTCCCCTCCACCACGACACGCTCTTGACGGTCTTTCAAAGGCCGGTATGCATTTTATCGCCGCTTGGATCGCTCAATTTAATACACACACATGCACACACACTCGTATATAATTTGGAATATACCCGTACATACATACATACATACTCGTACATGTATGAGTGAGGATGTCGTATGAAAATGATAGCCACCCACGTTTTGGAACAAACCACATACGTATACATGTAGTCGTATCTTTGTATCGTTAAACTGTCTGGGTATGCTGTGTATCAGTTAATCCGCTAAAGGATAATGAACTTCAAGCCTTAAGGACAAAGAATATGTAGAGCTATTGGCTTCGCTCTCGCATGAAGTCAATTTATTTGGAAAACGTGATGCACGCTGGCATGGATTTTCGAAGTTGGGCAAGCTCAACTTGTGAACTCACTTCTCGGATTGACATGTCGGTAGTTGGGCAACCATGTACAGAGTTAAAGTGATGGAATTGGGTGGGCTTTGCACTGATTGGGATTATCAGTTTCGGACAGTAAATAAAATACGAAAATAAGATCAATATGTCAGAAAAGAAGTGGCTTCAAGTGGAAGTACTCTCTGTGGATTTTATTGTGCTGGAGATCGAGTGAGTAATGTTTAGATTGCTTAAGATAGCGTGCAGTCGTAGGAGTTGTCAAGATATTTACGGGGGCGCTATGTTAGGTAGGGTGACCTTTAATAAAACATCAAGCAACGTGTACTCACGGCTATCTTTGTTAATTAAGAAGGCAGACTCCATCACCTGTCGGAAGTACCATACTACCACATTGTTTCTGTTAACAGCCACTGCATGGTAATCAATTTGGGGCAAGAGGCCGTCTTCCCTGCAATGAGCTTTGAAAAATGAAGAACATTGGATGAAACCGGACCAGAATGTGCAGCCGGAAATCTTGCAGATGAAAACCTGAGCTGTCGGATGTCTACTGCGACTGTTTTTTTTTTGATTTTGTGATTGCAGCTCATTGCATCCTAGGTTGCTGCTGTTGGGTTCACTGCTCTTAGTATTTGGCGCTCTCTGATCAGTCTTAAGGTATACTAGTATTGGACAGCTACTGACTTGCGTTTTTGATGTTGAATCTATTGATATGTAGGTGTGGGGCAGTGGTTAGGTTGACCGACTTCTACACCAGATTTATGGGCCGAAAACAGAGGCAAATTTATCTCTGAAGCTGAGCTATAAATGTCGTCATTCTCAAAATGTTGGAAAAGATGCTTGACGCTCGTAGGCGTAGCAAACTACACACAAAAGAAGGTTTAGCCTCAAACCAGCGTGTTTCTACAAAAGATGCAGGCACTGAAACAGCTCGGCAAAAAGTCTCTAAGATAAGCCGTATTTCTTGACATTGAAGAAGCCAATAATGCACCCGTTGTACGTAGAAACGTAGAAAATGTCAGAGATAATCCAGCATTAACAAACCTGAGAACTTGTATGAATATTAATGCAGAATTAGGCAACACTGCATTGAGGGTCACTACCTCAAGAGACACTCCTTAAGGAGCAGTGATATCACCTCTTCTGTATAGCCTAGTTGTTAACGAAATGCTTCCAAACATAAAACGAAAGAAGATAACAGCTAATGCGTTGGTGGACGATATAGTTCTTATTGCCATGGGCGAGTTCCACCGCAGAGTCAGTGAAATCCTAAATTATCCCCTTAGAATCCGCGGTTAATGGGCCAAGATCTGTGGGCTGGGAATCAACCCGCAAAAAGCCGAGCATGTCCTATTCGCACATAAAAGTATGATCCCACAATTTGACCATCCCGCATAGATGGAACAACCGTACGACTATCCAACAGGTCTAAACTGCTAGGTATCATACTAGATTGTAAACTGTGTTGGAAGCTCAATGGTGATGGACGCCTAGAGAAAACAACGATCACCTTCTACACCTGCAGTATATTTAGGGTAAGATGGGGATCTAACTCCAAGATCATCCTATGGATATACATATCGGCCCTGCCACAACTGTATTGCCACAACTCATGCCATGAGAATGATGCCAATGTTGGAACTAGAAACTGTGCTTGGTCTCTTGGACGAATCGGCAGGGAAAAGTGCTCACGCGTCAATCCTTACAAGTAAATTGGTGTTATGCTCCTATACGGACTACGTAATACCCCTTCATGATTTAAAAATACCATTCGACTGCATTTTTCCAGGCAGATATGCGTGTAATCGAGGCCAAATGGTAGAAGACTCGATACCCATGGTCCTAGACATATCAAAGAAGGAAATAGGAACCGGCGCCAGAATCTTCTCCTATCAATTGAACATAAGATTTTCACGTCACCTGCCGGACTACAGCAGTGTCTTAAAGGCTGAGGTTTTTTCTGTAGCAGAAGCAGGCTGACTTGGGGCAATATCGCACGAGGATATCCTCCCTTCATAGGGAACTGGCAGATCAAAGTATCAAACTTCCATTGTGCCCTCTGAAAACACAACTGCCAGACAAGATCGAGCCAGACAAGACAATTATAGCTAGAACAAGTAGATAGAGAGCTGAACTCTCTACTCAAAGGCCACAATCTTATGGGAGCGCATGCAATACAGCTGCGCCTTACCGAGCACGACGACAGAGATTGTGGTGACATAGACTCACTGGATAATACTCTCCACTTTTTGTGCCACTATCCCAGCCTCAAAAATTTGGGACAAAACACTTTAGGAAGTTAATACTTCTACGATCTCTCACATCTCTGTTCAGATTCGCGGATGTAACAAATTGGCTAAGACCCGCTCGAAGGCCAAACGACAACCAACACGAGAGGGAAAGTGGAAACCAAGATTAGCAACCGCAATCCAATTCAGTAAACCAACATCAAAATTTTCACTGAGCAGCCTTGCTTAGCACCGTCGGTCTTTATTTTAATAATGGCTCCGGGACATCGAGAGAATATAGCAAATATACACAAGCTAAGCAGTAATCACTTCTCTACGGACATTCACGTCTGTAAATATACCATAGGCTAGCTGTTTTGGCACTTAGTGGAACACAAGCAGATCCTCGTTTACACCTCTCAGATCACACTGATCTGAAGCTATCTGTCTAGGAACTAATGTCATTTACGTGCGTAGTGATGCAGCTTACCAAACTTCACACCAATGTAATTCCTGTTCAAATCCGGAATACAACTTCCAGATTCTAGGTTTCCTGTAACGATGTAAGAAATATTTAACCGCCCCTGATGGGGCCTCGGTATATAAGTCTCTTATCCATCCAAAATTGGAGTACAATGCCCACATCTGGTCAGGCGCCCCCAAGATCTCTTTGCATATGCTAGGTAAGATTCAAGCCCGTGCGGTAAAACTCATAGGTAACTCCAATATTGCACAGTCAATTGACTCGCTCAAAAACCGATGTACGATCTCTTGCCTCACATTGTCCTATCGCTCTTTTAACTACCAGTGCTCCACCGAAATTGGTAGTAACATCCCATCCCTTCAAACTTTTGATAGTAATAATCCATAGCCGCCTTGCTATGGATATTCATCAGTATACCCCAGTCATTATAACTTTCAAACATTTAAAACCAACGCACATCGGTACCTCTTTATTCTTCCTTACTAAGATTCCTCCGCCCGCTCAGTGTGCAAACATGTTAAGGTACTAATAAAAAAAAGAAAAAATCCCTGCCTATTTCCCTTCTCGAGCATCACAATAGGTCTAAACAGACCTAATTGCGATGAGATATAGGGTACATTGGGCTCCTGATACCACATGAACGCACAAACCTAAACTAACCTTACCTATCTCTGGCGTCACCACTCCTTTTTGCAGTCAATGGCTAAGACGAATTAGAAGATGGTCAACACTGTGAGGGAGAGACTAGACCCTGATCCACAGCCGTTTTCCGTTTCGTCTTAAATTGTTTTCTTTGCTACATAGCCGCAGGGATCCTGTAACCCAGAAATAAGATCTATGAGTGCGTGAAAGCCTCGAGCTGTTTCGTTTTTATAGGCTTACCGACGGTTTTTCTGACGAAGATGGGACCATACATTGCTTTTAGTATCAGAATTCAGAATTGTAACTCCCTCTTTCGAACTTACCTATGTCGGTAACAAGTTTCGAACTACTAGAAATTGATAAAGTGAGAAGCTTTCAGCATCAGCTTTTCAATCTCGAAAATAAAGACCCATATCTCGAGTAGGTTTTGAAACTGTGACGTCTCAAGCAGCGGATTATTTGCTTCTGGGTCCGACTATCATGGAGCATGCACATTTTATCAAGACCATCTGACGAACTATAAGCTTTGAAGCCGGAAGCAACAGAAGGTTTTAAGTGAATCGAACCCTGAAGATCTTTTCCATCTCCGGCTTGAATTCAATAACTAAACGTCTAGAACCCTGAGACCTTAAACTGATTTTGAGTTGAAAATTACTTTCAATGCAGTTAAAGATTTGATTTCTTAAATTCATCGTACCCCAATAACGTTATGGCCATCCTTTAAGTTCGCCTACGCATTAAAGTTCCAAGCATTGGGGACTACTACCTGACAGCATCTATACTATGTATTCCCCGGTTGAAGCTTAAAATGAATTCTCGGTATGGCGAATTCAAGACAAGCATGTAGCAATACCTTCATTGAGAGTACACAATGTCCCGCTGTCGGAAATCGGAAAATGTTGCCGCAACGATTCTCGGTCAAGCGACAGCCAACCGGTCAGCTAGCCAGACAAGCCCAAAACTATAAACTACAACCGAACAGGGAGAGACCAAAATTGTCTATTGTAGTGTTGTGTTTGTGAATGTGAATGTGTAGTTGGAAGAGCAACACCACGATTTCCAAAACAACTTTTGGCACCGACTAACCACCACCGCCACTGCCACCATTTAGGCATGTACGAGTATATCCAGAACAGCACTGGACAGTGGACACTGAAAACTGGACAGCCTATTAAAGATATCACACAATTTACAGCCCCTGCAGCAACATATAAGCAATTTGTCCAATGCCATTGCTCGAAACGAAACTCTGGTCCATGGTGCTAGTGCTGGTGCTGGAGCTGATGCTACTACATCCTGGGTAATGGGTATTGCAACCAAAACCTCAATGAAACTGTGAATGCCAATTCGAGGACGAGGCAGGTGGATCGAATGGACAGGCATATAGCACTATCGGATATCGCCACCAATTATAATTCCATCGACAAGGAGGGGTGGTAATTGACTGCAGCCAACTGCCTACTTCTTACTTCCCAATGCCTACCACATGAGGACGACAACTATACCATAGCTCTGCGCCCTATTAACAGAGAGATTTCGTTGTCTTTTGCGGGTCATGATAAGGGCTTGGGATTCTGGCTGTACTCGTAGCTGTGGTTGTGACCATTATATTGTACTTATGTCCACAAGACGTATTCCAATGCACACTGGAATATCCTGATAAACAGTTTGTGTTAATTTTAATTTATCCATTAATTGAAACCCCGGTCGCGTGAGTCAAGAACGGAGTCGTTTTCAGATTGGGTGTGTGGTGTGTGTGTGTGTGTGAAATCAGTGAGGCGCACATGTGGACTTGGGAATTCGCAATCAGATCCTGAAATCCACTTCATCCGTTCGTCAGAGGGATAAACGAAGAAAATCCAATTCCCGATAAACTACTACACAACTACTCTGGGGGTTGTTTGGAAATTCAGTGGATGGGTGAATGGGAGGATGGGTGGTAACGGCACGCCTTGAAAACGGCCTAAATAGCTGCAACTTCCATACGCACGTATGGGATTTCCATTTACGATAATCGAAGAAAATTGATAGAAAGTCTATTCATCTACGAAAAATCGGTAATCGCTACCAACTGGGGGGCGGAGAAGACTTACTCCAAATCGATGGAAGAAATATGGACAAAGTTATATGGGGAGGGATGAGATGATGACTTTTTTGCCTTTTTTTTTTTTTTTTTAATGCCCATTCATTCAGGAACGGATAGATAGAGATTCATATCTTTATTTGCCATTCGAGAATATCCTTATGAATATCACGTATGGTAGCCGTATTTGAGGCACATGAAGGCCTACCTTCTGTAACCCATGAGCATACTTTTGGCGGGCGACGGGTAACATCTCCCCATATGCCTTAGCAAGCCTTTTTTTATTTATGACGGTTAATTTTATTAAAAGACCTCCCCCACATCCCCACATCTCTTAGCAGCGACTGCTGAAGACCGAAAAGAGTCTTGGGCTCTCGATTGAGCAGATCCGATCCAAGTTTTTTGTTTCTTTTTTGTTTTTTTTCGTTCTCTCTGTTTTTGTTTTCTCCTCCTTCGTTTTCTTTTTTATACTTTATGTCCTTTCATATCCTAAATGGGATGAAATTGCTTCCTTAAGGAAGGCGGACATATTCCGATGGCTTTGGATGGCGATGGGGTTTAAGATGGTTAGAATGGATGGGGAGAGGAAAAGAATTGCCCATATAATTCATTTGGATTTGTTGAGCTAGAGGCTGGCTCCGAGGGGATGGAGAGAAATGACTGCCATGGCCAAGGATTGAATACCATATGCTTCGTTGTTTTATTTATTTTTATTTTTTTTTCTTCTCCTCTATTTTTCTGTTGGTAGCCTCTCTGAAAGGATAATACCCCAAGGAGGGCCAGAAGAAGAGGCATCATCATCGTTAAACTGCCTTCAAATGGTTGAAGATTTTTAGGAGATTTTAGCACCTTATTTAGGGGTTTTCTTCCCCTAAGAGAAGTATAGGGTTGAAGGATAAAAGAAAAACGGAGTAAAAGAAACAAGTTATCGTTAGCGATGAATTGTTTGACTTTTAAGGATATTTTTTCGAATTGGGTTGTTGAGGAGGCTTTAAGTAGCCCAACGGTGTGATGAAACATTTTGTGGTGGAATAATGGCAGATTTTGTGGCTTTTTAAAGAGGCAAATTCGAAACTTTTATTTGGCGGTAAACGCGGTTTAGTATGATGACTTTTGGGAAAAAGATTTTACGGCAAAACAAATTTACAGCAGTTGAATCTTAAGACGAAGGATCTCTTGTGGTTTTGTAAACGGAAATGGTTTGTATTCTCCCTGAGATGACCTTAATGTGATTAGTTTGACCATGAACTCAGTTCGGGCAAAGTGCAGGTTAGGTGTCGCAAGAACTCCTAAGTTGTAGGGACACTTTTAATTTGTTGGGTTCGGTTTATATTGCCGTGTATACCTCTGACATCATGCAAAGTGCCATTCTAGTGGATTAGGCTGAGCCTTATGGCATCCGAATTGACTTTTTAATTCAAATAAGGCCTAGTCGTTTCGAACTTGGGTGTGATTCAAGCATCCGCTTTCTACTGATTGAGTGTAGCCGTCATTTCTTGGCCTTTAAGACCACGTACATAACCTTATTTCAACTCGAGGGGTGTTCTGTATATTTCGATCCATACTAGTCCTTCGTAACGCCCAGCCGTCGAAGGCATATTTGACTTAGAGTTCCGAAAATCTGTAGATGAGTGGGATGACTTGCGGTTTTCTGCTCGTCCTGAGCTGCGGAGGTTATCTATTGGCTGCTGAACGGCTGGTAATATCAGTTTTTCATCGTAAGGTACTAGATTCGAACCCAATTGTTTTGTAAGGCCGGTCAGAATATGATCAGAACATCTAAAATTGGCTATGTAGAGTTTCTATCGATAAATGCTATCATCTGCGGCTTGAAACTCTTCAGTCTTTCAAAGCATTTTCTGATATCTTGTGATTTGCCAGTCGAAAATTAGTACTCAAGAAGGAGCTAACTCATGTGATTTTCTCCTTGAACAGCCGCGTTTCATTTTTGAAAGGAACTTCCAGTTCCTAATAGTTTTTCCAATTTTTAAAAAATATGTTGCAATACGCAACGTGAATTTCGTCGTGAGGTCGGTCGTCATCATGGCTTCAGTGTGCAGGCAATTCGTCGTGGAAAAGTTTGAGCGTAAGTACACTCTTCTGGATCTTAAACATAGCCGCCGTAGCAGCCAATATTGAAGAAGACCCAGAAATGTCGATTCGGCGCCGATCAGCTGAATTAGGCATCGCCAGAGTCCAGTCAGTCCGGCTTATTTTGCGGTTGGATGTGGGCCTACATCCATATAAGATCGTGCTGACGCGAGAATTGAAGCCGCACGACCATAGACAAGCCCGTGAGTTCGCTAATTGGACGATGGAAATGTTGGCCGGAGATGCGGATTTTGGCCAAAAAATCATCTTCTCGGACGAGGGCCATTTTTTGTTCAGCTACTAAGTCAACAAGCAAAATTGCCGTTATTGGGGTGAATACAATTCGGCTGTTGCGGTTCTGTTGCAAGCGAATAAGTGGATTAATAGCCGTAATTTCAGTTTGGATGTTATGTTTGCGATCTTGAATTGTCGCTGAGTTATTAGCATAGGAAGAAGTCTAAAGATGTCAAATCACATGACCCTGAAGCCCAATCAACTTCTCCTCTAAACGATATAATGCGACCTTCAAATTTCGTACGCAACAAATTAATTGTTTGATGGCTTCTGTTGGAACCAGAGATCGTCCAGACCCAATTCAATAAATTTTGGAAAAAAAAATAGCCGGTCAACATGTTGCGGTAACGATCTCCATTCACTGCATCCGCCTCTCCAGACTTATCTTAGAAAAAGTATCGGCCAATGATGCCGCCAACCTATCATCCGCACCACAAAGTGAGTTTTTTTTGGAATGCATTGGTGTTTCGTGAATCTTGTATGGGTTTTCCGGTCCCCAAAAACGACAATTTTGATTATTTACGCACTCAGCCATCCAAAAATGGGCTTCGTCGGAAAAGATCATTTTCGATGACAAATTGTCCTGGCGATCCATCATCCAGTTAACAAATCGGCGACGTCGTAAGGCTTCAATGGTAGTGTAATTTGGATGTTATAGGCGTGCAAATGAAGACCAACTTTTAAAATTCCCTGTATATTGCCATAAGTGGGACTGAATTGTTAACTTCGGCGACGAATTGACTGACTTTTTGTTGAACACTTTCGCTCACAGTGTTGATGTTTTGGCGTGTACGTGCTGGCCGAGCATAGTGGTGTGGAGTTTGACCCGATACCGAACCAGTTACTTCAAAAACGCTTCACCATTGCACGAATTCCCGACTTACTAGGGCGATTATGTTGACCGAAAAATTCACGAATTTTACTAAATGGTACTTTTACAGATCGTCCGTAAGAAGATTGAATAACAAAAATGCGTTGTTGCGTGGAGGACGACAATATCGCATCCTTGCAAGTTTGAAGTTCTAACAATCTCCCGAATTCATCCAACAAGGCCCTTACTGCATCTCTAAGAGATCTTGAAAACCGAATCATCGTACAGCATGTGCAGTTTTATACGAAAGCACAATTTTGGCAGTCATCTACTGATAAGTATCCCTTTTGATGAGAAAGAATTATGAGGCAAAAGCTTCACTGATAAAGTGCCTCATCTACTCACTTCATATCAACATTTGCAGCCTAGAGTGCGGGTAAGCTGTACAATTACAGAGGAAGTATTCAAAGTTGCTCTCCAGTTATCCAAACAATAAACGTTCAATGTTTCAAGCTGTGACGGTGACACTCCAGAATTAGTGTGCGGCTGTTTTGGCAGACAGCTTTTCGTCTTGGTAATTTGGTTTATCTTCGGTCGTATTGTGACTCGAAGCCCAGGCGAGACTCTCAAACCAAATTATATGGATTTAAGCGCATCGGATGTTTAATCTTACATACACAGTAATAGATTGTTATCGACTGTTCTCTACGCCAAATGCCGGCTAAACAAAATCGACTTGAAACATAAAACGCGCGAAAAGAGAAGGACTTAGTTGGCATCCTTCCTGAAATGCCAGCGACGGGTGCTCGTCCATGATCGGTCATAAAGTCAACTGTTAAGATTCGAATGCATTCCATCGCTTGATTGCCAAGCCAATACTGAGAACAGAAATAGTAGACTATGTACTTATATTTACTGTTAATTCATTTAAATTATTGTATTATATATAATTAATAAATAAGAAAACATACTACAAATTAGAAAGTATAAACTGTACAAATCTTAACAATAAACTCGTATGTCATTATAGAATACGTAGAGCTGCTTCAATAGATTAAAAACAAAACAGAGACATTTGAATGTTACAAAAAGAGAATTACCTAAAAACGATATACATATATTCTTTTGTATTTGAATACCAACCGGAGTATTTATTCATTTGAAACAAACAAAATAGAAACCGTCTCTCTAATACTAAGACTTAGATATAAAATAAACAATCTACAACAGAAGAGGGCTGGATGTTTAGAAATGCAGAGGAGGTGCTGAAAATGTCATAGCACTCTTCTTTTAAGAAAATTTAAAACGAACACTTTTTGATAACTTTACTTTTGAATAGGATACAACAACATCCGTCGAGATGATAGAGGCGAAGTGAAGTTGGCAAGAAAATATAAGTTTACATAAAGGTCAGGCATACAATTAGTACTTCATGGCATGCAAGTATGCAGCAAAATGTTAGCCGAAAGGAACAACCACTTTACCCCGTCTCTGTGTGTGTTATTGAGCATGAATGGGACTCTATTAATCCCCGTTTTCAGTTCGTTCTGATCCATCGCCAATATTCCACTAACAGTACGTATGAGTTTGACCTATTATGGTGCTTGTCACTTTGTGTACAAATAGGATACGCCTATGGGCTTTGAACGACTCCAAACGCCAGAAATAAGAGACTATCGCATAGAGAGTTTTATGTGCCAGAGGTAGTATAAGTAATAGTCTAAGTTTTGACTGTGTTATAATGAAGTGGAATGAGAAGTGACAACGCTTTCGATCGTCAGGATATAGGCAATGTCAAGAATTCTGTGTATACAAATTTAAGAAGACAAAAGGACCGGTCTGCCACATGAACAATCTGAGAAATATCATTGAGCAGTGTAGAAAGTTTAAATTGATTACGAATGGTAGAGTAGATGGACAGAAGTCTTCAATTTCAATTCAGAGAACTACCAGCAGAACGATGTGTCAACTAATTTGGATGATTTGAGAATTGCAACGTTAAAGAATGAACCGAAAACTCTGAGCTGAAACACGTGATTGGAATTCACAACCTAATTTGTTCTGCATTACCAACCGTAAGGCACACTGTTGGAACAGAATGAGCTAAACGATTCACGACAGGCTACTTCTTACAAAATTACTAAGAAACCCGTAGTTGGTCAACACTTAAAACAACACTCAGTGAAGAACTTGATCATAAAGCTACTGAATGTGAATGAATTTCAGCTCTAAAAGAGCAACGATTCGAAATCATCAAAACGAATGCATCACAACTTCGTGTTCCGATCCGCCTATCAAAGCAAGAAATTCTGAAATAAATTGCGAATATCTCAGCATCAGAGAAATAGTTGCTGCGATCAAATCATTATAGAGATTCCGCTCAAGCTGCAAACTGTCCAAGAGAAATGAAAAACCATTCAGACTAAGAACAAGTTTATTGTATTCCTTTCCAATTCAAGAAAATAATTAGAATTATGTAATTTGAAAAAGACTAACGACCATCGACGGGTTTTTGGTGGCCGTGATTTATGGGGATCATTGCAGGAGTACAATTATTCACTATATTAACATGAAGAAAGCTTCAGGTTTTGAACTAGCAGGTTTTGAAAAGATCACTCATCTCAACAGTAGGATGACAGAAGACTTCAAATTACAAATCACCGTGCATCAACGGTGCATTCTCTCTATTGTTTGTCCTAGCAATCTTCAGTGATACATTTTGGGTTACACTGATGTTTGCAGTTTGTAGCTGATGATTTACTAATTGGAAAAATAAGCAAAACATCTCCTCTACTTGACTGAAAAGTCCCGAACAACAGGACCAGAATCAACAGTTAAATGTGATATGAAATGGATGTATGTAGCAAAAACAAGAGAACAAATTCTGCATTCAAATTCCTATCACAATATGTTCTGTTCAAACGTCGACTTAGTACTTTTTTAGGACCTTACTTCGTCTTAAGGTTTGTAAAACCTTTGAATTGGTATGTGAATAAATATTTGTGCATCTTTTTAAGGATTTTTACCCAAATCGACTTTCAAATGAACAACTCTACGAAAGACGTGGTCAACCACGACAGGGAGATCACCATACAAAGTTCGAAGTAACAATTTACTCGTAGTGCTCTCATCAAGTGTGACAGAAAAGTGAGTCATTCTAAAGAAACGTTACGTAGGACAGTCGAGTAGAGGTCTGGATCAGTGTGTAAAACCTGTAAATAGCAGACATGCGTTGCACAATTCATAAAAAAAAGGAACACACAACCGCTCTACTCCAGTCATAGGCTAGAAGGATATAATCATACCAAAGTAATTCACTTATCTTTTCGTTGATTTTAAAAATGCTTTTGAAGTTGTCTACAGCTGTTCGCACGGATATACTTGTAGAATGAGGTCAACTAGTCAAAAGGGCTGTCAAAAACTTTCCTCGCCTTGCCGGTTAATCTATTTGTATTTCTTCCTTCTCATAGCGTTGTCGCCTCTAGTAACCAAAAGAACGTGTAAATAATGTGTGCAGCTCAGACACATTGAAAAATGTATGCAATTCAGAGACCACATATCATCTCACAAACTTTGTCCTTAATTTCGGAGAAAACTTGGTTCATTGGAGTAATAAGAGCATCACATGCTTGCAACACATACACAACACATGTTGCCAGCAGCGATCGCTCTGGTGTCATTTCTAACAACCTATTACTTACTTACTACAGTTCGAGTGGACCAGAGACTCAACCAATGTATTGTAGATGACTCTCCAGCTATATTTAGTTGTACACAAGAACTTAGTTGAGGTACCGTTCCACTTGTACACCGAGACGCTGGAGTCCATGCGTGCAAGGTGAACTAGCCATCTAAACGTGATTATCTAACCTTCTCTGGCATTTTCACCCACTTTCATCAGCGTTCAAGCTTCTGTACGGTAAAGCATGTCGGGTATGATCAGGGTTCTGTATAAAGTATTTTTCTTTGCCCAATAGCCTTCTACGACCAAAGAAGCAGCGATTAGCTAAGTCCAAGACCACTTCTGATTCAACCGTCGCAACTTCCATTAACAGCTCGCAGTGTTCTTTCCGGTATGTCAATGTTATCTGCATTTGTGTGTAGTTGAACACACTTGCCAATTTCACTCAGTTTTTTCAAGAACGATGTTGAAAAATCTAAGAACGCATTGTCATGTTGAAGTCCTTTTCTGATAGTGAAGGTCCCGATTTTGTGATTACCGTCCATCATCCATTCTCCGTCGCTATCCTGCATAGTGAGCAAATGGCAGTAATGATTCAAAACTAGACATGGCTCGTCTCTACAGATGGCGTCATATGCGGCTGTGAAATCGAGGAAGAGGTGGTGTGTATTTGGAACTCTTGAGTTTCTTCCAAGATCTGCTGTCATATGAAAATTTGATCTATGGTGGGCTTTCCTGGCCTGAAACCACGCTGATTTACGACAGATGTTATTTTATATGCGATGTTGAGAAGACCCCTTTCGCAGTTCAGGGTATCTTCCAGAAAAAATCTTTTCAGATTCTCAGTAACGACTGTGGTTCTACTAAGAGGATTTTTTCTCCATCTTTTCGACCTTTACAGCTTTGGCCAGTTTGTTTCCTCTTTTCGGTAAAACTTCCGAACTCCTCCCGGGCTCTTTCTTTTTTCTCCAGAAGGGCTCTTCCTGCAGGGTCGCTCTGTACATCCGCTGTTTTTCTAAATTTATCTGTCCGGCTTCGAACAAGGGGCCTCTTTGTTGTCACGAGTTAAAGACCCTGTGTATCTGGTTGCTCTATGACAGTGATGCTACTGATTTTCTTTGTTCTGCGGCTCGAACTCCTTGAGAGGTTAAGGGAAACTCGATCAGAAAAGGCCCCGGCGGTCTTTCGCGATTAAAATTCTTCTCAATGGCTTGAGTGTTACGGATATCCGTAACCGTACATGACCTTCTTCGTCTGAAATCGTATTGAGATAGACCAACCAGACTGTTCATGAATGGTTTTAGACACCCAGGCAATGCTTAGGAGACTTATTTTTCTATAGTTGGCGCAGTCAAAAGTCTCCTTTCTTGTGGGTCGAACAAACGATGCAAAGATTTCATTACTAGGACATGCTTTCCTCTGACCATATCTTACAGATGAGCTGGCTAGAAATGGGTTTGGAGCAGATCCGTCTCAATATTGATACTACCTAAACTTCGTCTAGGTCGCAGGGACAGAATTCTCTGTTCTGAATGTTTTATTTTTTCATATTCTTACATTCAGACACATTTTCTCATCTTTCTTCGACTTATGGTCAACGAGTATTTCGAATTCCCGTGAGGAAATGTAGGTACTTGAACGAATTCCATGTAATTATTGATGCACGCAGAATTGGTGTGAGTGGAAGTCCACATTGTTCAATGAACGCTTTTAGTCTAGTCTGTCGGTTCTGTCTCGAATAAGCGGATTTAGTGTCGAAGGTCATTTTTCCTAACATTCGATGCACTGTACTTCTGTGACTCTAACCTTATTGCCCTGATTTAATCACATGCGAACTTCTCCAGATGACGCCGAGAGTAGTACTCGTACCTTCATCCGCTATATTTTGCACTCAATTTTACAGAAGTCTTGACAGTTTATTTTTTTTTTGATTAATCGCCGTCAATACTTAAAGTCTCGGCTTCCACTTAACACTGCCATTACCGTGCACCCTCCTAGAGTCGACCAGAACTCTACAAAAGCCTGTAACATGCCCTTGTATTCGTGTTGTTACTCTTGTATTATGTACAGAAAATGAAACCATATAATGTTTACCAATCGAAAACATTTTGTCACAACTGTGTTCCTTTATTACCACTGCAAGGTAAATATACACAGGAGGGCCACTATCCGTTCCAATCCACCCCAAAGGACAAATCAATTGCAATATTCGTACTCGTACCCCTGTGTACAGCGCACCCTACCGATATGCGTTTATCCAAATCAGCGTCTGAATTATTGCAAACTGACACCATCACGTAATTTAGTTGGTCCTTCCAGAATTTCCAAAAAAAAAAACTGTAAAAACGCATTGCCCTTCCTTTTAAAAAAAAAAATAACAACAAACAAGGGACCATCTATCACAAACACGAAAAACACGAAAAAAATCACTTTGATTGCGGTGTCTGATGGGAATGCCACCCTTCTGCATAAATTCATCCCTGGAACTGTTAAACTCGTTCAGTTACAAGACGACTTTGGGTTCTTTGCGCTACTTTTGGCGGTGCAAATGCAAAGGATTTGAGCGGCACTTGGTAACAGATTGCGGTATTTACTTAGGCGGCCGTGTCAACTACAAAATTAATTGGAATATGTTTTAGGTTGGCTTCCTTTGAGGGATGCCCGGGATTCAATTTCAATTTCAGTCCAACTGAATCAAAACGACTAGACGAGATTGAGTTTGTAAGGAAGGATTATCCCCTTGAGTGGAGATGACGCTGTGTGTTTGGTTTTTTTTCTTCATATTAATACGTATAGCGACAAGGGAGTAACGTACTCGCAGAGACAAATAAGCAATTGACACATGTTACGTGATGTTTTTTTATATAACAAGACTGTCACGGTTGGTTGACCCCAGGATCGGGCCCATGGGTAACATTCGATAGGCAATCTTGGACAGATTAAATTTCAACTGAATTTTCCTCTCTCAATTCAATTTCAACTTAATAACTTTGTTCCGACGAAAGTGGGTGTTCGGGGCTGTTGAGTTTGGACGTGTCAGTGTGTCTATAAATTGTTTATGAAAGCTGGCTTTGGGGGCGAAACAGGTTTGTTACACAAGGCTGTCTCAGCCATCTCAGTTTCCATCTGATCCCTCTGGGTTTTTGTCCATGGACGGAGAGAAAACCCACTTTGGAGGAAGGAATTGTGACATCTATACTCCATCAGATATGTGGTCTGGTTTTCAACATTTCCTCAATTGACACACACAATATGTGTACCCTTCAAGTGGTTTAACATTCCAGCGGCATCGTCAAAGATCAACACTGAAAACTTTAAAGCCACCACCTGTTTTAGTTCCTTTCAACCACCAACCTCATCTCAATTTAAGTAACTTTAACGCCAAAATTTATACGCTCGGAACGATTGCAATTGAACTTGAGTAACATCGAGCAAAAGCAATTAAAGTCCACCAACCCCAGCCATCGTTGCCGACGAGTTCCTCCTCCAACCCCAAACACTTCCTTAAGGGCGATTTCACCTTATCGAAAAAAGTTTCCATTTTACTCTTCCTCTTCTCTTTGAAAACTTCGTGATCCTGCTACCTAACATAAACACTTCTCACCTCTAAAAAAAAATATCCAACCCCCCAACCCTACTACTAATTTCCTATCTCTTCTATATCTGCCATCCGAAATCGAATGGAAAACATTTCAAAGATTCCTTGGGATAGGGGATTCCTGGAGCCAAAAAAAAAAAAAAAAAAAAAAAAAAAACACAACAACACCGACAATGTTCCACTCGATATCCGCCCGAAGAGCTGTGAAGGAAGCGCTTTGAAATTTAATTGCTGCCAGAAAAATGTAAAATAAGTCCAATAGATAAGACAGTCACGTAAATGTTAGAGACGACGGTGCCTAAGTATCTTTTGGTATCATTTGGTATCTGGAAAGTCAGAGCCTATCGAACGTGAGCTGCAAAATATCGAATCTCATTAGAAGTCCTTCAGATTTGAGTGTGAGAGGAGTAAATCGGAGATTGTAAGCATTGTCGCAATTGAGAAGTCCCTGCGGGCTATATGAATCCTGAGATTTTTGTAAGTTATTTCTGCTACTACACGTGTGTGTGTAATTAATAAGGCTGTCATAGTTGGTTTAGTGATGCAGCATACAGAAAAACGACTGCAGACACACGTAGGGATGCCAGATTCCGTGCATACTCTCTCCACTTTCACGGTAATTGCTCGCAATATGATAATTAGAAAGGAAACAGATTTTATGTGCACGGTTGGCTGTTTACATCTTCAAAGGAGCTCTGCAATCTTTCAAGTGGGAAGGTAGGCCGCCAATTCTCAAACGGGATATCCCTCAAAGTTCAAGTTGAAACGGATGTGAGTTTTGTCTACATTTGGATGCCCATCTACGAGTATGTTAGGATGTCTTTCCGCCCACTTACTCCCTCTAGACAAGGCACAGTTGTGATTTCAATCAAAAACCTTCTGCAACATGTGTCACACACGAGACCTTTTCTTTAATCCACCCCAAGGGAGCGTTTGTCTTGCACACGCGAATCAACAGACTAACAGAAAGACATACACACTCCTCACTTACTTCTTAAACCAATCGCCTGTCATCTGTCTCGTTATTAGAGGATGACTTCTCTGCCATATGACCCCTTTTCACATCTCACATACTTGTACGAGTACATAACATACTCGTATACTAGTCGTAGATCCTAATCGGGTTATCCGATAGGAATGGGAGCTCTAAGCTCTGCATAAGCTCTAAACCCCTGTGAATTAATATTTGCAAAATTAGAAAATCCACTGGTACTAGTGCCAATCAATTTGGCTGGCATGACCCTGTCCTGTCGCCCATTTCCAAATCAAATTCGTCTCTCTGTCTAAGTTTATCTGCGATCTGTGCATCCATTCCGTCTCCGATAAGCATTTCATTCGAAATGCCCCCGTCCTGACAGTGTCACATGATTTTGACAGGAAGGAAGGAAGCAAATTTCAGGCTTATAACAGTGCAACATACGAATAGATGAGATGGCTTCTATTGATATTTTTCACTCACTGTCTCGGTGAGGTAATGCTAAACTGCTTATGGCATAGTGCTGCCACATATTGCAGGGTGACACACTTTTACGTATTGAATTTCACAATTCAATTGGCACTATTGGTTGAAGTGGGCGGGCGCCAATGCTGTCATACTTTCTTCTTTTTTTTTTCAAATCTGGCACATTACAAGGGTGTAATCCGATGGCCGAGGAGGGATTTTCCTTTGCTTTGGGGTGTTATCCCTCTAAGGCGGTACACGTCTGAGTAGAGTTATTAAATTTTAATCTGATTTTGCATAGCACAGTCTGGGTGGATGGGTGCTCATCATCTTGGAAAAGAAATAGTTACAATAATCCGACGCATGGGTGGACTACTGCCAGCGATAAGGGGGATGTGTGAAGTGGTTTTCCATCCCTTTGTAGGTTTAAAATGGGTAATAGATGGAAGGACAGCGAGTAAATCTTTCAAAGAAACAAATTTGTTCAGAACGAATCGACATACAGAACAACAGCGAATATGATCCTCTAGCCCCACAAAGCGAAAGGAGGCTCCTTGTGGCGTACAACTTAGCGTAGCGTATTGACTATACCAACCTCGGTAACAAGGCCGATACTTCATATGCTGTGAAAGACTGTCCTTAATACGAGTTTAAGTCTGTATCGCTTCCATTGAGCAAAGTTTGGCTAGAATGTCTGTAATAAGGGGAACCCTTCAAGGGGGAGTTATATCACCACACCTGTGGGAGCTGATTACCAGTGGCATCATTAAAAAGTTTAGTGCAATGGGTATAAGTGCCATGGCATACGCAGATGACCTGGTCATAATAGTGCAAAGGTTGCCTGAAGCCGATCTGCACTTGGGCAAAACTGTGCTCTGGGTGCCAGGAAATGAACGGAAATGGAATTGAACAAGTGGATGAGCTTGCAAGAAAAAGACGCCTTTACATGGGGATGGGCACTATCGAGCAAAAAATCACAAAGACTGTCAACCTAAGTCTTGAAGCGCACAGGGTATCCAATGCTCTCTGGCCACAAATGGGCTTTTAGTCAACTTTTCCAGCACTGAGAATGTTCTCTTCAAATGAATGAAGGATCTGACTGATCTGACTCAAAACTATAAGGGAGCAACATCGAATATAAAATCCTGTCTGCCGTATTAATATGAACGTACTCGTATATGACCTTTTGTCAACAATCTGACCGGGCTCTGACTGACGTTTTAGGCAAAGAAAGTCCACCATAGATCGAATGTACACATTTCTGCAGATAATGGAAGAAACGCAAGAGTTTCAAATCGATACGCACCAACTGTTCATCGATTCCAGCATCTATAGGGGCGAGCTATACATGTGAACGTCTAGTTTTGGCATTCCTGCCAAGTTCACTCGACTAAGCAGGATGACGATGGAGAATCCACGCTGCTACGACAAAGTCGGTAATGACCAAACTGAGGCCATCAATATCAGAAAAGGATTGTACATAATATCTGCTGTCAACAAAAAGAGACACACAACATCGACGCCTAAGACAAAACGTCAGGATAGACAGCTACAACTTTGAGGTAGTAAGAGACTTTGTCTGTCACTTTCTAATCGCTGTTCCTTAAGAAGGCGATTGAGAAATAAATCCTTCTCTCGAGCAAAACTGAGAAAGTGGATTTTCATCTCGACCGATGTTTGAAGGGGTGGGTAGATTTTTAATTAATAGCAATCGGCCTTCCAGGGGCCGAATGCCTTGTCCCGAAATGGAATGCCCTAGCACATATTCTCATTACAGCGAAAGTCGTTTGATTCGAGTCTCAATTCGTCTAAGTCAAATCGGTTAATAATTGTTCCACCACGTTTTGAAACTCTCCTGGGGCCCTGCTTATACCAAAAGACCAATTGGAGTATTTATAACAGCAATTTTGTTGGATTCTGAATCTTGTTCGATCTGCAAATACGCGTCAGACAAATCGATTTTTGTAAAATTGTAGTTTGTGAAATACCATCACGAATTCGTGGTTGTCATACAGTGACTAGCATTGGTTTTCGAAGTTTACCACAGCAAAATCTTAGATTTGTCCTTCAGAAGCTTCAAGTTCATTCGCCACAGTAGGCGATTGGTAAACGAAGAGCTAAAACCACATGTTATGATCGGTCTAATTAAGGTTTTTCAAGTAACAGTTTAGTAATTTGTGACAGGTGTTTGGATGAAAGCAGCTGCTACAATATGGACGTAGTTGACATAACCTTGCTCAAAACATTTCTCGCGTGATTGTTAAATTCAAATCTCTTGTTTAAATGTATGCCCAAGTACCTCGGCGCTGTTTTATGAAGGATTAGACTGTCAAGAATATGTAGCCTTATTTTCCTTCCGATGTTCTTTTCCGTACGCATTTCGGTAGGGTGGCGCAAAATGAATCACCCTATCGGCAGATGGTATACTTTTGCAAATGGCGTCTTACGTCAATCTTATTTGACATTTGTGAACTGCAGTATACAAACAAATATGCAGTGGAGAGCTATACGCCGCAAGAGCGTGGAATAATTGTGTCGATGTTTTTGACCAATAAGCGGTCGGTGGTGTTAGCGCAGCGTGAATTTCGACGACGGTTTCCTATTGGTGTCGCGCCAACTGGGCAAATATTCCGGAGCTTAGCTACTCCAACTCGACCACCGGGCTGGTCGTTCGGCCGAGAATATCGCGGCTGTGGCTGCCGATGTCACTGAGAACGAAGAAACATCAACCAGACGACGGGCCATACAATTGGGCATCACCAGACCCTACAGCGAATTTTAGTGAAAGACTTAAACATCTTCTTCTTTTCCTTTTACTAGCCATTTCCTCGCTACACGAACTTAAGCATAACGAGTTTCCCAGTTTTACTGCATCGCTACTGCTCCGCTTATGGGGTTGGCTAATGTCGCAGCTCGCAGAACGCGTCTGCATACTGCTCGGTCCTGTATCGCTTCAGCGGTTAGCCCCAGGCGTTGTTGTGCATTTGCCATCTGAGCAATCCAGGAATTCTTTTTCCTACCTAGTTTTATTTTAGTAGGAGCGACCGTAGTTGATATTGCCTTCTTAACGGGATTTTCCGGAGATCTTTTTTGACCGTGGCAATACCAGCTAATTCTATCCGACTCAAGTTGTTCGATTACCGAATTCTTTATGTGTAGACTTCCTCTAATGTGCGTGGATCTAATGCAGTCGCGTTTCGTAACTCCAGTCGACATCCGTAACATTTTCATCTCTGCTGCCGTTATTTTATTTTTAAACGCTTCGTATATTGTCCAGCACTGCGAACCATACGTAAGAGCTGGCCGAACCACCGTGGTGTAAAGTTTTCCCTTCAATTTAAGTGGAAATTTTCGGTCACAGAAGATTCCCGAATTTTCTCGCCATTTCATCCACCCCACGCTTACTATGTGCCTTACGTTGTCGTCACATTTCGCTTCTACGTTAACGATTGATCCTAAGTACTTGAACCTAGTGGTTTTCGGAAGAATTATTCCGTCCAACATTATATCTGGAATAGGTCGCAGTGGATCCGAAAATGGGCAGGTCAAATGTTCCGTCTTTGAGCGACTTATTTTAAACCCGTTTTTCTCTAGTGCGTCTTTCCATTTACTTAGGACGTTTCGTAAATCTGCATCTGCTTCGTGCATGCAATCTTTCAAAAGATAGTCTAGTACCACGTTAAAGAGGAAAGGGCTAAGAACGCTTCCTTGATGCACTCCGAAATTTACCGTAAATTCTCTCGTAAGTCCGGCGGTACATTTAACAGCAGTTCTGACGTTTCCATACATGTCTTGTATCATTCGTACATACGTTTCCGGTACCTTTTGATACCTCAACGCGGTCCATATGAGATCTCTAGGCACACGATCGAATGCTTTTTCTAGATCAATAAATACCATGTGCAGATCTTTTGACGAATCCCGATGTTTTTCCATTAATATTCGTAAGCTTTGGATTGCGTCCACCGTCGATCTTCCTTCCACGAATCCACACTGGCTATCGTCGAGCTTTATGATTTTGCGAAGACGTTCGTTTAAAACTCTTTCAGCGATCGTGTGTGACATCAGCTTGATTGAGCGGTAGTTGTTGCATTCTCGCGTGTCGCCTTTGCCTTTATATAACGGAACCAAAAAGCTACTTCTCCATTGATTCGGCATAGTTTGTCCGCATTTTATTTTATTCAAGAGTTTCGACAGCCATTCACTGCCATCTTCGGCCAAAACTCTGATGGGATGTTGTCTGGTCCAACCGCTTTCCCGCGTTTCATTTTTCCGATAGCTATACGTATTTCTTCTGTTGAAAAGTCAGCAACTTCTTCTTCGAATGGATCAGCTGCAGGGACGCGATCACGTGGAAACTGTTTGTTAAGCAGGTCCTTACAGTATTCAAGCCACCTATCACAGATGTTCTTTTCGTTTGTTAGTAAGTGCCCGTAGGCGTCTTTGATGTATTTTGGCGACGTTATTTCCATCGCATTTTTTCGCCTTTGCGCAGCGAGTTTAAAAATATTTGGCACTTTACTATTGTACGGCGTTTGAACTTCTTGAATAGCTGGTCTTTTATCTGCCGATCGTGACGATATTTGTTCCAAGTCTTAGTAAAGGTTTTCCGCTGCTGCCGCTCGGGTTTGGGCCAGGACTCTCTTTGTAACGTTTTTAAGTCGCTCATATTCAAGTGCAAGTCGAGACTTTTCGATATCGTTGCTCCGATCACATTTTGTCCACGCTTGAAATGCTTGCTTCTTGTCGGTCACAACTCGTTTGGTTTCGTCATTCCACCACCATGTTTCTTTCTCGATGTGATGATGTCCTGATATCGTTCCTAGAAGAGACTTTGCGTGTTCCACATTTCTTGAGGGCTAAGTGAGTCTGCGATAAGGTTTATATTAAGAAGTACTTCTTTAGCGCGTGCAATAAATCTTGTGCCTCGTTCTTTCGATAAGTTAGACCACCGGATTTTAGGCTTTCTAACAGGCTCTCGTGTTTTTTGTGGTTCCGCTGTGAAGAATTCTGTAATGAGCAGCCGGTGTTGGGTAACTAGCGATTTTCCAAGGATTACCTTGCAGTCCTTGACACTGTTTCTCATCGATCTTTTGCAAAGGTGATAGTCTATTTGTGTTTCGTGGCCTCCGCTGCTATAGGTGATAAGATGTCGTTGATTGTTTTATAAACAGTGAGACCGTGGGCTTTACATGCTGCAAGGATGTCTTCACCAGCAGAATTTCTGGTTCCAAAGCCTTTACCGCCGTGGCAGTCCTCATAATCTATATTTGATTCTCCAACGTGGCCGTTTAAATCTCCTCCTACGAAAAGCATCTCCTCGATGGGTATATTTCTGAGTAAATTACCGAAATCTGACCAAAATTTATCCTTTTCCGATTGATCGCAACCGTTTTGTGGGGCGTACGCGCTAACAATGTTCCACATTTCATTGTTTATAATGAGTTTTACACTCATCAAGCGGTCGCTTATTTTTGAAATACCAACGATATTATTAAGAAGATTTGCCGCGACAATAACACCGACACCGTTTCCTCCATTTACCGTTCCATGGTAAAACATCTTAAATGACTTAGTTTTTAAATCAAGAAAACGCGCTTTATTTCCGGTATTACCCCACTTCGTTTCCTGAACGCACATGACATGTAGAGTGCATACGAATTTGTGGGAAAGTTTTAAAGGTGTTAAAGTGTCACAGGCTCATTTTTGGTGTTATAGTTGCCTGTGTATGACTGATTCCTCATTTTAGTCGCCTTACACATGTTCCCGTACAAAGTGTAAAGAGTGTAAAGACATATTGTGAAGGATGATTTTCCTAGTCGCGTAGTCCCCCGGTTTGGCGATTTGGTATGGCCAGCAATATAGCCTGATTTAAACATCCTAGACTTCTTTCTTTGGGGCTACTTGAAGTGGCGGGTTTATGCCAACAAGCCTTAGACAATCGCAGCCCTTAAGGAGAATATTCGACAGGAATGCAACAGTTATCACCGGAAATCTTGCGGAAATTCATGGAAAATGCGACAAAACGGGCATAAATGTGTATCAACACTGTCGGCAGCCACTTGGCGGATATCATCTTTTTCACTTAACACCAGAAGCAATTTTAAAGGTCCAAATAAAAATTTCCATCACTCAAAATCATTTTTTTTATTTAGCAAAAAAAAGTAATTCAAAAGCAAATTGGATGATTAATTTTGCGCCACCTTACTTAGGCCCCAAGGCCTAGGATAAGAAACCAAAGTTGGTATATCGTTTCTAATTTAACTTAGAAACTCACTCACTAAATGGGATAATGGTGTCATCAACACACAAAATAGCTTCTGGCTCGTTCGCAGTCGAATCGTTAACAGGAACGTCTTGGAGGAATACCATCTTGATCAAAAAGTTCCAGAGATAACCACCGTGTGGCGCTCCTATTGTTCCGATTTAAGTTCTGTTTTTTTTCTTTGTTAAGTTGGTATATCTGTTGTTGACATTCCCTCTAAATCTTAGCGTCATAGCTTGACATTTGCAAAAGTTACGTAGCCAAGAGTATCTCTATCTCAATTTTTAGAAATAGGTTTAAATTTGCAACAACGAACTTGTATTAAATTTTGCGTAAAAAACGGATTTAATGGTGCGCGAACGTTGGAAATGTTGGAAAAGTGTTTCGGCAACGATTCTCTAAAGAAAATGGTCGTTTACCAGTCGCACGAGCGGTTCAAAAGTGGTCGTGAGTCAATCGAAGATGATGAACGCAGTGGCAGACCATCGACATAGAGAACCGACGAAAACATTGATGGAGCAAAAGAAATGTTGGTCAATTAAGCATCAGAGAGATAGCGGAGGACTTGAACATTGCCTATGGATCCTATATATGTAGCAGCAAAGTTAGTGCCAAAAGACCTCAATTTAATGCAAAAAAGAGGCCGTGTTGACGTCGCAAAAGAGATGATTTGCGAGGCTGAATCCGATCCCATATTCATCAAAAGGATCATTACTGGAGACGAGACGGGGGGTTATGAGTATGACACGCAATCCAGACATCAGACAAGTGAATGGCGTTCACCAAATGAGCCGAAACCAAAAAAACCACGTCGATTTCAGTCAAAAAAGAAGGATTACAACGGTGTAGTGCATCATGAAATTTTGCCAGAAGGCCAGAGTATTATTTGGGCGTTATAAGACGTTTGCGTGAAAAACTCGTGGATTTTGCACCATGATAACGTACCGTCGCACAGTTCCATCATTATCCGTAATTTTTGGACGAAAAATGTAACAAATACCATCCAACAGCGACCGAATTCACCTGATTTGGCTCCCTGTGACTTCTTTCTGTTCAATTCTGTTTAGGGGGTGGCCGTGGTGTAGTGATACTAGCAATCGCTTCTCACTCGGAGGGTTTAGGTTCGAATCCTGCCCATGGCAAGTCAGTTTTTCATTTGTGTAATTGGAACTCAGACAGAAAAATTCCGCGTGTGAAGGCATAACACTGACACGTAGATTTGGCTGTTGTAGAGTTTTAAGCACAGAAAAAAATACTGTGAATTATCCTCGAAAAAACTCTCCGTCCTATTCGGACTCTCCCCCCCCCCCACACCTGAGTTTCAAACCACTACAAAACAATTTTCCTTTCTCCTTCTTCTACCTTTCGAGTTAAAAACCCACTACGCGGACGCGTTTCAGCAGCCGAGAGGAAGGAATGGAAAAATCGCAGGAAGCACTGATGGACATACCGAAAACCGAATATAAAAACTGTTGGATCAAGCGCTGGCATAAGTGTGTTGCAACCGATGGGGATTACTTTGAAGGGGCCAATATAGATTTAGATGAATAAACTTGTATTTTTAGTTTTCTGAATTAATTTTTTGATCAAGATGGTATATTGAATACTTCGCTATGAATGCTCATTAGTTTACCCTCAAGCCTACATTGGAATGTCGTGATTCTTTCCTAAGCCGTACAACTCGTTTATGGAATGCCCTGCCGAGCTCTTTATCTCTTGATCATTATAACCTTCAAACATTCAAAACCAACGTACATCGATACCTCTCTTCATTTTCTTCAATTTCATTCGCTCGCGCTGTGTGCAAACATTTTAAGCGTACTTTAAGATTTGATTGCGAGTAATGTATCTGTTCGGCACCTTATAGAACATGCATACAGAGATTTGCGTGGACTCGTCACGACGATCAAAACCGAATCCTCAACTCATATCTTAATGATTCGATCTTGATGCATGAGTAGCGCCAGTCTTTTCTAAACGCGTTCTGTCTTACGTCGATTTCGAACGAAAAGACGGATGTTTTCCAGAGGAATACGCTTTAATTTTTGGGCAACAAAGTTTAGCTTCGTTCCTTAGCGGGCTGCAAGACTTACTTTACGTTGGACTATTTTCTTGTAACATTATCATCTCCAGCAAACAACATCACTATACCTTGACGAATTCGAGCATTCGACACTGTTGACCACGCACTGCTCTGTAAAAAACTACAACACTACTTTGGGTTTTCTATTTCTGCTGTTAAATTGATTTCATCCTATTTAAGCAACAGAAAACAAGCCGTTTTTGTTAACAATGTCTTATCTGATTTTCTTTGTTTAACTCGAGGGGTACCTCAAGGATCAATTCTGGGTCCTCTCTTATTCTCTCTATATATAAATGAGATACCAGATCTAGTCACACATTCCTTAACACACATTTATGCCGATGACGTCCAAATTTATCGAAGCTGCACGCTAGGTCTCATTGAAAATTGTTGCCTTGAAACTAATGAGGATCTTAATAGTATTTTTGACTGGTCTTTGCAAAATGGCCTGACACTCAACCCTAATAAGTCCAAATGCCTGGTTATATCTAGAACAAAATTGGATCTGTCATATTTTCCGAAAATCACTTTAAATAACTCCCCCGTCGTTTTTGTGGATACATCAAAAAATTTGGGTGTTATATTTAACAGATTTTTAACATGGAACGACCATATTAACACCATCATAGGGAAGGCTTATGGCGTTTTGCGAACCTTGTGGACAGCTCAACCAATTACACCTTTGGATACACGAATCATATTAGTAAAATCACTTTTAATTCCAATCCTTGTGCATGGGTGTGAATTATATGGAAATTGTGATTCAATATGCACACGAAAATTACAACTTGCCTTCAACAGTGCCATTCGATACATATATGGGCTAAGAAAATATGATCATGTGTCACATTGCTCAGTAAAAGTTTTAGGTATGCCTTTTGAAAACTATCTTAAATATCGCACTCTGGTATTTCTGTTCAATATTCTTAGAACTCGACAGCCTTCCTACCTCTACAATAATTTACAATTCCCAGCGTCAAATAGATCCACCTATCTTATTATACCGAGATATAATTACTTAATATCTGAAAGACAATTCTTTATCAATGCCATCCGTCTTTGGAATTCATTACCTAACCCTATAAGAGCACTAAGCGATATACACAGATTTAAAAAAGAATTACAGCATCTTCTGTCATGTCAAAACAATTGATTTTTGTCTATAGTATTTATCTTGTTTTTTTTTTTTTTGTACTTTTTCATAGCCTTCGTATTCATATCCTACTTTTCTTTAATTGTTTTTAACTTTCTCTTTGTATTATTCATTTAAAGTTTATCTCATTCTGTAATAACTTAATTGCAACTAAGTGTATATTGTAAGTAGCTATTACAAAGTTATAAGATTCATTCTTACTGTTCTAGCTTTCCGAAAATAAACTAAACTAAACTAAAACTAAACTAAAATTCGCGCTTTTCATCGTCGATCTGAGCAGTGTGTTCTCACCCTTTATAATTGACACACCCCTGCCAATATGATCCTCAAATCTAAAACAGTCTCTCCTGTCAGTAGATAGGAACAGAGATGTAAATGTTGCTGGTTTCCTCATTCTGATTCAAAAATCTGATTTTCTTAGAAAAATTCACTTTCTATCGCCCTGGCATTGGTACAAAAAGTGCATGGACCTCTCCTATCGGATGGCCATCAAAAATCCAACGATCTCTTCTGAAAATCCGATCCTCCACAGAAATGTCTTGAATGCCTAAAAGTGGGCAACTGATTTCTGTGATTCGAGCTGGGTTCAGGGATTTCTCATTTGCTCCCCAAACTAGGTAATACAAAATCTAAAATATTTTTATCCGATAAGTAGAAGAATCTAATGAACAAGGGACCCACACACACTACGAGTATCGATCCGTGGAAGTAAGAAATTGATCGCTCAAGTAACTTTTAACCCAGCCAACTTAAACAACACTTTCAAACTCCACAAACTCAAAACCGTAAGTAAGTACCCCTTGAGACGCCTTTAAACCCCAATCTCAATAGTTATGATTTCATTAAGCCACATTCGTGCAACTACAATACAAGTGTTGAAGACACAAGTCCTTACAATTAATTAACTTTCCATCCAAATCGAAATTTTCTGACAACAATGTCAATTCCTCGCAACTTAAACGCTTTACATTTGAAGACCCCATTTCTCATCCCTGCAACATCCCTCACCCAACTGCGACTCAGAAACTAAAACAGATTCTAAACAACAAAATAACAATATTGTCACCTCCTGTCGCCCTCCTGCACTTGGTAACTAGCAAATTCCCATTCGTAATGAAAATGAAATCGAAAACTTTCTCCTTTTGGTTGGGGAGTCCCTTGCCGTTCAGCTCGTTTCCCTAGAATAAGTAACTTCAGCCACCCTCTGATGAGGGAGTACCGAGTACATGCGACTATAGGTACTCGTACATCTACTCCCTTCTAGACGTAGAGATACGATACACAACTACAGAGCAATAGTAAGCTAACCATTGTAGTAAATCCAATTTTATTGATGACTTTTAATCTGTTCTTAATCAAAAGACCATTTCCTCCTCCTGGGTGTTCCTTACTGCTTGAGCACAAACAAAACACACAACTACAGTGGATTGGACGATTGGAAGTTGGGTTGTCTTGGAGGTCACTTGCGCGTCGCTTGGACTGAATGGCGCCATCAATGTTCGATTGGCAAAAATCTGTAATTAGAGCTTCTACTCCACCAGCACATACTCGTACCACCAAAGTGGGGTTTAGGGTACGTACTCGTAGATACTCGTAAGCGGCGGCGGCCTCGTTAATTCGAGGGTTAATGATTCGTACTGTAGCTGGCTGATGGTGTGGCATCAAGGATAACCGCATCCGCATTGGTTATTGTGGTTATCCTTCGTCTTCGAAACTGAAACTGTGCTTGTGTGTTATAGGTACTCGTACAATAAATATCCTCAAGAGAATTGAAGAATTCGAATGGAAAGACAACAAGCAAAAAAAAAAAATTAAAAGAAGAATACGAGTAAGACCAACAAGAAGGAAAAAGAAAGGATACCGCCGCAATCAAACTTTTCTTATTACCCATGGAACTTCATTCAATCGTTCGTTAATTTACGAGGTACGTACGAGGACGATACCGTCTCGTCCCAGATGATTACCACCGTGTACATCGTACCCCATCACACAATCACCATCGCACGAAAGCCAAACAAATAAATGATACAGAACGCAAGGAGGGAGGGAAGAAATTCGCTTTTGTTTCTTGATTTTCATTTTCGTTTTCGTTTTCGTTTTGGGCTCAAGTCCCAAGTGTTATCGTGCCCAGTTCTATTTTGTCTTTCTTGCCACCAAATCAGGAATCTCATTGTTTATCGTATATCCTTCAACCCAATATCTAACAGAGCCAACACCAATTTCTAGAGACCTGCAACCCCCAAACTTTAAGTCGCCCTGCGTCACCAAACGCCCTTCATCTCCGGTGATCATTAAAGCGTCTTCACAATCTGAGAAATCAAAAGTTTGTCTTTCCGGGTGGCACGGCTTGTGGGTGGGGTGCGGTAAGTTGAGTAGCAGCAGCATCTTAACTGCAAAGATTGCCATGCCACCCTGTCATCTACCCCGCTGGCGATTTTCAAGTTTATGCTTTTCAAAAACTCTTTGTAAAGACCATCGAGGACACGGCGACACGAAGACACCGAGACATAGAGGCACTGAGACATAGAGACACTGAGACACTGAGACACTACGACACACCGTGCCGTAGTAGACACACCATATGGGCCACGTCTTTGAGCGCCTTGACAGGCTAAAGAATATTAACTCAGAAGGTTTCCGAAATTTGCTGCCAAATGATGTGGCATCGTGTTGGTGTGTGGATTTGTGTTCCGCTCCCCTCCGAAGAGGATACTGTTTTTATTTCCATTTTTTTTTTTTTTTTTGAAAAACGTCAATGGGGTGTGTGTGCATAAAATTGTTTCCTCCCCACCGGAAAATCGAGAATTAATGAAGTCATTTGGCTTGTTTCGTCGTCCTTGGAGTTGTAGCTGGTAGCTGCTGCTGGTGCTGCTGCCGTTGCCGCCGGAAAAGGAGGACGACACAAGCACGAGAATTGTAGAACTAGGACGAAGACCAGGACGAGGAAGAAGCTCTGAGGAGGAAACTTTTGAAACCAGTTTGACATTAATAGTCCCGCTGTTATTAGTTTCGCGAAGAAAGAGGAACGATGAGGACAACGACGATGAGGATGGGATTTGTTTGGTTTTTTCTTTTTTTTTTCTGAAGCCAAAGTCGTAGTGGAGAGAGTGTACAAGAGATTGCCATTGTTATCCTTGATGTTTGTTGTTGTTGTTGTTATTATTATTATTATTCGTGTGTTCGTTTGTTGTCGCTTGGTTTTTCGGGGATGACGATGAATTAATGAGTCACAGGGAGTACTCATACTGCTACTGCTGTTGCCACTCCTGCCGCTCTGCTATACATATTGCGTGTGTGCCTTGACAAATAAAGTGAGTTGAAGGAATTTCTTTCAGTTACCAGTTGTCTGTCTCTTGTTCCAACGATGAGCTTTGCTTTGTTTTTTTTTTTTTTTTTTTTTGAATTCGTTGCGGAAGAAAAGGATTTCAGCCCAATGGGCGCCACATTCAGTAATCATTTGGTTAGAGGCAGCGCAGGGGGTTAGATGAAATTGTTTGCTTCAATTTTTGGCCAACTGATGATGTTGTTGAGGGGGCGCTTTTAATTACTTGCAGATGATGAGCATTTGGTGGGGAGGGTTTTGTGTCGTTAGAGCACAGATTATGCGAAACTTGGGAGGTGGGTTTGACGTGTGGTAATGAAGTCGTCAACGGTAGCAGGTGGAGATACAGAGTTTCATCAAAAAATTCCAAGCAGTCAGGCATAGTAAAATGTACTCAGTCTACAAAGCTTCTACACTTGGGTAGCACCTCATCACTTGTCAAATCCATTTGCCTCTAATTGCGACCTGAGCATCAACAAATAGGTAGACCTCTTTAGAGAGCGTGGTAATTCTCACCAGTTGCGCATTGAAAGTTGGTTGAGGTCGCGATAGACAAGGCAAGGACTTCCTCTACTGTGTTGTCTCTGCGGGTTGGTATAGAAGACTCTTTCGCTCTACATGTCCGAGCCATCTTAGGCGACTAATGTGCAAATTTCTGAATTCAAGTCAATGTCATTGTTTAGCTGGATATTTACAGATCGGCGTCAAGCTGGCAATGCCCAGTGCCGCAACTATGACTACACATTAATTTGGCTTATTTTGGCTGGGTACTGGCCTTGTCCAACGGAGTGATACCTTACTACTCCAAAGTATTTGAAGCTGAGGTCAGTAAGGATTCTCAGAACTAAGTAGTTACGGTTCTGAGGCGGTGGCGGGTTGAGCCCTAAATACCTTAATGCCAGCTCTCATACACGAAGTGTGTTACTGACTCCGGAATATCCGGTCCCTTCCACAGAAGAATTCATAAAAGAGTCTGCCCCTCTGCGTGTGGGGTTAACTTCACGGCCACGTAAAGAGGTCACTGATACGAAGCAACCAAAACCCTTGGATAATGACGGATCTACTATTGACGACCATGTCAATGGTTTTCAAGTTTTTCTATCGATGCTGTCTGATGCGATTGGAATTGATCTCCTCGTCTAGTTTTAACCGATCAATAGCCTTACCCTCAAGGTTCAGAAGCCCAATACAAGAAGTCGGGATGACACCATAGATCATAAACATAGAGCATAGCCTTGGGTTACTCTCTGCCAAATTTGTCCACTCCACACAATATTTTGCAATGAAGTTGTCCTTGCATCTCTAAGTATGATCGTCTGCCGATTGCTTCCATGTGAAGCTTATCGTTCGACATACGATTTGCCCAAAATCCTTTCAGAGTCATCCGTCGACATATATTTAAATAGAACTGCAGTTCCCAAGTGATGCAATGCCCAATTCAATGCTTTTCCAGCCTTTGAACAGCATGTCGAACGCAGTTCTTCTCTTCCTCATACAGAATTTGCTTTCGTCGTCAGATGGAACTGTGCCTCGTAAATTAGAAAAACGGCCAACTTTCTTGACTTTCTGCCAATCAATACTAGGTACCGAGAGTAAGTCCAAAGAATTTTGTTTTACGGGCATTTTTTTCTAGTCTCTCCTCCGCTTAGCAATAATAAATGTCCTGAACCCTATGAGCAGAATAATTAACACACTTAGGCCTACTGGCCCATTGTGATGCCAAGTGGATCTGTGCTCCTTCTGTTCCTGGAACAAATTTGAGCTTCTGACAAAGCGAAGGAGACTACTTAAGTCATTCAGAAGAAAGTTCCTGAAAGTTGGGAGAGAGTTAGGCATATACAGAGTAGAAGGATGGTAGCCACCTTCTCCTCCTCGTCCATGCAGCTTCTGCTGTTTGTAAAAAAGCCAAATCCCTTTTGCATGCTTGCCTATAAGACACTGGCCAGTGATGACAACTATGATAGGGCTGAGATGTTTCCTATGAAAGATCAAACTTTTAGAGCGATTCAAACCCAGCTTTGGCCAGATTGGTTGATCCAACAGTCCACCTAAGCTTTGTTCTTCTAATAGCATCCAGCCTTTGGATTCAGTTTGCATATAGTGATTGGTATACCGATGATAGCTTTCTAGAGGTCCTAATTTTTGGCGGGTTTGTCGGCCCTAAAACTCCCTGAAATATCTTTGCAATATACGAGTAGGTGAATGTTGAAATAAATGAGAGATGATCGGCAGTCAAGGGCGGTTTTAGAATTTTGTAGGAGTGTGTCCAGGGATGCAATATCACGTTTTTCTTCAACCACTTCAAGGCTTCCTCAATCGTCAAAATTCCCGCCTGCAACACGCTACAGTGAGAGTGGTTTAGGTTAAGCTTATTTGAGAAAACACTGCCACTAACCGGGCTATTAGTCTTGAATCCATCTGTATAGATGTGGATTGACTTGTCATCCATAAGATCATCTTCCTCCTAGAAAGATCTAGAGGGGATGCTTACTCGTACGTGAAAGTCTTTGTCAAACCAATGCTGGGGCATAATGTAGTCGATGTTCTCTGGAAGGATTCTGGAATGAATAGCTACGTTATCAGTCATTTGCCTGCTGAATATATCGAGGGATGTCATGTGAAACCGTGGTGCGTAAGATTCCGGTTATGCACAGACATCACGTCCTTTGAACTTTGCTAAGTTTGCTGCAGTTGACTGCATTGTCTAAGGCCGTCCACCAGACAACCACCTCGTAGGTGACTATCGGTCTTATAACCGAGACGTATGGCCAGTTGGTAATGCGAGGTTCAAAGCTCCATTTGTTCCAATTGGCTTGTTTACAAGAGAATAAAGCTGATGTTGCTTTCTTTACTCTTTCTTGAATATCAGGTGAAAAATAAGACCCAGAATTTTCACTGCATCGGAAAAGACTAAGCTGGTACCGTTGATTCGAATTTTGAATTTCCTCGAAAAGACGACAAGATCAGTTTTATGGGGGTTTACTGCCAGTCTACAGCGATCCGATCAACGGGTTGGTCTGTTAGGAGTTCCTTAATGGTGTTGAGATGCTTACCTGCGGCCACCACCCTGGTACCAGCCTCTTCCAGGTATATTAGCAGTTCGTTGACCACTTAAGTCTAGATCATCAATAAAAGGACACTGGTTTGCTGCGTACCTCTGCAGACACTGTTCAGACGCTTAATCCACTTTGGAGTTGATTATACTGCTATTTAGTATAGGACTGATCAACTCCCCAAGTGAGTCATCTACCTTCAGAGTTGAGAGCACAGTTGTGACTGCGGATGTGTTGACGTTGTTAAAGGCACTTTCTATGTCCAGGAACGCAATGGTCGCGTTCTCTATAAAGCAGCTAATTTGTGTGTTTCCACCGGCTTTCGTTTACAGCAGGAAATCATCACATCAGTTCTAGATCGTATATGGTCGATCTAGAGTTTTTAGAAGAAAAGATGATAGATTTATAAATCTGAGATCCTTTGAAACAACATGAGAACTACATTAACTTCTCTCCATGATACGAGTAAGTAATGTGCACCATTTCTAAGCAATTCCTCATGATATACACTGGCTTTGGCAGGATGATATATGAGGACATTTGTAGCTCGGCAGGTATTATAGTGTCCGGCCCAGCACACTTGTATGGTCTGAAACTATGCAGTAGGTAGAGAGGTTTGTCTCTTATAAACGGACCCAGAATTTCAGTCGCGGATGCAGCTTAGTCTGGCTAAGGTTTTTGCGGGCCGTGGATAGGGCCTACCTGGAAAGTAGGTGTCCAGTAGCAGGTTGAATAATTCATCACTTGATGTCGTCCAAGAGCTATTGGTCTTTTTCAAACAGCTAGGCATCGTAGGATTTGTATAGAGGATTTTTCTTAGACGCAATGCCTCGGAGGTTTCTGTTATTTTGCGGCAGAATGGGCCCCTTTTATTATATATTTTGGGGTATTGCTTTATGAGTCCCAGTCAGTCACTTTTCTTGTGCTTTTTGCTTAGTAGAAAAGTTTCCTGCAATCATTTCTAAGCTGTCACAGTCCTGATGTCCATCAGTGCAGCCTTTTCTTGCGTCTAGCTTCAACAAGAAAAAAAGTGCCAGTGCTGATGTCCACCAGCGTGGTTTTTTCTTGCCTCCAGGTTACATAAAAGGGCAGGAAGCAGTCGAAGTGCTGATGTCCACCGCCCTCTAGGATGAATAAGAAGGCAGGCAGGAGAGTAGTTTTAAAATTGGTGCTCTGTAGTTTTGCCAATCAGTTGCTGGTTGGCAGAGAGGCGCATCATTCCGACTGAATTGTGACTTAAAAAGAGTGTTCAGACGATACCATTCAGTTCTTAAGAGAAAAGAGAGATATCTAGCAGTTCTTTGCCGATTTTTAGTTATTAAGGTACACTCAGAGCCAATATTGGATACATAGTCTCGGGTTTTTAACGTGAACACCAGTCGTGTAGACTTAAGTTTACGGGATGCCCATACATCCAAGTATACGCCTTGCCATTGCTTACCTACATTGGAAGAATAATACCAAAGCAGAATTCGTATTGAAGGCACAAGTCCCACCCCTAGTATTGGTCGAGACCGATTTAAAACCTCTTGCTGTTCTTAGGGTCACAGCATCCAGAACTTATTGCAGCTCTACATTGTGTAAAACCTTCCCGCGACCAATATTGATGACAATGAGGATAGCATTTATAATAAAATCACAAAGCGTTATCGTGCTGTGCGTTAAGCGGGCCCCCGCCCAATTATCAAGACTTCGCCCTGTAATGACGTTGTCTAATAATGAACGGGGGCAGAGCAAAGTACTGGTCTTATCGTAAACATCTTCAGATGACGCTACCGAAGGTTGCTACGATTTGATCAGTCACAAGCTGCCGGTCATAGGTCTTGTTGGCGGCTGGACCACCGGTAGTCCCTACCAGGACTTAAATCACGGTACCATGGGAGTCAGGAGCCCCCCGGATCTCGGTCCGGGCCTGACTTGTTAGAGGTAGGCCCCCTTGTGGGAGCGTCATGGTGGCTGTGGTTTAAACCCAAAATCGCGGGTCTTCCTATGGTTTTCCTTGGTTTTCCTTTTGGTTTTCCTTGGTTTTCCTTTGGTTGACTCAATGTGGAGTTGCAATAAGTGCTGGGTGCTGCGACCCTAAGAGCAGTAAGAGGTTTTAGGTCGGCCTCGACTCATACCAAGGGTGGAACTTGTGCCGGCAACACAGTTCCGAATTGGTATCAAACATTGAATATCATTGTGAGCGATGGCAAGGCGTATCCTTGCTCCCATGGATGTATGGGCATCCCGTAAGTTTAAGCCCACACGGCAGGTACTTACGTTAAAAACATGAGACATCTGTGCATTAAGCATGGCACCCAATGATGAGGCCAGTTTTCTGCCTTCCAGCTTCCAAAACCACTCCTTCTAGGTTGTCAACAGAAGCCCACGTAGTTGTGGTAAGGTCATGCCGATAATGAAAGTATTAATTGACGACAGTGATTCCAAATGTTTATGATATGTGAACCTTGTCCACTGAATCCATTGTCCATTGGTAGCTATCGCCAGGAAAAAAGAGTGTTAACATGCAAACTTATCTATCTGACTGCTTACCTTTCTGTAGAATGCGGCGTGTTGCAGCCTGATATGTCTCCTTTATACATGACATATCCCGTCTTACTCAGAACGGTCCACACAAATTCACGGTTGACACTGTTGAAGTTTCTCTCGAAGTCATTAGAAGGATGGTAGGGTGGAGACTAGAATCTTATACTAGAAGATTGTTTGTGTGGCCAATGTGGCAAAATCCAGGGCAGGAGCCTACTTATCTGATACCGAAAATCGAATTAAGGAATTTGCCTTATAATTACATACCTCTGGGCTCTAGGTGCGAAGACTACTTCAACTGATATACATTGGTACTCGTATACTTAGTCCTGCTGATTGTTTTCGCTTTGAGGTTTAGATCGTTGCACAGTTGTTGCCGCACTGCTGCATCCTGGGGTCTATTTGTGCTGTCCCTGTACAACGTTCCATTCGCTTTTGATGTTAGCTCCGGGCATGTTTAGAAAGAGAACTTCTTAAGTCCCGGCTAATCGCAAAGTAATCTACTTAATCCAATCTTATTGCAGGTCTCCTGATCAAATAGTTTTCAACCAATTGAAGGTGGTTGCCATTACAGAAATCGACAAACTTGTCACACATAGTTGTTGTAGAATTGAAATAGTCCCACCACAATAATGATGTAACAGATAGGCTTTAAGTTGTGACCGCACCTAGTATATCATACATTTTGTTGTTCCTTTTCATCCTTAGTCGGAAGTTACAAGAAAATTCTAGAAATACGAGATGGCCTCTATAAAGCGGCGTCAAGTAGGGCACTCTATCAGAGCCACAAAGTGTTGTTAGAATCACAAATCCCTCCATCTAGAGGTGAAGTTTCGAGTACATCACTTTAATCTAACAGGCAAACTGAAACAATTTCAACTCTGGTAAGATATCTCTACGTTGTATCCTTTCCAATTATTTAAATAGCATTCTGCTGTTTAGTGGCAGCATTGGTGGTGCTGTCTGAGTATCTAAAATGCAATCACTTCTCGGCCACAAAGCAATTAAAACCAAGCGATGCAAATCTGACTTAAAACCATCACCACGCATCCATTATCACCAAATGATGTTTAATTAGCGGTTAACCTAGTGTCCACTTTAAATATTGGACAATTTATATATTCACTTATACATATAAACGACCAACGTATCCTACCTTGGCATGCCTTGAAAGCACAAACATTAAAATAAACACGCGCGACAGAGGTCGCGTTCAAAATCCAACTAATTACAAAACCCTTTCTATACTCAGGCATTATGTAGTTGTCTGTTGGTGCCTACGAGTACATACGTACGCATTTGACAAAGTTCAACAGCGACAAATTTTCGTGCTTATACGAGTACTCGTAGGTAGCACTAAGTGACAAGTATCCAGGATATGCATGGAACTACTGCCAATCCGCGCCATGCCGCGGGCCTAATAACGCACTTGTCACAAATTGGCATTTAGCGCATGTCCTACACATGTTGTCGTAGATTCTGTCGATGGTATGGTATGGTATGGTATGGTGAATACGAGTACGAGTACGAGTGGCTTCAATTTTAAATTGTAAAGAGCGAGTGAGGGCGGCCAACCTATTTCCTACTAAACGGAGCTAAATTAAACTTTAAAGAGGGTATAAGTAGGCTGTAGGAGGATCTGTTTAGGGGTAGGGGATGTTATGAAACCCTCCTCGTAAGGGCTGCATGATAGTTGTATCGGTTGACAGGTACAAGTTTCTATAAAGCAAAACATCACTGGAGTTTGGGGTGATACGAGTAGGTAGGTACTGAGTGCGCATTTCTATGCCAAATAACTTATGCATGCTTAAATGACTCGCGTAAACATGACTTGACATAGGGTTTAATACAGACGCACGAACTGTACACAATATTGCCAACACTTGAAGCTCATCCCGCTGATTCACCGCAAAACCCCCTCATAAGGTGGAGGAACTGTGAGGAACAGCATGCGTTACAAATTATAAATTTCACCTGTAACCGATTTTGATGTAGCTACATGCAAACGGTTTTATGTGAAGTACTCGTATCTGTACTCGCATCTGTACATGTATCACCATTACCTCATTCCATTGCCGTCCATGAAGCGTGCACCCAAAATGTACAGGGATCGGGATAGCGAGAGATTTATTGTAGTTTTATGTACTCTCTGGCAAATAATTCGCAATATATCTTGTCAGTGCGCATAGAAGGGTTGCATTCGTAGCTTTGGCCGGCAATCGAGGATTTAAGCAAACAAGACAAAAGCAATATGGCCGGACGGTCGGTAGAGGAGGGTACCACTTTGAATTGGCGCCCAACGTCAGCCCAACCACAACCCCACCACTTTATGTTAATTTGGCCACATTACACCATGCCATCGGATGAACTCGCTCTGACTCGGACTGCGACCCTTCGCCTCCACTCTCCGAACTCTTGCTTTGGTATTTGATTTGCATCAATGATGTTTGATGTTGTTAATTGATTTCCAAAGTCGATGACAAATCGATACCAATTTACGGACAATGACGATGTTGCTGCTACTCACCTTTTCACCCAATCCACATGGTGATGGAGTATTGTTTTAGCTGACAAACAATGGATACATACACTATCCATGCCCGAACCACTCAGAAGGTAACACAATTCCTTGGATTTTCATTTTGTACTCTGCATCTAAAGTTGTAGCTTCGACTAAAGTCCAAAATTCATGTGTCGGCAGGTGAGCTGGATGCAATGTCCTTGAGAGAAACATGAGTTACAAGTTATGCCTGGCATCTCCATTTGTGTGTAAATAAATACAAACACCCACACACTTTACAGACAACGTTCGGAGTATTGATAAACAAATCGGAGTAGTGGCCTCAAACCCGATGTTTTACCTTTATTGACTGACTGACTGACTGACTGACTAACTGGTTGCAATAGGTTTCGACCAAGTCCAGAACGACAGGCATTGAGAAGATCAAGTGTTTGCACACCTCTCTGGCGATATGTCCTGCTGCAGAACAACAAGGAAGATATTGTACATCAAGCAGATTTCATTACTTCAAACTGCAAAATCGATGTCCAGTCTGCAGTCTAGTTTGTCATGTTGTTGCCTACCGTTAGGTTAAGTCAAGTGTGCTCTCGATTTATTGTATTAATTAAATTTTGAACTTTATTCCAATGTCGATACGCAGGAGCAAATTGTGCTGAAAAGAGCAGAGAGTGTCCCGGTAAATTTCGAGTAATCTCGGCAAGATTTTGTAAATCCTCTTTTGTCACGCATTTTTCATCAATTTCTTCCGTTCCATCTACAATATTTCACCCAACCCATACGACATTGAGGTTGTTTAATTAATTTCCACTTATCACCATGACCAGACATAGAAAACCGAACTGCTGCTCCCATCAGAAAATGTGTGGTAAATAGTTCTCTAAGGACCTAGCATGTATCAAGTAGTATCTAGCAGTCATACATGCAATTCGTTAAAACCCCAAAAAGAATACCGCAATGAGGAGCTTCCAGCAGACTCTACTTTTCCACTTCAAATCCATCCACCAGAGACAAGGAAAAGCGAAAGAAAGAACTCAACTCCATGGGGCAGACTAGGGATGACAAATTTTCTAACAAAACCTTCTGCTAACCAATCTACCATCACCTAAGCGCATTCCTTAGCACATTGGATAAGAGTTACTCACCCAAACTGAAACATTCACCCAGTGTCCACCCGCTCATTCAGTCGCTAACTCACTCATTGTTGGTTGGCTTTGGCGGCGGTCATATATCACTGCCAATGCCTCTACAGCCATCTCCGTCGTCATCTATTCGTATATCCTCTGTCGGCGTTGTCGTGTTGTTAGAAGGACGAGGGATATCAAACGTTAATCCAAATTAATTTCGTGTAATTAAAATCACCTTAAAGCCAGGTTATATTTCATAGGGTGTTTAAGTATGTCCTTCCTGTCTCACACTATTCCTACCACTCGTCTACCCTTTTGTCCGTAGAATTCTACTGCTGCTCAATACGAGAATCCTCGTATTTGTGTGTCTGTCTTCTGTGTGTGGTTGAGGTTTTCGTTTGTTTTTTTTTGTTTCCATCCGACGGGCTGACATTATCATCTCTTTGCCACCGTCTTACTTAAGAGACCCGTAGACAAGCCCGACTATGAGACCCAGAACGTTGAGAATTGCATTTTAGATTCGGATTTGGGATTTTTGAAATCGTGGTAATTTGAATCGGACACGCAATTCAATACTGTCTCGCACCTGCATTTAGACACCACAAATACCGAGGACAGGTATCCGTACAAGTACGAGTATACTTGGGCATACACTTTGGCCAGAGGACAGGACGTTGAGTAAGTGTGGTCGGTAAGGGCGGTTGGCAAGGAAAATCCTCAGCCATACGTTAAATTGTTTTTCAAGCTCGACTTATCCCAAATGGATTTTTCTTCTGCCGTTATCCCTATGGGAGAGTTATTTGTAAGGACATGCGAGGACGACAACGAAAATTGAATGCAACCGTTGTTGGTTGCCTTGGCATGCACTACTCGTAGGAGTACTATACACAGTGCGAAGGAGTTATTACATCGCGAATTCCATAAAACATTCAATTGTACAAAAGTGTCGTGCGGGGGGGGGGGGTGGGGGGAGAGAGAGAGTGATGTAGAAACAGACAGACGGAAACCGACAAAGCATTGTAAAGTGTATGTTGGTTGGTGAGAAAGACCGAAGCAAAAGAGTCCTTTCGGTGCCAATGACAGATGACTTGTGGAAGCACGTTACAGTTCTTTAAAAATTAGAAAGTGATATCAAATGATGGGGAAGGATAACAGGTGAAAAATCACTTGTGATACTCTCGGTGGTTGGTCGTACTGGGTGTGCTGCTGCTGTTGGTAAAGTAGTTACGAGGACCTGAGAGAGAGAGCTGATTTATACGTTGATATTGGTGAAATGGGCCACCCTATAGAGGAAGGACTTTCTTCAAGGAGCTTATTGATGGTGGAAACTGGAAATGTTTTTTTCTTTTTTTGTGTGAAACTGTTGCTTTTCAGTAAATTGAGTGTGAACTGGGAGAGTAAGTGCACTGGTGTATAGGGAAGGCAATGGTTTGATAGTAATTGCAGTGTAGATGCCAGAGGATTGAGTTGTGGAACCGGGAGTCTTAAAAAACCTTCTCATGCAATGGTTTGCTGGTGAGTTGAATGAGAAGTTTTTCGTTTTCGGAATTTAATAACATAATTTAGCAGTGGGCTAATACGTCATCCAAAAAGAAGTCGTCTAGGAAGGGTTACGATTTTTACGGAAACCAACCTTAAGTGTAGGGCCGTTGAGACACTTTTCCGATCTCCAATCTGCTCTGCATCTCCGTATTCATTTGGTGCTGATAAGTTTTGCTTTCCTCCGTTTCTCAATTCCTTGTCATTGCTTACTTACTTAGGTGGTGTTGCAGTTCGTTGTGAAATTGAACCCCAACTGACAAGCCTCTCCAGTTTGCTCGGTCCTCAGCTAATTGCCTGCACTACAAGTCAATCGACATTCGCTTCTACTCGTACTTGTGAGCGCCACCTCAGACGATGGCTTCCTCTATTGCGTTGTCACTCCGAGTTAAATTCGAAGATCATTCGCTCTATATGTCATGGCCATCTCAATGCGCAGTTTTCTGACTAGGTCGATGTCGCCGCCTAGCTCGTATAGTTCATCCTTGAATCTCCTTCTCCAAAGCCCGTCAACGCAAATGGAACCGAATACCTTAAGAAGAAGTTTTATTTGGAAACGACCGATGATGTCTACCTCTACTTTCGATAGAGCCCTTGCTTCAGCGCCTATGTTGGCTTATAATTCCGCACAATTCTTTAAAGCATGATGTTTAGGTAGTCTTCCATTATAGCAAATCACTTTGTTTAAAATTCTTGCTCGACATCAAAGATCTCGGCTAAGTCGTTACCGACCTTGAAGCAGCAGCGAGTCTTCTCTGTCGTCATTCATCAGATACGAATGAGTTTTGCCAGGGATACCACTTAGACATGGTTCTATATAGCTCATTTCTACATATGCAGAGTTCTTTTCGTTCTTTTTGGAAAACTCCTTTTTAACCTGAGTTCCGAATTGATCCGTTGATCCTTTCAAGGCGAATTCCTCTGCTATATGTCCTCCTTCTAATGACCTCTTGTTAGACTTGTCCATCAAATCAGGAAGCAAAGGACCTCAAAATGCCGAGAGCTCCTTCGATATAACTTGGACATATCGGGAGAGTACCAATTCCTACCGTGTAACACTGTGCCACTCTACTCAGGTTACCGCTCCGGCAGCCAATCTATCTAACACCAACAACACGCAGAGGCTTAATTTCCTGGAATATCATATTCTGCGTAGAGGAAAGTTTTCAGAGGAATTCCTGATCGAAACTGGGGTCCGACAAGGTTCCATTCTATCGACGATACTTTTTTTTATTTGTGGAAACGGAGGAATTCGCTTTGGACTCTTATTTACGCTCCCACAAGGTTATGGATCTGTAAGAGTTGAGACGGAGGCAACTGTCGTGGGTTTTTGAAGATTAACATTGCCAAAACCAAAATCATCAAACTCGGTTCTAACTCATCTACTCAAGTTAGCATTGCTGCACAACCGGTAGGGAGAGAGTAGACAGTGTCCAATATCTTCGGAGTATTGTCTCTGCTGAAGGTGGAACTGTCAACTGTAATATGGCGAGTCAAAGCAATCAGCTTAAACACCAAGCTACGACTGTTTCGTTCAAATTTTGAATCTGTGCTGTTGTATGAGCACTTGGTAGGTGACCGCTACTATCACAAAACAAAACTCAAATGTTTGTTATTAGGTGCCTACGGAATATCTTAAGGTCTAATCGTATCTCTAACAAACGTCTTTACTAGAGAACGGGTCAGGAACCAATAGGTAAAACCATCTAACGATAGAAGTGGCAATGGATCGATCATACACATCGAAAAGGCGATAGTTCGATAGCAATGCAATGGAATCCGTTTACAAGACGATAGGCCGACAAATACATGGCGCAGAACAGTGGAGGAGATGTTCCGGAAATTGTGGAAAAGTTGGAGAGTGTTGAAGATCATTACCATTAATCGTACACGATAGCGCGTAGGCGTAGTTGAGGCCCTAGCACCGGCAATTTGCCTCCTTTAGACGAATTTTTTTTGTTGCTGCATATATGTCGAACAAATATTCGTTCCCTTCGCTCACTGAGACTGTTTTATTGGGCTCCTCTCCAATGGGCCGCAATTCATAACCCTAGATCTCATAGAATAGAGTTGGCCATTAAACTTTTCAGAACTGATGTGATATTTGCAGCTCTTCAGGAGCGATCTTCACCATCTGCTTTTTGTCCAGTCTCACTCCAAAATACTCCATTGGCTCTTTAGTAGTAAAAGTCACTGAGTTGAGCCCGCTAAGTAAATTTTTATTAATGTGGAGCTACAGTCCGCGGGGACTTTAGATGTAATCAACAGCGCTATCGATTTAGACCGATCTAAAGCTCATAATTTGCGGTCCACTTTCAACTTGATTCCGTCGTCTTAAGTCAGGTTTCTCCATACCCTATTGTGCCATAGGAGTTGAATCGACGAATGTTATTCTCAAGCAATTTACCTTTACCCCATTTAGAGTTCAAATGTCTATGCTTAATAGGCAGGTTGAAACAGTATGAAACTTAGAGGGAGAGATATTCATGAGGGAGGCCTATTTTTCATGTCATATCATCAACAGTTGTATAGAGTTTAACTACTCGGTCCTTGACCAAAAAGAGTTGCTGCCGATCTTTAACATCATTAAATGGTTTATACTCTTTGTCCTTAAACGACTTGCAGGAATAGTTCCTTCCAATACTTAGAAACGGCTAGTTCGTTCCCTTATTTACCCCTGAGGGCTATTATTAATCCTTTGTATCATGGCATGTTCTTCTTAGCTTACGAGCATCTCTACTGCAATATACCCCTTCCTGAGCCTCCTATATTCATCCTTTCGCTTAAGGATTCTACGACCAACTCTAAGTACGCTTCTTATTTCTGTGGACTGCTGGCACTTTTAATCAAATCAGGGGTTTCGGTGTGATATTCAAGCCGACTTAGATCCAGCACGTCAGATACAGTCTATCTGAAGGTATGCTGGCAATGTCATCCTTGGTCTTCTGTGTTCTTTACATTAAAGAAGGACTTTTTCAAAAATTTCAGGAATCTCAGCCGGAAGACCCTATACCAGAAAATTCGCATTCACTAAAGTGGTGTGACAAAATTCTTGCTCATCGAGAACAGAGCTCTGTTATGTGAGGACACTAGTTGGCGGGATTTTGATCAAAGGACTGAAAGGTCCTCTTCACGGTGTTGACATGTTGACATTACAATAGTCCACCTTCCACACAGTCGATCAGCTTGAGCTCGTTTTCAGAACAAGCAACGTGCGAGCATTGTGTTTCAGCAAAATGTGCCCTCGTTTCCTGAATTTCCGGTCCTGATTAGTTCGAGCATGTATATCTCTCCCAAAGTTCTTCCAAAGTAGGGTTCTACGGACGAATTCATGCTTAATGCGTGTTATAATCAAGCGTTCGTTCATATGCCTGGTGCTGAAGTCTTCCTTTTTTATAATTCCGTCTGGCTTTCATCCTTCCTTCAGCCCACCCCATTCCATTTCACAGGCTGGTAGTGATATTCACTTTGTAGCAATTCAGAAGAGCCTCCCCTTACTGATAGCCTTCATATGATCTGCTTAGTGTCCAAGTCCAAATCTGTCTCTCATTTTCATTTGCTGAGACCATGACCACTAAGGACCGTATAACAATGTTCAACCTACAGAACCATAAGTCCACTATAAGAATAAGCTCTGCCATTGAATAACTGGAAACACATACATATCCTGGTTGGATGCCGATGAATTCCCGACCGACATCAACTTTGAAAGTGCTGCGAAAGTAGCTCAAATGCGATTACCTCTGATCTATGATGTCGCTTACGGCTCCATCTACCGAATGCGTAAAGTGAAACAGTCGTATTGTTTCCACTGCTTCCTAGCTGTGCCTGCAAGCCTTAGTGTCAAATTTCACTTGCACCATGCAGATTCAGTTTATTGGAAATTGGTCGGTGGTGCTTTACTTCGAGTTACACACTTCCCTCGTCTTCATCTGAGCATAGGACTGACTGTGTTAGGGATGTAGCCCACTTATTAAGGAAGCTCTGCTCGTTTTCTCTAAAGGTTTGACCACCTTCGAAGAATTGATTTTTTTTAAATTGATAACACAGCTGTCCGCCTTGGTCCTTTGGCAATATACGAGTATGTTACCATAACACCAGAAGCATGATTATTGCTAGCCCAACGATTTATCTTTCGCCAGAGTCGGTGTGTTGTTGACTATCAGGGTTCCAATTTTGATTGCCCATTAGTACCAGTTGTAGTCTGTTCCAGTGTTTGTGAAAGATTCCTTTCCAGATATGTGATCAGGTAACAGATTACCTCTGCGTTTTCCGAAGATCAAGAGTGAGGAGCAGTTCCCAGTTAAGTTATAGCACAATTCTATCTACCTACTGACAGAAGCACGATGCAACTAGTCGCCACTTTTGGGATGCCAGGGTCAACTACTTAAAAGAAACTTAATCAGTTGTTCACTTCACAGAACCAGTTCAAATTCACCCCCCTAACAACAGCTGTGAAGGAGTTTTTAGGGCATTTTCACACCTTTCAAAATGAAATCTTCTTATAAGAGATAGGTACATACTTTGCACACTTCTCCAGCCAACAATAGAACAAGAATAAACTAAAAGGATCCACCCTCCCACATCCTTACACTCGAATAGACTATCATCTTATAAGAAAAAGAAAACGTGGATCACAGCGCGTTCTTTGAACATCCTTGCATCCTAGGAAAAAGGAGCTAACCCCTATCCGAAATATATGTATGTATGTATAAAAGAATAGAAGGAAAACCGATAAAAAGGCACTCGGCTTTGTTTGGATGAGACGAAGACAACAGAGCAAAGCAGCGACGACTGCATTTCGCACTCGACTGAAGGATTTTTATTAGCTGAATTCCTTTGGTTAGGTTTCTTTAGTTTCCCACCCCTCGAATCATCAGCATGCATGGTGGGCGATGCTTCCTTTTTCTGGTTGCTGTTCCTTTGAACGCCTCTTGGTAATAATGTGGAAAACCATTCAATCGGAATCACAGGATATACAACTCAATTCGGTAAGATCCTGTAGTAAAGTTTCAATGCAACTTTTTTGTTTTTTTTTTATTTACTCACTTGGTCCTGATAATCCCCGAGCCACAGACAAAGGGATGAGCAACAGACCAACGCACTTATGTATGTGTATGGGTGTGTGTGTTGGCAAATTGAATCCTTTTTTGGTTTTAATGAAACCATTTCATAAATTAATTTAATTTTCTGATTAAAAGAGAGAGAGAGAGAGAGAAATAGCCCAAGAGACGACACAGAGACAGAGGTAAACCCTTTTGCTCCTTGCAAATTACGAACTAATGTGAAATAAATATGACTTTACAGGGCCTGACGAGCCTCCAAGACCTCATGCTGGTTGCTTACCCCTTGGTGCCATCGAAAATCTTTCTGTGTGTGTAGATGCGGTAGCCCTTAAAATTTTATCATCGGCATTAATCGTATTAAAAGTGCGCTGACTGGGAGTCAACACTGAAGAGAGATTGTTTTAAAATTGAAACTAAATACTAGCATAGTCGTATCCTTGAAAGGAAGTATGATAGTACGAGTAGGTACTTAAGTTTATTATTGTTGTTGTTGTTGTTGGTGCTGTTGTGTGCTATTGAGGCGATTCAAGGCGTGTTGAGCTGTTTAGGAATAACTACGAATTGCAAGAAGCTACACAAAGCTTCTCATTGGAATGTAGACGAGTGGGTTGTGCGACATACACGGATAACAAATTCGAAGGCAACTTAAGATTGAAGTTTGGGGTTGGATTTTCCTAAATTAAAATCCACAAAGTCTTTACTTGGCTTTTATTATCCCTTCTCGTTGTTCGTTTCGTTTTCACCCCCTCTCTCACTCATTGTCGTTGTGATTTGGATTTCTCTGGAGCTCGTTGTACGCATTTAATGAGGATTGCAAGACTCGGCAGCTCCTTCAAATTTAATTTTCACTTTCACTCATGTTGGTGGTTGGCGAATGGTTGCCGGATGGTTGCGGGTGGTTACCGGGTAGCTAGCGGTCCTCACTACCAAGAGATCCTAGTCGGTGGCTGAGAATTTTAATTAAATTTTTAAGTGTTCTCTCTGTGTGCAACCCTGTAGGTCGTATCTTGTATCTCATCGTATCCCAAGAGCAAACGATTTAATAACATTACACACAGAATCTGCCTCGACATGTAGTTTTGTATGCTCTGCACCTAACATACAACTGTTTGTACACTGTTTTGTGAGGTTTGTACTGTATATGAAGGTTAAGGGGCAGGATAATGTTTTCATTTGTTTGGAGTTGCAATAAAAATATGGAAAATTGCCTTTTGAGTGCACAATAGACGGCTGGGGATAGACGAGCACATAAACGAGAGGTTATAGGGTACTTACTCGAGCTCATTTTGCCCCTTTTTCCAGAGATTTAGATGAGACGAGGATGAAGTTGTAGAAGAGTATGGGAATACCGGTGGTAGGGACAAATGATATTCGGATTAGAGATTGTTAAGTGGTGATGTTTAGGGGTCGTCTATTAACAGATTGTGAACCAAACAAAGTGATGACTGGGCTCGTTTGTTCTCGGTTGACAGTTGGGATTGACTTGGGTTAACTGGAGGACATATATGTATGGCATATGAGTGTTGCAATTGAGATAATTCCTTTTTTATGACTGCTCTCACAGTTAAGTGCACATACTTGAACTCTTAGAAGTCGATATGAAGGCCACTAACTGTTGGAAGATGAGAGCTATGTTGAAGCCAGCGACACTTCAAAAATGCCAAGCAGTTGCAAAGATAATCAGGAGTGTCGGTTAAGACCTAACAACTGGAATTGAAGAGATTCAGCATTTCAGGATTTATTTAGTGAATGGTAAGCCCAAAAAATTCTATGATTAGCTGCACTCGGACAGCGTAAGGGACCAGAAATGATACCTCATTATTACCAGATTGACGTGGTCATCAAAGTTACATATGCAGCAAAGGCTGCTTCGGAAGTCATAAAGATCGGCGCATGGAAACGGCACGTGTTTGATACATTTTCACAGAGGGATCTTACTATCATACCTTCAGGCAACATTTCTAATGTGGCATGTCCTAATGTGCACCCCAAATATGCGTAACAGAAAGGGAAATCTGTTTAAATAGAACTGCATTCTTTAGTAAGTGCCAAAGAGATGAATACACTATGCCCACGGAAGGCGTTCTACGATATAAAAAGTCCCACAAAGTTCCACTCTTTTCCTTTTCTTTTTGCCACAACTCATCTCCTGTTGCTACCTTTAGAGTCAACCTTCTGTTTCCTTTTCCGTTTGTTCTTCTAAATCCTAGAAGGACTAGTGCACTCTCCTAGTCTCTTGAAGAATCAACAACGGACGGTAGGTAGGACGGACTTAATTAAACAGAAGCTGAGAAGTAAGCAGACAGTGAGAGTGCAAAGAGGAAGACTCGAATAATATTGAGATGCAAGAGCCCATAGAGAAGTAGACAGCTCTTGTCCCTCGTCTTGTGTCATCTGTCCTGTCAGGAAGTCTCCTAAGCCTTAATAGAAGGAAGGTATATGGGCTTTACCACTAATTCTACTACCCGATCCGATTGATTTATTATTCCTATTAGCGAGAAGGAACGGTGGGTTCTTGAAGCTCATTCGAACCTCGATTTTATGCCTGTCAGAGGGGGCAACAGATAGGTTTCCCGGAAGGCAGTACCAGGTACAATGTCGAGAACACGGCGTTGAGACTAGGGTCCACATTAAGTATCAAAGAGTGCAGCTGGACCATGTGCTTAAATTTAGAGATCCTTTTGAAGTGCACAAGAGAGAGAACTGATCGAGCTATAATTCAGTATTCAGGCTGATGCTATGGAGGACCCAGAAGATTAAACTCTGCACATAGAATAGAATCACTCATGATGCTGTGTATACAGACTGTTCTCAGCGTATAATACCGTAGTGTAGCCATAGAGAGGAAATGCCCACGGACGTTGAAAATAAAAGCAGCTACCGAACCATAAAAAGTTGGCAAGCGAAAAACATGAACAGTTTACTCTCATATCAACCTGCCAACTCCGATGGTACAACACGTAGACCTAGATACTGCAATTTTGACAGTCAATCAAGCACCCGAAATTCCGAGAAAAAATTCTAAAAATTCTTCACGCACATCAGCTAGGATTGAAGAATTGATCCGTGAGAAACGCAAACTAAGACGAGAGTGACAAAAGCACAGGTCTCTCTTACGAAGCAAAAGCTAACAAAGGCGACGTAAGCCTTCCAAGGACTCTTGACGGAGTACTATATAACGTGAGGAGCTCAACAAAATATCTTCAAGAACCATCCCTCACTCTGGAAAGCGGCGAAGAAAACGAAACCTCCAAAACCGCGCCACCCACCAATCAGACTCGTAAATGGAAACTAGGCAAGAGCCGACGATGAATAATTAAACACTTTTGCAGCGCATTTAAGCAAAGTTTTTACGCCAAATCTATAGCGTGAAATGTCTCCTTTGAGAAGCGAGAGGTGCATCATGCTCTGAAAAATGGAATAAATCCCAAGAAGACACCAGGTTATGACCGAATTACAGTGAAAATGCTAATACAACTCCCAGAAGTAGCAATTGAATACCTTACTCGAATGTTCAACAGAATTCTAAACTTAGCCAACCACCTCCAACCTTGGAAGACGACGAGGATAATCATAACTCCGAAGGTCGGCAATTAGCCTATTTTGTATCGTGTTATGGACCAGTAATTCCATTATCCAAAGTCTTCGAGAAACCACTACTCGGGAAAATAACTCTGTCCTTGAAAAAGGAAGAAATAATGTCACATATGTCACGATTGAACAGGCCCACAGGGTAGTAGTAGAGCCTAGAAGAGCTTTTCTTAAAACCAATACAGCATGGCTGTGTTTCTTGACGTAACTCTTGCCACAGAATTTCCACAAAAGGATAAATTACAAGTCCTTCACATCTAAAGACCACTATACAAGATCGGATGTCATTCAAAGAAGTGTCGTTGATCCACTCCTACACATAATATTTACATCACCTCCTCCGACGGACAACAGCTTAAGCATCTCTACCTTCGCAGAAGACTAAGCACCCACAGCAATCTCAATTCAGCTTCAGATAACCTCAAGAAATATAAACCTGGAGAATTATCACTTTTCATATCAGTTTTACACTCAAGCAAGAGGACTGCTCATCGGGCACTCTCAACAACATGATAATCCCCCAAAGTAAAGAAGTGAAATACCTCGGTATCCACCTCGAACCAATTCCACAGTATGGATTGGATTGGTTCAACAAACACTCCACCACCAGTCTAAAAAACAAAATCCTTCTCTAGAAAGCATTTAGCAAGCCAATATGGACCTATGGCATACAGCTCTGTGGCTCAGCAAGCTCTGCCAATTTAGAAATCCTGCAACGATCGCAGTCCAGAATATTAAAAACAATCACAGGCGCACCTTGGTACCTTAGAAACGCCCTACTACAATAGAGACCTGAGTATCCCAGCCGTTGCTGAAGAAATCAACATCCAAAAAACTGAGATACACCTTGAAACTCAACTATCATCCTAACCCCTTACTGATGAATTACTACACCAACATGAGCAATATATCCTAGAATATGAAAGAGAGGTAGCCCCTGTGAATTGGAGACGCTGGCAAATACTAATTTCCTGATTATAGATAGCAGTTGTAGAAGCCACAATAATATACGAGTCTGGAGCACAACAGGGCTAATCTGGAATCAGTATCTAATCTGTACTAGCACGTGAAGAGCTATGAAATTCTTTACCACAACTGTACAAGGGGTACTCGTAGCACTTTGTTACCTCCCTGTTGACACTCTAGGAATCGAAGCATAATTGTCTGGCTTTCATCAAGGGGCCTTAGAGCTCCGAAAATCGACAAAAAAAGGAGAGCTCCTGCGAGCTGATAAAATACATCTGGAAAAACTCCAATCTACAAATGTAGCACTGAGGCTAAAAGAATCATCTCAGCTCATCGTTGGCAGAATTCGTGATGTCAACATTCTTGATCGCATAAGAGTCAGAACTTACTCCAGGTCGATAGATACAAACCCACTTAATCGATTGTACTACGAGTAGATACCGGGAAAACACAGTCCTAGCTTTATATCCAATATGTGATAGGTCGATTGAAGTCTTGACCCATATAAGTGTCAGTTGATCATGCAACGGATAAAAACAGACAGTCTGATATGTGATATAAAAGAAATGTTCTGTCTCCGACACTCTTTTTAATTTTCTTCAATGATCTTCAATTTGATGTCGTCAAAGATGATGCGAAATGTCTAGGGTTCCTCAAGCGATTTAAGAAATATTTTTCTCTCTCTGATCTGGCCTTAGTATACGAGTATGAGAGTTACACAATTGGAGTGCAATACCCACATCTGGTCAGGTGCCCCGAAGACCTCTTTGCACTTGCTAGATAGGATTCAAAAGCGAGCGATAAACACCCACGTAATGTCTCCTGCCTTATCTTGTTAATTGCCAGTAGGATTCCACTCCTTCAAACCTTCAACCGTAACACCCGTCTCGCTGAATGCACTAATCTGAAATATCGTGATTCCTTCCTAAGACATACAACTCGCTTATGGAATGCCCTGAATTCCTGAAACGATATAAGGAATACGTTTCCCCTTCTGAGCTGGCCACAATGTATAAGCCACTCATGCACCCAAAATTGGAGTGCAATGCACGCATCTGCTCAGGTGTGCCTAAAACATCTCTGCACCTGCTAGATAGGATTCGAAACCATGCGATAAAGCTCATAGGAGATTCTAATATCACCCAGTCAATGGACACCCTCGAACAACAATAAAATGTCTCGTGTCTCACTTTGTTTTATAGCTATTTCCACCGTCAGTGCTCCATAGAGATAGCCAGTAACATTTCGTCTCTTCAAAACTTCAGCCGTAACACCCGTCAGTATACCCTCAAGCCCACTTTCGGACGTACTCCGAAAAATCGCGATTCTTTCCTAAGTCGTACAACTCGTTTGTGGAATGCCAAGCTCTGTATTTCCCAGTCATTATAACCTTCGAACATTTAAAACCAACGTACATCGGTACCTCTTTTTCTTTCCTCCCTAATTCCCAAAATCTCTTGAATGTGCTCGAATAATAAAGAAAAAGTCGCGAATCTCGAAACGAAAGTACTCTCGGGTGAGAAGTTCATTTGTGTTGATTTCTAGGTCTGGCAACAGCACCGCTGCTGATCATGCAGGAGGAGGTCTTATGGAGAGTACCTGTGTCCACATGAAAACTCCTCTGATTCGCTTTGACTGTTAACAGTTAGCATACAGTAGATAACATGTTCATACATAACTTTCGTCACTACTGACTTGCCCTGCATGGATTGATAAAAGGTGGGAAAGACTCTTACCAATTCTCATGTCCTTGTGAGATTACGAAATATGCCAGGAGGATGGGTAGATGAAGAAGACTCACTTATTATCCAGGTATCCGGTGCCGTAAATTGAAGAAGAACTATTCCCTCGAAGACATAAACGAGCTGTCGGAAGCCGAAGATAGATGAATTATCAGGGATCAAACTGGTTTCAAATATGAAACTCACGCATCTAAATGTAGTGTAAGGAGCACAATGAGGGCCATATGAGCCAGCTACATGTTATCGAAAGATATAGCCCAAATGTGTGGCCTAAAAGTGTTATTACACTTGGCACTCCAACCAATCTCCATTACTGTTTGATTCCGGCAATCGTCCGCGGAAAGAGTTTGGCCTTCCACAGGATACAATCTGATTGCCGTTCTTACACAAACACAAATTCAAATTTTGTGAGGTTGGAAGAACTTTTTCTAAACTTTGATTTGATTCAAATTTTATCGTTTCCCATCTAACTCACCTCTTTCACGTAGCAGCGGTTAGTCGTGGAATTTTTCCATAAAAGCACATGTACTCGTATGTGTATGTGTTAGGAAGATAGGTCAAAACCTGACCTGATAAGACATGGATTAGAGAACATAAAAAATGGCATCCAATTTTCATAACAAAGCCTTAAGTCATTTGGCTGTGACCGACTAACCATCTATCAGAGCCACTTCTGCAAGCTCTTTGTTAAAACAATCTCAGTTTCCTCTAACCACGACGTTAATTTAATGACCTCCTTCCATAAGTCCTATGATTATACGAGTACATGTACATAAATCCTTTTTCCGCCCTTGACCCTACCACATACATATATATGTACTCGTACATAGCCACACAATACTCCAGCAATCTCAGTTCTGAAAACTAGAAGAAAGCTCATCCATCGAAAGGACGAAGGCTATTGTTGTAACTTTTCGGTTCAATTAAATCCCTGGTAATATTCATGTCCTTATTCACTCCTGCTATTTCTGATGAAAATTACTTTAAATTTTGTCACTTCCCCTTGGAAGTATACATAGTATACGGTAGATGGTACAATAGATGGTTAGCCGGCAAAGCGAAGCAGTGATTGTATTGTTGAACACAAAGACAAAGGACATAGGACGAAGGAACGCCAAATTGGGCAGTAACCAAAAAAAGAACAAAAAACAATGAGACACTCAGTATGACTGAATAAGAAGAAGTAAAAGAAGATAGCCCTGTTCCTGAATTTTCATTTTAGGTGCCATTTCCTGGACATTTCCTGGATGTGCGGCAGGACAATAGAAATCACTCTCACACTTATTCTATTTTTTTGTCTTTTTTTTTTTGTTTTTTTCTGATGTTTCAGTATGGTAAGGAAATGGAATGAGAGTTGGAATGGTTGTGAGGGGGGATTTATAGCTAAATGAATTACGCTGATTAGTCCCTTTGTTGGAGCTTGTTGAGGGGGAAGATGTACGACGAGTATACTCATCCACATGTACGTATTCGTAGTCGTACATCCTGCCATAGAGAGCTTTGGGTGCTTGAATACTTTTTGTTACATTTGCGTAATGGGAAAACTTTTCCCATTCGAGTGTTGACCCTTTTTTGAAGGGATTCTCCCTTCTCCCCCTTTTTTTTTTGGAAAATTTGATCGTATTGTTGTTGGTTTCCAACGACAGAGAGATACCATGATTTTTGAGGGAAACGACTTTTGAACAATCAATGTGCTATGAATAGACGGTTTGGTTAGGTGAATGGCGGTAGGCCTTTGAGGAATAGATTTGAAGGGGGGGCCGGACCTCGTTTCATAAATGGCTGGGGAATTTTAGAAAGTAATTTCACGGATTAGCTGGGAATATTGATCCTCATAGTTGTATCTTCTTACCAAGCTACATATCGAAAAGTGCTATTGCAATTGTTTGAGATTACCAGAAGAGGGTATAGAACTCAGCCCTTTATTACTGGGTCTAAGGTGTCAGATCTTGTAATTCTAGGGTGACTTGGCATGAGGATGATCAAAAAGTCCGTCTCTAGAGCCAATATACCTGCTGTCAATATAATATTTGTCAATGAGTTCGGGAGGTCCTGATTCTAACTTGACCTTACTCCAAATAGATTTACATTCCATCCCGTGCGACTCTTACAACATTACACACTCTCAGATCTTCACAGTTGCCAGATTTTATGGTCACGTGTTAAAGGGTTCATTTGTGGCTTGGAGTGCATAGGTCCCCATTCGTCAATAACAGAGCGTATTGGCTCGTAATCCGTGATCATCAAGTTGAATCAAAAGAATCTACTTGCGATTACCGGCATAAATTAGCGACTTGACTTAGACGTACAAAAGATAATCGAATGGCTTCAAGCCGCACGATCTTGGTGGCCTGTAGAGTGCTCCATTTCTTGAAATTACTCGATGTCGATCAATCAAAATCGATGTTTCGTTGATAGTGTGGGGTAGAGCACCATCCTGTTGCAATCACAATTTTTCCACATTGATGTCACGCAAATTTCGGAACAAATAAACGTTGATCATCTCATTGTACCGATGTCTATTGACGGTGACTTATGCTCTGGTCTTATTTTTGAAGAAATAAAGGCCAATGATGCCATCGTTGTACAAACCTCACCATACCGTACATGGTGCGATGGCATCTGGTGAGCTTCTTGACGATGTTCCTCGCTCCAAATACGGCAATTCTTCTTGTTTATGTAGCCGTGTGAGCAGAAATGAGCCTCTTCACTGAACAAAATTGTACACTGAATACCGGGCGCAATAAATGGTCGCGGCGTAGTTATATCTTATAAGCCTTGAAAAGCCAAGTTGCTGCGAACGACGACGAACCGATAAATTAGGGTCCAGGTCTTTCGAACAATAGGTGTTTCTAGTGAGGCCATCTATTGGCACTTGCATTCGTCGAAAAGGTAGATACTTCATTGATGTACTGTCAAAATTTCATGACATTTGGACGAATAGGAGCGGAATTATTGCCTCTAAAGTGACAGCATGTTTGTGTCATCGGTAAAAAAATAACTGACAACCAAAAATTGCTCAGAATTCAACATTAGAAGGACATCACCAAGTAGGCCAAAAAGAAGAAAAGCCTCCAGCGCCAAAGTGTCGAATAAAAGGCAAGACAAGCCAAAATATATCGTTTGGAGAAGATAAAAGTGAAGACAATGTTCATTTGCTTCTACGATTCCAAGGCCATTGTCCACAAAGAGTTCGTTCCACCGGGTCAAGCAGGTAATGCACAATCCCGTCTTGCTCCTTTGAAGCGTTTAGTGCATCGTGTTAGTCGTATTCGGTCAGAATACCCAGCAGAAGGAAATTGGTGTTTGTTGCACGATAATGTGCCATCTCATTGATGTGACCGAATTTTTGGCTAAAAATCGCATTTTCACTGTCAAACATTCTCCGTTTTCGCTTGATTTAGCACCGTGCCACTTTTACCTGCTCAGAAAAATTTACTGACCGATGAAATTAAAGCGTTTTGTGGACGTGTAGAAGCCATCAAAATGGCTTGTACCGACGATCTAAAACACTAATTTGCCACTTTTGGACGGTGCAAATCGCTGTATTGGGTCGGAAGAAGACTATTTTGAATAAAATTTACCAACTTGTTGTTGTTGTTATTTTTAAAAAGTCCTGTTTAATTTGGAACGCACCTTGTGTGCTTAGAGCAGCAAGTGACTCTAATCCTTAAGTATTTAGCCAAAAGTTAAAAGTAAACCTTGGCCGAAATGCTAGTTAATTCATAATTACGCTCGAAAAAGTACCTAAATATGGGGCATGCAGGTGCCAGTCAAAAGGGGACTGTTGGCATATTAGCTCTTAGACCTATTTGATTTCCTTTGGATAAAATCCAATCTATCATTGAGATGAAAAGGAAGCATTCTAGTGCAGACATTCTGATACTGACTAGTGCATGTAGGTGCAGAGAAGGAGCGCTTTTCTTCATATCTGGAGATTCTACAGGACTTATAGCAGGACCGCGCCAACATTTGTAAGCATAGAGGGTGTTTGAGAAGCTCAATATCAGTTCAATAAATGGTTTTCTGCACCTTAGATCTCACAATACAATGCTTGATTTGAGAGATAGCTCGTTAATGTGTGACGATATTAATGAGTTTGCGGTATTGCAGCGTAAATAAAATCCTGCAAAATGTCGGAAGGCTAAGGAGCTAGTCTTTGAGATTACTTACTTACATACTGAAGATGACGCCACATTAGGGGGTGGACCTGAGCCTCAGCCAACAAGCGTCTGCAGCCAGCTCAATCTTCAACTAGCTGACTGAGCAGCAGTCTTCCTCTACTGCGCTGTTCCTCGATGGCGGATTCAAATACTTTTTGGACCGAGCATTAGTGTTCATCCACTCTGTAGGAGCCAGATGTCGCTGTACAGCCCATGAAGTTCGCCTTTGTATCCCCTCCTCCACTCAGCGTCTATGCAGACGCGACCAAAAATCACCCGAAGAAGAAGGATACCAAAACTAGACGTTGCACTGCACCTCATCTCCATAGATGCTGTCATTAGCGGCCTTAAAATTGACGAATAGGTGGTGTGCATCGATTTGGAACTCATGGGTTTTTTTCCAAAATCTGACGTAGTGTGAATATTTGGTCGATGGTGGACCTTCCTGGCCTAAGGCTACACTGATATGAACCAATCAGGTTGCTGGCGAAAGGCTTCAGGTGTTCGCACAATATGACAGATAGGATCTTGTAGGTGATGTTAACAAGACTTGATGTCTCTGTAGTTAGCTCAGTTCAGAGGGACTCCTTTCTTGAGGACCGGACAAACAATGCTGAGGTTATGATGAGTTAGATGAGTTGGTGTATGCACGTTACTGCTTTAAAGAGTTCAGCAGTTAGATCGTCCGCTACAGCAGCTTTGTTGGACTTAAGTTTAGATATGGCTATCTTCGCTTCATCCAAGTCGGCGACGGAATTGCTGGGCTACATCGTACAGATTGAAAGGTTAATTCTGCCTGACAGTGGTATTTGGTTCGTCATAGCCCTTATACTGTCTACAGAAATGCTCTTTCCAATTCTTCAGTATCGACTGCGACTCTACTACTACGAGTATGTTCCTTTGTTCGTCTCTACAGGCTTCAGTTAGGCGTTTGAGTCCATCTCATGTTTTTAACTTTTAGCAAAACTTCCAAATCTCATTCCTGGAATAGCGTCTCTCAATTTTCTCTACCCTGCGCTTCTCATGCTCATTCGTTTTTCTCCTGAGAAGCCGATGTTTGTTTCTCCTCTTCTGCTCGCAGAGCTCGTGAGCGGTACTAGCTCTTCTATGCAGCTTCTAGCTCGATACTTAATGTTGGTAGCATAGCAGCTCTTATGAGATTAAGGAAGACTTACAGATTCCCCGAAAAAAAATCAGTAGTCTGGCTAATCTATCTGTTGTATTGGACGTCGCTGTTCTAACACTTAGATCTATTCGGCATCGAGTCTTAGAGAACTGCGTGAAATCTTAGAGCTCCTAATGAAAATGGCCAGCTTAAGCATTGTCAAAATGACTTTGTTCCCATTGCTTTCCTACTTAAAAACAATTATTTACGCAGGACCTCGGAAAGGGCCTGATATAAAGATATCCACGTCGTTTGCAGAAGCAACAACCTACACGAGATGTATGGCAACGCTTCTATCAAGAACATGTTTGATGATGTAGGTTCGGAGAAGTCGCGCTCTAAAATAGAAGACTGATACATCTTGAATCTGAATACTCGTAGATTGCTTTCTTGATAGGCTACTTCTACTTCTCTGTAACCGGGTTACAGAGATTTTGGACTGGTCATTCTAAGATTTTAAAGAACTGCATGCAAAACTCTTCTTCTTTTTGGTTTGAAGACTACGCTATTCTCGATGATTTGGCTCTATTGAAGATGTTCTTCATCTTGCATCGAAAGTTGTTGAATTCCGTACTCCACCAAGGCAGATGTTTGCCTACCCATATCCTTGTCGCTTTGCATAATTCGGTGAATGAGCATTTAAAAGTCAATGTTTGGAAGCCTTCTTCTATTGTTCATGCTTCCAAGCGGTCTACTTTCAGTTTATTTTAGACCAATCTCTCTGGCACCCGTGATTTTTTTTTTTTTTATAATGAGCGCGCGCTCAAGGGGTTTGAGTACCCTTAAGGTGATTGTACACAGCGCGGGCAAAGGAAATTTAGGGAGGAAGAAAAGAGAGGTACCGATGTACATTGTTTTTAAATGTTTGCAAGTTATAACGACCAGGACATACAGAGATCGGCAGGGCATTCCATAAGCGCTTAGGAGCGAATCACGATATTTTAGAGTACGTCCGAAAATGGGCTTGAGGGTATACTGATGAGCATTCATAGCGAGACGGGTGTTACGGTTGAAAGTTTGAATGGTCGGAATGCTACTGGCGATTTCAGTGGAGCACTGGTGGTGGAAATAGCGATAAAACAAAGTGAGACACGAGACATTTCGTCGATGTTCGAGAGTGTCCATTGATTGACTGATATTAGTATCGTCAATAAGTTTTATCGCACGGTTTTGAATCCTATCTAGCAGGTGCAGAGATGTTTTAGGAGCACCTGACCAGATGTGGGAGTTGTACTCCAATTTTGGGCGGATGAATGCCTTATATATTGAGGCCAGATCAGAGGGGGTAAAATATTTCTTACATCGCTTGAGGCGACATCAAATATGTGGTCATTCCAACGTAAGTTGTCATTGACACACATACCGAGAATGGAAAGTTTTTCGGTTTCGACGATGCAAGTGCCATTCATAGATAATGGCTGGGTGTTTAAATTTCGCTTTAAAGACAGCAGACAGCATTGTGTTTTGGAAGCATTAAATTCCACTCTATTGATAGTTCCCCAATTGGTTATGCTGTTGATATCGGAATTTAATGAGCTTAGCATACGCTGCCGTTCTCGTACTACAGCCGAAGAGCAAGGACGTGAGTCCGGGAACGAGTATGAGAAGCAGGGTGTACTGTCGTCAGCAAATGAATATAGGTATTCGATAAGAAGTAACATACAAGAGACCAATGATGAGTTTTAAAAAGAGTGTCGGAGACAGAACGGAACCCTGGGGCACATCACCATTTATTTTCTGAATATCAGACTGGAAACCGTCCAAGAAAACTTGTTTTGAAGAAAGAGCACGCATGTTTAATAAAAGAACCTGATGCCAAACTCTGTCAAATGCCTTAGAAATATCAAGTGCAACTATCTTGCTTTCGCCAGATTGATGTACGCTTTGGTTCCATTTTTCGGTGAGACATGCCATCAAATCACCAGTGGACCTGTTGCTACGAAAACCGTACTGCTGGTCATTGAGAAGTTTTCGTGTTTCGAGATATTTCATGAGCTGACGATTTATCAGTGTTTCCATGACCTTGGAAAGAAGGGACGTAAGTGCAATGGGTCTGTAGGAGGAGAGAGAAGATGATTCGCCTTTTTTAGGGACGGGCTGGACAAATGCTGTTTTCCATCTGCTCGGGAAGAGTCCTAAAGTGTAGGATTGATGAAAAAGCTTACGCAGTCGTTTTGCCAGAGAGGAAGAACACCTCTTCAGAAGAAGGGGAGATATACCATCTGGACCAGCGGATTTATGTATGTTGAGATCTTTAAGTACTCTTGCTACTACACGAGTGCGAAAGTAGATTCGTCCCATTGAAGATTCGACGCACTCAAGTGTAGGCGGAGACAAAGCACAATCTGGGAGTGTTGAGCTGGCCGAAAAGTGTGCAGCAAGCAGATTGGCCTTATCCAAAGAGCTGACAGCTGGAATGTCATTGTAAATGAGCGTTGGGATGGAGGATGAGGCAGAATTTTTAATGTTTTTGACGAACGACCAAAAATTTTTACTGCCTTTGGGACATTGCAGTATTTTTTGCCTCAGTTTTTGGTCGTATAGGAATTTCACACGCTTAAGAAAGGCGTTGCAGTCATTTCAGGCTCGTTTGAACTTTTTTCGGTTTTCCTCTGTCGGGTTGGTCTTGTAGGACCGAAAAAACATTTCTCTAACCCTGACGGCTCGTGATTATTTGATATCTAAACCAGAGGTCCGGTCTATTTTTTCTTCTCAAACCAGGTAGCTGGGAAACAAAAACTGCAGGAAATGGCTAGAGTACTGAGTGTACTAGAGTACTGAGCGGAGCTACCATAGTCTGACCATATCATCCCTACCATATCGCAGTATTTTCATATTTTCTTCATGGCACGGCTAGATCAGCTCTTTCGAGCAGATGCAATCTATATCAAAGTTGCAATTGTCAATAGTGATAGGTCACCGCAAGGTACAAGAGTTGACATTGCAATTCTGGAGCTAACCATAACAATCTTGCATCCACTTAACTTCTATTAAAAGCAACATCAAGTTCAAAGTATAGGAGTTGTTGAAGTCCCTTGAGGCACGTCTATGTTTTGAGCTACGATAACTTTGCTAAACGTGGATTTGTTTGCTCAGACTTATAAGCGTAAGATCCTTGGTGGATTCGTTAGACCTTACCTGTATTGGATCTGTGATTTCTGTGTTGTTTCTCGCGCAATCTAAGGTTATCGGGGTTCTATTGCGGTGTAGGAAGTAGATACCTTATGAGGTCTCTAAAGTCGCGCATTTGCATCGTAGCCCCAAGCAGTAGTAGATTTACACGGATGAGTTCTGTGGTTTACATCTATATTCACTTGAAGAACCAAAGACTTTGTGAAGTTGAGAACATTCAAAAGGTTTAACAGAAATCTACGTAGCACCTTTTTCACTCTTTCTGTCAATATGCACCTTGATCTACCTGGTGCTCTTTAGCTCTGATTATATTAGCAGACTCCCTTCATATCTCGAACAGACTCGAACCAGCTTAACTGTGTGCAATTTAAGTTTGGTAATCTCTTTTGCCTCAGACGAAATACAATCTCAATCCAATATTGGGAGAGTAATTGGAAAACCCATGTCCAGTTAGTGAGGGTTTGCTGTCCCAGACACCATCTAACCGAAGTATCTTCCATGATGTCACGCTCATTGAAGGCATATTTGAGATATCCCCACTTCATTAGGTATCCGTAGACTTGAATTTCGATGCAATGTTTGATTTCAAACTAAGAACATTACAACGACATTCCGGCCTCATCTTTTGTGATGTCCAGATGCCAATCAGGATTAGTAAACATTGAAAAAGTTCTTCATCTTCCCGGAATGTCTAGGGGTCATGTGATGTCATCACAAAGGGGGCACTAAACAAACTGATAATGGTAACTCCATCCCCAGTCGTTAATTAACTTTGGAAAGAGTTTTGTTTTTTTCATTGGTAATGCACCATCTGTAATGGTCTATAAGGAGTTCAAATAAACAAGCAGACAAGGATATTTACTGGTGCTGGTAGTGGTCGTATATTAAGAAAACATTCACATAAAATAATTTCCCATCAAATGCCCTCATTAATTTCCTGCCTCTCAATGTGTACTCGTACAGTGGATTAATAGCATTCACTACCCCCATCCCTGGTCTAACATCATTCCTACCCCGCCCCCTTCCAGCAAATGCATTCACATTGGCAAACATAAACGCAAACGGAAACAAGCAAATAAGGACAATTTACAACTTCTCTTGGAATCTCAGAGAATCCTTTATGACCTTAAGATGTATGGGGGGGATGGGATGAGTATGGGTTGGTTTGTGTATGTACATACCAATATGTTCATCTAAAGGAGGTCAAAGGGGGGGTAGGACACAGAGATCAAACTCTTTATTGCCCTTACTGACGCCCCATCGACTAGTGTCGCGCATATCAAACTCTAAATGACTAATTAGAGACATCGTATAGGACTAGAGTAGATTAAGGAGTCGGGAAGATGGTTATAGATAGAACGGATAAGGATTCAAAGCAACAAAACGACTATGGCAGGGCATTAAATGACCAATTTACGAGTAACGCATAATGCAGTCAAGCAAATGCCAGATGAGATTATTTATGAAGCTCCATGAGCTGCATGCATATGCATGTTAAACAGGATAACTGCAGGATTGTAAAACTTTACACACAAACACAGTTACTCTGTTTATGTGCATGTACGAGTAGTAGGGTAAAAGTATAGTCGATTACAAAGTTTTCTTTAAGTAGGAAAGCCTCCTTGCAGTAGTAGTAACAGTTTGTAGGTACTCTAGTACTACATAGGTGGGGTACATACTCGTAGTGTAAGGGGTGGCACATTATTCATCGCTTAAGTCCAACGTGGCGTGGTGCTAATAAAACGCTCACTTAACACCCAATTCTCAGCGCCAAGTTGCAAATTACACTCTAGTAATGGCCTAAAGCTGTACGGTTGGTGGTAGCAGTGGTTGGGGCAGGTGTCCTGATAGAGAAAAGAGAGGTTAAGAGGTGAAGAACATGGAAAAAGTCGAAAGAAAAAATTGCACCCGTAGTAATAATAATAATGACGATGATAATATCCTCGAAGCTAGGACAATGCCAGTAACTCATAAAGACCCCCCCCCCCCCCCATGTCTACTCGTTCAACCAACCCAACGCAGCAACCGAATGCAATGAACCATATCCAGTCCAATCAGAGCATAGGGTGCCTATACCATCTCATCTACAGAAAAAAGAAAAAAATAGAAAGAAGGAGCATTTCTCTCATTCAGTTAGAACTCAGAAGTAACTTGCCATCAGAAAGTGGAATCCTGGATCCTCATCATCCATGGCCGTGCCACACCATGAGTTCGTCCTTCGCTTTTATGCGGATGTATGGGGTGGTGTACGAGTATGTAGGTGCTGCCAAAGGATTTACGTTTTTGTGGTTTTATGGGCGCAAAAGGATAACGTGGTTTGGTTTTCTTTTTTCCTTCCCTGCTTTTCAGTTTTGTGTCGAATTTACGAGAGATGTGGAGGTAGCATGAAAGAAAAACGGAAAAAAAAGAGGAAGACTACTCGGAAAAATGAAGAACAATGATGGTGGGCAACTGGTAAGTAGTAAGTGGTAACAGGCAAAATGGACACAAGGACATGAAGTAAAAATTAGATGACATTAACGGTATTAATGTGCGAGCAGTTAAAATCCGACACGCATAAAACTTGTTTACGATCTCTGGCGACTTGTGTTTTGTGGTTTGAGAGGTTGACCGTTGAGTTGGCAAGACACAACAGTAAATGCGAGTCTTGATTTTATTTACTTTAAGTATGCCTTGAGGACATCACACGGATGGGAATAGGGACACGAATACCGCACAGATACGAGTATGAATGAGAATTCAGTGAGGGAATGTGTTGGCAGTTGGAAAATATGGCACAAATGGTAGGTGAGTGGTCATTAAGAGGCAATTGAAAGGATTAAATAGATAAATTACGTTACGACAGCTGGTAGGGGTGGAGTGGTATTACCTAGGAGTGGAATGTTCATTTAAGTTTAGCCATATGTGCCAAGGGAATGAGCCATTTTAATGTCCTCCCCATTAGACGGAAATCTTTTTGCTTAACTGGCTTCTAACACGTGAAGCTTTGGACATCGGGGAATTTGATTCCTGTTAAGTCAGGCAAAGTTAGGGTGTTGTAGGATCATTGCATTTCGTCTCCACCATATATCGAATGGTTGAAGGACCAATATCAACTCGCCCACCACTTGTGCTCTCATCTAGAAACCCTTGAAGTCATACATCACAAACGTCGTCGCTCTCTGACTTTGTCGGTAATAAGCAACAGATCGTCACCTTCGACATCGAATCGATTTAACGATGAACTGGCAACGCGTTCATCGAACCCAAAAACCAGGAAACCAGCCGATGGTGGCAGAAACAAGTTTTCGTTACATTTTTTCAATTAACAGCTCCGGAAGTGAGCTTAAATTGGAATGCAATCGCTGTCAGTCATTTTGGCATATCCCTGAACCTTAAAAAGAAAAGCTCATGCTTCAGAGAAAGTCGTAGTCATCGTCATCGTCATCGTCATCGTCGTCGTCCTTACTGTTAGTATTTTACTTTACCATTTTTGCCGCAAATTTTAATCAATCGCAGCAGGAATTGCGTATCCAACTACTCGTACGTCACCCTTCGCAGGACCATTCAAAAAGAGCCACCATACACGCTTCCTCAACAAGACTTCGAAGAGAGAAAAAAAAAATAAAAGGGTACACGACGAGTATATTTTTGAGGGATTTTCTCCTTGGTCCTGTATTACTGGTACACCAGGGTACTTGTATCGAATTATTGTTGCATTCAAGTACACCCAACCATGTCTTGGAGCTGTGTTCCGTATGTTTGGTGAAATTTTCCATTTCAATAGCAGAAGTGTGTGTGCAATTGCTCGTCTACAAGACTCCTTCCTTTGGTGTGCATCAGACAGACGTCGGAAATGAGCTGTCAACTTTTGCAGCGCAATCATGTTGCTGGAAGTAGTTTCGCGCTGCAATAATAAAAAAAAATAAAACAAGTCCTTCAGCTGCACCATTTTTTGAATGAAGTGTTAATATCGAAGAAGCAAGAGAGTGGTGACACAAGAGGAGGCAGGGACCGATGGCAATTGGAAGGGCTTACGGTTGAAGCAAGCGGTGCACATTGTTAGTTCTTGCCATCTGATTGTAACAAAAACAAGAAATTTTCGATTTAGACGAATGTGCACCAGTTGAATGGTGAATTGGGGATCAGCTGGCTATTTTCAAGTTGTCAAGATGGTAGGGGGTGACACATGCCTCTATGAAGTCGGAAATGTCAGATTTTGTAGTTGCTGCTGTTGCTTATGGTAGGAAGGTATTGTCCCTAAGACAATGTTTCGTTAAATTGAAAAGTTTTACTACTTCAAGACGTTTAATGAGAAAGCAGTGGGGGAGGAGAAGTTTTACTTGTAAGTTGAATTGGAGTACTACAAAGAGCAATGGTGAAGGACACATCTGTGTGCATTTGGAATATCTTTGTTAGTTCTCTGTGCCCAGATTGAGACAATAGGCTGGAGAAGATAATGAATTTGTAAGCACAGAGGCAGGGAGGCCAATTTATTGTTTTTGTGTTGAGTACCAAGCATGAAACGTCATTGGAGGTCCCTAACGGTCTTAGCTTCAGGACCATACGATCTTTTTAAAAAGAGCAATGGAAAGGGAATAAGGTGGAAGAGATGGAACTTTTTTTTTTTAAGCTTTCGTAAGCTTAAAAGATTTCAGGTGAATGATTTGGTCTTTGGTTAGAGCATAGTGGGTTATTTGCACTATCTTCTGAAGGATTGTGCCGTCCCTCGATATGCAATATATGTTGTAAAGCAAAGGCCACGCCGTTTGGACCCTCAACAGTTCAATAGTTTGCGAAGGCTCTAAACCATTAGGTCCCAAATGGATCTGACTGAAGTCTAAGATATCCACACGATGTTCTAGGCAAAGCTAGGTAGGTAGGTAGGTAAAAGTGGCTGTTGGAAAGACCAACCCACTTAGGCCTTACTCATGGAACCAGTTTGAGCTTATGATGAAGCGTAGGAGACTGTTTACGTCTGTATTCTCTAGATCGCTTAAGTCATTGTAGAAGAAAGCTGCTAAGTGAAGTTTTCTTCTCTTGGAGAGAGCTGGACATGTATACAGTAGGTGGAGGATTATCTCTTCTTCCTCCGCGTCCATGCAGCTTCTACAGAAATCGTGACTGCACCGACTGTGGCAGGCCGTGGTGCCCCAACCTATAAAGGCAAACGCAACCTGCCCAAAAACCAAATCTGCAAGGAGAGTTAAAATTGTGGCAAGCTTCCTGTAGCACTTCCTCCACCCCTATAGAAGGGTGGGAAGGGGAACCCTCCCCATAAGAAGGAATCAGGGGACATAAGGCGCCGAAATTCTTTATGCAATATCAAAACCTTCGGATCCATTCCGGAGGTTGAGAGAAGTGCGGATATAATATAGCATGATGGAGTGAGCTAACAACATCCTAAAAGACGGCTAACTCACTGCTTTCACTGCTTCCACTGCTCCCAAAACGCTAAAAGACTCCTCCAAGCACCAGAGATCGTTGGAGGAAACCGTTCCCAAGAGGCCGAAAATCTATAACATCAAAACCCCTGGGCCATCCAGCTGCACATCTCTCAGGTCCTTTAGCGAAGTCCTAAAAGACGCAATAACGATAGCGGTAATCGACTGGAACGACACCGATGGATCAATAACACCTGAACGGTGGCAGTTGGTCAAGTGGCCATCATGCGGGAAATCCATGGACCACCTCCCATCACAAACGACTCTGGCCACGTCAAGCTGAGTAAAGGAAGGAAAGAAACTGCTAGAGAGAACAGAATCGTCTATTGTGATGTGAATTTTTCATCAGCAAGAAGTTCATAACGCCTGATCATGATCTGCATCAACGTCAAAATAAGTCTGATATGCGCTCACTCCCCACAGATGAAAAGGACGACGATTGTAACAAAGATTGATTCTACAAGTCGTCGAGCAGACTTATTGATAATTTTAACGCTAAGTTAGAAAAGAAGCACCACAGTTGGAAGATATAGATAACACTGTACCAGCTCCGAAAGCCGATTCCGGCTAAGCGGCTAGACGATTTGTACACATCAATATCCACAGGGGGACTTGAAAGTCACCTGCCCAAGAAACTTAAAAGACATCAACGCGATTGACTCAAGGCTTTGCTGTTGTTTTCTGGATGTCCAAACGTTGAGCAGCTGACATCGTCCGACCATTTCTTGAAGAAATAAAAATTTCAAGTCGAATGGCTGCAATCCCAAGCGACTATTTGAGCCCATTCTTATTTCTTCTACAACTTTCCAAGAAGTCCTATCCTATCAGCTTCAAGTTCAGGAGAGCAGTGGCAACATTATCAGTAAGCGACCACCACAGAAAACTCCCTGGTGTGACAGACACTGTTGGCAAAGGCATGCTGCGAAACAAGAGGCATACAAGGCGGCACTGTAAAAAAGGATGAGAGCTATTCTCGAGCAAGGGGACAGGAAAAACTTCGGTTTCTCAGAGATAGAAAGAAAGAAGCAGCAGCTCGGTCGAGTCTATGGAAAGGTGTTTCTACAGAAAAGATGCTCGAGAATTTTACGAAAATATGACAGGAACTTGCCAAGCAGTATATGCACGAAACTGAGAAGAATAACTTCTGCAGAGGCGAAAGCGACCAACATTAAAGGGAAACCTGATGGACAGCATCGACCACAAAAACACCTTACGGATCATTATAGAGCAATGTGTTGAGTACAGGTCTCCGCTGCATTTACTGTTTATCGACTTCCAGAAGGCTTTCGAGAGTTTGAATAGAAATGCTATATGGTTGGCCTTACGCAGGAGTGACATCCCAGGTGATGCCATAGCTATTATTAAAGCCACCTTCGTATGGGAAGTGTCTTGTTTTGCACAATGGTAGGATGTCTGAGGATTTTGAAGTCCAAGTATAGTACGTCCATTGGTGGACATCGGCACTGGGCCTGCTCAGAAACGCCTGCAGAAAACTTTTCAACGCAGCAAAAAGCACAAGAAAAGTGACCGACTGAGACTCATATAAAGAATCCCTCAAATTATACAAAAAAGAACTGAGGAAGGCAAAGCGACAATCCTGGAGGTCATTCTGCGACAAAATTACAGAAACCTCTGAGGCATCGCGGCTTAGAAAAATCCTCTCCACAAATGCTATGATGCCCAGCTCAAGTGATGAATCACTCAACCTGCTTCTGGACACCCATTTTCCAGGTAGCTCCCAACTCGCGGCCAGCAGCAGCCCAAACAGCCCTACTGCAACCGTGACCAAAATTCATGGTCTGATTACGAGAGACAAACTGCTCTGGGCGCTGCATGCCTTCAAACCATACAAGTCTGCTGGTCCGGACGGTATTATACCTGCCGAGCTACAGAGATCCTCAGATATTATTCTACCAGTGTTGGAAAATATTATGAGGAGCTGTGTAGAACTTATCCACATTCCACTGTTATGGAGAGAAGTCAATGTAGTATTCATTCCCAAAGCTGGAAAATGTTCTCATGTAGTCCCAAAGGACCTCAGACCTATAAGTCTATCATCTTTCCTTCTGAACACTTCAGAACGACTAATTGGTATCCATATTCGACCTAAAGTTGATCCAAGACTTATGTCTACGGCTCAACTGTAAAGGAAAGTCGGTGGAAACGGCTTTGTACTCTCTGACTAGCCACATCGAACGATCCCTAAAATATAAGGAGTACACAATGGTTGCTTTCCTAGACATAGAAGGCGACTTTAACAACGTCAACACATCCGCAATCACGACTGCGCTGTCAACTCTGCAGGTAGACGGCTCACTCAACATTTTTAGCAGGCAAGAAGCTGCGACTGCAGCTATTCGCCTTAAAGCGACTAAACAGTGGACAAATAATTCCTTTGGCCACGCCAATATTCTTAATACATTAGGAATCCTTACAGAGAACATCCTTACCTGAACTTTGGTTTGACAAAAACTTCCATGTAAGCTTCCCCTCTAGATCATTCTGGGAGGAGGATGCTTTCATGGAGGACAAGTCAATCCATCTCTACACAGATGGATCTAAAACCGATAGCGGAGTTGGTGGCGGTGTTTTCTTAGATTAGCTAAATCTAAGCCTCTCTTTCCGCCTTCCAAATCACTGTAGCGTGTTTCAGGCGGAAATTTTGGCGATTGAAGAAGCTCTGTCCTGGCTGAAGAAAAACGTGATATCTGCAAAGGATATCCGCATACTTTCGGATAGTCAGGCCGCCATCAAGTCCCTGAACCGCCCTTGAATGCCGATCATCTCTAATGGAGATGGCAGAGCAGTTCAACATTCACCTTTGTTGGGTGCCGGGCCATAAAGACATTCCAGGGAACTGCAGAGCCGATGAACTCGCCAAAATTGGAACCACTCTACCTATTCTACCGGAGAAAGGTAGTATAGGTATACCAATCGCTACGTGCAAACTAACACTAAAGCTAGATGCCAATAAAAGAACAGACCTTTGGTGGACTGCTGGACAAACATGTCTAGTGACCAAACAGATCTGGCCAAGGCTAGATCTGAGTCGCTCTAAGTATCTGGTCCTTTTAGATAGGAAACATCTCAGCGCCATAATAGGTGTCATCACTGGACACTGCCGCATAGGCAAGCACGCAAGAAGGCTTGGCGCTTTTACAAACGACTTCTGTGGAAGCTGCATGGACAAAGAAGAGGAGGAGACAATCCTCCAACTACTCTGTACATGTCCAGCTCTCTCCCAGAGAAGAAAGCTTAATCTAGGAGCTTTTTTCTACAACGACCTAAACGATCTAGAAAATATAGACGTTAACAGTCTCCTACGCTTTATTATAAGCTCAAACTGGTTCTAGTAGTAAGAAGATCATAGATCCACGTGGCATCAGAATGGGTCAATAGGTCTAAGTGGGTTGGTCTTTCCAACAGCCACTCTTACCTAATCATAGTACGTCAGGGGTGCATACTGTCACTACTATCGTTCTTGGCCGTTACCAGCGATGTACCCTGCGGAGCATTGACGGAAGGCAACTGTGGAATTCAATGACAATGACATGTTACTACGCTGACGATGTTTGCCTACTTTCACATCGGATAATGGACCTTCATTTGATGGCTCACAATCTGGAAGCTAAGGAAGCGAAGAAAGTGGGCCTCAAAATGAAGACAGCCAAAACGAAAGCCCTTAGCACTTTCAATGCCCGTGGTCAACTTAACATTGCCGGACACTTCTATACTTAAGAAGTGTGGTATCGGCTAACCGGGGTGGTATCGAACAGAATCGCGAAGGCTAAAGCTGCATTCGGAATGCTATCCAAAGTCAGGAAAAGCAATGTTTTCAGCTTAGGAACGAAGCTGCGACTGTTCCGCCCCAACGTAGAACCAGAACTGCTCTATAGGTAAGCTGCAAACCTTCGTAAACAGATGTCTCACTTTCTGGTGTGAAGACTTATACATTTTGCTGATCCTTCTGATAATGTTCGCGGGTATTTGACTAATTGACGCTAGCTTTTGAGCTTCCTCTTTAAACGCTCACTTCGATGTGAAATATTTTTGTATTTTTCAAAGATCGGGAAATGTTGAAATATGCTGATTTCTCTTCTGATTACTGTGCCTATCGCCTCAGTTTTCTTTTGGGAATGCAAGGTTATGACATTGAAGCTTTTCGTAGACACTTCAGATCATTAAATGAGATTGCGAATAGACTAGAATTTCTAAGGATTTCCTTGTGATAGTAATGGAACACGAAATAGGAAAATCCTTCAAATTTTTCCACTCATTTGTAGTTTCGTCGGAACATAGCCGTGAATGGAACCTTTATGAGGAGTCAGAATATTATCTACGTGAGTGGTTCAATAAGTCCATGTCGCTTTGAATGAAAGTTCTTTTTTTCGACAAAAAAACGATTATTTTCTCAGCTGCTTTGACCTCAATACTGATCCTCCAATATTTCTCAAAATTTGTTGAACCCTTCCTAATGGTAACATAAGAATTGTCAACGTCTCAGCCGGGAAATAGTCATTTAGAGGCTTAATCCGCAGGGCAAGGTACATGAGTGTTCGCCCTTTTATGAAATTCGCCATTTACACTGCGCTCATGTGTACCCGTGTATCATCCTAATGGAAGATCACGTTCTTCTTAGCAAAATCCGGTCATTATTGCTTGAAATCGGTCCAATAAGTACACAAAATATTCGCCACTAATTGTTTCTCCTTTTGAAAGTAATCGATGTGAATAATACGGCCTTCATCCTGTGATCTCACCTTGATTTGGTGCCGATTTGCCCGGAGAAACACACTGTTTCGACTGCTACTTAGTCTCCGGTATGTTGTGTTAGATCCACACTTCGTTTTTGGTTAGGAAATGATGCAAAAACTTCTCCGGATTGTGGGTGAACAACGTCAAACTTTTTCTATTTTCACCAAATTTCACGCGACTGTCTATTTTCAATGGCAAAAAAGTTATGGACTTGTTGATCCACCCTCGTGTCACCATATTTTATAGTCGCGTTTCACGAACTATTGCCCGGGTTTAGTGTTACAGTTTTTGGTTAACGATGATCGGAGGGGCTTAGGTCATTCTGTAGTAACTCTTTATTCTTTAAGCATCAGGCTATCATACTAGGAGCCCATGCAATATTGTCACTTAACATTTCTAAACCCAGTCAGTCTACAAAAGCCGGCTTTTCTATTTAAAAAAAAAAAAAAAAAAAAAAAAAAACCTAAACCAACTCATACTCAGAACTGAGCAAATCTAAATGTTTACCGAATCAAGTGGAAGAGGAATATCAAAATCCGTTTGAAATATAATATGCAAATGAGATAAATGACAATTTCCTTATTTTTTTCCTTTCTATCTTATTTACTTTTTTAGAAAACCACATTCCACAACATACCTACGGTATGGTATGCCATCGTGTTTTATGCCTTTTATATCGAAAAAGGTAAATTGTTATTCCAAATGCAAGATAAATACTCAAAGATACGACAAAAACGAGAGAAAGAGGAAATAGACACTAAGCTGCAGGAGTATGAGGGGATGACAAAGCAAATAAAACCGATACCACAAAATGCAAACGCTTCAGGCAGCCATATACTTTTCGCCTGTTTCACGGATTGCTCTGGGGGGTTTCCTTAGTTTGCATTTTCTACATCTTCCTCCTTAAAAAAAAAAAAATAAAAAATCTGTTCTACATGGATATCTACATGTACGTATCTAACATCTATGAATGCTCCGTCTTAAGGAGACCGAACAAAAGTCATAGATACGGTGACATTTAAATAAAACGAAGACGAGACCAAAAGTTAAAATAAAAAAAATTTCATTAAAAACCAAAAACAAATATCGTAATCAGGATATTTTTGTATTTTTGTTGGATAGGATATTGGGAAAATGAAAATGAATTGAAGTCGTACTAACTTTATGGAATAGCGATTTAGGAGAGACTCCAGTCAATTTGGGAATTAGAACGCAGAAACAGTTGAATTTCTCTATAGAAAATGGGATGCCGTAAGGGTGTATACTGATGCCACTACTTTTTTTAAAAATAGAATTAACAGACGTTTCCCTTGGTGATATGAACATTACTAGATTAAAGAAAAGTACAAATGTATCTTGTATACTTTAAGGATATAAAGATTCCAGCGGTACACAAAATACTCCTTCGTGGTGGATAATCAGCTAGCCATAGAGAAGGAAATCAATGGCAAGTACCCTTCATTTTGAGTGAATTCTTGGCGATGACTACTTACTTACTTACTTAAATGGCGTTACAGTTCGGGGTGAACCTGGACCTCAACTAACAAGTCAACGCAGTTATCCAGGTCTTTAACTAACTGCCTCCTACTTGTATACCTCACCAAACGTGAGGTCTTCCTCTACTGTGTATTCATGTCGGGTTAGCGTCGAAGTCTCTGCGACCTGGAGCATTGGTGTCCACTAGCCCTATACAGCTCGTACAGTTCGTCGTTGAATTTTCTCCTCCAAAGCCTGTTAAAGCAAACAGAGACCATGCCATCAAGTAGCAGTCTCCTTAGTTGTTCAGTATATAGCCTTACTACTCAATTAACTTTTTTGCCCCAAAGAAACAGCGATTAGCAAGAGTGATTTCAGCAAAATAAGGTAGACAAAGTTCCTTACTGCCTCGAAATTATAGCTGTCGACTGTGACGTTCTGTCCAATTCATTAATGTTGTCTCTCCTTTCTTGTTGACAACATACCTACACTGCGTTTTACACTCATTTACTGAGAAAGCAATTTTTGCGGCTTCCATTTCAATACTAGCAAACGCATCGGTGACAGCCAACTGCGTTCTCCCAATTATATCGGCTCCAGTCTTAGCTTGTGGGTTCCACACAATTCTTTCTAGTATGATGTTAAAGAAGTCATGTGACAGAGTGTCACCTTAAACCTTTTTCGACTTCAAAGGTCTCGGTTAAGTCGTTGTAGAACTAGGCGGAACAGAGAGCGTTCTCAATCGTTATCTTTCACAGGAGAACGAGACATGGGTCTATATAGCTCGTCTCTATAAATGGTGTCATATGCGGGCTTGAAAGCGACGAAAAGATGATGGGTATAGTTTTGGACTTGTTGAGTTTTTTCCACGAACTACCGGAGTTTGACTATGGACTTTCCCGGTATGAAGCCGCACTAATAGGGGCCAATCAGGTTGTTGGCGAAGGGTTTCAGACGTCCACACAACGTCTCATATGTGGCCCATTTCATCGCACTTCCTGGATGGCGGCAATATCTCCGTGGTGGCAATCAAGGGCATCTGCTTATTGTTTGGCTGCACGGGGTCTGTTAAGTGTCCGAACATTCCACCGTTGTTCTTTAAACGTTTGAAAGGGTCATCAACAGTGAATCCATTTTTATCCGAGGCTATGAGTTGGTTCGTCACATCCTTTCAATTTCTCCGTATAGGGTGGGGGGCCATGGGATGGTACAGGCGAATATTATACGACTAGCCGTAAGGGTTTACTTATGCAGTTACCAAGCACCACCATTGGGAGGTAAGACAAGCACTTCGCTACGAACTTGATTGTTGTGCTGCTGACCCAATCCAATCGCCACGCAGATCCCTCAAGATCACTTATGGTTAAGTTGAAAAGAAGAGAACCTAAGCGGCTGCCTTGTGGAATATCAGATGGACAAAGGAGAACACTATACTTAATAGTAGTTTTCCGCTTGAGAATACATGCATTTTATGAATATGGATTCAAGATCGTTGCTAGATCAGTTAATTGATGATCAGTCGAAAGCTTTAGTAAAATAATTTGCAATTACATCAATTTCTTTGGCCAGAAGGATGTGAGGGAGAAGGAAACGAATGAGGTTTGTAGCAGTTGATTTGCATTTCAGAAGGCTATGCTGGCTGGGAGAATTAATATGCTTCCCTGAAAGCTTAAGGGTTCGTATAGGATGCTTAGGAAGAGCTAAGGTATATGAGAAAGTTTAGCAATGGGATAGTAATGAGTACTTATGATAATTGCATTGGTGCACAAACAAAAAATATATAAAACACAGCTACCAAGAAGAAACCGGTGACCGTAACCTTGCATTTCATCCTATTTAAAAAAAAAATTCAAAATCCTTTCAAACTTACCATCTCATACCAGTTTTCTTGATACTATTTCCATTTTTTGCATATTTTTTTGCACCAATCTCAATTCCTATCGAGAGAGTACGGATATCATCTCAATCTAGAGTATAAGTGAAACTGAAAGTACAGATTATATCCCCCAGATAAGGTAAGATAAAATGTCAAGCTTAAAGCCCGACAATGAATCATTTGTCAAGGGTCACCGCATCCAATACTCTCGTCTGTCTCGTTGGTCGTCGTTGGTGTTCACACTGTTAATCTCCACCCACAGCAAAAGGGATTGTCCAGGCAACCGAGTGGAATCCTTTAGCCAGCCACTAACCCGACCAACGGTGTCTGATATGATTTTTAAATTAAACCATAAAAAGGATAATAGAAGCACAGATACCACGATAGAGACATGGAAAAGAGACGAGACGACAGCCCAGGGGTAAGACAAAGTGGACGAAGGAGGTAAAAAAAAAAAAAAAATAAAAAAACCGAAACATCTCTGTGAGCATTCAAGTGTAACTGAATTTTTGGCATGGAAATGGAAATCCTTAAAAAGAAGATGATTGCCCACAAGCCGGTTGCATCAGGACGGGTTGAGATCATCCTTCTTTTTGCAATTCTAATTGTGTTTGCTAATATTATGCGGGTATTCCCCGGAAAAAAACTATGCATACTCGTATCTCCTTAACGCAAACCTCACTCCAATCCCGTCTCTCTCTCTGTCATCCTATCACTGCCAGCCGTTTTTGGTTTCTCATATAATCTAAATGATGATGAATATGGTGAGTCGGTGAATCCTACGTATCCGGCGAAACCGACCGACGAGTCCTTATCCGGAATTGTTTGGAGGATAATTCTTTCGGCGCCTTCCTCCTTACTTTTTGCTTGCTGATTTTTTTCCACTCACAGCTGAGAGAATAATAATTACATTAGGATCCACCCACTCCGCGCTACTCAAGGAGCGCTCACTCTCTACTCAACTGATTTCAGATTCATTTGATAAGGACGAAGGAAAAACAATCGAATAGAAAAGATATTCGGGAATACGAGTATGTATCCCCAAAATGAGATGCAATACCACCAACTCTAGTCAAGGATAATGGTTGGCTGCTTGCTGGAGATTAGATTATGACTGCCTCTCTCACTCTCTGATATGTCCCCTGATGCACGTATCCGGAAAAAAAAAAAACGAAGAATTGTAATTTTATTTTCTCTTTCTCTAGGATATTCGAAGGTACTTTCACCTGTTTGTCGATATTCCTGCACCTTTGAGTGTACTCGACACACTGACGGAGGTACATACTCATATGTGTTCGCATGTGGTAAGAAATAAAGGTAAAGGATGACAAAATGATGAAATGAAGAAGACATCCTTTCATACCACCTATCTCTGGAAAGCTGATTATGTTTAACGATTTAAGGCGAGTGAAGACGATTGGAGAGGAAGACGCAACAAGACTTCATTCAAGATTGAGCCAAAGGACACATGGAACACATTTTTTTGATTGAAATAGATTGCACAGCAAACAAAAATATTGATGTGTGCCTTGTGTTGTCCTTTGGCTTCTTATTTCTCCTTCTTCATCTACTCGTACTTCTCTACATTTTCTTCGTCATCATCGAGTTTATTTTCATGGTAGCACCTTCTTTGGATAGAACAGATCTCTTCTACCTCATCATCCCCCATCACCCATCCCCAACCCCAACTACAATTGAATTATCTTGGATTTGAGATTGATTTTTTATTCAATTTCAATATTCATCATCATATGTGCTAGGATATTGAAGGATATATGTAGTATGTACCGTGGTATGGTATCAGCTCTAAAGCAAAAAAAAAAAAACTCAATCTTGTAGTGTACTCGTAGTATAAATAGGTCTTCGGTGTTTTATGTACGCTGCCCCATCCACCTTTAGTCCTTAAAATTGGCTTTCTTTCGACGACTGGATCGAGGAAATGGAAATTGAAGAGCCCTTTGGAGATACAAACAGAAATAGTATGTAGTCGTCGTATGTACCGTATGATGAGAGTATAATGCTGGAGAAGGTAGCATGTGGTGAGTCCTTGCAGATTGACAGGTTCCTTAATTATCATGTGAGCAAGGTGATGGTATTTCCTTTCTCTCCGACTATACCCTGCACTCGGTAAGTGGGAATACATTCCGAGAAATCGATGCTATAAACTATTTTGGAATGCTTATCGGGAGTATAAATAGATTCAGGCAGGAAATCGATAAATGAAGTTTGGAACGAGTGTCAGGGATTCGACGATGTTAATATGCAAATTAAAGTGATGTAGGCCATTGGAAATATCCACTTTCGAATGGATAAGCGCTATGGATCCATTTCCTGCTTGTCTGTTCCGTGAGAATCTGGATTATAATCGGTTTGGCTTACAGGGAACTGATTTCTGGGTTTTCGATGTGATGCCGATGGGAAGTTCTGATAGAGTCAAGACCAATTCGTCAATGAGAAATACATAATTTCCAACAGGAGTCCGACGAGAGTCAAAGCCAATCTTCTTTTGTTTTATACATATGAACGGTAGGAGGGAAGCCTACCTAATCTCAATTTCTACTGTCAATCAAAAGGACGAAGATGCCACCGGCAGCCTACCTTACCCAAGTCCTTAAGAAAAGTCTCATCACACAGATAAAATGCTCAAAAGCCGTAGAGAAGCTGATGGTATTGTTAGAATAGGAAAAATGTGTAGCTCCTTCGCAAATGTATATATACTTAGAGGGTCGATCCCAAACCAGGTACATAAGTGGCGACTTTTTGGAAGGCCTTTTGGCATTTAAAAGCTTCATCAATGCAGTGAAGAATCGTCCGACAGCAGTGACCATCGAGTTCAACAGTGGGAATAAATATGAAGTTCATTCAGAATCCTTCACAGAGTGCACTGAGTGAATTTTAAGAGGTTTCTTCCAAAAGGCTTCTCCAACTAAATATACGAGTATGCATAACTTCCAATGAGTGGATGGCAACTTAAATGGCTCGAAATATATTTTCATTAATTGGAAATAGAGCACTCAAGCACTCAATGTCTAACCAGTAGAGGGAACAATTATTTTCCTGTATAAAGGCAAAAATCGTCACGGAAAACTGTAACACCCGCAGGCAACGGTCTTGTGTTGCTCATAGTGTCATTGGGTGTTTTTGAAAGTCAAGTAGGTGCAGGGTTTATTTATCCTCCGAAGGTGAACACTTGGGAAAACTGGTCATTTGATGTTATTCTTCAGTCCTTTGTAGGATAATGAGTTTTTGCTTCAGTCATTACTAACCAGCACCTAGTACGTCTGCGCCTATTGCTTGCAGCTTGATATGGGTGTATGACGGATACGTACAGAAGAAGTGTTGCACTTGAAGTTAGTCATAACACAAATGAAAAGGCTACATTTAGACACAAGTACTTAATTTTAACACGTTACTGCTTGAGGGCAGTTAGAATGTCGTAGACTTTTATAGAGGTCCGGAATCAAGCGTTTAGTATGACTGCATTCTTGAGCTTGATACCCCCCACGGTTGGATCTACGAAAAACTTAACCATGAATGGCTGTCAAATCGATGACACACAAAGGCATAAGGCAGGTTTGAGTCTTGAAAAGTTGTTTCCTTTGTCTAGGTTGACAAGGTCATCGGTGATCTCATGCCCATTTATAACTACAGAGTCAAACACGACTTAGTGAACTCAGTCTCTTGTATTCTCGAATAAGTTGGTAAGTGCTCAGTTGGATTTAGCAATTCACTCTTCGAAATATACTTACTAACAGTTTGAAGTGATCGTGGCCTTCAACCAACAAGTCTCCCCAGTTAGCCAGGTCTTTAGCTAAGTGCCTCCAGGTGCAGACTCTAAGTCAGTTGAGGTCCACTTCTATTCACTTATGCACGCCACCTAAGGTGAGGGGTTCTTTACTGCGTTGTCCCGAGCTAGATTCGAAGACTCTGCTGACCGGAGCATTGTTGTCCATTCGCTCTACATGTCCTAACCATCTCAGGCAATTGATGCGCAGTTTTGTGACTAAGTTGATGCACTGTACAGCTCGTATAATTCGTCGTTGAATCGACCGAATATTTTTCAAAGTCAAAGTCTTTCACTACCTCGAATTTATAGCTATTGACTGTAAAATTCTGCCCAATTCGTCGATGTTATGTGTCTTTTCTTGTTGACATCATATACAAGTACTAGGTCTTGCCTAATTTGGCACCTTCCGTTTGCGTTTCCCAATTATGTAAATATACACTAGAAGTTGCACCGACTTTTGGAAGATTGACTATTCACCTGTGAGTTCCTCACAATTCCTTCAAGTATGATCTTAAAGAAGTCACATGACAGCACGTCACCTTATGTAAAACCTGTTTTGACTTAAATGATCTCAGTTAACTCATTGCCGACTTTGATGGAGCAGCAAGCCTTCTCCATCGACATTCTGGACAGACGCACATGGAAGGCAGAGATGCCAATGCTAGACGTGCCTCTATATAGCTCGTCTCTATACATGCTGTCATACGCGGCCTTAAAATCGATGAATCGCTTTTTTTCCAGTATCTGCCAAAGTATGAAAATTTGGTCGATTGTGGACTTTCTTTGTCTGAAACCGCACTGACAGGGACCAATCAGGTTGTTGACGAAGGGTATCAGACGTTCACTCATAAACCTTATACCTTTATAGCCGGCGCAGTTGAGAGGGTCTCCTTTTTTGTCCATGATCGGCCATATTCAGCATCTTTGAATGGCTCGGCCGCTAAGCCATCAGGTCCAGCTAGTTTGTTTGACTTTAGCTTAGATATTGGTAACGTTACTTCGTTTTGGTCAGGTGGATGGAGGTTTTGGGTATCATCACCGCCTGATGGCGGAATTTGGGGCTTCTTCGTTGTTTTGCACTCTGCAGAAAAAGTTTTCCATATTTCCACCACCAACTCAGACTCTACTACAAGGTTTGTTCATCATCTCCACAGGTTTCTGTACGGCTAATCTTACCTTGACACGTACTTTTTAACTTTTGGTAAAACTTCCATATGTTCGTCCTGGAGTACAACCTCTCTATATCTTCGATCGCGTGCTCCGATGTTCTTCCTGTCTCTTCTGCCTGCAGAGCTCACGAGCGTCTCTCGTCCTTCGTTGCAGCATCGGCATATACGCTTCTTGTTTAGCTGCATGTGCTTGACGTCATTCTTCATCAAACCATGGATTTCTTAGTGGTGGTTAGGTGAAACCCAACATATCATTTGGAAGCGTTATCACTGGTCTTCTGGATATGATGCAGGCGACATAGGCTATGTTGAGATATTTCGGTATACACGTTCGGTGAAGTTTCTGGCAGTCTCTTGCGATTGCAGCTTTTCTAGTTGTACCTTGGCTGCAACAAAATGGTGATACGAGTCAATATTTTCTGCCCGGAAGGTTCGAACGTCCAGAATACTGGAGGCATGGCTTTGATAATACGGAGATAGCCATGTTCCCTTGTGTGTACTGAGATGGAGAAATCGTGTGCTTGCTATAGTTATATTTCGTCTCGCTGCAAAGTCAAAACACCAGGCTTGGTGTCGTGTGCTTACCAACTGTCCTACCAAAGATGTCTTCCTTTCCTATTCTGGCGTTGAAATCACCTAGTACGATTTTAATGTCATACTTCGGACATTGCTCATATGTCTTGGCGAGGAGCTCGTAAAAGATCTCTTTGATGGCGTCGTTCTTGTCTTACGTAGGGGCATTGGCACATATTAGGCTTATGTTAACGAATTTGGCCTTGGTGCGGATTGTCATAAGATGCTTGATTGGATGTCGGAAGATCAAGGCTTCTTGCTTAAGTGTGCCAAATCCGCATTCGAATAAGCACTGTTTCTTTTCCTTATAGCAATCACCATAGCATTGAATATATCACTGTTTTGCATCCTCCTTATGTCCAGTCTATCCTATCGCACTTCGTGGATGGCGGTGATATCCGCGTGATAGCAGTCAATGACCTCTGTTAATTGTTCGGCTGCACGTGGCCTGTTAAGGGTCTGAATATTCCACATGCAGATTCGAAGGTCGTTGTCCTTTAACCGTTTGCTCGTCAACAGTGAGTCCATTTTTATCTGATCATTTACGTATCCACTTGATAAGCCGACGAAGTTCTAAGCAGGAGTGAAGATTATCTCCCTCCACGAAGACGACAACGCCATATTGTTTTATTGGGTTTGGAGGCATCACTTAAGATTCTTTTCAGCCTTTAATTCTGGCAAAAGACAGTTCAGGGCAGAGAAATCGATTTCTAATTTATTAGCAATCAAGATGTTGATTCCATTAGGTTAGATGTCATGTACATAAGATCTGAGTTTAGCAACAATCGGCGCGAAAATTCATCAAAACTACAGTCCATGTCGTACCAAAGCGGGTAGTTTAAGTGGGTTGATTATGAGGGGATTGTGAAAGGAAAAGAGAATCTGACAGAGCAAGGCAATGTGATCAGCAGCGAAGTGAAATGTTATTAACAAATGATGGACAGAACATGGTCATACTATATTGCTCTGAAAGCCTTCCGCTAAAAACCCGATAGCGCCTTGGCAATTTTCAACGAGACAAGGAAGTTTGATGTCACGAATAGCATCTCGGTAGTTTCTTTCATTCGATAAATGGATGGTGACACCCTTTAATAGTGTCGACACAGTTTCTCCACATAACTGGAAGAACTGGATTCAAGGATTGAATTTTGAAGAGTAGATTTTCGTTAAGGTTTGTCGATTCCATATCAATCTCAGGAATTGGACATATTACAAACAACACTCCACCGAATTTTAGACTTGAGAGAGAGAGGAGGATCTCACCTGACTGACGCAAGAACTTAAGCCTGCTGACCATCAGTAGTGTCATAGCTTTGGCAATTGCAAGCCCAACAGTTGCAGAACATTAATCAACACCTTAACCAAAAAATCAGTTTAAGCGGTTAGGTATATTTTTACCTTCAAGGCTCCGTTTATAAGCAAAATTGTTGCATTCTGGTCTTTGAAGATCCAAGAATGATCATCGAGAAGCCGTTTTTTTTTACAAAATGTTACGGTTTGGTGTAGTTTTTCGGTAGGAGGGAGATGACACAGATGTGACTTTCACCGTGAAAGGGCTGCACTGTCGAACAATGATCAATGAATTGTTATGGCCCAAACAGGGAGGTATGAATGTGTTTGATTTTTATAAAATGAAACCTCTTATTGGAATGTTCCTAAGCTTCCACATATTTGGCCAACATTTACCTCTGATTTGAAAAGTTTTATCAGTTTACGATTTTACATAATTTCTTAAAAAAGCTCAGCTATTGCTAGAAATCATCCAAAGTGTCTACTCGATTTGGTCCGCATACTGCAACTATAGACGCAGTTAAACGTCCTCTTTATAAAGAAATCAGGAAGAAGCTCTCATGTCTATCATAGTTACTTCTGAAAACCCTAAATAGACTGATTGCGCCTCATCTTTGTCAGGGCAAACCCGAAATCTTTCCCTCTACCTGACAGCATGCATGTTCAAAGGAAAAATCAGAAGAAACATCGGCGCAACTATTAACAACATGTAGGGTCGAGGCATATATCATCGTAACATTCTTCAGCATTGGAGAAGCCTTCAAAAATGTAAGAACAAAGGCAATCACACCAGCACTGTCGAATCCGAATAGAAGCATCTCTAATCGTTCTGATCCATCAACTTCTGACAAAGACCAATCATCAACACAATGCTAATAGGATCCTCAGCTCGAAGAGTTGTCAATGGAATTGCAGTTGTCTGAAAAGTTTCCGACCGGACAATGATACAAGACATTTGTTCTCTTTTTTTTTTTCTATATAGTCTTCTTGTAACTCTACACACTTCTCCCAGCGATGCTCCCATCTCTCTAACCCGTCCAAATAGTACTTGGCGTTTTTCTCTGCAAAATAATTGTTCACGGAGGTGATTGCCTCCTCATTTGACGAAAATCTCTGTCCTCCGAACGCAGGTTTTAGATGAGGGAACAAAAAGAAGTCGCTTGGGGCTAGATGTGGTGAATAAGGCGGATGGTCAAGCAGCTCAAACCGTAATTAATGAACTTTCACCATGGCAACTGCTGAGGTGTGAGACGGCGCGTTGTCTTGCTGAAACAGGATTTCCTTTTTGTGCAAATGTGGCCCTTTTTCGGCAATTTCTGCCTTCAGCCTTTTTTGAAGATAACTCCTTTACTATCCCAAAAAGCAGTCGCCATCACTTTTCCAGCCGAAAAAACAGTTTTTGCTTTTTATGGAGCTGGCTCGCCCTTTGCAGTCCACTGTTTTGACTGAAATTTTGTTTCGAGCGTATAATGGTGTATCCAAGTTTCTTCTACAGTTGTAATCGGCGCCAAAACTCGGATTTATTTCGCCTAAACTGCGCCAACAAAGCGTTGGAAATGTTCATTCGAAGACGTTTTTGATCTAACGTAAGCAAACGCGGCACCCAATGCGCGGACAGCTTTCTCATGCCTAGAACTTGATTTAATATGTAACAAACACGTTCTTTGGACATTTTCACAACCTCTACTATCTCTCTCTCACTTTAATTCGGCGGTCGTCTAACACCATTTGGTGAAATTTAGCAGTGTTATCAGTGGTCAGTGGTTGCAGTTTTTCGACGTCCCGAACGTTCATCATCTCCCAAGCTCTTACGGCCACGTTTAAATTCAGCTGCCCAAAATTTCACTGTGGTAAATGACGTGGCAGAGTTCCCATACACAGAGTCCAACTCATTTTTGATTTGCGTAGGCGTATTGCCTTTCAAAAACAAGAATAACAGCTCGATACTGAATTTTTTCCATTTTCACAAAAAAAAAAAAACACTCGCATCGACTCACTCAAACGACTGTCAACTAAAAGGTGCACAACTAGCATTCACTAGCTTTTATTGACGAGTGCCGCTATCTTTACGTTGCGGTCGGAAGCTTTTCAGACAACCCTCGTATATCGCCGCAAATATCTTGAAACCTTAAAAGACCTAATGCAAAGGGATCTGAATAGACTCTCCCGTGGCTGTGAACGTATGGCTTCGGTGTCAACTGTAGTCCAGATGAATTGGTCTTCTTCACCAAAAAATATACTTTCTCCGTCATTTAGCTAGTTCCATGCTAAACAATGAAGTGATTTTGAAAAGTTAGTGAAAGCGGAAGCCGAATATTCCGCAAATGAGTCTTGATGACTCTATTCACGTGTAATAAGCTCATGAGTGAGAAATGGGAATCACAACCTTTAATCAATAACTGACTTGTGAACCAGCCTCAGCTAGATATAACAAGTATGGGGTAGATGATCGTGCTTGAGTATCAGCCTTGCCACGAAATCTGCCCTCATTAGACTTACCATTCCACCTTTTCCTTAGGACGAAGGGCAAGGTAAAAGTATGACTCCGCCGTAAAGTTAACCGCCGTTGACCAGTCTCCAGACAAACTTGTCAAAATTGGTGCAGTCCTACGCATCCATTTAATCCCTATTAGCAAATAACTGCGATCGTTTACACCAACAACAAGTTGCCAAATTGTAAAAACTCCAACCGAATCAGACAGATCCAACCAAAGCAACGAAAATCCTTAGGGATCAGCTTTGTATCTGTTCAGTTGTAAGGTGGTTGATTCAAACTGCATTAGCAGTCCCCCAATTTTCAATTGTTTCTAGAGCTGGCTGAGCTTCGACATAGTCGCTAGGTATGAATGTTCCAAAGGAGTACAGCTACAATACGTAGATCCTTAAATGTAATAACAGGGGAATATCACGCAAAGATCTGCACTTTATCTTGATTCATCCGAGGAAAGCATTTGATAGAGCTCTGAGAGATCTTTCATCAAATCAATGCTGTTAAGTGGGGCTGAGGGCATTCTATGGGGAAAGAGGGCGCTTGAAGTGCGCTTTTAGATTTTAACAAAGATAACGATGGCTCTGATGTCTTCATTGCATAGTACTTCCGTGCTGACTCGTCACCGATTTAAATGTACCGTCAAAATTAGGGGAGGGCTTGATAGTTTATTATTGACTTTGTATCTCTTTCTTTACGGGAATCTTTAGGGATATTTTTCTGAATCAGAATAGGTCTTCAAGTGTCACCTCTCAAATAATCTAACTCGTAGTTCATTGTCAAGTGCTCCAATAATTTTTATTAATTCTTGGTAGGCCTCACGTTTCTATAGGACAACATTCTACTCAAAAACGAGTCGTTCCCCCTTTTTTTTATGCAGAAGTACCTCAAGGTTGTCCCACGTGGCCTGTTCTTTTTAATTTTTCACAATCGTTTATATGATGTCAAATAAGATGAAATTAAATTTCAAAATAACTATGACAAGGAAAACATGATACCCTCATAATGGTATCCAGTAAGTCCTTCACCCCATCCGGTCACAAAATATTGCCCATCATTAAACTGAATCACAAAAATTCTTTATGACAATTCAAGCGTATATCGGCAATAAAAAAAAGCGCCCATTCAACCACAGACACATCGTTCAATCAATTGCGGCACGAATAAATAAATGATACAATTCAAACGACGACCCTTATCCTTGGAAGGACAACTTCATTAGGACTCTATAGTCTTTCCGTATTCTTTTCAGCTTCATTCGACCGTCTAATTAGATTCAATTCTAACTCAAGTTCAAACGATTTATCTCTTCGTACGAATACAGTTGTGTTGTGTTGCGTAAATGGTTACATAGAAATGTACATAAAATTGTAACGGAAATCAAACAACATCGAAAGCAAATACTATAGTCAAGGAGTAGCGACCGATGTCCTGTCATTTCTCGCTGTAGAAAATTCAGGGCGACCCGTGTCACCCCATGTCCTGAGTGGAATTATTCGTACTCGAAATCGCTGGCAAAAATTTTGTCACAGTGAATTGCGTGTGTGCTGCCAAATTAAAACGCAATTATCCAAACGTTGATGAAAACGTGCTTTCTCTCCGCTACTGTCACCGAACGTCGTCGTTGATGCTGGCTACCGTGTCGAGTCCTTTTTGCAATTCTCATAATGAATGTGACTTAAAACGATCACAGAACGTGCTCTCTGCACTCGTCGTACCTCTGTTGCGGCGCATTATTCGGCGCAAAAAATCGGGCTAATAATAAACAAAAATAACAAAAGCATGTGCAGCTACCGTGTTTTTTGGTTTTTTTTTGGTTTTTTTTTTCTGGTGCTGTGTTGTGTGTCTGTGATGATGTAGCCTGTAGGGCGAAAGGACTCTCTGTAACTGTAATCAGGGAATAATTTTTCAACACCCCATCGAGTGAGAATCCAACATAATCACCACCTTGATTCTCGTTTTCCGATTCGATGTTGGCCCGGAGGGGTTATCCTGCTGTTGCTGCTGCTTTTCATGTTGGTATTGTGTTACAATTGTAAATGACCGGAGAGGTGCTTTTATTTCGTGTTTTTTTTTTTTGTATGAATGTCCTGCAGGAACTGAATCTTGTATGTTACACACGGCAGGAGACTTTTATGCTCGTCGGTTGGCTACACAATTTGACACAATAACGTGCACTAATAACGAAAATGAATTTTTTTTTCTTTTTTGATTTTTTATTCCTGGTTGCGGATTTTCACCCGAACCCTCCTTAAAAAGGACGACAGAGAAATACTATACTGACAAGTAGGTACAAGAACTACAGGAACGGGGGTAAGGTGTGTACAAAAATTGTAACAAGCGACATCAAAATCACTGTTTCTCGTAGTAAGGGGAACCCCGAACTTGATTCCTTTTTGTTATTTTTCGCGCCGTTTGTCTCGTTTTGAGTTTGGTGTGTCACACAGCCTCACTGGATACTAAAAGATAGACAACATCATGCCCTCGGGGATAAGTTGTTTCTTTTCGCCTTCCACAGATACTAGGTTTTCCACCTTCATTTGGGTGTTTTCTCTTTCTGATTTTGAATTGGGTAGTTATTTATACGTGACATTGCCAGGATTTAACGACGCAGTACGAGTAGGTAGGTATAGGGTTTGCGGCAATAGAAGTGGTATGGCGGCAGTTGTTTGTCTCAATTGTGTTGTGTCCTTGTTTATGATGATTACAATGATGATTATGACGATGGGGATGAACATTTTCTGATTTATCCCTAAATAAAAAAATATTGTATTCGGTTACAAGTTTTCCGAATATTACTGGGTTTGTTTTTTTTTAGTTTTTTTATTACTCTTTGTTGTCGAAATTAGCTATCACCTTGGTAATGAGATTTATGGGATTGAAGTTCTTCTCTTGTTATTTTTTTTTTTTTGGTTTACCCTGTAATGTGGGTCAGTTGGTAATCGAAAGTGAATTGTTTTTGTTTTCCTTTGAAGGTTTTGGTTGCGGGAAAGTCGCGCTGCGATAGGGAGAAATTTAAAGGATAACTGGTTTCGGTGTATCTTGTTACAAGGAGGTGTCTAGGTAGAAATGTTCTTTTGGGAATCCATTTTCAACTGGAAGGTAGTTATTTTATTTATTGTTATTGCTGAGGTTTATCAAGTTATTGAGGATGTCTAGAGATTGCAGGCTAAGGTTATTACCAGGTCGCGATTCACCGAAGCTGTACTGTCTGTTGACTGCTTGATCTATAGCGCGGTCACCCTTAAACCTTATCGACGATTGGTACTTGGCTTTGAGTCAATCCTCCCAAAACTGACCTAGATTAGCTGACTAGTCTAACTAATCTAGGGCCTTAGGCCATCACCATATGTGCCTCCAATCTAAGTATTTGTATATCATTCTGGTTAACAAACTTCTTTGAAATAAAAAGGTCACGCCAAAAACTTCCAATGTGCTGTAGGGGCTTCTGGCTTTCAACAAATTACTGTCACTGAATTATATCGAATGCGAGTGTTGTCTAGTGGAACAGGCCTTTACGAAAATACGCCACTGCTGCTTTTATCAGACAAATAACGGTCTGTCTCGGCTTCATAGAGGCTTTGCCTACACACGTGTCTCTGTTCTGGAAGCGCTGATGAAGGATAGGGAGCTCTACTCAATATATATAACGTGGGCCGCACCATTGCACCTACTCTGGTCATGTGGAGATGCCGACAGATGCAATGACACCAGAGTTTCTGTTGCCGAAAAAATACGAAACCAACTTTCTTTTCCAGGAATGGTTTCAGCCAGAATCTGAGCCAGGAAAGTAATGTCGTCAGGTATTCATGGATTCCTCCAAAAACGATTTAGGATGCAGCGCCGCTCTGGTGCGTTTCTTTTCACTCCTCCTTACAAACATTTGCATCTCTCTTTCAGCGGATAAGATAAACGTAATCCTGGTGTCCACAAACTACGGTATGAAGAACCATCCAAGCTGCACTTAAAGCCCTCCTGAACCCTTTCATGACTATCATGCTAGTTTAAGAATAGAAGACTTATTTGAATGCAGTCAGAAGGGTGAATTGACTGAGTCTTTTTTGGATCCCAGATCGCCGATGAACTTGCTAGGTGTTGTAACCTTAGAGAAATGTAATACCACCATAAGTTCATCGCTCATTTTTGATGAAAGGCAACTGCACTCACTTCTACTTCGACGCAGTAGTCCACGGGAATTTATTTTTTTGACCTAAAATACATCAAGGCCAACTGCGTTAGGATTGCCTGCTTCCTCGGTTGTGACTCATATGACCATAATTGCAGATGACATGAGTCTTCATGTAGCCGGCTTCGCGACATCTCTAAGAGGCCAACACTTTCCTGCTGTTCCTCGAAAAATTGTAGACTGCTTACTGACGTCGGGATATCCTTTTCCTAAACACCTAAGTCTGCTGAGTATAAGTGATATAATATCATGCGATGTTTACTGTGAGACATCCGGCACCGCGGAACACTGTCTAGTTGAGTGCCTGGCCTACGGGCTCGGTAAACTACATGTACTCGGCGCTGAAGCGCTTACCCATCTTTCTAAGTGAAACTGAAAAATTCCAGCAAAAGGAACATACAAGGAGCACAATGGACTAGTTCTTTGTCTAAATGTTCTCTTCCGGCAGAAAAAAAGAAGAAAAATGCCGTTTACTAGTTTTCCATTTCGCCAGAACTACTGAGTAGCGTTGGGTGTTCACTTAGTAGTCGCCGAATTTAGGAAAAGGATAACTCACAAACCGGCTGTCGATTTTTTAAAGGCACATTTTCTTCTTGGACGGATTTACACCAGAACAACGTTACCAAAACGTGGAATATTGTCTGGGAAATGAGTGTTGAGCTACACAAACTTATTTGTGGACCGATCCATCGCCAAACTGGACGTGTTATTCATCGTGTTGTAGATAATTTCGCACTAATTTAACGCAGCATGATATGAGGCCACAACTGAGAGTGAGGAAAAGGCTTTTGAAGATAATATAACTCCAGCTGAGGCCAGTGATACTGAAAATTCAAATTTGCCAGCTCGCGCTCCCAGACCTGGGCTTGTCCTTTAACCGCCCATAACATGGACAAATTTCCAAAAGAATATTGGATTTAACTAGTGCAAGTATTGAAGCCGTAGTTTCATGTGAAAACATTCCACAAGTGGCACATCCATAAAATTGTACAGCATGACTTGGTTTTCACGCTGGTGGGATCATTGAGCCTTATTTCTTTAAAAATGTTGCCGGAGCTCACGCTAGTCTGTGGTGACCGATAGAGAAAGATGATCAACGAATTTTTGTTTCCAAATTTGTGTTACGACAGCCGGAAGGAGTTCACAGTCATATTGCGGCTAATACCATCGATTTGTTGAAACCAAAGGAAGAAATTGCTTTCTTATATGGATAAACCAGAAATGAAAGATAAACGGAACCAGCTGGTTGGACGGTGTAGAAATAGGCTAGGAACTAAGATGTATCAACATGGCGATACCCAATATTGCAACTTTACCTCCAAGTGGTTACCATCGAGTACTAGTCGATGTCCATGCGGGCTCGACTTGTCAATCTTCTACTCACGAATGCTGACCAGCAGACAAATATAGCAGCACTATAAACGGGACAGCGGATGAATTCCCCACAAGGAATCAAACAAATCAGATCTTTTCCGGGCTACGCCGACATATTTGGAGTTCAGGCCGGTAAGGATTTCCGAGACTAAGTCAGGGTTTTGGAAAAGAGAGGATGACGGATGAACCCTTAATGGACAAACGGCGGCAATCATAGCAATGCAGTAGCTATGACATTAAAATTGTCCTCGGCGACTTTAATTCAAAGCTAGAGAGGGCATCTTTGTTTGCCTGCACGACACCACCTCCGATAACGGACTCAGGCTAATCGAATTTGCATCGGGGGCGAAACATTGTCGTAGCTAGCATGCAGTTATAGCATCTCGATATCCATAAGGGGACTTCGAGACTTCCCGATCAATCAACCGTCAACCAGATTGACCACATAGACCACATTGCGATCGACGCAAAGCACTCTTCCAGTATTATGGACGTACGAACGTTCCGACGGGCTCGCATCGACTCGGACCATTACGGTTGCGGATATCCCGAACATTGCAAAGTCAAGCTAATATTGCCAGGAAGTTTGACGTCGGACAGCTACAATCGGAACAGATCGCAAAATCCTTCTCCAATCGAGCGTCTTTTAATCCCTTAATAGGTTCTATAGCAGCAGCATCACGTGTTGAATACCAGTGGCAACATTCCCAAAAAGCTATCAAAAATGCCACCTCTGATGTGGGTTTCACTCTACCACCGTAACAAAACCCCTGTGCTGGCAAGCATATACAGCTAAACCAGAAGCATACAAAACGGTTCTGCATAGAAAGACTAAAACTGCTCACGAGCTCTACGAGCAGAAGAGGAGAGATGAACACCGGCTTCTCAGGAGGAAAAGAAAAGAGCATGAGAAGCGCGCAGTCGAGGAAATTGAGTGATGCTACTCCCGGAATGACATTTGCAAGTTTTACCAAAAGGTAAAGACGAACTAGGGAACATGGTAGTAGAGTCACAGTCGATGCTAAAGATTTGGAAAGAGCAGTTCTGTAGACAATATAACCGTGATGACGAACCAAATACCGCTGCCAGGCAGAGTGAACATTTCAACCTGAACCATGTAGACCAACAATTCCGTCCATCCGACCTGGATGAAGTGAAAGCAGCCATTTCTAAGAATAAGTCCAACAAGGCTGCTGGAACGGATGGAGTGGCAGGCAATGAATTAGTAAGGAGTATACACCAACTCATCTGTAAAATATGGTCGGACGAAAGTATGGACGATGAATAGAACCTCAGCATTGCCTGTCCTTTCATCAAGAAAGGAGACCATCTGAACTGAGCCATCTACAGAGGCATCAGTCATCTTAGTATCGCCTACAAGATCCTATCTGCCGTATTGTGTGAACGCCTGAAAATGTTCGTCAACAACCTGATTGGTGCATGCACGAGTAAGTGTGGATTTAGGCTAGGAAAGTCCACCTTCGACCAAATATTCACACTACGACAGATCCAGGAAACACTCCATGAGCTCCAAATCGGTACACACCACCTTTTCATCGATTTTAAAGCCGCATATGACAGCATCTATAGAGACGAGGTGTACAGAGCAATGTCGAGTTTTGAAATCCCCACCAAGCTCGTCCGTTTGTGTGGGATGACGATGGAGGACCTGGAGATGGAAGCGTCATAATATGGTTCTAACTGTCAATGTGAGCAAGACCAAGCATATCATGTCAACAAAAAAAAAGACGTCATCCTCGACAGATATAACTTTGAACTTGTTAAGGACTTTGCATACTTTGGCTCCGCTATTAGTTCAGACAACGACACCAACGCTGAGATCAAGTGAAGAATATTTCTTGCTGCTTCTTTGGGGTTAGAAGGCAATTGTCTAGCATAGTCCTCTCTCGAACAATAAAAGTGAACATATATAAGAGCCTAAAAATCCCAGTCCTGTTCTATGGCGTAGGGCCATGGGATTTATCAAAAATTGATGAGGCTGCTCTTGGCCACTTTGAGAGGAAAATTTTTCGGGTGATTTTCGGTCCCGTCTGCTTAGACGGTGAGTGAAGGAGGAGAACAATGACGAAGTGTAGGGTATACAACTGTACTATATAATGACGAACTGAAGCCCAGAGACAACGCACAGCGAAGAGAGGTCGTTGAATGGATTATGGAACAACAACAAGTGGATGCTGATTTTTCAAACAAAATCATGTTCAGCGAAGAGGCCTATTCCCATCTTGAGGGATTTGTTAATCGTTAAAATTGTTGAATTCGGGGTTCAGTAAATCCATAACGTGTCACTGTTTGGTGCGGAGTTTGGGCTCGACGAATCATCGGGACATTGTTCTTTGAAAATTCGGCTCTGATCAGACAATAACAGGTGCTCGCTATGGCGACATGATAACCCAGTTTTTTGTACCTAAATTGCAAAGCTATGGTTGTGAACGACATGCGGTTTCAACGAGACGATGTTACACGCTATACAGCCCAAGAAAGCCTTATTGCATAGTCATTTCCTGGTCATCTAATTTGGTGATCAGAATTGGCTGTCCAGATCAAGCGATCTAACGCCGTTGGACTTTTTTCTTTGGGGTTTTCTGAAGTCTATGGTTTACGCGAACAAGCCCACGATCATCCAGGCCTTTAAGGAGCAAATTGAGTGCTCAATCAACGGAATATAGATACATTTATGCAAAATTGTCAAGAAAAGAGTGACTTTGAGCCAGCAAAGCCGTGGCGTGTGTTTACACCGATATGCTATTCCATATTTCGTTTTCGTAAAATCAGCGGTTTTCTTCTGATGCACAACAAACAATCGATCCCTTCGCGAAGTAAGTTCTTTGGTAAGGTTCCGAAATCCCATATTTTACTGTTTGAGTACCCTAACACTCCTACAAACTATTCCCCATTCAGCAGCAATATTTGAAAAAACTTGCTCATTTGCCTGTGCTTAAAAGTCATATCAATTCGAAATCTTCCCGCCTGTATATCGATGCTGTATGCTGTCTATCGGATTCCAAAGCTACTGTCACAAATTTACACCTAGAGCCACCATCGTTCCTTCCCTAAGTTGTACGGGTTTATTACTTTTCCTGACACTGATTTTGAAGCTCATTTGACGCCCAGTACCTACAGGTAAACGTACGAACAGGTCTCGAAATGGAGAGGTTCCGTTCGAAATTCTACGAGCAATTAGTGAGAACGTCCCGTCTCCATTCATGTTAGCCAAAATCACATTACAGAATAATATTTCATACCGTTCTTCAGTTAAAGTTGACATTTATAACCTTTAAGCCATCTTTAATCAACCTCTTCTCCATTACAGACGAAAATAAAGAAAAAGAAAGTAGAAAAGCAAAAAAAACAAAAACTCTTACACGACTACCTAAGTAAACGAAGGGCACCCGTGCCAACATGAAAATCTCCACTGCAGTGCAATGGCACAAAGTCATCCATGTGAAAGGCTTTTGGTTACTTTTGATCTCACTGACTACCTCTACGACCATCCATCCATCCCCTAGCCTTTTGTTGTTGTTCTTGAAAAAAAGGGAACATAATATAAAAACCTTTGATCTAAAGGTTGCATCGACATACAACACATCACCATCAACATCAACATCATCACCGTCACCGTCAACCTCAATCCTCAATCCGGAATCCTCAATCTCATCCTCATCTTCATCATCATCATCATCATCATCATCATTATCATCGTAGTCGTCGTCGTCGTCATAGCCATCATCTCATGGCATACAAATACAACACGTGCACGGGTATAGGATATCTAGTCGTCTTCTTGATTTGTAGAAACCTCGCACAAGACTCCAAAGTCGAGAGTTTAAATATTTTCCACTAAACTTATGAAATATTTCTTCAGCTTCATGACCTTCCATGTCTAGCGGCAGGGCATCATTATGGTGCCACCACCAGGTGGTGGTTGGTGGAAACCCACCTGCTACCTACCACCTGGGTGCACCTCCATTTAGCTGCCGCTTGATATACGAGTACCATACTTGTATACCTTGACTAACTCGTATAAGAGTGTGTATATCTTTTGTGTGCTTGAGGAATACAATTGAGGCTGCTTCATAGCTTCAGAGCTGCATTTCCATCTTGCATTGTCGAAAAATTAATTACATCGAAAGGACGTGGAGCAGCCTTGAGTGGCTCGACGATGATGAGGACGACAACGACAGTGACGGCGCCGACGATGGCGATGGCGACGGCGACTGTTGTGATGATGATGCACAGAGTGAGCATGAAAACGCTATTCGGATGATGAAAAGCCGAGGCGTCAGTAAAGTTGGCGCGGTAAAGGCTGTGGCCTCTCGGGAGTTGGTTACTTCCAAGGTATGAGATATGAAACTAGAAACAGAGAGAGAGAGAGAGAGGTAAACTTAGAAAACAACCAAGGCCTCGAAGTTTTCCCTCGGGCCTATGTGCTATGTTGTGGTCTTTAAGGATCCTTATGGCTGCCATACACTGTCGATTGTGTTTCCGAGGAGGATTTATGATTTTCTGCTTTATAATTTTTGTTTGAGATATTTTCACGGTTGAAGTGATGACGCGCACTGTGTCCTTGTTTCCGGTTAAAGAAAATGAAACTTTCGCAAAATGAAATGTTACGAGGTTAGGTCGGCGGCCTTGAAATGAGTGGTTGTAGTTATTATTGAATATTTTCCGAGAATGTTAGACTAGGTTTTGTGCGTCGGAGTCGGACGTTTTTCTTTTATGTCCTTCCGGAGCAGTTTGATGGGGAACCTGGGATCTTTAAATTTTATTTTATTTGAATTATTTACTCGTAGGTAAGCTTGTGCCTCATTTAAGTTTAAGAAGACACGAATGTTCTCATCTGCTTATTGCCATAGGGTACCTAATGTTGAAAGCCAATAACGACGAAGGAATTGGCGAACGCGAGAAATGCCTGATATACACTGTTTCTTCTGTAAAGGCGTACATCAAATGTATGTGACACATGACGTCTGTGCATTGCATCAACTTGCTACCACCACCTATAAATAGCTAAATTGCGATGAGGATTCTTTGATAAGGAACCCAGAACTGCACATGTTGTGCATCAATCGGCGAAATGGCAGGTCCCTTAGGAAGAACTTCCCAATTCTCGTGGAGGACAGGCAACTAGTTATTGGAATCCAGCAAAGCTTAAAGAGTTATAAGTAGCAAACTTAGCAAGTAAAAATTAACGAGTGTATGTGTCCGGTACAACATGCACTAACTCGAAGTGTGGAGGACCAAGTTTCGAATCCGCAAATTTCGGAACATTCCATTTTCAGTTTTAATTAAAATTCACAGAATAAACGTTGACGTGGAAGAAGTGATGGATACCGGCAAGCTGGGGACTCGCTAAAGGTAGCAACATGAAGAAGCAGCAACAAAAACCACAGCGGAAACAACAGACAGAGATCGTCAAAGCGGAGAAGAGGCGAAAGAAACTAAAGCCGAAACCAACCCAAAAAAGAAAAACACGAAGGAAGATGCTAGTATGACGTTCGGCTCTGTTGTGGCAATTGCTGATCTAACGAAAGAGTACTCCTATGAATCAGAAGGAGGGCAGTGCCACTACATTGGCGATGGAAATCCCTTCAGCGAGCTGTCGGAGGATCAACCCAATAAGTTGATAAAAGCGCTTATACAACAGAAACAGAAGTTGCAACAACAGCAGTTGAATCAACAACAACAGCAGAACCAAAAAAATAAGCAGCCACAACAACAACAGAAGAAGTAACGGCAAAAGCAAAAACAACAGAAACCACAGCAGCAACAACAGCACCCGTAACAAAACCAAGAAAAACTACAACAACCACAGAAGCAGCAGCAACAACACCTACAGCGACAACAGCAGCATCAACATCAACAACAACAACAACAGCAGCAAAAGCAATCTCAGCCAAGGAAGGTTACCAAGAGATTAAGGATGGAATTAGGTTATGTAAGCTAGTTAGTAAGAAGTTTTATGTGAAGCGATTAAGCTCAGACAAGCACAGAGTAATGTGTGATAACATCGAGGAGTATGCTCTAGGAAAAGCGAAGACCGAGAACTGCACTTATACCCCGAAGAGTGAGAAATTATAGGCAGTGCTGTTAAAAGTCATCAACCCAACAATAAAAACGGAGGAGCTCGAAGCGGATCTGAGGTCGTTTGAGAGCGATGACTTGAAATTCGTGGGTGTCAAGCCGTTTGCTACGGCCACGTATTGCATGCGAACGGCATTGAATGCGCAGCCAGAGGTTCGGCACGCCGCAACTAATTGCAATAGATGCGTTAAGTGCGATATGGACCACAAAAATAGACAATGTCATTTAGGTACTCTTTTCTGTATTCCGCAGGAATTCGAGACATCCCGCCAATTTCAAGGGTTTCCATAGGTTCCCGTAGCTGAAAGAAAAAGTTGAGACTCCAAAACTGTTCATCAAAGAAGAGAAGCGTCGAAAGAGTTGCGCGTTTTCTAATTTCGTGACACGTATCTGAATCTAGTAAAATACGCCAAATGTAGCTGAAAAAACACCGCAAGCAGATCTGGACTTGAAGAGGATTCTTCTGTCTCTGCACGGAAATACGATAATTTTCAGAAATAACAAGTCTGGCGCGCCATCATAATGTCTGCTACGTTGAACGAGGTAAATCTAAAGATCCTTGCGTTGGACGTTAACTCACTAAACACGATCGAAAGAACAACCAACTGCTCTAACTTAACCAGAAGCACAAAATTTGGTGCATGGTCTTTTTGTGGTCGAAGATTCACAGGGAAAAGTGGAATTGCTGGGAGCTTTTTTTGAGGCCATGTACACGGTGAATGATCCAGCTCACCATAACCATGACATTGAGAACAGAGCCTATGTAAACCACCTCTATCTACGCAATGAACTTCATAATTGGCAATCTGAGAATAACGCTGTTACCGTATTCAATGAAGTATAAACGTTATCGTCGCCGATGTACGAGCTGCCACTCATTTGTTCGTGTTCATCTTTTCGCACCTTCGACTCACTGAAAAACAAAAAGTCGCCAGGAGCAGACGTTATCCCAAACGTTGCGTCGTATATATTGACTACACTATTTAATAGTTTGCGCTATTCAGCGCATTGGAAAATAGCAGTGGTACACCCTATCCCGGAGAGAGATAAAGTTAGGACTAAACCTGCAAACCTTCGGCCAATCATTATAGTTTGCTTCTGAACATTAGAAAGCTATTTAAAAACGTAGTCAATAGGGCTGTGTTGAGGTCGGTGGAGGATACTAATAGAATCTCGGACAATCAGCTGGGGTATAGTGCAAAGCATGACACTATTCATCCCGCTCCGAAACTGACTTCGTGACTTCGATCACATTAAGGCGTATTGCGACGATTGGAAATTGAAAATCAATATTCAAAAATCGAAAACAATATTGTTTAGAACTCCATTGAGTTGGGCTTCTTGGGATATCAGAAATCAGTGGCGAGATTTGGCCGTCATTGGCAGTGAGAAGCGTAGTTTGATTCCGTAGTATCTGGCTCAGTATATATATGCTTGTTTAGCTGGAGCCAGGAGAATTTTAGGTTAGATTAGAACAGGGGTGTGATGGATATGCCATCACACAAACACTAGGTACTAAAACGGTCCCATCGCGATCTCTATAAGATTTATCTTCAAATGGTAAAAACTTGAGTAATCTCCCTCGTGAAACATCCAAGGCCTTTGAAGCTCGTGCTGTCTATTTCCTCTAGGTTTTCGAAAAAGTATTTGCCTAAAAATTTCTTCGACTACGCGATATTACCTCGCATTCACATGGTATGTGTGTTATGTCCTCAAAGGCTTGTAGATCATATCGCAGAATCTGCAAATATTCGTATCTGACTTTTTGCGTGTTTCCGCAGGAGATAGTGTCCTGTCAGGATTCCTATAACTGTTCTAAGTTTATCGCTGTTTAATATTATTAACTCTCTAGATCTTTTGCCGTCAAAATGTGGCCAGAGAGCCTTGGATACCCTGCGTCGTTCAAGACTTGACCACCATAGGTTGGCAGTTTTTGTGATTTTTTCCCTAACTATTCATTGGGGTGGTTTGATGTTAGCAACCTCATTATTATCGGGTAGCCTTCCTCTTTTTGCAAGCTCATCCGCTTGTTCATTTCTCTTTATTTCTCGGAGTGTCCTAGCACCCAGTACTGTCTCACCCGGTCCTGACTGCATAATGAAGCTCAAGGGAGCACTGTGTGACAGCCCCTGACTATATCAGAATTGAAGACACTGCTTGCGTCCGGTAGTCTTATAGACAGTCTTAGTTCCTTCCTGTTCCTTCCTCTGTTTCCGAACCGTCTGTGACAATTGCAGTTTCATTTGACCTGATTATTGCATGTTTTCCTTAGTCCTCCCTCTCCGGATATATTATATCATACGGAATGTCGGAGTCGACCAAGGAAAGAATTTCATCCGTTAGAAGTGGATTGCTTTTCAGTAGCTCCGCTAGGAACGTGCCATGTCCGAAACTACTGCTCTTGAAGTAACCCAGATTAATGAGTCACATCGCACTGTTGTCAGTAAGTCTTTTGATCTGTAAATCATGCGGTGTTAGGTGCAGAAAGGTGTCCAATGCTGTCGTAGGGCTGGTATGGAACGAACTTGTAAAATCTAATTTTCCATAATTTTCCGTAAAAGGTTTGTTGCTTTCCACCATACGAGTGCGCCATATGCAAGTATGCAAAAAGCCATCACTGCATCTGATCCTAATATGAATCTCCAATAATGGTTCTATGGTTTTAAGTATAAATGATGACAGACTTATTGGTCTGAAATCTTTTGCTGTTAAAAGCCACAATAACTTCCCTCCAAACTATTGGTATGAACCCTATTTTTAGACTGTGTCTAAGGATTTCCATAATTTTTTCGATTTCTACCTCCGGTGTTTTCTGTAGCGTAATCGGTGTAATACCATCCAGATCGAGCGATTTGCATGGTTTAAGGGACTGAATTGCCCACAGTAATATTAACAAGAACACCTATTTCCTCTTCTCAGAGAGATAGACTAATGTTATCAGTGTGCCGTAGCATGCCAGAGTCATCTGTTAATGTGGATCCAGGAAAATTGGTTTCCACCAACCTTATCAGAACCTCTTGGCTAATTTCAGTCACGATCCCGTCATTTTTTCTGAGCTAGAAATGATTGTTTTCTTTAAAATCATATTGTGTAACCACGAAGCCTCGTCTGTTACCGCGATAGATTCGCAGTACTTCTACCAGGAAGCCCTTTCTGACTTTCTAACTTGAACTGTTGTTTACATTCGTAGTTTCCTAACCTCTTTCCTTTTTAAACCTATTCGGTCAGGAAAGCCTTAGCCCTAACAAGAAAACTGTTTCACAGCAGTCAACTTGACTCCAGGGTAAAGGTTTATATGCCACGTGACCTAATCAGGCCAATTATAGCTCATATAGCTCATATAGCTCAATTATAGCTCGTTTGAAAGCCAACAAAATCTGAGTTCATAAAATGTTATCCCAACAAAGCCCTTTACGATGGAGCTTGACTAAGCGGGATTGACAATTTCCTGATTAAGGGTGATGACCAGTGACAATAACCTCATCTTTGGGATTTATTACCCCAATTTTATGTACCATGAGGACACATTCCGATCCGGAGGCATTTCCTTATATATATGTGGATGTAGATACTAAAGGGTTAGTCCAGGGTAGGGAGTGTATACCAGTAATATACTACTGCCACCGCAGTGCAAGGAAAGAAGCTGAACTTCGACGGGTATGGCCCTAAAGAAAAATATAGGATCGATGCTCTCTCCTAGGCGGTGTGCCGTAAGTTGCTATATTTAGAGGGCTTTTTCGGGAAGGCTGCATGAGGCTGCATGCTATGAGGCAGCGCCTCTGAGAAGTGACCCATGCTTCATGACATCGGTTAAGTCTCGGCGGTGAATGTGTCAACTCCAACGGCCTTGCTGGTTATCGCTATTGAAATACGTTTCAAGTCGTGAGGACGGACCTGCTATCGACCGATGCATACTTTAGTTCTTTCCTTTGAATTGAACGAGTAAGTTTTGTAAAGGGTTTTCCAACAGGGACTTGACAACTTTGAATTTAATTTGTGAACGCACTCTATCACTAATCATCAAACTGTCACTGTCAATTCATTCAGTAAACTCAACATTTTCATCATGGTAAAGTACACGAACGAGCAACGTCTGCAAATTATAAAAATTATCTACCGAAATTCAGAGTCGGTGACTGCAACTTTAAGAGCGTTAACTCCAATTTTCGGTCGTAATTCTCGCCCTAGTAGACAGGCAATAACAAGTTTAGTGCAAAAATTTGAGTCTACATATTCGTTGTGTGATGTTGCCGTGTCAGTGAGACAACGGGTTGGTCGAAGTGTCGAAAATATCGCTGCCATTTAGTAGTAGGTAGCAAACGATCCAAATCAGTCAATTCCACGGCGTTCTCAAGGATTGGGCATCGCTCAGACCACATTATGGCGTATTTTGCGTAAGGATCTTGGTTTACACCCATACAAGATCAAGCTGACTGCAGAATTGAAGCCAATGGACCATTTGAAGCGACGTACGTTCTCCGATTGGGTTCTGGAGAAGATGCGCCAAGGTGATGAATTTCATCGAAAAATCATCTTCAGTGACGAAGCTCATTTTTGGCTCAATGGGTTCGTCAATAAGCAAAATATGCGTCATTGGTCGGGTGAAAATCCACATATGCTTCATGAATCACCACTTCATCCACAAAAAATAACTGTTTGGTGCGGCTTGCATGCTGGCGGCGTTATTGGGCCACATTTTGTCGTCGATGATAACGATCGTCACGTTACTGTAAATGCGTAAAACGTTATCGCGCCATAATCACAGATTATTTTTGGCCCGAATTGAAAGATATGGACTTGGACGACATGTGTTTTCAACAGGATGATGCCACAAGCCACACAGCACACGCTACAATTGATTTATTGAAGAGTAAGTATGGTGAGCGTGTTATCTCAAGAAATGGGCCAGTCGATTGGCCGCCTCGTTCGTGCGATTTAACGCCGCTTGACTATTTTCTGTGGGGCTACGTTAAGTCATTGGTTTATGCCAAGACGCCGACGACGTTGGAAGAGCTCAGAGCCTCAGAGACTCAGAAATGTGTGGCCGAGTCGTTGAAAATTGGGTCCAACGAATCGACCGCTGCAAACGTGCCCGCGGTGGCCATATGAACGAAGTCGAGTTCCATTCATAAATGTTTTGATTGTACTTCAAGCCGATAACAAAGTTTTTGAAATATCTCAAATGTTTCGCGTTTGGAAGGAAAACAGCACATCCTTCTGCATTTTTTACTGCCACCACTTGATCAGAAAAGGATCTGTTACTCCGAATGTACTTCTTCGGTACACATATTGTTATATTGATTTTCGCATTGGTTATCTGTCTACAAAAAGGTAGTGGTTTCAAGCATCAATCGCAGTACGATCAATCAGCGAAATGGCAGGTCCCTTAGGAAGAATGTTCCACCGGCTTCTCCTCAAAGTTGGTGCTAGAAACTTAACTAATATCTCCCAAATTATTCAAATAAAAAAGTTTAGTCTCTTCCGTCTAAAGCACAGACAAACTCTTGTGGAATAGAGTCGGTTTCTTCGCCAGACGAGAGTGGAAGAAAGTCCAATAGAAACTCCTTTCCGGCTCAACCATAAAACTCGACTGCAGGGTTTAAAGATCAGCCATAGTAACATCCCCAATTTAAAATTGTTCTATGGCGCATCCCCCAAGTATCTTTTACTAGCTCTTCGATTTTTGTTATAGCCGGGACTATAACTAATTTACGAAATTACCTTTTAAGTGCTTCTACATCTTGAGCACCAAACCCATATCCGACTTAATGACAAGCTATGCAGCGTAGGTACCACATTAAAGCCTTCTCAACTCCACCTCATTTAAGGTATTTCGCCATTATGTGAGAAAACCTCCATAAGGTAAGTTGATGGTACAGCACTAAACGATGTTGTTTTTAAACACTCTCTTCATGGCATTATCCTTAATGTTGCTCATAAAACTTTCTTCCCATATCCGTGTATTTGTCAATAAAATTAAACACTAGCTTAACTGACAACTGGCAAACTTCCACCATATGTGACCTATTTCAATAGAAAACCATCCAAAAAGGAAGCTACAGACGTACAAAAAAATTAACTGTCACACACTCTAAAATCAATTCACTAAATTGTGTAACAGTCAGGGGCAAGGATACTCGTACCATCCCGTTGTGTCGTTTCGCACCGGAAATCGTTTGAGATTCCCAATAAAATCCATTTGCAGATTCTTTTCTTTATCAAATCTTCTCCTTTCAAACAAGACTTTCAGGACGACACGACGAACAAGAAACACAAACAAAAAAAAAAAAAAAAAAAACGAAAAACACCGAAAATCCCAAGAATATCCTGTGAATACAAAATGAAAACATTAAAATAAGAAAGACGACAAAATAGGCACCCAAAGACGTACAGCAATCGGAATTGAGGGTTAGCAAGGATGAGTTCTTGTTTTTTTTTTTGGTTTTTCGAGAAGACGAAGTCTTTTTTAACGACCTTTCAAGATGACGCTTTTACTCTCTGCGCGCCACCAATAAAATGGGGGGGAAAAAAAACTTGAAAGGACCTACGAATACGAGTACTACGCCCCATCCACCCAGTGTTCGTATTTAGTATGATAATAGACCCAAAATCACTTCATTTGTGAGACACTTTTCCATCTCTTCATGTTGCCTTCGAAATTACCCGCCTTCGAGGGAGAAATCTAAGGAGGCGATGTCCTCTGGGTAACTATGACATGGAAGGGCGGTAAACAATGCCAATGGTATGGTGTAAAAGGGTGGCATTACCGCAAGGCTAAAAAGTCAAACAACAACAAAACCAGTCAACAAACAACAACAACAGCAGTTGAAGATGGTACTGTCGTCGTCGTTTTTAAAATTTCCCAAAATGAGAGATAGAGATGTCCTTAAGGGGTGAACGGTAAGTGTGACAGTGAGCACAAAAAAAAAAAAAAAAGGATATCCTTTAGCTTATGAAGGGTTAAAAGGATTTCAATATACAGTGGAAAAAAAAAACAACAACAACAACGATTTCAAGCCAGGACGCAAAGAATCGATCGGAGGGTAATAAAAATCTGGGAATAGCTCAATTTGCGACAGAAAAAAAAATATTCCTTTTCTAACATTCGTTGTACCCTTACCCTTTTGGGGTAGCGTCTTAGGACATCATCCTTTTTCGGGGGCGGAAACTGTCCCAATTTGGCCGAATGATAAGTGAGTGGGGCCATTGGGCGACATTCATTCCCAAGTGTCCTGTTTATCACATGAAAAGAGATTTCCCCGCATCTGTTGGTGAGGGAAAATAAGAAACAATTCACACAGGATATGCGTACTCAACGATGAAGAAAAAAAAAAAATACTAGTTCAAGGGATTACCATCGCATTTCATTATCATAATGCGAAAGTGTTTTCTCTCCTTTTTTGTCCTGTTTGTTTCTTCAATGAATGGCATATTTGTAAACCTTGTATCCCTTGTGTCAATTGAAGCGGAATAAAAAAAGGATGTGCCATGGTGTATGTATATGCCAAGTAGTCACAATCAAAAGGATAAACGAATATGAATTTCAATTACTATTCAGTATCGGGCTTTTCAAAGGATTCTCTCCGCCTCTGTGCTCTAATTATGTCAACATTTCTTGACATTCTCTTCATTCAATTCATTATCCTTTCAATAAAAAAAAAAACAAGAGTTTCCATTCCATAGAAAAACCACGTGACATCCTTTTTAATATATCCTCTCAGGCGAAACAACACCGCGCCGAGATTCCTTTCGATAATACCACTCAACTGCTATGGATGTCCCTCGAGGGCTAGTGATTCATTATCGCACTGTCAAGTCATCGCGCTGCTGTTCAAAACAGGACACATTAGGCTCACCAACATAACCACTGGTGCTAGTGTGACCATATTTTTGAAATCAAATCCAAACTCTGCTTGTCGAATGTGCCTTCTCAAACCGGTCAGTTCGAAGATGCAACTTTGGTCACATCTATCATACCACCAGCAGCAATGTCACATCGTCAATAGCGAAAAAAAAACTAAATCCTTCTTCGTACGAATGAATACCTTTCAATCGTAGTCCGCCTGGGTTGATTTCAGATTAAAAAACCCAAGGACATCTGTTCAAGAGCGCTCGAGACAGCGTGTGTGTGTGAGTCTGGTTAGCCTATGATATCTAATAACGAATATCTAATATCTAATATCCTGCGGGAGATTTAAATCTCTTGACACACCACCATCAATTCGTCCTTCCAAAATGCCAGCCACAATAGCACACTAAGAGAAGCCGAGAAATTGAATAAATTCGATCAAGGGGTTGATATTCGTATAAATCAGAATGTGACACTGATCCTGCCCTCATGGGTGTTTCCATCTCACTTGCACCACTAAGATTTCTAGTTACCCTTTCGTGGATCGACTTTAAAAGCATTTTTGTGAAATGTCATCGCTTTTAATTAATCGCAGGATTAGGAGATTTTTCGATTTTTCGATTTCTCTTTTTTCCTCTTTGTGTTGCACCATTGCACCATCGTTTATGATATCCCGGATGGATTCTTCCTTATCTTGATGGGAGAGGGAAGAATCGAATATAGAAAAAAAAAAAAAAAACAGAAATCTCAAAAACAACGACACATAAAACCACAAACATTCGAAACCAATTTGCATACCAACCACTAGGATGATTTCGTTGTTCGGGCGGTGTTCCCTTGGTTTTTTTCCTTGTACACCCTACACTATCGCTGAGAGTTTTGTTATGGACGTCCTTTGGCCGGTGTATCCCTCTGGTAGCGTCGATAATCCTCTTTAGTTGGGTCATGATAGTTTTTCAAAAACAAAAAAAAACAAAATAACAACAAATCCCAGTAGCTACCATCTAGAGTGAGCAAAAAAAAAAAAAACGAAAAAGATGAGAGTGGTAGCGGTAGCGGTAGAGGCAGCTACAGCGAAACAAAGGACATGGATTAACTTTTCAATGCACAATGAGAAAAGCCGATGCAATCAAATTGGAGTGGAAATTGCCGATCGTATAGGAAGTCGAAGCAGATAGTAATGCTGTGTGAGGAGGGCAGTGTGACCGGCGCGTAGGTCCTTTTTTCCATCGGGTAAACTTTGTACATAGGCTTCTCTAGATGAATGACCAGGATACAAGCGTTGGGTTTATTGGAAATTACTTTAAGGACTTTTATTTGATTTGTTTTTTTATTGTCTATCCGATATGTACATTGGTTATGCCCTGCAGGAGTCTGGGTCTATGCGGATCAAAATGAAATTCAAAATTGCTGACTGATGTTAATTGGTCAATTTTTGGGTTTGGCCTATAAGTGTCCCGCCATGGAATTCTAAAGGGTTGCCATGGTAAATGACACTGTAAGAGCTCACAACTCAGAATTACGAAATTTGAAACTATGTTCGCTTAAACTTGGAACTCTAAAATCAGAGCTTTAGCCTCGCGTTTACCTAGGAGACGGTATGGGTGACAAAAAGCCTGGAAGAATAAGAAATTTCATAAGGCTTCCAAGATAAGACAAGAACAATTTCAAAAGGAGAAAGACCTGCCTAAGACAGGGATTCTACGCTGTTTATCATCTCCAAAGGTATAGCTATGGTCGAACCGGATGTTTTGCTTGAAGGCCACTCAACTTGTACCTGCTACGAAGGCAGAAGATGCAGATTTTCTCAAAAGTAGAGAGTATCACGTCACATGCCTTCGTTATGACACCACCTATGACATGGAAGATGTGGGGGTTTTTATGTAATTCCAAGATTATCGCCCCAGTCCTGATGCATTGCACAGGAACATGGACTTTTTCAAAGAGGAGGGACATGGCGTTCTTTGAGTAACAACAATGAGCTCAAGCGTCTATAGATTAACAATGACCTGGATAGAAGAGTCTGAATTTATTTATTTTATGGGCGTACATAAAACTCCAACTATACAACAACAGGAACAAATACCAGCAATTAATGCCAACGAAGTGGACGATATCGTGAATGAGATGATTTCATTCCAAATCAACTCGTTCGACTTGGAACTGAAAAAAATGGGCAACCAAACAAAGGGACTATTGAATAATATTGGTAGTATAGACGAGATAAAAGGCTCTACGAAGCGTCTAAATGGTCTACAGGAAATCGTTGATCAGGCAAACGAGAGAGAGTTTGAGTCTAATTTACAAGGTCTACGAAATTTGCTTAATGAATCATATACCATGCTGGCAGAATGCCGTAGCAAATTAAACATGTACAACAATCCAGACATAGCGAAGCTAGCAAGTGCCTCCCATTCAAACCACATAAATCGCCGTCAATTGGTGAAGTTGAACAGCTTACTGGCTAACAACAAGGCTCAGTTGCAAACAATTCACAATCAAATCGACGCACAGTGGTCAAATTTCCAAGACTTGGTGAGAAGAAATTCACGAACCCAAATGCATACACCTTTCTTGGAGGGAGTTTACCAACGTATGACAAGGTTAAAAGACTCAATCGCCAGAGAACGCACCAAACTCTGTTATATCAAGTCCAAATTGAAGGAGAAGGGATTGCTACACAACAACCTGCAAAATCTTGCAAAGTCAGAGCCGACAATCGAATCACTCACAGATACAATTTTATCCATGAGTCTTGCCCCACAAGTTGAAGAAAATCGTTCTAGATTAACAAAAGAAAAATTAAACACCATCCGTGAATTGTTACGCAATCGTAAGATCTCCATTATCAAGCCACAGCGTCCCGATCGTGTGGGTCTCAACTCAGAAGTCATAATTGAGACAAAATTAAGGAGTGAGCGAAGAGTTCGAGATGGTGCAACTACAAATATGGACAAAATGGAGCAGGAGCGTATCAAAACCGAGCAACAGAGAGTTTTGACAAAGCCCACTGCAACCAAAGCATTACCACCAAGCATGGTACCCTTATCTCAACCTAACGCGCCCGCTACTTTTGGTTTTGGAGGTTTAAGTTCATTTGTCAAACCAAGTCCAGCAAAGCCTGAAGATTTTAAGAAAGACCAACCGCAACAGCAACCAGCCATAGTGAAACCAGTTGCATCTACTGCTGGGCCAATGTTTTTAAAGGCAGCACCACCATCTATCAGAGTGACTACATCGACTGCAACTGCAACCAATTCACCGCTTACATTTGGTGCTCCTAAAGCAACTGTCTCTCAAAAAGATTCAGCTGTTGTTGAGAGTGCTCCAAAAGAACAAACAGCTCCACTTTCCTTTGCATCAAAGCCGATTGCATCCGATGCTAAGCCATTTACAACAAACTTCTCGTCTTCACTTACTGTCGTGGCACCATCTAAAACTACCGAATCTGTCGACAAAGAGAACAAATTGCCTGGAAACAAACCTTTTATTCCTGAAAATATTGCTGCAGTCTCAAGTTCTGCATCGACCTTAAGTTTTGGATCAACCAATGCTTCATCAACTACGACAAGTGGATTCTCTTTTAGTGGTTTGAGTGTTTCCGAATCTATTCAAGCTAAAACTACAACAGGAGTGACACAACAACAACGGGTTCAAAGCCTCTCTTTAGTGGTTTTGCCAAACCGACAACAATACCCATAACAACATCTACGGCACCTGCACTGGAACCGGTAGTTGCACCACCTCCAATCAAAACAGATACTGTGCCAGAGGTCGCTGTTGTAGAATCGAAACCAGATAGTCCAGAGGCCAGCACTGATTCAATTGGGTTTACTTTCAGTTCCCTTAATCTTGGCACTTTAGGCTTGCCTGCCACTCCAAACATTTCTCCCACGCCATCTGTTTCAACAATAGACTCCGGTAGTCCATCATCTGCAGCAACTGTTAAAACAACCTCAGCATCCGTATCCGATCCAACAGATTCTGTTTTCGGAAACTTGAATATTTGCAAGCGCACATCTACAGAGAATTCAGGTGCATTCAAGTTCTCATTTGCTGCGAGTAATCTCTTTGGAGCTGCATCTTTTGGAACGGATTCAAATCCAGACATGAAATCGATTTTCGGAACTACCCTCACAAGTATGGAATCAACTGATACTGCAACTGATACAGGAAAATCCGTATTCGAAACATCTTCCACTGATACAAATGCTGCTGTGAGCACTCCTTCTACGACCATAACATCGGCGCCATCTATTTTTGCTCCCAAAGCTACAAAGTCACAGTCATTCACTTTTGGCACGCCATCAATTGCAACAACTTCAAGTTCAATTGTAATTGGACAAGTTGCTGCTACAACATCTGCACCACCATCTTTATTTGCCACTCCTGCGACGGGCGCTTCTATTTTTGCATCGGCTGCCACTGCAACCATTACACCTGCATCAACTAGAGCTCCTTTGTTCCGTGGAACTGGAATTTCTTTTGGAACACCTACATCCCAGGCGCCACCATCGATATTTGGAACAGCCGCTACAATACCCTCTGCCACACAAGCTACTTCAGTTTCACCTTTTGCCCCGGTCGCGTCAACACCAGCAACGTTGTTCGGAACACCAACCACTACTTCAACATCAATCTTTGGATCAGCAGCTACCGCAACAACTCCTGCAGTTTCATCAACTACTGGCAATATATTCGGAGGCATTCCCAAGCCTGATCAATCCGTCTTTGGACAAACTGAAAGCAACGTTTTCGGGGCACCGAATACTGATAAATCAATTTCTGGTGGTAATTTCTTTGGCGGACAAGGTACCGCCTTTGGAGGTCAATCCGCTACCAATACTACTGGATCTATATTTGGAGGATCTTCTCCGGGAACTGGAACAAATATATTTGGTAGCCCCACTTCCGGCGCTGGCACAAATGTATTTGCTTCGCCTACTCAATCTGCTGCATCTGGTGGGTAGATTTTTGATCAATCTGCCGGTACTGTCCAATCGGGTGGATCTATCTTTGGAGGCGGCGCAACTCAACCATCCTTTGGTACTTCGAATAGTCCATTTGCAGGCAACACTGCATCTGGTGGATCAATATTTGGTGGATCATCCACATCACCAAAACCCTCAGTCTTTGGTTCCCCCACGGCAGCGCCATCAGTTTTTGGATCCACCTGGCACAAGTGGATTTGGATTGTTGTCACAAACCCCAGCTTTTGGATCGCTAACACAGCCAGTTGCTAATATGTCTGTCGTTGGTGTTTCAGACATAATGTGCAAAATAAATACATAACTAGTGTACATGCATATACTCGTACATAGATAATTAGTCCTGATGTTCAAAAGTTGTTGAAAAGTTGTTGAATCCATCACTGAGGACCATTGCAACAAGGGCAGATCTCGGCTTAGATGGCGCGCTCTAGTGAACAATGTCCTCAAAAAATTGTTATTCTCAACAGGAGGTAGTTAAGTTGGTAAGTAAGATGTACAGCAAGTTTCTAGATTTCAGAACGCACAAACATTCGGAAAGTGATATCTTAAATTTGGTTGTTTTATTCTATAGTGGTCTCCTAAGTAATGGCGCTACAGTTCGAGGTGAACCTGGGCTTCAACTAACAAGCCTCTCTAATTAGCCAGGTCTTTAGCTAACAATACTTCCATTTGTGTACTCCAAGTCGGTTGGGGTCCCCTTCCACTTGTGCGTGTTACCTGAGCTGAGGTGTTCGTCTACTACGTTGCCTCTCCGACTATGCAGGACGCATTCGAGCATAACGAGTGGTGTGTGAGCAATGACTCCATGAAGACTTTAGCCCCAAAGGAAAGTTTAGTGGTGTGCTGTCACATGATTTATGCGGCCAATTCACCCGTCCAAAGCGTCAAATTAACTGTTCACCGATACGTTCACCGTTCTCGCAATAAATCCATGGTTTGTGGCGGGTGGCCATGTCTTGTTGGAACCAAATGTCGTCAAGACCACGGGCTTCAATTTCAAGTAGCAAATAGTCCGTTATCATGGTACGATATCGGGAGCCATTCACAGTGACATTCCTCAATTTTGAAGAAATCTAGACCGATGATTCCATCAGCCCATAAGCCATACCAAACCGTTGTTTTGTCTTAATGTAGTGGCAGCTTTTAAACCTCTTCGGCTTGCTCCTCACCCGAAATACGGCAATTAAGCCACAAATTGGCCTGATCACTGTACAAAATTTTAGAAGAAAGCAATGGATCTTGTTGAAACTTTTCAAGAGCCCAACCACTGAAATGGTGACGATTTGGAAGGTCGGTCGGCATTATGCTTTTAAACCAAGATCTTCCTCACGTAAAATACGCCAAGTTGTTGCATACGACAAGGCAGCTGTTGAGAATGGCGCCGAATCTATTCACCACTATTCACGCTCTCGACTACCGCCGCTAGATGTGGTCTATTTGTTCGCGTATTATCCAATAATGAAAATTCGGTAGGCCGATTTTGTGGATCATGAGTTGCCCTAAGTGCACGAAACACATTTCTCGTAGAACGGTGATTTTCGTAACACAGCTGTCAGTTTAGTTGTATACTTGATTTTTTCCTCATTTAAGTAGCTTCCGCCTCAATACTAAGGAACAGAACTAGAAACAGCTGGCAGCCCGCTGTGTTCTTCCAATTATGCCGATATCATCTGCGTATGCTAGTAGTTGCACAGACTTCTGAAAGATTATGCCTTCAATGTTCGCTTGTGGGTTCCGCACAATTCTTTCAAGTATGATGTCAAAGTCACATGACAGCACGTCACCTTGTCTAAAATCTTTTTTGGCAACAGAGACTAACGAGTTCTGCAAGGATGCCAAAGCTCGTCTCTATAAATGCTGTCATGTGCGGCCTTAAAACTGGTGAAAAGATGATGGGTATCGATTTGGACTTCTTGAGTTTTTTACTGTGGTCGGTAAGCCGCCAGGTTCGACTGCTTTGTTGGTTTCCAGCTTAGATATTGCTACTCTTACTTCGTTTTGGTCAGGTTGACAGAAGTTTTGATTATCATCGTCTAAGTCGAATGGTCTATTCTGCCTGACGGCCGGATATTGGGACTCTTTGCCGTTATACAGTCTGCAGAACAAGTTTTTCCGTATTATCAGCACCGACTGTGACTTTCCTTCTTCATCTCTATAGGCTTTGGGTCTTCTTGCCTTGACTAGTTATTTTTAGCTGTTGGTAAAACTTCCATACGCTGTCTCAATATCTTCATTCACACGCTTTTCGTTCTCTGTATTCTTCTTCTGGAGAAGCCGGTGTTCTTCGGCTCGTAGTGCTCAGGAGCAGCTGGCTTCCTTCGTTGCAGCGCCGCTCTATACGTTTCTTGTTTAGCTCCACGTGCTTGCAAGCATTCTTCATCTAACTAGGGATTTCTTGGTGGTGGTCAGTTACGGCGTCTCTAATTGGCACGTTGGTCTTGATGCTGGCGGCATAGCAGGTGTTGAGAGATTTCGGGATAGGCGTTCGGCGAAGTTTTTGGAGGTCTCTGCGTTGTATCTTCTCACAGTAGTTATTCTTTGTTGTGGCCCTTGGGAGATCCGTATTCGTACCTTGACTGGAATAAGGTGGTGATTTGAGTTAATGAACGTTCGGACGTCCAGAATGTGATCAATTCGATTTCATGATTCAAAAACCGCCATGTCCCCTTGTTCGTATTGAGATGACGAAAAGTGATATTTCTTCCCACCGCAAAGTCCATAAGCACAAATCTGTTGCCAGAGGTGGTGTCGCGTAGGTTATGCATACTAACTGCCCTACTAAGGATGTTCTCCTTTCTTACCTCGGACATTGCTCATATCTCTTGTCGAGGAGTTCTTAGAAACATTTTTTGGTGGCAGTGGTCTTGTCTTCCTTAGTGGTATGCGCGCATATTAGGCTTATGTTAGCAAGTGCCGGAAGCTCAAGATTTCTTGCCTTAGCCTCCCGTTTAGGAAAATCCGCACCCGAATAAGCGCTGTTTATTTTCCTTATAGCAATCACCATAGTATTGAATACATCACAGTTTTTCATCCTCCTTATGTCCAGCCCATCTCACCGCACTTCTTGAATGGCGTGATAGCAATTAAGGGCCTCTGCTAGTGGCCTGTTAAGCGTCCGAAGATCCGAAAGGCGGTTTCCTTTAAAGGTTTGCAAGGGGGGTCAACAGTGAGTCCGTTATTTTCCGGGGCCATTAGTTGGTTCGTCACATCTTTTTTATCTCTTCTGTATAGGGTTGTGTGCCTTATTAAGGCGTAGGCCAGTGTAAGGAGCCTCATTACTCAGAATAATTTTGTGTAAGAAATCGAGACCTTGTTCGTTCATTTTCAGCACCCTATCAGCGAAAGTACGGCCCTATGCATGGTCTGTTGGCTTCAATTCCTGTGATAAGCGGACCTTATAAGCATGTAGGCCAAGATCTTCATGCGAAGTACGGCGCAAAGTGGTTGCGGATACGACCAATTTTTGCGATCGTCTTGAAATGGACACACCTGGGTTTCCAGTCACACTCTCAGCTACAGTGGCGATATTTTCCGCTCACCTTTCCGGACGAACACGAGTTGGAGTCATCATATTACTAACCTGTCCGAGACGTTCAAATTTATAGTTTAAATTCACTATAGCTGTGCGAGTAGTCTCTTGGTGTTGACTAATAGCAGTATGAACTTTAGGAAACGTTTCCGCGACGTTTTTGTAGCGAATTTTCATTGTTGTGCAAGTTTGTATCGATCCATGTTTTATAACCCCGCAGTTTCTGCTGATCAAAAGCCCTCGCAGTGATAGTTAAGTGTTGACAGATCCACTTCTTGTTGGATGAATATCAATCCAGCGGATGGCAATGATATTCGGATTCCATCGTTAATGTGGCTCAGCTCTAAGGCCGAATTGGTCCTCCGAACACACAGTTTGGCTTGATCCAAATTTTTATATTTTAGTCTATATATCGTGTCGCTTGCAACAAAGGAAAGAGCGATATAAAGTTATAAAAAAGGCCAATTTCTTTCGGTCCTACTGAAGGCATGTTTTGCTTATGCTTACGCTGCTCCATATTCCTCTTTCCCCATCTGCTAGAAATTCCATGAAATTTTGTAATAGCTCTTTCCAAATCGGAGTCGTTGTAACTTTGTGGTTAGGAGAGCCCCCATTTATGTTTGACTTCATTTAAACATTTCCATCCGAAGAATGTCAGTTCTAATCAGCCGCTCTAAACTATGATGTTTCCCAAGAACTCGCATATATTCAAAAGTCAAACATTTACTCGTCATTAGGCATTTTCATAGATTCCATCCACCCCCATGCAACGATGGTCGACTCCAACCCCTCAACGATCTATTTAAAATGACTCTTCGCACAATTAAAGCTGTCACCTCATTAGCTTGAGCTAACACAACACCACGAACTGCTTAGTAGCTTGCCGCATCACTATTTCAATCTTTTCCGGCGAATAAAATCATCAGCATTAACTGCTCGTTCATGTCCTTAAAATTTTCCAAATTAAAATCCTCCTGCACTACTTCTCATTATCGTCGTTCCAACGTCCTGAAACTTTTTCTGTTTTTCCATTTAAATCAACAAAAAAAAATAACAAAAATGCTAAATAGCAACGCAAGCACATACCTATACTATACTCAGTCACATATAGGACCAAAGACTAAAACCCTTAACGCACATGAGTTGGAGAGTATCTCCAAGCATTTCATCATTTCGTCGATCCTTTTTCAGTACTCCCTCCCACTACTTTGGTCGTATCAACGGTGTACTTGTGCGGCGCTACTGTGTTCACATGAAAGGATACTCGCAAAAGCACCACCATGAGTATGAGTGCTCGAATATGCAAAACTTGAATTCGGTTCGTTTGTGTTGTTCATTCGTTATAAAAAGCAAACACATACACACACCCACTCAAAGATACAACAAAAGCTACGAGTATATTGTATTGTAGTACGAAATTGGTTAATTGGAACATTGCCATATTTCAATTCGTAATTAAAGGGTTGAATAAGTTTTGCTACTCCTTCGTCTTTCTTCTCGGCTGGCCAGAGTTGGGTTAGCAAAGCTATGATAGATACGGAATAGCTCGTTGCCAGCCCCGTCAGCCCAGTCAACCTAGTCAAGCCAGTCACTCAGTCAGTCACTCGTAGAGGGCTCTGTACTCTTGTACTCGTCCTCGTCCTCATCCTGGTAGACAGACAGATGGATATAGACAATGCTGATGATGATTATGATGTGTGAAACACATAAAATCACAACAAACAGTTATTGTTATGGATGTGAGCAGGCGAACCAAATTTATGCACAAAAAGACACAAAACATGAGATACGGATACAGTCATGGTAGATAGGAGGATGAGTAGAACTGGAGACTTACGGCTAAAGCGGAGCCAGTGCTACCACACCAAAAAAAAAAAAACGAAAATGAACGACGAAACGGGACCAAAAGAGCACTATAGTGAGGAGACGGTGTTTTTTTTTTTTGTGGTGAAACACTATAAAATGCGCAACAACCCTTGATTTTGAAGTAGCGGAGAGAGGGTGGTTAAGCCAGCTAGTCGACATGGTGGTAAAAACTAAGCCACCCATCGCCAACACGGAAGAGAACATAACATGCCGGAGTCGGGGTGATTTTGGGAAAATTTTATGCAAATTTATTTCGAATACAAATGAAAGAGAGTGGAAAAGGATTCGTTAATTGAGAAATGGCAGATGTGCATAGGAAGAGTCGTGTTTTGGTGTTGGTGTTGGTGTTGGAAGTACCCTACACCAATTCTACGTTCCTTCCTTCTGTTTTTTTTGAGCCAGAATTAGAGAAATGGAATTAGCTTAGGGCAAAGAATCTCTAAATGGGTTATGAATAGTGGAGTACGTGTTAATGAGCAGCTAGTGAACATGAACCCTTTGTGAGTGACAGAAAGGTGTTGAAGAGTTCATTAAACGATACTTCTTCTCTCAGTTAAGTTCCTTGACATCGAACAAGAAGTGAGCCGCACCCAACTTTGAAAAATCTCAAATTTGATGCATAAATTGTAAAACATCATCATAGCACCATTTTTCATTTGTATTGTGAAGGGCCTCATCAACATTTAAAGGCTGATACGATGACTGCGGAAGATCGTCTTTGTATCCCACTTACACATACCAGAGCTGTTTTGGATCTCTATATGGCGGCTTTTCCAGGAGACTATAAGAATAGCTGTTGTGAGCTTCTAAGTCTAATGATGACAAACTATCCTGATCAAAAGGTCTGCTCCGAAAATTACGACCATCATCAGCCGATTGACGCTGTTCATATTCAACGCATCCGTCTGGTGTTAGTAATTTCCTATCGGAACAGAGCACTCGGGCAAAACATTAGTCCGTTATTCTCCCATTTACTGATATTCCTCAGTCATTCGAAGTAAGCGCCTTAGTGATAAAGTGCCTAGTGTACCACCGCCCAACACATCAGGAAACTCACATTAGTGCTCCGCGGTGTCATCATTATTCTCACAGCAAGCGTTGCAGTATGTTATGCCATGATCAAGCTCCAGACTTTCTTAACGAGGGACAGCAGGAAAGTCGCTGACCTCTTTGAGCGTCATCTGCGGTTACGTTCAAATGAAACTCTGTTGTCAGTGGAAGACTAAGCCGAGGACATAGGTCCGGGATCTGAGGAACTTTCATCCGAGCCTTGTCTAGCAAGTCTATCGGCAATTTCATTTCCGATGATCGCATTGTGACCTGAGATCCAAACAGTTTTCCAACTGCGTTCAGTGAAGTCTTGCGAACTAGCTGAAAGTCGTGAGAGGGCTCGGCAAGGTCTAAAGCGCAGCTTGCTTGTCTTTGCAGACGCATACACCTAGGACCTATCGACAGATTTTTTACAACATCGTTTGAAGGCATAAGTATTGCAACGCAACCAGAGTCTGTTTCATTTTATATTGGTTCTAGAGCAATCCATGAAGACGCCACTACATTTCTTGATTGGCTCAGATTTTTGTTGAAAGCATTCCTGGTCACAGGATTTCTGGTATTATTGCTTCAGATGGCATGTCCATACGACCACAGTCAAAAGGCAGTCGGCCCGGAAGATCTTCAAAGCTGCAGCGCGTGTTGCACCAAAGGCCACTTCTTTTTAAACAGAAGATAGCTTTGAGAGTGCATTTTATGAATATCAAGGAGAGGGAGATTCGTCAGTTCGTATAGGAAAGTCCACATGTAGTCCAAACAGACAGCTCCTTGGAGTCTTGTGAAAGCAGCAATGACGTATTTTCGTGAAAGCTTGTTACGCCAGACAACATTTTCTAAATGCACTAAAGAGTGACTGGAATCAGGGAACGAGACGTTAAACTTATAAAGATCTGGAATAAGCATTCGGTGTCGAATAATGATAATCTTTAATGCAACTCCTGGAGCACTCATGGATACTAACTAAAGCACAACAGTATTGGCTAGACTTATGTCGAAAGATATGGAGCCACAGCACGCTGAAGGCAAACTGCTGTGTGATGAAACCGACTCATAGGAGGAAGCTATCCTCTACTTCTAGGTACTCCCTGTTGAGTGTTGACTTAAAAACTTGCTTACCAGCAGAAAATACTCCAGGCCTGCTAGTCTTTTCACTTTGGTGCTCCCCTTGACTCTGATTTGGTTCAGTGTTCGAGGGTTCTTTTAAACTTCCAATTCCTTAGCATGTTCCGTGAGTTTACAGTGAAGAACATTAAAACTCTTAGCCTGTCCATGCCTCCCTAGGTGAAAGTTCTTGATCTTTTCCGATTATATTGGGCATATTGGACTATCCCACTGTATTCTAGGAGTGACTTTGTCTACGTCCTTTCTGTCTTCTTCATTTTCCTCTGCACGCGAATAAAGTCTCAGGCTTATAAATCGCGTATCTTGCATAAAGTGGTTCTATGGCTTAGTTTTCTTACCACCAGTGGAGTCTGGTATTCTTATCCTCTCATCGAATGTTCACAACATGGATTCATGTTTCTCCGTCTTGACTTACTAGAATATTCTGTAGTTACTCACTCTTTGTGCAAATCGTTGAGAGAAGGGACCTTGAGTCTGGTGTTATCCATCTTCTTAAAGCAGTTGACCTACTGCTCGTCAATTTTGGTTCACCTCTATCATGGTGATGATGTCTTTTCGGAGACATGCACTCACAATGACAATTAGCTCAGTGGTCTTTACCAGATCTTTCTGAATTGAAAAGTTTTTTGGTTTTGGTCGACACCTTGACCCACCTTGAATAGCTAAGGTATGTTGTGGACACTGTCACCTAAATCAGTCTACTCTCTTCAAATTTTCTTTATTTATACTTTCGGACTTCATTTTGGTGTTACAAGCGGTGGAAATGGAGCTATTTCTGTCTGCTCTTGGTGTCGAGCCTTCTTGAACATAGAATGACCATTCACTGGTGGGAATATGTACTTCGATCTTCCATCGAATTCGACTGAGCATCATCTAAATTTCTCTTTTCTTCATCAGGGTTTTGGTTGAGGAAGAAAACCGAATCCCTGCTTCTTTATTTAGAAAGCGCTGCAGTCCGGAGTGGACATGGGCTTCAATCAGTTATCGCTGTCTTTAATCAACTGCTTCCAGTTATCTATTCCAACATGGTTGAGGTCTCCTTTCATTTGTGCGCCCAACCTAGGTTGAAGTTTTCCTCTACTACGTGGGATATTAGTATTTATCACTCAATATGTCCTCGCTATCTAAGGCGACAAATCTGGATTTTAATGCCCAGGTCGATGTAGAGCTCGAAGTGGTATCTCCTCCTCCGCTAACGTCCATTCTTCTGCGTCAAGGGCCTCATGTCGTCTTCCTAAGCAAAAGGAATAGCTTTTAAGAAATGCAACTCCTCGTTTGGTTTGTGATAAAGTGCCAGAATCAGCATCATCAGAGTTGATAGCGGAGCTGAAGTAGACAAAATACCTAATTACCTCAACGTTCCACTTGTCTTTTATGGTATGCCTTCGATATTGGGCGTCACAGCCAAACTCATTTTGCAGCTTCGATGCTAGCAGGCTTATCAAAGGCAGCTGGCTACATCCTGTCATGGATTTTTGGAAAGATATTCCTCTTTGGTTTTGGGTTGCGAATTTCGCATAACTTTCTGAATAGATAACGCATCGCCTTGTCTAAACTTTCTTTTCACATCAAAGGTATAGCTCGTCTGTGTAACGCGTCTCTATGCATGCTGTCATATGCGCCTTCACCGCGAGTATGGATCAAGACTTCTTGTGTGAACATCGGATACTTATAGCGACGAAAACCGCGCTGGCAAAGGTCAATCAGTTCGTTGACCTTTTCAGGAGTCACAGTCAGGAGTTCACTTAATAAGGTAGGCAAGATGCTGATTCTCGTCTAGATGGCATCATTCAGGATGCTTCTGTTCTTGTGGATCATGTGGTTGAAATCTTATTACTGTAGTAACTTTCGCTTTGGATTCTTGGAGCCACACTCTTCAAAGCCTTTTAGAAGGGTGCTTTCGTGGGAAGAGAAAACAGTTTCTTCTAGAACTTCCTTTATTAATTTATTTTCGTGAGAGGTACTTGCGCTCCCGAGATCCGCATGTTTCACTGCTGATAATCATCGTCTAAACAGAGAGATTTTAAGGGTTTTCTCGTTTTATTTTTCCACGTTTATTGGCTGCTCTTACTCCCTTCCTGATTTGACTTGGTTTATAGAAGGTATCATAGTAATACTGCTGGTATAAAGCGAGATGGTAAATCCTTCCAAAGGCACGTTTGATTTGGTTCTGCAACTCTATTTCTTGAACCTACGAGGAAGTGGCAACCATAGATTGTAAAATCCTTAAAACTCCAGTCAGACAAGGGAACTAGACTAAAAATTCAGTCTCATCACCACTGGCTAGCTAGGTTTATGATTTAGGAAATATTCGTATAAGGAAAGCTCGAAGCCCTGGGAGTCATGGTGGATGATTTCATCGTTGGCTCATAACCTAAGTTGGTGTCCCTCTTGACACTTGCCGTATCTAAGTCCAAGAACTTCGAGTATACTCATAGTCAGTATGCATTTGATATTTGATATCATATGGTGGTAGCAAGGAGCAATTGAAGCCACTCTCTGATTCCGATTAGATGGATATCATCAAAGCTCCGTATGTCAATATCTGCTCAGCAGTTCCAATAAATAAGAATAAATCTTCCAAGCCACCGTTGCACCATATCTCTTCAAAGATCTGCGATTTTCCTTATCCCCATCATTGACGGCAATAAATTAAACAGCTCCCTCCCCTGCTCGCCCTACTCCACCGCAATATTGAAATCTGAATCCAATCAATAAAGGACAACCGTCCTCATCATCATATTTTTTCCGCGACCTCCATTCACAATTACCATTACCATTGCCATTGCCGGCATCATCTTCAGTTTCTCAATTTGCATAATAATTAAAATCACACCTCCACGTCCCGTCATGCCGGACTTAATTATTACCCCATCGAACCCATACCACCTCGTCCTTATGATTTAATTTCCAAATATGAATATTTAACAGCTTCACTAGCCAGTTGCAGGTGGTGGTCTGCTTATGTCAGCCGACAATAAAAAGAAGAAAATTTCTCACCTCAAAGATAAGACCACTTTGGTGGGTGGTCAGGTGGTCGTCCTTCATGTTCCAACTTAACACCCACCACCCTTCCATCAATAGTAATTACAATCGGAATGCACAGACGTGAATACACAAAAATAAAAGAAAAAGTAGCAGGAATGCAACTTATTCTTGGATGTTTTGTGGGAATCTCACCAGATGGTGTTCTATACTCGAAAACCACCACAAATTGAAGAATTCCTCAAAGCACCCTGCTCCAGGAAAATTCAAATCGAAACCTATACTTGTCAGCCAACCCTCTGTGGTGGTGGGAAAATTCCGATAAAAATTTTAGGAGGGGCGGTAAATCAGGGAAGTACAAGTACGAGCATGATATTCCACATCGCGAGACACAATCGAACGTGGACGTGATAACTATGACAAAAGTTTTTGAGTTTTCACAGCCTCAAGGTGCCCTGTGATTAATCGTCGAACCGAACCAGAAAAGGGGCATACATTGACTCCTTGTCAGTGCATGGGGATACTGGCACACTTCTTTTCAATACCTCCATCCAGCACCACCGCACCAACAAAGTCTTATGCATGAAATTAAAAAATAAGGAAATTAATTGCTGATAAACCGGGAAAGTTGTGTGAATCCCTTTTGGGGAAAAGTTTTTACTTAAGGAGCTCAAGGAACTCCCAGGGAATACAGACAATTCTGAGGATTCGTAGAAGGCGGATCGACGTTCGATATGTTTCAAGTGTGTTTGGGAATAAGCAGTCCTTGGGGAGTGATTTTTCACAAAAAAAAAAAAAATTAAAATGAAAATGAAAATAAATTATTTATTTGTATTGGTTTCTGTTACTTAAGTAGTTCAGGGGGGGTTGATCCCCGAACGAGTGTCCTTCGATGATATGCGAGGTGACGGTTGGTTGTGGCTGGATCGGGACGAGTATCGTTATGGGGAACAATTCTACTCCAAGTGGTTATCTATTTGTAGTTCATTAGTTTTAATTATCCCCAGTGGCCTTATAACAATCTGAATGCCGGAGGAATGTGAAAATCTAGGCAGAGTGCAATTATTTTCAGTTGATAAGGACAATGTTGTCCTGTAAATTAACCGAGGGGCTAAGTTTTTACGAAGAGATATTGAAAATTGGCGTTGAATGTGTCTTTGTTACAGGAATAATTTTAGTCTGGAGTCTAGGGGTATAAGATTACAAGCTTCTTACAAGCAAGAAGCACCTATGAAGCACATCTATGCAACGTTCGCGTCTACTCCAAATTGGTGGGTAAATTTGACAAACTAGTCAAGTCACCAAGAGTTTCCAATCCACTAATCTGACTCTCTTCCTGACGAGAAGCATAAAGCTGAAGCATGAAACTTGCCAGAGGAAGGATGCACTCAACAAGAAGGAGTAGGCGTTGGATATTTCATCTGTTAATGGTGACCAGATAAGAACGATGCAGACAATTTTTTAAACAAATCAACAACGGTGTGAGGTATTCATTTAAACAGCCGCCTCAGCTTCGCTGGCAGTGCTTCAAGCTATCGGTCCAATTTTTGATGACTCGATCCAATATGTGTCGCGTTATTCCGGCAATATCACGTCGAATGTTAGCCTCGAGCACGTTCAAAGTGGTTGGTTTGTTAGCATGAACTAAGGAGTGGTGTCAAATTACATGATCGCGACGGCCAATTGATGAACGCTCGCCGTGAGTTGACATAGTCGCAAAATTTTCACAACTTCGAGCGTTGCATCGCTTGTATGGCATGTAGCGCCGTCATATTGGAACCACAGTTTGGATATATCGATGTCGTTGGGCTCTGACCACATAAAGACGGTTAACATCGCTCTATACCTGAGACCATTGACGGTAACGGTGTCTCCTTCCTTATTTCGAAAGAAATATGGTCCGATGATGCCGCCATGCCATAAACCGCACCAAACAGTCAATCTTTGTGGATGCATTGTTGCATGGCCGAACACTTGTGGATTGTGTTCGCTCCAATAAGGACAAAATGAGTCAATATGAGTCAAAAATGGGCTTCGTCCGAGAAGATGATTTTTTGGCCAAAATCCGGATATCCGGCCAACATTTCTTATATGGATGTACGCTGAAATCCAACCGCAAAATAAGCCGGGTTGACTCTCTTGCGATGCCCAATTCAGCTGATCCGCGCCGAATCGACATTTCTGTGTCTTTTTCGATACTGGTAATGAAACCTAGTCTCAACGGGGTGCAAATTTCTTGAACCTCAACATGTTGCATCGAAAGGACTATCTGTTTTCTGGCAGTGCATACCAAAACGTCAAATGTTACGTCGTAAATACTGCGTTCAGAGTCCTTTCTTAGCGCGTACATATGCTTCGTCTTTAATTAACCTTCATCCCTTTAATATTCGCATCTTGATCTAAAGCTTCTGGTATAGGGTTTTCCAATAACGACTTGACAACTTTTTTTTAAATAAAACGCAAACCATTTGAGATATTTCAATAACTTTATTATCGGCTTGAAGTACAATCAAAACATTTACGAGTATGAACGGAACTCGACTTCATATCGCCACCGCGGGCACGTTTGCAGCAGTCGATTCGTTGGACCCAATTTTCAATGACTCGGCCAGACATTTCGGGTGAAACGGCCGCTATTTCGCGTTCAATGTTGGCTCTGAGCTCTTCCAACGTCGTTGGCGTGTTGGCATAAACCAATGACTTAACGTAGCCCCACAGAAAGCAGTCAAGCGGCGTTAAATCGCACGAACGAGGCGGCCAATCAACTGGCCCATTTCTTGAGATAACACGCTCACTATACTCACCCTTCAATAAATCGATTGTAGCGTGTGCTGTGTGGCTTGTGGCATCATCCTGTTGAAACCACATGTCGTCCAAGTCCATATCTTCCAATTCGGGCCAAAAATAATCGGTGATCATGGCGCGATAACGCTGACCATTCACAGTAACGTGACGATCGTTATCGTCGACGAAAAAATATGGCCCAATAACGCCGCCGGCATGCAAACCGCAGCAAACAGATACTTTTTATGGATGAAGTGGTAATACATAAAGCACATGTAGATTTTCACCCGACTAATGACGATTATTTTGCTTATTGACGAACCCATTGAGCCAAAAATGAGCTTCGTCACTGAAGATGATTTTGCGATGAAATTCATCATCTTGGCGCATCTTCTTCAGAACTCAATCGGAGAACGTAGGTCGCTTCAAATGGTCCATCGGCTTCAATTCTTGAGTCAGTTTAATCTTGTATGCGTGAAATCTAAGATCCTTACGCAAAATACGCCAAAAGAAGCCGTGGAATTGTCTGATTTGGATCGTTTGCTACGGACGCCTGAACGGCAGCGATATTTTCGACACTTCGACCAACCCGTTATCTCACTGACACGGAAACATCACACAACGAATATGTAGACTCAAATTTTTGCACTATCTGTGCCTACAGTGACAGTTAAACTGTGGAATTCTTTGAAAACCTAGGCAAGCTCAAAATAGGTCTTTTTTAAACCTAAGGTCGCTACAGGATCGTGGGACTTTAAGTCGCTATCGAACTTTCTAGGCGATGCTAGGATAATACCTTCCCGGAACATGACCTCACAGTTCAATTAAGTTCTCGTAAATGTAACAGCCTGTGGTATAACCCCTTGGAATGTGGACCGAATAAAGAAATGTTTCCTGGCATTTCCAAAAAATTAGCGGGATACTGTTGTGTATGTAAGCCAGAAGGTGACTATACGCTTGTGTATGTGTATCGGACTACAACTCCCACTGCATTGGACGGTGCGGGCTAATTGTTCTTCTGGTCCTTCTTTATTGGCGTCATACGTTTAACGACTTGTCTGCTGGGTTGGATGTTCTTGCTTTGTGGGATCTAGTTATGGCTTAAGCAGATCGAGATGAGTTTTCATTTTACGTCCTAGAATGATTTCCGCAGCTGTGTTATTGTTGGGAAGTTGAGTGCAGTGCACTGCTAGTAATTTCCTCGTGTTGACAAATTTCTCCGTCCGGACATTTGACTGCAGGAGAAATGGTCTCATTCACATTTGCTGTATTCCAGCATTATCACAAAACTCTGCATAAGAGTTCCAGATATAAAGTGGATGCCGTTGTCTAAAACAATGATCTCTGGAAGTCCGGACCTTGTTAAAACTTCTCGTGGAATACCAAGGAATACCAGTTGCAGCAGATGTAATAGACAGAAACATTGAATTCTGGAAAGGCTCAGTGTAGTCGAGATGAATCCGTGTCCATGTTTTGAATTACATTGACCACGGAGGTAGTATGACTTTGAGAGGGACATTCTGGACATTCTCCTTCACCACGTACATAATGTCTTTGTCAACGTTAGCCCAAACGGACATAACTATTTGCGAGTGTCTTCATGAGATTTATTTTGTAATAATATACAAGCTCGGGCCTCATTTAAAACTTCTCTATGCGAGTACAACACTTTAAGGTTTACATCTTTTAGTTCCCTTGGCCATGACATAAAAAGAAGCTTCAAAGTCGGGTCAGTGGCAATTTCTTTCTGTACTGTGTGAAACTTGACTGGCAATCTGAATTGCAGACATCACGAAATCCCCTCCCTTCTCAACAACTTGATGACTTGTCGGCATATCCAAGCTCTAAAGTACTTGCGTATTGAATTTTGAAATCATATGCGAACAGAGTTACTACCCATCTCTGCAATCGATAAGCGGTATAGACAGTGACTCCAGCTCATAGTGGCTGATGACCCATCTGAAGAAGAAATCTATCAAACACCAGCGCCAGTTTAGCCCCCGTTTTAGTCAATGAAATTAGAGCATGCGCCAGTGGTTTTACTGAAAGGTCGGAAAATTTATGTAGCACCACACTACCAATGCCATCTTTCGATGCATCTCCAGCGACTATGACTGAATCAAAATGCACTAAGACCGGCTCCTTATCTCTGGTAAACCTAGTACGGCACTCATCCGATCAACAAATTTTACATCCTTCTTGAGCAAGCTTTCCATGGGGCACGTATGTTCCTGAACGTACCTAAGTATCGTAGTATCCTTAGGTCCTAGGTCCTACTGTCCTTCTGCAGTCTTTTTGGATCAAGTTTTCGCTCGTTTTTGTCGATTATAAGGCCCAGAATTCTGAGCTCTGGTTGCGCTGTGCTGGAAAATAACCTCGAAAATATGTCTTCGCTCTTCAACAGAACCCCCAGCTACGATGGGGTCATCAATGGGTGGCATTACCACTTTCAATTCAGTCGCCGTCACGCTTGTGATTTGTGGAAACATATTATACCTGGTCCCGACTTCACGCCGAGAGATACTACAATAATCCGTGATGGGTATTGACTGTGAATAACTGTCATCGTTGAGCCCTATGGACTCGCCTTACTATTGATTTCCCCATCTATTAGAGGAGCTGAGGAAGAAGGCATGGCACAGCTCGTGGTTTAAGTTACTAAGCAGCTTCGTCTTAGTACATAAACCCATCGAACTATCGAATAAGACTGTATACTCTGCCTTTAGCTCACCTTCTTGCTGAACAACAGGGAAATCTTCGTTTCATTGTCTATACACCCCTGGTGTATCCAACACTTTCTGGTATTTCGTCAGAGAATTACGTTTTTATTTTTTTGAATGTCCTAGTGAACTAGACATAAGTTAAACAACCTACTGTGACGAATGGTGTAAGAGCGAAACTTCATCCCTGAGTGTCCGACTTACGACTAAGACCCTACATCCTCAACAAAAAATTTAAATTCTTTCCGAAAAGCTTCCAGGAGTTTGAAAGTGTTGAATACCTTGTACGGACTACGCCCCGGCGAATGCTTATCGATTAATTAGTGAATTGCAAATCTCTTCAGCCTACCTAATCAATATCGGAAACCTGATTCCAAGATACGAGTATATACCGATAGTCCTTGTACCTTCCGCAGGCCATTTGCAACTTATTAGAGAGACTCTTAAGTGGGTGCTTCCCTTGTAGATTAGAGGTAAGCCACGTCAGATAGCAAAATCCCATCCAAAAGAAAGATATTTTTGTTGTTTCTAATCTTTTTCAATCGAGAGCTATGTAACTGATCAAAAATTAAAATTCTTTTGCAGGTAAATCCCGTCACTACCAAATTAATGGATTATCTCCAATCGCCAACGGCGACAAAACAACACCCACAAATACCTATCAACCGCAGCAACAGCAAATTCAACACTCTCAAGTAAACAATTTAACTGGTGGTCGAAATATCTACAACAATCCGTATACACCGCCGCAACAGCATCGCCCCTCATCGGCGGCAGCAGCATCATATCAGCATCACTACAAGGCGACTATTGGAAACGGAGCTAATCCGTACGACTTCAATCCAACACAATCGGCACGCAATTCAGAGAATATCACCGAAGACACCTCGAATATAAACGAAACTGATTTGGTCCTGGAAAGGGATAACGCATTCCTAGTGCAAAGAGGTGAGTGCCCTAGAATCGCTAGCCTAGTTTAACCACAAATACACTCTTAACATCACACTGTTCTTCTACACCTCTACAAATATTTACCTACACTACATATACTCGTAACTCTGTGCCTTCCCTTAAGGAGGTGGATGATGAAAAGTTGTATGTACGCGTACGAGTATGATACATCCAACCTTCATCCCAAGGATTAAGTGTCATTAATCGTCGTAAATCTTCGAAAGATGCAGAGGAAAAGTCCTCTTCAACATCCTGCCTAGCCAGTAACGTCTTTGTGGCTATGAGTGCAGCTCTCCAACAAGCACCTCCCCTCTGCTCCGTCTCCATACGTATGTGTATATGTACGTGCCTATTTGTCTGCCGTGGAAGTTTTCCCGCAAAAGTTATAGCCCAGGGCATAAATTCGTTTTAATAGTAACATAACTTTATGGTGTAATTAGAAAATTCCAAGAGAGGTGATACGAATGGGTCCGGCGGGTGGTGGGTTGCAGATGAAGTGGGCTATGGGCGAGATAGGGTAATAAACAGAGCTTCTTCTGAGCAGGAGGTGGGGATGTGCAAATGGGGTAGTTAGGTGCATTACGAGCAAGGATTTCTTAGTTACGAGGGTTTGATGATGGTGAGATAAGTTGACTTGGTAAATACTTGGATTTTTCATTCAAACGCTAATCAAACTGAGGGTAGGGAGCTTCAGTGTTGAAAGAGAATATTCATGTAGGGAAGCAAATGTGTCACAGGTTTTTGACGAGGATAATCTGAAAAGGATTTCTTTTGCCATTCATGATACGAGTGCTCCCGTAAGACCAGATGTCATGGCTACGACCAACACCTGTGTTAGGCATGACCAAAATGGAAAGTGAAACCTTAAATCATGATGACGTGTTAGGATGACAGGGATAACAAAATATTTGTTTTTTTTTTTTGATCCATAAGGTTGAGATATAACAGTACATTGCATATCTTCATCAAATTATATTGTATGAGACTTGGCTGTTTCTGAATAGGATTCGATTTCTGGCATTTTATGGTTGGTATCCTTGTTTTGAAAGTTCCATCAGCCCGATCGATTTAACGTTCCATGATGCCATGGATCTATAAGTCCAATGACTTCACTTGTTGGTCCATCATAATCTGAGGCTTGGAGTGAGTAATGACGCGGGAAGTGTGATTCAATTTCCACAACCCATTATCGATTCCTCTTCTTCTTGCTTATGTCCTGTATAACCTTGTGGATGTTAGAACTTCTTGCATGCCATCTCACGGTTCTAACTGCCTTGTCTCTATTTTCATGGTTCCCCCAATGTCTGAGTTGGGTCGAGCTCTTCTTAAGCACTACGTCCTGGGTAAGCAGAGTATATGGCAAGCAAACCGTGTGTCTGTAAAGGTATAGCTGACGATTCTTTATCTTCAGCCAGATGAGACTATCGAAGTACTTACTTTTCCACACTCATCAGACCATAGCATCATATTAGCAAATGATTCATAGAGACCACACAGTTAGAAAAAGATTCTTGAAAGAACCACATGGCAATGCGAGAGAGCGGACCTAACATTTTCTTTAGGAATTCGAACTGGTCCTTGTGTTCCATCAATAACGAAGTGTATACCCTTGCTGATATGATCACAAACACTAATCACTCTGGAGTGTCCTCTCTGTCCCTCGATGGATAAATATTATCAATCCAAAAGAAAAGGGGTGGTTAGTACCACCACTAAAGCTACAAAGAAGCTGTCTGGGTTAAAGATTCCCTTTCGGCCTTTCAGGACCAACTAGACAGAGGAGAACTCGAAAAATTTCAAGCAAGCCAGCAACGATAGCCAACACATTTCATAATCATGTGTCAATACGACCCAAAACTACGGCAAACAAAACTAGTGTCCTACAATGTTTTTGGTCGAAACTATGTCCCGTCTTCCTTCCTACTGCTGATTTAAAATGACACTCCATCTGATAGTACTTTTTGGCAAAGCAAATCTACTTGGTGAGCACTTGATAGTCAGGTCAACGCTTCCAAATAGTGTCATGTCTCCTCCTACAATAGATCTCGTCGAACTTTTTATTGGACCAATACACTAACATGGTCTTGTAGCAGTACCACCTAAGGGTTTTACCTATGTACTTACTTGTACATAGTCCGGGATGAAGGTTGTCCTCAACTAATACACCTCTCCAATTAGTTCAATAGTTAGCTGTTGCGCACAGGAAGCCGGAGTCTCTTTCAACTTAGCGCGCCATCGAAAGCGAGTTTTTTCTCTAATGCGTTGTCCTTCGAGTTCGATTTAAGGAGGTCGAGAGTATCAACGAATATTTTCCTGCGATTCGGACTCGTCCGATCATCCTTGTGCAGAAACGTTGTCTTTAAGCGGTCAATTGAGATGTTTGCCGTTCGATTGTGTAACTTGTTTTAAGTACCTTTCGTCCCTTGGAGCTGTTGGAACAGTGATTTTACAGTGTCGTTACGTATGAAAGCGTGTCTCAGTATATGATGGTATCATAGGCATACGCAGTTATAGAAACTACATGTGCCATGGAGTTTTGCAACATTTTTACGAACTCAAACTCTATATAAGAAGTCTGGAGGCAACTAAAAGACTCAGCAAGAAGTCTCAAGGATGTACCGTATAATATTTTGGCTGGGGTTGACTTCAGATCTGCTTTGTACATCGACCGGAGACCAAGAAGCACCAGTAGCAAAACTTCACACCAGTTCTACGTCTTGTAACATCGTATGGCGGTTTTAAGTGCATGATGCCACCTTTCTATCATTCTAAAATGCTTGATCCCGGTGAGCCGTGACAGTTTTAATTCGCAATGGAGCCGCAAACCTTGAAATTCATTCAGATACTAGTGTCCTTGACATACTTTCAACTGTCATATGGTAAAGGGAAAGCCTCTGCCTAGCGAGAAAATTTGTCCATGCATGTGAGAAGATAGCTGTTTGCTTGTGAAGATGGTGATGGGCCGATGAGATCCACGATAATGTGGCCAAATCGACCATCAGATTGGGTGTACATATGTTGCCAATGGCATGCGGTTGTGCCTCTATATTTTACTTCTTTGGATATCTGGGCAATAGTGTACAAAAGTGGCAATACCCTTTCGCATACTCTGCCATGCGTAAAGCTAGCTGACGAACAATTGGTCGAATTTGGTTAGTTGACACATCACAATGAACAGGTCATTTGGATGCTGGAAAATTAAGTAACTTGGTGGTTAGTGAATTCGTGAGCTCGAAATAAAATTACCTGCGCTAACTTCTTCTTGGAACTGTTCACCTTTAACTTGCTCAGAAGCGAGAGCTTCTAAATCAATAACTCGTTTGCTGACCTCTTCAATCCTCGACAATTAATCAGCTACGTTGTTATCCACGCCTTTGAGGAAATGAATTTCCGTCCTAAACTGAGCGATAAAATCAAGCAGTCGGTCAGTCAAGCTGAATTTTCTGCCTTCGATCAAATTTCGGAAATGTTCCACGAACAAATAAATCCCTAACAGCTCCGGATAGTTCCTCCTGTAACGTAAAAAAAACCATGCGGTTGTGATACTCCATCGACAATCTGGTGCAGCACGAACCCGACTGCAATCTCTGAAGCGTCAGAACTGAGCTAAAGGGGCGCATTGATCCAGCGATCGGTGCGCCAAAAGCGTAGCGTTAGTCCATACGATGGTAGTAAATTTTTTTTTCTTGTTGGCTTTGAAGAGGTTTTGTAGCTCTGTCTGCTTGTTAAATGTATGAGGAAGGAAACGTTGATCATTGCAAAAGTTCTGGATAGTTTTCACATTTTCTTCCAATCGCTGGATCCGCTCACTGCTGATTTTATGGCCTAAGAGCTTAATCTCTTCATAACCTCCTAAACATGAGCCAAATGTTCAATGTTATCACATGATGCCACACAGAGGTCATTAAGGAAGGGAAGTGCGAAATCTTCTAAGCCTCGAAGTACCTCGTGGATATGATGTTGGAAGATCTTGTGCAGCTCTACGCAACCCGAATGTCATAGATCGGAATTTAAAGCAGCCGAACGGTGTAATTATCGTCTTCTTTGGAATGTCGGATAGCTAGAAGGGGACCTGATCGTGTGCCCTTGGGATGGCCGAAAAGATTTGTTGTCCATAGAAAATATCTGAAAAGTCTTGAATAAAAGGGAATGGGGTAAAGATCTGGTTTAGTTCTGGAGTTAAGAGCACTGTAGTTCCCACATGGTCTCCAATCTAACTTTGCTTTTCGGACCAGGTGCAAAGGACTCGCCCAATGACTTTTCGAGGGACGCAAATACCACATTCCATCTTGAGATACCGTGAGTTTAACAACATCCAACCTTCGTGACTATGCAAACACAGGATGACCAGTCGTGTCTATGTGATGAGTCGTCGTAGTACTGGAGACTAATTTGTTGGCGTTGAACGTAATCATTCGTCCTTCATTCCCAGTAACGGCCACTGCTTGCGTTCTTAAGTCGATTATGAGTCAAAAATATTTGATGAGCTCCATCCCAATTATTGGCCTAGATATATCTGCTATCACGAAAGTCCATGTGTAAGCTCGTCGAAGTTCCAAATCAATTGTTAGACGCCTTCTACTAAATGTTCTTATCTCGCTGCCCTTCGCAGTTAACAGAGTTGATTTTGACGATGAGAAAAGGTCGGTGCAGGTTGGAGGAAGCACACAAATGTCCGCTCCACTATCGATTAAAAAAATTTTGGTTCGATGATCTGCATATACATTGGCCGAAACGTTGTTCACTTTTATCGTCGCCAAGCCATGCCCCCACACTTGAGGTTGCAGGGTTCGCCACAATTTCTTGCTTCCGCTTTGAACTTTTGATGAAACCAACAATGATCTCCGTTTGGTTGAGGACAACGACCATGTGAGGTAGAAAATCGGTTGCGAATGTTGCGGCTTTTTTTACTTTTCGTTCGCTTCATCAATTGATGTACTGTAGACTCTGCTGGCCGGAGCATAATCATCCCGGGCTACTGATGCCTGACTAGATCGATGTTACTCTACAACTCGTATAATTCGTCGTTGAATCTTCTCCTCTAAGGCCTGTGAACGCAAAAGGGACCGAATATCTGACGAAGAAATTTTTCTCTCGAAACTATCGAGAATATCTTCATTCGCTTTCAATAGAATCCATGCTACAGCGCCATAAACTAGCACTGGGGTGATCAAGGTCTTATATAGAGTATCCTTAGTTTTCGGGATAGGGCCTTGCTACTCAATTGCTTTCTTAGCTCAAAGAAACAGCGAGTGGAAAGAATGATTCCTCGTTTTATTTCTATTGAAGTGTTGTTGGACCAATCGATAGCATAGCCAAGGTAGTCAAAGTCTCTTACAACTCAAAGTTGCAGCTATCGACTGTGAAGTTCTGCCCAATTCGTCAATGTTGTGCGTTTCTTCTTCTTGGCAGCATATACTAGGTTTTGCCCTCATTTACCGCTCAACCCATCTCAATTTCAATATTAGCGAACAAACCGGTGACAGCTCGCTGAGGTCTGCCATCGGCAGACGCTGCTAGTTGCACAGACTATTGAAAGATTGTGCTCTCGGTGTTGGATTTTAGGTTCCGCAACATTCTTTCAAGTATGATGTTAAAGAAGTCACCTGGCAGGGTGTTACCTTGTCTGAAACCTTTTTCGACATCAAACGTCTCGGTTATGTCGATACCGACCTCGACGGAACAGCGGGCGTTCTCCATCATCTTCGATGGACGAGTTTGGCAGGGACGTCAGAACTAAATATAGTTCTACTCTTCTCTAAAAATGCTGTTATATGAGGCCTTAAAATCTATGAAACGATGGTGGATGTCGATTTAGACTTCCTGAGTTTTGTCCACGATCTGCCATAGTGTGAAAGTTTGGTCGATTGTGATCCTTCCTGAGCTAAAGCTACACTGATAGGGGCCAATCAGGTTGTAGATGAAGGGTTTCAAGTATTCAAACACTATGCCAGATTAGAAGTATATAATTGGCCCAGTTGAAGAGGTCTCTTTTCTTATGGATCACGCAAATGATGCTGAGACTCTTTCATCAAGCATACCGTCTCTGACCAGATCTGAGAAATGAGTTGCTGTATGCTCTCCACAAAGAAAGAAATGAAAGTCAATCCCAGTAGCATTGTCGGTATTTATCAGCACAAATCCGCTGTTCGGGATGGTATATCTCTCCATCATCTGATGAGATATTCTTCCAGACGGCATCTTATGGTATAGCGTTTGGTAACAAGGTTTTTTGTCGAACATGTGTGCATTTGAGACCGAAAAATACTTCCTTCAAAATCAAGTACGGTTTCAAGTCTGATGTTAACAAGATTAATACTGATGTGCCGCAGGGCTCCATTCTACCTCCCACACTTTTCTCAATTTTCATTAACAATATCTTATCTGCTACTTCTTAGCCAGTATATTATTCTGCTGATGATAGTGCTCCCTGCTTTGCAGTTACCGAACTCGCGCCTCTGTTCGTTGGCTGTAGAATAGGAAAGGCAGCTTATGTCAAGCTCGTGTTCCATATTGCCTCTTAATAGTCACTGATACTGGAGGAGAACGATATTTAATGCTCAGCGATGTAATGCGCAGAGGTGGAATCAACTCAGGAGCACTCAAAGCAGCACGCAAATTTCACTCCAGTTTTCCCAATACTTTCTTTTGAAGAGACGATCATTCCGATATGTCTATGCTGGTGGCTGCAAAAGCGGACGGCTTTTATTTTGCTGCTTCTGAGTGACACGGGAATGATCTGGTCTTAACTGAAAATTGAGGTTCAATTGTGGGCAATTGGTTTTTCGGACAACTGATTTTAGAACTGAAACGGAATAGTTCTTTTTTCCCTAGTTGACTGAACCTCATCCAGAAAGAGCAGTGAGGCTCCTTAGGTATTCACAATCGCTGTGTGCACATATCAGTTCCTTGGCCATACTGATCGGTTTGCAGCCAAAATGTTGAGGTAATTATACTTCGGAATAATACTTTCGAGCTTTTTGTGTCTCGATAGTGTTTGACAATATTTTCTACCCACTCGGTGGCATATTTTCCATAGCCTTTCACTCTTCTTGGATCGTTGATTGTCCTGACTTTCACTCCTTGTTCAGTCGCCAAAATTCTTTACAAAGACACTAGTCCAGTCCAAGTAGGATCAGTATTCAAACGGTAGCATACAATATGGGAGCATGTTAGTGACAACCTTAATTAGTGACTAAAGCACTGGTTAACTTAGGGTGTACCTAGTATCGTATATGGTTAATTGGCTGTAAGCGGCATTCTTGGCGAAGGCGGTACAGCTTCAGAGATGTGTACCGGTAAGCATTTTGACCACGGTCCAGTATTTACTCGTTAACCTAAGCTTAGTGTTGTATTCTATGAGTCCCCGTAATTGCATACACTTAAACTGACTGTTGAAAGGAGGTCCTAACATTTCAGCAACCCGAATCACTATACTTGAATTCTCTGAACACCAATTTGAAAACAGATTTTCTGTGGAACCCATACCGTTGTTTAAATCTATCCATCAGTACATTGAAAGCTCTGCAACAAACAAAAAAAGAAAGAAGAAAAGATATTTACTAATAATAATAGGAAGAAGTCCTGCTGAAGGATATTATGGGGCGTAATTCTTGTGATAAATAGGTCTAATCTCCATATGCCCACAAGGCCTTTCGTAAAAGTAATCAACTTAAATTGTCAGATTTACATACACATGAACCCCAGTAGAACTTAAGAGTATGATGCGCCTCAGTCTCTAATTCGAAGGATTTCTTAAAAAACGCCTCTAAGGCAGTAGGTCACCAAAGTCATAAATCTTGTCATGTTCATCCATCTTCCAATGTATCGTTGGCATTGGGAAATTTTTAAACTCTAATGCTCCAAGCCTCACATAATAATAGAAGCAAACCGCTTAAGGGACCACAAAAACGAGGAGAAGATACAAGTACGACTACGAATACGAATACGTATACACGTAAAAGAAAAGAAAGTGTTTCTGTTTGGACAAACTTACAAGACACTATAAAAGGAGATGACATGGTTATCAGGACCGAAAGTCATCCAGGACGGGAGTCGTATCTTATTGCCATCCTCCCAGAGGGCATATTACAATGTGTTTTGTTACACATGCAGCCAGCGCTGAGCATGTGAGGGACAAAGGCAGACGGCTTTATAACGATGGTAAACCCAGTAAAGGTTATGATACCTAGGTGAGATCTACATCATCCTTGTGCCGTGGGAGAGTCGTCTCCATAAATTCATGATTCAACAACACTATCATCGAGTTGTTCCAGAAGGAGGACTTCTTGTGTGTTTGTGTGTGTGGACACACATTGTACGATGCCAAGGTGACATCTTCATCATGTCGTTTCATAAGGCATAAGGCAGTAGGAAAAGCACATGGAGTGGATACTACCTTCACCAGCCAACATCCAAGATGCTGAAAGACCTGGATTAAGAAGGGTCTATCATCATCGCCTGGAGGGTGTACCAAACGATTTGCCTTACAACTGGAAGGGATAATCACACTTTTAATCGTGATTCCGTCTTGCTTGGGTAGTATGTAGACTAAGTATATAGACACTGGCAGGACGACAACACAAGCAATGAGGAGAAACTTTATTTTCTTTAACAGTTTCCACCGTAAAAAGGTTGGGTGGGCATCTACTCTATTCGAACTCTTGACGGCCAATCCCCATCCCCATCCCCATCCAAGAACTGGCCAGGAATCTATGTAGCTCTAGAGAACGATTGCAAAAAGTAGACGACGACAAAGGAAAGAGAAAATATCTCGACCATAATCGAGTAGGAGATACTAACTGCAGCTGGCAAGGACCTTCGGTATTAAAGAGAGAAAGCCAAACTCAAAGGCAAACGGTGTTGAGCAGAGTGCCAGAGTAAGTTCCAGTTCACCGCAGGAGAGTGATTTATTTTTAATTGCTCACCAAACTGACGGATTTATGGTTTGGATTTTTGTTGAAAGCCAAAAAAAAAAAAAAACCAAAAACATCTCATACCAATGGCCAAAGGACTCTTAACTTTGGGCAAATTAGTAGCCATTCAATCATTGGCAAAGGGCAATGGGGCTACTCCTCGGTCTTTCTAGTCGGTTTTGTCGGAGTGCAACACTTCACTCCATGGTGTTGAGTGTGACAAATTTAGTTGAGGGAAGCCAGCCCCCTCTTTCCAATTCATTGACAAATATTTGACACCTTTGCTGCCACATGAGATGAGGACTGGCTCGGACATGCTATTGAAAGTCAAAGTCTCTGATTAATAATCCTTTTTCCTTATCTTCAATGCAGTGTTTTGACAGTCAAACTGTTGTTCGGAGGGTCATTTCAATCACTGAGTTGCTTTCTCACAAAAAGGATAATCTTAAATGTCCACATAAATATTTGAATTTCCCATTTGCACTGTGTTGTCGTGCTACTTTCTGCTCTGGGATAAGGGAATTCTACGAGTGGTACCAAGCACACACATATGGGCAGATGGACTTTGGGGAATATGTTGAGTTTGTGTAGTGTGGATGTGTGTCGTGAATTGTGAGTATAAGTTCTTAATTAAATTACAAACGAGGGTATGTGGTGAGTGTTGTTTCTATTGCTTGACCATGTTCCCGGGAGGACTTTTGTGTATTATTTAACTGAAGGACAATTGTGATTTTCTTTGAGCAATTTTGTTTTTTTTTTGTTTTTGTCCAGGGGACCGAATATTGGTTGTGTTTGTTTGCATTTTATTAGGACAGGGAATATATTGTTAAGTCTGTTCCTGAGGTGATGAAGCCCCTTGGTCATCATGTAATTGAAAAGTGCGAACCACGTGACAGGAGTTTCCTGTTTGAGGATTTCCTGCTTAAAGTCTCTGTTTGCCTTGCTAATGTAATAAGTTGGGAGTCTTAAGCTTTCCCTATTCCAAATTATTTATACAGAAATGCTAGTTGCCAGGGAGTATCTTCAACTGATTTTGGTGTGGCAGAAAGTAGCCATTCTTGAATGGAGTCACAGGAGTTCTGCGCAAAGGTTATGGTTGAATTTCTATCCGAGGTTACCCTTGCCGTGCTCCAGAATATTCCATCTTAGGTTGCACTTTTACTTAATGGGAGTCTAAGCTATGATCTTGTCTTTCGGATAGTTTGCTGCGACGTCAAAAAATTAGAACCCGCGGTGTGATTACCGCAGAACCACCTGAAAGTGGGGATATAATCAAGTCGCTGCCACCCGCTGAAGGTTCCGTTCATGAGACAATTTCCCTTCTCTTTGACATCCCTGAGCTCTTTGACATCCGAGGCCGCTGGATTTTTGCACCAAAGATTCTATTTCCTCATCATCTCGAACAAGATGACTGAAATTCGAAAGCCCTCTTAGCGAGAGCGGTATTATTTACTCCCTTATTGTGATCGAGACATGCCATGCTTCATACATTTTACTGTTGTACCTTCAACTTTAAATGCTCTCCTCGCACATGGGTCCAAAATCTTCGAAGAACCACAATATCATCCGACTGTCTGTTTTTCGTCAAACCCTTGTTATACAAAAGTAGAACTGTCACAGTTAGGGTTTTGTAGAGCGTCATCTGCGCCTCTCGATCTCCAAAAAGTTATCATTTGCGAGGTTAACCTTTACTCTCAAGCAGGTGTGCTTATTGATATGGCATGGGGCAGTGATTGAGTTGATCTAGTAGCACCGTCGAGGTTTCGGGTTCAAGTCACAGCGAATATTGCAAAAAATAGAAAAAGTACTTTTCTGGTGACAACACTTCCAAGGATGAAATCGGCCTAAGCAAAATCTTGTCACTTTGCCACCGTTCCAAGTCGTAGATCCCTCTTTCTGTGTATTAAAACAGCAAGGCGACAAGACAATTAATGGAGATACCAGCGTCTGATTCTTGGATGTGGTAAGACAAGGATTTTAGATGTTCACAAGGAATATTCTTTGGTAGCTCCTATAATGCATAGGATCACCTCTCTTGTATATGGAGCAATTAGAATTGAAATTCAATTCATCGCACGTGCATTCATGTTTTCATTAGTAGGTAGATAGATACATAGATCGGCAGGTGATTTATGATGGAGGTTCACATGCTGCACTCTGCAACAATGTTTCGGATGGTCTATCGGTGGGCTCCCCAATCGCAATCGGGAGAATTAAGACTACCCCAAAGGAACAGCAAATCCGCGCATCTTCCGTAGTTAGCTTGGATCCTGTTGAGCGTTGACCAGATGTTGTGCGGTAGGTCAAACTCAAGATCCTGTCCATTCTGCTGACCAAGCAGTACTTACATTGACAGCATCATACGCAAGCTATTCACCGAGCTTTATGGTTAGATGCCGAGACTCTAACCCCTACTGCCGTGACATGAGCATAGCAATGTTGTCGTGGATCAGCAATTCACTGTTTTCCAGCGGTTTAGTACGTCCCCTCAATAGTGTGCTTAAACGGCGCAGATGAGATGGGGCAATGTTGCACAGTACAGGAAGTCAGCGTGTTGGCGTTGATTTTAAGGTGCCGTAAATGAGTCTCATAGTGTTGTTGAGTTGGATGTCTACCTTACTCACATGTGGACTATCCAGCCACACTGTATTCCGCGGCAGTAAGAAACATTGATGTACATGAACCCCAGGTTGATCCAGTGAGTTTTTGGATTATGTTGTTGCGGGTTTTGAGTTTTCCAGCAACATTTGTTAGATGTTCTTTGTCTGTCTAAAGTTACGCCTAGGTGTTTCGGGTATCGACTGTGGTTAAGTGAAGACTTGTTCAACTGAACGTTCAATTTATGATTTGCCAGTACCCTGGAAAATTGGAAGCAGCACTCTTCTGTCGTAGACATGCTTGGGCAAGTCTTTATTGTTCCTCACTCTATCTAGTTCTGCGTTAAATAAGTGGCGATTGCCAAGTCATCTGCATATACAAATTTCTTCGATGTGGTCACAGGTATATTGGCGATGTAATGATTAAATAGCAAAGGAGCGAGGACGGAGCCCTGGGGTAAACCGCTGTTAAGCTTTCTTACTTTGCCTTCGTTATGATTGATGAAGACTTGGAACAGTCGGTTTGAAAGTAGGTTGATTACCCCATCCTTGTAGATGTTTTAAGCCAGTGCACAAATCTTGCCTACAACCTTCGCTTGTTTGACCGCCGTTGGGATTATGCCTGATTCAAATATGTTTCTGCAGAATTCGCCTAACCATCGCCCTGTATTTTTTCAGTTATATGCAAGAAACTCCGGTTAAATGCCACAGAAACCCGAGGCTTTTGCCTGTTTTTACTGTCAAAAGAGCGGTGCTAATCTATTCGGGTGTAAAACTATCGGAGAACCGTGATGACTGTGGGGTATTGGGCTTGACTGTATGTTTCTCGTCCAAGAGGGCACGAGAAACATCCACTATGCGGTTGTTCACTTTGTTCGGGTCCGTACGGTAATTTGTGGTGTTGGAGCTACTGGTTGCTCCGAGTTTGCGAGGCTCCGTTCTTGACCGTTGCAATCCATTTATTTTGCGGGTCTCGTCAAGCTATCTTGGTAGTCCTTTGCTAGTTTCTCGGTCTCCAGATACCTTGAAATCGTCATATAGTCGACCACTTTCTTCAGTCCATGCAGGAATGTACTCATTGCGAAGGCTTCGGGGAATATGTTTTTTAAAATTGTCAGCGGCGATATAAACCTTAAACACGAGTACAGCTCGTGAGAGAAGCTATTCCAACCGGTCTTGGTTAAGTTCCAACGCGGCTTTTGTACGGAAGCAGTTAGAAGAATTTGGACTCCGATATCGATTAGGACAGGACGGCGTTTGCAATGCGGAAAATCACCATTCTGGAAGCAGAAGTCCAGATTGTAGCCTCTTCGCCATCTCCGGGAGTGAAACGTCGTTCTGTCCTTTACGTCGAAGATTAGGTGCAAGTGGTTTGAGACTGTCCATTGTCCTCAGTGTTTTCATACCTTCATATGTTATGGTGGTCTTTAAAACCATCAATGGAGGCTTGGGTTGATCCGGATCTTCGAGGAAATTAGCCCAAAATGATGTCGCGGGGGGCTTGTTATCGTTATTGTAAAGATTTTGTTGCTGGAGTCCTAATCAGTTTTACGTCCACAATGCCATTTCTTACGTAGGTTGCTGTCCCGTGTAGTTAGTGGAAGGTGACTCTGATCCCATGGTAGCCGGCGACAGTTCCTTTAGCATTTTGAGCATCGTCCTATGCAGTAAATGCCTCTTGGATGACGGCTGTCGATGTTTTTAGTCGGTTTTAGATTTGCTTATACCTTCGATATCCCATTCAGGACTTATCTGAGGAATTCTGAATGGGCGAGTAAACTGCAATTGATCTGCCGGTATTTCCAATAATGATTGCTGTGGCCTTGACAATGGTAGTCAATCTGCGGCACTCCTGGTACAGGGTTCTCCCCTAAGAACTGCGAGTATGGTTCTTATATATGAGCAACGTTTTAAACGTTTGAAATTTTATTACCAAAATTCGAAGTCGGTGACCTCAACTTTAACAGCGATAAGGGCAGTTTTCGGTCGATATAATCGCCCCACCCGACTCAAAATTCGTAATTTGATGCCAGAATTTGGGTCTACATTTCGCTGCTAAATGTTCCGGTGCAAGTGACGGGAAAAAATTCTAGGAGTGCTAAACATATTGAGGCCGTAAGTACATCTGTTGACAGCGGCCGAAATCAATCCATTCCATTCGACGAATTGGTCATCGCTACAACAATTTTGCGAAAAGATCTCGGCCTACACTTGTACAAGATCAAACTGACCCAAGAACTAAATCCAGATGACCAATTGAACTACCGAACTTTCTCAAATTGGTCTCTGGAAGTTGTTACAACTGATTCGGAATCTCATCGCAGTCATCTTCAGCGACGAGACTGTTGCTGACTTTGTCAACAAACAAAAAATGCGCTTTTGGACAGCTATAAACCTACATGTGCTTCAAGAGACGTCAGTACATCCACAAAATTGTGCAGTTTGGTGTGGTTTTCATGCCGAAAAACGCTGTCAGGACATGTTGGGTATAATCGTAAGCACTCAACATTGGTGAGATGTGGTTTCAACAGGACGGCACCACCTGCCACACAGCGATCGAAACAGTCGAGCTACTGAAACCAAAGTTTGGTGAGCGCGTTATCTCAAGAAATGGAGCAGTAAACTGGCAGCTTGGCTAGTGCGATTCATTGAGTCAAGTCATTGATCTATGATAACAAGCCAGATACATGAGATGTGCTCAGAGCCAATATTGAACGCGAAATGTGTGGAAGACCGGTCCAATGAATCGAACGCTGCAAACGCGCTCGTAATGGGCATATAGTTTCATTCATAATGATATGAGCTGTACTGTCGATATGTTCATGTTCCTAACCACAAGATTATCGCCACAGTTTCTCTATTTGTTGGCCGGATTTGGGTGTTTTTTGTTCCCCATTATAGTCTTCAAGTTATGTTCTTTGAGCAGCTGCTGAATGTGCTACTTCAGATGGCTCCGTCCTTTCGTATGCTGCTCTTGTCTTCCACTGAAGCGGGTTTTTGGGGATAATGCATCTGTTCCCGTCGCTTTTGCACGGTGTTGATGAACCAATACTGTTGAAGCTTAACTCAAAATTTGTTGGCATTTGTTGAAGGCGGTGGCATTCCAACTACACCAGCGTGCTTCTCAACAACAGGTTTTGTAGTTTGCCCTTGTTGCAGTTTTTTCTTTGGATAGCCAAGTTCTGAATTGGACGATGACCAGAAGTTGGCCTATATCCGTCATATTGGAGGCTTTCCTTTCGTCCGTCGGCATGTGGTTTGTTAAGTGCACCTGAAGTTAAATTTGTTGCTCAACAAGTTTGCATTATAAGTTCAACGCTCGCGACTCGAGATGATTTTTGGCTCTTGAAGCCAAACCAATTATGCCAACTACCCCAGCACACCAACACATTTCAATCAAGACTGCACTGCTTTAACTGCATGAGGCCACCAAAAATCACTTCTTAATGCAATGTTTACGACGATCATTCTGAGTGCAATTCCGACGCTCACATCCCCTAACCGGACCCATCAGTTACCCATGCAAAGAATAATAGCCCGAGAACATTCTGACTCTTGCCCTACGCCCATTTAGCCCGTCACTGCAAATAATAAAAGTCTACCCCAAAATCTACCCCTTGAACTGCAGCAGTAGTCGTAGGAATGCTTTGTTCAGCTGTAGAATGACGTGTATGCTGCACATTAAACTAACGGATGTCCTCCTCTTGAACCAGTTCACTTTAAAAGTTCAAGCTGCAACGAACCAGAGGGGAAATTAAAGAATAAAATCCATGAAAACTGCCACCCACATGTAGAAAAGGCGAAAACCATTTAACTTGTTACCACCCTATAGTTAGAGGTCGTGGTTCCATTTTAAGGATTCGCAAGTAGTGCCCTAGTAAGTAATGAAAATATAGTTTTCCCCCAACATAGAGCTTGTTTTACATGTGTAAGGGACACTCATCGTAGGATGGCTCTGAAGAACTGAGCACTTGTGGCTTTTTTTTGTAAGTTGTGATTGGTTCGACGACTTTGGATGACCTTAGAGAACACCTTGTGAAACACCTTTGCGCAAAATATTTTGACTTCTTCAGATAGCTGCATCACAAGATACAAACGATATCATGCGATACCAGCACGTAGAAGAATTTACAAAGTTCTGATATTCACACATAATTGCTGCTGTCGAAAGACAATTCTCCGGCTTTACCACCTTGGTAATGCTAGGCCCAAGAAGCATTGATAATTACAGTCATATCCGTTTTCTCCAAGTTCTGGCAGGAGTAATATTTATTAAACGCTTTCTCATACCAAACGGGCCTAGACTGGCCTAGACTTCATCTCATTGGAAACCCCTCCTAGACATAAAGTTTATCAGAGGACTACAGTGCAAAAATTTATGTAATTTCCATGGAAAGCTCAGAGATTGCAAAGCGACAAACAGAGAACCAGTGAGCCTCCTTTGAATTGGATATCCTTACAAAAACCACTTCAGACTGAATCCGTTCTCCTAACCCAGAGCCAAAACCTCTGTATCCGAAGAGCAACACATCACCACAGAACCACCCAAGGAGTGGAATCATCCACTTCTGGACTTTTTTTATTTGTTTAAATGCTCGCTTCTACTGTTAAACAAAGTCCTGGTGTCCCTATCCAACAGACAGACCAACATTTGTACATTCAGTGCGGTGCGGAAAGTAGAAGTGCATATTCCAAGTATGATACCTAGCCTATGATATCATTATGTGCACTCACCACCAGCACAGTAGAGAGAGAGACAAAAGGACATAAGAAAGAAGGAATAATCATAAATTAAAAAAAATGCAACAAGGATACAGAATACACAACAGAGACTTGCAATGAGAGTCTATGACTCCCCTGTTGCCTAAGCCATTCCGAAAGGATTTATGCAGATATTCATTGGGATATCACCGGCACCAGCACCAGCACCATAACCAGAATCAGAAGCAGAGCCAGAACCATCCAACAGGCAACTCCAACACTGCATTGGCATTCACATTAATAATAAACCCCATCCTGGCTCTATAGGTGACTCTCTATGTGTGGAGGTGGAATTGTAAATATCTCCTCGTCTCCTGCATTCGCTTTTGTACAGGCGACAATCTTGTTAATTATATTCTTCACACTGCAATTGCGAGGAGTTTTCTTTTGGTCCTTTGGTTTTTTTTTTTTTAGTTTCTGCCTTCGCTCCCCAGTAAGAGGAGAGTAGTATTCCTGTTGATATTTTTACCATCATAGATCAGTAGTAGTAGGAGCCGCGGCTCGGAATTGCCATGAGGGGTGGTATAACTACGAATATCCCTGCAAAGTCTGTAACTATGAGGATACATCGTAGTCGTCGCCGCTGTGCAAATTCATGATGATGCGCTCCTAAGTGTCTCGTTGTTCACCTAGGATATACAATTTTCCTCTTTTTTATACGTTGCTTTTTCTTGACTCCTCTTCGCGTGTAAATGGCAACAAAACTGAGTATCCTTTCTGTCGCAGCACCACCATCTCCTTGGCTTCGTTTGCCTTGTTCGTCTCGTTCGTGTATGTTGCGAAAGAGGCTCCTTAAATAACTCATGTGCGGCCATAAAAATGGCTTAAAGTGATCATCATAAACGTTGAGTGAGCAAACATTGCAATAAAAATTCTTCCTTCCTTCTTGTCTCACATCACCACCCCAACTACACCCCCACCTCCCACTATATCCCATTCCAACATCATGTTCTTGTAAAGTGCTGCGTTTCATGCTTTACTCGTACTTTCGTCTGTTGGCGCGCGAAAACAGAAAAAAAAATAAAAAAATCAACCCAAACGACACTCTCCAGAGATTGAGAGGCCCCGCACAACAAGCGAGCCAGAGAGGGTGGAAAGGATAATTTTTGCGTCGTGCAGTAGTAAATTTATTTCATCCTAATTTGGTTTTATTGTGCAATTTGGATTTAACGCCTGTCGGAGCGAACCGTAGGTAGAGCGAAGGGCGGCAATTGAAGGCGAATCATGGACTCGAGGGGGATGAAGCAGAAAAGTTGACTTTTGCTTGTTTTTTTTTATTTTTTATTTTTACTGTTCGCCTCCTTGTCGATTTGTTTTGGCAGACAGAATGGTGACGATGTGATTTTTTTTGCTGTTTGTCCTGTCGGCAATTTTTTATTTTTTTTTTTTTATTATTCGGGTGGCATCAGACAGATTGAGAGAATGACTGTTGTCCCTGAGAGAAGCCTACTTGTAAGGGAGGTAAATGACTCTCTAATGGGAGTCGTAGAACACATTTGGCAAAAAAACTGCGACGTGTGTATGTGATTAAATGAACTGAAAAGTAGAAGCACTCGTAGTTGCTATCTACGAATCAACAACGAAAGTAAACCAAGAGTTCGTGGCATTTGGAAATAAATTTCGTTTTCCAAGTCCTTTTTGGGTGGATACACTGCGAAATAGGTCCTTGATTTCGAATTGATAAGATTATATCGGTTGAATGTTGGCCCAAGGTATCCAATATCCACACATACTGCAAACTTGAAGGTCTCATCCCCAAAGACTTCAGATTGATTTCGCTACAATAGGTCAGCTGACATGACAGCAATTTGACAATCATTCTTCTGGTGACTTCACTTGATTGCAATGTTACTGTCAGTTCAACAACAAAAAAATCTCACTTAGTGGAAGAATCTGACTCTGGCTCCTCTTTGATATGTGGAGGAGGTAGGCGGCGTCTGATAGAATTCGCAATGCGTTTTTCATGTTTTGTGATCTGTTTACCACCATCAGCTAACTCATTTCTGATCCGCGTCCACTTTATCATCAACTGATACCTTTCAAAGGCTTTCTAACGTCATATGGGTACGAGTAGTTACAACAGTTCCAAATGAAAGTACCTTCGCCTGTATCCGCAGTATTATCCACTGCATCTTTGCTCTGCTTAGGGATATCTCATCTATTTCAAGTTCCAGTAACTGGTGTCAGTTTTGATGATTCTTAATTGGGCTTGTTGGTGGAACTTGTTGGTTAAAACAGAGGGTCTGAAGAACCGGGACGTTTTTCTTCAATTTTTTGAAACATTGACAAGAAAATTCACTGTACTCTCTAGTAACACTTTAATCATGTGGAGGGCTAGTAGTTATGCTCGTTTTCTTTGATATTGTCCTGTAGACGAGCTTGAAGACTATCTCATAAGGTTGTCACTTAAAGTCATCAGTTATTTTGACGCTGGATTTTGACTCGGATTCACACCAATGAAATATAAACAAATTGGTGGCATAGTTACATGCTTCTGCCTTACACAGCGGTGGTATGTCACGTCTGCTCAGAGTGACCCGCTCCTGACCCAAAAGCATCTGACAGCATACCATTGAAGATAACACGTCAGTGTCCACCTCCATTATAGGAATGCCTCTCCTCTGCAAGAACAGGCACTCAGGATTAATACTGTTGAAAAATCCATATTCCCGAAACATTGCTATACGGTGATTGGCAAAGTGTCTATCTAATCAATGCAGGGAGATTCAGACTTGAACCACGGTTATCCGGCATCGAAAGATGAATAATCCAGCCTTTCATCTTGCACGGTAGTATGTTCGCAATTATTTTGGCAACAACCAGTACGCAGTCTATGCAATCCAACCACCATCATCTTATCTTAGAAGCGATCCAAGAAACCCTCGTGTTCTTTGTACATGCTATGACGGGCTTTGATCTGGCAGGTTCGCTACGGTGGTTTAGTTCATCGGCTACTGCGCAAAATTTGTGGGTTCAATCTGAGACAATATACCGAAAAACGGAAAAAATTATTGCAGACTCCAATCGGTAATCGCAAAACTTCGAAAGTGACAATTTTTGAGTCGGCACACTGCCTTTGTGCAATAAGTAAAAGAAAGTCGAAAAACACAGTGAGTAGCAAGATGGCCTGCGCTGGGCTATTGATCTCAAGAGCTTTAGTGTTGTAACCTTGGTGTAGCCTGGAAAGATTCTACAGAAATGTCTTCAATGGTCGCCGCCTGTAATGCTTTTGCTTTGTAACGCGCATTCAGATTCAGAACCTGCTCACTACACCTCCTGAGTTGACCCTTATGTGATGTTAGCAAGCAACTGCTTGGTATTTTTATGAAATTTTCTTGGAGCTGCATCCACTTGGGAAGGTTTTTTTTTATAAATTTCTGGCTCGCCATTTGTGAAGTAATACACTTTGAATTAAAAGATCTTTAGTACCGTTTTAAATGTTTTTTTTTTAAAAGGCTTTGAGCCGCCAATTGGCACTGGGACCTAAAAGACCTTTTGTGCCACAAAATCAGTATTAAGAAGCCAAGAGAGGCCACATTTTTTTGATGAATTTGAGAATCTCTTTGGTGAATTTTGAGAACTTCCCCAGGGAGTAAGATTTCTCTAAGCAAGTATCGTCTTCTTAAGGCATTTAGAGCTATGCATTCACATCAATGTATTCCGCAGTTTCGTCATTTTCCATGCAAAGACTACATTCAGTTTCCTGAATATGACCTCAGGTGGCAATGTTCGGTTAGAAATCCAACTAGTCTTCTGATATCATCCCTTTTGCATTGTAAGGATTCTTTAGATTTGTTATGGAAGAGTTTGATGGGTCCCTTAGCCTGGCGAAACCCTGGAATGTTTTCCCAATAGGATATACGTATTTTGTCCTCCCTTATTGTTGAGTTAATTACTGAATTCGGAATATTACAGAACGGCTTAGGGCCGATGACAGAATCAGCCGAACCGTTTCTAGCCAGTTCGTCGGCTTTTTTATTTCCAACAAGACCTTTCTGACCACTCACCCACCAAAGTTCTACTTTTTATGGGGGAGATCTTGTGGTCCATTGACACAGTCGGAGACTGATTTGGTGTTTGAGCCCAACGCTTTAATGGCTGCTTGACTGTCCGTGAGTATATGTACTGAGACGTCCTTCATTCACTTATCGAGGATGAGATTGGCGCGTGTATTTCCACTTGAAATTCGCAAGGACTTTTTCCCATTGGTTTGCTCTATCCTGGTGTTTGAATCGAATATACCATCACCCACCCTCCTGCTCAAAACGCATGCATGTACACGTCCTCTTCCATGGTTTTTACTGTTTCAACGATATTTTCGTATATTGCTCGTTGTAAAATTTCCTTTTTTTAAAAAACTTGAATTTTTGTGAGAGCACATTTAAGAGACCTGCGCAGTAGACTGGCCAACTGATTTGAATAGCACTGTGCCTTGAAAATGTATGTTTGAATACAGAGCGGGTAAAATTCGGGAGAAAAGAAAAAGAGATAATGGTGGACTGAACGCTGGTTTTGAATGTTTGTAGGTTACAATGACTAGGAAACTGAGATCTCGTCAGGGTATTCTGGAGTTAGAGTAAGTTCGATGGTGGGCTTGGTGGTAAACTGATGAGCATTCGTATCGAAATGGGTGTTACCGTTGTTGGTTTGAAGAGTAGGAATGCTATCCGGTGCGCACTGGTGGTAGAAATAACCATAAAACAGCATAATGAGTAAGACATTACGTCGGTGTTCAAGGCTGTCAATATTAGCATCACCTATGAGTGTATCTTCTTCCTGAAAAATATAGATATATGGAGAGTTCACATTTGCGGGTGCACCAGGCATGGCCGTACATGACTGTTGTGTATAAAACGGAGAATAGAGCACCCTTATTACTAATTTTGGGTTGAAGCAAGTTCCATATACAAATTACCTCCCGATTGATGTAATCTTTGAGCTGATGAATGAATCTCCTACCGAAGCTTAGATGGAACGATTCTAAGGCATCCTCATATAGAAGGCAATTGGATGAAAAACTACAAAACCCAATAGCATGTGGATATCAACAGAATTGAATAGATTGTAAGGGAAGTGTCCCACTCAGCACCCAATCTAGGATTAATCAAAACGATACAAGGAACCGTGGTTTGATAATGAGTACAGGAAGGCCATGTGACTATTCTAAATTCTAGAAATTGGCAAAAAACAACTAAGAGGTAGAAAATATGTCATAGACACGGAACTAAGCCCAACCCTAGGATTCATTATGTCATGCCTGTCTTCCTGAATGACACTTAAGAAAGGGCAATTGTTTTGCAGGATTGAGCCTGTAAGTAGTTTTAAGGGTGGTAAGGTTTCTACAAATATGGCTGGCATAGATGAACTGAACACCAACCTTACCTACTTTTCCAACAACATTTTGCAAAGTGGGGAAATACCGCAGCATTTTGAAGAAGCCCTGATCTTTCTCATTTATAAAAAAGCTTGTAGGTGCACCCAAGCATTTACTTTTTAAATGCGTCACACAACAGTTTTCAGCGATACTGCAAAGTTGACTAACATGGTAAAGGTAGCCCTAAACGACGAGCATGCTCGCCGAATATGATCGTTTGCGTTATCCCCTACACGACGAACACATTTGGCGAGCATTCATTTCGTGTTGATTCTTCATACTGTGAACATTGCGATAAAGAAGCTCAAGCGGTTGCGCTTATGGTGATTTATTTATTTACTGCTGCCATTATCTTTAATCCACGATATTCACTCGGCGGCGTTCACAGCAAAAATGAGGCTTGCTCGCGAACATGTCCCTACACGGCGAACATCGAAGCCAACGAGCATGCTCGTCGTTTAGGGCCACCTTAAGGCACCAATAATCTGCTGAAGGAATATCAAGCGGGTTTCCGACCATTGTTGTCACTTGGAGTCAATTCTCTTGAGGAATAGGAAAGCGTATGTATTCTTCGTTGACTACAACGCAGTTCTTGACTCAGTGAACCGAAATGCATTCTTGTATAAGCTCTTTGGCATGGGTATGTCGCTAAATTTTCAGACGAGTGACTAAAGCCTGTATGCGATATCAGGGCAGCTTTGTGGAATGGTAAGAATGGTTTCCATCGGGGTTAGGAGTGAGACAAGGTTGCGCTATGAACTCGAGACTGCTTACACTCTTTATTGAGGATTTTCTACCTAGAGGTGTGGAGTACCCAAATGTGCTGGTTAAAGCTCTTCTTCTGTCGTTAGCGTACTCACTCAGCTTACAATAAGAAGAATGTGGAGTCTGGTGGTGAACCTAAGTAAGTCTCAAATAATGATATTCAAAAGAGGTGGAAGGCAGAAACTGCGCAAACGAAAAATGACACTTTAATTGGGGAAACTATTCAAGTTGTGACAGAAAACTGTCCAAGTCAAATGCAACCTTCAAGGCTGCTAGAAGAAACTGCTTCAGCAACAAATATATTGCCCATAGCTGCAGATATAAAGCATTCCGTTCTACGCTGCTCAAGTATCGGGATGAAGACAATATGAGACAGAGGAAAAACTCCTTAGGTTTTATGTAAAGGGAATTATGTGTTACTGTTGGGGACAGGTGTACCACCACTCTTTGCTAAAACCCTAAAAATTATGCTGGAGTACGTGGTCGAAGTACTAAACACGCCGAACTATCGACTACTAAAGGAAACAGCTCAACAAATTATATGAAGCAGGACGGGATGATACAATGAGTGATAGAGCTAAGTGCCGAGGATATAGCGAGTTGGAAACCCAAACTGTACCAGTTTATCGCTGGTGTACGTAAGCAAACTAGAATAGGATTCCGAGAGGAAGCAGTCTACAGTAGGTTTTGCCAACTGAAGGTGCGTGGAGAGCTCTTTAAGCTGAATTATGTACCCACAGGGACGATCGACCGATAGTCTGCAGCATGTGTAATTTGGCAGAGGAAGACAGGATGCTTTTTTGTTCAGTTGGCAGGTGCCCAATAATAAAATAAAAATTAAATCCAATCCAATCTACTACGCTGAACTAACTGGGTTTTACGTTCTTGCTGAGATTTGATCTTTGATCCGTCTCCACGTATCCACCGATAGTCATGTGTTTTAGTTCTTCTGCCAACCAAATTTGGTGATTGTTTCCGGTGCTAGGTTGGGATCAACCCTAATTTTTTTTTGTTAAAAATACTCTAATAGTGTACACCCAGTTGATCTTGTGGCAGTATGCTGAAAGAGGTTGGCATTCCAAAAATAGACAATTTCTTGCCACTGTCACCGAAAATGTGTTAACATTTTCGATCATAATCGCAATGTCTCCGTTAAGGGCTTAGTTGTAAGCTTCATGTTATTGTTAATAAATCATTATCGTTCTCATCCTGTGAGAAATGCAAGCTTTTTCCGTGCTATTGGTGGTCATGCATTCGGTTTATAAAGGGCTCCTGTAGATCTCTAATTGCTTGCCAGAATATAGTACTACAGTTCACTCGTTTGGCTTCATACTATATCGCTGTAGCCATCTCCAAATGTCCATCTTACACAGAACAAATTCTCTTTCGTTTCCGGGTGGCGAAGTTATTCACCAGCTTCCCACTGTCCTGCTGTACTCAGCCCAAATTAGTGGCTTTTCTCTCTCTCTAAAAATAAGTATACAAATCTAATCATTGTGCCCAGGTCATCAAGAACGTATCAATCTGTATCCGAGGCTTTGAGTTCCGTTTTGAAGCATTCAGGCTTAAGTTGCTTACCAAAGAAATTTTTAAATAATGTGCTGAGGGTGTGAAAAGGAGAGCTGCAAGGTACATGGCTGCAGAGCCCTTTTATTATTAACATACATCAGGAGATGCTACTCCTGTTAATCATAATACTAACTATCGCCATTTTAATTATTTTGTTCCTTGAAATAAGGATTTCAAACTATGATATATGGGTATTGACCAATTCCCTCCTGAGGTGGCCAAGGACTTGATTTTTTTCTATCTACAGCAGCCATGATATCAGGCGAAAATTAATTCATGCCGCTTTTGCAGTTCTTCCAAAGTTAACGTGGATTTTCACAGGACATAGGCAATTCTCTACCATTTTTGTATCATCCGAGTCTTCTCTGTGGCACCGAGGAATGAGAGTATACTTGATGGGCTCACGGGAAGAATACTTTAAGAAACTATCATTGAAACTGGTCAAGTTCCCTGCCATTGCTATGAAACTTCAGTGAATACCACGATTTAGAGGATATCTTTCGTAAGGGCTCCATATGCTGTGCGTAAATCATGGAGGTAACAATAAGTGCTTCAGTTTGATCTTTGTGGGAGTTAAGTCTATCACTCCAAAGACCCATACAAAGGCACCACAATGACCGATCCGTTTAGATATTTTAACCTTTTGTATTGCGAATTACACTTCAAAGTATTACGCAGATTATCATTTGTGCCCCAATACTCCTCTTCAGCCAAAGAACTCATAGCATACTTTCCAAAACTCACCAACTGATTGCTATCACTTGCAACAGCATCAAAAGTTTTCGCATAAAACGCGAACCCCGTCACAATTTGAATTGAAAAGCTTGAGATTTTCCCCCAAAGCATTCTACACATAAAACCCATAGCCCCGAGGGATGTAAGGGCGACAAAAGTTCTTTGGGGCAATTAAAGCGCCACCTAAAGTAGGAGCTTCGAACTTAGGCATCTCTGAGTAAGACAATTTTATGTTAGGGAGCCAGACTTCAGAGAGAGAGAGAATGAGATTTAGAACAGAGAGAAGCTTTTCAGGGGAAAGTTTCGTTCATTTGAGGGGCTGTAAATGGAGAGAGTAAATTTACAGAGCGATTCTGCGCAGTTTGCTCCGGCTCTCTTGTTAAAAGCTTTTCAACAAAATTCCAGCGAATATTTCCTTGAAGTGCATTGGAATTTTGATGCAAAGCACGCGTTAATCCAGGACGATTAAAGCGCCCTCAAGCACTTTTCAATTCATCACGAGACACCAGAGAAAGTCACATAGAGCTGCGTCAAAGGATTTGAGCTTTTCCGGGATTTCAGGGAAATTATTCTACCGCTACTCTCGGGGAAAACTCACGCTCTCTCATTCGGGGGGGATACTTCCTAGGAATTTCCGAAGTTTCAAACACTCGAGTTTAGAGTTTGAAGAGTCTAAAGTCCTCCGTGGAAGCTTTTAACAATAGCATATCCTGGAATTTTCCTCTCAAAACTCACTCTCTTTCGCTCGATAGTTAAGTGGCAACTGCAAGGATATCAATACGGAAAAACTAGAGGCAAAAGAAACAATCAAAAAAAAAATATACAAAATTTTAGCAACAGCATTTCCCGCATACACATATACTCATCTCCTTCCAGCGCATGACGTATCGGCATATCCTGTCTCTTACCTCAAACCTCACATACACACACAACACCATTAACGAAAACGACGGTAATTTTCGCATCCTTTACGGATTTGCAAGCAAAGTTTTCAGTCGACCAGTGTTCGCCCGTCAGTTTTGCAAACCTTAACGTTTTAATCGTCGAAAATCGAAAAATTTTTATTTATTTTTTCCTCCACTCCTAAAAAAAATCTCCAACACTATTGAAAGGACCCAAGCAGGCCCTAGAAAAAAAATCAATTTCCCTCAACAAAATAAAGTGAAAAAAATTGTGATTTTCGAATTAAACGAAAATTCCGTGTGAAACAAACAATACGAGCGGATCGCAGCGGGACTTGAACGCAAAAACTTATATAAAATGAAAACAAAAATGGTGGCACACTCAGTCCACTAAACACAATTACGAGTAGAAAAAAGTGCGAAAATAAAAATCAGAACTTTGGAGTAAAAGGACGAAAATAAATAAAATTAAAGCCGAACAATCCAAATGGGATTTCTCATGTAGGAAATCTCATTTCCTGCCTCAGTTTACGGTCTGTATGTGTTCACGGTTATTATGTGAATGTATTGAAAGTACGAATAAGTGCGAGACAGAGACAAGACGATCCGGAAGGATATTCTTTTGCCTGTTGTCGATGGTCCACAGTCTTAGGCTAGGATATGACAAGACTCTGCTACGCTAAATTCTGATAACATTTCGTGGTCGTTTTTGCCAGTGTTTTGGTGTAGTGTACACGCATTTTTTTTTTTTGTCTTCAGATTTTGAATCCTTGCGTCGCGGTTTTTGTTGTGTTTTTTCTTTTTGCTATATTTAGCAGTTTTTGCTCTTTGGTCGGGATACAAATTGCTTGGCTACGTGGAGTTCAAAACATCTGTCAGGAGAAATCCTTAGGAAATCGTCAGGCGCTTTTTCATCGCGTGCTAAGTGATTAATGAGAAGTTGGTTGTACACGAAGGAAGTTGGACAGATTTTTCTTTTCTGTTTGGGTAAAGTACTCGTAAATCGGAAACGTTCTAAGGCCGATTTGTATCGGGTTTATCTTAGTGACAAGTGATCTTTGAGTAGATTTGGCGATTTTGTTGTTTTTGGTTTTTGGGAATTTTTAGGATCAAGAATCTCGCATCCTGGATAAATGTACTATGAAATTGACAGTCCAGAAGGTAAGTGATATTTTCATCATATGGAATCACATCATACGGTGTCTTCTTCTTTTCGATATTTTTATTTCTTTTGTTGGAGCTCATCCTGAGCTTAAAAGCTGTCTCAACAAATTATTGAATGGCTTTCATTAATTTGCTGATGCCAGCTTCGTTTGTACTCACCCTTGGCATGTTGAGATAGGTCTTTGTGTCGTCAGAGGACGCATTCCACCGATTGACGGGACATCGAACGTGCTATGCATGCAATTTGAAGTGGGTGCGCGTTAAGGGATCTCAAAAGGACTACGAGTATCTGATGCTGCTTCGATGGCTAACGAAATGGAATTTTAATCAATCTCTCTCTCTCTGTGGTGTGTGCATGCACGAGTATGTATATAGGTACGCGCGAGTAAACGTTTCGTTTATTTATTAATAAAATATCGCACTGGCATGCGCTTTTAGATGCAAAGTAGCGGGAGGTAAATCTGAAAGGCACTGAGGTTGGTAAGAAATGGTTGGTTGTCTATCATGCTACTGCTGTTTGGCCTTGTTTGAGATCAAGTGATGACGATGAAGGAAGAAAAGCCGTGGGCTTAAGTAATGCAACGTTGCAATTGACTTGACTATGAGCAAAGTAAGGGGCGGGTGGAAGGAAGAAGAAAAAGTTTTATAAGATGTCAGTGAGTGAATGTAGACTTCATGGTAATGGAATTTCCGGATATCCTTGACTATCTTGTTGAATTGGTTATCTCCATTCAATAAAGGGAAAAGTTTCCTTCGAGTGGTATTCAATAGGGAAATATGGAACTTTGAAGGATAAGCGAAAGAAAGAAGGCAAAGTATGTTTAGAAGATAATTGCATCTTATGTATCGGGTTCAAAGGAGATTTTGACTTTGTCAATTGCACTTGATGGAGCATTGAAGTCTTTGTATCGACTTAAGTGGGATGACTGATGCGGAGATGTTCCCTTTCGTCGTCTAAGATGATGAAAACCTAGATGCTGTTCGAAATATCTTAATTTGATCTGCTCAGTTTCGAATCACAGTCCCGAATTAGTGGTCCCTCCTGTTTCTTTCGCCCATTTGGCAAGTTTGTTCGTTGAGTGTAGAAACTGCGTCAAAACTTGACATTTGGTCGATGCGAAAGCATGATAACTTAGAGACAAGTAATCCGTAGAACACCTGGCAGTGATAAAGCCTTGGATAGATGCTTTTTCTGCCTCTCTCTACGCCATGGTAACCTCGTTGTACATTGTCATATTGTTGAGAATATACTTCCGACTCCTACCACAAAGACTGCATGCCAGAGCTACATATTGTAGAACAGTTTTAAGTTTCAAGCCTTGATGCACCATATTTCGTGTCACGTTATGTTCTAAATTCTGCAATACTCGCTATTAACATGCCAATGAGTGGCACTGGACACTTTTGTGCATGAAACCGGATACTCTTCGCATGGAAGTGCTCAAGTAATAGCCAGGAAGTTCCTCGAAATAAAGAAGTTTTCGTGGAATATGATGTGCTACGAGTATGTTGCATCCGCTTACTGTTGTCTACAGGTAGGATATGATGCGAGAAATTACATTTTTTCTAAGTTTCGTTGCATCGCCTGTAAGTAAAATGGAACGCTGGCGTAGTAGCCAATAAACAAAAGCTGGGCCCTGTTGACAATGTTCAAGGAATACTGTCATTGAACTGGCATCATTAGCTAGCGCTAATACTCTACTTTAAGCCTACGGAAGACCTTTCTATACAAGCTTACTTCAGGGAGCTCTTGACATGGTTAAATCTATAGTCACCACCAACCTTTCGAACGTAATATTCAGTTTATCACATCAAGTTTTCTTGCATCTGCGATCGGTTGTTCCTTGAAGTGGAGATAGGGTGATCTGTAGCCAATCAGGAGCTGAGATCCAAATAATCTCTTAAGCTGAGTGTTCGAGGCATCAGCTCATTGACAACTTGGCTATGTTTTCTCCTTCAATCGCCTTTTTGACGGACTTGATCTTGGGATATCAGCTATATCGTTCTGCTTATCGAACAACGCCCAGCGATGTGGAGTAGAAATGGCAAAATTTGTGTTGGTTTTTCGACTTAAGAGTTTTTGACTCAATTGTTTTGCCACATCGAAGTAGCAGTGGTTTGCTAGGGTAATCTTCATCGGATCTCCACTTATGTGTCATCTGTCAAGTACACATTTACTTCGAGGTAGGTGAACTGCTCAACTCCTTGGAAATAATGGCGGCCAAACTATGAACATCTTTTCCTTTCTGCAATTGTCCTGAAAAATTATGCAGCGGTGTCGGTGTTGTCAGCTTTTCAACTGATCGGAATTTTCGAATACTGTGTTCCATGTTAGCAGATTCTCCACATTCAATCTGCCTAGCATCGATGGAAGTCTCCTTTCCATAATCTGGTGAATGTCTGCAACAGATTTATGTTTTTGTTGTTCCTACGTCGGAACAGAGCAAAGAACTGTGTCCATTGTACTCCTTGTAAGTTCCTTTTAATGGAATCATTCAGTCTTTCGAAAAAAGATAAGTAGGTGACTACATTACCAGAAACCACCACGTTAACGCCGAGTATCTGCAGCCTGATTCGACTGTAATTTGGACATTCACAGAGATAATGCTCCGCGGTGTGCTCATCACATTCACAGAAATCGTCGTATGATGCTGTATCACTTATGCCCATCTCATAGGTCCAAGACTAGTGGCTTGCTTCGCGATTTCATTCCCCGTGATCACATTGTGACCTGGGACCCAGACAACACACAGTGAATTCAGCCTTCCGACTGCGTTTAGTGACGTCCTACATTCTCGAAGTAGCTTGGAAGTCGTAAGAGCGTTGAGCAAGGCTTATTCAGCTTGGCTGTCGCTACAGATGGAAATGCTTCGCCACCTCCACCGGTTCTTCACAATATAGTTCGGTACCATCAAGATTGCGTATATCTCTGCTTGGAAAACAGAGGCAAGACTTTCTAACGAGAAGTGAACGAAGTCGTGAAGACCAAACTGCATTCCTTTCCGGGCTCAGATTCTGTCCAAAACTAAGTCCAAAACAGGAGTTCTGGTGTCATTACGCCAGATGGGATTTCGATAAGATCGGCGTCAAAAGACAACCGCGTGTACCAAAAACCACTTCTTTTTACACGGAAGATGGCTTTGAAAGTGCAACTATGAATATCATGGGGAGGGAGATTATACAATGCCTCTAGAGCGGAGGCGCCTTATGGCCAAGAGAAAACGCTCGTTGAAGTCTGGTAAAAGCAGCAGCGACATACTTTTGTGTGAGCTTATTCCACCACGCATCCGATACATATCTGTCTAGATCCAAATGACCCTTCATAGTGACAGACCCCATGTCTTGTAGACTGCTCCCTTGCACTACGAAAAGCTTTCGACGCAACATGTTTAGTTCCAAGAAGAAGGATGGCACCTAAATACTTAGCTTCTTTGATGATGAGTCAGACCAGTTAGCTTCCTGCTTCTCGTAAAGCGAAAAACTTCAGTTTTAAGTGGATTCACTTAAAGCCCTTTTCTAGTGCACCAATCGTCAGTCACATCTAGTGGTGCCTGCGCTTTATAGTAGAAAGTCGCTCTACACGATCCAAGAGAGCCGCCAGAACTAATGGGGAGAGAACGCCGCCTTGGGGGCAACCCCTGTTTACCGCCGCCATCACACATTGGCCAGAGTCAGCATCCGTAATCAATGTCCTATTCACTTGCTTTTATCCATAAAACTGGGGATTCTATGCCGTGTTGACTAGCCGAGTTGGACATGCCGGCAAAAGTTGCGCTGCCAAAAGCACACTCAATGTCGATGAAAATACCCAGGACCTATTCCTTCTTCTTGAGTGCGCCTTCAATTCTGAATTCCGGTAGAAGCTCACTCTAGCAAGATCTTCCGCGTTGGTAAGCATGTTGCACCTCAGATAGAGAACGCAGAAGGAGAGACAGTTTTTCACCCATGGATCTCGACCATTCTCTCCATGCTTTTGGGTAGCGTGAACTATACGTTTTTCCGATTTTTGATAAACGAGTAAAGGCGACTCTCACTGTTCGGAAGGGTTTCGGTATGTATCCCAGTGCCAGGATAGCAGTGAGGATTCTCTTCAGAGTTAGCAGCTTTTTGAAGCATAACCGGGTGTATGCCACCGCTGCCAAGCGACTTGAAGCCATCAGAGGAAACAACAGCATGTTTAATGGTCTCAACCTCAGCTACGGCTTGTTGTGTTATACAGCTCGAAAGCAGTTTCGTTAATGGGAGCTGGTTCTGATTAGGGTGACCAGTATAGTACCTAGCTTTTGTTTTCTCCTGAGCAGCTGGGCTTGCCGAACTCCTTCGTTTGTTTTAAGTGGAATCCTCCTCTTCAACAAGGTCGAGACCTCGCATCGGATTCCAAATTCGATGTACCTATGGTCTCACACGGAGTCCTCCGATAGTATTTTCTAGCCGGTACTCTCCTAAGTATTCCTATTGGTTAAACGTTACGCTGATTCCTTGGTGCCCTACTCTCGTAAAATAAGTTAGCTTAGAGGCAACATTGTTGGCAACCAATTTAGGCGATAGTAGGAAATCCATGAGATGATTGCCCTCACGTTGCATTTGCTACTCCGCAGCATGTGCTAACCCCCATCTTCTTGGAATCACAGTATTCAACGAGTTCGACTCCCGCCTTCTACTGTGATGGCAGTAACGAATCAGGGAAAATAAGCGAACCCAATGACTGCTACTCTCAGTTCGATTCGTAGCTTATGTCTGGAGTAACTAAATCCTGGCTGCAAAGTTGAGCAAGTTTAAATAGCGCTAATGAGTTTGGCTACATAGAGACATGTTCTCGGTCTTTCCGATCGCTCGTCCTATAGTGGTGTGAAACCCCTTAAATATCCGACCGCACAGATGCGTCTACTCCACACCTATGAATCCTGGATGGATATTATGTGATTAGTTGCTCTGCGTAAGCGGATGGGATTTTTCACGATCTCAAAATCAATAGTCGTCTTCTGGAACTCTTATGCTATTCTGTTGCTTTAAGGAGTCATTTTTCTACAAATTCGGTGAATGTCTGGAATAGATCTGAGGAGGAGGATCAGTTCTTTTAGGATGCCGGAAAACCCTAGCATCTTTTGGAGCTCTAATTCTCTAATTTGCCGTCCGTGTTGCATTTTCCAGCGCGTCGACGGTCATCTGTTTCTTTCGGTTTCTATCTCAGGAGCGCTTGGTAGCCTAAGGATGATCCATTACTTCTTTAATGGTGATGGGATCCTGGATGAACTACTTGTTGGTGCTTGTGAGGGTGGTGGTATACCGAAGAATTCCATGCTTATTCGCTCACTATAAACTGTGACGGTTACAGGTTCCCAGGTATACATTTTTTACTTTGTTCATGTCGCAGCTCCATTCCAGTTGATTCTGGAGGTGATCAAAGGCCGAGAAGAGAAGTTTGTGAAAGGATTTGAACTTTAAAAAGTTCATGCGAGTATATGAGTCTCCTTTGGCTACTAGGCCCTTGATTTGGATGGTGGTTCGACCATCTTGAGATGATCGTTAAGTAGATTTTGTTCTCTCAAAACTTTGTCCTATTACACTTGTCACCATGTGTGGTGGATCTGCGGATTGTGCCTGCCAGAAGCCTTTATCAGTTGCCATTTAGAGGTCTTTCTTCTCAAGTAATCCATAAATACAGACAGTTCAATATAACTGATCTGCAAGACCTGTCAGGAGGTCGAGGATTGGGCTTAGAATGAAGTCCATGGGAAATGGTCCTTTCTTGCTTCTCGCTTTCTTTATTAGACATAGCTGCGCTTGTTTAGGTGATATAATAGAGAAGCAATGAAAAGAGTTGATCGTCTCTCACTCTGAAACTGAATCACCATGGAAACTTGGCGATTCGAAGAAAGTGTCAGCAAGAAGCCATTCAATTCTGGATGACTACATCGATTCTTGAAATCCAGTTCGAAACGTGTTTAGCTTTCCAACCTGACAGAAATGAAAGTCGTACTCCCTTCCATCCAACTGTTGTTGACCCCCTACCGACGATTATCGAACATCAATCGACCACAGGTACTCAATCGCCAAAACTCGATGTCATCGTGCCTTGTTCGCGTACGTTTTTGCGAACACGTACGCGTGCATGATAATTTTATTCACCCTAGCTAATGGCCCGCGGGAATGCTCCCTAGCATACTAAGCACCAACAGTAGACAAACCCAATCTCCACTATCGGTTCACATGATCTTCTCCAGCCGAGATCGGCGATACAACGCGCCCGCCCAAGTGGCTCCAATAGGAACGTCAACACTTATGGTACTCGTATAAACGAATTCCTGTCAAGTCCCGGCGCTGCCGATTCTGATCGTTTGACGAATGTCGATGCATGACAGATAGGCTCAATGGTTAACTGCCTTTCTATGGAAGTCGTGTTATGATTCGGTTCTGTCGCTGTCCACAACATTTGCATACAAATCACCGTGGATGACCAAATTTTCGTTGACAAAAGTCAAACCGCAGTGACTAATGGCGTGCCCGTGAGTCATGGTCAGCCACAAGAGTCGTGCACGAAAATTGATTTTCTCCTCTCACAACACCTGTGGCGGCAAAGGGGGGTTGAACAGAATAGTGTGTGAATGGTATGAACTGCTGCCTTATTTACGAGTATGTTACCTTTGCTTGTTTGTAAAAAAAAACTTAATTTTCGTCGCAATGTGTTTTATGCAGCAGAAGAAGAATCAGCACATACAAAGGAAAGAAATGATTGCTCTGGCAAATTCCATAGTCGTCGCAGCTTGTCTTCCTTTCCATGGTTAACCAGGGATAAAAGAAAGGACTCTTCAAGAAGACGAATTGTGGCGCAGAGTGTTGAATGCGAGTAGATGTCGTTTGCGTTGGCTGTGTCTGCTAAAAGGAATCTTAAGACAATTCAACGTTCCTGGACACGTATTGTGCGAGAGTGGGTTTGTTGTGCATGGAGTACGCTTCCTTGCATCCTTTGGTGGAGACCGAAAAACCAATAGAAGAATTGTAGAAACCTACACGAGTGTACACACGATGCATCATTATCAAATGAATTTTCGAGGATATACCCGTACTTGTTCCTTTTTTTATTTCAGGAAGAAGACTTTGTCTATCTCTGTGTGGGTTTAATGTTGTTCTGTGCCTTTTAGATTTGGTCTTCTTGTTGTGCCTCCCCTACTGTGGCATTTATTATATTTTTATTGTAGTCGAAGACGAACAAGAAGAAGTTCTCGTTGCACTTTCGGTGAGAAGCAACGGACTGTGTGGTGGAGCTTTGTTAAAAAGAAGATGATTCCTCTTCGTCATCCTCATCAGACGTGAAAATCGTCATTCCAATATAAAAAAGCTAACACAATTCCAACCTGCACATACTGACACACTTCCCAGAGTAGTTGCAGAGATCATTCAAAGGACCAACAACAGTACACATTGCTATATCTGTGTCTACTCGTAAAAGGAGTAAAATAAATATTAAGTGGTTACGAGGAGGACGAGTCCGTCGGTTCTAAAGCGTTTTTCTCAGATGAATCCTTTTCGTGGCTTTCGAAGAAGACTACGGTTTGGGGGAATAGTGCTTTGTGGCAAAGGAAATTGTTCGTTTGATTTAATATTACAAGTGTTCGGAATGGGATTATCCTCGTAAGGAGGAAGCAGCCAAGGAAAAATTGCAACAAATTGCGGAAAAATAAAACAAAGGAAATGTCGGTGAATGGGATACCACAGGGATGGGCATATGCCACTTATATTTAAAAAAAAAAGCAAGTATCTATATTTTTATGTATAAACGGAATGTGTCCGTGTGTTGAAGAGTTTATATTGCCGGGAGCTTCTACACGCTTTTGTTTGACCGTGGACCGGGTTTTGTTCTTCTAGATTCCAGGCTCATTTATTACCTACAGCTAGTTCTCACAAAGGCCAAACGATTTCTTTTAAAGAGCGAATGAAGCAGCTACAATTCATTTATTTATAGAAGCTTGAGACTGGAGAGCAAATTGACTTTTAACGAGCGTCTGATCCTTAAAAAAAAACTCTATTCCACTACCTGAGAAGAGCATGTTGTGATCTTCGCTGCTGCGAAAAACATCTTTGTTTTATGTCATAAATTAAATTTTAAATAAATGTAAGCCAATGGATCTCTGAGTGAGGGACATCAAGATGAAGGTACACACTTTCTGTTTTTCTATTTTATTTTTTTGTTTAAATTTATCCATAATACGTGCCGATATAATGGTTTAAATAGTAAGTGCTTCCAGCTATTAAAATGCGCATGGAGTTGGTGAATCCAGATCGTTGCTTCCAGCCAGTTGCAATGACAATTGTGTCACCAGGCTTAAGGTATTCGTTCTTCCTGCCAACCTGAACACCAAATTGTACGCTGTCATCGACATCATTCAACCAATCAGCTATAACAGGTTCAGTGTAGAGCAAAGGAATAATACCACGGCACAGATTTGCTTGCTTTGAAATCTGGGTGCCTTGATCTGTATTTGTTCATTTGCAATAGCTGCAGCTATTGTCTTAGAGACAGGCTAAATAAAAGCAATAGCCACAGCATAAGCTGGATCAACAGTAGCTGGATCCCGAGACACGAAATCGGCGAGCAAATTCTTATGCCACAGAACAGCTTCAGGTTCATTGCAGGTCTTGACCATTGTCAAAACACACTTCAATGGATATTCACTCTTAGCTGTCGCACCTGACAACATAACACAACCGGCATCATTCAAAATAGCGTTGGCGACATCAGAAATTTCAGCGCGAGGTGGACGTTTGCTTTGATGATTGGTTTGCTTTGTTACAATGGGCAATCAATATCTTTTCTGGTGGAATTTCAATACCCAAATCACCAAGGACAACCATAATACCATCGGATGCAACAATGATCGACTCCAAGTTGTGCATACCCATGCTGATCTTGATGTTCTTACCCTTATCACCCAAAATACCACGAATCTCAGTTAAAGAGAGAGCACACCGACAAGTATACCTGGCAAGTTGACACCCTTACGAGGACCCACCGAACCACCGTTCTCAATCTTGCAAAGAAAGCTATCTCCATGAATTTCAGGTGACAATCAAGGAAATCGAACCACCATCAACGAACACACGGTTTCCTGGTTTCACAACATTGACAATGTTGGAGTAATTCACAAAGACTTGTTGCCATTCTCAAAGAAATCCTTGGGTTTTCCCAACTAGGTCGCTAAATTGACCCTAAATTGGGAAGGATGATTTTAGCGTCGTAATGAGGGAACACAGTCCTTATCACGACGGTCTGGTGGACAAGATGGTAGAGTTAAACTTAGACAAATTTGTCCATCTCTTCTCTAACGAAGTGAATGCATTTCAGACTTATGCTGTCTAATTTAGCCTTTACGCGGACTATAATCAGCCATTCACTCATATTCAGGGCTCTTCGTTTAAGCGTTTCTTTGTGGAGCCATCATTGTCCAACTAGCAGTCGTCATAGTAGATGTTTCAGTTTTGAATGTTTTTTCTCTGTCTATCCCGACGTGATATCCACTAATATCTTTGGCAACACGTATGGTTTGTTAGGGATTCGAGCATTTCACGTGCACCGCCAAAAGTCGGTGCCTCACTTCCATTTGTTGGGGACTTCAGCAGCTAAATCACCCGCATAAGACACTGGTTGTCATCGTAAAACGCACTGAATTTTTCGCGGTTCTGTTGCTCATTCCAGGTAACAAAACTAAACTTGGATGACCAGATCAGACTCTCCGAACTTCCATATAGTGGCAGTAGCCCACTGAGAAGGTATGAGTATTTGAGCTAGTTCACAAGGTTTGTACTGAATCGAACCCTGACGCCACTTCATCGAGTCCGTTGAGGGTTATACTTCTGCCGAAACGTCCATTTCATGCTTTTCTGGATTAACAAATGCACTAAAGTGTGCCCAGCTGATTTTCTACAAGTTCCAATATTCAACTATAAATGCAGGGGTTTCCTTCTCCATTTCTCAACTGGGGAGGATACCAGTTCTAGTGCAACATCTCGTTCTGGTGTAGTCCGTTCTAGAGTTTAGACTAATTGTAAAAAAGGAAGCATAACTACAATAAGTAGCTTAGTAACTACTACGTCCACAGTTGCTTATAAGGGAATACGTTTTTGACTCTGAAAGTAAACCCTGTGGTACTTCAGAGAACTGTTGAAGACTTTGCAGAAGATCCATTATGTTTCATGTCGGAACAGAGCAAAGATCTAGTCAATTGCACTCCTTATATGTTCCGTTAACGGCAATTTCTCAGTCTTTCAAAGAAAGGTGAGAGAGCGTTTCAGTAACAAAGTTCATGCTGTACCTTTTGTCGAGTACCGAAGGTTAGTGAGCAGAGACTGACACTTGCCATACACAGATGGCGTTATCAGAGTAGCGAGCAAACAAAGTATACCCATCGATAGACCAGATCTCCATGTCTTTGTGCTCCAAATTGTGCAAGTTCTTGCCGTCATTAAGACCCCTCAAGAGAGACTTGGCGTTCTTGCTTCCGGTGGTGGATAGGGAATCAAGATAATAGTATTCAAGTACCCACTGTGTCCATTTTGGTTGTTGTTTAACTTGCAATTGACCTAGTCCCAGATCTTGATGGTACGATTTAACCACACAATGATTGGATTCGAGTAGTTTGGTGAGAAGCAAACGTATGACACCCAGTCACTGTGTCCATCCTCTTGGATGGTGGCACTCGGCCAAAATGTTCCACAACTTGATGGACTTGTCCATGTTGTCAGCAGAGAAGGCGACTGAAAGGACGTCCTTGGTGTGGTCTTCAAAGAGACGGGTGGTTTTGGCAGCGGCAAAATTCCGGAGACTTATTCCAGTAGCCAAACAGTACATAGTTGCGATCGGATGAGAGGACAAAGTCACTATTAAAGTGCGATTGACCATACAAAGCCGTAGTTGTTCTCCTCATCGATGGTCAATTTCCAGAAAATCATCGTCTTATAGCGAGAAGCGGAGATGATTGTGTCGGGATCCTTTGGATTTGTGGCGATTTGGATATTCCAGCCTTTGTGGCCCAAAAGGGTTTCACGCAATTGCAATGGAAAATTTTCCAAAGTCAGGCCTAAATGAGGACGCAGACAGTACTAATGCATGTCCGAGTCCTGAAAAGCTCTCTGCTGAGGCTTGCCTAAGACGTTCATCAGCGTTTTCATTTTACAAGACCGTATTGTGACGTGGGTCCCAAAAAAGGCTCAATGAACTCAGTCTTCCGACCGCGTTCAGTGAAGACTTGCATCTACGGCAGTTGCCAATGTGAGACTCTGACCTACTAAACCTGACTTCCGTCAAGAATCATCGTGCTTGTCTCATCCTACGGAACTGCCGTAAGGCATAACTTCGTGGGATAGGGAAGCAGCTTTAAGTTGGAAATCAATTGCTGACTTATTCGACCGAAGACTATCGGTAGGCTTATGGCTGTACTCCTTATGTGGAAGTGAGTGTGTGTGGGTGGTAGTGTTGGTGATAGTGTGTGTGTACGCCTACGTACTAACCTGTACTGTACACACTTCGACCACTCTCCTCGGGGGCCTGCCCTTAGGTATTACTTCGCCGGGCTGGTTAGAAATGCATGTTCTTCTTTCCCCATTTGCCATTCTTTGCTCCAAGAGAGAAGCCGTTTTGCTTGGGTTGCTCTCTCTAATTCTTTCAGCCGTCGAAGTTTCTTCATGAATGTCGTTGAAATCTTTCACAGCATCCCATATTGCGTTCGATCTGAGATCGGTATTTCTCCAATTCTTTTCTCCAGATCTACGGTCTATATGAAAGCGTGCACAACACGTTAGCATCCTCTCTGGCCTCAAGATGAAATCTGTTCAGATAAGCTTGGAAGCAGCCATGTGTGGTTAGGAACTGGCTGAGATAGAAATCCACTTTTCCGAGGTGCTAGTCCGTCCATTTTTGAATTTCCGGTATAAGTCGAAGGAGCAATCTTCGTTTTGAGGAGAGATTCCAACTTGAAATCTTTGTCTGAAACGAGATGTTCCTGAATTTTAGCAACATAGCTGCTTTGTAGTCCACTAGCCAAAATACCCGCTCGTAGCATTCCTGCAACAACACTTATAGCATCGTTTGACACCGTCCGATACGCATAGCGCTTCTTCAGCGCACATAGATGGTTGACAGAGTTGATTCTTCTTACATAAGACTTAATTTTCAATGCTTGGTCCTATAACGCATACATTATAATGAATTGCGCCAGCCTTGACAGAATTTATCTCCTCTGTTGTCCGGGTCCTCCGCGTCATTATTCTGGATAAGGCAGCACTCATACGAGCAGCTTTTTTTCAAGGTTTTCCGTGTAATCGAGCCTGGCGACGATCATCACCCCTAGGCATCTGATCATCGGTTTTGACGATATATTTTGACCGCCTAACCTGCTGGTGATTGTCTCTCTTTTTTCGAGACTGCTTACTAGTACTGCTTCTGTTTTATGCTTGGCGAGCTGTAGTCCTACTGCTGTTGTCCACCGTCTGACTTTTCAGATACATTCATTCCCAATGTCCTCTAGGCAAAGCTTATGATTCTCGAGATTCCAAGCCTTCATACATAATGTTCCACAGGATGGGACCTAGCACCGATCCTTGTGGTACCCCGCCAGATATGTGGTATTGGCTTGCTCCATCGCCGGTATCGAAGAGGAGGAACCGTTTCTCAAAATAACTTATTTTAATTACAAATCCTGGCACCATCAATGCTCTAAAGGAGTGCACTATACGTTCCAAGAGTCGAACTTGCTTGGAAATAATGCGAGGGTTTAACAGTTTGGCTGTCGGTTCAGACGCCTTTTCTTCACATCTGAATACCGCCATTCTCCTAACGATAAAATCCAACGCCATACCAGAAAGTTACCAACGCCGCATTCTCGGAGTGACTCGTTAACACCCGACAACATTCCTTTTCTTGCTCATACTCTGGCCGAAACCATTTTTTGGCACAAGGAAAGTCAATTTCGTATTTTTGCAGCAAAAGGAGTTCTGCATCAGATGGCATGTCCATAAGACCGAAGTCAAATAACAGCCGACCAAGACCACTGCTTTCTAAACGGAACATGACTCTGAGAGTGAGGGTAGGCTAGAGCAGAGCCAGGCCATTCTTTGGAGGAGTTTGGTAAAAGACCTTGAACCCAGTTGACGTGATCATCAACTCAAAGATAGAAACAATTTTTGTAAATCTAATTACTACAACCCCTGCGACTACCAACGAAGTCTGGGTACCTAAAGGAATGATTTACAAAACGTTAAGTCATGCATAGCCGCTGAAAATATTCTCCTCATAAACACCACTGATGGCGTTAACGCCAACTGAACCGCAACCAGGGAAAATATATACCAGTGAGGCATGAAATTAACTTCGCCTCCATAGTTCGTCTCAGCCTCTTTTCTTACATCCAAATCCTAATATTTTCAAAATCAAGATTGCCATCAATTTCAAGTGACTCCTCAGGACAAAATCTCTCTAATTCCATTACCCTTACTCCCACATCAATTGTAAGTGGTTGAACATTTTTTTCTCCGGCAAAATAATGACATCTCCGCGAATCCTTTGCACTTGCCCTTAGAAGGTCACTGTCACAATGTGTACCGTAGTCCCGAACGAAGGACATACTCAAAAATTCGTGTCGCCTCGTTTTACATTTTTAGGATTTGCAGACGTTTTGCATTGTCAAAAGTACAAACAATACAAGAAAACAAAAACCAATCGAGCAAAGCTTCACATAAATAACCGACAAAACCCAATCTAGTCCCAGACTATGGGGTGACCGTAAAACCGAAGACGCACAATTGAACAGCCGAAAAATGGTTTCCCAAAGGATGTTGTACATTTGTATCTGTAGCTTCGCATTCAACCTCCCACTTAACCTTGCAGAAAGTCGCTACAAACGAGTAAATCACATCGAAGACTTAAAGTTCACCGAGGTCAGTGCCAAGTCAAGTCAAACTATGGAACCATGTGATTACATACTACTTGTAGAGGGATACGTATGCGCAACCACATACCGTGTGCTCCTTTCAATTTTTCATCTTGAAAGACTCCTCTGAGTCTTGTTCTTGGCGGCTGGTTGAGAGTAATCCCCGCATTGATTAAACAAATTAACCGACCGGTTGTGTTGTATGTATATACTCGTACGAGACCAGAGGACGAGGGTAAATAACGATTTTTGCGCAAATCGAACATTTCAAGTGAGCTCACCAAAACCGCACAAGGTTGGCATGTCCATGTCCACATCACGTTAAGCCTTCGCTGGGTGTTGTGTGCATCTTTGTGGTCACATGCTCACCGCAAAATTGCATGACGTTCCGACGTCCACCATAAACAAATTTAAATTCATCCATCCACTTATGGGGTTTTGAGTTCGTTCATATGCATGTATATGACTGTAGGACAGGTGGTGAGTGGTCGAGGGGTGGATAAAAAATATGCAAAATCAGCATCTTTGACTATGTCTATGCGCCTTAATTGATCCCAATTAGGGGCGCTGTAGTGCGGTCTTTTGAAGTTCAACTTCGGCTCAGTTTTGTTTTGTGCTCTTCTCTATTCGAAATTTGTTTCCTCTGCTGGCTGGTTTGTGGGAGTCTGTTTCTTATTTTTGATGTTTGTCTATATTTTCTGAATCTTTCTTCCAATTAACCTTCAGAAGAGATGTTGCGATGGTTATGACGGAAAAAACCAAAAAGAAACGACGCAAAGTTGATGCTTGATGATGACGATGGCGATGACGATGGTGGTCACGGCATTGGAATCCTTGGACAACTAATTTTCTAGTCGTGGCAAATAAATTGATGAGTTATTGTTTTCTTTATTTTTTATTACCATCGTCGGACAATTATTGTTCGTATCTACGTATCTATGCATTAAAGATGGACAGTCGTAGACATGGCGAAGCTTTGATCTTGAACTAATAAAAAGGGACGAGTAGCAGACCGTAAAGGAGATAATATTTCAACAAAAAACAGCAAAGAAGTGACTTCTGTCGTTAATTACTTTTTAGCAATGACACTGGGTGTCGCGGGTTGGGACGTCTTTAGTTTGCCATTTTTAGGTGAACTATGAGGCGAATTCTACTTAATGAATTCGGCATACTTTGTTCACGACCAAATCAGTCGAAAACGAAAACTCAAACCAAGATCCCAAAGAATATCCTAGAGCGTTGAATTTCCCACTTTAAGTAAGGTTGTAGCCTTGTTGTCAACCCGGACTACCACCAAAACCAAAATATCTGATTTATACCTTACCCTCCCTTAATGGTCAACCGATCACACTATCCTCCAGAGCTAGGCATCTGGGTATCATGATTGACCCGAAACCTAATTGGAAGCAAAACATCGAACACAGAGTAAGGAGGGCATGTGTCGCCCTCTATGCCTGCAGCAAAAGATGGGGGGACTTCAACCAAAGATGACCCTGAGGATGTACAGAATGCCCAATACTCACCTACGAGTCACGAGTATGTAGGTAACGCCTACAGCCTCACGAGAATAAAAAGGCTCCAAAGAACAGCCCCCACTGGCACATTCAGGTAGGCCCCAACGAATGGTCATACTGTTCTCCTGCATGTTCTGGCTCTCGACTGACACATAAAAAATACCGCACCTTGCAGTGCAGTCAGACTTAAAAAATCTGGGTGCTGTACAGCAGGGCCTTAAGGCCACAGCTACATCCTGGACACCTTACCAAACGACATGGTCACGTTTCCAACCGAGTTTATCACACCCACACTAAATTTCACATCAGAACTCAGTTGATGAAAGACGAAGTAGTAAAGGACTTCGACACGGTCATCAAAGACGAACTATGGTATGGAGGCCGGTGTCAACTCTGGCAGTGCAAAGGAGCTCTTGGCAAGACTAGAGCTTTGTTGATGTTGCGCGCCATCTGTTTTTTGACTCTGGTCTTATGGACATGCCATCTGATGCAGAACTCCTTTTCTGCAAAAATACGAAATCGACTTTCCCTGTACTCAAAACTGGTTTCGGCCAGAATCTGAGGCAGGAAAGAAATGTAGTTGAGTCTTCGCTGATGGTTACAAAGCCGATCTAGTATGTGGTGCTGGTGTCTTTCTGGAAGACGACAACATTAAATTTCACTCTTCGTTGGGAAAACTAGCGTCTGTCTTCAAAGCGGAGATATACGCAATCCTGATGGAAAGAACTATATTGTGAAGGATCAGTGGAGGCGGCGAAGCATTTGCATCTGTAGCAACAGCCAAGTTGAATCTTACAACTTCCAGGCTAGTTCGAAGGGTAAATTCACTGAATCTTGTCTAGGTCCCAGGTCATATCGCCGATGAGCCTGCTAAGCAAGGCTCTGAGGAGATTTTTCTAGACCAGAACCTACGTTAGATCTACATTCGTCTTCGGTTAGAGCTTCCATTGAAAGTTGTGTTTTACATGAGCGCGAAGAACTGCAGATGGAAAGACTGCTGGCTGCTTACTATTATACATAGAGTCCTGACGGAATACATACATTTTTGCTAATCACTTAAATGTGCTGGAAAAAAGAGACAGATGTCCCTTGTGTTTAACGTAGGTACCTGCCGTGAGGGCTTAAGCCTACGGTGCGTATACTAAGCCATGAGATGTCCAAGCTCCATTCGGTCTACTCTCCTCGCGTTTTTGGGTATAAGCCTACAGCCACCACGATTCTCCTTCAAGGGGGCCAACTCCTAGGTCAGGCCGGAACCATAGTTCCCGGGCCCGGAACCAGAATATAGCTTCCGGTCAAGCTTCGCAACCTTGAGGTTACTTCCAGTTGGGCACCTCACTGCCCGGGACTGGCGGCCTTGCAACAAAAAAATCCTACAAACTTCCCGCTGTCTACTGCGCCTTCTATTGAATACTTCTTTTGCAAAACTACGGGTTCTTTCGAACCGTACGGTATCAGTGATAATTCCACTGACATCGTGGGTCTCACCATTAAAGGTGATGCCCATAGCCTGCAAGTTCCTTATGTCAGCGTAATTGGGACACTCACATGGGACATGTAGCCAGTCCTCATAAATAGCTCCACATGAGCAGCTCGCAACCTCGCTAAGCCCCCTCTTATGCAAGAATGCATTAAGAGAACCATGCCCGGTCAACAAAACGCCCAGGCTGAGGTTAAAATTCCGTTCAGGAGAGATTCGCATGGTTAGAACATCCCTTAAGAAGCCGTAAGTAACCCTGCCATTTTCGATGGCATCCCATCTAGATTGCCATCTAGATAGAATACATGCTTGTAGCAAGGTTTTACGCTGCTTCAGAGACAGGCCATCCACTTCTTCCGGGGAAACCCAATCGCGCTCATTTAGCGGGAGACCTTTTCTGATCTTGAAAGCAATAGCACGACGCATCACTTCCAGATCAAGAGGTGGCACTCGAAACAACACTTGCATTGCCTCTGTGGAGACAGTGTGGCACACCAGTAAACAGCCAAGCAAGGCATCAACAGTCATAACCATACCGATGCCCCATATGTTGCATAGGCAACAAAAAGGCGATCGTATATGATACGAACAGAACGCCTGTTGAGTTCCCAGTCAGATCGCAAAATGCCCCTTACCTGGCCTACAGCACTCAGCATGCGTAGTCTGGTTCGAACCAGGTGAGGCATGAAGTTCATACTCTCACCCATCGTTATGCTCAGATATGTGACCTCAGTCACACATCTAATGCCAACGCCGTTCAAACGTATAACAGCAGCCTGACGTCTTACATTCAATTTGTCCTTGAGCTTCATTGAAACGGTCTTATCCTGCGATATACTTACCCCCATGCTCTCTCCCCATTCAGCAACAACTGCTAGAGCTCTTTCTGCTATTGCCTCGATATCGGCCCTAGACTGGCCTTCAAGGATGAGGAGCAGGTCATCTGCGTAGGCGCAGCACCCACAGAGCTCATTTAGTCGCCGCAAGACAACAGGTCGTCGGCGCGGCATTGACGTGGTGAGTGCACTTTTTCTACTCTTAAAGGGAACGTACATAGGACTATTTCTTTGTCTAAATGCTCGAAAAATGTGAAGTAAATGTAGCCTGTGCTCGGGACACCATCTGGTCAAGTTCTGAGCCGTAAAAAGAAAGCTGTCGAATTTTCGCTGATGGATGGAGTAACAATTAAGGATGCACCTTCGTAGAAGACCTCGTTAGGTAATTGCGTGCCTATCTCGCAAGCAAAGGCATAGAGCAAGTGGAAGAGGCACTGCACTTCGCTTAATTTCTTACCTATTTCCAAGACACTTCGAAAATTCAAAACTTCGTTAAACGCGAACGACTTAAAGACTTCTCCCAACTCCAAGAGTCTTTGCTGGACTCCAGGATACGATAGAATCGCGGTAAATGAAATCGATGAAGAACTCTCTATGCGAAGCTCAGGGGAGGGACTTTTACGACTAGGACTTCAAATGCTAGCTGACTTTCTCGTGAGAAAGGTGTAGCTAGGATTCCGGCAGCCAGCGGCATTCTTGGTCTCTCTAAGTAGAAAGAGCTCCTGAGTGTTTATTGTCATTTTACCATGAACAACACTTTTATTAAGCACCTTCATGTGCTAAGTATAAGTGCCACTACCTTCTGAGATGCTTCGAAGAAATTCTCCTGTGAACCTGAGTATAAGAAATGCATCAGACTACGGGCACTAGTACTAGTTTGTCCCTATATTGGCAGGTGGAAGTGGTAACTGATTGACATTCTTGAAATTCTTGGAACTTTGCTGGTTTTGAAGGAAGAAATCTTTGGTTACCCATTGCCAAACTGATTTCTTGAAGACCTGGACTACTTTTCGTTGATAGCTGTGCCGATATGAACTGAAAGTTCCACGATTTTAAGATCAGGTAGGTGATGCTCACCAACTTCTCATTATCTTCATGATCTTGATATTTGGCAGCATCATCTCTACTACCTTATGCTCAGAGACCAAGTCCAAAATGTGCCTCGGTGGGTAACCCCGATGTTTCTAAAGTTTTTTCAAAGGCCTACGGCAAGCAGATTTTATAATCTTCGACGGATCAATCGATTTTTGCATAGAGTGACATGCCAGACAGAAGAACCGGAGCGATAGAATAATTCCCCACCTATACATCAACTTTTTACACGCAATCACCCATTTCAAATGCATAAGACCACTTCCCTCTCGCAAACCATTTTAAATTGCTCCGAGCAATTTTCGTAAAATTTTCATAATTTCCTTCCATCTCGTAGACTTCCTCACCCACTTCACCGCCATTCCATATGAATAGCGTCAAAGTTTTCGCTCATAAACGTATTCATATTCAGGATACTACCAACAATGACTACGAGAACCATTCAGAACCAAAACAAAGGCATTGTAAAAGGCCCACCAAAGGACATGAGTCTTTAAGAGACAGAGGCATACGAAGTCGAGCACTAAAAAAAGGACGAGTGGAAGAAGCAAGAACAGAAGAAGAAGAAAACAAAAAAAAAAAAAAACATTTGCCAACACTTACAAAAGCCACACGATGAATGTTAGTATTTCCCAAGTGTCAATAAGAACTTAGACAGCGAAAGTCCTCCATCTGTGAGCACTGAAGACGATTTCAGGACGCAACAAAAGGCTACTTTGGGAAAACTCCCCGGGTATATGCTTCACTAACAAACTGCAAATTCACAGTGACACACATAATCGTACAGTCATACATACATACGTAGACCCATACCACCAAACAGTAGAAATGCTAAATAAATTTATTTATTTGCCTCGCGATAAGGAGCGAGGCTATAACAGACCTTGGAACTCGGTCTCTCTATGGTAGATACGAGTAGATCGAGCAGAGGTAGGGTAGAGGTTACGTACATTGTTTTGTAACCTTTTCTGTGGCTTTGCAAGTTTTTCATCTTTGAAAAGTTCCCTTGGGGTCTCTCTAACGGCGAGCAAAAATAAAAGAAAAAAACAAGCAAAACCACCACAAAAATAAGGGTAAGGGATGACGGCTCATGTACAAGTATATGGATATGGATGAGTACGTATACATACTCGTAGTACGTAGTGGAGCATACAAACTGAATTCACATATCCCGATAGGACAATAGAATAGCAGCGTTGTAGAGAAGTGAAAAAGAAATTGCTAGCTCTGGGCTTATAGTTGGATAGTTGGAATGGAAATGATGAGAAGACGTAGATAAGGATATGGACATAAACATTGCGAATATGCGGTAGGCCAGGTAAAAAAAATCACCGAAGGCGTACTGGGTGAATAGTAAAAAGCAAGAACATGAGTGGGACTGAATATTGATTAGAAGTGGAGAAGGCTGGAATGGTGGTGAGGATCGATTTTTCAAATTCGTATGTAGATGAGACCAAAGGAGTTTTCTTGCACTTAGTGCGAAGCTTCAAAACGTTCAATTCCCCACCGCCAGTTTATTTTCATACAATTCATTTACCCAGCCTGTGTATGCCCCTCAGATATGAGACATCAGCATCTTCTCTTTTGTAACAACTCATAATCCATCAAGAGTTCTACTTTGTTCGGCCACCAAATGAACACAAGCGAAAGTTATTTACCTCCGACTTAAACCTTCTCAAGGAATATTGACCAGAAAACCAGAAAATCCCTGCTTTGGTGGCAACTGATTCCATGTAATCCGATCACCTCTTCACTGGCAACCCACCTTCGTCTACTTCTAATTGAATTATACCACTTCACTGTGTAACTCGACCTCTTTTCCCCTGACTGAGTGTATACGAGTCTTCCTACAAGCCATTCGGATAACCTGGCGTGCGTTGTAAGCTACAATTTCCGCAGAATTCATTTAGACATCATTGTCAGATTTGCTGTCTAACATTTCATCTTGCGTGTTGCAATTGCCAGTAATCTCATTCTGCGATAAATCCCTTCGCTTCCTTAGTCGTCAACCCCTTCAATCTGAAAGTAACGCTTCCACTATTTACTATTACTAGGGTAAATTAAGAGACAAAATACAATAGGTAAATCAGGTAGGTGGCACAGTACGAGTATTTGTAGTTGTTACCCTCCACAGAAGCATAGTCTAACGCATAGTCTAACCCCACGAAAGAGGAGCATAACATAATGGAAGCCGTGCCGTCCTAGCATGTAGTAGCAAATAAATTACCAACTTGTGCAGCAGTCTGCAGAAAACTCCGATAAGATCTTCTTTGCTCGAAAGTTTTCCATCTTTCTCAAAACCATACTCTACCACCACCCTATGGCTACATCCATTCTGGCATGGCATCATCCCCCCAACTTGTAGTTTCCATTCTCGCCGTTTCGTATAAATTATTTGAGTTGAGCGCAAAATTTTACGCTTTATCGAATTACCTAACGGCGCTTTTTGCGCTATATTCACCGCGCAATAATTTTTACTTGTAGCATTCGTCCGGGATAGGTTTTTGAAAGCCCCAAACTCGGTGAAAATTCACCCGCAGCCACCTCTTGGCAACTCATACTGTTCAGAGCGAATTGCAAGAAATGAAACTTGTACGGTGCTTCTTCTTGGTTTCGGGTTTTTTTTTCTACTGCTGCTGGTGTTTGAAAAGTTTTTGTTTTTTTTTTTTAAGAATTTTTCCCGCCTTAGGGTACGGGCTACGAATAAAGTGCATTATCCAGAGAACTGGCACTAGAAGTTCACCATCGTTAGGGCATCACATTTAGCAGACACGACCAGCCATCAATTTCAATGACCAGCCATAGAAGAGGGGGCGAATTTCCAACCGAAATGCCTGGCAAAATCCGACGGAATGAAAACTTCGTCTCAGACATTCAAGTCAGCTTGAAGGGGAACTTGAAAGATGACGGACTTTAATAGAGACGCACTTTGGCCAGGTCTACAATGGGATGGCCAGACCGAGTATGGCAGCCTTTAACATATCGAAGAATTCTGCGTCAGGATTTTGGAGGGCTCCTCCTTAGGAATTTTAGCTGGTCCCCTTTGGAATGAGATCTTTTATCCCAAAGAGGCTGTTAGGGTTACAAAAATATTCTCTCGGTCTTAGAGGACCAGCCCAATAGAGAAAACCCGAAAATATTCAACCGAGCCGGGAATGACTGATTCATATATGTACCACCATAAACTGAGGAAAAAAATACTACAATGTCCCAAAGGTAGCAAAACCTTTGGAGTTGTTCATCAAAAACATAAGAAATCCTCCCTTATCCTCCATTCCAAAGCTCATTTATAGTATATTCCAGCTGCCAGCTCAATCTGCTTATTGTACAGTTCGCGGCCAACTCAACACTTCTAGATTGAGCTTCGTCTCCACCTACATTTGAATGCGTTGAATCTTCAATGAGACGAATCCAACTATGCGCTCATGTAGTAGCAAGATTACTTAAAGATCTTAAAGTATTGTAAATCCGTTGGTCCAGATCATAAATCCTACACCAAAAAAACCCTTTGTCCAGGCCGTTTCTAAAAAACGGTCTCTCCTACAGACCCACTGCACTTACGTCCGTTCTTTGCAGTGTCATGGGAGCTCTGATAAACCGTCAGCTCATGAAATATCTCGAAACACGAAAACTTCTCAGTGGTTTTCGTAGCACCATGTCCACTGGCGATTTGAAGGCATGTCTAACCGAAATGTGGAACCAAAGTCAACAACAATCTGGCGAAAGCAAGATAGTTGCACTTGATATTTCCAAAGCTTTTTGAAAATGCGTGCATTTGGGATCTACGACTGTCTCCTTCAATGGACTAGAAATTACCTTTCGGAACGTTCAAATCAAGTTGTCATGGATGGTTTCAAGTCTGATATTCATAAAATAAATGCTGGTATGCCACAGGGCTCCATTATGTCTCCCACACTTTTCATAATTTTCATTAATGCAAATGAAATGATTGTGCCTCCTTGTGTTGGCGCGTGAGTTTTGCACTACTCTTTCATGAGTGATTTTGGAGAAATCGCATGACAGCGCATCGACTCGTCGAAATCCTTTTTTGATGCCAAAGGTCTCGATGAGTTCTTTGCCGACCTTGATAGAGCAGCATGCACATTGTCCGTCGTCTTTCTACACAAACGGACGAGTTTGGCAAAAATGCCAGACCTAGACGTTGCTCTGTATATCCCCTCTCTATAGATGGTGTCATACGCGGCCTTAAAATCGACGAATAGGTGGTGTGCATCGATTTGGAGGTCATGGGTTTTTTCCAAGATCTACCGTAATGTGAATATTTAGTCGTTGGTGGTCTTTCCTGGCCTAAAGCCACATTAATACGGCAGATAGGATCTCGCAGGCGATGTTAAGAAGACTGATGCCTCTGCAGTTGGTGCAGTTCAGAGGGTTTCCTTTCTTGATGATCGGACAAACAATCGGGCATACTTTCGTTCGACCATATTTTACAGATGAGTTGGTGTATGCTTCTTACCGTCATCGCCTGCCGCCTATAAGAGCTCGGCAATCCGACTGTCCGCTCTAGAAGCTTTGTTGAACTTAAGCTAGATATGGCTATCTTCACTTCATCCAGGTCGGGTGGGCAGAGTTATTCGTCTACATCGTCCAGGTGGAAAACCTCTTTCTGCCTGACAGAGATATTTGATTCGTCATCGCCGTTATACTCACACAGTCTTCAGAAATGATCTTTCCTGCGATGTTCCCATGTTTTTTTTATATTTTGGTAAAACTTCCGAATTTTGTTCCTGGAGTAGCATCTCTCAATTTGATCGACCGCGCACTTCTCATGCTTCTTCAGAGCTCGTGAGCAGCTCTAGTCCTTCTATGCAGTGGCGTTTTGTATGCCGATTTCTTGTGATTGCCGGCATTCGTCGTCAAACCAGGGGTTTCATTGTGGTAGCAGATTGAAATCCAGTACATCAGAGGCCGTGTCTCTGGTTGCTTTTTTCCAATGTTTCCACTGGTCTTCGATACTTAATGCTGGCGGCATAGGACCCCTTATGAGGTTTAGGGAGACCTCATCAGAAAAGGATTTAGCGATCTTTTGCGATTGTAGCCGTCCAACGTCAGAATTCCTCACAGTATTAGCTTGCCTTTGCGATGTTCGGGATATCTGCAACCGTATCTTGGCTGCTATAAGGTAATGGTCCGACTCGATGTTGGCCCCTCGGAACGTTCGGACATCCATAATACTGGAGAATTGCCTTGCGTCGATCGCAATGTTGATTGACTGTGGATTGATCAAAAGTTCTCCATGTTCACTTGTGAATATCGAGATGTGGAAACCCCGACAATGTCGATTAGCCTGAATCCGATATAAAAGTAGGTGTCGTGCAGGCCATATCTTCTGACAGTACTACCAAAGATGGCTTCTCTTCCCAGCTTTGCATTAAAATCGCCGATGACAATTTTAATGTCATAAATGCACTGCTCGTCTAGTTAAAGATCTTATAGAAGCTATGTTTGATGTCGTCATCTTTCTCCTCTGTGGGGACATGTCCGCATATAAGGATAATGTTGGAAAAGTTAGCCTTAATACGGTAACATGATGGAAACTCAAGACTCTTGCCTAAGTCTGCCTCTAAGAGCAAAGCCGTCGATAACAATCACCGTAGTAGATGTTGCAGCCTTTCATCCTCTTTTTGTCCGGCCCATCCCATCGCATTGCATGAATGGCGGTAATATCTGCTTTGCAGCAATCGAGATCATCCGCTAGTTGCTCGGTTGCATGGCGCCTATTAAGGAACCTAAGATTCCACTTGCAGTTCGCTGTCCTTGTTCCGTTTGCACGGGTTGTTAAGAGTAGATCCGCCTGTATCCGACGTTTGTTGTTGCTTTGTAATCACACACCTGGAGGCCCGCTCTATTATAGAGATCCCTAGAGTGGTCGGTTAGACTGAGGCCAGTAACCCGTGCGGGGATGTGAGCGCTACCGTCCATTAAACGCTCACCCGCCATCATCGCTTTTCCAAGACCCTGACTTAGTCTCGCACATCCTGTGTTGGAGTAGACCGGATAAGGTCTCATTTGTTTTCATCTGGGATTTTACTTCACCTTTGATTCCATCCGGGGAATTCATCTGCTGTTCCCTTTGTAGTGCTGTCGGTTTTGTCTGCTGGTCAGCACTCGCGATTATAAGTTTGGAAAATCAAGTCCGGATGGACATCGATCAGTACTCGATGGTTACATAAGCACAAACGATGTGTAGAAACAGTTGCAACACTGGGTATCGCCAGGTTGACCCCTCTCAGTGCCTACCCCATTTCCACAGCACCCAACCATCAACATCATAAATACACTTTGATGTAAGGATAAATCTACATGCTTGGATCTTGCCCCTATAAAAGTTCGCAAGATTATCTGCATACACAGAGTGACTTCAAATGCAATATCGCAGAGGCATCGTTTGGATGCTGGCCTGTCTCTCAATCACAGTATTTCCTTGCCTGTTATCATGTTTAGGTAAAACGCAACTCTGGACGACTATTAGAATCGCTTGGTGTCAGCACCTCAAACTACAGGTCATGCAACAAGCACCCGACAATATTCGGACAGAGAAAATGCTGTTGCTTCCTTATTACCCTTATCTGCACAATAATTTCTAATTAGCCGCCCAACCAAAGTTTATGTTGTTTCTAAGCAAACCAACCACACAATCTCGATAGAAGACCTAATCAAATCCCAACTATCCGACTTAGGGCAGAGGGGGTTTTACTATCAATTGGGACTTAGTACACGGAAGCAATTCACCAAACCAACCACAGCCGACCGCCAGACCAAAGGTTCACCTAACATGCAACCATGCAACACGACAAATACAAAACAGAAAGAGAAAAAATCGTAAAACGTATCCAACGATGATGATCAGTTTAAGCTCAAGACGATGACCAATAATACCATCGACCCGAGGCAATTAATTTTCCCAATAAGCAATTCAAGCTGACGCATTACCATTTGTGGCCTATGTCCGATGCATCTTCGTCCTGTTCTCTGCCACCACCATTACACCAGCACCATGCTGACCATGGTAGGAACAAAAATTCCATTCTCCTTGCCGCCACCGATGTTGATAAGAACAATTTTCTTCCACTGGCATCGTGTCTTTTATGGGATGATCTCTTGGCTCTCCATTCTCTGGCGGTTTAGCAAATAGATAAACGGCACGAAGCCATCACGATTCTGGAATCTTCAGAGTGCCAGTGTGTGCGTTTGTGTGTGGATTTCTTTGTTGAGTATAGAAATTACTTCCTTAATTAAAGACCCCTCCGGACATTGTATGTCCTCTTCATCATCATGACCATGACCATGGTCGCCTTGCACGCACCACATGCGCTCGCGATACATGGATATTGCGGATACCATGGATACCAAGTCTCTATCTTGGGTTGACCATGGTAATGGCTACCTAGGTCTAGGTATTCCTGAACCTTATGGCAATTGCTTCGTACAGATCGTTGTCCCGAAACGGACAAGTGGAATGTTGTTCGCTAACACTCGGCTGTTGTTCGGATGGCTAATGTGCACCGTCAAATGAAAGAGAAGGGAATGGAAGGTCATTTAATGGACTTGTTACCATGTGCGATCGTGAAAGTGGTTACAAGATCCCAATAGCGCTCTTGGCAAGGATTAGATGGACAAAATTTGTACCTTATGCGTATGACTACGGCTACAACTACAATTACATTTACAACTACAACTACTCGAACGACTATAACTATGACTGCGGCTATAACTGCAACTTCGGTGTTACGACTTTCAACTTTACGAGCGCGATAAGCAAATCGACGACATTGCTTTGAAGGGGAGGGTGAAGGGACAGCGAATGCGTGTGTACTTTGTGGATGACTCGAAAGGCTCTGTTTTTCTAGAGAACGTGTGATTAAGTGCGGTTTATGACCTCGGGTGACGTTGAGTGGTTTGTTTTGCTACAAAGTAATTGCAAGATACCAGAGTTGGGTGAATGTTCACTCCTGATATTGATGCAGGATTTGGTTGGGAAATGGTTTCCATTTATAAACAAAGTTCAAGCTAAGAGGGTCAGTGACTTTTGCAAATAAGACGTAGATTGTCACATGGTACGAGCTTAGACCGAATTTCTAGGCAAAAATCAATACGAAACCATCCCGAGGAGTGAGAGTTCTTAAAATTTTATCTTTTTGTAGGTGACAGGGAGCATATATCCATGTTTGTCTGTGTACGCTTCTTGAGATTTATGTTTGAAGTATGAATCAACTTGCAGCAACCCACTTGTTCCTTTCAAGTTGAATTCCTCTTCAGACTTTGCTGATTGTTGCTGCGGTCAACTGCTGTCAGCTGTCAGAAAGTTGTTGTCTCATAATCAGAAGAACACAGATATCGTATGTGATTAGCAGATATGGCCTTGAAATTACTTGCATCATTGTGTTTTGCCAAGGAGAGTTGTTAACCAAAGATGATGCCCAGGTACTTTCTTTTATAGAACAAGCTATGTTCCCCATGGCTCTAACCGCCCATCACTAACAATACATTGGCATCTATCTTGCACCACCATCTCAGCGTAGTGCCTGCTAGATGGTTCACGCAAAAGTTTAACCTGGAACTTCAAAAACATTTTTCAAGATCAGTCACGTTAGGCTGCTAGATGTACGAGTATTCAGGAGAATAGCACAGTTCCTCAAAAGGACAATGTTCGCTCACACATAGGGCTCGGACAGCGCACAACTCATATACTTGTATAGGACATATTCAAATCGTAAGCAGGTCTAGAAAGATTTCCAATGTTTTGTATGCTATACACTCCCAAAAGAAAATATAAAATTCTGATTCTGGTCCAACGTGAACGCCCGAGCATCAAACTGTGCTGTATGCAGGGCAATGGACAACAGCCAACGAGCTTTGGATACAGCAATCGGCAAGTTCAAGTATCTATTCCGCACTGCCAAATCATCTCACTTAAGTTAATCCAACGAAATACCAGTGAAAAATTACAAGATGATGGCTAATTTCGGGATCCCTTAAGATCTGTACCATAGACGCCATGTCTACTCATAAAGGCTGGATTGATAATTTGTCTTTCAGCATAAACTGAGACACCCAGGCGAATCAACGATTAAAGCACGTACCGCACGCGTGGAAAAATTGTACACTGCTCGAGGACTCACTTTGAAGACTCAGTATTCCTGTGTCGATTAGGTACAACCATGCGGACCACAACTTGTAATTCTATGAATTGGGGTCTGAATTGTCAACTCGGTGACTTCATTCGGTAATATGGAGTCTGGGACGTTGTTTAGTGGTTCTCGCTTTATGAGCTGGAGCAGAAGTTTTGACACCTTTCCATCATAGCTCACTTCCTATCATACCATTGCTGATGCGGAATGGGACGGTATTCGACCCTCAAAATGAGTTCGGGCTGGTCCATAATGGCCAAGCATACTGTTGACCGTTCTGCTTAATGAAAGGTTCTTCACCGGTGAAGGCTTTTCGGTTTCAACGATGCAAGTGCCATGTCCTTCAAACGACAACAGACCGTTTTGTTTTTGGGGAACATTAAATTCCACTCTGATGATAGCTCCCCAATTAGTTTCCGTTTTACTGCCGAAGAACAGGGATGTGAATCCGGGAACGAAAATCAGAGAGTACTGTCATCGGCAAAGGAATGTACTGGATTTGAAGTAGCGTAAAAGTGATCATTAATGAAAATTATAAAAAAGTGTGGGAGTCAGAATGGAGCCCTGGGGTACCCCATTTATTTTATGAATATCAGACTTGAAACCATCCATGACAACTTGATTTGAACGTTCCGAAAGGTAATTTCTAGTCCATTGAAGGAGAGAGTCGTCGATCCCAAAAACACGGATTTTCGGCAAAAGAGCCGGATGCCAAAATCTGTCAAATGCCTTAGAAAGATCAAGTACAACTATCTTGCTTTCGGTAGATTGGTAGTCTACACCACTTTTCACCGTCGTTCCACTTTTCGGTGAGACATGACATCAAATCACCAGTGGACTTGGTGCTACCAAAACCGTGCTGCCGGTCATTGAGAAGTTTTCGCTTTTCGAAGTATTTCATGCAGCGCAGCGTTTCCATGCCCTTGGAAAGAATGGACGTAAGTGCAATGGGTTTGTAGGAGGAGAGAGACGATTTGCCTGTTTTAGGGACGGAGTGGGCGAATGATATTTTCCATTTACTCGGAAAGGGTCCTTAAGTGTAGGATTAATGAAAAAGTCAACGTGAAAGTAAACCTGTTTACAAGAAGGGGAGATATGCCATCTAGACCTGCGGATTTATGTATATTAGGATCTTTGAGTACTTTTGCTACTACACGAGTGCGAAAGCGGATTCGTCTCATTGAAAATTCGACTCACTTAAGTGTACGTGAGAACAAAGCACGATTTTTAAGTATTGAGAGAAGGAGCTGGGAAGTGGAATGTGATTATAAATGAGCGTGATGTTTTTGACGAACGACCAAAAGTTGTTACTACCTTTGGGGTATGCCTCAGTTGTTGGCCGTATTATTTTATTTCAACTTTTTTCGTTTTTCCTCTGTCTTGAGAGATAGCATCTGGAACCTAACTCGAACCATTAGGGGTTTTCAGTAGTAGTCAAAAGTTATCTAAAGACAAAAACGATAACACTTAAGCCTCTGGTCATCAAATCCTACACCCACCTCATTTGGTCAAGCTTGGGAGCCTAGCACCTTTGAATGAAAGGACGTCATTGGTGCCTGCGGACGGGACCCTAAAGTAGAGATACTGCGATCGGGTTATTAGAAAACAGGGTATGCATAACACCACGTCCGACAATGGACTTAGGTTTTTGAATTTTGTAGTAACCGCACGGTTATCACATATCGACATCTACAAAGCCAACCGCTCCCCAAATTGATCAAATTACTATCGACGCCAGCCTCTCTTCCATCATTTTGGATGTTCGAACTTTCCGAATGTGGACATCACAAGTACAACGAAGTCAAGTAAGACCACCAAGTTCGAAAAGCTGCAATCGCAAGAGACTACTACAAACTTTGCCGATTGCGTCTAACTCAAGCTCTCTCAAAATTCTAGCCCCCACATCAGAAACCATAGAAGACCAATGAAAATGCTGTCAATGACCCATCAGAGAAGCTACTGCTTTTGATGTGATCGGTTTCAAAGTGCCGCTGGCTTACTAATGAAACCTCTGGCTTACTAATGAACGTAGGCATGATCATGGAGCTCATCAGGAAGCACAGCTCATCGCAGGATGCTACTCGTGAGTTCTGTAAGGTGAAATAAAGTGAATAGCTTAGGCTTCTCTGAAGCTAGGGCTACAAATCTAGAATGGAAATCTGCAGAGACGAACATAGGAAACTAGAAGTAGAGTCGCAGTCAGTGCTGAGAGTATTGAAAGACTACTTCTACAGATTCTATAAGGGTGGTGGTGGTCAAAGTACTCCTATCAGGCAGTTCGAACCATTCCTCTTTGGCGAAGATAACAGAAATTTCCATCGTCCTGACCTAGACGAAGTTTCAGCTTCAATATCAGAGCTGGAAATGAGCTGGTTTAGAACATGCATTAGCTCATCGGTAAGATTTGGTCAGAGTAACGCTTGCTCGAAGCTTGGAATCTCTGTATCTTTTGGCCGATCAAGAAGAAAGGAGTCCCATTTGACTGCGCCAATTATAGATGAATTAGTCTGCTAAATATCGTCTATAAGATCGTGTTTGCTGTGAGTGTGTGAAAAATTCAACCTGGTCAGTTCACATCAGCATGGTCTTAGGACTGGAAAGTCCGCCATTGATTAAACATTCACACTACGGCAGATCTTCAAAGTGACTCAAGTCATTTTCAGTCAAGTCGATTTCAAAGTCAAGCTATACTAATCCCGGTCGTACTCTATGGCTTGGACCTTGTTAACAGCAGGTGGAAAGCTCTTGGCCATGCAGTTTTGGTGCCTAACTCGGAAGGACGGAACAGCAGAGGCCGTCTGAATCGAAGATGGCGCACGCAAGTGGAAGGGTGACTCAACCAATATGTAGTGCCGCACTGTAGGCAGCTGACGAAAGATCGTGCTAGCCAGAGAGGTTTGTTGGTTGAGACCCAGGTTCGCCCTGGACTGTGGGCCACCCATGAACGTACATTCACATCATCATCGTGGGAAAACCGTAACATCACTGCTAAGCCCACAGTGAGGTTGGTACGCTGTTGTTTTGAGTCAAGAACGTCATTAGAGGAATGAGAAGGAAATTATTTGAGAATCCTAATCTTGACCACATGAGTGCATCTTCTTACGAAAACTTACCTGGCCTGGTATTATATGAGCAATGCAGAAGGTTCAAGCAATGACATTCGAATTCGAACCAATCCTCTGCCTAAGTTGCTTTGTCGGTTTATTTGGAAGTCAGCTTTTGTTAGGAACGATTACTCTCCCGATGCATCCGCCTTGTATAGGTAGCCCTTGATGGTTATAGCCGAGAATCTGTAGCCGATAAGAGGCTCAGTTGTTTGTAAACAAAGGTGGAATATGGCTTTTCCCAAACTAACCTCTACCTTGGTCCACCACTATCGTGGTGATAGAAATGCTAAAAGCTGCCTTCCATCCCCGGTCGCGAGCTCAGCGATTGGTTTATGTAAGTGAGGCGACCCAACAATATCTTCTTTAATATCCCAAAGCTAAATCCGAACTTGTCCCTCAATTTCAGTTTCTCCCCTAGCTAATCCTTGTAAACCATCGTCCCCTGCCTGCTTAAAGACCCCCTTAAGCCATTTGCCAAACAATTGCCGCCAATGTTTACAAATTGCATTTGAGCGAGTAAATTTGTTTTTCTTACTTTCGTGCTCGCATATCCTTTCGTATCCTTTCGCAGGAATAAAACGAAAAAAAATTAATAATTTAAGTCAAGTCGTCTGTATTTATCTTTCGAGGCAAAAACTGTTTTCATCGCTGTTGTTGTCCCCCTCACCGTATCGGCGATGTCAAATATTTCAATTTCCTTTTCCTTTTCAGCCGGTTTTTCGCTTTTTGCTTTCTCTTTTCCCAGTTTTCCTTTTTGTAAATTTAATTTCGCTTACGAAGAAATCTCACATGTTATTGTCCTGTTCGGTTGGGTCGGGTCGGGTCGGGCAAAAGCGGCTCTAGCTGCAGCCCTAGCATGGGCTTCAGCTTACATTCCATTGGTATCAGCATACTTTACCGGAGATGGCGGCCCATGCGTTTCAGCTTCCTTGAGTCCTTTCTCAGAATGGGAGTGGAGGATTTTTTAAATACCCTTTGGGCGATGGAATTGTTATTGAATCGCGCGATAGGGGTGCCACAAGGAAGGGTGTATTTATAGAGAGTTATGTCAACCTCTTGGTAATTGGTGGGGAACCTGAACAAAAGGTATCTCCGCCTCGTGCGCAATTTCAATTTCTTTGAACAAACATTTCGTTTAACCCCTCTTGTGCAACCATTTGATGACTTTGTCTCTATGTATGTGTGGAAAGTCGTTTCATTTTTTTCTTTTCAAATAAATTTCCTCCTCCGACGTCTCGTTTTGACGAAAGTGAAATTTCGTATCCACACGCTGAAGAAGGAATGGTGAACATGCACTCGGATCCGTATGAGGTAGCTGTCGAAGAGTGAACACGTAGACCATCGGCAAAGTCGAAGTCGGAATTCGTAGCAGTCAGTCGTGTCGTCCTTGTCGTCTGAGCCATTTCCTCATTGACAGAGGCGATGTGAGCTCCAAGCATCGTTTGGACAATTCTCCTCTCTCCTGCAATTTGCATGAGCACATTGACGATTTTGTTATGCAAAAACGGAGATTTTTTTTGCGCCTTTTGTGTCAGGACAATATTATGCACCTACGCAATGATGAAAAAGCCAAAGATGGAGGTAGAAGACAGAACGTGTGACATATGTAGTAAGTGAGGATTGAAGCGACGATGGTGTGGTGGAGGTTTTTTTTTTTTTTTTGTTCAGCTTTTTTGTGTCCCTTTGGCACTCAGTGCAAAGTATTTCTGTCCCAGCGGATGTTAGCTGCATCTGCATATTTGCATACTTAATTGCGGGAGTTGTAAGGTTGACGTTGGTGGTAGAGAATAATCGTGGCGACGGTGGTATCGACACTGACGACAACAGCGTTAGGTGTAAATTGTGAGGTGTGAGTGGAGTAGGCGTCGGTCGGTGTTCGCGAATCCCTGTACCTTTGTTCGATAGACGATCGGGATTCGATGGAGTTTCTGCTGAATTGAGTTGCAAAGAATCGATTTTAAGTGCTTGAAATAATTTAATTCCCGACGGTCTGCATTCGCCTGACTGAGAATTTCCGATTGATATGCGTCGGTGATTGGGATCTTATTTCAGCAAAACACCGGAAATAGACGTCTGGTTCTAGATGCAGATTGTGAGATTGGTTAGCATGGGAGTGGCACTGAATTCTCTGAAACAGTTTGGGTTTCCATAAGAGACTGTGATCGCAGTACAGTTTTTGTGACCTCAAGCATTAGGACGTTGGCGTGTCCTATGCGTCGTTCTACTGTCTTCAATCTCTTGTTTAGGTTAAGGCTTCTTTCTGAAATCATTTTTGTTGAACCTGCCGTTGGAGTGAGGATGGTAGGCCGTTCAGTATTCCTAAACGTGTCAAGCTATAGAACGAATATATGTAGGTCTTTGCCTAACCTACGATCGTATTGTGACACAAGTTTTAACAGACCGCTGCTCCAAGGAGAATTCTATTCCTTTTTGAATATTAAGGGTGAGTGTATCAACACTTTTTACAAATAAAGCTAATGACGGCCATCACAGGTAAAGTCGTTACAAATTTAAAAAATTGGCGACCACCCAAGCATGTCTTTAGCCTCATTAAAAAAGAAGGAGAAGAACTGCGGAATCTAACACCACAAACGAGGAAAGCAAAGCTGGATGAACTTCAGTACTTAAGCTCAGTCTAGACTAAGCACAGTACCAATGTTTTAACGAACGAACTCTCCTGGATGAGGTCAGTAGCGATGTCAGAAGTCTATTCGGCTGTAACCTTGTTTAAATATTACGCCGGCATATTCGAAGCCAAGAGCGTTTAAATATTCTTCGGCATCTCTCCAGAATAACGTAAAAGAGAATGTGCGGATGCTCCAATGAACCAAATGTAACGCTGCTTCCCTTCGTATCGGGTAATGGTCGTTATCCTGTGTCCATTGCAAAACAAACAACCATGTTTCTGGAGGGTATTACTCTTCTCCAGCTTTCACTAGCCGATACAACGTATCAGGAGATATTCAAGCTCCGAAAATGGACGAGGCCTGCTCGCGAAGACTGTGGTAGAAATATCTGCTTTTCCAAATAAAAAAGAGCTAGAGGAGCGCTCTATCGAGGACATAGAGATCAGTAATGGTAAAAAGGTCAAGCAGGAGTAAGAACAGAAACGTAATATTAGAGTTTCCATAGCCGATACTAGGAGCCTAGAAGGACTACTTGTGCAGATTATTCAGGAACGATGATAACAAACATTTAGCTGTCAGGTGGAGTGAACTACTTAACATGGACTCCCCTCAAACAAAAATGGATTTGTATAGCGATGTCCAGATGAAAGACCACTTAATCTGGTAGAATCGCTTCTCCCAAGGAACTACAACTTATTTGCCAACCTAGGCATGCACCAACTCATCTGTCAAAAATGGTCTGATGAAAGACGAGGCTCTCTGAACTGGGCTTACTACTCATTACCGTAATGTACATGATCCAAAACAGAGGATGAAAAACTGTGTTAAGAAGTCTTATGGGATTAGCCTTGAAATTCAGGCACGTAAGCGAACGTCTAATGACGACTCGTATAAAGGCTAAGTTCGCCTTAAGCGTCATGAACGCCCTAAGTTTCTTCGGAAGAAAATACAAAGAACACGAGCATGATAGAAGCCTTAGAGAGGTGCTACCAGAAAAATGAAGTTCAGAAGTTTTGCCAAAAAAAATAAAACGAACACGAGAGGCTGTAATCTGAAAGGATGCAGTTGAACCCCAGTCGGTGCTGAGAATCTGGAATATTATTTCCGCAGACTGTTGCTGGAGCCGACGGCTTAGTTACCGAGCTTAGTTTAGAGCAGGAGGTGATGATTGGTGAGGCAGGTAATGCAGAATGATACCTTAGCACTGTTTATCCGATCCTAAATAAGGAACTGCGCCAGATACAGGAGAATAGAACTCCTCAATCTTGCTTATCACAGTTTGTCTGTCGTATTATGTGAGAGAAAGCCTTCCTCAACTGTCTGACTGGCCACTAAAAGTGTGATTTTAGGTCAGGAAAGTCAACCATAGATGGAAGATTCTCAAGTCGATACACACCACTTCTTCATAGGCGTCAGCGCCTATACAGAGACATTTCTAGTTTTGGCATCCTTTCTAAGCTCATTCAAGTGCGCAAGATGACAATGGAGAATGAAAGCTGCTCCGTCAAGGTCGATAATAACAAAACCGAAAACTTCAATGTCAGAAAAAGACAGAATTTTGTGAAGCTCGCTGAGGCATCATCTTTCAAAAGTCTGTTCGTCATTGACACAAACGGACAGCGAGCTTTCAATGAAGCGTTTCCGACTCTTGAAGGAGAAGCGGCAAAGTTCGGCTTAGAGGCCAACGAAGAAAAACTTTGTCAGCAAAAAACGGCAGACAACTTTGACGCCTAGGACAAAAAGTCATGATGGACAGCTACAAAGTTGCTGTAGTAAGGGACTTTAACTACCTCAACTCGAAAACAACACCAGCGCGATACTCATGAAAAGAATTACTCTTGCCAACCGTTGCTTCATTTCGCTAAATAACACTCTGATTATCTGATTATGCTTGTAGAATGACGAAAAGTTCTTCGGGTACGGTCTGGTCCGTATAGCGATGCCAAACTCGTCAGAAAAGCCAGGATAAACCGGCTTAGATAGCTAAATCACCTTAAACGCATGAACACTAGCGCCCCGGCCCGAAACATTTTCGATACAAACCCAGAGCGTGAAGAGGGCGATCTCATTTTAGACGGAAGAGGCTTGCAAGACACCGCCCTGCCTTGAGAATCATATTAGCTGAGTCCCTGGTACATCTCGGACTGTAGCGCCATCTAAGTCAATAAGTTAGTACATGGTCCTGTCCCTTTTCTTTTTTTATTATTTAGATGGCGCTACAGTTTAGGGTGAAACTGGGATTCAGCTACCATGCCCTTCCAGGCGGTGCGGTATTTAGCTAACTGCCTCCAGTTGTATACTCCAAGTCGACTGAAGTCCCCTTCTACTTGTGCGCTCCATATAAGGTGAGATCTTCCTCTACTGCGTTGTCCTCCGTGTTGGTTTCGAAGGCTCGAAGACTCGCTCTACATGTCCTTGCCATCTGAGGCGACTGAAGCCCAGTTCTCTGACTAGGTCGATATCGTATAGTTCATCGTATAGTTCATCGTTGAATCTTCTACTCCAAAGCCCGTCAACGCAATGGGACCGAATATTTTTTGAATTATTTTTCTCTGCTGTCAATAGAGTACATGCGCCATAGAGTAGGGCTGGGATAATCAAGATCTTACATAGAGTCTCCTTAGATTTTAGATGATCCTGTCTCTAACCGTCCGAAGACGCATGAATCTCTATCTACGAGTATGTGACTACAACCCTAATACGTCCATGGTTGACGTAGCTTGCGTGAACTTTAAATTGATACCCGTCACTCATGTATCAGTTCAAAAGCCGCATTTTTAGGGCTGATATTTTGTTTCTTTATGACTATCAAGCTCATCCAAGGAAGGAATCAAGGTCTTCGCCAAGGTGCCTAAACTAAATTTTGACGATGAGATACAAGAGTAATGCATACAGGCTTCGAAACCAACATTATCAATAACAGAGTGAACAACACTCAATAAACTTGTGCCAAAGCGCCTAAAGAGTTAAACTTGACGTGAACTGTATCTGTTCCTCAAATAAGAGGCCGATGGGGATATCCGATGTACCGTCGCCTAGCCAGAAACGGTCTTCGAAAGTCACTTGAAATAAGTGTTTTCCAAGCTCTGCTTGGATGATGGCATGGAAGAATGTGGGGATTCTTCATCCAACTCGTTTGTGTTGTTCAATTATTCATGTCCAGCTTGCTAGGAAGAGTTTTTCTGAAGCTTCATTCTAAACGCAGGGTCAAAATCTGTTTGTAATATTCCAAAGATCCAGGAGCTACGGAAAAGGTAGCCGTTTGCCATATACAACAGAAACTAACAACACATTCGGAAGGATCCCCCGAACCTTTAAATTGGATTTGAGCAATGCCCCACAAGGTATCCTCGAATGTTTTCCTATTGAAACTAAATGTGGCCCGTGTTAGCCAGATCATTTTCATCAAAATATCGCCTTCCACAGATGACTCCATACTGACTGTGTTATCAACAACGGAACTGTTTCCTCAGTTTGTTGTGCAGTTTTTGACGAGATCTCCTCCATACAGTGGCATCTGGCGTCATCCTGTCCTATGTCAGCGACTGATCTCTTTTCCTGAATTTAATGATCACCAGACAAAATATTTTCGACAATATTTTTTGAAATTACTTTCATAGAAGGTGCAGTGTACCCCAACCACTGGCACTTTGTCGCCAATTTCTCGTCATCACATTCTTATATCAATGACAAGCTCTAACTAGCGTTAGAAATGAAATTTTATTGCGCACATAACTTAAGCCACCTACGTGGCATGTTGGCGTGGTATTGGGGCACACTCTCAGCCCACACAGCACGACAAGATGCAACTTTGTTCAATTTTTATGACCAAAAGAATCACCAACAATAACAGGAACAACAACAAAACCAGCAGGAACTGTACCTAACTGACAGAATGTAATATCCGTCATGCCACCATGAAAGCGACAACCAGATGAGACAGTCAACTGAGGAGGAGGATGTAGTGAAGGTAAAGAATATCTTCTGCTCGAAGAATGCAAATTGCCTCTGCATGAGCATTCGATGTCAAATTGCAAGTACCAGAGTGCCACAGTCACAGTCACAGTCATCGGGAGTACTACATCTATATCTACAGGCAACGCCACTGCTACTGCCACCCAAAATGCTGCTCATGAGAAGGAAATGTAAGACATGGCATTACAAGAGGCACCGCACTCCCTATTCATATGACTCAATCAACAGAAGCAAAATAAGGCAGAGAGATTGAGTCCTGCAGTAGCAAGTCGAAGCATTAATTAGTGGCTGGGTTACGCCAAACCCAGTAATTGAATTATTTCCTCGCAATTGATTTGCAGAATCAGACCAAGTGACCATCTCATGCCACATCGGGCTACACGCACATGTCCGACCACCTGTGTCATATGTATATCCATACGAACATACTGTGAGAGTAAGGTGAACCAGTTCTAGGAATCACAAGCAAGGAAGGCAAGGAGGACCGCATTGTGACGGAGTCGGCATTGGCAGTGTTTTGCGTGCTCGCTTGTTGGAAACGAATTATGCAAACAATTGCCTGAGAATGAGACACAATACCGATCCGGGGCAGTTACGGCCACAAACTCGACTCAACATCAACAACTACGCGGGGATACCACACGCCCAAGATGACGGCGACGAGGAGAAGGGAACGAAAAAAAAATAAAAGAAAAACCTCCGAAACATACAATAATTGGACTAATTACACTTTTAACAACTTTTGCTGGTACACTGCGTTACGCTATGCTATGCTGTGCTATGTTGTGCTATGTTGTGCTATGTTGTCCTATTCCATGCTGTTCTGGGCTGTACCATGCTTTGGTTTGGTTTGGTTTGCCGTGTACACGTAGTTCGCTACTGCAGAAACTGCTGCGAATAAAGTCGTTATTCGCCACAAAAGCACTTAAACGGTTCAGGAAAAAATACTTTGACTTGTACAAAACTCCAGAATCCTCTGCAGTTACCCTCTGTTCTTTCCTTTCTCTGCTCTGTGTAGTTGTATTTTGTACATTGCCATGAGGACTCAATTTTTATTTAGTAACACGGGTGTTCTGAACTGAAGCCGCAGGGGCGGGCGACTTCAGTGCGAATCGAAAGCCAACTCAACTGCTGGCATGAGCCAGAGCGACGTTTGTGGCCATGATATGGATGAATTGCCAAAGGAGCGGGTTAAGTGCTTGGGGGTTGATTCCTTCTAAGGGCACCAAAAGAAATCAACACGAGATCTTTATTAAAGTCAAACTTGTTTTTGTTTTTTTTTGTTCCTTTCTTTCTGAACCAACCTCTCTTTAAGCCCCTCTCCGGTTTTAGGATGGCAAATAAAAACAAAGAAAATCTGAGAAGCCAGAGGCAGGACTACCTACTGCACAAAACTTGTCGAGAGTAGTTTGAGAGGAACTGTAAATTATTGGAGCCCCCTACCTTTGTATTTCTGTTTTTCGTTTTTTTTTTTTTCGTCCTTCGGGGCAATCAAACGATTTTTTTTCGCCAAACTATGCGAAAAAAAAATGTCTAATTGGAAAGAAATAATGTCATGGCAGGTATTTGTTTAGTTGGGCTGAGTTGCATTGGTGGAGTATGGGAAGAGGCCTTAGAAATTGTTGCGCAAAGTTGGCGGAAACGGAGTCCTCTCCAGGTAGGTAGGTGCATTCGTCATAATTGGTCTAACTTGGGCTGCTTTGTGAAGTACTTGTTGGGAGTTTTCGAAAATTATAGAAAAACCAACAGGGTTGAAATCGGAAGTCTGATTTGAGAGATTTTTGAGTTCAGTTAACGAGGCTTTCATGAGTGTGGAGGGTTTCAAGGTGGGGAACCGTTTTCTCATTTCTTGCGGTTTGAGTTAGAGCTGACAAATATTTTCGAAATATCTAAAGCGCACCAGGATTTCTTATCACCTTTGCACGCGCCTCTACAAATTTGTTGTTGACTGCTTTCAAGTAAGCTCTGCTCGAAAGACAGCTGTTTGTATGTAAGGACTGGAATACCATGCTATGCCTGATTGGTAATGCCTAATCCGTTGTTTCCTCTCGACAGTTGAGCGCGAAAATTCATATTTTCAAGATCATTTCCCTACTGTCCGGGCTTTGGAAGATTTTTCGAATATTAAGAAACAATGCATTGGATACTCAATCTCTAGATTCTAGAAGCCAACCATAGCGCCTGTTGTCACATTTGTAAACATTCGTTAGTTTCTTGCCCGACAAGTACAATAGTTTCGATTGTGTTAGGAATCCAAATTCAGACGTTATACAGGAACCGTCTTGACGTTTCAAAGCACTACACGAAGAGTCAATCAGAAACATCGATAACTTGAGCAAGAATCACTCAAAGTACTTGCACTTCGACTGATTTGCAACCAAGATCTGCTGCAGTTAAGAGCTAAGAAATGAACAGAAACTGACGTAAGTTCGTCATTGATTCAGTACTACCGTCCCCGCCAAAGGCAGTAGCCGAACTTATTGAATAATGTTATTCTAGGACAACGATATGTCGCAGTAGTAGGTAGTTCCCAACCTTGTAGAAGGTTCTGTCTTGAACTCTATACTGATAAGTCTTTTGCTAGGTGTCCACGTTAGACCGTAGGTATATGCAATCTCGGTCGCAACTTTCGTGAAGCAAAGGAATGCAAGATAGACACACTCCAATTGGACACGTTTCAAGTAGGAGATAGATTAATCTATAAAATGTGAGCATGAACTCAGAAGAACGCAAGGAAGAAGCTGGTCAAAACCTGAATAGTGCGTACTCTTCCTAGTATCTATCATCGATCGCCGTAACAAGTGAGGCCATTTAATGTGGTTTTACGACTTTTGAGGATTAAGTCGCCTGTTATTGTTGGCATATATTCGGCTATTCTGCATGTTTGTTTAAGGCAGCAGCTTTCAATTTTGAAGAGAATCTTCGTTGGTATTCTGGCACCGGCCTATATATCAAATTGCTGTCGAACATTGATACCAAACATCTGAAAAGATGTGCCACTTCCCAGCTTTGGGCCCATCAGCCTGACTTCTTTCCTGCAGGCGACCATGGAGAGAATGATTCAACTTCATGTGGGTAAGACCTGTCTTCTGTCTTTGGTGCAATACTCTTACCAATGAGGAGAACCTTACGAGATTGCGGTTCACTTGGAAGAAAAGCGATTTTCATGCGAATATCCTTGTGCTGAGCTAATAATTTTATAGAGATGTTTTGTCGAAATGTCTCTAGAACATATCGAGAGGAGTTATGTTGCTTTGTGGCACGTCGAATGATGGTTTCAACTCACCATCGCGGTGCTCTCTCGATACGTCGACACTACATTTGCTCATCACTAAGAGGGTTGAGAATCATAACGACCGGAATCACACCTAGCCTTACATCACCCACTATATTGTAATAGAAAGTCCTGCCGGCTACTGTGTTTCCGGTTCGGATTCCTGAAGCTGCTGATGCTGCTGGAGTTGCGTCTTCGGATCGCTATTTGTAGAGCATGTTCCCTAGCGTGACCTTGGTTCAAAACGTGTTTGAGGCGAGTCCTTTCCGACGGTCTTAGTTTGAAGTAGCTAACAGATTACAGCAACTTATTCTTAGCAACAGCGATTTCTACCACGGAGCCGGTCTGAGTCACTCGGAGGGTACAGATTTCATTCTCCGCTGCAGAACCGGTTTAATTGGCTTTAAGGTAGCCCCAAACGACGAGCATGCCTTTGCGTTATCCCCTACACGACGAACACATTTGGCGAGCATTCATTTCGTGTTGATTCTTCATACTGTGAAGATGTGCGATAAAGAAGCGCAAGTGGTTGCGCTTATGGTGATTTATTTACTTACTGCTGCCATTATGTTTAATCCACGATATTCACTCGGCGCCGTTCACAGTAAAAATGAGGCGAACATCGAAGCCAACGAGCACGAAAAAATCGAAATTTTTCGCCAACAGCGAGCGGCTCGCGAATCAGCCCCTACACGAGAAAAATATAGCGAGCACGAGCATGCTCGTCGTTTAGCGCCACTTTTAGGGGCCACGGTACTAACAAGGGGCGCAGTTGCATCCCTGGAAGCTGATGCATTTATAGAGGCGTCAGACGTTTTGATTCCCACGAGTAACTGGGAAAAGAAAGTCACCAGTCAGTAGAGCTCATTTTGCTGAGAGGAAGGCTGGGATTGAGTCGCCTGGTATCAGACGTTTGCATAATAGTGCCTGAGCATCTTTTTAGCAATGCATTCTTCGGAGTATGTCGTTCTATCTTGGATGAGGGATTTTTTTTAATTGATTCATTGGGCATGTTGCTCAGTTTAGCTGGAAGTCATGACAGACAGTGTTCAAGTTCCCGAAGAAGTAGCTCCGACAGTGTTCAACAAAAAAAGAAAAACTATCAGAACTTCTCCGACAATTCTGTTGGTACCCGGTGTAGGCCATGTAAAAGCAGTGAGTCTTGTTGTGCCGTTTACATGTAGGGATAGTTTTTCAACTTCCCCCTATGAACAGGCACATGGACACTTGCTCCCATATGAATCCAACATTCCACGTTGATTTTTTTTTAAAAAGTTTTTAACGAATATGACTTCTTCGACTCGAGATTTCTGGCTGAATTAGGGCCACAGGTCTTCCCAACAATTGGGATGGACACAGCCGTTACTTCTCACCATGTAAGGGAATGTAATGTATAAAGTATTAGTGATGTACTCAGTGACAGTATCTTCTTGGATCTCCGTCGCCCCATCGCCCCATAGCAGACCTTGTGCTGCTATGTTTCCTTTATTCCTAGCGAAATATGACTTTTCCGCAAGAAACTTACCATTTCTTTCGAAATTGGGTTTGGGTTTTACAGAATGCCGGTTCGGCTAAAATCTTAAACTTCATTCTGATGGTTCAACCGTGTTACGAGTACCACATCTTAACTGTTTTGTAAATGCAGAGGGCTCTCGAAGCTCAGACAGGAGTTTAAATTAACTGAGTTTTGTCTGGGTTAGGTTAGGTTATGAAAGGTAACAGTGGCCGTTAGAAAAACTTACCCACTTAGGCCCAGTGGCCCATTGTGATACCAGGTGGATCTGTGATCTTCCTTGGATCCTCTTGGAACCGATTTGAGCTTCTCCTGAGTAGATGATTATCTCCTCCTCCTCCTAGGCTTTGCAGCTTCTGCTGAAGTAGTTCATAGAAACGCCAAGCCTTTTTGCATGCTTGCCTATAAGACAGTATCCATTGATGGCACCTTTCATAGCGCTGAGATGCTTCCTATTTACAATAGAAAGATCGAAATCTTAGAGTGATTCTGATGAAGTTTTGGCCAGATTATTTTGGTCGCTAGACCTGCTCATCCAATAGTCCACCTGAGGTTTGTTCTTCTAATAGCACCCAGTTAGTTTTAGTTTGCACATAGCGATTGGCATATGATACCTTTTGCAGGTGGGATTTGTAGAGTGATTCCAATTGCGCCCAACACGCCCAACTGCTCTGCTATTCTATGAGAGATGATCGGCAATCGAGGGCGCGTTTAGAATTTTGTGAGACTGAGTCCGAGGATTTGTTAGCCGCCCGACTATCCGCAAAGATGTGGTTACCACGATTTTCGTTAGCCAGGATAGGATTTCTTTAATCGCCGAAATGACTTGGAAGGCAGAAGGAGGGATTGAGGTTAAGCTTATCTGAGAAAACACCTCCATCAAACCCGTTATAAGTCTTGAATCCGATTGTGTTGAAATGGATTGACTTGTCGTCCATGAAAGCATTGTTCTCCCACAAAGAATTAGAGGGGAAGTCTTTGTTAAACAAACAATGGTGGGGCATAATATAGTCGACGTTCTCTATAGGTATTCCCATTGTGTTAAGAATATTAGGGTGGGCAAATAGCTTATTTGTTAACTGAGTAGTCGTTTTAAGGCGAATAGCTCTGTTAGTAACCACTTCCCTGTTGAAAATATCGAGGGGTGTCAATTGAAATAGAGTATCCAGTGCCACGGAGGGAGTAGTGCTTCATAAGGCTCTTCTTATACACAAATATGCTGTCCTTTGGACTTTGCTTAATTTGCTGCAGGTAACTAAGACCGTTCACCAGACAACCACCCCGTAGGTGAGTATCGGTTATATAACTGAGATGTTCAGCCATTGGATTATGCGAGGTTGAAGGCCCCATTTGTAGCTTTCTTTACTCTTTCTTGGATATCAGGTCAAAAATAAGAGTTTTTGAGCTATCGTTGATTAAGTGAGTGTCAGAAGAAGAACTCTAATGACAATTACCTTCGAAAGGACTACCTGTTATCCCCAGACAGTTGGGTTTCTCGCAAAAACTTAAACGTAAACAGATTGTGCAAATTTCTTCATCATGCTTCTGAAAAACCAGTGGAATTTTTGCCACTTTTGAAGAGGGTAGACTATAGACTGCTCACTGTCTCAAATGTGTTAGAAACTATGTCCATGTCATAGAGCATTCGCTTGGTGAGTCTTTGACTTATACCCCCAACTGCTAGTACTGTAGGCCCTTTATCACTGAAGCGATTACTCATCTCTATGGGACACAGGGTAGAATGTACATTAAATGGAATATGGTCCAATTTTTGCTCCGCAACCTTTTGCCTGGCCAGAAATAACTTCAGATCTCACTTTGGTAATACTTCGTACCGATGGTTGGAAGATACCCCTGGCTACATACCGTCAGCTATTTTTGGCATCAACGAATAAATCAGCCTTCAGCTTAGTTAAGAGTCACGCTAATTCAGGTTTAACTGAAAATAGCCCATAGATATGCATTCATACTTAACATTCGATCCCTCACTGACACGAATGTACCTTACTACGCGAGTGAGTGTAGGCGAATGTCTTTCCCAAGAGATAAATCCAGTGAGAGACCTGTCACACGTCCATCGGCACATCACAAACAGGCACTTGTTTCCACTTCCCTTGGCAGAAGCATCTCTTGTACGAAAACATCTTCACAAATTACTATTAGCAGACATCGGTCTAACAAGCTGTCTGCTGTTTCATCAAGCCTCATTCGAGACATGAATTTGTAGCTTCGCCCCCAACTCGATTCCCTTAAGGAAATACCCAAAATCACATTCAATTAAGTACCTGCTATTTAAAAAGTCACATTGGACTTAATTAGGTCCACTCTCATCTTCTAAAAGCCTACGAGAGCATGTACATGAACACTTCCTCTACAAAAGCCGGGGAGGGACCAGAAAAAAAAAATCAGCTTACGGGCAAAAGTCACCTTACCAGAACGCTCATCCCCTAAAATGGCATTCCAACACCACGAAAACGCTTGAAATTTTAAAATAACTCCGCTGCGCGTTCTGTACTTAATTTGGATGGGATTTTCCCGCATTTTTTTGTTGTTTTGTTCTCCAGTATCCTAACGCCCCATATCTTCAGCGCTTTACGCGGTAGTCTCCATGAATTTGCCCCTGGAGCACTAAAGTGGTAATTGTGCGTACAATCCTCTACACCCCCAAGGTGCTACAGCTCACTGCTAATGCTAGAGCTTATAACAAAACAAAAAAAAGAAGAAAAACAAAAACAACTCTGCAAATGGTTAAAATATTTACATTCAAATTTGTAACGGTACAACAGGACGAAAGTCTGCATTCCACTCTTCTTCACCTTTTAAGTATGCGTGAGTGAATGAGCGAATAAGCAGTTTCAGAAAAGTCTCTGGGTAGTCTCGGGAAGTCGCTTAAAAAAAAAGAAAAAAAATTATAAATCTGCCAGCGGGAAACATTGTATCTTACTCGTACTCGTAGTTCAGAAAAGCAGAAGAAAGGAATTCGTTCGTTGCCGTTGTCGTTGTCGTTGCCGTTGCCGTATCTTTTGGCTTTGTCCAGCTGTTCCAATTTGGAATTATTTTTAATTTCCTTTCAAATGGATGTCCTTTTTTTCTTGCAGCCCCTTAAACCACCTACCACTTCTCTAGAAAAAGGTAAGAATCCTGACGAAAGGACAACACGAACAAGAAAGAAAAAACACACACAACTTTCTAATTTGAAAGTTTTCTGAACTGGGGAGTGCTTCTGGGATTTTTTTCTTTTTTTCCTTCTTTCACTCGGAAATCCTTCTTTCCAGGTGGACGGGAGTACCCTTCGATATTGTTTCGAAGGACATCACCATGAATCTGATTAGAATCTTCTAGTTTATTGTCCCGAATGGGTATTCACCCCATGACAACCAGCTCCAGACAATCGTGAGAGAGGGGGTCACAAACTTTTGCTTTTTTTTCTTCTTTTCTTTAATTTCGATTTGAAACTGGCAACGAGAAGAGAAGGAGTCGGAGTCCTTGATCCATGGTGAAGGTATCATGTGTTAGCTGATGCTGAATCTTCTTTATAACGGTACGGATATTTATCATTCCTTATGAGTGATTTTTATGTCAAAAAGTTTGACGACTTTGCGCATTCCCCTCTATTTGGTGTATTATAGCGTCGATGTTGCATCTTTCATATCCTCCCACATGGTGCTGTCAGGCGGTGTGCCCGTGACACCTGGATGAGGTGGAAAGGATGACGGCTACAGTGTTCCTAATGTTTATTGATAAAGTTTAGGTTTTTCTTTTTTATATGTCGTCGGGGAGGGTAATTTTTCACTGTTATGACGTCGGTGGCAGAGGAACATTGTTTTTTTTTTGTTGTGTTGTCGGAACACAATTGTCAGCTTGATGATCATCTCTGGGCTTGTTTTGGCATTCCTTAATGTTGTTTCAGGACTTTGAGTGAGAACTGGGATTAGGTGGTTTCAAAGGCTGTGACCTTTATTTTAAATTATTAAATAAAGCGATGCTACAGGGTGTAGTGGTTAACCAAAGTTTGTTATATTAATGTAATTAAATGAAGTACTGCGAATTTATTATCGCTATGCAGCAATTTAGTTGGATGCCATCTGATGATCCTATTATGATTCAAATTAAGGGCTCTTCCTAAACTCTGGTAATGTTTTGCCATACTCGTACAAGGCTTACAGGTAATCGTGGATGTAACAAAGCTTCCCTTTCGTCATGCTAAATTTACAACAAACATTTCATCCATACAGTACTTCTTTATTCTAATTTAGACGGTGCTACAGTCATTAGTCTGGTCTCAAGCAATTCGCTCCAATTAAGACCATCTTGCGCTAGCCGCTAAGGCATATATGCATTTAAGCATGCCAACTTAGAGTAGATTTTGGTCTACCCCGGACAACTTTATTAAGCTTATTAACAAGCCAAACTTAAAACTAGACTTAAAAACTAAGAAAGGTGTACTTAACCTAATTGGGCAAGGAGAAATGGTGGACGGGGGAGATGTTAAGGGAGTGGTATATTGAGCAGCGCTGTTTTTATTTCTTGTTTGCTGCTATTTAGGTCAAAGACTTCGGCGTAGTTGTTCGTTATAGGCAACATTCTGGATATGGGTTCAAAGTGACCGTAGTTGGTGCGGTGAGTTCGGATCAGGAAGAGTGGGACAGATCTTAGATTACGGGGATTGGGAGTGAATACAATATTTTGCGTTATTCTCGAGCAGTCGATATTTCTAGTCAGTAACTGGTAGATAAAGCGACTTCACGACGTTTTTTTTAGGGTATGCATGCTAATTAGTTTTAGCCTATTTTCGTAGGGGGGTAATAAATATGGATCGGCCCAAGGTAGACCACGAAGTGCAAAACGGATAAACCTGCGTTGGACTGCTTCTATTCTTTTTTTTTTATATAATGAGCGCGAGCTCAAGGGGTTTGAGTACCCTTAAGGTGATTGTACACAGCGCGGGCAAAGGAAATTTAGGGAGGAAGAAAAGAGAGGTACCGATGTACATTGTTTTTAAATGTTTGCAAGTTATAACGACCAGGAAATACAGAGATCGGCAGGGCATTCCATAAGCGAGTTGTACGGCTTAGGAACGAATCACGATATTTTAGAGTACGTCCGAAAATGGGCTTGAGGGTATACTGATGAGCATTCATAGCGAGACGGGTGTTACGGTTGAAAGTTTGAATTGGCGGAATGCTACTGGCGATTTCAGTGGAGCACTGGTGGTGGAAGTAGCGATAAAACAAAGTGAAACACGAGACATTTCGTCGGTGTTCGAGGGTGTCCATTGATTGACTGATATTAGAATCACCTATGAGCTTTATCGCACGGTTTTGAATCCTATCTAGCAGGTGCAGAGATGTTTTAGGAGCACCTGACCAGATGTGGGAGTTGTACTCCAATTTTGGGCGGATGAATGCCATATATATTGAGGCCAGATCAGAGGGGGTAAAATATTTCTTACATCGCTTGAGGAAACCTAGATATTTCGCAGCATTTTTGGCGACATCAAATATGTGGTCATTCCAACGTAAGTTGTCATTGACACACATACCGAGAATGGAAAGTTTATCGGTTTCGACGATGCAAGTGCCATTCATAGATAATGGCTGGGTGTTTAAATTTCGCTTTAAAGACAGCAGACAGCATTGTGTTTTGGAAGCATTAAATTCCACTCTATTGATAGTTCCCCAATTGGTTATGCTGTTGATATCGGAATTTAATGAGCTTAGCATACGCTGCCGTTCTCGTACTACAGCCGAAGAGCAGGGACGTGAGTCCGGGAACGAGTATGAGAAGCAGGGTGTACTGTCGTCAGCAAATGAATATAGGTATTGGATTAGAAGTAACATACAAGAGACCAATGATGAGTTTTAAAAAGAGTGTCGGAGACAGAACGGAACCCTGGGGCACATCAGCATTTATTTTCTGAATATCAGACTGGAAACCGTCCAAGAAAACTTGTTTTGAAGAAAGAGCACGCATGTTTAATAAAAGAACCTGATGCCAAACTCTGTCAAATGCCTTAGAAATATCAAGTGCAACTATCTTGCTATCGCCAGATTGATGTACGCTTTGGTTCCACTTTTCGGTGAGACATGCCATCAAATCACCAGTGGACCTGTTGCTACGAAAACCGTACTGCCGGTCATTGAGAAGTTTTCGTGTTTCGAGATATTTCATGAGCTGACGATTTATCAGTGTTTCCATGACCTTGGAAAGAAGGGACGTAAGTGCAATGGGTCTGTAGGAGGAGAGAGAAGATGATTCGCCTTTTTTAGGGACGGGCTGGACAAATGCTGTTTTCCATCTGCTCGGGAAGAGTCCTAAAGTGTAGGATTGATGAAAAAGCTTACGCAGTGGTTTTGCCAGCGAGGAAGAACACCTCTTCAGAAGAAGGGGAGATATACCATCTGGACCAGCGGTTTTATGTATGTTGAGATCTTTAAGTACTCTTGCTACTACACGAGTGCGAAAGTAGATTCGTCCCATTGAAGATTCGACGCACTCAAGTGTAGGCGGAGACAAAGCACAATCTGGGAGTGTTGAGCTGGCCGAAAAGTGTGCAGCAAGCAGATTGGCCTTATCCAAAGAGCTGACAGCTGGAATGTCATTGTAAATGAGCGTTGGGATGGAGGATGAGGCGGAATTTCTAATGTTTTTGACGAACGACCAAAAATTTTTACTGCCTTTGGGACATTGCAGTATTTTTTGCCTCAGTTTTTGGTCGTATAGGAATTTCACACGCTTAAGAAAGGCGTTGCAGTCATTTCTGGCTCGTTTGAACTTTTTTCGGTTTTCCTCTGTCGGGTTGGTCTTGTAGGACCGAAAAAACATTTCTCTAACCCTGACGGCCTCTTTACAGCTCGAGTCGTACCATGCCTTTTCTTTTGGTTTGATACTCTTCATCCGATGAGGAATAAAGGATTTCATTCCAAAGAGAATGGTGTCTGTAATCATATCAGCAGCGGCATCCACGTAGTTATCGAGGAAGCATAACGACCAGTTAAAATTCCTAAAGAAGCTGTTAAGACCGCTCCAGTTGGCTTTCTCGTATTGCCATACGGTTCTTTTAGGAATTTTTTCTCTAACTGTGTGGTCGGTGTACGAGAAATTAGCTGATATGACACAATGGTCCGACGAGCCTAGAGGGGAGAGCACATCAATGGTGTACTTATCAGGGTGAGAAGTTAAAAACAAGTCCAGGGTGTTGGCGGTATGACTATCAACGTCTGGTATTCGCGTGGGCTCATTTACAAGCTGCGTTAGGTTGTTTTCCGCAGCGAAGATCTCAACACACCGTCCTTCGGGTGTTGTCTGTCCAGAATGTCGAAGCCACCCAGAATTGTGTATATTGAAGTCGCCCGTAATAACGATTTCAGTATGAGGATACAGGGATACAATTCTTTGAATGGAGTCAGTCTTTGAATGTGGGTTAGTTTATATCTGGAATATTCGAGAAGAGGCCTTACAAAAGTAATGTACAGGGACTTTGTAACGTAAGGGTTGGAAAATTCTTTTGACCAGCGTTTGATAAAGCCGAGTGAAGAGTTGGCTTTCTTTATAATGCTGTCAATATGTGAGTCGAAATTCAATTCTCTATCACAAATTATACCTAGATCCCGTACTTGGGTATTGGAAGGAATAGGCTCATCGCAGATGAAGTAGTTTCTTGGAGGGGGAGGTGGACGTTTACGGGAATAGGTTATCGCTTGGCATTTGCTGACATTAAGCTCCAAAAAGTTTTACTTGCACCATACAGAAAACTTATTCAAGTCATCTTGCAGGCAATGGGAGTCTTTGTCATCAGCGAAAATAGAAAGATTAGAGTTCGTTAAAATGAGATTTATATCATTAATTGTGAGGATAAAGATGATTGGACCAAGGTGACTACCCTGAGGGACACCAGATGTTGCTTTAATGGATTCGGATATTGAAGATCTGAAGATGACCCTGTATTCTTGGTCTTCTAAATAGGATTTGGTCCATGCCACAAAATGAGGTGGAAAGCCAAGTTTTTTTAGTTTAAAGATGATGAGTTGGTGAGAAATTTTATCGAATGCCTTGCTGAAATCTGTGGAAATTGAATCGACTTCATCACCGTCTTCTGAAGCATGAAGCGTCCTACAGACGAACTCTGTTAGGTTAGTGGTCGTTGATTTACCTTTCATGGAGCCGTGCTGATTTGTGCAGATAGTTGGCCTACAGTACGGAAGCAGTTGTTGATAGACTATGCTTTCAAAAAGTTTGGGTATGCAAGAGAGTTTTGCCTATAATTATCGACTTCGGCTTTACTTCCTTTTTTATGAATGGGGATGATGTAAGATTCCTTCCATAGGAAAGGGAAAGTACCTGTTGAGACAGACAAGTTAAATAGGGCAGCAAGAGGAGGACCGAGATGGGTAACACACTCTTTTATTACAACAGCCGGAATTCCATCAGGGCCGGACGAGAAATCATCTTTAAGTTTGGTAATGTTTTCAGATACCAAAGTTGTTGTTATATTTAGTGAAATGGCCGACGTCTCAGGATAGTTTCTCATATAGCTAAAGTACCTAGGATCGGGTTCAGCTGTTTTCTTAGAAAAGGATTTGTTAAAATGAGAGGCAAAGAAATTTGCAATGGTTTTTGGGACGGCAGAAGATTCACTAAGAAATTTAAGAGTAGATGGGTAGCCGTCTGACTTTCTTTTGGTATTAATAAACTGGTGGAAGCGTTTAGGGTCCGAGACTAAGCTAAATTGCATGCGGTAGAGGTACTCAAAGTAAAGAGACTCACAACGTTCAGAAAAGCGATTGTATACCAATCGATAATTACTGTAGTCGGAATCAGATCGAGTTCTTAAGACTTTGTGCCACAACTTGTTTCTGTTATTACGGAGAGAGCGCAACTCCTTGTTGTACCAGGGAGGAGCTGATATGCAGTCCTTTCGGAAGGTATACTGAACCGATTGGGCAAAGCAGGAGAAAATTAACGAATAGAACGTTGATAGGGAAAGATCAATGTTAGTTGTCTCAGCAATAAAGTCAAAGTTAATGTTGCTGATGAGGTTTTTAAGTTTGTTTCTGAATCGACACATGTGTTGCCATTTTCATATGAATATATAATTGACAAGGGGGGATGAAGGCGGTCTAGGGTAGAAAGAAGATGATCACTCCTATAAACGTCACAGTTATCTGAATCGGATGTGAAGACAAGGTCGAGTTGTCTGTTCATTGTATTAGGTATTCCACTAATCTGAAGCAGACTTGAGTTGGTTAGGCAGTCCACCATCAATATTTCTATTTCAGAGGTCGAATTAAGAGAGACAAAATGAGACGAATCTTCGGAAGGCTCCCATATAAGGTGAGGGAGGTTGAAATCTCCAACTAGAACAATGCAATCTTCAGGTTGTGCATCATCAGTCAAAAAATCTGAACTATTGATAAGACTTAATTGGTTGAGATGGGTGAATGTAGCAACAAAGTATGTAAAGACAGCGTACTGTTGACACATACTAACTCAAAGTTGTCAGTGTGGGGAATATCGACAGGAGTTGCGTGAAAGCAGTTCCGGATTGCTAGTAAAACACCGCGGCCATAAGGATTATCAGCTCTTTCAAATCCATCTTTTCGAAAAACGTTGAAATTTGGAGGAAGCAGCTCATGGTTTTTAATGTCTTGGAATTCGATTTGTTTCAGTAAGAGCAATTAGGTCATAGGCAAACTTTTGAGAATTGAGATATACCGAGGAGATTTTAGAGCGCAAACCTCTTACATTTTGGTAGTAAATGGACAGGCATTGTGGACTGGAGGATACAGAATTCAGTTTGTTAGGAACTGTAATAGTTTTTAAAATTTGAACGAGTTCTTTGCAAATGGGAAAGACGTTTGGAGCTGACATGCGAAGACAGCGTAGAGAGGTCATTATGAACTTGGTCGGAAGAGATGTCGAAACTCTCATGGTAGCGAACGAAAATTTGCATTAATTCCGCTGGCTTAATAGGAAGACCTTCTCGTTGAATCTGTTGCTCTTGATGGATACGTATACTTTTGAGGCCTGAGCGTTGATAGTTATTCACTTATCCGGCTTAATTCGTTTCAATGGTATTTTACGTTGAATGATTTTTATTCCTCAAAGATGGTTGTCTTAACAGTCCGTAAGAACAATTGCCAGTAGCGACAGAGCCTATACTACGATACTTTCGTTCGACTTGGCTTCGCGTTCTTCTAGCAACCTTGCCTTTCTTGAAAGAACTTTGCACTTGGCTTTTCATTTCTGCTGTTATGTATCAAAAACAGTTCTTATCTCAGCTCTCACATATGCTTACTGTCGGTATGTTAGATACTAAAACTAGCACAACAAGGGCGGCACTTTTTAAGTCACAGACAGCGCTGTCATTAGAACCAGTAGCATCGCCTATTGGTGCGGGATTTTAAGTACCTGCTTACTTACTTAAAATTCCGCTACAGTCCAGGGTGTACCTGGCCCTCAAACAACAACGACATCAGCCAAGTTTCGAAAGCTAAGTTAACCGAGGTCCCTTTCCACGTGCGTGCATCACTTTAGACGCGGTGTTCCTCTACTATACTGCCCCTCGAGGCCGGATTCAAAGACTTTTTGGACCGGAGCATTGATGTTCATCCACTCTACATAGTCCAGCCATCTCAGTCGTTAAACCTTCACTCTTGTGACTCTACAATCAAATTTGTTTGCTCATCGCTTGGTTTCTGTTTGGGTCATGTTGACCCAAAATGGTTTTGTTACGTTTTGGTAGAACTTTCGAATCTTGTTCATGGAGTAGCAGGTTTGTAGCCCTGATGGCCTGAATTCTCTCTTCATGATGATGTTCCTCCGTCTTATTTTGCTCTTAGAGTACACGAGTAGCTATCGTTCGTCAATGCAGAGCCGCTTAATAGCCGAGTTGTTTTGCTACAAGATTTCACTCTTTATTGAACCAGAGGTTTCGTTGCCGTGGTTGGTTGAAACCCAGCACTTCTGACGGCATCCTGGCATCGATGCCCTTGATCTTTAGAATTTAATGCAGGCTTACAACTTTACAGAGTGTAGGCAAAATATTGAGGAGGATTAAAATTCAACCTTTAATCTGCCCACAGTTTTTCTCAGCTATTGTGGCGTCTGAGACATCCATGGACGTACCTTGGCGGCACCTATGAGCTTTTCAAGTCGGATTGCCCGGTTTGAATGTTTAGACTTCTATAAAACTGGTGCAATGCCTTACGTCGATCGTGTGATCATGTGGCAATCATATTGCCTTGTGAGTATAGAGGCAGCAAGGTCAATGCGCTTCCAGAAGTGGTGTCTTGTAAGGTATGCTCTCCTCCAAAATTGTCAGCTTAAACAAACTTAACGTCATACGTGGAACATTTCTCATAGATTTCGTCCAGTTAGACTTTTCTTTTGTGGAAGAGTGACCGCATATCAGGTTAATTTTGGCAAACTCATCCTTGATGCGGATTGCGACAATGCCTTCGCTTTCTTGGTTGGCTTTATGGATTCCTCCCTCTTCGTTTTCCTTATCCGAAGAGATGATTTGAAAAATGCACTCAGCTCAATGTTAAGACGTTCTACCCTTGGAAATGGATTCAAACCTTCCTCCCAATCGTCTACTCTTTTTCTTGACGCACTCTCCTTTGAAATTTCGTTTATTGCTCTTGAAATTCCGGTTCAATAGTTGCAGCAACAGATTGATAGACTTTGTATTCCACCCATAAATGCTTGCTCTCATACACTGAAAGCTCAAGACTTCTTGGATTAGTCTCCGGCTTTCAACGTGTCGGCTTCCAAAAAGACACAGCTCCAGTTGTATTGTATGTAGCAATCACTGTAATCGATGTTACAGTCTTCGATTCTCCTTTTGTTCAACATATTCCACCGCACTTTATAGATGTTGGTTGCCTCGCAACAATAGGGTGTTTATGTGGCCATAATAAGGGAGGCCCCATGGGTAAAAGTGGTCGAATGTTCGCCTCAAAAATATGAAAGCTGCCTTTGACCAAAGAGGGTTAATCCACTTCAATTTCTTCTTCTGCGCCCTGACTAGTTCTGACAAATAAAAATCCTTGCTGACCTGTGTTTCAAACATGTTGAACTTTTGCTGACCGTTCATCAGTCAGTTGTCAGTTGTCCGTGCTTCTTCTGAGGTGTAGTCATTCCTGATGCGACATAGTAGTGCTGTTATTTTTCGCTGCTCAACACACACGCTTAAAGGTTTAGCAAGTCAAGCTCGGTGGCTTCCACGAGGAGGTAAAATAAGCACAACCGATTGCACTATGTATCGCCAGGTTGACGCCGTTCAATACTCACCCTAATTATACTAAATCTAGGCACCGACGATAGTCATATTCTCGACTTGCCCCGGCCATTGACCACAATATTCTTTGGACCAAACTTAAGTAAGCGGCTGTAAGTAAAGAAATTGTCCTGCAGCCGTTAGAATATATAAAGAGGCGTTCATGACTGGGGCGACCAGTTAAAGTTGCTATTTTCGACTTAATTAGGCGCTATACTTTCAAATCAGCGCTTAGTGGCCAATTTCAGGTTTCAAACTGTCCACCAGTGCCTCCGAAAGCCGTATGTGTACTTAAATTGGCACACAAAATTCAAGTGACAGACGACCAAAACAAAACAAAGAATTAAATTTTCAAACAAACGAAAATAATTAAATTAAACTGCAACTCTGGAAATTGTTTGCGAAAAATTCCGCTGTAGCATGAAAAATTTAGCCTCCATCGTCATGCCGTGCACCGCTGCCATGGCCGTCCATTAATTCGTTTTCTAACTTCATTCTCTTATACGTGTTTTTGTTGTTGCCCCCTCTCTTTGCAATTTGTGTATTTTTTTTTATTTTTTTTTTATGGAAAAGTTTACGAATTTTCTATTTTTCCCATCTATCATTGCTAATTTAATTTTTCGACTCCACCGCTCCATTCCCAAGCAAGCAGTTGCACTCGTACCTCAACGAAAATTTGAATGCGACTACCGGCGAAAAAGAAAAATTCCCAAAAAACTTTTCTCTGCCCCGCAGAAACTTTAATTTAGAAAAAAAAAACAGGACGAGCAAATCAGAATCCAATTGAAAAGTTTTGACTCTGCTGCTGTTGTTGCTGCTACTGCTGCCCATCCTGCATGCGACTGCAAAACTAATCAATAGAGGAAATTGATTTCGGGGACGAGGAAAAAAGGATCACAAAATAGGCGAACCAAAGTAGAAAAATGGAAAACTCTTTGCGTCCAGACAAAAAAAAGTATATCACTCGCGTTACGTTGAAACCAACAACAAGAATACCGACGACAATTCGGGTACTAAGGGCACATAAGCAATTAGCGGAAGGTTTCGTGGCAGAGACCAATTATTCTGGTAATTTGAGTTGGTCTCTGTCGCTGTAGTAGTGGTAGCCGTCGTCGTCGTCATGTCCAAGTCCTTTTGGGATATTTTTCTTCAAAAATGTTCCCCATCCTCATGGAAAGGGCAAAACAGTGGCAAAAGTATTCGTACCACCACACCACCTGCATACTTCCCACCACAAAAAAAAAGGACGAAAAGCAACAACAAAGCAAACATCACACATTGCATGGCTTAACATCCATTCTCGGAAGAACGAAACGCTCTGCGGGGTAATGTCGTTCAATGCAAGGTGTCTAAGGATCGTGTGACTTCCTGCCGCAGGCACATCCACATCCAGATGACACTGGGGCTTTCCATCCCACAGATGGAGAATCCCACCTATAGCAGTATAACATATTTCAGAAACGAATGGAAATGAAAAGAAATATTTTTTAGCTGCAGTTTGGCTTCGCCTGTTTCACCCTCGCCATCGCTCAGGTCCTTGCAAGAGGAGGTAGTTAAATCTTCTCGTATAAACGGAGTAGGGAATGGAGTATGTCTATATGGGTGTGATGGCTTTTGTGTCCCATTTTATGCCATTGTCATCGCTTATATCCTTATTGTTCTCCGATTTTTAAAATGCTCCTTATCCTGAGTGTGTTTAAGGAATAATTGTTTTTCTTTGCCGATTTTGTCTCATTCTCACTTTTCGTCGACATACGAGTAAGTTCTATGGATGATGGAAGAGTTTTCCAAGAGAATTCCGCAGAGGATTAAGATGAGTTCTGTTGTACAGATTTAGGTTTGATATGAGGAGCATAGCTGATCTGAATAGGCTTACCGGATTTCCTTACAAAAGCCTTTAGGTCATATAAAGGACTTTGAATTCAAATGAACGTATAAAAGCCGCTGATACTAGGCAAGTCGCCAACTCAAAACTCGCACGTATATGCATTGTACACTGCTTTTTCTGTACGGCTCTGGGCCATGACTAGTAGTATCTGCAAGTATCTGATTGTACCTGTTATCTCCAAACCATGAAACGTATTACAGTGAGTATCCCCATCCCCTAGATCGTTGAGTAGTCGCTCAAGTGATACACCCACGACGTTCTCTTTTCTAAGAAGCTCGTTCACATCTGCTCATATATCATTTGGTACTCGGCAAGTTATATGGGTTTGCTGGTCAACGTGTCCAGATTGGACAACATTTTTGTGTTAACGTTTCATACCTCTTGATTTTTCCTGTCCATGTAGATAATTTTGCGAATGTACTCAGCTCAATTTACGGAATTTCTACCCTTGGAAACGTATTTATGGTTGACTTCAAATTGGACCTCAATGAATGCAATACACTGTTCCCTATCCTCCCCATGGCGCATTGCTTTACTCTAAACACTGTCCTCTGCAATATTGGTGATTACTATGGAAATCCCGTTTCTGTAGTTGCAGCAACAGTTTCCGATACTACACTTGATAAGAAGCTTCGAAAACAATTGACAAAATTTTTTCACAACAGAAGTGGAAGTAAGGTTACCACAAACGCGAGCAATCGCCTGTAATGAGATAATTAGATTTCTAAGCGGCAGTAAACTTCACGTTTAAAATTTGTTGACACAGAGGGATTACTTACTTACTAGTTGAATCCTGTCACCCCTCGAGGGACATAGGGCGTCAACAGACTTCAGATTACAGCACTGCGTTTCAACTCGCTCCAGTTGTCCCGATTTCTCTTCGACTGTTCTTTGCCATAGTTGCTTAGGTCGCCTCATTCTTCTACCTGCAGTGGAGTGAGTGGATTCCACTGCCATATTCATTTCCTTTGCCAATTCCTCCTAAGTTCTCCTATAGGTTCTTGACCCATTCTCAAATAAAGATGCTCATTGAATTTACGATTCGGGTAAAAAATCCTTAACAAGTTACGTAGGCATCTACGAGTATTAACAAAGTTTTGCAGTCTTCGAGTGGCAATATTGGTACTGATTCTGCATTGAATCTGAAAAGTCTCAATGCTGACAACATTGCTTCTCCAGATTTTTGATTGCATTCCAAATGAATCTTTAGCTTTCCCGATTCTGCTGCCCACATCGAGTTCGTTGCCACCGTCAGCTGAATTCGACAAACATTTTCGACGTTCCCGACCTGTTGTCCGGCAATGTTGAGTTGAGCGTAGGAGTTTGAAATGTGCAGGGCCTTTGTTTATCCCGCATTTACATTAAGCCCTATTTTGTTCGGCTCAGCATGCACATTTTGTGACATTTGATGGAGATCCATTATTTTATGTGCAAGGAGGCAAACATCATCAGTGCTACCCGAAGTACATAGCTGGTGACTACCAGGAATAACAGCTGTGAAAGTATACAGCCCTGAGGTACTCTACTATAAAATTCAAAGTCATCTCTGATCAAACTGTCGAAAGCCTTTTCAACGTCAATGAACAGTAGATGTAGCGGAGACGTCAACTCGACGCATTGCTCATTGATGAGAAAGTAAGTTGTTGATGTGATCTATGCAAGAGTAACCACTCCGAAATCCCGCCCGTTAGTCATCGAGTGTTGAGTCTAGATGCTCTCTTATCCGCTCTAGAACTATCTAAGCTATTACCTCGGATCCGGCTGGGAGAACACATATTCCTCTCCAGTTCCAACATTCCATCAAATTGTCTTTTTTTGGCAGCTTCATGATCATCGCTCTTTGCCAATCCTCCGGGAATAGCTCATTTTCCACGATCTAAAAATAAACGGTTGGAGTAACTACGCTGATGTAGTTGCTCTGCAAGGATACCATCAATGTCTACCACTTTATTTCTTTTGAGTGATGTAATAGCGGCTACTATCTCTGTGTTGCTGGGAGGTCGTATTCGAATTCCGGAATTTTGTTGCTGCGGCACTCTCGTTAGAATTTGGGACTATAACTCTGTCGCCTAGATTATTTAGCGAGGTTCCCTCTATCTGTTTGGCTGATCAATCGATCAACCGAAATCAGCGGACTGCCATCTAAACTTTTTACTGGATGTTGTTTTGAACTCTGACCACCAGTAACTTCTTTTGTACCTAGACGTCCTGTTGTCACACATGCGAGCTGCTTCTTCAGCCTTCAAGGTCAGTACGCTGATGTATAAACGCTTGTCAAGTTTGACACTACGCTGAATTCGTTGATATTGGGCTTCTAACTCGGGTTTCTCTACTGCTGATACCGTTGCGATTCGAGCCTTAAGTGAAATATGCTCAGCGATCCGTCTCCAGGTATCTGTTGATAGTCATGTACTGCGACTTTTCTGCCATATACCGACCATTCCAATGGTCATCCATGTCTTGAAGACAACATGGTCCTTGAACTATTGGCACACTAGGAGATCCTGAAGTCTTTCGGTACTGTACCTGCTATCAGTACGAAGTCGTATAGCGCGACATTCTGATATCGGCTTCGGACGTCTAGGCCCAATTTCTGAAGCGTCGACTTATCAGATGAGACCTGACTAATCCTGTAGCAGGTCTTGTGGTCGAACAGAGAGCCTCGACTGACTGACTGGTTGGTATTGATAAAATCTACAAACCGCTCCCCATTATCATTTCGGTCTCCGAGCCCTTGAGTACCCATCACGTGTTCGAGCGTTGTGTTGTCGTTCCCTACATTTAAATCTACCATTACGATTATGATGTCCCAGTTAGGCGTGTTAAGTTATGCGCGACGATAAATTGACTGGAAAAACCGTCCTATTCATCCTCTGTCGGCGCATAGCACTGGATGATGGTAATCTTTCTTATTTTACTCTGAAATCTGGCCATCAATATCCGATCGCTGTAAGGTTTCCAAGATATGAGGCTACTTCTTGCTGTTGGTGTTAGCATCAGTCCTACGCCGGGTTCTCGAGTTCTTCTGGCTGGTTTTCAGAGTAGAGGAAGACGATGCCTTTTGTGGGCGCGTTGTATTCCCCAACATCCAATCATCTTACCTCGCTCAGCCCCAAGATGTCCATATTGAGAGACTTCTCGCTCAAGTACGAGGAATCTGGCAATCTGAAGATCTTTTCTCCTCGTGAGTCGAGGAGGGTCGTAACATTCTAGAATCCTATCGTTGTCCGCTATCAAGCCAAAGGTCCTCAACAAAATATCAGTCCGCATCCTTGTTGTGGCGTTTCAGAGCAATATATTTTTTTGAGGCATTGCTGGTTGCGAATTGATTCTGTAAAGAGGTTGTGGCACTAGACCCACTTTAGTAAATTGAGCGTGGTACTAGCTGTGGAAGGTACTGCGGTGACCAAGTGAGAAATTGTCGTCGAAGGCTCTATACCATATTTCTTCGTCAGTCTTTACTGCGCATGCACAACACTAATACCGCTGACCTTAGAGACTCCAGAAAGCATTCGTTTGGACTGCCTACGACCTGGAGAGTCATGCCACCTACATACGCTCACAAGAGTTCCAACAGTATTAACCAATGACGCAGGTAATCCTTCAACGGGTTGAGTCCCTGAGAAGAACTTTTCTATCAATTTCATTCTCGCCGATCGTGTTGTGACTTGGAATCCACTCCGAATGAAACCTTGCTAGTTCGAGAATAAATACATTAGAAATAGTGAGAAGGGTCAGCAGAGTAAACGCAGCTTGGCTTTCACTACAAACAAGTCTCTTCTTCAAATTCCATTGCCATCAGTGTGATATGCTTAAGACAAACGCAAGTTTCCTTAACGAGAAGTGAATAAACGAGAAGGAACACACCAGGGGCACACCCTTGATCCATTCTGAAGCCATCGATGAAGATCGAACTGAATTCTTTTCCTGAGTCAGAATCTGGTCGAAGCTGGTATTGAAATCTACGTGGCATTCTGGCAGCAACCGGAATTTCGTCAGATGGTGAAAGACTGTTAGTCGTTAGAAAACCATTGTGAGTTGTACCAAAAAAAGGAGCCAAAGTGTAGCCAATGATATCCTCCATCAGTGTGTATAGAGGAGAACAATTCGTGTTGACTAGTTCCATATATTGAAGTACCTACTGGGGTTTCCGTACGTTGGGATTGGGGTTTGCGACAAGATGACGATGTCGTCTGCGTACATAAGAACCTCAATTCCTCCTGACAGGAACGTTGGTAGATCGTCTAAGAACAATGTAAACAGTAGAGGACTCAACAGCCAAACTTGCCTAACACTCGAGAGTGAATCAAACCATTTTAACAAGCTTTTCCAATTCCAGGCTACCAGTCTAAATAGGTCCTTGCAATGCTTGTCAGGGTGAAGATATTGTCCACAATCGATTAGTTATTCCTAAAGTCTGCTTGGACCTCACTCACTATACCATTTGCTTTGACCGAAACTCTTAAATCTTCCAAGATGATTCCCGTAAATAAATTCATTACCGCATTGAGGAACGACATGGCTCGCATTGCTACACTCTTCTTACTACCTCACCTACCTACGTCTGAGATGTATTTGTATACAGCTGTAAGTTTTTCGAGCAAAAAGGATGTACTCCATCGATGTCAGGCGTGTTGAAGCCATCAAGAGAATGAATGTCGTATTTAATGGCCTCATCCATCACGAAAGCCAACGACAGATACCAACTTTGTCAGTTTGCTCACTTGCAGTCCCAGTGATAGCAACTGATTATCATCGAGTTACCTGCGAGGCAGAGAATCTGTGCTTTCGACTCAGTGTAGGTTTTTTTTTTTTGGATAATTGGCCCGCGCAGAAGGGATTTTATGTACAGCGTGGGAGAGATAAGTTAGGGAGGGAAAAATCAGAGACACGTATGTGCGTTGGTTTTGAATGTTTGCACGTTATAGAGACTAGGAAATAAAAAGCTCGGCAGGTCATTCCATAAGCGAGTTGTAGAGCTTAGAGAATAATTACGATATTTCATAGTACGTCCGAAGGTGGTCTTGAAGGTATTCATGATGAACATTCAGTACAGTGCAGTGCCATCAGTCTTCCTGGATAATTCCAGTCTGTCTGGCTGCCAGTATTTGAAGTAACATTTGTAGTTCTGCTTGGGTTCCAAGAACTGACAAACATGTCGTCACGTGATCACCGTGGTTCCCTATGTTTTCAGCTTGAAACACTTGAGAGCATCAATGGTTCTCATTTCTCCAACAGATGCTCTCAATTATAACATGGGAAGTCCCATAGGATCCGTCAGAGAACAGCCTACTCCTTGGTTGTGGCTTGTTTTTCCACTTAATTGTGAACAGCCTCGAGACGAATGATGTTTATCTGGCGCCGTCCGTATGCTACTACTTTTCCAATGTCTCTCTTGGCAAACGTACTTCTTAAATTTGGTGGGACAGCAAAAATAATACAAAAATCCAGCCTTGGACGACTAATCACACTGATTAATTCCACTGGGCAATTACCAGAGATTCATTAATTGTTCTTCCCAATCCGTTCATCAATTTCCCCAGCCTCGGAAAACTCATCCCGTACACACAAGTACACACACTCTGATAGTGGTTCTGTGGATTTTTTTTGTATGTTCCATGGAAATCCCTTCCATTCCCATTCATTAATCAAATTCCTGGTAAATCTACACAGGCAAAGCTATCTTATCAGCAAAACATGCAAACGCATTTTTTCCCATCGACGAATGTCCTAATTCCTGATGAACTATTACCCAGTGCTCCACACTCATCATCCTCGGAAGAATTCTATTTTTTTTGTTTTTTGGTTTAATCGATTAATGATTTGGCAGACGGCCTACTTTGATTCCTGATCTAGGGTCTGACAAAAAAAAAAAAACAAAAAAAAAACTGCAAGCCTATCGAGTATCCAGTTGCGAAATACCCACTGCCATTACTTATCGTCATCCTGTGAGGGATTAAAATATAAAAATAGGCTCGCTCACTCGCATAGAGTGTCTTCCCTTCTCACTGTGAGTTCAAAACCGAATGAGAAATGTGTCAAACGCAGCACAAAAACTGTAATAAATATCCCGATTGACGTCTGTACTCGGATGGCGCCCGACGCCCGACGCTCGATGCCCAATGCCCTATGCTCGATGCTCAATACCAACGTACACCGGCACTGCCAGGTCCATAGGGATTACCGTTAGAGACCTATCGTGAGTTTTCAAATCTGACCTGAATCCGAAAAAGGGGATTTCGCCGAAGAGACACGACTACGAATACATATTTCGACAAAAAGGTGGAAACAATCTTTCTTTTTTCCAAAGTTGAAAATGCCCAATGGAAAACCTCTGGACGCCTTCAACTCATCTGGCGGATGGTAGGTCGTTTTTTTTTTCTGTTTTTTCGTTGGATATCCTTACACCCATATAATTCGGCATTTCAACCATTTATAACGAAATTCCAGGGTGATTTGCGGATGGGTGGTTGGAGTCAGGAGTCAGGGAAAACCGCATCAAAAAGAAGAAATCCAACCGACAGTAGAAGCCGGCTGCTGAAGGTAGTCGTAGTAGGACTAAGCAATGCTACGAAGTAAAGCTGAATCATAAATCATTTGGATCCAAATGCGAGCTCACACACAAATTCCCAACTGACCCACATAAATCATTTCCAATACGGATTTTCGGGGCCACCAAGATCTTAGCCGTTCTGAGTCGGTATTCGTATTCGTATTCGTATCCGTATCCTATCCTTGGTTCTCGGAGGTTTGATAGGTTTGCATGTGCCACTAGTGAAAGTGGAAGTAGGTGGTTATTTTGGTTTCTTGGTTCGTTGGACATTGTCGTGTGTGGTTAACTTTTTTTTTTTTTTTTTTGAAAAATTCATTTAAGCTTGGCTAAGGTGCGACGTGCGAATGGTAAGGCTTTGCCGTGCTCCAGTTTTGGACGATTGTGAATTGTGTCCCTAAATCGAGCTGATGTGGTCATAAATTGTTTTCCAGTTATCAGGGTGTTGGACTTGCACTTATTGTTTTGGTTTCCTGACTGCTAGAGTTGCGAATATGTGGATGGTGAAATTGAATGCGGACGGTCTGGCAGTCCATTTGGCAAAACTAGTTAATGGTCATCAGGGGAAATTCTTGTTATTTGGGTTGTCCCGGGCTTCAATTCGGTTCCCTAAATGTCCTTTTATTGATTTATTTGCCATGAATCTAGTAGAACATGTGTTGCCGCGGTAACTTATCTGCATCTAAGGCGTATTCGACTACTTTAAATCAGGCAATCGAATAGCAGATTCAGTTCTATGTCATGTGCGGCTGGCTTCAATTATAACAATGCCTTAAGACTGTCAGAGAGTAAGGCCTTCTAAGAATCGAAAATTCCATTTAGACTTGAAACAAAGCAAAAGTTAGAGGAAGCTGTTCAGAACCTGAACGGTGCGGTGCCCTCATCAAGTGCCTTGAACTGACTTGTCTAGGTATGAAGCAATCGTGGCAGGTTAACCGTTCAGGGAACTACGTGCAGGAACCGTAAGACCTCTAAACAAATCACTGAAGACCAATTTGGAGAAAGAGTTCGTGGCTCACCGTTGATGGCTTCAACTCACCTAGTATTGATGACATATACCCAGCTATACTACAAAAAGGAACAGACCAGCTACTAGCAACTCTGAACAGATTCTTCACTTCTAGCCTGGCAGTCGCATGTATACCGGACCCTTGACGAACAGTGAGATGATAACTTCAAGCTCGCCAAGATCTTCAGACCTATTAGTCTGACTTCCTTCATGTTGAAGAGAATAGTTGAGCTCCATGTGCGCAAAACTGCTTTACGAATGCATCCTCTGTCTAAGATGCAACATACCTAACAACGCGGAAGATCCTACTAGAGTGCGATTAAAAATTTGGTAGACAGAACTGAAAGCGTACTCGACAAGAAGGAATACGGGCTTGGCATTTTCATCGACATTGAGGTTGCTATTGACAACGCTACTTTTGATGGCACTTTATGGGGGCTGAACAGGGTGTCCACAAGGCTGTGCATGTTGGCCTTTAGTTTTTTTTTCGTGGGAAGGTGAGAAATCTTCATAGACACTATGGGCCCGGAGCCTATAGTAGTGTGAGATTCTTACTCACTAAAAAAACACCTCCCTTATGCAAACCACGACTGAGTTCACACTCAACAAGCAGTTCTTCTATAGCAGTTTATTTTGTTTTTATAAGATATCCTCCAGGCGATTTTTCACTGAAAATTCCTGTGTACTTTAGAAAATTACGCGTTGCTAATCACCGCGCTAGATCGAGAGGCTTAGTCCGTTTCAGACGGCGCAATAAATTTGTCTCGTCGAGGATCTGTTGAACAGAAATATTCGCATGACCTTGTAATCGATTATTATGTTTTCGCGCAACCATTTTAATTACGTTCTAAACGTTTTCGACTGCTAAGTCTCTGTGGATATCATCGTTTCTAATGTACCACGGCGCATTAACAATACCTCGAAGAACTTTGTTTTGGAATGTTACTATTTTTAGTACAACCCCAAAGTTGTACACCATATGTCCAGACCGGTTTTAGTACTTGCTTGTTTGTTCTCTAAGCTAAGCTTGGAATACTTTCCAATAAGACAGTAGCTATCTCTGTATTTGATTTCAAGCTTTTCACGTTTTTTCTTAACCTGTGCTCTCCATTTTAGTTTAGCGTCGAGTTATTTGGCCTCGTTCGCGTAAGGAATTCGTACTGCGTTGATAAACACCGGTGGATTCTCAATTTTCTTGAGAGTGAAGTTCACGTGGACAGACTTGTTTTCATTAAGCGCGATTCGCCAAGTCTTTGTCCAATTGTTAATCCGTGTAAGGGCACGTTGCAACTTGGCAGTTGCTTCTTCGACTGTTTTAGCCGTTGCCAAAATGGAAGTGTCATCAGCAAATGTGGCTAGGACAGTGTCATCCGTTTGCGGTATACCGCCTTTATTGTCTTAAAAGTGGAATATTCGTTTCCGTGTCTCACACAGAAGAGTCAGTCTTTCAGGTATGAACCTAAAATACGAGACAATTGCTGGGGTAGGGCTTGTCGAAGTTTATATTTTAGGCCTTCGTGCCATACCTTATCAAAGGCTTGCGAAACGTCAAGGAATGCGCTTGAACAATTATATCGGTTATTCGATGCACTTGGTCAACTGTAGAGTGTTGGCTTGTAAAGCCAAATTGATGCTCAGGCAAGAGGGAATTTGTGTCGGTAATTGGTTTAAGACGATTAAGAAGGATTCGCTCGAAGACCTTCGATGTAATCGGGAGAAGCGATATTGGTCTATATGTCTTGACTTCAGTCAGCGGTTTACCGGGTTTCGGAACCATAATAACTTCGGCTACTTTCCACTGGTGCTGTACGTGCTCTCATCTAATGCTGGCATTTATAAGATAGAGCAGCTTTAGCAAACTTTTTTTGGCAACGCTTTAAGTATCTCTTCCGTTATTAAGTCATATCCCGGGGCTTTATTGGGCTTAAGCGTGTCTATAACTTCTCTAAGTTCTATAAGTGTAGCCTTTTCTACTGGAAAGTTTGTCGTCACGTCTAGCGTATTGACTTCCCCGTCGAATGGTTTAAACGTTTCTGCAAGATGGTCGGCGAAAACATTAGCTTTTTCCTTATCTTCTTTCGCCCAGTCATCCTGGTTTCTTCTTATTGGCGCCACGTGTATTTGGGGCTTTCGAACACTTTTAACGGCTCTCCATATGGAGTAGTTGATATCCTTTGTCGCTGTGAGTCTTTCAAGGTAGTTATTAATACTTTGGTTATTGAAGTCCTTGATCAATTTTTTCAACAAGTTGCAGAGCCTATTGAAGGACGTTTTATCTTGTGGTGCCCGCGCTCTTCGTTTCTTCTTTATCATTTCTCTGATTTCCGGTGAGTACGAGTATCTTATGCCGACTTTGAGAACTTTGTTCGATTCGCGGGGAGTGTTATTCCAGGCCACTTGCTGTATGACTTCAACAAAACGTTCAGCTACTTTTTCAAGTTGATACGGTGTTCTAAGTGCTACATTCAACTCAGTATTGTCTACAACGTCTGTTCGGAAATCTTCCCAGTAAGTTTTGCTGTTAGTTAATCTGGGTGGTCTCACAGTGAGAGGATAACTGGAGAATGATCGTTTACTCCTTTTCCGATAATGAAGTCTATTAGATCGGGTGTTTTGGCGACATCCGAGGGCCAGTATGTCGGCTTGCCTGTTGAGTAAAAATAGTAACCACATTCCATACCAGCCCTGTAAAAAGTTTTGCCATTTTGAGAGATACATCTTGAGCCCCAAAAGGTGTGCTTCGTAACGCCTTTAGTAGTTCTAAAGTTTATGTTCAAGCATATGTAGATGATGTAGCAGTACTGTCCGTAAGATCGAGTCTAATGACTGTCTCCTAAAGCGCAGGCAGCCCTTGGCGTGATCGGCTACTTATGCGCTAGAGATGTGCTTTCGGTCAATTCTCTCAAAACTGAAAAAAGCTCTTACAAGAACGAGGAAGCTGACTGGTCTGACTCACCTAGAACTTAAAGGCACTATGAGGCTAAATATTCGGGTGCCATCCTGGATAACAAATTTCTTAAACATGTTACTTCGGAAGCTTCTAAAACGTTATCGGCTATCTAGTAGTGCAAACGGGCTACCGTCAAGACATGGCCCTTGTCACCGTCGAGGACCCTTGCTATCAGTAGGGCTATCATCAGGCCAATTATATTCTATGCGTCGGTTGTGTAGCGGAACAAACTTTCATAAAATTATATCGCTGCTGGATTTACCAGAGTCTGTAGAACGGCCTGTCTCGGTTATATAGAACCCTTCTCTAGCACGTATTCACAAAGGGCTAAAACAAACTGATTTAGGATGCGGCGGTGGTATCTGTCTGGAGGACGACAACGTTAGATTTCCCTTCTCCTGAGGAAAACTTGTCTCCGTCTTCCATGCGGAGATATACGCAATCCTGATGACAACGAACGAGACATTTGCTTCTGTAAAGACAGCCAGGCTGCGTTACTGGACCTTCTCACTATTTCCAAACTAGATCGAGAATGCAAGCCTTCACTGAAAGCAGCCAACTGAATTCACAGAGTCTTGTCGGGACCTGGCTCACAATGGAATCCACGATGTATCTACTTGCTAAACAAGGCTCAGAGAAGAGTTATTCATGACACGAACCTAGTTTTAGTCTGCTTGCGTCTACGATTAGATAAGGGCTTCCATTGATAGTTGGATTTTATATGAACAAAACTTCAGATGGCATGGCTCTCCAAGTTGCCGGCAGACCAAACGAATGCTTCCCGACGTCTCTAAGGGGTCAGCTGATTTGTTGCTTGCTAACCACTGCGCATAAGAGTAATACTACATCCTGCAATACTTGCTTTGTAAGCAATAATGGCACCGCAGAGCACTTCTTCTTTTTTTTTATAATAATTTACGCGCGCCTAAAGGGTTAAGATACCCTTTTACTGTTGCCAGGGTGCGGGCGGAAAGGTAGAAGGAGGAGAAAGGAAAATTGTTTTGTAGTGGTTTGAAACTCAGGTGTGTTTGGTTTCGATATTCTCTCTCCAGGGGTGGGAGTCCGAATAGGACGGAGAGTTTTTTCTTCACTCAGAGTGATTCGAGGTATAATTCACAGTATTTTTTTTTCTGTGCTTGAAACTCTACAACAGCCAAATCTACGTGTCAGTGTTATGCCTTCACACGCAGAATTTTTCTGTCCGAGTTCCATTTACACAAATGAATAACTGACTTGCCATGGGCAGGATTCGAACCTGGACCCTCCAAGTGAGAAGCGATTGCTAGTACCACTACACCATGAATATCCGGCCAAGCTGTAAGTATTTGGAGCTACGGTTCTGGAGCCTTAGACACTTTATCGCTGAAGTGTTTATCTTCATCTATTTTTGATGGACTGGGAAATTTCAATAAAAGGAACATACAACCAGTCCAGTGGACTAGATCTTTGCTTGAGTGTTCTGTTCCGACACGTTGTCATCAAACCCTCATTCGTAGCGAATTTTCGGCAACTTTCCTCAGTCAACTACTCATCTACTTCTTCCCATTATTTTCCATTCCTTCAAAACGACTCTACTCCTATTGTACATCCTCTGTTAAAGAGGAAATAATTGCAGTCACGATACATTCATCACTAATTAAAAGCAAACAAATTAAACGATAAAAAAAGCAGAAGCACTTTCATCTCACAGAGCACAAGGCACATAACACCCTCGAATTCCTGTAGCATCTGTAGCTCCGAGTCGGCGGCGCGCGTCCATTGTGTCACCTCTTCCGTAGTCGGTCTTTATGTATCCACTCTTAAACCACCCACTGTCACGGCCGCAATTGATTGTAACTTAATTCCTGTCGAAAGTGCACTCATTCCACTAATGAGCCATTTTTCCCCCATTAAAAGTGAAATTAGTATCTCGACATTCGCATCGGTTGGAGGGCGGTGTACCTAGTATCCAGTGGTGGCATTGGTAGCGGAACACGAAACGTGAAGATGTTTCACACATGTTGTGTTGTGCCAAAGCAGCAAGACTCAAGATGTGCCATTTATTCTGTACCATCCAGCAGAAACACAAAACGGTAGCATGTTGTAGCTTTGACTGTCGTCTTAGTTGTTCTCCAGCGTTCATCATTCCGGTTTTGTCTGGACAGAAGGCAATGCGAAAAGACAACACAGCAAAACGACTAAAAGTGCAACAACTGAAGTAGCAACGGGGAACAATTAACGATCCACATGTCTCTTTGAATTTGTGAAGGAACATGTTCATGGGCACCCTCTACATCTTGAACATATTTCAGCGTTGTCGTGGTTTTGATGTGGCAATTTGGCACTTTTATTCTTTGGTCGAAACTAAGGGCACTTTTGGAGTGGTAGAGTTGTAAAAACTGAACTTTTGGATGCTGTGCCCATCTTGTGACTGAAAAAATCGAATAAAAGAGCATGAAACCAGGTCTTAGGTAGTTTTAGTCCTCATGTACTAAAAACAGATTTCTTTGCAAACTGTTCTTTTACTCTATGTGAGCCCATTTTCCCCAATGGCAACCCTGTACCTGACTATTGATGTCCCAGATGGTTTTTTTTGTTATTTTAACGAAGGCACACCCAGGTCTTCTCTTCCGTCGAAGGGCACAAGTTAAGTAATGTTTTTGCTTTTCAATCAAACAGACTTCCGGTTTAATTAATCTTGGCTTCGACGAAGGAACCAAGAAGACAAACATGCAAAAAAAAAAGGAGTCAACACCCTCCTCAACTGACACCGAAGAACTAAAACGGAAGAGATGACACACCAAATATGTGCATTCGACGCTCAACCTACAGAATGGTTAATCACCTTTAATCGAATCGATTGCTTGGAATTCCACTATCCAGAGGAGGGTACATACTTTCTGATTACAAGTATCGGGTACACCTCGTCGATTAGTTTGGTTGCCATTCATGTCTTCCTCCCTCACTATGGCAGGCGGTAGACGGGTTTTTTTTTTCTTTTTTTGCTGTTTGCTTAGTGCCGTTTTTGTTCCTCTTGGGAGTGTAAATTAACACCTGACCATCTGGGCGGTCTTGGCAAGTGTTAGGGCACCCTGAATTCCAGAGGAGTTTCCAGGTCTTCTTCAATGTTTGCTTTGCTTTGCATTTTTGCATTTCCTTCCCGTTTAATGGGTAAATGGAAGCGATACGGTGTGAAGACGACGAAACTACTTGGAGACGTCCTGTCCTGATTCGAATGACCATTGTCCCAGGGGAGAGATTTACTGATTCGCTATTCATGCCACATCGTTAGGCAGCGGTAAAGGAATTATTTGTGTTGTGAAGACTAGCGTAATGTGGAAATTAAATATTCGTAATTGGAGTCTAAGAACAAGTTGTACGGTAGCAGGTGCGAATCGTGAACATCTTAAGATGAATGTCAATAAATATGCGGTTTGTGGTGCTGGTGGCTGTGGAGGTGTCTCATTTGCGAATTAAAGAACCTGAACTGATTGGCAGTGTGTTTACTCGTATGTTGGTGTTTGCAGTTGGTTTTAGCGCATTCATGGCTCTTTGGGAAGGATAATTGGACATCGTCTATGAGTTTTTAGATTTTCCAATTTATAATGCGTTTTGAACAATTATCCTTCTTTTCAGTAGTCCTCTGAACAATGGTTGCATTGTTGGCCTGTTTATTCAGCATTCTCAAAATCAGGCAGCAAGATATACAAATTCAGTCGTTTCCGTCAGATGTTTTAGATACTATCGTCAGTCACCATCTAAAAGGTGTTACGGCCAACTATTGTGTTCTCACAATATCCAGTTTTTTTAACAATTGCACACCCGGGCTATGCAAGCAGTCGGCCATGACGAGGAATGATTCCTGCCCTAGCTTCTCCAGTTACTTCTCTTGGAATCGAGGTAGCCTACACCGTCAATTTAATCGAGTCCATTTTGTCATTCTTTTGGCTATGTCGCTTGGAAGTATCTACAATATTTGGTCAGTCTGTATCCCCAAAGGCTAAGTCACTTGCTTTTGCAATAGAACATCATAGGTCTTTCCGTAGATATGTCTTTGAAATACGTGTCCAGCTGCCGCTTTTTAGAAAGACATGTTTCTCTGAAATTTAAATGCTCTTTCAAGTCGCAAAGGTTCGACTACAAATTGAGTTTCGGGCTCTGTTAGCAAGTGCATCTCTGATTTCGCTGTTTTTCCTTTTGACGTTTTGTTCGAGCCTTAAAGTGTAACAGGTCCAGTGTCATTTCCTCGACGAAGGTACATAGTATACCGTAATGGCATATAATGCTATTCATCGGATCCTGACCAATTTTAAGAGATAAAATCCGTTGCGAATACTCTAGACTGAGTAGCAGCTTTCTAGCGACTATGGAAACTGGTGACCAGATAGCAATGATAGTTTTTCTAATTGTTATGTTCCATCAGCTGTCAAAGTTACCAATGACATTCAGCTGTCAGAACATTCAGTAAGGTTTGCCATTTCATCATGCATCGTTTTACGCTTGACGAACGTGGGGAAAGTGTTAAAAAATATGTTGATATACGCAACGTGCATTTCGTCGTGAGGATGGTCGTCATCATGGCTTCAGTGGGTTGGCAATTCATCGCACCGTAGAAAAGTTTTTGATCTTAAGCCATTAACCAGGCAGAGATTGGGGCGAAATGAAGAAAACATTGCCGCCGTAGCGACCAGTATCGAAGAAGACCCAGAAATGTCGATTCAGCGTCGATCAGCTGAATTAGGCATCGCCAGAGAGTCAACCCGGCTTATGTTTCAGATGAATTTGGGCCTACATCCGTATAAGATTGTGTTGACGCAAGAATTGAAGCCGTACTACTTAACGCCGTGAATTCGCTAATTGAACATTGGAAATGTTGGCCATAGATCCGGATTTTGACCAAAAAATCAACTTCTCGGACGATGCCCATTTTTGGCTCAGCGGCTATGTCAACAAGCAAAATTGCCATTATTGGAGCGAACATAATTCACAAGTGTTAGGCCAAGCATCAATGCATCCACAAATATTGACAGTTTGGTGCGGTTTATGGCATGGCGGTAACATCGGACCATATTTCTTCGAAATGAGGAAGCAGACACCGTCACCGTCAATGGTCTCAGGTATAGAGTGATGTTAACCGACTTTCTGTGATCAGAGCTCGACAACATCGATATATCCGAGTTGTGTTTCCAACAAGACGGGACTACGTGTCGCAGAAGCGACGCAACGCTTGAATTTCGGAGGGAGAAATTTCGCGACTAGGTCATCTCAAGGCGAGTGTTCATCAATTACGATTTGACACCACTCGATTATTCTCTCTGGGGCTACGTCAGGTCTTTAGACTAGGCTAACAAGCCAACTACTTTGGGTGAGCTATTGTTCGGAATAACTCTGCACATATTGGACCGAGTCACCAAAAATTGGACTGACCGCTTGAAGCACTGCCAGCGAAGTCGAGGCGGCCATTTGAATGATTTGTTATTCCACACGTAATGGCATGAAAGTAGCTTCAAAATCAATTTTACATATATCTCACACAGTTGTAATTTTTTTCTCCTATCGTCTTTATCTGGTCACCCTCTAGTACGATCTTACTTGAAAGAATTATTCGGAATTCTCAAACCAACACTGGAGGCTCATTCTCTCAAAACTACTAGCGTGCGCAGATGATATTGGAACTAGTTGATATGGCTGCTACTGTCAGGTTAAGAACTTCCTGATAAAGTGGACTTGTATGTCTCATACTTTACATACTTGCTCACTCTGGTGGCGCTGCAGTTCGAGCTGACCCTGGGTCTCAACTAACAAGCCTCTTCAGCTAATTGCCTCCAGTTTCGCACTGCAAGTCGGTTGAGGTCCGTTTCTACTTGTACGCGCCACCTAAAGTGAGGCCTTTCTCTACTCCATTGTTCCTTCGGGGAAAGATACTCTGCGAGATTTATGCTCCGCTTTGGAGTGACGAGTAATTGAGGAAGAGATTAAACCGTGAACTGTATAGCGAAATCGGTCTAGTTAGGCAATGTCTGAGATGGTCGGGCCATATTGAGCTAATGGACTCCACAGCTCCGGCTATGTGTAGAGTCTTCGATGCTAATCTCGACCGCATCTAAGGTGATGTATACAACTGGAAGTGCATCTGAAATAACTTATAATGCGGCACTGTAGGCAGCTGGCGAAAACTCGTGCGAGTTGGAGAGGCTTGTTGATTAAGGCCCAGGTTCACTCAGTACTATAGCTAGAGCAACTACGAGTAAGAATGTAAGTATCTTAAAATCTACTCTGTTTGCCTGGCTCAAAAGGAACTGGTTGGACCTTTAGTAGCTAGGTGCAGTAGTAAATCACTTAGTACTTCGCTAAGTATCATACAAAAAAAATATCAGTGATAAAATCCAACCTTGCGGTACACCGGTTTGCACTTCAACAGTGTCCTACATTGTACATTGATCGAGGTTTGATCCACACGAGTTTGAGAAAATTATCCCCAGCACTAATTTCGCTACAATTTTAGCCATCATCCTGTCAGTGTCCTTAATTCTTGGCTAACTTTTAACGCTCTATCACCTCAACCGATCTCTATCTGATATCAGTAGGGAACCATTTATGCTTTCACAGACTGTTGCTTGATGTTTGTTGATAGAAGTAGTATGTAGCACCGCACTGTTGCACTAAATAGATATATCTAGAGTTTGTGCAGCTAAAACATTGAGATGTTTTAATTTTTCGCGTCTTACGTTGCACTGCATAAGTACATTCCTTTCATTCACACGATACTCCCCATATAAGTAAAGAACACTTCTTGATTGGTCTCCAGGTATCTACGGACAGTGGTGTTCTGTGGTTTCTCTCTCTCTCTCTCAAGCCGACAAACTTCTTAGGCTGTTGATGCAAAAATATTTTTACAGAGCTCCTGTGATGCTTTTGTGAATTGTTGGCCCACTGTGGGATCACAAAGTCTTTCAGAGTTGAATGTGGAAGAAGGTGGCAAGTTAACAGAGTTGCTCTTGACAAAGGCGTTGTATAGAACCTTTAAGATAGTGTATTCGACGAGTAGACGTCGGAAGGCAATATCTATATTCCACGTAACAAGAATGTTGTCAGAGGAGAATGAAATGATCTTGTAACAAAGTCGGAACTCGATGACTAGGCCTTCGGGACGTCTCCAAGGCTTGTGACAGGTGTTCACAGACAGATGTTAGCTCATCGCTATTCCTTCCTATCTTGACGTTGAGTATGCTTACCACAATTGTGATGATGTTTGCGTTTTTTGTTGAGTTGTAAGCGACGCTTTGTTGACAGAAGTTATTCTTGCAATCGTGTTCTCCGTCAGCACTGTATGATGATAATTTTTTTAATTCACTCGGAATCTGACCGTCAATTTCAGACCACTGGCCGATTTTTTAAATTTTAGGCTTTTCGTTTTGCTGATAATAGCATTGGCCTTAGTCTGATTCCTGCTTACTTCCAACTTCAGAGTAAGGTAAGTGAGCATTCCAATGATTATCCTGTACTGCATGAACACTCTCTCTCAAGTTGAAGGAATGCTGCGTTCGGAGAACATTCTTCTCGTGAATCAAGGTGGCCCTTCCTGTTGTAGAATTCAATCGAACCAGTATCTGAGTTATTGTATTTTGCCACATCCACCGACACATGTCGTGGTATTTAGTGTAAAAGACTCATTTTCCTCTTCTCACTTGGCTTAAAGTTTTTGTCTAAGTTGTGGCCCTAGTTTTCCTTGGATAAACATCCGATATCTGTGAAAGTGTGGTGACAGAAATAGCGTTCGAGTCATCCACTGCTTATTCTCAGCATGGCTTAGAGAATAAGACACGCGCCCACTACCATTGTCGTCTTCACAGGCAGAGATTGATCTAGTTCAGCGATTAAAGGACCTCTGTACCTCAGGATCCTCCATAGGGATGTACTTTTTGCTGAATTCAGAAGAATTGTACAATACCATGCACCGGAACTGGTGAGTTACTGAGGACTATTCCAAGTTTCTTTTCTCAAATGAAGCCAACACTGAGTTGCAATTTGTCTCTGTTGCTAAATTTATGTGTAACACCTTGAGCTGATTGCCGATATTTGCTGCGTTTACCTGGCAGGTTCAGAGTCATGTGGAACGTCATCGCTCTTTTGCTTGTCTAACCTAGTCACCTTATATCTGCTGCTTTTGACTATTTTATTCTCCAATCTTTTATAAATCTTCTGCATATGAAACGGGACTAACTTCTATTTCCTTTCTCTCTTTTCAGGTAAGACATGAATCAGCTACGTAAAGTGGCTTTTATAAGTGTTGAAGGTAATAATTGCTTACTCCATTCTTAAATTCACAATTTGATGCGAACAGACCATTCTCAAGTAAGTCAAGTAAGTCAGAACTGATTTTTTAGAAAAGAATTCCCAAACAAATGAAGAAAGTAAAGTAATCCAGCTGTCTGCCAATTATAGCCCATTTCATGCACCGTAAAACTCTTAATTACAAATAACACCTCCTTATTCTGGAAGAAGCCGCTCATAAAACGATTTCGTTTATCTAATAACTCCTCCATCATATTCGTGCATCTCTTCAGGATCCGCCCAATCAATCAGAACCATCAAAGGCCAATAAAACCACAAAGAAGAGCCATATTTTCCAGATGCCAAAAAAGCAATTCTTGACCATCGACCTGGCATTATTTTCTAATGTCTACCTACGCTCTCCATGAGTCTTGGATTTTGCAAGAATCATTGCATTTAATTGCTGACACTATCGATACTACTTTCAGATATACAGATACGCACGCCTTCACTTGCGGTAAGCAACTGCACATACTCCTACCGTGGAAGCAGTCTCCAGCAATCATCGACCCATCAAAAGGCCATCATCCATCGAAGCAGAAATTAGCAACAATTTTGAGATGGTGCTGATGCGGTCTATTATGGATAAACTTGTTCGACTCACAAACTCTATGCAGCAGTAATAATTTCGAAGCACACTTGAAAGAGGAACCATCATTAACCAACATCACTACGAGCACCACCAGTACCATCTATCCATCCATCCATTCATCTATCCATCCAACCAACCATCCATTTATAGTAGAAGTAGGAGGGTGACTGGACTGGTCCCAGTCACCTCATTATTGTGACAGCTATCTGTCAAAGGAATTTCAACAGAAAATTATTGTTTTGTCACTTTTTGAATGTCCGTACTGTACTGGGACTGGGACAGGGATAGAGACCTGAACCTGGACCGGTCTTCACCTTTTATATACATTCGTGCGCCATTTGGACTCTGGACTAATGATGGCCACAAGTGGGTGTGTTATGCTTTGGTCGTTTGTGCTCGTAGTCTTTGTGGTTGATGCTTTCTTTTATCTGCATCTGCGGCTAACAAGCTGAGGTGTATTTTATTGCCCGTAGCGTACCTGGTGTTGTTGTTGTTGTTGGTGCTGCTGCTGCCCTCGAAGAGATGGCTTTTGTGTCAATTGTGTTCAATGCGAGGTCATTATGCTTTAGTAGAAGTAGAGGCGCCCCCATTATCATTATCATTCTCATTCCCATTCTCATTCTCTCACTAACGATGTCTACGATGGTGTCAATTATGGTCAAAGTATTCTAGAGAATCTCCTTGAAACTGGCGCTTTGTCCCGCTTCTTCTTCTTTTTTTTTAATGACCATGTAATTATGATTGATTCGTTGACAAATTGTTCCTTGCTACACAGAGCCAGAGATGGAGGATGCAAACGAAATGAAAGAAGCAACAATTGATTGACATAATCGACCGTTTAGGGTCATTTTCCATTCTTTATCGAGTTCACTAGAGACAATGAGAGAAAATGTTTTGCCTTCTTCTTCATTTTAACCAAAAGTAATGGATTACCTAAGAAGCGTAAATTATTTTAGATTAACATTTCCACGAATAAAGTTTCCACGGTCGGGCGTTGGTCGTAAGTGGAACTCAGTATGGGGAGTACGTTGATATCCGCGTTGTACCATTACTGCAGCACAACTCTACTCGGTTTGTTGTTAATGCAAAAATATGCAGGACCAATATATTACCAAGTAATTAGCATTAATTTCTGAAGTGATAATCCGGCTTAGCGGAACGTTTCATCGTCATTCTCTCTCTTGTGGGTGGAAAGAATCTCGTCACACCACTGCGACAGCAACCACCTGAAATAGTTGAGTGGATGGATTTTCCACTAACTACTGCTGGCCAGGTGAACGCGAATAAAATAAAAACTCCGCGACGGGAAAATAAGTTTAAATAAGGATTCAAAAGGAAAAATGAAGAAAAAAAAGGACAGAAAAAGCTACTTAGTAAGTGGAATAATAATTTTCACTGTAAGAGCGGTTGTGAATTTTAAATGGGAGTGTGGATCCTGGATAGCTTGCATACAAAGAGGAATGCAATGGAACTACTTGTGGACTGTTAATTGAATGCCAACTTTAAGCTGTCTGTCTGGCGGAATTTAAATGTTATCAGTTGAAATAGGGGCAGATGCAATGTGGTGTTCTTTATAGATATAAACCCTCAAGCGACTGAGGGCACATATACAGAGAATTGTCGACTTTAATTGGCATCAATTGACAGGCCGGAGTATTGTATTTTGTTTAGATCCTATCCTCAGATTTCCTTCTCTTTCTGTTTATCCTTTTTGAAGCTTCAACCTTCCCGCAAAATTTCATTCGAAGTAGAATTGCCGGTTCCTTCAACAAGAACCATTCGTCTATGTAGAGAGTACTACCAGAAATCACTTAGGTACTGGGGTTCATATTTTAACAACAAGGACCGGCAGACCATTTTTGTAGAAGAAAAATTATATCTTCTCTATGCCTGGGTGCAGCTTGATGATTGTATGGCTATCGTCACGTATAGCTTAACCCACCGAAATAAAATGCGAAATTGCGCTTCCCTGATACGTCAAGAACACATTCGAGGGGTATTGATGCAGTTGTTGTAGAATACTCCACCAAAAGGACGGCTATCCTAGCCTAGAATAGCAGCGATTGGCCTTAAAATGGTAGCATTTAAGTAAGAAAAACAAGAGAGTGGGATGAAAGGAGAATGGAAAGTCTCGAATGGCCCTCTTAGTTGGAAAAGATCTAAGACAGCTTTCACTCGAACGTATGAATTAACATTTTCAAATCACTTACCCTAGCCCTATTATTCGCGAAGGTATTTTGCATGATTATTGCCGTCTTGGAACAGGGAAAACGTTAGTGAGAGATCTTTTCGTAGGTACAAAATTTCATACAACGGGTCTTCCAGTAGGGACTTCGGCCATATTGTTGAAGCTACATCTGTCAAATTGACTGTTTTTTTATTCAATCTGTTTTGCCAATTCACCATGGACGGACAACAACACGTGCAAATGATAAAATTGGTTTATCAAAATGGTTGTTCTGTTTGGGCAACGTTCCTCGCGCTACACCCATTTTACGGTTGCCAAAATCGTCCTACCGAGCGGACTATTCGCAGTGTGGTAGATAAATTTGAGCTCACTGGTTCAGTAAACGATAAACCAACACCCGTACTTGGATGAAACGCAAGATCTGCCGAAAACATCGCCGCTGTCCGTGACTCGGTCTTTCGCAGACCAAAACTTGGCAAATTTTGCGTCGTGACTTGGGCGTGCACCCGTACAAAATTCAACTGACTCAGGATCTGAAGGTAAACGACCATATAAGTGTGTTCGCTGAATGGAATCAATGAATCAAAAATTCATATTCAGCGATGAGGCCCATTTCTGGATGAATCGGTTCGTCAACAAACAAAATTGTCGAATTTGAGACGATACTAATCCACATGAGATCCAAGAGCGTCCAATGATCCCAAAAAAGTCACTGTTTGGTGCGGATTTTGGGCTGGCGGCGTCATCGGTCTATATTTCTTTGAGAACGACGTTGGCCAAACCATCACCGTCAACGGCAGGCGCTATAGACCGATGACTACCAAATTCTGTTGACCTGAATTGGATGATATGGATACCAACGACATGTGGTTTCAACAAGACGGCGCTACGTGACACGCAGCTAGCGTCACATTGGAAATTTTGCACGAGCAGTTCGAGGGCATGGTCATCTCACGTGGAAGTGATGTGAACTGGCCACCGAGATCGTGCGATTTGACCTCGTTAGACTTTTTCTTGTGAGGTTTTCTGAAGTCGGAAGCCTCAAAGCCAACATAACCCTTGCCATCGTTCAAATTCAGCCTGATTTATGCTCCAGAGTCATGGAAAATAGGACATTTCGGAAGCTCGCCTCCCAGAGAAGCAGCAGCGGACATTTGAACGATGGTATCTTCCATACATAATGGCATCGATAGGCCTTTCAAAAGAATAAAAAATGCCTCACACACACTTTGTTTCATTTAAATTTAAAGACAGGAAGCGCTTAATGAAAGACTTGCCTTCGCACGCTTAAAGAAGGGGGAACCTTAAGAAAATGAATTACTTTCAAGCTTTTGAGGTTGGCGAAGTTTAAAACCCAGATCTTGTTGTGTAGCAGTTGGCAAACATACCTAGAGCACCATTTATCAGCTTCTAAGTCAAGCTCATGAGGCTCTGTACAACCCCTACAGTAATCACAATTTTAAGGCTCACTGCTCAAACGGGCAGCTCATATTGGAAAATGTGGTTTACACCCAAAAAAAGTGTCTTCCTTTGGTTGACCCAAGTGGAGTTACAATAAGTACTGGGTGCTGCGACCCTAAGAGCATTAAAAGGTTTTAGGTCGGCCTCGACCCATACCAAGGGTGGAACTTATACCGGCAACACAGTTACGATTCGCTATCTCATGAAGGCGGCAGAGTGATGGTAGAACGATGGCAAAGCGTATCCTTGATCCCATGGATGTATAGGCAACCCGTAAACATAAGTTTACATGACAGGTGGCTTACGTTAAAAATCAGACACTAGTGTACTCCTTTTCGTAGACGGCTAGTAATTGCAGACTCTCTTGTATTAGAGTTAACGTTGCTGGTACTTACAAAGAAAATGCTTAGCGTTGCTCTTACAGCAGGGTCCCGGGAGATCCTGCTCTGTCCCTTGACTTTCAAATTCATCTTGAGACTCGTTCTCCGCTATAAGATTGATAGCTGGAATCCAGAAAAGACTCAGTGTATCGGGGTAGGACTCGTTTTTTTTTTTAATTCTAACTTATTCATTTAACTAAGATTACAAATATTATTTTCCTACATACTCTCACGCCCTTTGAAATATATTTTTCTCAACTAGTTGGGAGCTTAGTGGGAGCACACATACTTCCATCGTTTCGTTGTCTTCGAAACACTTGCCTCCAAGTGGTTCTTTGAGTGGTCCAACAAAATAGGTCCAGAGTATAGGGTGGATGCTAAAGCGATTCCTATCCTAATGCATCCATTTCTTGTATCGTAGCGTCACTTCTGTACAATTGCTCCTTTATTTTACATCGAAATGACAATTTCGCGGCCAATTAAAAACAACTGCTGAAATTACAACTGACAACTGTCAACCGCAACTTTGCCTTCACTGGTGCCCGCTCGAAACTCTCTTTCCAATCCATGCTTGCACTTTCGGATACTCTGGTAACTGATCTTCACTTCCTCAACGATTTCGAGGAGAGCTATGCGCTGATTTAGGTAAGATTTCGTACCACTTGTCCTCGGGCGGTGATCGTTCCTCGATCTTTTCAGGTCAGAAAATTATGTGTGCTAAGCAAACACACGGGTTCTTGACAGAGTGTTGCCCCTGAACTGTGGCTGTAATTGTCGCAAAATTTTGGTTGGGTTCACGTCCTTCTCGCTCAAAAGCTTGATGGTAACCCACTACTCCACAGAGATATGCAGTTCTCCCATCTTTCCAACGGTACAGGCTACAAAATAAAATTCAACTTAGAGGATTCAATGTCCAATTTGAAGTGCTTCGATGATGAGAAGAAGGAGTCCATCTGTGGACATGTTTTTGTGTATCCGGTCCAATCAGTACAGGAGAATGTACGAGTATGTCTACGAGTTGGTGCATGTCGGCTACATTGAGCTAGTGGGAGAAATCATTCGTCTCGAAGGTGACATGACCACCATTCAGATATACGAAGACACATCTGACGGAGATCCGTGGTATGTCCTAGCTAGCCACTTTCAGTTGAATTAGGTCCCGGTATTATGGGCAGACATTCCAAAGGGTGTTAATTCGTAGACGTCTTAGAGACGACGAAGCATTCGTTTGGTCTGCCGGCAACCTGGAGAGTCATGACATCTGCTGTTACGCTCATATAAAGCCCAACTGTCAATGGAAACTCTAACCGAAGACGTAGGCAGTCCTAATGCAAGCTCCGTTCTTGAAAAACTTTACTCAGAGCCTTGTCTAGAAAGTCAATTTGCGATTTCATTTCCAATTTCAGTTCAGCCCTCCGACTGCGTTCCGCTTGGAAGACAGATGGAAGTTACCCTTCAACAATATTAAGAAATTAAGGCTACAGCTACATTAACAATTTGCGGCCTGATAAACGTACAATTGAACGTTTCGTGTAAGAATTCGAATTGTCTAGTGGGACAACGAATCACTTGAAGTACAGAGAGTCTTGCCGCTTTACGCGAGTCGGTTAGTCAAGACCGCAATCATTTATTTCTACTCAGTGGCAGGTCGCTCAGTTCTCTCAATGATATCAATATCATCAGCGTATGCAAGGAGTTGTACATGCTTTTGGGAAATTTTGAAAATTATGCCTCCGGTTTTCGCTTGAGAGTTCCGTACAATTCTTTCAAGTATGATGCTGAAGAATTCGGATGAAAATGCATCGCCTTGTCTGAAACCTTTTTTGACATCAAAGGTCTCGGTTAAGGCAATACTGGCCTTGACGGAGCTGCTAGCGTTCTCCATCATCATTCTATATATGCGCAGGAGTTTGACAGCTATGCCAAACCTGGATGTGGCCTCATTTGTGATAGCTCGTCTCTATAGATTCTGTTATTTGTGACCTTCAGATCGATGAAAAGATAGTGGGGATCGATTATTCCTAGAATTGCTTGGTCGATTGAGGGCTTTCTCATTTTTTGTAGATCGGGCAAGCGATGCTGAGGTGCCATACATCAGGCATACACTCTTCTGACCAAATCTGAGGATTGAGTTGGTGTATGCTCTCCGCCAGAAACTTTGAATGTTTGATTTAAGCTTGTTGGATTAAGTGGACAGAAATTTTGGCTATCGTCGTCAAAGTTGAATGGTTATTCTCAAGAAGAAGTTGGTTCTGAAACCAACTGTGACTCTAGTACATCCCTACAGTTTTCTGTACGGATCTTGTAGCATTGGTACATTATTCCTGGAGTACGACCTCTCAATATCTTCCATAGTGTGCTTCTCGTGCTCTTTTTTCTTCTTCCGGAGAATTCGAAGAAGAAAAGACCTGCTGGTGGTCACAAGCGGCTTTCGTCCTTCGGTGCAACACCACTTTGTACGTTTCTTATTTAGCTGCATGTACGTGTGCATTCTTCATTAAACCAGGGATATCTTGGTTATATACGAGTGAAACCCAGCACATCAGTTGCGTCATCTCTGGTAGCAGATTGACAGCATTGCCAATGGTGGTCTGTACTTGATGCTGGTGGCATAGGAGTTGTTGAGGGGTTTCAGGATGCAGATATTCTGGTGGTCTCTTGCGATTGTTGGTAGTTTTTGTATTTTGACTATCAGTAATCAGGCGATGAAGATTATCAATTCCACAAGCCGTCAAAAGTGGAGTTTTCGAACAGAAAATATCGATGAAAATGCTACAAGCAAACCCTCTCTTGTTGAATCGACGAATTTGAAACTGAATCTCTCTAGATACTTCACGTTTCCATCCACAATACGTTCTTTTTCATTAGCAATCATCTTAACAGTATAGAAGCTCCATTTTGAAGAGGATTTGGATGCAAGATCAAGCTAATAAAAGCAGTTATCAGCAGCTGGCGCGGACCTTAGAAGCAAAGTTAGTTCTATGCTATGGATACCAGACGACTTGAAGGCATCAAATGGTGCAAAGCGTGTTTGCTGGATCTATCCTTCACCACAAACGGTGAGGAATAAAGTGATAAATATAGTTGGGTGTATTTATCGGTCCATACACAGTAATTCATATGAATTGTGCTCCAACAAAGCAGGCTATAGTCACACTGATGAAGTAAGTTTGTGATATTTCGTCTGAGAAAAAAGGCATAAGGAGCCAGTACCCCTAGCCTTCTCACAACTTACAACTGGTGAGGCTTCTGGCAGATTTTGCAATCACGTGGCAGTTAACAATCATTGCTTTGCAGCAGGCTGACGATTTTGAGCACCATCAGTGCCTGTTGTATTTCTATATCTCCTTCGTCCAAGTTCGAAGTGGTAATGACACCTTCTGAGAACTTAACTGATTTTCTTGTTCGATATGTAGCCTTCTAACTTTGAAATTTATTCGTCCCATTGGCTGATTCATTGTCTACTGGATGTCTGATTTCATCTTAACAGTTTACAGAATCTAATCTTCCTTATCGAACGTTTAGACTCACCTAGATGTGATTAAGATTCACACATACCCCATTTTTTTGCAGAATTTAAACTTTTGGCACACTTTCTTCAAATCAACAACCAAATCCCCAAATTTTCATCCAACTGAAAAAAGGTCATACCCTACTTTAGTGGCATAAAAAAATGAAAAAAAAAATTGTGGCAAACTCTTCCCTAATACGTCCTTCAATCTCTCAGTCTCCAGTGAGCTGAGCTCAGTAAATTCAACTTCCTAAATCAAACCATCAATCCCAAGGCACACACATATGTATACATATATGCTTCAATCCACCCATCTATACGGGGTATACCCACCCATATGTACAATAATCCCTTCCAATTCGAGTCACTTTAAAACAATTTTTAAGTTTCTCCCTTGATGCCACCACAACTAAAACCAATTCCGGATGCTCCTTCTGCTTCTTCTTCGTATTTTTTCTGTTACTTTTGTACCCGCGGATTTCTTTGTTTCATCGTTAGAACCGAGCCATAGCACATCCTTATCCTGAACATCCAAGTTAACCATCGAAAAAAGGAAAACGTCTTCCACTGTGACTGTCAATCTAATTGAAATTCTAGACTGAATCTTCCGCAAATTACCTTCATTGACAAAAATCCCTAATCCCAATCCAAACATGCCACCTTACCTTGCCTCCATCATCATCATCATCTCACTGCGGTACAAGTAGAAATTGAGGAGTACGAGTACTAGCTGGGTGGAAGAGACCACCCCCTATCCGAGTTTCGAGAGGTAGTTGAGGCGACCATGGAATTATTGAGAGAAAAATCTTCAAAATGACAGCAGAAAAAAGGAAGCGAAAATCCGCTGTGTTTTCGACCTTTTTTTTTGTTTCGGTGGGTGAAATTCAGAGAACCACAAAACAAAACAGGGTGAGTGATGGCGATGTCTGGGTGGGTATACACTCGTACTTCTTGAAAAAGAAGGAAAAATCTCATGCAGAAGCTAAGGATGCCAAGTCTGTAATCTTACGGTATAGACCCTTTAGAGTAATTCAATCAGAGAAGGACGAGCGGCGAATGCAGTAGTAGTAGTAGTTTTCCAATGCCGTAAGTTCGGGCATCCTCGTTGCTTTTCCTTCCTTCTCTCGGGGATACGAAAAAAGAAAAAAGAAAGAAAATAAAACCTTAAGACGAAACCGAAGAGAAATAGTAAATTCAATGATTGTACGGGAGTTACAGATCGATTTCCCGGTGGAATTTCACTTTTCTTTTGTTGTCAATATAAATCGTAGCACATAGAATGGAACGTTAATTTACCACAGGGACCAACGGAATACAATACACAAAGCGAAAGGTAAACCACGGAGAAAAGAGGAAAATTTGGTTAATTATGTGAATAGTAAATCAAATCGTTAATATCCTTTGGAACTGCCCAGTTTCTAGACGATTTATCAATCTTCCTTCAAAAACTTTGTTGGAGCTGAAAAATCAACAAAAGCGGGATATAGCTCAAATTCTATGGGCAACCTGAAACAGCGACATTTATCGAGGAGTTTCAAATTCAAATGGTAATCGCTTGCCATCAAGCGGAACTTGCTATTCTTAATGTTCATCAATTACAGATCTACATCGTATATATTCGTAATTATTTATATAGATGGCGCTACAGTATAGAGTGGCCAACATTGGATCTTTGGCCAACTGCCTTTGTCCCTCCGATTAGGAATCAAAAGAGTCTTTAGTTCACACCAACCTCTGGTAAAGTCCGTGCTTCTGCGCTGTTAAGCAGGACTGGAATGACAAAGCCATATAACTTCTTCGTTCAAAGAAACAGGGATTGGCAAGTGTAACTCTTTCTTTGATTTAGAAAGATCAATTATCAGAGTTGATAGTCTATTTCGACGTTTTGTCCCATTCGCCGATGTTGTGCTTCCCTTCTTGGTTGTGCCCTCATTCACAGCTAAACTCAGTTTCTTACGCAACCGGGATATCTCGATGTGTTCTGCCAATGATATGAAAGTGATCAGCGTATGCAAATGGGTGCACAGACTTTTGTGAAACTGTGGCCCTGCCGTAGACCTGCGAGTTTCTCACTCTTTTCTCAAGTCTGATGTAAGAGGAGTTGCATGACAGTACGTCATCTTGCTTTAAACATTTTTTTGACATCAAAGTTCTCTGAAAGATTACTTCCCACCTTTACGGAGCAACTAGCATTCTTCTTCGTCACTCTGCAGCATTTTTATCAAGTTTGCCAGGGATTTCAAAATAAAACAGGGCCCTGTATAGCTCCAATCTATGGATGATGTCATATACAGCCTCGCATTTGATGAATATGTCTGTACTTCTTGGGCTTTCTCAATTATGGACCTACCCGGTCTCAAACCTATAAACTCTTCGGAAGGTACACCGTCGATCCAGATGTCTCTGGGGCTTATATGTGAACGCCTGCCAATGTATTGACTTAATTTCACGGGATGCCTACACAACCATTGGGGCAGGATACGTCTACTTGCCGATCTTAGGGTCACGGCATCAAAGAAACCTCCGAAATCCTGGTTTTTATCGCCAAAGTTGAATGATTTGTTCTGCCTGACAGCTAAATTTTGATCATCTCCTCATTTTATTAATCTTTAGATCTTTACCACCCCGACAGCGACTCTACTCCTAAATTTCCCTCCTGATGTCTTTAGGTCACTGTTCGGTTCTTGTTGCCTTTCCGCGTTTCCTTAAAATTCTGGTAGAAATTCGGAGCGTGTCGTTCTTAGAGTACCGTCTCCATTTCATCGATTGATCGCCTCTCATGCTCCTTCCATTTGCTCTGGACTTCCTTTCTCCTTTGCTGATGGAACACAGTGCGACCAGCACTCTTTCCATTCCATCGCACTGCCTTGTAGCAGTCTTGAACATCCACTAGTTGATCGACTGCAAGTGGCCTGTTCAATGTCTGAGCATTCTACGTGCAGATCCGTGTTATCCCTTCTTCGTTTTGCTAGGTCATCAATAGTAAATCCGTCCTTTTCCGAGTCTTTCGGTACACCACCATGTAGTTAGTCCTACGCACGACTACCAAGCCTGGAGGTTCAGTGTCGTAGACCCTATATATCTATGGAATATCACGAAACAAATTTTGCAGATCACTAAATTTTCAACTCCCTTGACACAGGTCATCTGCAACCTGTTCTTATTCTATAACATGACATAACTCCCATAAACCTGAACACTCAGGTACTCCAGTACTCGATTTACCGTGCGAGTAAAGTGAACGTGAACGTGAATATTTTCTCGGCAACCATCTTTGAAACATACTAGGGAAGTGAACAGTTGGAATTTTTTCACATCAATTTTGGAAAAATGTCACCCTTATCCGCACGTTTGGCCTCTTCGTGGCCCGTAACCTGCCCAAGGCTACTACACAGGTTGCCTGCAAAGCCGCCTACCCAGCTGCTTCTCTAGCTTCCCGTAAACTGCATATCTCATCACAGGTGCGCATCGCTGAGATCTCTTCCATTTTGGAAGAAAGGATCTTGGGTGTTGGCCCAAAGGCTGATTTGGAAGAAACTGGTCGTGTGTTGAGCTCGTGTCTATGGCTTGAACAACATCCAAGTCGACGAGATGGTGGAATTCTCTTCGGGTTTGAAGGGTATGGCTTTGAATTTGGAACCCGATAACGTTGGTGTTGTCGTCTTCGATAACGACAAACTGATCAAACAGGGTGATATTGTCAAGCGTACCGGTGCTATCGTCGACGTTCCAGTTGGTGATGAGGTTTTGGGTCGCGTTGTTGATGCTTTGGGTAACGCAATTGATGGTAAAGGACCAATCAACACCAAGGATCGCTTCCGTGTGGGCATCAAGGCTCCCGGTATCATTCCACGTGTGTCTGTGCACGAACCTATGCAGACTGGTATACCATTGGTCGTGGTCAGCGTGAATTGATCATCGGTGACAGGCAGACAGGTAAAACTGCTTTGGCCATTGACACCATCATCAACCAGAAGCGTTTCAACGATGGCCAGGATGAGAGCAAGAAATTGTACTGCATCCACGTTGCTATTGGTCAGAACCATTCCAGATTGTGAAGCGTTTAACTGATACCGGAGCCATGGACTACTCTGTCATTATATCAGCTACTGCCTCTGATGCTGCTCCATTGCAATACTTGGCCCCATACTCTGGCTGTGCCATGGGCGAGTATTTCCGTGACAAGGGCAAGCACGCCTTAATGATCTATGACGATTTGTACAAACAAGCTGTGGCCTATCGTCTCTATTGTTGCGTCGTCCAGGTCCTGAAGCCTACCTCGGTGATGTATTTTACTTGTATTCACGTTTGTTGGAACATGCCGCCAAGATGTCCCCAGCCATGGGCGGTGTCTTATTGACTGCTTTGCCTGTTATTGAAACCCAAGCCGGTAATGTGTCTGCCTACATTCCAACCAATGTCATTTCTATCACTGACCGTCAGATCTTCTTGGAAACCGAATTGTTCTACACAAGGGTATCCGACCAGCCATTAAGGTTGGTTTGTCTGTATCACGTGTCGGTTCAGCTGCTCAGACCAAGGCCATGAAACAGGTCGCAGGTTCCATGAAATTGGAATTGGCTCAATTCGGTTTCGATTTGGATGCTGCCACTCAACAATTGTTGAATCGTGGTGTTCGTCTGACTGAATTGTTAAAAAAAGGACAATAAGTGCCAATGTCCATTAAAGATCAAGTTGCTGTCATCTACTGTGGTGTTCGTGGTCATTTGGACAAGATGGACCCAGCTAAGATCACAAAATTCGAAAAGGAATTCGTACAACACTTCAAGACCACCGAACAAGGTCTTCTGAACCAAATCGCTTCGAAAGGCAAGATCTCCGACACTGTAGATGCCAACATTCAGCGGTTAAATTGAATTTCACCGTGTTCCACCGTCACCGTTAATGATTTCTATTAACTTGAGAGTACGATTTAAAAGTTAATACTTAAGGCTTTACTTTCATCAAGATCACGATAACTTTCTTCGGTCTTTCAGTACTCCGCTCGCTATATTACGAAATATCTCTATCTAAACATACCTTCATACGTGAAATTCCTATGCGTAGGAAAAGGTACAGGCCCGAGGATAGAACTTTGTGGCACATCATTTGGTTTTGCAACAAAAATGCCAACGTATTGCATTTCCTTCTCATCGGGAAGTATTAAATCTTCAATTTCACTTCGATTGGTTACATGACCTCGGTGGCCAAACCAGAATCCACCACAAAAGGCTTCTTCCTTCTGACCATTTGCTGAAATTGGTCATCATTTCTTTCGATCGGTTGTGACTAGAAATAACTCAGTTCGCCAAGAAGCAGAACACATGTTCCGCAGTCCGGTTGTTGTTACCATCGATGACGGCTTAGTATCTACATATATGTACGAGTACTTGTGTACATACTGTTGTGTATATTTATTCTGAGGAACAACCGTCGATTGTCATTGTTGTCGTCGGCAAATCATCTATATATGTACATACAACTTAGTACGGGTCGGTGCACCATTTCCCTATGTAAGAGTATACCTTCTGCGCACATCCTAGAATGGAAAATGCCATCAAATCTATATATGGTCAGAGTATGGCAAGGTTTCAGGTCTACTGAAAAGCCAACGATTACAATCCTTTTTGCAAAAGGGGCGGCAAGAAGGAAGATATGAACCAAATGCATTCTTTCAGAGCATAGTAGAGATGGAGCATGCAAGAAGAACAATAACGACCTCTCAATTGGAATCTACGACTACGACTTTCTGACCATATATAGATTGAAGTTCTTTTAAGAGAGAGGTAGCCGCTTGGTCTGTGTGGTTGTTTATATTTTGTTTGTACGAGTATCTCTCTTGGGTAAGCATCTTCTTTTGGATCCAAATGATGATGGGATGCAATCGATTTTGGACCTTAATTACGCTCAAAGACAGTTATGCTGGATTTAACATGCAACGTGCACCATAGACGAGATTGGCATAAATGGAGAGATGGGAATTCAACTTATGCGATGTGGCGTTGCCAAGGTGAAAAGGAGAATTCTTCATCCGACATGATCAGAAAGTGATCAATTCGCAACAAATTAGTTGATTTCTTTCTGGATAGGATTTCTGGAGAAATTGTCATATTTTCGCCGAAATTTGTGGGATCTGGATTATTGGCTTAATGGCTAAGCCGAACAACGAATCTCGGCCAGGGATCCAAACTTCGATATGACTATTACTATCTATGGATCTTGCCTCTAACAGAGCCTTCAATGTGACCATTGACTTGACCATCGATCTGAAAACCGACAACAATATTGTCATCTTAACCCATTCGTCGTGACCGAAAGAGGAGCGGTACCTGACGTTCGCAGCATAAAACTGTGGTTCTTGATTGTTTCTTCTTTGGGTTGGGCAATCACAGCGAAGTCTTATGTTTTATTCCACTTACTTCCCTTGGTCTTTGTCCTGGCTTCGATGACCTACGAACCGGCGCCTCCACAAGGACCATCTTCCACAAGGAGCTCTGCCAATGTCACTAAATGCGTTTTCAGGGGATCATTTTTTCGACTGAGGCTCAATATACCAGCAGAGGTGCATTTAAATTCACTTCACCACGTTGAAGTTTTCTTTCAAATTTTGGAACATTTTTTCGATTTGCCAACACTGTGTCAACGGCAGAGAATCCAATAGAGTTTAACAAATTTACTGATCTTAACATAAAGTGACGTCCTTTTTAGCTATTGAGCTGGCTAATTTTTGAACAACTAGTTCACCCAATGTTCCTTCACGCTGCTCAGTTTTTTTTCCACGAGAGAGCATCCGGTTTCATATTGCTTCATCATGCTGTGCTCTCTTGAATTTAGTCATGGATCCTTCTATGCTCTGGTAGCTGCTGTCTTCTCTGCACTTCTGAAATATTTTCAGAATGGGATGACCATGCCCTCGAATCACTCCTGCAGAATTTCCAATGTGGCGTGAGCTGTGTGGCACGTAGCGCCATCCTGTTGAAACCAACTGTCGTTGGTGTCCATTTCATCCAATTCAGCCTAAAAGAAGTTGGTAATCATTGACGTCGTTCTCAAAGAAATATGGACCGATGACGATGCTAGCCCAAAATCCACAGTGACTTTTTCGGGATGCATTGAACGCTCTTGGATCCCATGTGGATTGGCATAGTCCCAAAGTCGACAATTTTGTTTGTTGACGTACGCATTCATTCAGAAATGGGCCTCATGGCTGAAGATGATTTTTCGATGAAAATTAGGCTCAGTTTCCATCTGATCCAGAGCCAGTTCAGCGAACACACGTCGTTGTCTATGGTCGTTTAGCTTCAGATCCTGGGTCACTTGAATTTTCAAGCAGGAAGCAAAATTCGCCAGGTTGTGGTCTGCGAAAGGCCGATTCTCCTGTACACTCACACGGACAGCGGCGATGACAAGTTTTTCAATTGTCTAATTGGAACTCAGTCAAAAAAAGGCAGAACACTGACACGTAGATTTGGCTGTTGTAGAGTTTTCAAGCACAAAAAACAAGTGCGAATTATTACGTTCGAATCACTCTGAGTGAAGAAAATACTCTCCCACCCTTGGAGAGCTAATATCGAAACCAAATACACCTGAGTTTCAAACCACTACAGAACAATTTTCCTTTCTCCTCCTTCTACTTTTCCGCCCGCGCCATGGCACATGTAATTTTGGTGAGGCGAATGCCCCAAATTATTCGGCTTAATACAAGCTATAACTTAAAAATTAAACTTTAACTAAAACTTAAAACTAAGGTTGGTTGGAGTGGTGAAGGAGAACGGATTTGAGGTAGGAAGTGGTGTGGTGGAAGTCAAAGATGGTAGGGTTTGAGTTGATTTTACGTAGCATACGAGAGATTGGTTCATTCGCGCCATAGGTGGCGTGGTGGATGTAGATAGAAGATTCGAGGGGTACGTGGATTACGAGGGTTAGTGTTGCGGAAAATGGAGTTGTGAAGGGACGCGCATTCAATGTGACCTGAAAGGAGTCCATGAATGAACAGAAAGTCTGCTGCATCTCTGCGATCTTCAAGGGTGTTTAAGTTGATAAGGTTGAGAAGGTTTTGATAGGGGGGCAGATTAAAAGGATCGTCCCAGGGCATACCTCGAAGAGCAAATCGAAGAAAACGGCGCTGAATGCCTTCAATTCTCGAGATATTAACACGATGATATGGGGACCATACTTGACTGGCGTACTCTAGGAGGGGGCGAACAAAGGTAATATAGAGGGACCTGGTCACGTATGGGTTGGTGAATTCTTTCGACCACCGTTTTACAAAACCTAGTGCAGAGTTGGCTTTGAGGATAACCTCATCCATATGTAAACGGAAGTTGAGCTCCCTATCACACAAAGGATAACCTCATCCATATGTAAACGGAAGTTGAGCTCCCTATCACACAAAATGCCGAGGTCGCGAAGAGATTGTACGGCGGAGATAGGTTGGTTATGGAGAAGATAGAGTCGGGGAGGAGATTGCTTCCGCTTATGTGAGAAGGTGATGGATTGGCATTTGGCGATATTAAGTTCCAAAGAATTTTTGAGGCTCCAAATCGAAAAACTACCAAGATCTTGTTGAAGGAGGAAAGAGTCATGGGGAGAGGAAATGGTTTGGAAAATTTGGTATCGTCGGCGTAAAGGGAGACAGACGAGTGTTTGGTGATCATATCGAGATCATTTATGGTTGATATAGAAAGAAGGGGACCGAGATGGCTGCCTTGTGGAACTTCAGTAAAAGGGTATCTAACCCCTTAGGCACGCGTAAACCACAAAAAAAAAGTGGGTGGGTCCTCTACAAAAGGAATACTATTTGTTAAAACCCGCAGTAAATCATTTGTATAAAGAATAAATAGTAATGGTCTCCATACTTTACTTTTTTTGTTTTTTCATAGAAAACGTTCTTGAGCTTAAATAATCACATAGCCAACTACTTAGTAGACCCGGTATAGCAATTTTTGTCACGAGTACAGTTGATATAAGTTTTATATGGTCTAATGTATCGCAGAAATCCGTACTGTTTCTCGTGAATTGGCGAAGTGTTTTCGATGCAGCTCATCAATCATCTTATCACTACTTCTTCCAGACATCTTTCTGTTACTGGCAGAGTAGATATTGGACTATAATTACTTACCTACGATAAGGAAACCAAGCACAGAGTTAGCTTTAGCTATAATGTAGTCATGGTGCCGCTCATATTTTTACTGGTTATCAGCAATAACCTGAAAGATTTCCTTTTTAAAAACCACCCACTGCAAATACTATTAATATCAAACTGCAATACTATACAATCAGATATTGATCCCACTGTCCTAAGTATATTTCAATCATCGACATCAAGTAGGTAATACGAATAACAAACGCATAAAAGTAGGCTATTTATGAGCAGTGAAAACAGATGTGGGCCTAAGTGTCTCCCCTGTGGAACACCAGAGTAACCAAGAGCCAGAAAACTTTTTGAGTAACCCATTATGCCGAACATGGTCAAATGCTTTAGAAAAAATTTGTATAAACAGTGTCCGGTTGATGATGCGATAGCAAAGTACGCAGACAATAATTGGAAAATACAAAACCATGCTGGGAACCACATATGTGATTGCAAACAGCAAAATAAATACTTCTCTTCACAAGGGCCTCAAAAACCTTTGGAATAGACTGTAACTTTGGAACGGGTCAACAGTTTACGATCTATGAATGAGCACTTCCGGCAGCCTAAGAATATTCGGTTTTTCTAATGACAAGTTAAAAATTATAAACAATGGTCTTGCTAAGCTAGAGCGACATACCTTAAAGAAAATAGTTGGTATGCCGTCGGGTGTTATAGCATTCTTTCTTCAAGGCAAGATAGCTCTGAAAATATTTGTTCTTCAGTAATAAAACTTGAATCTAAGTCAGTTATTGGACTGATATGCTGTACTGGTGTATCACCAACATTTCTGACATAGAATTTAATAGAAAGGAGGAGGTTAAGTGACAAAGCCAAATCTTTATGAAAGACACTGGAGATGAGAAGTCCAAAATCGGCTCCTGTAACTAGTTTCAAGTTCGTCGGGTAAGAAAACATGATCTAAAACATTACCAAAGTTATTTTGAATACAACACAAAACTCGTAGTTTCATGAACACTAGCTTTTCGGCTTCTCATTATCCGATTTGTAAGATTTTACTTTCTGCGCAGATTCAATCTGATTTCGATGAGCTTCAATCTGATCATTGATCTGATCACCCATCTGAACATCGATTGATCTGATGATCGATCTGGCCATCGATCTGACTATTCATCTGACTGTCGAGCAAACCATCGATCTGACCATTCATCTGACTGTCGATCAAACCATCGATCTGACCATTCATCTGACCATCGATCTGACCAACAATCTAAGCATCGATCTGACCAACGATCTTACCAGAGATCCGATCATCGCTGTGATCATCGATCTGACCACCGATCTGAGGATTTGATTTGACGATTGAAGTGACCATCATACTGATAGTCCTTCTACTAATGTATTTGGTCACCAATCTGATTGCCAATTTGCGGTCATTTATCAATCGATAGGAATCAGTTACATCCAGGTAAGTCCTGCTTATATGCATGTACAAGTACTGACCGGATTCTAAGTAGAATCGGTAGGCCAGGTTTTTACTTGACATTTCAAAGCCCGATGATTTTTTATAACCATCTCTACCAAGGACAACCCCCTGACATAGAGCATTTAGCTCGGGTTGTTGCAGAGAAGAGATCAGCGACTCTTCTTGAAAGCCTTTCATACCATTTAATTGGAAGAAGGGGACAATTTATGTCAACTTTACAGATTTAAGGACTTTCGTTCCATGTATGTTACTCGAAGACTATCACAAAGCATATTGGCGCAGCTTGAACATGATGGTTTAAGAGAATTCAACCTCATATTTGCTTTCTAGATGCACATAAATTGTAGATAGTTCGAGTCATTTTCTATCAAAGTACAGCCAGCTACTTAAATTTGTAATCGATTAGCATCACACTGCTCCATGATAATCCCTAAACGATTTAACCATAGTAGTAGCCTGTGGCCACCTCTAGAGAAAAAAAATCTCCAAAATCTCCTTGTATCCCCTATTTCTGCACAAAATTCTCCTGCACACACAACACAAATCTAATTACAACAGATACCGGAGAAAAAAAAAATTCCATTTCTTCTAGTCTCCTCTGTACAGAATCTACCCTAATTCAAATGGAGAAACCCTCCATCCGTTTATATATGTATAAGTCCGGCTTGACGAAACCATTGTAGTGCGGCAATGCTTTAATAATAGCGAATAAATTGGATTTATCTGGCACTTTAAGAGGAAATTGTATGAATTTATTATAACGCTACTCCCACCCCTGCTCACCATTCGAATAGAAGAGAGGGACCAGCTTCTAACCGAAAGGAAGCCGCCCGTCTGCAACGTCGTCGTCGTCGTTGTTGTCCGTGTTCGAGATGAGTACTATAATCCTGCTCTTAATTTGAGTGAAAATCCTACTCCACTCACAACCACACACACACATACACAAACCAGTACATATTCTCGGAAACAAACTTATGGGGTGCTTCTGCTTAGGTGGTCTGAAATAACTATTTTCTACCTCCCTTCTCTACTATCTACACTTTAGTACTTCCCTCCTTGCCCCATCCTTCAAATCTACTCTCGCTTCCCTGATTTCTGTTCAAGTGTTCTCGTGATTGTGTGTTCTAAAAACACAATTTACGCATCCATGCATTTCAAATCAAATTAAAAGGTTTCCATCAGTCCTTCCTGATGGGCTACCTACACCGAAGAGTCAGAGGATATTGTGGAGAACCCTTTAGGTGTATACACCCAGTAGTTACCGTTTTCCAAGATACCCAGGACGAAATAACTTAGTTGTTTGGTAAAAAGCTCTTGAAGTATTCTCTTTTCGATAGGAAATCTTTTTTTGTTTTTTCGGATCAAGCAAACCATTAGATACTTTCGACCCAGATTTTTGTGGGCCTCAGTCCAGAGGGATTCGTATTCCGCCGCCCGATAACTGCTAATTAATTACCACCAACCACCTGCGTGTGTACTACAATTCAACTGGGGATAAAAGATTTGTCAAAGCTCTCAACTAAATAACGGTTACAAAGGGAAAACTGTTACTACTCTCCGATAAACGATACAATTGGGTCTCCTATTTGGATTTTAATGATATCCACTTGGTAGGGTACGGCGTACGGTTAAAGACAAATCTTCCTCGATGGCATGATACGAAACTTGGCTTATCTAGTGATGCGAGAGTAGGTAGTATCCGTGTTAGGTGTCCATATCACGCAATCCATGATAAGCGACACACAACACCTGTATAAATGTTTGAACCAGGGTAAGGTGTGTAGCGTGACACTAGGCCATCGGTTTAATTTCTCGCACACAACACACAGGTAATTCTAGAATTTAAGTGTATATCATGCACTTTGATGTGTCACTTGAATTGTTTTGGGCTTATTGCGACGATTGTCACTGGGAATTTGTTGACTTAAGCGTCAATGTATTGTTTATGCAAAGTGAACTATACGAGTAGTGAAGAGGTATTCCTCCCTGTGGGTGCTATTGACACTTAATGAGAATATCTCACACTACATTTGATCCAAAAATGTATGACTGTCATGTGTGTCACTTTGCCTAAATATATTTCATGACACTTTCCATACATTCTTTACATAAATCAGAAAAGACAGATTTTTTACCCTATTTCGTTCGCTACGGAATTGCTCATTTCGCTGGGGATTCGCAGGGGTTTTCTGCAACGAAAATTCCCAAAAATAAAGAGGAAGTTCTAGCAGTTCTAAACTGACAAAAAGATCGTATCTTGAATCATATCTATGTACGTGATTTTAATTTACCGTCTGTTGATTGTCCTTATTGATTTCAAAATTTGATTGGTTTTTTCATTGCGCATGAGAAGGCTATTATTCGTTTTTTTTTTTTTTTGCATACCTGGTGTCTCTATTACTCTTTAAGAAAGAGCATTCAGTCCCCAAATTCTCGTTATAAACCTCACGAAAGTGTTAATCTTGTGCAATCGAGCGGGGCGATATTTTTTGTTTAAAAGGAAAAGTCTTCTAAATAAACAATTGATTCGAGTTCTCCACATTTATGTAGCACTGGCAACAACGATACAATTTTCTAACAATTTCTTCCAAAAGCGGATGCCTACAATTGCCCATTGTTTTGAGCTCTCCTTGTTTGTCGTACTTGCGCAATCGCCTACCTTTTCAGGCTACCACATACTCGTACATCTGCTCGGTGTGAATCTGCGCGTGTGTTTGTTGAGAAGGCGCGCACTTCTGGACACTTTTTTCCTCCAACTGGCATCTCCTAACTTATAAGTTGCTCCCGATGTGCACATCGCATCTTCCAACTAAGACAGAGATGGAGATGAGAAAGGGAATCCAACCCAGCAACGTACATACTCATGAACAGTTGATAATTTATGTGCGTCGAAGCCTTACGACCATGTAGACATTGCTTCTGTGTAAAAGATACTAGCAGCGAACATCTTTTGACTCGGTGGACGCGTGCGTTTTTCCCTAGAAGTTGAAGAAAATTTTGCGTGGGCTCCATTGTTCCACCTTGACTTCACAATCCAGAAAGGTAGTAGCATTGGTGGGAAGATTGCCTCACTTTATTATGATTGCTACTATTACTATACTGCCGCGCGCTGTAGGAGGAGAATGAGAATAAATGAAGGCAACGACACAGCAACGACAGAAACAAAACTAAACAATGGCCAGACCAACATAATCAACGTTTGACATCGAACACGACAAAATTGTTCAGAGAATTTTTGGCTTACGTTTGCGATTGCGCTGAAGCGCTCTTCTTTCATCAGCCCACAGAGAGGGAGAAATTATTAAATGCAGACCATGTTGGCATGCTTAGGCTTAACTTGGGCCTGGTAAGGGAGGCAGGAATCTCTATTGTCCTGTCAGATGAAGGTTTACTTATATAGGGGCTGCGCCATTTTAGGGACCTTAAAGAGCTCGAAAAAGCAACTCCACTTCAACCAAATTCCTACTCTACTTCGAGTGTGGGCAGGCGATTTTCTCGTGTGTCGGTCTCTCGTAATTGTAGTCGCATTTGTGCTCTTTTAAAAGGAATCCCATTAATTATTGCCAGTGTGCTCTGAAAAAGAACAAAGCAACATCTTGTCTTGATTTGTAGTTGAAGACAAAAAAACAAAAAAGAAACAAAACAAACCAACAACAACATGTCTTCAGTGTAGTAGGACATCATCCTCTTCGGGGTGTTTTGACGAAAGTCCTACCTGTAGGGCATATGATTGTTTACTCTCATACATACTCATACTCGTACTCGTACTCGTACACATGTGTGCTCGATAGACATCGTCATGTGTCACACAATTAACATTACGATTGCATGACATTAAATGGCATTAAATTGATCCAAGTGCAATATGTGTAGCAGGACACTGTACATACAAGAGGAGTACGAACAGTGGGTGTATGGATATGGGGTATGGGTATGAAAGGCAAACAGTAAAGGCCAGTCATGATGTACAACGTTTTGTTATCCTTAGCCGTACATCTATGACATTAAGTAGCTGTTTATCTATGTTCATTCAACTAAAAGACTTGAGGTAGAACGAGGGTTGGGAAATGTATTTAGCCTGCCTATAGGCGATAGAGTGTCCTACGTTCGAATGTACAAGAGTGTATAATACAAATATACGAGCATAGGAGTATATGAATGTATGGCTCGTGTATTGTAATTGGCATAATTATAAGCCAGGTTAATGCAGCGAGAGGCGACTTCACTTCATGTCCTGTACACACAATCTCCCTGCCGTATCACTTACCCGTCGCACCCAGCTAAACGATGATGATTTGTGAACATTCACAGGTTTTGTTGTCATTTAGATCGGAAGATAATAGGTGAGGTAATAAAGTGGGATTGTTTACTAAATACCCACTCGTAGTTGAAAATTCAAATTGCAGAGCGTGGCTAATAAGCGGTTGGCATTGGATACTTGGGATATGTTTTATGGCTTGTGCTGCAGCGCTACCATAAGCTATACTTAACTTTATCTGAAGCTTTAGTAACAGAATAGACCAAGTTTTGACATATTTTCAGAGGGTGAATTGCTAACTTTGAAACAACGTCTTAGATGGTGCGTTTTGCATATTTAAATACGAATACCAGTGTCATGTGAATCAAAGTACGGCCATCTAGATGATGGAATATCAAAGAGACTGTTGAATTATTAAATGCGGAATTGCTTCAACTTGGGTCCCACAAGTAAGTCATTACCAAGCCCACTCGCATAGGCAGAAATTGTAAATGTTCCTGTCGATTTGATCGGTTAGGGGTAGCACTGAAGGAGTTGGTTTTGCCACATAGATACCGTTCAGAGGTTTGTAATTGAGGCAACAAATATTATGTGGGCTTAATGGATTTACATTAATGGAAATACAATATATCCTGTTACTGTGTTATTTGGCGCAACTTAAAGCTTAATTGCCTTCCAAAATGCCAGCAGTAATTTCAAAAATTCGATAACAATTCCCTTAATCAAATCCATTTGTAGAGGCATCTGCATTTTTGTTCATTCCCTCCTTTTGTTTCATATTTGATTCTTTGACTTCTGTGACCGTTGTCTTGGTGTGGTTTTCTCAACCCACTGTGCCTATCCTGAAAAGTGTCAATTATACTTAACTCTTGGTAAGTCGATTCTATTGCATGGCGTAGTTCGCAAGTTTTCACGTCTTAAAGTGTGACATATTCACATAGTTTGGGGTACTGCTTAGCTAAAAGAAAACGCCCCAAATTTTAAGAACAGATCTATTTACAATGGTCTATAGCTTTTCAGTGGCTATGACCATTATTGCAGTCATACTAAATCAACGCAAGATCAAAGCATAAGCCTTGTCATAGAGCTAAAAACATTGCTTTCTTGGCAGTAAACCTAGCTTGTGCCTTGTCAATTCTGCTTCTACAGCGGTGATACTGTCAGCTGGAATTTCCTGAGCCGAATGTTCTACATCGGGAGTCACATTCAAGTGCATATGAACATGTTTTCTTCAGGGAATGGGAAACATTCCCTTCCAATTTAGTGCCGCAATGTCTTCCTCTGTTTTGTCCCTCCGAGTTAGAGTCGAACACCTTCTGTTTGTTTTCCTTTGCTTTTCATGTAACAGACATCCTGGGCGACTAATGTGCACTTATCTTACCGGGTCATAGTCACTGTATAACTCCTAGAGGGTGCCCTTAAATCGCACGCTCCAAACGCCGTCAACACAAGCGGGCACAAAAATCATTCGAAAAACCGAAAAAGGATATATTTATCCGCCTTCACTGACGCACATGCCTCCACACCACTAAGCAGGAACGGCATCCTGAGAGTCTTATATAAAGTCTTCATAGTGTTTCATGATACGGCCTTATTACTCAACAGCGATTAAGAAGAGTAACTCTTCCTTTGATTTTTGATCAGATGTCACTATCGCATTTAAAAGCGTAGCTGAGGTATACAAAATCCCTCACTAGCTCAAAGTTATAGCTGTGTTTTGTGAAGTTCGGTCCGATTTGTTGATGTTGTGTGTCCCTTCTTGTTGCCAACTTTGCCCTCATTCACGACTAAACGAATTTCTGACATCTTCCTGAATTGCCAATGTTGTCAAGCTGTATAGACTTGTAGAACAGTGTGCCTGTGATGATGACCGGAGAGCTTCACAGAATTTTCTCAGGCATGCTGGGCCTAAATCCTTCTTTGACCCCAAAGGTCTCGGAAAGATTATCTCCGAGCCACGTTCTCCATCCTCATTCTGCATAATCTGATGAGTTTGGCAGGGATACCAATCCTAGAAAAGGCTCTGTATAGCCCGTCTCTGTAGACGCTGTGATATGCAGCCTTGAAGTCGATAAAGAGGTGGTACAAATCGGCTTCGACTCCCTAGGTGGTTTTCCCCAGGATTCGCCGTAATGGGAATAGTTGATGGACTCTTCTGATTGAATCTTGGACATGAGTAGGTGCACGCACTAAACCAGGTCATGTCTCGCTGCCTTAAGACTTATTCCGTCCGGTTCAACAGCCTTGTTGTGCTTGGGGTTGGATATTGCTCTCCTCACTGTATTTTAATCGGGTGGATGGATCTCTGAACCTTCAACGTCCAAGTTGACAGCGGAATTTTGGTTGTCCTAGTCGTTTAACAGTCTGCAAGTAGTTTTTCAATATCCACAGTATCGGCACCACTACTAAGTACCCTTTCTGTCACTTAAGTCTCTATTCGGTTCTCCTTGCCTTGACATATTCTTTAAACTATTCTCTATTTCCTCGATCGAGCGGTTCGAGTGCCCATTCTCTTTTCTCCGGAGAAGCCGATGTTATTCCCTCGTCATTTGCTCGTAAAGCTCAGGGGCCGCTATCGTTCTTCTACGTAGTTGTTTCACTGCGTGTGTTTACCTGCATTTTTCATCAAACAATGAGATTCGTTACCATCTATCAGGTGAAACTCAGCACATGAATTGCCGCATTTTTGAAGGCTTCTTGGCATCGATGCCACTGGTTTTCAGTTCCTGAAGTTGTTTGCAGAGAAAATGTCAAGTGGTTAAGCCTATGCTCGCAGCCAGGAACGTTCGGTTATCTATACTACTGAAGGATACCTTGCTTCACTCGAAACATAGTCATGATATGCTTCTTTCCACTACTCGTACTTTAGAATCTAGCCTTGAATACGTCGCAGCTTGTTTTTAATGATATCAGGCTCTTCTATGCCGCGAAGTGCTTAGATCCTCCAAAAGGCGAATGTCCTCTTGATTGCTACTACCTTGGCAATGCAGAGTAAGAATGTGTTCCGGTTAAAAGGAATGTGGCGCTCTGAAGACCTTCATCTCGTGTGTTGGCGAAAGCCGGGAACCATGTGTCAATCTATATTCGTCCCACACTTTCATCATCACTTCAAAATCTTGGATAACACCGTGGGAAGACGTAAAAGGTGGTTAAATAACAGAACTATACAAAATGCAGCTGCTCTTTCTCGATATTAAACCAGCGTCTACCGCTGTTGTGGTTGATGCAATGCAGTGGTTAGGTTCTTCGAGTATTACCACAGATTTATGAGTTCGACTTCCAGAGTATACATCGAGAAACAAAGAAAAAAAATTATCTGACGTCACTGTCCTTCTGGAAGGCATTGACATACCTCCAAGAGTGAGAGAGTCTGTATATAGAAAACTCATTATTCTCTCGCCATTGCGGATAGGCAACAATCTTATTAGTTCCGGACTGCGGACTGTTGCGCTGCAAATTTATTTATTTTAAATGCTGATTGCACTAATATATTTTGTACTATCCAGCTATCAAGGCGGTAAGAATCTGTAATTGGATATCCGTACTGATATCTTTTTCTGGTTTAACTTTGGGGATTACACAGAGCAACTGCTCATCATCTTCTATCTAGGTCAGGTTGATTTGGCTGTCAACATGGACGTCATTAAATGGTGGATCCACTGGATGCTAGAAAGGATCTTGTGGTATTCCTTTGTTTACTCATTAAACCATTTGAATTTCGGGCTATTCATTAGCACTTTCACATCATCCTTTGCACCTCCTTTTCAAGCTGTGAATATAGATTTCAAAACTTTCCTTCAACTTTCCTTTTCCCTGACAATGTCAATGGAGGGACTGGTTTGCATTTATTTTCAATAGATGGCATCTGTTACGATTTTCTAAATATGTTCTGATGATACCTACTGAAGCCAAGATCAAGCTTATTGTCAGTCAAGGGGAACGAGAGCTTTAAGCCTAGTCTTTTGTTTAAAACGCTCTCCTATCGAATAATTCTTTTAAAGCTATCAGAAGACGATTGTGATGCCCCGTTCCCAACTTTTATTAAAGTGAATAAGGGCACTGCTCCGGTGGGACTACGAGGAGCCATGAATTGGAATATTTGCAGTACCCGCAACTTGCTTGCTAAAATTATTTTACTGAAGATATCATTCCTGTGTGCGGCTTTGAGAGGAGTGAACAACGTTGTTGTTTTTTTTAAATATAAAGAAGGATCTGGCCTAGTGAACTTCATGGCTCAACAAATAATACAGCAGGTCGCCCATTTTTGTAGTCGGCATACGATTGAATCTCTATTTGTTCTCGTCCTTAAAATGCAACTGGAAATGCCCATTCGAATGTTACCCAACCACATCACTTCTATTTCTAATTTTCCAGAAAATTTCCATTTCCTCTCGCCAGACCGCATCGTCATGCTAGGCATCTGGTTGAGGACATCCTCACGTCTACCCATAACATCCGGCGACGAAAAACAAGGACTAACTCACACATTTTTGTCAGAAAAAAAAATGTTTTCCAAAAAAGACTCACAGAACCTACATATTTGCTAATCGAGTAATTTTTCATGGAAATTAATTTCCGGCAAAGAAAAATGCGAAATTCAGTAAAAATCTAATTACGACTGTACCCCACCTCCTCAGACAGCATTTCTCCAACACTCATGCTCGGCTCATTTTCCGCTCCAATATTTTTTAAACAAATTTTTCCTTTTCAACTCGAGGAGCTGTCTGTTTTTGTTCTTTTTTTTTTTATTTTTTATTTTGCTATTGCTACTGCTGTTACTTCTCATTTTAAATCCTGTCAACTTAAGGAGATTTCCCTTTGCTGCATGAGAAGCAAATAAAAAATAAAAAAATAAAACGAAAGACCAGCAAGACGATGAAAAAGAAAATCCTCCAAGGAAATGACCTAAAGAATGATTCCATTTAATAAAATATAAGAACGCCGGGGTCTATTCCACACACATTCACGTAATTGGTTCCAGGATTCGCAAAATATAAAAAAAAAAATCATAAAGGAAAAAAAAAAGGCAAGAATGCCACATCATCGCCGTCGCAGATGACGAAGAAGAGGATGAACCTCAGGAGCGAAAGCGAAAAACCCTGCCAGAGAGGCAAAAGCAAATCACCACCAATGTCACAAATGACTTGCTTCCGGGATATATCGCAAGGATACCAACCAAACAACCAACCAACCAACCAGCCATCCAACCAAACCAGTCAACTGATGATGACGCCGACGACGATGACGATGACAATGACGATGACGATGACGATGACGACGACTATGAAGATAATGATGATGCTGAATGTGCCTTCTGATTGCCGCCATCATTATCATCAGCATCATCATCGTTATGACCATCATTGAATCATTCAATGCCACACCCTCAAATTTGGCATCGAAGCTGGAGATCAAGTCGAGTGTAAAATTAAAACCATTTACTACCGTTCATCGTATCCCGCCCTCGCGTTGTCCTTCTGTCAATTCTACGGATACTCTCTTCTTCGCATACGAAGTCAATACAAGTATATTGCCAGGATAACCCTACAATTGTGATTGCTCGCCGTGCCTAATTGATGATAAATAAAAAAAAATCATCCTCATCATCATCATCTTCTCTCATCTTTCCCCATCTTTATTCCATATACTCGCATGTGGGTGTTGCGAAATGTCCTTCGTCATTCGGGGCTCGCCAACCCCCAATATTTTTCACTTTTGCTAAGCTACTACTCGTACACCAGCTATAAGCAGGAGAACGTCATCCCTTGGTGGTGATATCCTTGTCATAGACAGATTTGCCGCCATCAGAAAATAAGCGGTGTCAATAATATGATCCTGAGTGCTTGGCGTGGGCGGAAAAGAGATGGAGAAGAGCAACATCGGTTAGAAAGCAAGTATATCAGGTGGAAAGTTGAACCGATGGAAAAGTCACTTACATCCTTCCTTGCACCGAACAGGCAGGAGTATGAGCACGTAGAAAAGATACTATCATGGTGGGTTTGCAATAAATTTGTTCCCTTCACTACGTCCTTCTTCTTTTCTTTTCTTTTTTTTTGAAACCAGAAGTGAAGTGGAAAAATTGTCACATAGCACACGCAGAAGCTCAAGCGTTCAAGAAGCAAGAAGCAAGCAATCCATCCTCTATGCTGTTCTATTCTTGTGTCATAACTTTCTCGAACATCCTGCGTGAATTGCATTTGTTTTTGACAGGATTGTTCCGGAGAATACTTGTACTTCTTGCTAGTACTCGTACATAACTTCTTTTTTTTTCTTATTTTGTGGTCTGCATCGTCTTGTGTCAACAGCGAATTTACTGTGCAGGACCCTATTTACTCTTTCTTCTTAGTTAAAAAATAAAAATCTTATTACGCCAAGATCAAAATGCAAAATCTATTAAGAATAAAAAATTTTATTGACAACATGTCCCGAACACAGGATACCAACGATACGAAGGATATTAAATTATTAAAGCTAGACGAAATGGCATTCTCGTAAATAGCAGAGAAGCAAAATATTAGAACAGAACTTAAGTTGCTTTGCTTTAAGAATTTAATTATATCCTTGTGAAAGGATTCAATGTCCATTCTGTGGGAATGCCAAATGAAAGAGGAACGAGTATATTTGCAGATGTCTTCAAAGGACAATAGGGGAAAAGTGGATCCTATTGCAGAGTCTCTGTCCCCATAGGTTTGCTTTCCTCTTTCAGTAATTTCGTTCTGTTTTAAGAGTTTTTTTTGTCCAAATCTTTCTTTTATTGTCACTTGCGTTAGAGCATCTATGGAGACCCTGCTCTTAGTCCTTGTTGTATTTTCTCCAAACAAATGAAGAATGAACGATTTTTCAAATTAAAAAAATTATACTCATGTAGACTGAAGCTTTTAATGAGGTGCCACAGGGGACTGTCGTGGGACCTGTGCTTTTCTTATATTGGAATTGTCTTTGGAATGGCAGCTGGATGGTGCTGGACACTACCAGACTGGTTCAAAATTGAATTTGCATGTAACGTGGGGCGTTTTGTGAAGTCAAATGGCTTGTATACACTGCTGCTTCTACTTTACGATGATGTTGTAGAAATCCTTGTCGAAAACGATGAATTAGAAGACTTTTCAGTCAGGAGCGTTAGTTTTCATCCACTCAACATGTTTGTGCAAGGGAATTAAGCTATTAAATCAGATGCTTCTGGGCAGGTCATCATGTATAGCCCCATGGAGCTGATTATTGTATTCACCCCTCTAAATTGTGTTGACTCGATGGGAGCGACAGCTCGGACAATCTTTCTCTTAGCCCATCCAGAGAATTTTCATTCATAGTCAGGACTCGAACGATAGGACTCTTTTAGAGATCTTTGTCAGTTGCTCGCGAGGTGAACCTATGTTTCAAGTCCTTCCTAGCCCAATGAGGTGGCGATTGTGACGAGCGTCACTGTTTTATCTCACCTCGGGGCCCAGAAAGACAAACCCCTTTTGCGGCCTGAAAAAAAGTTAAACAACCGACGCGTGTCAATAACACGATTTTGGCTTCTGTCATGAGAATAGTCCTGCAGCTGCCGCCATTCGAAAGGTGTTATTTCAATTCATGAGTCATACCTTCGTCCGATTCTAACATATTTTATGGGTAAGTGGTGCTTGGTAGATCAACTCCCGTTGCCGTGAGTGAAGTCTGTTCCACCAGCCTTATTGATCTTGAACTTATATAGCTCTAAAGAACCCTTTCTTTGCTGTTGATCGTCATTCATATTGAATGGTTCATTTTACTTGTATATGAAAGCAGAATCTGGTCACCGTTGATCAGACTGTCCATGCAGGTTTATATTCGGGCGTTGTTCCCTTTGCCTTGTGATTAAACTTTAATGCTATCGCATCTCTCAATGACTAAATATGCTACGTCGTAAGCCTATAAAGGGCGATCGGCCTTCTGAGAGTGTAAAGAAGCTGTCGGCCAGTAAGACACGGCACTTGTCAAGGATCTTCGCGACCATGATAAGACCAATTATATCCTAGGCACCCGTTGTCTGGAGGAACAAGTTTTCAAGAAAATACGATCTTCGCTGCTTTTACCAAAAGAACAGACTGTTTCGGCTGTATGGGGGCTTTCCCTACCACTCTTGGCTCTGCTGTAGCCACAATGATGAACTTCCCTCACCATTGAAAGTGGTCTTTGGTACAACAGGAGTTGTGCATTGAAGTTTTGATGAGTCGACTGGTTTTGACTCTGGACTTGTTATCTGGGAAAAATACAAAGTTGACTTTCCTCTGCCCAGGAACCATTTCGGACAGAATCTGAACCAGAAAAGGAATGTGGTCGAAACTTCTCAGATGGCTCCAAGACTGATGTAGGATGCGGCGCTAGTGTCTTTCTGGAGGACAACAAAGTTAGAATTCACTCCTCGTTCGTAAAACTTGCCTCTGTATTCCAAGTGATTTTGATGGCAACGAACTGTATTGTGAACAATTGGCTAAGGGGTGACGCATTTGCATCTGTATCGACAACCAATCTACGGCTAAAGTCTTGCTGAACCCTCTCACGACTTCCAAGCTAGTTTGAGAACGAAATAATCCATTGAACGCAGTCGGAAGGCGTGGCTCAAAAAAAAGTTCTTAAGGACCTACGTCAGGCTTGAACGCTTCTTCGGTTAGTGGTTTCATTGGCATTTGAGTTTCATGTGAGCATAACAGAAGACGGCATAACTCTCCAGGTTGCCGGCAGGCTAAACGAATGTCTACCAATGTCTATTACAGGTCAGCGGCTTTCTGCCGTCTCTTAGTAGGAAAAACTGCAGACTCCTTGCTTTTCACGCTTTTGCTAAGCACTCAAGTGTGTTCGGCATAATTGATACAACATCCTGCGATGTTTGCTGTGAAATTTATAACGACACCGCGGAGCACTACTTGTAGTGTCCGGCCTTTAAGTACACGGCAATAACGAGGTGGGTGCTTTATCACCGAACCTCTTATGGTTTAGTTCTTCTATAGAAATAAAACCTTTCGTCGATTGCTTCCTTTAGCTCCTGTTTCTATTTCTGGGAAGCTGATATTCCCATCACCTTCCTTGCTTCTGGAATTCGGCGTGTCTTGGCTTTCTCTGCAGTATCGCCTTGTACTCGTCCTTTTAGGTAGAATGAGATCTAGTGAATCGGATATACCTTTTCCGATGGCTTGGTTAAAACGTTACATCCGATCTACTCCGAAGGATGCTGGCGATATGAAACATATGTATATTGAGGCTTTTGCAAGATTCTATCACAACATGCTCTAAGGGTTGGTTTTAGGCTTTCCAAGTCAGGACCTTCTTTACGGTACTTCATCGGTGTGCTTGCGTCCAAGACATCTGCATTCATACCTAAGCTGCAACAATGTTATGGTAACTCTCTGAAATGTTTTGGCATCCAGAATACTGAAGTGGTGCCTCTAAGGCATCGATTTTTCATCCAACGACTGCTACAAAATGTTGAGGTGTGGGAATCTCGGAATAACTATGATGATTCTTGGGGTAAGTCCATGTTCGGAGATGGTGTCATATACGAGTCTTTGTTCTCCAAGTGAGCAGTCTAACACATCTTCCCCCTGTGAGTTGATATTAAAATCACCAACGACAGCACCTGACCCAAACCTTGTGTCTAGACATTGCCCCGTATATTGAGAAGCATGTGAGAGCAATGTCTGGAATATTCGTCACGTTCATGACCTAAATGCTCATTATTCTCTCTCTACTGATTTCCACAAAAGTATAAGCAGTGGCTTAAGGCCTCTCTAATACTCGTAACTCGGCTCCATGTCATCGGTTAGGGGTAACAAAATTCGACATGCATAGCCGAAGGTTATTATCCTTCTTTCGTATGCAGGACTCATCCAAAAAAAAAACTGAATATCTCTGTACAAAGTGTAGGATTGAATTTTTTTCTCATAGTTTGCCCAGCAGGCTAATCCCCAAATCATGTTGCCGTTGGCAAGATGACACAAAATGGTGAAATAACCGCCTCTTCGATTGAATCGAAGAAGCTTACGTAGGATTAGTGATAATTCAACCTCTGATGTAGCCGATATCTCGCTGTATTCAGTCGAATTGCTTGCTTGGAACGTCAGTTTTGTGCTGTCATATGTTTACTGTGGTTCCTTTCCTGCTTTGCAGTATTATTTGGCTCGCGATTTGTAATCTCTTTAAACAGCATAAGTTCAGATATATTCGAGGACTTGGATGGCGGGTTTCTATTCATTAAATTGACTATCTGTAGGGACTATCGCCTAAAAGAAGGAAAAACTGCATTAGTTCTCGTAATCGCACTATTTTGATAACATTGCTCACAGAATCAGACATTTTTGTGACACAAGAACTCAAACAATCTCCTTCAGAAGATGCTGGAGCAAAGGCAATGCCTAACCTTTAGAGACACCGAATATGATTTAGAACAGGGAAGAGCGTCTTAGTAAAATTTGGGTTACTAGTAAGTAAACTTGGTGTGCAATCGCTTTAAGTACTCTTTTTCCATCACCAACGTAGGAATTGACGAAGATCTATGGCCCAGCTTCCATCTATAAGTCTTCCCTAGCGTACCATGATAGACTGTTGCTTCTTATGTTCCGCTTTTCAGAATAATTCAGAGCCGAAAATATCTATGAGGTGAGGAATGACTACTCATAGCCATGTCTGGATGCGAAGGTAGGTTTCCTTGAAAAACTGAACCTCTTCATCGATGGCATTTACTTACCACCAAAGTAGTAAAACAAACAACAAATCACTCCGTCTTTGTCCAAGAACAATTTTACTTTCCGTGTCATTCGGTTCTTTTCAATATAAAAGTGAAACGGGTCTAAGTAAGCAGCAAAAACTTGTCCTAATACCCGTCTGCAAGAGTCATATGTCAACACGAATTGATGATAATGATGATCGTTCTGTGGATCGATGTTGTGAAAACGTGTCGCAATGCTGCTAATGACTTCCCCGCAAAATGACGAAGAAAAAACTCCCAACATTTGCCACTGCATTAGCTAGCTAAAATTGTCTGTGCTCGTTTACTGGTCACTGTGTTCGTAGCAATCCCCAAAGTCGCATCTTGTTTTGCCCCCGAACAATTTGTACAATTAACGTTCCATCATTCAATCATCGACCGGTGATCGATACTTTTTTGCGCTGCATCTCAAGACAATTTCGATTAAACGCATCTTCCTGGCAAGGCAACATACGGATACAATCGTGGCACTTGTGTGTGCCATATGATGTAAACCAGTGGCGATACGGCTTGCTACAAAAACTTGTCGCTTCACTTCATTTGAAATCTCATCACATCGTCATCATCATCATCATCGTCGTCCGCTACATGAATGGCTGTGGATGAGCAACGCAATTCTCACCAAGTCTCGTATGGACGAACTCATGAGTACCGATCTCGCCGATCGTCACTCAGTTTCACAGAAGACGGCAACTTGATTTTTTTTTTTTTGGTTTTCTGTGATTCTCCTTCGAAACGGAGATGACTTATGTCACTACAACTTACAATGCACATCGGTTCATTTCCAAATGACTGCGCGGCGTTGATGGGAATCTAATGTAACTCATGCGATCAAAAGGTCAACCGACCGAAACAAGCCGACACACAGTGATAAGAAAATATCCGTATCTCTCGAAAATGGGGTTTCCAACCCCTTTCACATGCTTTAGGTCTGTCACACACTCTAAATAGACAACTTCATACGAGTGGACGGGACGGGATCGTTCAACCCTTAAATTGAAAGTAACTCCAATCGTCCTAAACAAGAAAAGGACTCAATTTACGAGTTTTCTTGTATTTGTACTTGTTGTTCCACGTTCTAGATACGTTTTTTTGTATTTCGGTTTTTTTTAATTTTTTTGTTCTTCCTTTTTTTCGTTGCGAATTACGAGTAGATGACGATGGGAAAAAGATTGACACGTGACTGTAGGAAAGTTTTATTTTCTAAATCAAAAAGCGATATGGCATTGTTAACGATGTCAAAGATTGTTAACTATCCCAGAGTGTGTGCTGCTACCGTTTTCACTGAGGATACGGACTGTGATTAGATTAAACCGTGAAATGACACAAAAAAGCAAAAAATACTCGACGTACGTTCGGTGGGATTTTTGTCAAGACGGAGAAAGTTTTTGTATGTCCTTAATGAGGTCGGTAATTGCAAGGTATTTAGACCTCTTTTGTATATACCACATAGGGATGGGAAGTTGTGTGTTGGAAATCTAGTTAACTGGATGGGAAGTGCAGTGATGCGTTTTTCATTGGGAATTTCCGTAATAAGGGAACAAGTTTAGAGGGTGGCGGCTAAGTGGCAAAATGCCGACTTATCATTGAGAGAAGTTTATCAGGATATAAGTGCGTACTTTCAAATAAATTGTTGGCTTCATCAGTATTCTCATTTGGAAATCGACATTAGGAGAAGTCAGTTCTCAGTGTAGAATATCTGGGACTTCTTTGGTTTTTCCCTTTTATGTGGGGTCGCCTCTCCTTGTACGTGGTCTCCAGATTCATCGGTCGATTGCTCTATTTGGTCTCTCTGTTGTTCACTTGTGATGTTCGACCACAACGGCTTGACGTAGATATCTTGAAATATGCAGTACTTTTCGGACAATGTGATCTTCTGCCCTCCTCATGACGTGGCCATGATTTTCTGAGGCTGACTTCATTCACCTTTTTCGCTACGGATAGTATTTTGGAGCTATTTTTGATTTTGCCCAACCTTGTGACGTCCCCAGGCCATCTTCGCATTCTCATTTCGTTGGTACTTAGTTTATCCCCGAGTGTTTTCTTTGTGGTCCAACATTCTGCTCCGTATAACAAAGTTGGCCTTATCGCTGCTTTGTACACTCGGCGTTTTATTTTCACTGACATTTTTGGATCGCATATAATACCAGACAGGGGGCGTCATTTTATCTGCATCTGCAGTTGCTTCTGAATGAAGCACGGAACCCAGACATTTGAATTGTGTAATTTTGCTCACAGCACACTTGGATGTGAATGCAATCATCTTGTACGTCTCCATTTAAGTCGTACGTCGTACTGCCAAACCATATATTCTGTTTTTCTTCAACTAATGCGTAACTTCTTTTCCTCTAGTGATCTGGTAGTCCATCATTAAATTGAAGAGAGCTAGACTTAGGGAAGTACAGTGGTGGACATCTAGCCTTACATTGGAAGCTTTGAAAGCTACACCATTCTACACCACTTATTTTGAAGAAGCTTCCATTTGTGGTTTGTTAACGAAGTTTACTTCTCCGAACTGTTGGTTCGCGGGATGGGCTTTATTTCCATCCCACCCAGTTACGGGCATTCACCTATACGCCACCTGGGGATGCGCCCTTGGGTATCTAAATATTAATTTGATTTCGCATAGATCTTACATTATTCCTACGACCCTGGAAGCCTCCTCTTATACTTATTCGTTCTGTTTTCTTTCAACCCGATGTCATCCAGTTTACCACCATTTACGTAAGTAGCCTTTTCCTAATTGTGGATTTCATAGATCCAATAAAGTTCAAAGACGAAATATTTTACTCTTTTCCAGGGTATACCTCTGTATTTACAGGGCCTAGAATTCCCCCAAGAACTGTTCCTTCCATGGCGAAGTTTACCTCTTCGATGCACACTACTAGATGCACACTGGAGTACAGTGGCTTTGTCTTTATGGTAAGGATCTGAATTGTTCATGGAGGAACTTTATCAGATTGTTTTTGGTCAATTGGAGAAACAATGATTCGAGGCCGATGATCGCTTCATGCTGGCTTGATTGTCTAACATGAGCATTTGATGTCTTCGTCGTTGACCCTATCCATTTCTGAATCTTGTGTCGAAATTAAGCCCGTTTTGATGGTGCTAACCTTAAGACAATATCAGAGAATATTATGACTCAAAAACGCCCAAATCGAAGGCAGGAATCTTCAGGCTCGCACCCTGTTGGATGAAGGTCTCTAGACTTCTTGGTCCAGAAAACGCAATTTCTTGCATGTCAAATAAAGCTTTTCAGCATCGACGATCGCTTGGTCCTTGTACTGGAGATTCAGTATTCATTAACGTCACGAACCAAGGGGCTGATTTATGTAGTCTTCGTGTTGAAGTTCTTTTTTCACATTGAAACCATATCTGAGTACCCAAAGTTCGCAATTCTGCCTTCTAATTCATTTTCAGTACATGGAACCTAGACGGAGTAAATTACCTTCGAAGGACATCAATTTCAGCGACGCCTTTCTGTTTATCACCCAAATCTCGGCGCCGTAAAGTAGAACAAGAGTGAAAAGAAATATCTTGACCTTTCGTGTAGAGGTCGAGTAGGAGATCACTCCTAGTCAGATATTTGCTTCTAAGCAGTATACATAGGTGAACTCCTTAACAACTTCGAACTTATGGCTGACGAGAATGATGTTTTACCTCCAACAATCAGGAGCTTTTATTGTGTGTCGGCAGAATGTGTTTCGTCTTGATCCAACATTTTTTTCAGACCAGCTCTCATCGCAGATCGCAGATTTTTTGCCCTAAATGCTTCTGCAACAGCAATTTAGGTGCAAACGATAGCGACGATATCATCAGCCCAATATGGTGCTCCACGAACCATCTGTTCCAGTACATAATTTAAAAAGTCACACGATAGCGTGTCGCCTTGATGAATCTCACTCATGTCTGGAAGAGTTCTAAGGACGAATTTCAAAATCATACAGAATATGGTGTTTTTTGCGGGATATCCAAACCAGCCGTCGCCTCTAGATGCTGCATCTTACAAGATGTGGCCTTAAAATCACTTAAAGTCTGACGAGTGTCAACTGAAATTTCGTTAGTTTTCCTCACGATTTGCCGGGGTAAATCCACATTTGCTTTCGATATGACATTTAAAAAGGATGTGGCGTAGTAGTTCAGCAAGACATGGGATCGCCGTTCTTTTAAATGGGACGAATAGAACTGATATTTTAGTCGTCGGGCATGTATTGGTCATATCAAACTCGATTAAGAATTTGATGATTGTTCTCTACCTCCTGCTTTGAATAACTCTGCGGAACGTCCGACAGAGCTGGAAACCTCGTTGTTTTATACCCTCTTGATTGCTGTGTCATCTCTACTAGGGCAAGGGTATGTTTCAATCTTTTTCCGTACTACTCGATAGATGCCACTATTCGTGTTGAAATTCCAAAGAGTTTGCTGTTAGTTTCTTGGCTTCCTTGTACAATCTCAAGAAGTTATTCCTATCTCGAGACTGTTTGTTCAGTTTTTAGCTGAGACGAAGATTAGGCTTTTTAATGTTCGATTACCTCTTCTTCCATCCCTTTCTTGCTTAGTTGATAAAGTGTTTCGGCTAGCCACAATACTTCATAATTATATGGCACTGAATCCACTGTACGGGCATACTTGAGAGTTCCGTATTCTATTTTAAACTGATTTTTAGCCTTTCAGGCATACTGAGATTTATCGCTAACAATTTTGTTTGGTCCATATTTGAGCGCCTTTTGGTTGGATAGTTCAAATCTGTATCACATTTGGACCTCAAAACTCTCATACATTTATTGTATTAGAGGAACGTCTTTCAGAGTGATTGATTTATTTGACGGTGTGAGCAGAATGTTTCTAGTGTTTTACGTGGCAATCTGCCTTGGTGGCTTAAGCCCACGGAGTACCTACGCTCATATGGATTGAAGTGCGCCAATCACCACCCCGATCTGCAATGAGGAATATTCCCCACTCTCCAGCATGTGATCATCATACGGAAACACCATTCAGACGAGTACTAATTCGAAGTCATCGTGATGGGTAGATTTCCACTTTGATCGTGAGGTGAGGCCCATCTAAAAACCCCCGCCAATCTTAGGATCATGGCGTCCTGGAGTGTTTGCTACATTTTGTGATTTCTCAACCCTTAACAAGTCAGGCTGAGACCGAAGTCCCAGAGGCTCCTAACTCCCACGATATAGAATTATGCTTTTGTCGGGCCACCAGTAAGACTTCTACATATCTCATGTAGCGACTGGCCGCCGAAAAGCCTTCAAATTTGTTGCAACTCGAATGTTCTTTTATATAAGACCAGCTTTTCTCTACACCCGTTTATTATCAGACTACATAAATGAAAGACATAAAGCCGATGTAATTAAGTGGGAGCCCTGACAGTGCGAACAACCATATGTAACAAGTTGACCATAAGGTCAATGATGGACCCGCTTAGAAGCTGGGACAGATACAATTCAGTCAAGATTAGGGCTATCGCAGACCTCTTGATTTCATTTGAAAGCATAGCATTAAGTATCAAGTCCACGTCACACCGTTCATATTGGCTTTGCAATGTCCTGTGACGCAACACGACTTGCCCTTGTTGGTCATTTTCCGTTTTTAAGTTATAAAATCTGGTTGGCAGAATTTAAAGCACGTCTAGACGTGATCATTGATTAGTGCACTTGAAATGGGCTTTCAGTCAATTATTCTCTTCACGAGGTCTGACTCTAGGCACTAGATCCTGAAGGCTATCGGTTTCTCCATGAATCTAAGTATAGGTATCATCCTGGATAAGAAGCGGCTTACATCAGATCCCTCCAATGCGCCGTTGGCATTCTGCCAGTGCAACGCGTTTAAAGCTAAACCCTTCCACGACTTCCAAGAAAGTTCGAGAATTGAAGACTTCACTGAACGCAGCCGGAAGCCTGATTTGGTCACAATGGGGAAATGGAATTGCCAATGATATGCAAGACCCAGAGGAGAATTTTTCAGGACCCGAACCTGCATTAGAATTGCCTTATTTATTTGAGCAAAACTGCATACAGCATGAATCCTCAGGTTCCCGGCAGACCAAATGAATTCTTCCCAACGTCTCTAAGAGATCAGCGATTTTCCTGCTAATCCTCAGTAGAAAAGACTGCAGGCTGCTTTCTGGCAACATGACGAGGCACTACGCTTCTAATAAATACTTAAGTGTGCTAAGCAAAACTGACACAACATCTGTGGAGCACTACTTTTGGTACTGTCCGGCCTGCCCTGACATCAGGCTTGGTGCTGATATGGTGGGTGCTGGTAAGCTAAGCACTTTATTACTGCAGCACATACTCATATTTCTTCGAAAGGCTGACAGAGTTCAGTAAAAGGATCATACACCCAAGGAGTATTATGGGCTAATTCTTGGTCTAAGCGCTCTGTTCTGACAGAAAAAAGCCACTTTAGCAGAAATGACGGAAGGTTTTCGAAGAAAGACTTTTCTAAACAAAAGGAGGCTGAATTCGGTTTAAAGATAGCAACCACATACTTTCTACTGGTGTAGTGTAAACAGCTGTCGTTCAGTGGATTGCTGAGTAGCAACTGTCTAAGGCAAAGCATTCATTTGAATGATAGAATCCGTCATGATTAGACAACCATGGAATTAGGCCTTAACAGGCTATAGGAGTGGTTCTATTCCCTTTGGCTTCCATGGTCATCGTTAGCAAGGTGGTCACAGATACTCAACTCCTTCTATTCTTCTTCGAGCTGGAATCTGATATTCTTAAGCCGATTATTCTGAAAGTCGAAGAGTGTCGTTGTTTTCCAAAAACCAATCTTGCCAGGTTCGGTACAGTCATCAAAGTCGTCAAAAAGTCCTCAACGTCAATTCTCATTCGATGCTTAGTGTCGTTTTCAGTATCGGGTGTTAGCTAGGTTGCTTAGTGTTCTGCTGAGGAAGACCTTAAATTGATTGCTGCCATACTTTGTCCGTCAAAGACGTCTTTCCTACCGATTTTGGCCTTGAAAAACTTCGGGCTCATATTCGGAACAGGCTCCATACAATTCGTTTATCTTTGATATGATTCCATTAATCGAGCCTGAAAAAGTCCGCTAGCTCCCATGACAATAGACATTCCATTTGACTCCATCAAAAAAGATTCGGGCGATTTCCGAGAAACTTTTGTTTGAACAAACGAGACCGTCTCCAGCAATGTGGAACAACGAAAAATGTCTCGTCTGCTCTCATGAATTTGGGCTGAGCATTTTGGTGGTGACACAGTTGATACTTACCTTTATGCGGAATAAAGGGGAAGTTCCCTGTCTCACAGTAAGCAAACCCAGACATTTCGTTGAAAAATAAATTTTCAGTTAAATGTCGGTCACCTTATCACCATTTCTGTCTCTGTCGGCCGATTCGCCCAGCATCTCTCACAGTTCGAGTACTCTCAAGTTTAAATTCCACATCCACTTCGTCCTGAGAGGTATGTCGCATAATTTATTTTCATCTCCAAACACCCCGAAGCAATTTCCGTTGTCGCAAAAAAAACGAAAAAAAAAACCTGCACTTCAAATCGATTAAAATACTTTTGCTGGTCTAAATGAAATCCTCTATCCAAGTTTCGGATCCTTTTCAGCCAGGATACGAAAGAAAAAAAAAATTTGAAAAAAAAAAATAGAACTTCATCTTCTTCATTTTCATTTTCATCATCATCCCCAAATCGAATCTGCTTAAAATTTATTATTTGACACAAATAAATATTCCTTTTCGTATCTGTGCATGTTTTCTTCTATTTTTCCGATACTCCCCTCCCCTACAACCGCCAAATGCACTGTCTATCCGGGGTAGCTGAATAGAAAGACCAATGCAGCTGCCTTAAACGATACCAACTTAAGGAATTTCAAACTGTCTATTGTTAAGGGGTAGGTACTAGCTTCCCCCCGCCCATGACCAATGGAGAAGGAAAGCAAAAAAAAAATAGAAAAACGAAGACGAAACGAAATGAGACATTTATTTTGAAATTGAAATGGACAAGAAGCTTCGTCTCGGAATCGTTCTTCCCCTGAATCTAGGTCAAGTGTGTAATATCCTGCTGAAATGCTTAAAAAATAAACTTCTTCCATTGCCAGCCATCAGTCCCATTATCCAACTCTCCACCACCCATCACCGAAATGAAAAAAAAAAAAAAAAAAACTTCCAATCGGAAAATAAAACGATTTTTCATTGCACGCTATGTCCTCTCTCTATCATCAGTGTCATAGTCATTCTTGTAGTCATCGTCATAGTCATCATCGTCATCATGATCATCACTCGTCATCTCATGCCCTTTTTGGTCATATTTTATCGACTCTCCAATTCTGTGACTCTCCACTTTAAGTCACTTTTGACGATTTGACGGCCAAGTGACATTTGAATGGCGAATAGCACAAGAAAAAATTGAAAAAAAAAAAAACAGAAAATCAAATTCGACGGCCTTGGCACTTCATTTCGTTTTGGTTCGTTTTTTTGTTGTTGTTGTTGTTGTTGGCATATTCGTCTACAATCCTCGTAATTGTCACCGGCCTCTTTGTTATCTCGCTGTCAGTCACGCCATCTTTTGTGTTAAACAAATTTACCACCCCCGTGGTATCAGAACGATACAATGCAACTTTATGACACTTTGACACGGCTGATGGGTATAATTTGACTTGACACCATTACTCTATGGCGATCTTTTGCAATCTAGCCACGGCCTACTGGCCGAATATGTCGAGAGCCATTGAATAGGCCACACTGGCATGTATGGCTTGAATAATTAAACAGCTCCCTCTGGCGCGTTTGTGTCAAAGTGATTACCAGTGTCAAATTATATGTCAATTTAGAGACCCACGGGAGGGAGAGATACGATACGAGCATGGTATACGAGTACCTAAACGGGTGTTACGGTATTATCGAGGGCGCCATCTATTGGTGTTAATATTTCGAAAATCACTTTTTAACGACAACTTAACGGGGAAATAAATTTTGTAATTTGCGGGTGGCAAATGGGGTGAACCCTTCTGTTCGTATGTAGTTTAGCCGTAATCCCCCTGAGGGTTGACATAAAAGTCACAAAGCTCTCTGTGCACGCGTGTTAATTGAAAATCATTATTTCAATATTTGGCTGCTGCATCAGCCATTCGGCTGATGGGGAGGAACCGACCCACGGGAGAGGTTGCAACGATTCTGAATCTGTTGTTGAATTTAATGCTGAATCCAGATCAGAACTTTAGCTATTTACATAAGCCTGGTCGAGGACGATGCCGAATCATCGAGTCGAGTCGAATTGAGACGAGTTGAGTTGAGCACCGTTGGTGCTACCGTGTACTGTTTCCACCCCCTTGCTCGTATTTTGTTTTGGATGTTTGAGTAAAAAATTTCGTTTGTACACACGCGACTGATTTCAAACGACAACATTCACACGTGCTTATTCAGCGTGTGCTTGTGCCATTGCCACCCTCTGGTTGGCGTTCTAGAGAAGGCCATGTGAAGTATCTATGCTTAGAAGAGTTGGGTTTTGGTTCATTTAGCGGGGGTGTGGTGTTGATAACATTGGCAAATATTCGTTTTCATTTTCGTTTTCGTTTTCGTTTTCATGTGCGTACGTATGGTACTTATCCTTGATACGGATGCGGCGGATGGTGGGTTGAAAGGATGCGTAACCCATTGTTGGGTGTTGATTTAAGTACGCTAGAATGTTTTATTCTCTTCCTTTATTTGCGAAAGGATTTCTTTCCATCTTGCTTCTTCCTGTTTTTTTTTTATTTTTATTTTTCTGTCCTGAGGGGGGTTGTGTATGTTTGGATTTTTCATATAAATATGTCATTAAGGGAATTTACTTGAGACTCGAGTGGGAGAACGACAAGGGTGGTTATGACGGTATGATGGGGCGAATTTTGAATTTCGATGGAATGTGTTCCGGAAAGAGGAAGTGCTGCTTACAGGGGCTTTAGCGTTTTCACAAAATTTGTTTTCTCTGAGATGATAATAAAGACAACGACGATGACAACAACAACAACAACAACAACAGCAGCAGCAGAGAAATTGAGATTTGCTTTATGATTACATTGTGTGCATAGGTATGTGGCAAGTTAATAAGTGCATGTGCTTTGTTCCATTGGACAGTGACCGCAGAAGTAACAAGTTGACAATCATTTCCAAGAGCTGTTCGATAAATTGGTTAGTATTTTTGAGGCAGCCCTGCTATCGGAGCCACTTTGGCCACGATCTGACGTAAGGTGTTTCTTTGAACATGAAAAAGAAAATTCAAAATGTAACAGATTCGTCTCTCCTATTTAAAAACACGAAGCCACTCTGTCAGTTCTAGGGATTTGCGAAGCAAACAGTGTAGCCCGTATAGAGATATTGCTTTAGATGGCAATATCCGGGGTAGACCGGGTTCTACATGAACAACTCTTCATAACACCTTGTTTGAGCTCTATCTGCAAACGAGTTTTTCACTTTAAACATTGTTCCTCAGTGATGGATTAAGATCATGTCGAAGCGTAGTGTTAGCTCGTTCCTAGTTAGTTGAGTTGAACAATTCTGACAGAATCAATCTCACTACATCTTCTTCTCCACATTCCGTTTATGATATCGGGTTCGTATACCATTCGACCAAGGTAACTTCCTCTTTATGCAATAGAATTTGATCGATAAGAATCTAAAAGAATCACTACAGCGCGTCCCTGTTGCGAACTCTTTTTTGACTCCAAAGATCCCGGCCTTAATAGAGCAACGAGTGTTTTCTTTTACTATTTGCGCGGGCAGAATTATGTACATAGCTCGCTCTTAGTAATGGCGTGAAATGCGGCCTTAAAATTAGCGAACAAATGAAAAGTATTGATCCGAAGTACTATTACTATTACTATAACTATTACGTTTATTAAATTTACTAAACCGTACATCTCGCTTATGGAATACCCTGCCGCGCGCTTTATTTCCTCACCATTATAACCTTCAAACATTCAAAACCAACGTACATCAGTACCTCTCTTTCTTTCCTCCCTATGCAAACATCTTAAGGGGGCTCTAAGTTAAAAATAAATAAAAAATAAACCGCCCAGTTTCTGGCGCTCACCGAGTACCGTATATAGAATCTTGTAAGAAAATCGAATTATTTATTCCGGAGACCATAAGATGACGAGGATCTGAAACTCTCAGAATTGCTAAGAACTGAAGCATCCGGTTTTTTCCTGCTATTTCGGACAGATCTCCAAGAAGAAATCACCGCGATGAATTTTTTTTCTGATGGACAGAATAGGGCAGTTGAACATTAGATAAAAATAGTTTCCTAATCCTCTTCATCAATAAAGCTCCTGCAAAAGTCGTTGATAGAACAGCAAAGCCTTTTCGCGTGCCTGTCAAGATGCGAACTATTCACAGATAGGAGACTTTTTGTGCGATTCTGTCGGGTCAGACCAGAGGTTTATGTAGCGAGTGGCATCTCTATGTTCTTAGGAATTGAATGAAACTTCATTGCCTTTATAGTTTCCCCTACTATTTCGATATCCAGGTGTCAAACAATGGATTTTGAACTGCTTGAGTATCTAACTACATTTGACATTGGCACAACCGAATTCAACCACTTCAGCCAAGAGAGAGCCTCTACAAAATTTCCGCCTGAAATACGCTACAAATAGTGAAGAGATTCTCAGTGCGAGTCCCCTACTTTGTGCCTTGGCGTGCTCTACTTGCCTTGTGGTAAGACTTTTTAACATTATTTCTGCAGCACCGTTTCATTTTTTATTGCGAAGGTCGCTATACCAGTTAGACCTTGTGAGCGGATCTTATATTTCGCTGCAGCGCTATGTTATAACTATGTTGCCGCGAGGCGCCGTTTAGTGTTCTCGTTAAAGTTGATGAAAATTTAAAGAAGGGATGAGTAAACGACTCCTCTTGTTCTTTACCCCTACAGCATTTGCCACAATCATTGAAGGGTGCATCCATTATTCCAGCTACTGTTCCTGATAGGTTGTGACAATTTAAGGGCCCAATTTCAATGGTTTCTTGGCTTTTTCCCCGATCCAGCCCGGCGAAACGGCTTGGCCATTAAACATGTGATGGGTACAACCTAAGTTTCAGTACACCGATGATATGACATGCTAGAAGGCGTTCAACACTACCTGGAATCTTACACCCGGTATGAGATCTATCCTCCCATTCAGCTTCTATGATGTCCATAAGGACAGCGCTTCTATTAACATTGAAGATCACGCTGAGTCTAATTTTGCTGGATCTATATTACAAGTACTTTTAGGCTGCGAAACCTATAGTCGCATGTAGCCACACTCTATTGTTATCAGTCAAAGCCACAACAGTAATATCGCCGGGAAGTCAATTATACTCCAAACAGACAGATAGGCAGCTGTACCCCTATACAATTAGATAAAGGATAGTACGAACCTGTAAGAATCTCTTGACTTAGATGACTCTATGCCACCTGTAATCTAGAAGTGAATTCTGTATTGACTTTGAGCAATGGTTAGACATTGTACAACTGTGCAATCATCCATAACTAAACACATCGGATCTGCTCCTGATGACATGGTGATAAGTCCGAAAATGGTTTTCTGTGCTTAATGCTGGAACAGCAGAACTTTTCGTTAGGATTTGGAAAACTCGATCAGAAACATCTTCATAAATCCTTTTTCCAAATCGTCCAGAATATCTTGGCTTTGCATTCGAAATATCCGTCTATGTACTTTGGCTCCAACAACTTAATGGTCTGATTCGCAATCGAGTACTCAGAACGTTTGAATTTCCAGTTTCCAGTTTGAAACACTAGGGATTGACTTTATACTACCATCTCCTTCCAGAGGTATTGATGTAAGACCGCGTGCTAGCTCTAGTGACATTTCGACCCGCCGCAAATTCAGCGGTATTCGGAAGTCATTCAGACTGTGCTTCTAATAGTGGCACAGAAATTGCCCTCGGTTCCTTGACGTTAAAACCTCCACAAAACACTGCTTTTACTCGTACATATATATAGTAGAAAAGTTTGATGAAAGAGTTTTTGGCAAAATAGTCCTTCTTTTCGGTTTCTTATGGCAGAGTATGACCTTATGACGAACTAAACTTTGATAGAGATTCTTGCCCAAGTTCTTCCACTGACAACATATCCAAGACAATTCTTGGTTCACAATGGTACCCGATTTAAATTTCACTTCAATAAACTCAGTCTCTATCTAGGACATCCTAGTTGGCTGCCGAAGGATCTTCGAAGGAACTGAACATCGACTATGTTTAAGTAGGACAAAGTAGGATTCGTGATTGACAGCATTGAAAAAAATACATGTGATCTCATCTGTTCCCACCAGTGCTCCGGTGGAAGATGCCTGAACAGAACTTTGATTTACTATAGTTGCGGTGGAAGAAAAAATTTCTTTGCTAGGAAACCAAACACCGACACTCTTGGAATTGGGAAAAAGTTTGTTTGAAGCAAGTACTAATAGTGTGCATTTGCGGTCGATCCTGCGATGAGATATTCTTTGTTATATTTGCCGTCCATGAGACTTGTTGTGCTTGTGGTAAGAAGACAATATTTTGTGTGCCCTTTCCAGCCTTAAATACCATCAGATCCGCTTCACAAGATCTGAAACCCTAAGGTGCAGGCAACCCTGCCATGCACGCCAACTCCGAAATTCAATGGTGATTTACGCCGGAATAAAGAACTTAGACTAAAGACCAGTCCGTTGGGTTCCTTGTATATTTCTTTCACTGGAATTCGACAGAAAGGTGAGTAAGCGCATTAGTGATAAAGTGCCTACCCACCACAACAGTACCCTAAGCTTATTGGAGCGCAGGCAACTCCACTACTCACAGAGGTAGTGCTCCGCGGTATCGTAATCATTTTCACAGCGAGCATTACGGGATGTTATATCACTTGTCCACAGCAAACTTATGTTAAGTACCTATCATACCGTAATAATCCATCACACATCAGCGAGCTTCCTATAGACATTTTCAATGAGGGCCAGCAGGAAAACTGCTGATTTTTTAGAGACCTCGGCCAATATTCGCTTGCTCTGCAGTTCTACTCAATTGAAACCCAACTATCAATGGAAGCACTCACCGAAGAAGGAGACAGTACCAACGCAGATTCAAGTGCCTAAAATTCTCCTCAGAGCCTTGTGTAGCAAGTTCAGCAGCGATGTCATTTCCCGGGATCGCATTGTGATCTGTGACTCAAACATGTACCAGCTAGGAAGTCCTGAGAACCTTTAACCCTAAGTTGGTTGTCCCACCAGCCCATAAACGACACCAAACCGTGGTTTTGTTTTAGTAGATCTTGAACTTCTTCGGATTCCTGCTCAACCCAAATATGGCTATTTTGTTTATTAGCGTAGTCATTAATCCAAAAATAGGCCCAACGCTAAACGAAATTTCGCACGCGAAAACACTCTATCTTCTTGAAGTTTTTCAAGAGCCCAACGGCTTAAACGGTGACCATTCGAAAAGTCGGCTGGCTTCAGTTCATGCACGAATTGAATTTTGTATGCTTCTCACCCAAGATTCCCACGTGAAATACGCCAAGTTGTTGCATACGACAAGCTAAGATGTTGAGAATGTCGCCGAATTGATTTATCACGGTCATTGCGAAAACTCTGCGCTAAAGCCGCTATATTTTCTTCACTACATGCTAGATGCGGTGTATTTGGTTTCCAACATTTCGATGGTATAACGTAATGTGCTTGTGCTTTCCATGATGAAAATTTCAAAAAATACTGAATAAAAATATCATGACAGTGTGACACGACGCATGCGTGATCTCTCTTGAAATCCCCACTGGAAAAAGTACCTCTGAAAGAATCACATTTTAGTTCGTTGCCATTAGGATTGCGTATATCTCCAATTGGAAGAGAGATCCTCGTTTTCTTAACGAGAAGTGAAATCTAAAGTTTTCCTCCTCCAGTTGTCCTGCTTGACATCCTAAATCGGTTTTAGAGCCAGCATTGCGGACCGGACTTCATTAGTGTCCTGGGTTAGGTTCTGGCCGAAACCATTCCTGGGCAAAGGAAAGTCGATTTCGTATTTTTTCCGCAACAGAAGTGTCCATATATGTATCCAGGTATATCCATAAGACCAGGATCAAAACACTGTCGGCGCGCATCTAGAACAGAACCAGGCGTGTTACGGAAAGTCAAGGTCCAGCCGAGATAAGCCGTTCCTTAGAGCCTGGTGAAGGCATATATTTCGTTAAGGCTTGTGAAGTACTCCACTTGGAGACAAGTGCCATGTCTTACGAAAGCTTCTTTACACTGCCATAAAGCCGACAGCACGTAAAATGTTAAGTTCCAAAGAATTTTGTTATCCAGGATGATACCCAAATACTTAGCTTCTTTGGAAAATCGTCAGTCGGAGTCAGAGTAAGACCAATCAGCTTGTAAAGAGAAAACCTCAGTTTTGAGAAGGTTGATTGAAAGCCCATATCTACTGCACCACTCTTTGATTACGTTTAGGGCTACCTGTACTTCAGAGTAGACAGTCCAACAAACAGTACGACTACATCATCTGCTTATGATGGAGCATAGACATCAGACATCTCACAACTGTGGTGGTTCTCCTTACGTGACGGATAAAGCTAACAGCTCTGACCAATTTTTGTCATCCTGTATAAAACAAACTTTTCAACATGTCACGTCAAATATTTGCACTTCAGTGCAAAGGAACTTTCGGCAAGATATGGACATGTCTCCGAGGATGATCCTCTGGATCTACACGACTGTGATAAGGCCAATTATGTCTTATACGACGAAAGCGCGTCACTGCTGTCCATCTCCGTCTCGGCTGCAAGGGGCTTTCCCTAAAACAGCTGGATCTTAGAGCATGCATGGATGAGTGTGCCTTTCCTTGACATTCATATCATGTCCTCGCAGAGCTATCTTCCGATTAAAGAGAATTGGTGGTTGATACAACACGCATTGCAGTTTTGACGACCTTGCTGCCTTTTGACTCTGGTCAAATGGATGTCTAATATAATGACACCAGATTATTCATGTGCTGAATAAATACAAAATTGACTTTGACCTCTGCCCAGGAATGGTTTCCCCCGGAATCTGTGCCAGGAAAGGAATGCTGTCTTCATGGATGGCTCCGAAACCGCTTAAAAATGCGGCGGATGCGTCTTTCTGGAGGACGCCAACGTTAGATTTCATTCCTCGTTTGGAAAACGTACGACTGTTTTTCAAGTGGACATATAAGCGATCTTGATGGCAACGAACTAAATTATTAAACCTTGCTGAGCCCTCTCACAAGTTACAAGCTAATTCGTGAATACAATTCGTGATCACAAAAAGTGAAATCGTCAACGAACTTGCTAAGGAATGCTTAGAAGGGAGTTTTGTAGAACCCGAAACTTTGTTAGGTCTACCTGTGCGCTCGGTTATAATTTCTATTGAGAGTAGAGTTCCATACGAACATAACTGCAGATAGCATGCCCCTCTAGGTTGCCGGAAATTCACAGGAATTCTTCTCGACGTCTTTTACGATTTTCTGTGGTCTCTCAGTAGGATAAGCAGGCTACCCGATGTCTGTATGATGGCAACGACTTACCTGCTGTCCCTCAGTAGGAAAGACTGCAAGCTGCTTAACGGCGGCGTGACGAGGCACCTAAATGTGCTGAGGATAAGGTGCGACGTTTACTGTGAGAGTAGTGATGACTCCGATGGGCACTACGCACGCATCAGACTGAAGGTACTCAACGCTTATATGGCCTGGGCTGGGTGCTGTTCGCACTTTATCACTGCACCGCCTACTCATCTCTCTACGGAAGGTTGAGAAATGTCAGACTACTAAGAGTTCAACGGCTAGTACTTTCTCTGCCTGCTCTGTTCCGACAGAAAAAAGATTGTAAATTGCTTTTGGATAGTATGGGCCACCATCGTCTCTAGATAAACTTCGAAGTTCGCTTTTTTGTGTCGTATGCTCCGAGAGGTCAGTAGTCTGAACTCGATTTTGAAAATTCCCTTCTCTCGAAACCAAGGTACGTAGTTACACGACGCAGACAATTGTTTTTTTTTTTAATATTCTGCCTCCTCCAAAGCATATACATACGTACCTATGCTTGTTCTCCTTTACGACTTAATTATCTCCACTGCGATTAAGTGAGCACATTAAAGGATTCCACGTATAGAACTTAGTGAATGCTAACAAGTCACTGCTCCCGTACATCAAAATCCTGGTATACGAGTCTGTACCAAGGCTGAGTAGATTCCGAATTGAAATATAATTCCATGATGAGCTACAGACCGTTCAAAAATTTAATAAAACCCTCCTTAATAGGTCTCGTCAGGTTCATCCTCAAAACAAAAAAAAAAACAAGAAAGAACACAAACTTAATCAATGAGTATCCAATCGTAGCCAATCGTAGCCAGTCGTAACCAATCGAAACCAATCACTCTTGCTAACACTCCAAATGTCAAATGAGTTATCTCTCCTGCGTGACTGCAGTACAAAAATCCATCCTTCCAAAGCATGTCTGCCTGGAAGAGATAAGTAGAGAAAGCCAGTGATTTTGGCTGCCATCTCAACCTCCCCCAGACGTTTGGATGATCCAAAATATAGTTTATTTGGCTCTTGTCGTCTTCTCAACAACTGTACAAGAGCCTTTATTAGAACCTCCTCCAACCAAACAAAAAAAAAGGACGAAAAATTGAGAACTGTGAAAAACAATTAAATAGGACGTGCTGAATAATAATGTCGGATGAGGTACGTGTCGACCATAAAGTGCAGCAGTGCGGCTGATTGCGAAAAATCACCGAAAAAAAAGAAAGGACAACGGATAGACGAAGGTGCAGGACAGGATAAAAATCACACCAAACTTTTGAGTTTGTTTTTCTTTTTTTTTTTTTAAATTTTTTGTTGAAGCAAATCCTGCAGGGCAAACGTATCTTAAAGGATCCGAAAGCATCCGAAAACCATTCCAAAGCCATCCGATGAAGGTCTACGACAGTGGTACCTAAATTGAAGAAAAATAAAAATTTCATTTAGTGTGCATGTTGTGTAGTCTGTTCGGTGTATCTTGTATCTGTATCCTTGCCAAAGGTGCAGAAGATAATTTTCTCCATTGATTCCCATAAACGACTGCAGTTCCTTCCGTTTGTCCTTTGAAAAGTTGGGCGACAGTTTTAGTGAGTGAGAGGAGTCATTTTTTTTCTGTCTGCCGGACGCCAACGCGCGCGCGACTTGAATTTTTAAAAAGGCTTTTCACTTCAATTTATTAAACCTTCTTGGGATCGTTCGAAAGGAAGGACAAACCTAAAGCTGGGCGAGACGAGTTGAACTGTAAAAGGACACAGCTATGAACGATGGAACGATGAACATCGAGTATAGCGAATAGCGAATAGTGAATAGCGAAAGGCGACAAGCGACAGGCGACACTTCATTTTTACACAGTGTCGACTCTCCCATATCGAAGAAGGAAACGGACGGCAGTACGAGCACTACTAGAGGGCGGTTCGGCTTCTGCTTTTGCTGATATAGAGAATGAGAAACAGAGTTTAAGGATAAAACTGTCAAGACAATTAATTTCCCATGAATTTCTCAGTTTTTTTTTGTTGTTGTTTTAGTTGAAAACGCCACGGAGCGCCTTGTGAAACTTATAAGATAGAAAGCAGGAAGAACAGAGAATGAATCCTTAAACCCTTCTTCCGGTTTTCGTGTGAATTCGTGGGTGCTCACCGGAATGATGGGTTGGGTGATCCCTTCTAAACTGTGTACGCTTGAGGGTAGCTATGCGAGTGTGACGAAATACCGGCAGCAGATTTTTCCTATTTTTTTTTATTCTTCTTCTTTTCTTTTATTTGTTCCTCCGCCCCCCCTTTCTTAGTCCTTTTCGTTAGAGAATACAATTTGTCTAAGAAGTAATTAGATAGATTTAGATCAGACAGGATTATCCAACTGTCTTCGTTTAGATTAATTTGGTATTCCAAGGATATGGGAGACAGTTTTCTTATCCTGGAGCTGACAATTGATATGGTTACGAGGTAAAAGCTTCTAAGTGTATGTGGTTCGATGTTTGTTAAGGTTTTTCGCGGAAGTATTGAAAATGGAAGTGGAATTTGGAATGGCACAAAGCCAAGAAGGACTTAGTCATTTGCTTCGAATGATATTGGTTAGACTTCCTCGAGTTTGTGGTGTGTAGGAAGCGAATTCTTAGTGCGCTTGTATTCTCCGTTTTTGGTTCTGACATTTACAACTCGAACGATTCCCTCCGAATCTGTTGCCACTTCTGTTATTCTTCCTAACAGCCATCGTAAGGGATCCATTTGATCTATCTTCATCAACACCATATCTCCCATTGCTATGTTTCGTGTTTTAAATCGCCATTTGCACCGTGTTTGAAGAATTTGCAAATATTCCTTATAGAAGCGGTTCCACAACTCCTGTGTCGAGTATCGCATCCGCTGGGCAGTTGAGATTTTTAGGTAGCACGAGCTCCTCATGTATAGCAATCGGCGGGCCACCGCATAAAAAATGTCCAGGTGTAAGTGGCTCCAGGTCATTAGGGTCCGCTGACATGGGAGTTATTGGTCTCGAATTCATAATGGCTCCAGCTTGTTTTGCCACCGTACGAAGCTCGTCTTCTGTTAATGTCATGCATCCTACGATGTTATGTATTAAACGTTTCATAACCTTAATCGAAGACTCCCATAAGCCTCCATGATGAGGTGTGCGTGGAGGGATAAATGACCATTCTATGTATTCCTTGTTGAGTTCCTTTTCAATAATAGGTTTGTCTCTTTGCATGGTAGATTTTAGTTCCCGGAAGTAATTGGAAGCGCCGACAAAGTTAGTAGCATTATCAGAATAAATTTTAGAAACTCTACCCCTATCTGAAATAAATCTTTTAAGAGCTCGTAGAAAAGCCTTGGTAGAACGATCAGGAATCAGCTCTATGTGCACCGCTTTCGTAACGCAACAAACAAATAAAGCCAAGTGTACTTCCTTATTTTGACGACAGCGAATGTGATGCCGAACCGTTATAGGACCAGCAAAGTCCACCCCAGTGACCATAAATGCCTTGTGTTGTTTTGGCACCACACGATCTTCAGGTAAATCGCCCATAAACTGAGCGATGAGTCTAGGATGCATACGAAAGCACCAAATACATTTACGAACAATGCTCTTCGACAACTGCAAGCCACTGATTGGCCAATAACGATTCCGTACTGCTGCTAAGATCATTTGCGGTCCTGCGTGACATACTACAAAATGATGATAATAAGACATGATAGAAGAAGTAAAACGATGATTCTTCGGTAAAAGAATTTGATGTTTTGCATCATGCATAATTTTGGCTTTCTTAATTCGTCCTCCGACTCTTATAAGACCCTTTTCGTCAAGAAATGGAGCCAGACCTTTCAAGGCGCTATCGCGCGACACAGAGTGTTGTTTTTCAAGAAGCGAATATTCAGAAGCGAAGACGCAGCGCTGTATAGCTTTAATGAACACTTCTTCAGCTTGAACCTCTTCTTCCAATGTTGGCGCCTTTATGTGATTTCTTGGATTCGCATTTAAAGATTTTTGACCATAATTTCGGGCCCGACATCTCTGTACAAAACGCAGTGCATATGCAAAAGCACGACGAGTTCCTCGAAAGCTTCGGGAAAAGTGCATAGATTGAGTGACGTCCACCGCGTTTATAGCTACTAGCGCACATTTCTGAGGGCGTAATTCTTCTACATCCATTTCATTTGACCTTGGCAGTTGGAATTCTGTGGGCCAATTCGATAGCTTTTCACGTAAAAACGCTGGGCCACTCCACCAGAGTGCAGAAGTTTCAATTTCAGATGGTAACAATCCACGTGTGATAAGATCGGCTGGATTTAGCTCCCCGGGAACATGCTTCCACTGATCAAAGCTTGTAGCTTCTTGTATATGAGCGACTCTATGAGCTACAAATGTGTTCCATTTGAACGGTTCTTCATGCAACCAATTAAGAACGATAGTTGAATCAGTCCAATATAAAATCTCATCAATTGAAATCTCCCTAAGCACTTCAATTTTTAACCTTTCTATTATGTCCACCAGAAGTTTTGCAGCGCATAGTTCAAGTCTCGCTATTGTGAGAGTCTTGTTTGGTGCTACTCTAGATTTAGCTTCAAATAACGTAACCGTTATCCTACCATTGATATGCAAACACCATGTATATACACAGGCACCATAGCCCCTTTCACTTGCGTCACAGAAACCATTCAGTTTTAGAAGTTTGAAGTCGGTGCCACTCAATGCGTATCGTGGGATCGTTATCTTTTTTAGTGCTACTAGTTCTTTACGAAACTTTTTCCACTTCTCAGAAAGATCATCAGGTAGCTGTGTGTCCCAGCCAAAGTTCCTTTTCCACAAGTCTTGAAAGAACATTTTTGCTAATGCGACCACGGGGCAAATTAACCCAAGGGGGTCAAATAACCTAGCGACCTCAGATAAAACAATTCGCTTTGTAACCGTTGACGAAACTTCACTTTCATTATATGAGCAACGAAAAACATCTGCATCAGGTTGCCAAGTCAATCCTAGTGTCTTTATAGTGTTGTTGTCATCGATTTGAAGAAACTTTTCTCTGGCGTCAAGAGGAACATCCGCTATCACAGCTTCTGAATTTGAACAGAATTTGGTCAGTTTGAATCCTCCTTGGCCTAAAATTCGGACTAGTTGACATCGACCTTCAACGAGTTCTTCAATAGAATTAGCACCTAGCATCGCATCATCGACATAAAAATTTTCCTTTAACCACTTAGCACCAATCGGATAATCTCTAGCTTCGTCATCTGCTAATTGGTGTAATGTCTTAATTGCCAAGTAAGCTCCCGGAGCTGTACCATATGTGACCGTGAGAAGTCGATAAACCTTTAATGGCTCACTTTGTTCCTTACGCCATAAAATTAACTGAAAATCTGTATCAGAAGTATCAACCAGTACTTGCCGATACATTTGTTGTATATCCGCCGTAACGACGTAAGCAAACAAACGGAATCTTAAACACCAGTTGATGTCTTACATGATGCATCAAACACCACTCTGATTTTTGTACTAGAGCTAGCCATCTTGAAGACGGGATGATGTGGCAAAAAAAAGTGTGCGGTAGATGAATCAAAATTTTGAACTACTTCTAAATGGCCAAGACGCTCATATTCCTCAATAAAGTCTGAATACATTTGCTTAATTGGGGGTTGTTTTTCGAATTTGCATTCCAGGCTCAAAAAACGGCGGGTAGCTACAGTTAATGAGTCTCCGAGAATTGATGAATCAGCGCAGAAGGGTAAGCGCACTATATAGCGCCCGGAATCAACCCGCCGAGTTGTTAGTGCATAATGCTGCTCAATGGCCTTGTCCTTGGGATTTAGAAAAAAGTTGTCCTTGTACTTGTTGCAAGAGTCGATTTCCCAAAAACGTTATACTAACTGATTTAAGGATTCCAAATTCTCCGAGATCGCTTTAGATGTATAGAGTGTTCTGCGACGGGACGATGAAGATGAAGCAACAGGTCCAGCGATTACATAACCAATCTTGGTATTGCACAAGTAAGGGAGGCCTGGCCCCAAAGAATATTGCTCACCGGTTAACAACTCCCAAAATAAACCGCCACCTATCAAGAGATCCACGTGTTTAGGCCTATTAAAGTCAGGGTCTGCTAATCTAACATGCGATGGTATATTCCATTTTGAAACGTCGAAAGCAATAGGAGGATATGAATCAGTGATCTTTTGTAAAATAGTTGCATGAATATCGAAGCGTTCAGATTCATAAATGATGGAGCCAAAACTTAATTTGCAATGTCCTCGTGAAGAAATTCCAATGCTTCCTATACCTCCTACTACGGTATCGTTCCTGATTCTATGTGCATTTATCATCTTAGCAAACCTCTCAGAAATATAATGATCTGTGGATCCACAATCTAATAGGGCATGACAAGGAATAGCTGAGCCGTTAGCATCGTATACATTTACAATTACAGATGCTAATAAAACCTGTTCATTTTCAAAGGATCGTGATGCTAAAAGTGCCTTTTGCACGCTACTACTTGCGCCTGAACAATGGATTGTGTACCTTCAAAATGCAGTAGGGTGTGGTGCTTCCTCGAGCATTTCTCACACCGGCCTTTACAAAACCTATATGAGTGCATTGACCGAAGGCATGCTACACATGCGCTTATACGTCGAACCTGCTCCGACCGTTCGTTAGGTGTAAGGGCCAAAAATATAGGGCAATCAGCTAAAACATGCGTAGTCGATCGACATTCCAGACATTCAATTTCATGCAAACTGGCAATTAATGTAGTTTGAGACCTCTTACCTGACGGTGGCCGCTTCTCGATTCCATTTGCTTTCCACACTTGGTGTCTAGACTGATCCACTCGTTCTTGTGTTGATGTGTACCTTTCAATGAAGCTCGTGAAGTTTTTCCAGCTTGCGATGCTCTCATTGGTATATTCCTCCCACTTGGTTTGAGCATTGATATCCAGTTTTCCAAGAATGAGATTTATCATTAAGTTTTCCGCCACAGCCTCAGCAGACCCTAACGATAGTAGCGATCGATAGTGCGCTAGATCCCTATTAGCCTCTGGACAAGCACCCGAAACTCTCGGCAAGCAAATAATTTCATTTATATGAGATGTAAATATAAGGGCTTCATGGTCATACCGCTCCTTAAGAGCCTTCCAAGCCTTTACAAAATTTAATGCCGTGACTTCCATATTAGATATGATACGTCTTGGTCCATCACTCAATGAAGATTTTAGAAAACGAAACCGGTCTACATCACTGAGACTCACATCCTTAATAATCATTGAGTCGAACTCATTTTTGAAGTCCATCCAATCGCAGTATTTGCCCGAGAATCGAGGCAGTTCCAATTTTGGTAGTCTAACAGAACGTACTGGTGGCCCTGTCGCGCCGCTTTGAAAGAGTGTGGAGTTCAAATCAACCTTCCTCTCCTCCATTAAATCCATCACCTTTGTTTTGAGATCTGTATATGATGCAATAAAAACTGCTTCCTTTTCATTGGCATCTTCATCCTCCTTATCATCTTCGCTCATTTCCAGAATGTGTTCAGTGATTGTATTGTGCCTACTATGATAATCATCTATAAGTTGCAGCATTACACTTAAGGCCGAATGACAAATAGACGACTTCTGTTCATTAGTTTAGTTTAGTTTTATATGCATTTTATTTTCTTAACACTAACTCTTACATTCTAACAAAAAATGCTTAAATGCTAGCTTACAATTACTTAATAATCTTACACTAACTTACTGGCCCCACACAGGCACTCTAAGCTACTCTAAATTCTTATAACTATGTCTTTCGACTTCATTTACATTTTCTTAGAACTATTTATTTTGTATACTTAAAGCTAAGAAAAAAATTTGTTAACAAAACTTAGCATATGGACATAATTTTTTATTTTTAATAAAAACTTAGTATCTAACTTAAAATAAACCTTAGCCTACCTAAACTAAATGTACAATACACACATAAACACACATAGACGTTATACACAATCATATACATATATCAGTATACACCTTTGTATACACTGATATATGTATATGTATACACCTTTGTATACACTGATATATGTATATGTCTCTTAAATGCTAACCTAAACCTATGTAAGCCGGCCATCGCTGTTTACAGAGAAAACAGATTGGTCAGCTCTGCCTCATTAGTGCGGCTGGTCCGTAATTGACGGAAACGACGACGAAACATCTTCCCCATCATTCAACCACCAGAAATGCTGGTGCTGCCGAACGACATCCCTCTTATCGCGATTCCCCACCGCCCTACTGAACCTGAGGCGATCCACACTGCCGTGTGCGACGTCTCTGTTGTAGTTGAGTCGCCTGTCCCCAGCTGTCCGAGCGACATGGAAGATTAACGGCACCGCTGATCTATCCTGGATCAACCCTTTCTGATCTAGGTAGAGGAATGCTTCCGGTGGAACGAAGCCGTCAGAGCGCACACCCTCGTGGTAAAGGTAATTGGGGTAGTAAGCCCCAGATATCAGGTTATTCGTCGACGTCATTGCTCTTGCAATGTGCCTTCGAGTCAGCTTAATCACGAAGTTGTCCACTCGTATTAGGTTCGCCCTGTTGTAAAGGACCTCATTAGGATAAACATTTTTGTACTCCGACTCTGGTGTTCTATACAAGCGAAGACAGGCCCTACGGCAAGCCCTCTCAAACACCCGAATCTTTTCCATTAAGCTTGCTCGTACATTGAACCACACGGGACAACCAAATACCAGCACGGGCCTGATAAGGGCCATGTAGCAGATTACCTTTACCCTCGCATCGAGTTGGCTGCTATAAAACAGTCTCTTTGTAAGGGCAAAAGCACCTTTAGCTCTGGCCAGAGCAGCATCTACATTTTTGCCAAAATATAGAAACTGATCCAGCCAGATTCCAAGGTATCTGACTACATTTCGACAGGCAAGAGGCTGTCCGTGTTGTCCAATAATCGAGAACTTTCTCCAATTTTTTCTGGTATCCCTTGAGGCTCTAGACAACGGCGTCCTAAAGAGAATGGTTTCCGACTTCTGAAAGTTGATTTTCAACTTCCAGTCATCGCAAAATCGTCTTATCTTATCGAAGTCACGCTGCAAGAGAGTATTAATGACCTCGATTTTTGGACCTGTTCTGTACGCTATCAAATCGTCTGCGTACGCAATAGTATGGGGAAGTGAACCTATCAAGTCGCTTGTAAAAATGTTGAATAGGATCGGCGAATTGACCGCGCCTTGCTGAAGACCATTTTTAATTTGAAATATTCCAACAGAAGTTACATCACCATTCTTCACGATGAACTGTCTGTTAGTTAGCATATTATAAAGAATGTACAAGAGTGGTTTACTGATCCCCAGCCTAGTTAGTTTATAGAAAAGACGCTCTAACCATACGGTGTTGAAGGCCTTCTCCAAGTCAACAAGGCAGGCACCAGTGCATTGTTTTTTGCCTTTATTCCATTGGATATCGGACACCAGTTTAGACGCGGCATGTGAGATATCATGTCCCGCCTTAAAACCGAATTGATTATCCGGAACTATATGTTTGTCCTCAACCCACCTAGACAGAGCTCAATTGATTACCTTTTCAAAAACCTTACTGATATTCGGAAGGAGACTTATCGACCGGAGATTCGCCGGATTGGATATATTCTTCCCCTTTTTGGGGATAGGTTGAACCACCGCCGTTTTCTAATGCGCTGGATAATGTGCATTATTCATTGCATTATTAAACAGGATGGTGTAAATGTCCACCGCTTCTAGAGGAAGATGTCGAAGCACGATGTTCGGAATACCATCGGTCCCCACCGATTTCTTAGCCCTGATTGTGTCGAAGATCTCATGGAGTCCTGCCCTCGAAATGAACGGGGGTAGGCCACCCTCTCTGGCAATGACGTTATTTGCCATATTTTCGTCGCTAAACCGGGTGAAACCAGAGCCCTCGGATCGCCAGTTCCCTATTTCATTTCGAATGCAGAAGTCGTGCACCAAGACGCGATTGTCCAGGTCGTAATTAGGGCCAATGTTATCAATGGCCTTATATACTTCCTGGAAAGTGGCCCCTATGGCCTCAACCTTCTCCTGTGGATCCTCGATCACAAAAAAGTCGTCATCATCAGCTGCCTCATTTGGATCAATACCTGCTATTGTCAGTAACCGCTCGTTGTCTGTTGTCCGGGCTATTTTAAGACACTGAAGGTCGTTTTGATTTCTTCTCCGAAATAGTTTATTGATTTGCGGAAACATATTCGGGTTGTTGGTGTTTACAGCCTGAACCTTGTTGTTCCAGTGCAAACTTACAGAAATTCTGTAATTCTCTTTTATTAAGGTTTGCACATTTTTAATCGACGACTTCAGTGTCCTAATCTCCGGGTCTTGTCTGTCAGTTAACTATAGTCTATACAAGCTTTTGAGTCTTGACAGAAGTCTACTTTTCTGTCGGTGCAGTGCGTCAATAGTAGGATTGCGGAACAGGTTTTCGTTAGTTGTACGTCGATACCGCGGTATTGTAGTGTCCATAGTTTGTTCAATTGTCTCGTCCATTTGTTTTAGGTAATTGTCGATCTAATCGTTTGACAAATTCCTATTGGACGGTGGGTGGATCGTGTTCGAGGAAAGTGCTCTTGTCAAGGTTGCGGAGAAGCTTGTCCATCGAGTCTTACTGCAGTTGTAAGAATATCTTTGGACAAACTCCTCCGATTCCGCAATTTCGTTGGGAACGCACTTTAATATCTGATGATTTCCTTCTAAAAATGTAGCCACTGCCTATTAAGTCCGCCAATGTAATATCCGTCAAAAGAATGTTTACTCGAACGATGCAAAAGAGGGATGAAAGATAAATTGGCGGCAGTGAAAATATAATTTTATTGTCCCTTACCTCCTAACGGGCGTGGGATTCCCTTGCACACTATGTATATGCGCAGCACACACGAGGTGGTTAATTAGGTACCTCTAACCTCAACAAACTCAGAATTGCGAAGAAAGTGCACAAAAGAAAACGAAATATGATTTTTGCACCTTTTTTTTCTCTTAAACACTTTGATTTATATTTGCATAACTACGCTCTGCTACCAATTTATGTAAGAGAAATAAAACGCAAACAGATATTTTCATTAATTCACTTTCTAATTTTTATTTTTTCCAACTGTTCCGAGATAGAGATAAAAAGGGAATGAATGAATTCAAAGCAGTTGACAAATCGACAGAAAGGGTTGACACTTAGAAGATAACAATTATGTTAGGGCTTGTTTACATTTGTTTGTTGTTTACACTTGTTTATTTTTTAACACTTAGCTTTGAGAAAATAGAAACACGAGAACACAAACAGGGAAACCACATCTCGGTCTTAAGCCACAAGATACTCCGGCGAAAGCATTAACTTTTAATACATCCCAGCAAAATACTGTATTTTGAAAATCTAAACTTGACGGTGGCTAGATTTCGATTTAACCGCGTTCATTACATCAATAATTTTCAATCAAACCCCAAGTTGATTGCCCATAAAAGTCAATCACATTACCCTCTCAAACCTTTGCACCTCGACTGCTGCCAATGTTATTGCCAAAATCATTCCAAAAAGGTCACACACACAGTCGTCACCAATACTCTGGTAGGCTCAGTGATTTGCGAAAGTCTAAAAGCGGCAGCATAATAAAAAATTTAAACTCAAAATAAACCTAATCGAGGAGTCACTGTTCCACTCAATAGAGTACACAAAGTACTCCAGGACCAGATACAGGAGCAGGAACCATCTACTCGTACGAGTGAGTATGTAGGAGGAAAGCCGGTCCAATGAAGAGAAGATACATAGGTACCTACTCGTACATATCCAGCATACAACACAGGGCTACATAATAAAACTTCATAAATTCATAAATAACCCGGCCTGTCCCCCGGGGTGGCAATAATTCACGCAATAAATACTACACTCCGGCGAACACACAAAAATGTACACGGATACAAAGAGACGACTCCATATGCGGGTGAAGGAACGCTTTCATTTGAGTAGGTTCCGCCTGATGGTGCTGCTGCTGCTGCTCCTGATTCTGATGCTCCAATGCCGTTGCTGTTGTCGATGCCGATGCGGATACTGGTACTGCTGCTGCCGCTGCTGTTACCTCAAATTCTCACTGGAGTTTCAGGCAAAGTTCATTTTTCCATATGCTGCGCAGCAAGAAAGCAAAACGAAGAAAAAAAAACAACAAAATTTGGTTCCTTTTAATATTCAAGGCGTCATGTTCTCTCGATTTAGAGACGACACCGGGGAGAGAAAAGTATTTATTCAAGATCTAAGTGCGAGTACCAACGCGAAACTTGGTGTAATCGAACATTCATAGTGTCTTGCAAGCACGTCTTCTTCTCTTCCTGGAGGCCTTAATTTTACACTCACGCATGAAATAGATTTTTTATAGACCTCGACACCACCCACTCTTCTCCTCGGTTTATGCGTGAATACTGCTGTACGTTATACAACTCCTGACATCTGAGAGCGAATCAAACTGAAACAAAGCTGCCCAGAGGCGTTTCACTGGCTTGTTAGACACACTTCCAGCCCACCCTCTGATAGCAGTTGACTGTGCTTTAGCCCGAATCCGTGGAGCCAAGCGTCTCGTACTCCCATGTGGAAGTTTGAATGAAAAACGAGACACGACGAATTTATTAACACAAGAAACAACGAAAACAAAAAAACAAGATACAAACTGGCAGATCAAAATTGTAGCAAACAAAGTGTGTAGAGAATAATTTGACATTAATTTCATCCCCCAAGGGCAGAACAGTGGCACGAGATGGCTCAAGTTCCCGGTAATGGCAATGGCCATTCATAAGAGTCTAACGTTGTGGGATATGAATGTGGAAGTATCTATAAGTTGAGTGAGGTTGTAATAATGTACGGCGGTAGCTGAGGAGGCGTACAATGTTAACCAAGCTGTTGAGAGGACAGGGCGATGCAAAAGCGAAATGTTACACTTTTCAAGGCCGCTGACGCATTGCTGAATGGAAAAAAGGCCACAAGGCATGATTTCGCAGACGCCATTGATTCGGCAAAACAACAGATCTTCTGCTAAAATATTAGATTACCTTGCTCCGGCCGTTGTTTTTTTGCCTGCCTGTCTGTCTTGTCGGATGAATGAAAGGTATCCAGGACTCTGTTGCAAATTTTTAAACGTTAATTCCACGATTTTCTCCATTAGGTAGTCGTAATTCAGACCCGTCATCCACCTTGATATGCAGGCGTACATACAAGTATACTCGTATCTAACCCTTTTTATATATTTTTTTTCTTCTCTATCCATCATCGTCATTCTGACTCCACATACGAGTATGAACTATAGTTGAAGCTGGTTTGAGTCGAAATAGTATTTTTTGGCTATTTATGGGTTCATTGCATGCCGTAGCCAAAATGAATCGAAAGTTCCTTTTCCTGGGGTGGTATTTCCACGAATATCAAGTTCTGAAGACCAGTGCATTGCCAATAAACTCGACCAACTCCACTCGACCACCTCCACGAAACCGATGGTTTGAAGAAGATCGCTGGCAAGCACACGTAGGAAAGGTACTCGGCTACGAAGTGAGACTTCAGTAAAAGAGGATGAAAGACCCGCACAGAAGCCTATTGAGATGAACAACGAAACATAACAGTAGAGACACAATCGGTACAGAGGATACGGAAAATTACTTCTGCAGGCGTCGAGGCCAACCAAAATTCCGCTGTCAGACATAATGAACTATCAACCTTTACGGCGAAAGTCAAAAGTCCACCCGACCAAAATTAAGCAATACAGCAAGAACAACAAGGCTGCTGGGGCTGACGGTCTATCTGTCGAACTATTTAAGGCAGCAGGATATGGCTTGGTAGAGAACATGCACTAACCCATTTCCAAGATTCGATAGGTAGAAAGCATGCTCGAACGATGGAACTTTAACATCGGTTGTTCGATCCATAGGAAAACAGACCCTCTTAACCGCGCTTATTAAGGAGGAATCAGACTCTTAAACATGGCATATGTATATAATCTGCATGAAGCCATTTATTAATGATCTGATTGGGCCCTTCCAATGTGGTTTAAGGCACGGCAGATTATGGGAAAATCCAAGAAGTTCCAAATCAACACCATTCAACTACTTTTATACGCTGATAACATCGGCCGCATTGGCAGAATTCTCGAGCGCGTTCGCAAGTATTGGACCAGAAGTGGCAGAAATGGATTTAGTTGTGAATGAGGGCACCACTAGGTATATGCTTTCCACAAGAAGGAACGCCTAACATCGACAAATCGGACAGAGCGCTTTCAAATCTAATAATGAAGGGTTACTCTTGGCAGTTGCTGTTTTTTGGGTTAAGAAAACAAATAAGTAATGAGGCCATGTAAAGAAACGCTAAGAATACCCCCATCATCTCAGTCTTGCTTTATGGGGCAGAAGCATGGACATTAGCGAAGGTGGACGAAGATATCCTTTTCCATTTCGGATGTAAGATTCTTCGAGTGATTTTTGGTTCCATTTGCGTTGATCCGGTTTGGAGGGGAAGATTTAACGGCAAACTTTACGAGCTGTATTGTATCATTGACCCGGTCATTAGTCGCATAAGATGGCTAGTAAATGAACTCCATCGCTTCACCTCGAACTGTCTTCGATTGCAACCCAGAGGGACAACGCAGTGGAAAGAACCTCAACTAACTTGCGTCTGCCTTCCAAGCGGAGATATATGCGAACATGATGGTAATGAACTCACAATATATTGTGAGGAACCCGTGGACGGGGCGAAGCTGAACCATCTTACGACTTGCAAGCTAGTTCGCGAATGCAAGACATCATTGAATGCAGTCGGAAGGTTAAATTCACTGAGTCTTGTCTGAGTCCCAGGTCACCACCCAGAGCGTTTTAGAGGACTCGAACTTACGATAGGCCTGCCTGAGTCCTCGGTTCAGGCTTCCATTGGGAAAAAAAAATAATATTGTAATAACTCGGAGTGCACAACTGGGGGTAGATAGTTAAAGACGGCGGTAACTGGGGAGTCCTATTGGTTGAGGCCCAGGTTCCTCCCAGAATGTAGCGCTATCTAAGTAAATAAGAAAGGCACAAGATAAGTCCGAAGTTTTCATACCACTACCCATGCGCTCTGAAACTTTCCCGACTGTTTAGTTCCGACTGACGTATTTTAAAGCATCAGTTACCTTCTTTAAAGAAAGACTGTACTGAGGAGAAGTCTACCTGTACGAACCTTACACTTCCAAAAGTTCACTTCTTGTTTCCTTTACATGCGACAGATAAGTGCTTCAGAGTAAAGGCCATCAAAATTTAGAGCTTTCGAGACACAAACCTTGGAGTGAGCACTTTCGAAAGGACCTTCTGAAGGTTCAATTTAGGTTTTCAATCTTCGGTACAAATTTCTTCCGAAGAGGATATCCCTTTTAACACCAGTCATTGTACAGTCTGCGGGGATAGAGGGGGCTTTCCATTTTCTACTCTGACCTTTCCGTGTTAATATTGTCGCTTTGTACGTCTTGATAGGCTTGATTAGCTCTTAGTTCCTACTTCGCGTTCTACAAACCAGAGGTCAGTAAGTCCAGGACATGTATTTTGGTTGAACAAGCACGCTCATAAGGTTGTAATGGTGTAATGGCAGGCGCCATCGACGGGGCAACTCATAAATTAATGAAAGGCTCACTTTCTACCAACAATCATACTAGGTTAAATAGAAGGACCTGTAACTTCTGCTATAGGAAGTTTGCCGCTTTATTGGGGCTCTGAAATATCAGAAAATATTATGAAATATCCTGTTCTAGGCATACTCGTATTTTATAAAAAGTTCTAAGGAGCTTGGCTGAAACTCACCGAAAAACTCATCATTGGATCACTTTCCTGATTGTAAGAACCACTATCTGACCTCGTTAAGCTCTAGGCTTATGCTATTCGTGATCTAAGGAAAAGATAAAACGAATTGCTGCCGAAGAACAACTTCCTGTCGAGTGTACCGAGGGAACAGTGATAATTTAGTTCATCACTATTTCTAGAAGCTGAATTCTACCGAACCTTATCACCAAGTTTGGACTACAAAAATCGTTTTCATGCTGGAAATTGACAGAGAACGTCACGCCACCATAAAGGACTTAAAACTAATCAACTCAACTCTCTTCGTTTTCAGAACGTTTCTACGCATCTTAAACTGTCTCATAAGGGCAGCTCTTCCGAATTCTCCTTATCACGTCTGCACACTTCACAAAAAAACCGGCCGAAACAATTCTGCAAGTGGCAATGCGCACTATTGACAAGTTAACCTACGACAGGCAATATTCTCTATTCACCTTCCTTGTCGTAGAAGGAAGGCCCATCGTGATCTCTGTGGAATCGGTTAGCTGGAAGCTAAACATCGATCATCGGATCCAGAAAACTAGAAAAGTATTTGGAAAAGCTCTCAACAAAATATAGGGACCATAACCTAGAAATTCTTTGAATGCCTACCGCTATAACAGGTTCCTTCCTCACCATCCTTTGTATGGTGATTTGTCGTAACCAAGGACAAGTTGAATAGGAGCCACATCATAGAGTTTGATCATGTCCGACCGAAGTGTGCAATGATATTCTCTACCACTTTCATTTGAACTTGCACATCAATCGTATCGTATCACGCATTGCAGTTAAACTGCAAGAATATGGTGGAAGAATATACAAGATCTACGGACACAGCTAAGTTCTATCTTTACTATCAAGTAGCTTGAAACCACATCCCACTGATTACAGAAAATCTCTATTTGACTTCCATAAATGATTCTCAGTAGAACATCCCCCTTCCCAATTCAACTAGTGTCCTTCAGGAAGTATAAGCTGATATTGTAATTGAAAAGAGTCGACTGAACCACAACTATCTACAAGCTTGCTCACAATTTCAAGAAGCTACTTATTTAGATAGCGCTACAGTCCGAGGTGGACAATGGGTTCAGGTAGCATGCCTCTCCAGCTGACTTGTTAGAGGTAGGCCCCCTTGTGGGAGCGTCATGGTGGCTGTGGTTTAAACCCAAAATCGCGGGAAGTGTTTCGGCCCAATGTAGAGTTGCAATAAGTACTGGGTGCTGCGACCCTAAGAGCAGTAAGAGGTTTTAGGTCGGCCTCGACTCATACCAAGGGTGGAACTTGTGCCGGCAAGACAGTTCCGATTTGGTATCTTAGGAAGGCGGCAGGGCGATGGCAAGGCGTATCCTTGCCCCCATAGATGTATGGGCATCCCGTAAACATAAGTCTAACATACATGACAGGTGGTTTACGTTAAAAATCAGACACTATGTCTCTCTGGGTTATCGTCAGCTTGGGCTTTTTCTTGACTGGGCATGGCTCTCTTAATGCATTCTTGCATAAGAGAGGGCTTAGCGGGGTTGCGCGCTGCTCATGTGGAGCCACCTATGAGGACTTGCTTCATGTCCTATGTGAGTGTCCCAATTACTCTGACATTAGGGACTTGCAGGCTATGGGCATCATCTTTAATGGTGAGGCCTACGATGTCAGTGGAATTATCACTGATACCGTACGGTTCGAAAGAATCCGTAGTTTTGCAAAAGATGTATTTAATAGAAGACGCAGTAGGAACATAGGAATTTTTAAAATTTTTAATTTGTTGAAAGGCCGCCAGTCCTGGGCAGTGAGGTGCCCAACTGGAAGTAGCCTCTAAGTTGCGAAGCTCGACCGGAAGCTATGTTCTGGTACCACGGGAGGTCAGGAGCCCCCGGAACTATGGTTCCGTCCTGACCTAGGAGTTGGTTCCCTTGTGGCAGTATCGTGGTGGCTGTAGGTTTGTACCCAACATCGCGGGGAGAGTAGACCGAATGGAGCTTGGAAATCTCATGGCTTAGCATATGTTGTAGTATGCTGCGACCTGTGCTCAACCAAGGGTCCCCTTCACCAAAGGGGAAGTTCGTACCTTACATACGACTTCGAATCTGGTACTGGTGGTAGTACTTGTACTACCCGAAGGGCGCTTATCAACTCATTGTTTGGATATCTTGTGCGAAGACGCACCGTAGGCTTCACGGCAGGTACCTACGTAAAACACAAAAGACATCTGTCTCTCTGGGTGGACCCCCACCCAATTATCAAGGATTCGCCCGTTGACGACGTTAATAAAAAGCGGAGGCAGAGCAAAGTACTGGTCTTATAGTAACGATTTTCAGATGACGCCACCAAAGGTGGCTACAATTTGACCAATTACAAGTGCCCGGTCATAGGTCTTATTGGCGGCAGAACCACCGGTAGTCCCTACCAGGACTTAAATTACGGTACCATGGGAGTCAGGAGCCCCCCGGATCTCGGTCCGGGCCTGACTTGTTAGAGGTAGGCCCCCTTGTGGGAGCGTCATGGTGGCTGTGGTTTAAACTCAAATCGCGGGAAGGGTCTTACCTTGGGTTTTCCCCTGGTTTTTCCCTTGGTTTGACCCAATGTAGAGTTGCAATAAGTACCGGGTGCTGCGACCCTAAGAGCAGAAAGAGGTTGTAGATCGGCCTCGACCCATACCAAGGGTGGAACTTGTGTCTCCAACGCCAGTTCTGCTTTGGTATCAAAGTGAATTGACGGAGAGTACAGCCCGAACCGTTCGCTCCTGAATCGTTTCCTCCATTCTCCATTGATGCTCACTGTACCGTTATTTATCCTTTTCTCGTGAAAGAAGCTACACTTCACATAAATATCACTCCCCTCCAGGTAGAGACATCGATAAGAGTGAGGTAGTTGCGGTACTGACCAGAAAGGGGTCCACTCCACAGGGGTCCAAATGTACCCTCTGCTAATTTGAATAAACAGAAAATCTCCTCGCCCCTGCATGTAAAGGCAAAGGACAAATTGTCAAATCTGGCAAGGCAGAAAAATTTGGGTCTTATACAACAGTGATAGGATACAGAACCTCATACATAGAACAGATTTATATATCCTTACCCCTCGCCAGGGTAAGGATAGTGACTATTAGCTGAAGTTACTAGTAGCATATGCTCTCCCAATAACTTTGGTCTTACTTAGCTACTTAAGTTCATACTCATACATTGATACCAACCATTGGTATCTCCTTGTTCAGCTTAGCTGACTTGTTCTATTCTTGGACCTTATGATGGGTCTTAGATGCGGATTTGTCAGCTTGTACGGCTTCGGTTTGTTTTTGATCCGTGAAGTTCACCATCGTGTTTTCGATGCGTCTTTAGGTTCCGACAAACCAAGTTCTGGAGATTTAGGCGCTACCAGACGTTCGTACGTCTTTCCCGTCTTGTTATGTCTCGGATCAGTTGAGAAGTTCCTTGGGAGTGCTGGGATAATTTTTCGTCATCAAACCTTTGGGTAGCTTTGCATTTTCCTTTGCGGCTGGCAAATGTGTTTAGACTCCTTGTGGCCGGTAAGATGTCACGTCCAAGTCCGAGTTTAGTAGTTTTTCTTCAGTTTCAAAACCTGTCTTGTCAGGTTTCTGCCTGCGAGAAAGAGGGTCCTTCCTGATATCGCCATGTGCCAAATTGTCTTTCTTCAGAAGTTGCGCTAGTGACTACGCTTTCGGTTGTTGACTTGGTGGAAGATTCTTAGTTCTGGATTCTGTTGTCTTGTCAGATCAGGTCGTTTTTGTGTGGGTGAGTAGTTAGCAAGCCCACTCAATTCGCACAACTTCTTCACTACATTATTCAACCGGCCAAGCTTGGCATAGTTCGCAGGTATTCACCGCCGCGAAAAACTTGATTTCAAACACAAGGTCAACCGGAAACTTTAGATATTGAAAGTGAAGAAATTCTATTGAACTCCCTGGGCTCACTGTATAGGCCTGAACGTTCAACCCTTCATCTACTTGTAATTTCATCTGAAAGGTTTTCAGACATTCTCACCATTTACCTATGTTCAACTCAGGGATTTTCTCAATTGGATGAGAAAGTCTCTAAAATAACCGCCGATCGAGATAGAACTGCTTAGATGGGGCAATTGGACACGAACCAAAATTATAGAGGCGCGTCTCTTGGTCACATATGCACTGCTTTTTGGTAAGACTGGGTATATGACCATGATAAACAGTTTAACTTAGGTAGGCAGTCAAATGGATAACAGCAACAAAAGGTCTACTTTGCAGCACAATAGTGCCCTGCAGTAAAGTGTTTATGGACATCTCCCAACTTAATGTGAAGCTGCACTTGTCAAAAATAAAGACGACACCATAACATTGCCACCACTTCTTCGACAACAATCAATATCATCAAAATCACCCCAACCATTACGAAAAGTGGCAAGAAAAAGTTTGACCCCCTTTCGCTTCAAATGAACAACTACTTCTCCGTAAATCGAAATAATAATAATTGAAACTTTCAAACAACAACATTTACCAGATACTCAGCAAGATGGTGGTAGGCTCCTGCCACCCCAACACCAAACGAACCGAGATTTAATGAAAACTTAAAACGTCTCTGTTGATCATCTTTCACGCCCAACTACCTTCAATTCATTTGAATATTTCCAAGTCTTTCTCGCAGTGTCGCTTTAAGTCCTTGGATTTCTCCAGCAATCTTGAATGAACACTCGATTTTGTTCACACAAATAATTCCACTTAAGCCACAGACAAATCCAATTTGACTATCTATTCCCACTTTAACAGAGTGACAGTGTACTTGTATCTATAATTCTATGAACCTCATTTAAGAGCAATATCGCTTCAAAAATCCTTTAAATCAATCATCACCCTACCCCATCCCAAGTTCTTTTGTGTTCACTAAAGAGAATGCAGCATTCACCACCTCCACCGGGTGAACGACAAACCAGCACAGACTCTCAGACAAAAACTGATGAATTTTTCATAAATCGAAGGATTTAATTTGAATAATTAATTTCGATTCGTTTCTCCGTGAATTCCCCAAAAGCCTATCTAGGGATACATACTCACACATACATGGAGGTATAGTCAAGTATTTTAGCATGACTTCTTCCATGCCTTCGATTCTCCACATACCCCTCGTTTTTCGTTTGGTTTCGGTTGAACCTTATGGTCCTTCGTGGCTTCCTTTCATATACTCAGGATCAGGATTTGTCTCAGCTCGGAATTAAACATACGGGCATTCGTGCTCGTACCTGTATGTGTGAAAATATTTTTGCTATTGTGTAGGAATTTCGCAATAACAAGAACCTACATAACTTTTATTGGTGGTGATGGTGATGTTAATGTCCCACTACCCACTATACGTATAGAAATACTCACCACCACCTGCATTGAACGTAATTTGAAATTTCAATTGAATTCTCCAGGACGTCAGCATTAAGGTGATTCGTCCTGTTGCTTTAACAACCAGAGACACCATCTACATAGCAACATTGAACAGTAGAATCACAGAGCCAGTCAACCCCCTGCTATTTGTCGATAGTGCAACTGAAAGATCTATGAATTATTTGTGAGCTGTCTTAGGATGCATCTTCTGGTGTGCTGTACCACCAGGAGTTCCGTTCAATATGCTCTCCCAAAACGTCCATCACATCGACTGGTAGAAAAAGCACTTGTCCATATATTCCCGACATATCCTTTGGTATCGGCCCTGGAGACAGTTTAAAGCTGAGAAATGATTAATAGCCACCCGTCTTTGGGGAACTGTGTCCTACAAAATCAAAGGCAACCAAACAACGAACAGAAAGGCAAGCAGCAGCATTGCTTATTGGGGGAGCGAAACACTGCTCGTAAACGATGAATCTGATGTTGTGTCCTAAAATGCTAATTAAGCAGGCTGCAGCTGTCAATGACAAACGGGCATGTCCCAGTCCAAATCCCGATCTCCCGGAGCATGTTTAGCCGAATGAATGACTCGGCATGTGTACCGAGTACGAGTAGATGCCGCCCTCCTTCCCATAATTCGCATTCCAACCTGACGTCGCACTATCGAATGTCTGGAGGAAAGATTTGGCGACATTCTTAATAGCAACCATGTGCGAAGGCGACAATATTAGAGGTGTGGGGTGGATGCAGCGACAATTTTAATGCGACTCCGATTTATTATTTGCCTTGTTAGACGGTTTTTTTTGTTTTTTTTTTCGTGATTCGTTCATGCGACGTCTTTGCGCCGCCATCAAGCGTCAGTAATGCGCACTCATTTCTCTATGAGCTGTCATATTTGGTTTATGATGCTCGGTAAGACGCGGCTCATGATATACGGCTGTCGCCGTAGAGCTATTCACATCATCAAAAGAAGAGGATTCGCAACAAACGAATGGAGTTGTGAGTTTGAATAATGGGTTTAATGGTCTTGCACATGGATGTGTGGTGTCGTTGCGTAGCAAAACAGTAGCTGATGAAAGTAATTTTCACGGATGCACTACTTAACCAGGTGAGGATAGGTCACAGGCAGGATACTCAAAGATTTTGTCGAAACTTAGCTGGTAAACCAGATGATTTGTGGATCTTTCAAAATACCTACAGCACTCAAATATAGAGAACTGTTCAAGAATTGTCACTCTCTTAGGAGGACGGGTTTGTTTTTATGAACTTTCAATCCTATAGTCCGATGGTGTTAATTTATAAACGTAAGACCAACATCAAGGGCATCATGGTGATGCTTGCATGAGTACAGGACCAATTTCACTTCATGCTTTCACCATTTGATGGTAATCTATTTGATAGCAAAGAGGAAGAGCGAACCCTTCAATATCCCTTCTTTCATGCCTCCTTACTTGACATGGGCAAAACAGATTGCATTTGTTAAAACGTTCGACATGGAATCCTTCATCCATCTTATGTTTTTAGAGAAGGGAAGAACTAGTTTCTATATTCTCCATGAACCATTTGTGACAGCACTTGTATATCCCATCTTGCTTCTGATGATTACTCCTAGATATGTGGGGAAATCTAGTTTCTCTTATATCTATTCCTGAGAGTTCGCTGCGATACATTTCAAAATTAGTAACCTAAAGTGTTCCTTCTTCAAGTCGGCAGTGTCACTGTCATATCCACACATGTAGGTAAACGTAATAGATGGTACCCATCTTGCTCTTCCTCTGTAAGTTGTAACTGTAACCTGGCCTATAAAGTTTGTGCGATGGTAGATAAGTCTCTGCGATCAATGTCTTGTTTATTTTGTCGTTCTATACAGAGAGAATGGGACCCACGGTTTTTGCTGAATTCAAACAGTGAAAGAATGAAATGCCCTTCCGTGGGCAGATATTTTCACTTTTGCAGATTTGCCATGGCCTGTCGAAAAGATGGTGATGACTGAAAATAGTTTTTCCATTTTTCAGTGTATTGTGTGGGAGTTGAACCCATAAACTGAGATGTGATAACTGATAAACTTAGCCAATGTACCAAGTCAACAGTCATTCTCCATGCATCGGTTATATCTTCTCAGAGTTTTGGAAGCCTGTTCGTCCTTTCCCAATCCATCTGATAAGATAACGCTGGTTTTTCAAGAGTGTATCCCACGTAAAGACATGCCTTATGCACAACGAACAACGTTGAAAGACTCTATATCTGGTCTTCTACTCTTTATTTGGACCTTTACAATTGTTTCTGTGTTAAGTAGAAAAGATGATATCGGCCAAGTGGCTAACGCCAGTGTTGACACACATTTTTGTTCGTTTTATCGCATTTTCCATGACTTTCCGCAAGATTTCCGGCGATAACTGTTCGCATTCCTATCGAATATTATCCTTAAGGGCTGCTATTGCCTGATGTCTGAGGCTTGTTGGCATAAACCCGCGACTTCAAGTAGCTCCAAAGAAAGAAGTCTGGGGTGGTTAAATCGGGCGCTCTTGTTGGCCATACCAAATCGCTAAACCGGGGGATCACGCGACCAGGAAAAGCTTCCTTCACAATATCCATTGTGGCTCGTGCTATGTGTACGGTTGCACCGTCTTGTTGACACCACATTTTCACCAAGCTCCGCTCATCCAATTCCAGCAGTAAGAAGTCGTTTATCAAGGCCCTGTAGCGTTCGCCAGTGACAGTAACCGTATTGCCGATTGCATCCTCAAAAAAATACGGCCCAAACACTCCTCCCGCGTGAACGCTGCACCACACAGTGGCTTTGAGTGGATGTAATGGCTCTTCGTGCATCACACGCGGAATTTCGCTTATTGACGTAACCGCTTAAGTGGAAATGCGCTTCGTCGCTCATGATGATTTTCGACACAAAAATGTCCTCTTCGTTGTTGAGATTGAGGATGGCTTTGCAGTAATTCACACGCGGCTGTCGCTCAGAAGGCATTAACTGATACACTGTTTGTACTTTGTACGGGAACATCTGTAAGTCTTTCACTAAAATTCGCTGTAAGATCCGTCTAGTGATGCCCAATCGTCTGGTTGATGTTTCTTCGTTCTCAGCGACATCGGCAGCCACAGCCGCGATATTCTCGGCCGAACGATCAGTTCGGTGGCAGCCACGCCCTGGTTGGCGCGACACTATTAGGAAATCTACTTCGAAATTAACGCTGCGCTAACACCAAACATCGACACAATTATTCCACGCTCTTGCGGAGTGTAGCGCTCCATTGCTTGTTTGTTTGTATACTGCAGCTGTCTAGTTCACAAATGTCAAATATGATTGACGCACGACACCATTTGCAAAATTTATACCATCTTCTGATAGGGTGATTAATTTTGCGCCATATTGTATAAGTGTTCATTGACTGTCAAGTTTCTCGATAAAACTAGGCATACTGACGGTTTTTGATAGAAATTTCCTGATGTTTTCGCGAAGTTGTTTCAGCTCAGAATTCTGTCGAGGAGGCTTTTCAACTGACCAATGTCTACTGATGGGGAAAGTCTTAAACCCACGTTGGAAGGTGGAACAGTTCTAACTTTTGGTATCTTCCTCCAAAAGGATACTCGAAGAAGATCACCGCGAATAATTTGTTATACCTATCTTTCAAAAACTTCTTTGGTTATCTTCTCCTCAAACATTTTACTTGGGTGCTCACAATGTGTTCCCGAGTTTGGAGAAGTTAGAAAACAGTCACGAGTTCCAAAGCAGCACGCTTATCGAAGCTGGTGTTTATAGATTGAAAGTTTCACAGGAAGACTAAGTCTCCTAGCTTAAGGTCATACCTGACTTGTATCCTTTTCTGAGTCCTAGGTCTTTCATCACATCTACTTGCCGTCACGTGCACTTTCTGTGGACTTGCCTTAACTTTTCTCAGCTTCGTGCTTCTCCTTTTTCTCCTTCCTGGGTTTGCATAACATGATAGGTGATGGAGGCATCAGCTTTTCAAAAAATACATCCCATCCTCTGCCACCGTCGTCATTTTATTCCAATGTCTGTGAGACTCTGACCAGTTCTCTTATGGAGCTCCAAGTCGTAGATACGGTTTGGCCAGAAAATTCTCAAAATGTCCAGTAGGCACCTATTCAAAACTGTTTGCGGTGTCCTTGTGATAATGTTTGCAATTTTCCAGGTGTTGCACCCGTACAATAGCCCGAATATATCTAGTTCAATTCCAACTTCCTCAAAGACGATGCTTTCAAAGAATCGGAAACACTTAACCTTCTCTACTAGGTATTCTGCGATGCTTATTCGCAAGGTTGAGGTAGGAAGACCGTTGATTTAAGCTTTCGGGGAGTTAATCGTCAGCCGAATGGCGCTTGCTTCACTCTCCAAGACGTCACTTGATGAAGGCCGATGATCCTATGGGATAGGAGTTAGACGTCACCGGGATAGTCAAAGTGTTGCAGAGCTAATGTCAGAGTCTATCGAATTTGTCCGCAAATCTCACCTGTCTCTCATCGACAAAGTAACGCACCATTCACGTCTTTATTTGAATTTGAATCCCTGGTATCATTTGGAATGCGCTTCCCATGCAAAGAAAGCCAGATAAATTCTCTATTGATGCTATGGAATGCCTAATCAAAGTCTATAAACAGCAGATGCAATGCAGCTTGCTATTCCACACTACCTTTGATGATGATACGAGTATGCAGGCTGTTCATTTTGTCCATACAGGTGGATCCCGATCGAAAACCTACTTTCCCTACCTCCAGTTTAGCCTCAAGTTGGAGGTTTTTTTGCCCGAGGACTACTTCAGTTACTACTTCGCCAACTATAGAGGGAACCCAAATTCCTCCCCAGTTTTCGTACTCTGTTAGACTTCTTATTTTTCGGAGGCTTGGCTCTTGGGAAAGATTCTGCTTCTCAGGCCACATCTGCCAGTCAATGCAGGGGATCAAAACAGGCTATCGTGCCTTCCTTTTAAAGCTCCAATACAATGTAATCAATGCTTGCCGCCTTATGGTCTTCTGCTTTTCTTTTGGGATTGATTATTCCGTCCATCTTCTGAGTAGGTCCTCCTCGAGATAAGCAAGAAATCGTTCAGCGCTCTTACTTGGTGTTGCCTAGGGATGTGATCCCAGGTGGTTTTTCTTCTACAGCCATCACATGCTACGCTGCATCTTTAGCCTGTGTAGTTGCATAAAATCGTTCTGCTCGGCTGTTGGGGTTGCTGCAAGATATCCAGATGTCTTTAGGGCTTGGATGCGAATGCCGTGTACCGTAGAAAAGCGGATTGAACGGTATCCTAGTCGAGATTCAAACCTACATATAGTATGTTGTGAAACTTATTTCGGAGAACAAAGTGTATTTCGTGTTATTCCTCTGTCTGATATAGCATTGAAAGCTGGGACATCTCATCCCAGATGTGGCTAGTTACTGCGCCAGTTCTTCAGCCATAAATAGAGAACTCAAATAAATCGAACAACTTTGCTCGTCACTAATGAAACAGCATGACCATCATCCCTGACCCAGAAGATGCTTAAAAGTTTGAACGAAGAACTTATAGTCTTGTTACGAGTATGCAGTAAAAAAGGCGTTCCACGTCTGAAAACATCCATAATTCGATATACATGCGAGTACAATCGAATCTTTGAAGTCACTACATTATTGTGACACTGCCCGCGCACAGAAGGGTTATTGCAGAGAATTGACCAAGGGAAGTATTGAACGGACGTACCTGCATTTGTTCTTGGAATTATTTCCACTGCACTTAAATGCGCAATCGGGTCCAAGTCTAGTCGCTTACGACCATCTGATGCTGCTGGTCGTCTTGCTGATTTGCACTAGATTGCACTTAGTCATTTTTGGGCAAACTAACTTGTATTCGAACTTAAGTAGAACAAATTTGTCAGTGAGTAGTGCTAATCTCAAAACTTTACCGTCTAAATCATGAAGCAAAACCAACATGAAAATACAACAAGTGATTCATTTCTTTTCCTCCACACTGTTGCCCACAACATTCAACTCTTATTCTTAACGCACTACTTATAATCTTCTCTGCAAATGAGTCTTTAGAGAATAATTCATTTAAACGCGCCAAAAACTTTTCCTTCAACAGAATTTATTTTTAGAAATGAATTTCACTTCGAAAACCCTTTTCGAAAGCAGTTCATTTTTCTTTTTTGTTTATTGCCACCGCCTCGTCGCCCCCTCGACGGTTTCCTAAAACCGCTTTTCAATTAGCTGCCATAATAGCCGATTTGCATAAGAATTCCTCGCATATTAAGTGTTTCACTGGTTTCGACTCCTTCGTCCGCTCCGATAAAACAACGACGAAAACCGCTCCATCGGGTGATGGGAGTAAAGTCAAGTTAAAGGATATTGCCTGGTTGGTTGGTTAGGAGCAGAAGTTATTATAGTTAGTGGGTTGGTTAGTTTTTCGTGGTTTGTAAATTTATAAACACATCGAATTCTAAGACTTAGCACAGTATTTTAGGAGCCAAGCATGAGGTGCCACAAGACTGTCAGCTTAGGCCTCTATATTTTAATGTGAATAAGAAATTGGCTTTGCAAACATGTTTTTATCTTACTGTCATGACCATTGTAAAGTTCTTAGAAAAGGATGTGATTCCAATTAAATTGTTTTTTCAGTTCGCCAATCCTAGCAACTTATAAAATCAGCCCATCCGGTTGGAGCTTTCACAATCTCCTACCAATTGCACCCACAAATTTGCTGTAGAAAAATTAATTCCCAAATAACTCGCAAGCAAACATGACATGACAAAAATTTGAATCCTGACTCATTGTCCTAATACCTAAAATAAGAAGACAAGAACCAACAGCTTCGCGAAAAACTTTTCTGCCCACAAAACAATCAACTCAAAGTCATCTTCCTTGTCCCGATCCTTCCCAGCCCTCACAGTCGCTTCGTCTTTGGATATAAAATTTGACTTTTTCGTCTTGAAAGCGCCAAAAATAAGGAGGAAAGTGAAAATAGAACAACACAACAGGCATGCCCGCTCAGAACTTTGACGACAAATCGACTAGGACGAAGCGCGTATGAAAAAAGGAAAAGAAAATTAGAAAAATGGTGAAGAAAAAAATTAGCAGGAAATAAGGAACAGCAGAGGAGGCAAAAATTTGAATAAAACAGAGCACGGAGAATACTTCATTCTCATAAATATTAAAATGGGAAATTTTCCATTTATTAATTTAGTCATTCAGCAGCTTAATTTAGACGAGAATGGGGGACCGGAAAATTATTCCGGACAAGGCTGCTGGTTGATTTTGACAGATTGTGATGTACGCTATCAACAATTGCTTTCGTATTTGCTGTTTGCAGTAGTTTTTAGTGTTTTTAAAGTTGTGACAACTGTTGAGTCGAAGTCCTTTTGGCAATGTTACTGTACATGATGCGATGGCATCTGGTGAACTTCTTGTCAACTTCCGGTTCATTTAAAGACCGATCGCTGAACACCCGATGGAATAAATGGTCACGCAGCTTTAACTCTTGTCCCAATTGAATTTTACAGGCCTCGAAACCAAGACCTTTACGAAGAACATTCCAGAAAGTAGATGGGAAAAGGCATAGGTGCTGCGATCGTCGTGAAATCGATAAAGTATGCCCTCTTCTACACAAGCTTCCACAGCCGCGATATTTTCTTCCTAACGCACTGTTCTCGAGAACTTGTTGTGTGTGTGAGTGTCCAATAGCGTAAATTGAGTTCGAAATTTTTGAATAATCCGATAAATAGGACGTCCAGATGATTCCGATGATGTCTGCCGTAAATTTCACGGGAACAGACCTTCGATTTTGGAAATAAATTTCAACGATTTGAAATCGTTGTTGTGGCGTCAATCTTTCCATGTTGAAATGAAACTTTGCAGCTCAATGTGACAGCTGATGTGACTCTTAACACCGTTCACACCTTCAAGTTTCAATCCATTCCCGGTTACAGCCACACCAGATTAATTATCGAATAAGTAAGGTCTAATGGTGCCTCCTGAACAAAAACCACAACAATTAGTGACACGTTGTGGAAAGAGAGGTTTCACACTTCCGACCTTCATCCTTCCTTCATTGAAATGTACCTTAACGCTCAAAATGATTCTGGGATCCAATTCTTGATCAACTTCATGCATTTCCAATTCTCAATTGGCAGAGTTGTGATGCTGCTCATCGGTTAGGTCGGTTAGCAGGTTTCAGTTCCTGCGATCTTTGGATATTTCAGGCTTTATGACCAACGTCTTTATGCTAAATTCAGCGAAGTCCTGTTTCTGATCGTTATGGAATCGACAAACCTGGGCTTTCGACAACAATGTTTCTTCACATCAAAAACTTGTCTTAGTATCTCAAATTTCCGTTGTTCAAGCCTGAATACCTACTTTCTTCTGTGGCGCTACAGTTAAAGCCTACAGCTAGAAGCTCCTCCAGTTAGTTCAATTTTGACTGATGGCTCCTTCTACTTGAGTGTCAAACCCAAGCCGAAGTGTTTCTTTGCTGCCGTGTTATTTGTTGTTAGAGTCGAAGACGCTGCTGGGCGTAGCATTGGTGTCAATGAGATTAATGAGCAGTTTTCTGATAAGTTCGATGTCATCGTATAGTTTGTCCTCAAAGCCCGTCTTCATCCGCTTTAGACGGAATCCATGCTTCAGATGAGTCCTGACATAAAGTCAGACGGTTATGATCGAAGTCGGTTGTGAACTAATATACGTACCCTACTCTTGGAGACGCGCTCGAGTGGTATTTATACCGAAGATTGGTAAACAAGGGAACGAGTCCTCATTTGTACTTAAAACACTTGAACGTGTCTTAGACATCCACATGCGAAGCATTCTAGAAGAATCAACGCTATCTAAATCACAGCACAGATCCACGGAAACGGCTCTTAACGAGGTGGTGCGGACAGTCGGAAAATCCATTACTAGAAAGACTATACCCTAGACTTAGAGCGAGCCTTTAATGACGTACACACTAAAGCTATTAACGAGCTGGGCATAGAGAAACTTAATAGTCAATGGATAGTCTCTATGTTCAGAACAAAAAATATTCAGGCAACACTAGATAACAGTCACCTAACCAAATTTGCCCATACAGGAACGCCACAGGGCGGCGTTGTTTCTCCTCTACTCTGGCAAATGGTTACGAACGAAATGCTTGTAAAACTAGACAGACAAGCGGACAAAGTGGTCGCGTATGCGGATGACTTGGTGGTAATAGAGTCAGGGAAGTTTGTGATAAATGAAATGAGGGAGGCTGCTCTAGACAAGATAAATGCCTGAGCCTTGTTGTCAACCCGAATAAAACTGAACTGATGCTATTCACTACCAAAACCAAAATACCTGATTTTAGGCTTCCCTGTCTTAATGGTCAACCGCTCACACTATCCTCCAGTGCTTGGTACCTGGATACAATGCTTCATCCAAAAGCTAACTGGAAACAAACATCGAGCAGAGAATAGGGAAGACAAGTGTCGCCTTCTTTGCCTGCAGCAAAACCTTTGACTTCAACCAAAGATGGCTTTGTGGATGTACACAGCCATTGTGCGTCTGGTTCCCACCTACGGGTCATTAGTATGAGACTAAAAGGCTCCAAAATACAGCCAGTATAGGCACCACGGGAGCATTAAGGTATTCCTGCATCTTCTGCATCTCTACCTACATACAAAAAAAACGCACTTTGCGGCGCAGTCAGACTCAAAAATTCTTTGTGCTGGACTGCACGGCTTTACGGGCACAGTAACATCCTGGACTCGTTACCAAACGGCATGGTCATGTTTCCAACCAACTACATCACACCCAAACTAAACTTCAAGACATGGTTTACCCACCAGAGTTGGGTGGAAGAAAGACGAAGTAGTTAAGGACTTCGACAGGGTCACGTACACCGATCGCGATGGATCAAAGATGAACTGTGTTGTGGGGGCCGGAATCACACTCGGAATCACTGAAAATATCAATATCATACCGCTTGCCGGTTTTTCCAGGTGGAACCATTGGCAATGCGAGAAACTTATACGCACCATCGCAGGAGTGACACAACTCACAGCGTAGTCTAGCGCTCCATATCCTCCAAACTGGTGCAGGAGTACAAGAACGACCTTGTCTGCTTCGGTGAATGCTTCAGGGTTACACTGCTTTGGGTTCCAATGTCATAAAACAAAATGAGCGTGCACATAAACTGTCCGGGTACGGCTCACTCGCGGTAAGGGTCCACATCCCGTTAGGAGGGGTTAAAGAGCAAATCCACTCAAAATTTCTGGATAAGGCCATTGGTTAACCAACTGCGCCCTATAAAGGATGATATGGCCGACCTACGAAAAGAGTGGAACAGAAAACCTAGTAAACGGAACCGGATTCATGCGGCCAAACTAGGTACCCGCATATACGGTAGCGAAAATGAGAAAGAAACTCTGTCACATTTCCACTGAAAATGTCTGGCACAAGCCAGAGCGCGATATTGTAGAGAAGATCTTGTATGCAATGTTGAGCAGACTTATACCTCTGTAGTTGGCGCGTTTAGAGGGATTTTTGTGGATCAGGCAACGACACTGACATTCCATTCATCAGGCATACACACTTCTGACCAGATCTTAATAATGAGTTGGCTTATACTCTCCACAACATCACTTCCAGGAACTTTGAATAACTCGGCCGGTAAAGCGTCGGGTTTAGCAGTGTTGTTGGATTTAAGCTTACTTATCGTGATGATGCAGTTCTCAGAAGAACTTTTTCCATATTTTCAGCAGCAACTATGACTCTAGTACGTGTAGAGTTCCTGTAAGGGTCTTGTCATTCGTCGCAATGCCACTGCATACACCTCTTGTTTGGGTACATAGTCTTGCAGCCATATTTCATCAAACCAAGGATTTCTTGGTGGTGGTCAGGACATCAGTAGCGTTGTCACTGATGGCACGTTAGCGTTGTCACTGGTCTTCGGTATATGATGCTGGCGGCATAGGCAATGTTGAGAGATTTCGGTATACACGTTCGGCGAAGATTCTGGCGGTCTCTTGCGGTTGCAGCTTTCCTAAGCGATATCTTCTCACAGTAGCTCCCCTTATTGTGGCGCTTTTAAATCCGCATTCGTAACTTGGATCCAAGTCAATGTTGGCTTTTCAGAAGGTTCGGACGTCCAGAATACTGTAGGCATGCACTACGTTGATCAATCTGGTTTTGCGTACGTGATCCTGAGACCGCTCTAACCCCTTCTATTTATTGAGATGAGCAAGCCATGTCCATAAGCTTAAGTCTGTTGCCAGACATGGTATTGTTATCATACTTAGGACATTGCTCATAAATATGTCTTGTCGAAGTGCATTGTAGAACAGTGGTATACGGCACTAGAATGTGCGCTGTTTCTGTTCCTAGTTTGTCATTCTCCTTTTCCCATTTTCTCTTTCTTCTTGGATGGCGGTGATATCCACATGATAGCAGCCAAGGGGTTTTGCTTATAATCGTCCAGCTGCGTCTTATTTCTTTCGAAGCTAACTAATCCATTTAATCTGGTCATTTATGTCTAGAGACAGTCCGACAGGCAATACATCCGCATACGTCTGCACAAAGTGTTTGGGAATAGTGTGAAATATAAGTAGAAAGTGGACTCCACTGCAGTAAAGCAATGGAAACAGGAAGTCATTTCTCGAAGCCAACCATATTCACCCCCTTATCCGCAATCAAAAGTCTGTTCACTAGCATCATCGTAAGCCACAAATCTGATAGTTTGTCTCTGACGTGTTATCTAGCCGAGTGTTGTCATGTCGTAAGAATTTGCGTTGTTGGCACGATCTCTTATAGAGACTGCATTTTGACAGCTTGGCACATTGCATCTACAGAAAACAGGGAAGAAAGTTGGGCTTCCAATCTTTTCAAGGACCAGTGCCAGATTAAGATTTAAGATCCTCGTCAAAGTTGGCGGTTTACTCCTGGTTGTGATCTTGTTTTGAGTTGATTGCATGTGAGGTGTGATTCGAATATAGGACTGTAAACATCCGTGTTGTGTTAATGTTTCCAGTCCGCCTGATTTGCCCCTTTTGAGGAATCCGAACCCGAGCTCTTCGATCTTCTCGGAAAGAAATCCGTTCTGTGTTCTTATATTACTTGTTGCCTTCGTCGTTAGACTTAAATTATTGATTCAGAGGCTGTCTGATTTCCTTACGCAGACACTGTGTTCTACTATGGAACAGGCTAACAATAAGGGCCACTATTCAGGTTTCTAACAGTTTCGTTTACCTTTTGCATCGTTCCTAGTCGACGTAGTTTTGACAGATGTGTCTAGTTTCTACCTAAAGTATGCTTGGTTGGTGTTTCTCGGATTTCTCCTCTTCCAAATTCGATCTGGAGATTAATGTACCGCGGAGAGGGTAGCTACCTGCTTACTTTCTACCTTTCTTGCGTTTACTAGAAATGAAGACAGCTAATGATCAAATTAGACGAGAGTATGACGTACAGGGTATACGAGTACACATCTTACGCTTGATTATGCCTCAGAAACTTGGCCCAACTATTCATTAGCTTATCTCGTAAACCAGCAGACTTCCAGATCGCAAGAAAAAACTCAAAAACACTAAACCAAAAGCCATTTAGAGATGTACTCTACTACTCCTTGTCCCTTTCAATAAAAAACTACTCGTACCATTATCCTCTGGCAAGAAATTTCTTATTCATTGTTATCTTGTCCTACAATCGCACACATATGCGGATGTTTTATGATTTCTAAAAACGATGCGCCATATGTGAGACTATGTCACTGTCAAATGCATCGGTATCCTTCCATTGCATTACGAGTGGTACGGCATTCTCCTTATCCTTATCCACCTAACAATAATAATTGGCCTACATTTCGAGATGCGGAAAAAAAACAAAAACAAAAACAAAACCGGAAACATACAAACCAGGAAGAGAAAATAGACTTTGTCCATTTGTCGGGATATCTATGACACGAGCAGACGGCACAAATATGTTCGTTATGTCCGCCTTATCGCGAGAGATGTCTTAACTTAAAGGAAGACAAAAGGACTTCACAGCGCAACTTTAGGGCCACAAACAAAAACAACAACAAAACAAAAATCGAGGAAAAAGCATTCTCATTTCTCAGCCATTATTCGTTGGTTTTTCGTCCTTTTATTGGGACGAAATTTTCACAACGTTTTGCGGGAGTGGATAATATTTTGTTTAAATGTGTTTTCTGGAGAAAAAAAAATTCATTTCTTCTTCTTTTTGGCAAACATCCTGTCTTGTTGTCCGCCAATTTTTGTCTCTCAGTTTTGTGTTCTCTTCTATGCTGCCAGTATTCGATTCGGTTGTGGCTGTCGCTCGTCTGAAATCAGGATATGAGACAAGGACCGGAAAAATTTAGCACAAGCACAATGCTTATTGGGCAATAAACTCTACGTGACAACTCGTTGCATTTGAGGAACTTGGCACACAGAGAGTGTGCATGTGACACCTCTAGCAGTGAAACGGTCCGCAGATTTCTTCTCTCAAGTAACCCAGATAAATTCTAAAGATTTTTTTTTTCAGATTCCAATTTACCTCCCTCCCTCCCTTGACTGTTTCTTTATGGAGTGAACACAAAAAAAAAGATACGGATAAAATAAAATGAGATGAATTGTTATAAATGTGTATTGTAGGAATGGTTCGTCGAAGAGAGGTGCAGCAGGATTGCTACTGCAGTGGAACGTGATTGGAAGGGGATCAGAAATTTATGAACTTTTTTGTTGAGTCAATTTTCTTTTGTTCGCTGTGGACATGAACACTATTGCTGACCGAAGAGTTAAAAACTTCTTCTACGGTGTTCGGAGTCGTGGTTTGTTATAAAACGAAGGCACTTTGTGTCACGTTTTTCAAATGGATGAGTTATAACTAGTTTCGTTTTTGTGTGTGTCAAAAATGGGCTGACACAGGGTTGTTAAGTAGCCAGCAAGGTTGGGAGTGAACATGAAGTTTTGTGTAGTGGCCAAAAGTCGGTGTGTTCTTTAGATAAAGCATCACTGGCGTCGGGTATCTAATTTATGTGCAGACGATAACCTAAGCCGATACTCAGCAGCATAAAGGCAATCCTTTGCAACAGAAGGTGGACTTGTTGTAGACTTTGACATAAAGGCGCCGAGTGAAAGCCGCACTCACTTGGCAATGTCGGAATAAACAAAAGGAATACTCGCACACCAATTGGCATACACAGACAACAACTTATGAAATCCTATGTGGGCCTAAGTAAGAAGACTAGAAGAATAAAAGTTGGAGGTGTACAAAAATCTGAGGTTCTCAAGCTTACAGCCTGACATCAGAGAGTTGCTTTGGAATATTAGAAATCCCTGAGCCAAGTTCAGGAACAATTTAAAATGATTATTGAAGGAGCTGCTTGGATAAAGTCAAAGCTGTCTTGTCCTTTTGAATATGGTGCAGCCTATTTTATGACTATCGACAGCAGGTATTAAGCGTCTTCATCTTTCTGGACTGTGCCATGAGCTGAGTTTTTATAGATCCACAGCATGGAGAAGACCTTTTTAATCAACGATCGGTTTAAGGATCTGGCTGGCCTGCTACTTGCGCTGAGTGTTCCTATAATTGGACCGAACCTTAGGTAGTTTAAGTTCATAGAGCTCCGAGATAATATGTGCAATAATGACAAACCTACTGGATTCTGAAAATCGTAACTCTTGTCTGAACAATTAAGTTCAACTTTGTGGCAAGGGCCAGAACATTGAACCAAAAAAATTGGGTCTCCGTCCCAAAGAGTCAACTGGTACCGGAATAGGAAGTTTCAACTTCCTCCAACCGTCTTGGTATATCTCCAGTGCCACTTATCAAGTTAAAAAAAAATAGAGACAAGGGCGCGCTCATGGTATTGTAAGATTCCTCCTCATTGAATACACCTCCCTTCGATCTAAATTTGTTAGTTACTGCTACTACGAGTACTACCCGTATGGCAGTTAGTTTTTATCGTACCAAGTCGAAGGGTTCGATTATTTCCAGATTGCGTAATAGACTTCTATCGTCCAGCACTTGCATGACTTTTTGGGTAATCTGTCTGCTTGATGAAGTCTTTTGACTCTGATTTCACTTTGGACCGTGGGAATCCTGAGATTTGCATGTAAACCTATGTTCCTATGTGCAACGGTGCACGAATAATTTCTCTAACGACTTTATTTTAACGAAAATTGTAGAATGTTGCCGCTTGTCCAGTTTTAAACCATAGCTCTACACTGGCTTAGGCATTCACTTGTATAAGAGCAGCTCCTCCTGAAGGAATATTTGCTAAGTAACTAACATATTACATTTCTTTGAGCTTAGTTTTGAGCTCTCCTTTTCACATGCAACCTCCTTTTTAACTTTACTTCAAGTAAAGAATGTGAGCAGAATGCAAGCCGGGTTTATAAAAATATGCAATCTGTGAGGTGAGCTATTAGTTCCTCGTCCACACATTTACATTATTAAGAGTGCATAAATGTAGAATCTTCAGAAGCGGGCCAATAACGCTACCTTGAGGTACACCACCTTAAATCTTTTTGAATTTCAAGTACTCGCTCCAGTGAGTAACACTGAAGATCGTATTCACGAGACATGAAGGCCTACAAGACAGACAAGAAAGACCTTTCGCAATTTAGACTTCAAGCCTACTTGCCATACCTTTTCAAAAACTTGCGAGTCATCAAGAAATGCGCCTGAGAGATCTGTTTTTCAACAGTTTCATCATTAATTCTATGAATCTCGTCGATGGTTTCACGCCCGCTGATCTATTTTCTTCAATAATTGACTGTAAGCGGTTGAGTACAGTTTCAAAGAATTTTGAAATAATGAAAAGGAAACCAAATTACCTACTCGTATCTAAGTAGCAGCCGTTCTTATTTGAAATGATTTTGAAGCGAGATATATCTGAAAAAAAGACAGCGAAGTACAATGTTGTCACTTCATAGAAAAGATGGGAAGAAGCTGGTAACCATAGCCGGAAAACTTGACAGAAAAACTTGAAGCGCATCTTTGGATTCTAAAAGAAAGCAAACAAATGTTTCCTCTGTCTATTCGAGTACTGAGCGTAGTGAACTTCGAGAACCTCACAGCATCTTGACTTACAAATTTGGAGACGTTGACTCCGACTTAACAAAACCTCCATAAGCCTCACTAAGTCACTATATGCATAGCGCTATTGCTTGAATTTTGCTCAGCTACAGATTCATTTCCACAAGATCGATTTGTCTTGCCTCATAACATGCGGTCTTTGGCTGCTGCCCTGCAGAAATATACGTATCAATAAGATCCACGTATTTCAGCCATCTAACCCGCTGCAGACTAGATCGCTGTATAAGGCGTAAACCTGGATTGGATTTTCTTTTCAATACTCCAGCAACATAAACGGGAGTACTTATGATAGATATCCTACCTTCGAAGCAGCTAATAATCATTTACACCCCTGAGCGATAGTCCATTCTTCTTGCCAGTTTGGGTGATCTTCATAGCTGCCTGCTTGGACTGTTATTTCGATCAGTATCTCTGTAACTCATATTGCACACCCATCAAGCTAGTGTTCAGATTGGTAACGCCTGCAGTGAGTTACACTGCTTAGAGCATGGAATCCATTCCGATGGCCAAACCCATCAGACAAGACTATCAGAACAGGTTGATGATTCAATCAACACTTTCTTCAGCGAAACTGGCGATGGCAATCATGTGGTCCGGGCCGTAATCGAACCTACCTACCTAACGACTACGCTCGTGGTCATTACACCATTGGCAAGGAAATCAGCGACTTGGGCTTAAATAGGATATCTGTAAATTGGAAGAGAAATGTATCGGACTCCCAGGTTTCACGCTCTTCCACTTCTTCGGTGGTAGTTCTGGCTCTGAATTCACCTTCCACATGATTGAACGTCTTGCTGTGGGTTACGGAAAGAAACCCAAATTGAAATTCACCACCTATACCACTGTTGTTGAACCCTACAACTCTATCTTCGCAACCCACATAAAAATGTAGCATTCCGAGTGCCATTTCGACGATGAAGTCACAATATCTGCTGCAAGGACTTGGACATTGTATGACCAACCTACACCGATAGAGCATTTAACATCGACTTGAGTGATTTCCAAACTGAATTAGTACCATACCCACGTATCCACTTCCAGTCATCTCTGCCGATAAGGCCTACCGCTAGCAATATTCGGTTGCTGAAATCACCAGAGTTTGTTTCGAACCAGCTAACCAGAAGGCCAAGTGTTGTTCTCGTCATGACAAATACATGGCCTGCTGCATGTTATTCCGTGATGAGATATTGTGCGCCAGAATGTCAACGCGGCCGTTTCGTCAACTGCTGTCCCACTGGCTTCAAAGTTTACATCAGCTCTCAGCCCCCAACTCCAGTGATTTGGCTAAGATTTACATCGCTGTCTGCATGTTATCACACCACAGCCCTCGCTGAAGGTGGGCCCATTCTCGATCGCAAGTTTGACCCGACATATTCGTGCTTTCATCCATTGGTATGTCTACGAAGTGAATTCTCAGAATCCATAAAGATCTGTCCACTCTCGAGGTGAATGCGAAGGTGATAATGAATATTAAGCCTGTTCCTCAAATTCCGTGAATTAATATATGAAAGGGAAGACGTCCACGTAAATCTTTCGAATCACATTGCTCCTACTCGCCATTAAGCAGTCAAAAGTCTCAATATCGAGTGTAAGTCCACTACAAGGCTTTATGAAATATTTCGGCAGGTGTTTGATGAGGCTTGTTATACCCTTGCTTTTTGTTTTAGCTCTGCTATTATAATTCCTAACTCCAGTCCTGTTCCTTCCAGCAGCACCAGCACCTTCCACGTGCTTCTCGTGCTCTAGTGGCTTCGTTATTAAGTATAGCATATCAGAAGTGGTGTTTCTGATGGCTCAATTGCGGTGGTGCATATTTTTGTAGAGGCCATTATCGCGGTGCCTAAAATATCCGGTACGAGACCAAATTTAGCAAATAATGCTTGTAGTTCGGAACGTGAGGATATCCAAAATATTAGAGAAATGGTTCGCTCTGATTGATGATCTTTCTGGCTTATAGTCAGATGAACACATTTTACTGAGATCACGGTTTAGGTATAGTTCCGACAGCAACCGAATTGGTCCGGTACCAGAGTTGGTATCGTGTTGCCTCCATCCCTGACTACGCTACCAAAGATATGCTTGTTTCCTGTTCTTGCATTTGAATTGGAAAATAAGATCTGAACGTCTTATTTAGGACATTGTTTATCGGCCTGGTCAATGACACTCCTCTCTGTGGCTAATAATACCGAATTTAGCCTTTACGTGGTAGAAGCACAAACATTTTGCATAATTCTGCTAATAGTCTCTTCTCAGAAGCAATCAAAAGATGACACAGAAATCGAGGGCTTCCACTAAATGTACGGAACTGTGGACAATTTCCACAATTTCTGGTGAACAAGATTCTGTGTAAAGACTTGCGCCCGGACAATCACTTGAAAGTTGAGTAGGATGTGGTCATGTGGTCATGAATATGAAAGCTAAGCGCCTAAAGGTTTCGTATGGCTTTCGTGAGACTTATCAGCTACTAAGAATTTAAGTCACAGATTCATAATGCTCCATGGCCTTGGGCCTTGGCTTCCGATATTATTCAATTAAGCCGGTAGATGTAGCTGAACTAATTATTTGTTCCTTTGCCGAACATTAGCGCTGACTGATGACACCTCTCCTGATCCTCAAGTTTCCTATTCTCATTTACTGCCAACTCGGCAGTTCTTATTTCTCTCCTAGCCCGAGAATATAAATGGAATTTAGTGTTCCCACCAAGAACTTAAGAAATGGGCAGCACTTTATCTAAAATATCCGCAGTCCATTAATGAGCTACTTGACCGCAGTTAAATCCTTTTCTAGTTGTCATACCCACACCAAGCCAATGTACGAGTACACCATGTACTTTGTCACATACCCGTTAAAGTGAAAACCCGCAGCAATAGCAGTCACAAGTATCACCCCCCCCCCCCTCGATCTAAATTAACTTTCAAAACAAAACCATCATTTTCACCCCTGGAACTAACCACAGAATGACACAATACACATACACACGTATCCACAATAAATTTAGATTCATTAGCTCTGCAACATCACCAACTGCATTGCTAACTGTAAACGTGCTCTACAAAATCTCTGTTGCATTCGTACTTGTACTCGAACGACTCTATACGAAAGCGCAACGAAATACGAGTACTCGTACTTCATCAGCACACAAGCTTCGTCTTGCCAAAGCCAAATACCATACCCATGGCATTTTTTGAATCAGTGTTCGTGCCTCAAGCCCCATGCTCGACCATCATCCTTTTGCTCTGACATCTCTCAAATTGGACAAAATGTCGTATTGGGATTTTCATTTGGTCAGCAATTAGCCGGAGTTGGTTGCCTTCTGTGCACTTCGGTTTAAATATTAACACTATCGTCCCCGGTGCTGCCCTGACTGTTGTCTTCACCTTCACCTTCACAACGCCAGTGCCACCCCTGCGCACAGGAGGTTTTCTACTTCTGTTGCTGCCACATCCATGTTCCATCCCAGCACAAAAGTTATAAAATTCTTTGAAACGAGAACTTTATTCCACCACCACCTTTCCTTATATACTCGTACCCTCTCAACCAGTCATGCCCTGCCTGCCTGCCTGCACAATGCAATTGCAACAATTTTGTTGGACAGAAAGTGGGCGAGTTGTTGCCTACTGCATGTCCTGTCCACTGAAGGGATGGGTTTTGCTGAAAGCTCTGTGTTTCCAAGTCATAAATATTTAACGGTGGGAAATTTACCGATCGGGGAGGTACAAGTAATAACATCCTAAACTCACCACCACCCATTCCCGATACAATGATTCGGATACGGGGTTGAGTTCAAAAATTTATTTGATGGCGCAAAATTACAACAGAACTTTGTCCGGTACGGTACGGTACGGTGATGCGTTCGGTCTCCGGAGTAGTGATGTTGGTGTCGTCCTATTAAGTCATACTCGTACGTTTCCAAAAAGAAAGTTATATCTGAGTGCGCGTGAGTTGGGTAACTTTTATTTCGGGACGAAACTTTCATTTGCGATTTACGAGTAATTGAGCGTTGAATATACGTAGAATTGTTTCAAATCGGCTGTGGATCCAACCCTCATAGGGTTCACGTATCCGTTGTGTTTGTCTTTAAGGTCCGCTTGGACCTTAAAGAGTTATACGAATAAAGTGCGTCGTAAGTCGTGCGTTGTGGAGCATGCGAACGATGCAATTAAGTGCACCTTGCGGAGGGTGGGTTACGTATACTGGCAAATGTAATTATTATTTTAACTAAGGCTCCGTCTACACCACCCAGGAAATATTTCCACAAACGGCTCTCATTACAATGAAAGTCGTTTGATGCAGTTGCACCGGTTGCCGTTGGTATAGTTTCGCGGTACTTGTCACGGTCGTCGTCGTTGTCGTCGCTGTCGTCATCGGGACAAAGGATATTTTCCAGTTAGTGTGTTATCCTTTATCGTGGGCTTATTAATTGAATTGAAAATTGAAGGAATCGCACTGCATGTCGGCGGTCTACGACGACGTCTACGCCATCTATACGGTGTGCACGTATGCTGTCTATGCGGTCTTTAAGTCCACAGTTCCATAGCCGACGGTGTAATGCAGATGGTTGTGGTATACTTGATTGGTGTTCCGCTTTGTGAATATTAGATTGGCGCGGCAGTGGTGCTGATAGTTGGTGCCATTTTGTGCAATCAGCTCAAAGGACTAAGCTAGCTACGAACGTCAGTTGGTTAAGTTAAAGTCAAAGTGGTGAAGTGGTGAAGTGGTGTAGTGGATTTCTGGTGGGGGTCGAATAGAGGCAAATCCTTGAGGAAGTATTAATAATGGTAAATTAAAAGTTCTGCGGGAACATTTAATTGGTGTTTTTCTTTTGAATAAGGTTGCAGTAGGTAAATTGTTGATTATTTAATTGGAAGTTAGTGGGGGATACTAATAGGGCTCTTGGCTAAGAAAAAAACAAAAAAAAACTGAAATGAATGGAAATTATCGGGGCTTTACTCGGCTAGTGCGGGAGTTTGTTTTACAAAGTACAAGTTCCAAGCAGGAGTGCAAAGTATACTTCGACGTTGGATGGTGTGCTTCCATTAATAGTTTATTAAGGGCAATAATTGGAGGGGAATTTGTTTTTTTTTTTTATTGGAAAATTATTTCTTCTTTAATTGCCGGTTGCAAGTTACGTATGCAGGTGAGCTTAGAAACTTTGTTGTAGTGGAATCCGAGGACTTGTTTCGAAGTTATGTTGAATATAGGGTTTGGCGTATTGAATTTTATTTTTTGTTGTTTTGATCAGATATAGGGAAAGATCCTCTGATTTAAGGCCAATTAAACGGTTGTGCTTCTTGAACTTGAAAGGATACCTGATCTGAGCAGAAATTCCTCTCGGTCGTAACTGTGTTCGAACTTTTCGTTGAATACGCTGCAGTAGTCGCAGTAGTCCTCTTTCGCCTTTACACGCCTCTGAAGACTTGGCAAGACGGAGCATCATCTGCTTGACGTGACGTTTAAATGCTGAATTGGCATCTTTCTTTGCCAAGCAGATGTGGCTTTACTTTCCTACTGTTCTTGACAAAGCTAGCTTATGTTTCTGCATTGAATACGGAGGCTAGGATAAGCGCTTATAGGCCAAACTTATCCGCTTCTGTCTTGATACACTTTTACAGACTTATCTTGGGGTGGTGCTAACTCTGAACGGCGAGCATTCTCTGTCACCAATGTGAAGTGAAATCAATGCACAGAATTCAGAGCCCAAACTAGACGAACTTCGTTGTATATTTTTTTAGTTCAATTTTGATGTGTATATATCCGAAACATGGCTTGCTCCTAAATTGCGTGATGAAGTTCTCTCAGTAAATGGATATCAAATCCAAGGCTCTAATAGAAACGGTCAAGTCTGGGAAGATATCGCCATGTACGCGACGAAGAGGATTAATTACGAGCCTCTCTATACAACAGAAGAAATTGAAATTGATTTGCGAAAGTGTAATGTTCTTCTGGGCACGGTTTATAGACCGAATAAAAACATCGACCTCAGCCCAGTTATAAATGTTCTGCAGAGCATTTCGTGCAGCTTTCCTTTCCATGTCCTGAGTGACAATCTTAACTGCAACCTTCTTTACAAGTGAAGTTCAATCTGTTTCGTAATCTATTCCCGGTTAACTTTAGCTTACCTACTTGTAATGTTGTCTTCCAGGGCTGCAGTTGACGCTGGTTTATTGACATAGATGTGTGATTTGACGTATCTCCATAGAAAATAGTCTAAAAGCGTCAAATTGCACGATCTACGAGTAGCCGGCCAATTCACCGGTCGAAAACGAGATATAAATTGCTCACCGAACTCATTACTCAATTGGTCCATCGACTCGTGTGCTGTGTCGCATGTAGTGCCGTCTTGCTGGAACCACATGTCAACCAGGTTCAGCACGTGCATTTTGGACAAAAAAAAGTTCGAAATCATTGAACGATAGCGGGCGCCATTGACGGTAACGTTGTTCTTACAGTCATCTGTGAAAAAATGAGGGCCAATGATTGATTCCGCCGGACTATAAATCACACCAAACTGTGCATTTTTCAGGGTGCATTGGCAGTTCTTGTATTGCCTATATTGCGACAGTTTTGTTTATTAAAATACTCATTCATCCAGAAATGAGCAAGATCCTTGCGTAAAATCCTTCACGTAGTCGAGTATCACAATCCCAATTGCTGCGAATGGCAACGAATGGACAAATCGCGGTCTTGATTAACACTGGCGGATACAGCAGCAATATTTTCCTCTGTACGCAGTCTACGCATACGATTAGGTGGCCTGATGTCGAATAGGGTGAAATTGGTGCGAAATTTGGTCACTACTGTTTGAATTGCTTTCTCAGTAGGTCGATTTTGACGACCGTAAAATGGTCGAAGTGTTTCGAAAACATTTTTCACAGAATACGAATTTTAATAATTGAATTCAAGAATTTGTTAGCATTGTACTGGTACAAGTCGTTCCATGTTGAAATGGCAATTCTAACTAGGCATGTTTGACTTTGACACATGTTACGAATCATGCATGAGCTGTCAAAGACAGGACTTTTCAGTGTCCTGAAACAGCAAAAAAATCACCCTTTACGCATGTGAACGACATGTTGCCTTTGAATCGCTCACAGGTCGATTTATTTTCTACAAAGCAGCGAAGGCTTTTATGAAGTCAAAATTAATAATATTGTCATCCTTATAGCACTTTCTGCTATAATTTCGTTTTCTGCCATATTACTTCCACCAGTCGCTATTTGTTACAATTTCTCGTGACGCCTTTGCCTTTATACAGTGGAACAATAGGCATTTGATCCGTGCGACTGTTTTCTCCTGGCTCACTGTTTTAACTCTTGCAGCTACGGAACGAACATCTTAAAGGCTGATCAACCACTATTAAACTTATTGTGTTAGTTTCTAGTACTTTGTGAGCCCTATGACACGGGAAAGAAGTGGATGTGATTACTACCGACTTTAGCAAGGCCTTAAGTTAATTCTTTTCAAACTCAATGTACTTGGTTTTCAACTTGGGCGGATTTCTCGGTTCAAATCCTACTTGGAAGAACAATTAAAGCCATTTCGAGAGTTCCACAATGCCGTCAATTTGGTCCATTAATTTTCATTTAGACGATCTATGCCGGTGGCATGAAAATCTATAGACAAATTTTTCTGATTCTCAACCTCTACAATATGAACTCAATAGGTTCTCAATATGGTGCAACTAAAACAAAAACTTCTCATGTCATACTCCCGGAGGCGTTCAACACTTCCTGACCAGATCTACTATTTGTACAGGGTCTTCCAATAGGGACTTCCGAACTTTGACAGCTGATAGCTGTCATATTATTGAAGCTACGTACATCTGTCAAATTGGCTGTCATTTATTCAGTCTGTTTTTCCAAATCACCATGGACTGACATAGCGTTCAACAATACGTGCAAATGGTAAAATTGTTGTCTCAAAATGGGTGTTCTGTTCGAGCAACGTTCCGCGCGCTTCGCCTATTTTACGGTCGCCATAATCGCTCTACCGAGAGGACTATTGCCAGTGTGGTGAAAAAATTTGAGTCCACTACTTCAGTAAACGATAAATCAACACCCGTACGTCGATGAAACGCAAGATCTGCCGAAAACATCGCCGCTGTCCGTGACAGTGTGCAGGAGTATTCGAAGCAATCGATTTCGCGTCGCACACAAGAACTCGGTCTTTCGCAGACCACAACTTGGCGAGTTTTATGCGGTGAGACTTGAGCATGCTCCCGTACAAAATTAAACTGACCCAGGAGCTGAAGGTAAGCGCCCGTAGACGACGTTGTGTGCTCGCTGAATGGGCTCTGGACCAGTTGGAAACTGACCTTAATATTCATTGAAAAATCATCTTCAGCGATGAGGCCCATTTCTGGATGGATCGGTACCTCAACAAACAAAATTGTTGAATTCGGGACTATACCAATCCACATGAGATCCAAGAGCGTCCAATGCATTCCGAAAAAGTCACTGTTTGGTGTGGATTTTAGGCTGGCTGCGCCATCGGTCCATATTACTTTGAGAACGACGTTGGCCAGGCCATCACCGTCAACGGCGACCGCTATAGGTAGTGGATTACCAACTTCTTTTGGGCTCAGTTGGATGATGTGGTTTCAACAAGACAGCACTACGTTCCACACAGCTCAATTTTGCACGAGCAATTCGAGGGCATGGTCATCTCATGTGGAGGTGATATGGCCACCTGCATGATGTGGCAAGCATGCAAGAAAATGGTCTGCAGAAAAATTAGCTGCAAGTCACCAAAGATGTGAGGCGGTAATAGGGAATGGGGAATAGGTTATAGAGGGTCATCCAACAAGAGGTGTAATTTTAAATTTCGCGACATATTTGTACTGCCAAGCTAAAAACACTGAAAATTCACGGCAGAAACGGTGAAAATATCACGGAAACATTTCGTGAAGCTCGTACTGCTTTTGGTCATCATCAAACGCCTTCTCTCACAGCTGCAATGAATTTAATTGATGAACGTCTCGGACAGGTTAAAGATGTCAAGACTTCAATCCGTACTCGGCCGACAAGGTCAGCTGAAAATATCGCCGCCACAGCTGAGAGTGTGACTGAAAACTCAGGTGTGCCCACTTCGAGATAATCACAGGAATTGGGCCTATTCGCAACCACTTTGCACCGCATTTTGCATACAGTTCTTGGGCCACATGCTTATATGGTCCAGTTGACACAAAAATTGAAGCCAGCTAACCACGCACTGGGTGCTGGAACTGTATCATGATATCTTAGACAAAATTACACGAACAAGACTGTCACATCTGGCGCTTTATTAACAAGGGGTGGCAGTTTGGTGCGGTTAAAGTCCAGTGCGACCGCTTCAGTGAGTGGATTGGCCTACCGAACGATGTTGACTGACTTTTTCCTTGCCTGAAACTAATGCTATGGACGTGGACGACGTTTATTTTCAGCAGGACGGTGCCACATTCCTCACAGGTGATGAAAAAAAGGCTCTATTTCGTGACAAATTTCCTGTACATGTGATTTCTCGAAATGGAGACTTAAGTTGGCCACCGAGATCATGGTATTTAATGTCATTATACTTCTTCTCTTGGGTCTAGGTTAAAGATAAAGTCTACATCAATACTCCAACAACGATTCATGCACTAAAAGAAAATATCAGAGCAGTTATTCGCAAAATACAGCCGCAATTATGCGATGAAAAATTTCATAAAAAAAATGACCATTTATAGGCAGATTTGGGAAAGGTATTTGGCAGATATTGTATTCTATTACTAACCGCAGGATTTGTACTTTAAACTAGTATAAAAATACCATAACTTTATGTAAAGATATTGCATTTCCTTATCAATTTAAAATCGCACCTCTTGTTGGATGACTCTATAGTTATGTGACAAATCGTGGGTTTAAATCCATGTCATACCGGTTCCTCAATTATCACCGTCTGGGAGCGTCCTCCTTAAGTTTGAGCTGAAGCTAAATATCAGAAGACTGTTGTATGATATTCCGATTTTGAGGAGAAATGAGGATGTTAAGAATGACCTCTATTTAGTGTGCACTTGTCGCCTTAGTATAATGGGTCTAGCTTGAGTTAACATACGAATACGTTTGGTTTTATACAACCACATGGTCCTGCTGTGGCAGCAAGCATCCAGTGTTTCATCTTTTGTCAAGCTGTGAAATCGTAGCCTTTGTGAAATAAGAGCTGCAAGTGAATTTCTTTCGAAGTCTATGCCTCCAGCTCACCAAGCAATGAAGGCTTTATGAATCCTTCCTGTTATCTCTACTTTTTAGTGGATGTAATGATAGTACTTTCCTTTCCTTCTTGCACCAATTTCAGACAAGGCACTATTGCCTGTGATTATTTCGACTATACTCGTATCTCAGAAGCAAAAATCGTCATTAGCAAGTGTTATCGGCAGTTCGTTGCCTGCGATACACCAAAGTAGTGGAGAAGGAATTGCTCCCTCTTAGGCCAGTCGAATTGTATCCATTTTGTGTTGTCGTTCCTTACATTTCGGATGTTTCTGTATATGCGCCCTCTACATCAATTAAGTAATCAACCGCTTTGTTGCCCCATCTCTGATATTTTTACAGGACAAGAAAATAGGACTGATAGATACCCGACACTGCGTCCGTCTTATAATTCTAATTAATTTTTTGTCCAACCTGGTGTATAGCTGTGCCAGAAGATGTTGCTTAAAACTAATGTTTGCAGGAATACTATCAGAAAAAACTGTATTTTCCCGAGGCTTTACTCAATATGTTTACATTCGTATGCTTAGGTTAGAAGGAGCCTCTATCAATTAAGTTTGCCATGAAGCTGCTGATTCATAAATCTTCAAAGCAGGGAATCTCACGAAAAATATAGATCTTTGCCTGAAGGTAGCTTACCCAGTTTGATGAAGATTCTGACCTTTTGAAACACATACAAACTCGTACTCATATCAAACTATCCCCAACCAATGCGTATCCTTTTCAAACTGTCCTTCAATTCGTCTGCCACCCCTTTCCGTCACATATTGCCCGAGTCAATATTTTCTTCATCAGATGATAACTTCATAATAAACCATATGCCTTGAGCCTTGAGCGCTGAGCGCTGAGCTGAGTGTAAAACACATACTAAAGTAAACATAAAATAAATTGAAAGCACACAAAGATACTTTCGAGACTCTGACTCCGAATATTGTTGTTTTCAACTTGAGGCGAAAATCAAAAGAAAAAATTTAATTCGAAATGTATCTAACGCCGAAGCACCCTTACGAGTAGACCGGCCGACAACCGGCAACTGGCAACCACCAACTAGCACAAGCTAACAGCCAACACACTCTTAGACCATAAGTGGGCCATTGTACACGTCGTTGTGCCGGTTATGTGACTGTCTAAAATTGCTTTTCTCAGTGCGTCCCCCTGCGTCACTTTGCGTGTATGTTTGTTTAATTAGAACTTTGGAATGTACACTTGTGCACTTGTACACTTGTACACTCTTCATGCCACTCGTACTCATATTCGCATACATATGCGGCAAAGTTTCGTTCCAATTTTCGAAATCCTTAAGTCTGGCGTTGAGACGATGGCATTGGTAATGATGATGTTGATGATGATGATGATGATGTTGATGGTGATATTGGTGATGCCAGGACGAGACGGAACTCTAGAGTACACAGTGAAATTCGTTGGCTTTGCCAAAACTCAGTTAAGGGTAGAGATGTATGGCGAGTGTTTTGGTGGCTAGGTTTACCTCTCATCGAGTTGAGTGGTTAAACGATTATCCCAGCTAAGGTAAACCCAACACACACATACACACACAAATCCACGCACAGAAAGAGAGTTCAATTCTATTTGCACGCCGCAAATTAAATTTTCATTATTAATGTAGGGCTTGAGGGGGTAGTTGTTGTTATTAATATTTTTGTGTTTTTTTTTTTTGTTTGATTTTTTTTGTAGAAGAGTTGAACAGATTGGTTTTTGGGAACCGGAGCCACTATTCTGCTTCTCGAATGTTTGTTGTAAACAATTTAGATAAAATTGGTTTAATGTTTGCATTGATTTAGTAAATTGATTTCTATTGAACGCTAATTGATTGTTTGTTTTGTGTTTTTGTTCTTCTCTTTCTAGGTAAGTGAAGTTGGAATTATTATTATTAATTCACCAGAAAAACCATATGTGTGGGTGCAGTGGTATTGAATTAGATGTAAGGCTTCATCGGATCAAGAGGGATTAAAGTTTTGTAAATCCGGCAGACACACATCAATAGATGAAACGTTTGGGTGATGTTGAGGTATGTTGATATTCGCATAGCGATTATATAGACTTTTTAGCATTTTACTCAATTTGATGTGAAATTAGACAGCCCAAGCAAAGGAGCTTAGGTGATGCTGTATCCCTAACCTGGAAACCTGTGCTGATGACCTCACATGTTTGTTCAAATATTTTCTCACTTTTTTTTTTGAAAACTCTCCTCTATCGTATGTCCCCGTGTAAACAGCTGCAGGGGATTTTGCCATTTCTCACTCATATTCTGCAGTCCCAACCAGCTCGATCAAAATGCTAAATCTACCCAATTTAGCATAGCCAGTTAGTTGCAGTCCGCTTCTGCTTATTTGGGCCACTAAACATGCAATTGCTCTCTACTACATCTTCCTTTCGCAATCTATTCGGAAATTTTCCGAAGTGGAGCCTACTCTGTTAGTGCCAGCCATATAAGTCGTTGTCTTCTTCTTCTTTTCCTTTTACTAGCCCTTTTCTCGCTAAACGAACTTATGCATAACGAGTTTCCCATTTTTACTGCATCGCTACTGCTCCGCTTATGGGGTTGGCTAATGTCGCAGATCGCAGAACGCGTCTGCATACTGCTCGGTCCTGTATCGCTTCGGCGGTTAGCCCCAGGCGTTGTTGTGCATTTGCCATCTGAGCAATCCAGGAATTCTTTTTCCTACCTACTTTTCTTTTAGTAGGAGCGACCGTAGTTGATATTGCCTGCTTAACGGGATTTTCCGGAGATCTTCTTTGAACGTGGCAATACCAGCTAATTCTATCCGACTCAAGTTGTTCGATTACCGAATTCTTTATGTGTAGACTTTCTCTAATGTGCGTAGATCTAATGCAGTCGCGTTTCGTAACTCCAGTCGACATCCTTAACATTTTCATCTCTGCTGACGTTATTTTATTTTTAAACGCTTCGTATATTGTCTGCGAACCATAGGTAAGAGCTGGTCGAACCATCGTGGTGTAAAGTGTTCCCTTCAATTTAAGTGGAAATTTTCGGTCACAGAAGATTCCCGAATTGTCTCGCCATTTCATCCACCCCACGCTTACTCTGTGCCTTACGTCGTCGTCACATTTCGTTTCTACGTTAACGACTGATCCTAAGTACTTGAACCTAGTGGTTTTCGGAAGAACTATTCCGTCCAACATTATATCTGGAATAGGTCGCAATGGATCCGAAAATGGGCAGGTCAAATGTTCCGTCTTTGAGGGACTTATTTTAAACCCGTTTTTCTCTAGCGCGTCTTTCCATTTACTTAGGACGTTTTGTAAATCTACGACATTATCGCTTAGAATAACTGCGTCGTCGGCGAATAGAATCGATGTTACATTTGCTTCGTGCAAGCAATCTTTCAAAAAATAGTCTAGAACCACGTTAAAGAGGAAAGGGCTAAAAACGCTTCCTTGATGTACTCCGACATTTACCGGAAATTCTCCGGCGAGAATTCTCCGAACTGTTTGTTAAGCAGGTCCTTACAGTATTCAAGCCACCTATCACAGATGTTCTTTTCGTTTGTTAGTAAGTGCCCGTAGGCGTCTTTGATGTATTTTGGCGACGTTATTTCCATCGCATTTTTTCGCCTTTGCGCAGTTTAAAAATATTTGGCACTTTACTATTGTACGACGTTTGAACTTCTTGAATAGCTTGTCTTCTATCTGCCGATCGTGAGGATATTTGTTCCAAGTCTTAGTAAAGGTTTTCCGCTGCTGCCGCTCGGGTTCGGGACAGGACTCTCTTTGTAACGTTTTTAAGTCGCTCATATTCAAGTGCAAGTCGAGACTTTTCGATATCGTTGCTCCGATCACATTTTGTCCACGCTTGAAATGCTTGCTTCTTGTCGGTCACAACTCGTTTGGTTTCGTCATTCCACCACCATGTTTCTTTCTCGATGTGATGATGTCCTGATATCGTTCCTAGAAGGGACTTTGCTTGTGTCATGCATGCCTCGTGCATGCTGTTCCACATTTCTTGCGGGCTAAGTGAGTCTGCGATAAGGTTTATGTTAAGAAGTACTTCTTTAGCGCGTGCAATAAATCTTGTGCCTCGTTCTTTCGATAAGTTATACCACCGAATTTTAGGCTTTCTAACAGGCTCTCGTGTTTTTGGTGGTTCCGCTGTGAAGAATTCTGTAATGAGCAGCCGGTGATGGGTAACTACCGATTCTCCAAGGATTACCTTGCAGTCCTTGACACTGTTTCTCATCGATCTTTTGCAAAGGTGATAGTCTATTTGTGTTTCGTGGCCTCCGCTGCTATAGGTGATAAGATGTCGTTGATGTTTTATAAACGTCGTATTTAAAACAGTGAGACCGTGGGCTTTACATGCTGCAAGGATGTCTTCACCAGCAGAATTTTTGGATCCAAAGCCTTTACCTGCGTGGCAGTCCTCATAATCTATATTTGAGTCTCCAACGTGGCCGTTTAAATCTCCGCCTACGAAAAGCATCTCCTCGATGGGTATATTTCTGAGTAAATTACCGAAATCTGACCAAAATTTATCCTTTTCCGATTGATCGCAACCGTTTTGTGGAGGCGTACGCGCTAACAATGTTCCACATTTCATTGTTTATAGTGAGTTTTACACTCATCAAGCGGTCGCTTATTTTTGAAATACCAACGATATTATTAAGAAGATTTGCCGCGACAATAACACCGACACCGTTTCCTCCATTGACCGTTCCATGGTAAAACATTTTAAATGACTTAGTTTTTAAATCAAGAAAACGCGCTTTATTTCCGGTATTACCCCACCTCGTTTCCTGAACGCACATGACATGTAGAGTTCTGCGACGCATTATTGCTTCCATATCCAAGCTTTTTGAGGTCATCGATCCGACGTTCCAGCTTGTAAACCGAAGTTTAGTAAAATTTGGAAACTTCATTTTGCCCGCCCCCGGAATGCGTCGGGCTCTGACACAAGCATTTCTGCTTGCCCTGGGATCACCCGAATGCGTGGCAAGCGTGGTGCCCAGCGGGGTAGTGCTACAACTTGCGATCATTTCCATGAAGTTTTTTTTTTTGTACTTTCGTACGAGATTGATTTGACACACGTATGCTCAATTGAAGTTAGTTGACTTTGCTTTTATCCCACCGGTAGTCGCCAGACGTGGGAACCCACTGATTGCATACGAACTTGTGGGAAAGTTTTAAAGGTGTTAAATTGTCACAGGCTCATTTTTGGTGTTATAGTTGCCTGTATATGACTGATTCCTCATTTTTAGTGGCCTTTTACGACAAGCTGGGAAGCCATCAGTTTCGGGATCCTGGTTTGACTAAAGTTTCATCTTTGTTATAAGAAGTTCATTGTTCTCATTCATGCACAGTTCTTATTCTGCATCGAAATTCACTACACCGGAAAGGACATTTTAAGTAGCTTGTAGCGAGGATTCTTGTGATTAAAAGGCCAAATATTTTTACAGAGTTTCCACCATTAAACTGTTAATGGACTTGGAAAGTCTACTTTAAATTATGTTGTTCCCTTCTTTGGCCTTTATGACTTCTTTGTTAAGATTTTTTGGCTAGATGGCATTTTTTAGGCCTTTCAGTTCTGAGACAGATCCTTACGATTTTTCCATCACATACTGGTCGATTCATCTGTGATGGGAATGACAAGTGAGCACCGAAATGTGTTCATCTCTCCAAATTTTGATGTATGGCCGTAGGACAACATAACATAACATCACTTTTCGGATCATGCAATCATTAGAACACCGGCCTATTAAAAGGCCATTCAATTCTAATTTACTCTAATTTACACTGTTTCTACAGATTGTCAATTTGACAGTTGACATCAACACCAGAAGAACGCGTTCAAATTGTGCAAACTTATTTTGTAAACCATGGTTCGGTTCGCCAAACTTGTCGTGCGCTACGTCCAATTTGCGGTCGACATAATCGTCCATCTGAGCAAGTTATTCGGAACACGATGAATCCTTTTCGCACTACGTACATTCCAGTGGATAATACGCATCCCAACAGACGACAAACAGTGCGAACAGAAGAAGTTATTGCCGTTGTAGAGCACAGTGTTGAGGAGAATCCAAATGAGTCGATTCGCCGTCATGCACTGCAATTGGAGCTATGCCCATCCACTTTGTGGAAGATTTACGCGTAAGAGTTAAAACCGTGTGACCATTATACGAGTCGTAGGTTCGGTGAATGGGCCGAAAACATGATTCAGCTTGATCTTCATTTTCAAGACAAAATTTTGTAAATAAGCGAAATTTGGAGTGGAGAAAACCAAAAGCCTTTATCGAGACGCCCTAATAACTAATTAAAACTCACTGTTTGGTGTGCCTTATGGGCTGGTGGTATCATTAGCTCATATTTCTTTAAGGACGATGCCGGAAAGAATGTTACCGTCAATGGAGAGCACTATAGAAACATGATTTCTGACTTCTTCGCTCCTCAGTTGAATGGCATTATTGTGACAGAGCTTTGGTTTCAACAAGATAGCGCAACATGGCAAACGGCGCGTGACACCATCAATTTATTGAGCAAAACATTTGCTGAGCGCATAATTTCGCTTAATGGACCTGTGAACTGGCCTCCACGATCCTGTGATCTCACACTTTTAGATTACTTTCTTTGGGGTTATGTGAAGTCACTAGCTTATGCCGGTAAACCAGAGACATTGGACGATTTGGAAGTCAACATTCGCCGTGTTATTGCTGATATACCACCCCAGTTGCTTGATAAATTTGTCGAAAATTGGACTTCACGATTACGTTTCATTCGAGCTAGTCGTGGCACGCATATGCCCGATGTCATATTCAAGCGCTAATGGTATAAAATTGTCTATTAAATAAAGCTAATATCACAGACATTAACACTAGCTTCAAGTATTTGATTTCATATTGAATTTGTATACCTCTTAAAAAAACACACTTTGCATGGCATTAGAAGTGGTTTGTTTAAGGACATCTACGAGTAGCTTCCGCTAGACTGCTGGTGCTCGTGAAGGTCCTTTTTTATTTTTCATCCATCACTTAGGTTTTTTCTTTTTATTTGTTTCTGATATATCCGAACGAGAATATTTTATCAGGATAGTCTGACAGTGCTTTCAATGCAACAAGCTATTCTTGCAATGATAAATCTGTCACAAAGTATCTCATTTAGGTGAACATCAGCGAGGTCGAGATCTAACGAGGTTTCATCATTCCCAGTTCAGATTTACAGGATTCACAGAGAGGCCCATGCGATGTCTGTGTCTACTCAGAAAGTAGTGGATTTCCAGTCTATAGTACGAGCTTAATATTGGTTTTGAAGGCCTGAAAAGTTTACGGCGCGTCATACAATAAAAACTCTACTTATCCACGTTAGGAATAACCCAGTGGTGTCAAATGCCATAGAATCAAGTCAATGGTTTCTTGAGTAGAACAGCATTTCGTACCATTCTGCTGGAATCACATATCATGGGGGTCATATGTATTTGTGAAAAAATAATGAAGACTACACCAAATAGTGTACCTTTGTGAGTGTAATTAAGTCTATGAGTCTTTCCCATATTTGTCATGTAATTCTCCAGATTCCCCTGTTGACAAATCAATTGAACCAAGCGATCCTACAGCTAAATCCGATTATTTACTAAAAATTATGGTCGACTTCAAGCTGCTCAATCTCGAGGTTTTTTGTTCCTAATTTAGCTGGATCTTATGACAAACAAAGGTCGACAAACCGGCAGCATCGAGTTGTGAAGACCAGTGCGTCGATCGCATAAAGACATCAGAAACGGCGCACCCGATTTCACCCGACAACCTCCACCAAACTGGCGGTCTGGTGGAGAATGCAGACAAACACACGTAAGGAAGCAACTTATCGACGCATAAAAGAACGAGAGCGGCCCGTGAGCTCTACGAGTAAATAAAGGGGAAATAACATGGGCTTCTTCGGTGAAAAAATGAGGCAATAGAGAAGTGCTGCACTAGGAACAATGTTCGGAAGTTTTACCAAAAAGTAAAGAAGAAGAACGTATCAAGGCAACAAGACCCTGTAGAATCAGAGTCGGTACGTCCACCCGGATTCCCCGGTTAAACAGACTTTACCAATCGACCTGGACAGTGACAGTCCAGAGATAAGTCCACCCGACCAAAATAAAGTGAGGAAAGCAATATCCAAAGTTAAGTGCACAAGGTTCTTGGATCGGCCGGCCTAGCTGCCGAGCTATTTAAGGCACCGGGAGTTGACTTTATAGAGCCTGCACCAACTCATTTCCAAGATTTAGTCAGATTTGTTTGAGAGCATGCTTGAAGATAGACTCTCTTAACTGCGCCTATTATAGAGGGATTAGTTTCCTTAAAATCTCATATAAAATGCTGTCAGCCGTCTTGTGTGAGCGAATGAAGCCATTTATCAACCATTGAATTCTGTCTCTATCAGAAGGGATTTGGTACCGGTAAGTCCACAATCGACTAAATTTTCCAGCAAACTGATTACCACCATGTTTTCATCGACTTTAAGGGCGCATATGAGAGCATCTATATGGACAAGCTATACAAAACTATGTCTAGCCTTATTATTCCTGCCAAATTCGCCAGATTGTGCAGAATGACGATGGAGAATTTATGACTGCGATCGACTTAGAGAAGATGCTGATTTTGCCAAAAAAAATCATCTTTTCAGATGAAGCTCATTTTGATCTTGGCGGGTATGTAAACAAGCAAAATTGTCGCATTTGTGGCACAGAAAACCCGCACGCATACATTGAAAAGCCGATACACACAAAACGAGTCACTGTTTGGTGCGGATTTTGGTCCAGAGGCATAATTGGGCCATTTTTCTTCGAAAATGAGCAAGAAGTGGCGCTATGTGCCACACAGCCGCAGCTACACTCGATGTTTTGCTCCCTGTTTTTGAAGATCGCATTATCAGCCGCAGAGCTGATGTCGTCTGGCCACCTCGGAGCTGCGATTTGACACCGTTGGACTATTATTTGTGGGGTGCCGTAAAAGATAAGTGTTACGCCGACAAGCCAGAGACAATTGACGCTTTAAAGGACAATATTCGTGAAGCCATTGGTGAAATACAGCTGCACACAATCGATAATGTGCTTAAAAATTGGACCGATCGTATAGGCTACTGCATGGCCAGCCAAGGCAGCCATTTGAACGAAATTATTTTCCACTATTAACGGGAAGGATAAAATTACGAAGGGCGTTCAATATATTCTCAGTATCGATATGAAGGAAAATGCGAATTCAATTTAAATTGTTTTTATTTTTCAATATAATCTCCCCTAACATCAATGCATTTGTTACATCTTGAGATAAGCTTTCTTAAACCCTCAAAAAAATAAATTTCCTCTTTCTCTGCAAAATACCCATTTATTGCCGACTTGAGTTCTTCATCATCCGAAAATCTTTTTCCACGAAGACATTTTTTCAAATCCGGAAACAGGAAATAATCACTAGGGGCAAGGTCTGGACTATAGGGTGGGTGTTGGATTTCTTCGAAACCACAATCTCGCGCAGGAGCCTTGGAAACTCGCGCCGTGTAAACAGGAGTGTTGTCATGAAGAAGCAACACACCCGCTGCGAGTTTACCCCGTCTTTTCTTTTTAATTTCCTCCCGCAAATTATGCAAAGTGGAAGCGTAGGATGTGGCGTTGATGGTTTCACCTTTTTTCTGTACTCAATGAGCAAGATTCCCTTTGAGTCCCAAAAAACTGTGGCCATGAGCTTCCCGGCAGACGGAGTGACTTTGAACTTCTTCGGGGGGTCTGTTCCTTTTTTATGCCACTGCATGGACTCTTGTTTGCTTTCAGGGTCATAGTGGTGGACACATGTTTCCTCCCCAGTAACAATTCGATCCATAACACCGTCCGCGTTCTCACTACACACCTCCAAAAGCTCTCTACAGCATGCGATTCTCACTTTTTTCTGAGGCGCTGTGAGCATTCGTGCCACCCACCTTGCACTGACATTTGAAAGGTTAAGATGGTCATGAAGAATGGTGTGAATGGTACCAATTGAAAGCTTGGTGACCTCTGCCATCATTTTCACCTTTATTCGGGCATCCTCAAGAACAAGTTTTTCGACTTCTTTGATGCTTTCTCCCGTACAAGCAGTAGCCGGGGCGCCGGAGCGGGGGTCGTCTTCAATGCTCGCTCTGCCTCTCTTGAACTCACTTGACCACTTTTGCACAGTTGATAATGAAGGTGCGGAACCCTGGTAAACAGCCACCATCTCTTCATGAATAGTTTTTTGACTTTTTCCTTGCTTAGTGAGAAATTTAATTACAGCGCGATGCTCAATTTTCACCATCATCGTCTCAGTTGCCATTATGATTCTGTTTAACTAGAGATAAAACGCGAATTAATAATCACATTTATATGAAATTTTACATGAATGCACTAAAATAATAGTATTACTTGATAAATAGGTCAATTTATATATACAACCACAGCTTCATCCCGATACCGAGAATATGTTGAACGCCCCTCGTAATTATCTGTCAAATCAGACATGACCTAAGTGTTACCATTCACGAAATAAGCACTAGTTGAAAAAAAAAACGTTAGATGGCGGACCCTATACTTGTTGACTTGTTGAGTTATTTTTCAGTGTTACAGGCCCCAGAAAGCAAATCAGTGCTGTTTCCATTTTATATTGAGAAGTAAAAGCAGGAGACGATTGCTGAGCTGCTGGTCCCTTATCAATATTGACAACGAATTGGTAAATTCCATTTGAATAAGGCTTTTCTAAACTATCTGGAAGGCTTATAAGGTAAAAAAGTGAGGAAAGGTAATATAATAATATTTGGGGGATACAATTGGGGACCCGCGGGTACATAGTTTACATAAGCGAAGTATGTGCAATCTTTTTATTTGATCATTTTATTTTAAAATTTAACACAAGTCTACTCTGCGAATGCATTTTCTGCCTTGGGAAAGCACTGCTTGGGGATATGGCTTATGTGCACTTGAACTGCTAGTCTTCGTTTCTGCACGGTGCAAAGCTGCACAAAGTCCTAGAAATTCTACAAAAAAAAATTCTCTGAAAGGCACCCACAATAAAAATATTATAATCATCTGATGTATGAACTCTTAAAGCACTGCATGACTTTAGTACCTTTTAATTTTGACTTGAATTAGTATTAAGTTGTCCTTTTTATTAGTTTTAATTACATACATATATTTATGGTTTAAATTATTTCCATACACCCAACTGTATTCAGTACAACATCACTGTTACCCTTCGATTTTAATTTTTATATTTTTTTAGTTGCTTGACTAAAAGCCCCACCCCTATCCACAACTTAAGTAAAAAATAAATAAAAAAAGAAAAAACCGCAAGTGAACACCCCACCCAAAGAAAAACAATCAATTTACGAAAACAGGTTACGTGTTGTTGAAAAATGAAGAAAACAAAACAATGAAAAAGAAATTAGTGAAAATTGCAAATGACAAAGGATGTTAATTAAATATAAAATTGCTTCCAACGGGCGTTAGTTTTGAACGGGTTTTGGTGTATTTTGGAAAAAATCCAATTGAAACCGTCCAAAACTGAGGCCAGTTCGTAGCGCACCCGTCTCTAAATGTTTTATTTTTATTTTCATTTTTTTTTTATGTATCTTACAATGTTTTATTACCAAATGTTTGTGTTTGTTTTGGTTTAATTTTATTTATTTCGATGTGTATCGAACATTAAATGTTTTCTCTTTCCCTTTCGTTTGTTTTTCTTGTACATACATTCCCCCAGAGACATTACAGAAAAATTTTAAAGCAAAATTTACTTAACTAAATCGAAACAAAAAAATACAAGTAAACAAATGAAACATCAAAAATTCTATCTTTTTTATAAAAAACAAAAAATATGCTATAAACTTATTTAATTTCTTTTTTATTTGAATTTTTGTTTGAAAAAAAATATAAAAATATAAAAACTAAACAAAAAAATGTTTTTTGATTAAAAATAAGTTATAGACACTGCAAACATTTTCTATGTGTATTTTTAGTTGGTTTTCTGTGTTTTAAACGTATTTATTTGTTTTTTTCAAGTGAATAAGTGTCAAAGTGAACAGAAAAAAAAATAAATGAAATTGTAAAAGTGCTTAAGATTTATGGAATACAAACTCAAACTCAAGCTCTCTTTGCCTACAATGAAACTTTTTGCATTACAAGCATTTTTTTCCACAAATTTGATTTCTTTGTTGTTTCTTGATTTGTTAATAATTCTTTCTTTATCGCAGGTAAAAAAAAAAGAACTGAAAAAAACAATCTAGAACCGCATGTGTTTGCAGTGTTATCTTCTATAATAATTCTTTTTTTTTCATTTATTTCTTTTTCCTTATACTTTTCATTATTTAATATCATTTACTTATCTGAGTGTTGCTTTTGTGTATTTGTCTTCATAAGAACGTTAGTTGATGAGAACTTTTAAATAAAGAAAAACATATTTGTATAAAGAAAATATACTAAAAAATCTTTCTTGCTGCCGCTCTGCAGTCCTTCGAATGGCAAATGACTTTATAAAACTTTTCTTTTTAAATACTAATAATCACTTTTGTTAAGTAAAATAATTAATTGTTGATTGAACTTTCATGGACAGGAGCCACATCTTTGATTTCGAGTGCGAATGAAGCAAAATTTATGAAATGTGAAAATTCAATTAAGCGCTTTCATTTGTTTACTTGTTAATACGTGCCCTGTTTTGCATATATCTTTAGAAAGAAAAAATTATATTTATATCTTTTTTTAACTGCATGCTATAGATTGTTTTGGTTTCTGTTCTTTTTTTTGCCTGTGGATATAGAGATCTATTTTTTTTTATTAACTTTTTGATTTACTTCCTGCATCTTGAATTTTTTGGAAGCTTGATTGTGTACTGAAACCATATGCATGTTGTGTGTGAATTTATTTTTATAAACTTCTCACAGAATTCACTCTTCTGAAAGTAGTAGTAGTCCACTTCTCTCAAATGATTTCATAGCCCTTCCTGGCTAAAGGTGTTTTTTTAGAGGTTTAGTTTTTAAACCGGCAACACTGTTTATACAGAGTGTCAATTTGACAGTTGAACGTTGTGGTTAGTACGTTTTGCCATGTTACGATGAATAGATTAATGCCAGGGCAACACGTTCAAATTGTGTAAACTTATTATGTAAACCACGGTTCGGTTCGTCAAACTTATCGTGCGCTACGCCTGTAGAAAACTTTTCAATGCAGCAAAAAGCACAAGAAAAGTGACCGACTGAGACTCATATAAAGAATCCCTCAAATTATACAAAAAAGAACTGAGGAAGGCAAAGCGACAATCCTGGAGGTCATTCTGTGACAAAATCACAGAAACTTCTGAGGCATAGCAGCTAAGAAAAATCCTTTCTACAAATCCTATGATGCCTAGCTGTTTGAAAAAAAAAACGATGGCTCTTGGAAAACCTCAAGTGATGAATCACTCAACCTGCTTCTGGACACCCACTTTCCAGGTAGCTCCCAACTCGCGGCCAGTAGCAGCCCAAACAGGCCTACTGCAACCGTGACCAAAATTCATGGTCTGATTACGAGAGACAAACTGTTCTGGGCGCATAGCTTCAAGCCATACAAGTCTGCTGGTCCGGACGGTATAATACCTGCCGAGCTACAGAGGTCCACAGATATTATTCTACCACTGTTAGAAAATATTATGAGGAACTGTGTAGAACTTATCCACATTCCACTGTTATGGAGAGAAGTCAATGTAGTCCCAAAGGACCTCAGACCTATAAGTCTATCATCTTTCCTTCTGAAAACTTCAGTACGACTAATTGATATCCATATTCGAGCTAAAGTTGATCCAAGACTTCTGTCTACGGCTCAACATGCTTACTGTAAAGGAAAGTCAGTGGAAACGGCTTTGCACTCTCTGACTAGCCACATCGAATGATCCCTACAATATAAGGAGTACACAATGGTTGCTTTCCTAGACATAGAGGGCGCCTTTAACAACGTCAACACATCCGCAATCACGTCTGCGCTGTCAACTCTGCAGGTAGACGTTTCACTTGGGGAGTTGATCGGTCTAATGCTAAAAAGCAGGATAATCAACTCCAAACTGGGTGAGACTTCTGCTAAAAGATATGTCAGCAGAGGTACGCCGCAAGGCGGAGAGTCAGGCCGCCATCAAGTCCCGGGACTTGGTCTCATTATATTCTAAAACCGCCCTTGAATGCCGATTATCTCTCATGGAGATGGCAGAGCAGTTCAACATTCACCTTTGTTGGGCGCCGGGCCATAAAGACATTCCAGGGAACTGCAGAGCCGATGAACTCGCCAAAATAGGAACCACTCTACCTATTCTACCGGAAAAGGGTAGCATAGGTGTACCAATCACTATGTACAAACTAACACTAAAGCTGGATGCCAATGAAAGAACAGACCTTAGGCGGACTTCTGGGCAAACATGTCTAGCGACCAAACACATCTGGCCAAGGCTGGATCTGAGTCGCTCTAAGTGTCTGATCCTTTTAGATTAGATCCATAATAGGTGTCATTACTGGACACTGCCTCGTAGGCAAGCACGCAAGAAGGCTTGGCGCTTTTACTAATGATTTCTGTAGAAGCTGCATGGACGAGGAAGAGGAGGAGACAATCCTCCACCTACTCTGCACATGCCCAGCTCTCTCCCAGAGAAGACAGGTTCATCTAGGAGCTGATGAGGCCCATACTTTTTTAAATGGATATGTAAACAAGCAAAATTGCCGAATTTGGAGTGGAGAAAAGCCTTTGTTGCGACGCCATTACAACCATTAAAACTCACTGTTTGGTGTGCCCTATGGGCTGGTGGAATCATCGGCCCATATTTCTTTAAGGACCATGCCGGCCAGAATGTTACCGTCAATGGAGAGCGCTCTAGAAACATAATTTCTGACTTTTTCGTTCCTCAGTTAAATGGCATTATTGTGACAGAGCTTTGGTTTCACCAAGATAGCGCAACACGGCAAACGGCGCGCGACGCCATCAATTTATTGCGGGAAACTTTTGCTGAGCGCATAATTTCGCGCAATGTACCTGTGAACTGGCCTCCACGATCCTGTGATCTAACACCTTTAGATTACTTTCTTTGGGAGTATGTGAAGGCACTTGTCTTTGCCGATAAACCAGAGACGTTGGACGATTTGGAAGTCAACATTCGCCGTGTTACTGGTGGGGCGAAAAGTAACCTCCTTGGGAATGAAAAATTTTTTTTTTTTATTTTATACAATATAGTCCCCTTTTAGCTTGATACACTTATTCCAGCGATTTTCCAACTTCTTGATCCCGTCCGAAAAGTAATTTTCCAGAAGGTCTGCGAAATACTCGATGATTTCCTCGCGTGAGCTGAATTTTTTGTTGTTGAGCCATCTTTTGAGGTTTGGGAAGAGATAATAGTCCGAGTTTTGTGCGCCGGCGTATTGTCTTGCAAAAACCGTTTTGCAGCGATTTCCGCCTTCAATCGCTCCAATAATGCACAGTAATACTCGCTGTGGATGGTTTTTCCTTTTTCGAGGTAGTCCACGAAGAGTATGCCATGATAATCCCAGAAAACCGACGCCATTCCCATTCCGACCCATTGAACCTCAGGATTGAACAGCAGGATAAATTTTTCATATGCAGAATATTGCCCAAAATATGGCGTATACGTTCAATACTAATCGCGCACCTTCACTTTCCGGTTAGCCAACACCATTTCATGTATTTTTTTGATATTGTCCTCTGTAACCGCATCGGAGGGCCTGCCGATTTGACGGTGTAATCTGACGGAGCATTAGCCCCATAATATTTATCCAACTTTTCTTTTGTTTCCTTCGCCGTTTTGCCTGTTTTATGAGAGAACGAAAATCATTTTTGTCCATACTCAACATGATGCCAAACACGTCAACAACAATCAGCTGTCAAAACAAAACTAATGACAGTATCGCACTGAAATTTGGCGTGTCTGCCTAAATATGAACGGACTTCAAGGCACCGTAACTTTTTTTGCAGTAGCAGCGCATTCTGGCGGTCTAGGAGGTTACTTTTCACCCCACCTCAGTATTGCTGATATACGGCCGCAGTTGCTCGATAAAGTTGTGGAAAATTGAACTTCATGATTGCGCTTTATCCGAACTAGCCGTTGAGCGCATATGCTCGATGTTAGTTAGGCACTAATGGCATAAAATTATTTATTAAATAAAGGTAATATCATAGACATTAACATACGCTTGAAGTGTTTTATTTTATATTGGATCTGTATACCTCTAAAAAAATCACCCTTTATTTCCATCTGGCTAAATTGCTATTGGCATACCATACACCTGAAAAAAGTGTCAAATCGCACGATTCCTGTGACCAGTCGACACCGTTATTTCGCGAGATAATTCGTCTCGGCAACTTCTCATGCAGTAAAGTTATTGTTGCATTAGCTGGGTGGCATGTGGCATCAGTTTGGCACAATTTGTGCCATAAAATGTTAGCTATCATGGTACGATACTATCAACAGTAACATCATTACCACCATTTTCAATTCAAGACAAAACCACACCACTCTTGAGGATGCCCAAATGCGAAAATATTGCTTATCCACCTTTCCACTCTGAAGAAAATGGGCCTGGAGATACTTCTGTTCAGGAAATCGTCATCAAGTTGTGTTTGCTCGTGCGTCCAATCCGGAAATGCCCTGGATCAAATGAAAGGAATCTGAATCTCATGGTGAAATACGCATTGGCCCATCTCCAATTCTTGAAGAGTTTTTAAGAAGAAATAACCAAAATGAGGGCACCTGCTGGACTGATGCTGGGTGATTTTCTTCTGCTTTTCATCCATTTGACATGTCACACCCACAAAACGCCAGATCTACCTAATTGAGTTGCAACCTTGACCTGTTATTGTCACAAATCTATCCGAAATGCCGTGTCTTCTGAGATTCAATGGATGTCTAGTCAATTTAGGCAAGAATATGGACTTTGCAGTCTCCGTGAATATCTCGCCTTTACCATTTCTTTCGATGTCACACACTTAGAGGGAAAGACAAATATTCCAGGAGCCGCTGTTAGCGAAGCATTAACACGAATGAATCGTGAGTTGGCGTAGTCAAACCGGATCTCTTGCCTTACAAAGTGTGAGCGACAATGGTAAAATTTAAACTTGAATGACTCACGATTCTGAAGTGAAACTTTCTTCTACCACTAAGCATAAAAGCACTGTGTATTTCCATCGATATTGAGTGTCCTTTCGACAACGCAATTTTGGCGGCATGTGTAACTCGTCCACACAGCACTTTATAAATGAACCAATAGCTCTGTGGATAAGAGGAATGCTTATGAATAGGACTTTGATTGCGGATGCTGGCTACAGCTAATAGGTAATAACGAGGGTAAGCAATGCTTCTAAATTATATACTCAAGCACATGCCACACTCAAACAGTCTAAATGGAATATCAATACCCTGGATTAGGATCTTTTAAGTTGTGTCGACAATAAGTTGAATCCAGAACCATAGGGGATCGTGGTTAGTAATCAATACATGCCATGTGTCAATGTCTAGGCTGGGATAGGAAAACGCAGATCTTCTGATTGATATGTCCCCGTATAAGAAGAAGTAAAGTGCATCGGCAATATCTATCGACAAGCAAGAACCCGGCTGCAAAAAGCGATTTAGTCTATCAAATGCCTTTGCTTTAGCGATCTTAGTCATGATATACGGGATGGAGCTTATCAACTTGTATCAATGAGGCTAAAAAGCCCCCTCATGCAATCGCCAACAAGTCCAGTACTGTAGCGACCATATTTTCTCTTCAAGAAAGTATTGCACCGGCTAGTCAAATTCATCCGGAGAGCACCTCCATATCTATGATATGATTGCACGTAAAGGATTGCTCGAAGCATGTAAAAAGGTGCGAAAAGAAATCACCGGAACTGTATGGTATTCCAATCAAAGCATTTGGCGAAATATGTAACTCGTGTCTTCAAGAGGGCATTTTTCCTTGGAGGCGCCGCCAGCTATTGCTCTTACGAAAATGAACTGAGCGGATCATATACATCATTTACTCTTGCTAGGAAGGCACCAAAAACCACTGTGCCATTGAAGCCCTGGACTTGAAGAACGCATTCGCGAACTGGAAACGGATTGTGAATCATCTTTATCAGGTTAAAATACCGGACTGTCTTCGTAGAAACGTTTAGAATCCTCCTCTAAAACTGTGACGAAGGAGTTAAGGAGTATGATGAAATTTTACGCCTACAGATTTCATGCGAAGCGTAAATTTTCGAATTTGCTGATGATCTTACGTTGGTGGTTGGATTCTGGCCCCCACCCAATTATAAAGGCTTCGCACATCAATGACGTTATCTAATAAAAAGCGGGGACAGAGCAAAGTACTGGTGTTATCGTAAACATCTTCAGATGACGCTACCGAAGGTTGCTACGATTCGATCAGTCACAAGTTGCCGGTCATAGGTCTTGTTGGCTACTGGACCACCGGTAGTCCCTACCAGGACTTAAATCACGGTACCATGGGAGTCAAGAGCCTCCCAGATCTCAGTCCGGACCTGACTTGTAGAGGTAGGCCCCCTTGTGGGAGCGTCATGGTGTCTGTAGTTTAAACCCAAATCGCAGGAATGGTCGTCCTGTTGGTTTTGACCCAATGTAGAGTTGCAATAAGTACTGGGTGCTGTGACCCTAAGAGTAGTAAGGGGTTTTAGGTCGGCCTCAACTCATGCCAAGGGTGGAACTTACGATAAATGCAATACGAGGAAAATTTGACTGTTCTTAGTAACATAACAGTGCACATACTCAACAATCTTAGACAGTTAGAGCGTCAACGTAAAGCAACCAAATGAAATAATTGAATCATATACAGTAAGCTTAGCCTTCAAGCCAACCTTCTAGAACTAATGCCATTCGGCGGTGCCACGGGGGGCATAAATGCATTGTCAGGCACAAATGCAAGGCCTTCAACATCTAGCTCTCTCAAAATTGAGTTTGTTCTTTCTACGAGAAGGAGGAAGCTGGCTGATCTAGCTCATCTTGCGCTTAAAGGTATGGCTATCCATTTTTCCAACGAAATTAAGTATTTGGGTGTCATTCTGCATAGCAAACTTCTTTGGATTGAACATGTTATTAGGAAAACCTCCAGCGCGTATTCGGCTATCTAGGATGTTTAAAGAGATTTTCGGCACGTCATGGAGTTTGTTACTGTCGAGGAGGGTCTTTTGGATTTACCTGGCTATAACAAAACCAATATCCTAACGTTGGTTGTCTATTAATCAACTTCGACCGAAAAATTGCACTACTGCGTGGAATCTTTGTCTAGCACACCAGAGGTACTGATGAAACTTCCTTCACTTAGTATCCATATCCTGTGGTCTTTGGTACATCGGTTCAGATGGCCTTACGCACCACCGATTGTCTTTTGACTCTGTTGCTGCGAAATTGGCTTCCCCTATGGTCAAAATCTGAACCAGGAATGTATGAACTCGAGTCTTCACAGATGGCTCCTAAACCGATCTATGATGTGGCTCTTCTTCTTCACTACGTGTCTGCAAAACTTGTGTATCTTTTCCAAGCGGAGATATATGTGAGCAGTCCTAATGGCAAATGACTATATTGTGAGTACACCAAAAAGCTTAAAAAGTCTGTTGCTTTAGGAATGACGTATCAAGTTGCGAATTTGTCGTACTAAGCCCAACTCCTGACATCTAATTAGAAGGAGTCATGGTAAAAGAAGAAGAGAATCTTAATCCGTTGGAGATTAGTCCCCACCCAGAGGATGTTTCCACACGAGTGGCACTATAGACCGCCGTCTGCTTACCACAGAGCACGGCTGAAACTCAAGCAGGCTAATTTGTACAAAATTCCTACACATGTGTGGTTGTATATTTTGTCGAAGGCCGTCAAGCTGCTATATCACGTAGAAGTAAAAGTTTGATGGCTTCGTTCACCCATTTGTCCGAAACCATTCTTACGAATGTTGTTTGTTTGACCAAAACTAGTTGGATTCTGGTTTAAGTATATTCCTTGGTGAAAAGGACCAATTCGGTTGAACCCGAATTGATAACTGGGTCAACAATTTAGATGCAGTTAGCGAATCTATTAAGAACTCCTTACATAAATTTCCTTGTTCTATTCAAGTAATTGCCAGTGATTCCAACTGCAAAATCACTTATTTCCCTCTACCATAAATCGAAATAGTTTGTTGAATATTAAGTTTAGGGAACAGAAGAGGAGAGGGGGAACCTCCGTATGTTGTTGTTCGACTAACATGTCTTTGAGCTGAGGATCCCCATAGCTTTGTGTGGACGGTTTCCCCTAAAAGAAGCTGAACGCTTGGAAATGCACGTAGTTCCAAATCTGATATTGCTATTCTTATCATTACTACACTGACGTGGTTGAAGGCTTCTTCCATATCGAGGAAGGCTTCCATAACGTATTCCCATATTCTTAAAATTGACCTTCGCCCACAATGATGTGAAGATATCTACATATTTACGACAATCCACAGAGCTCGAGTGACTGCCGGTTATTTCCCGCCCTCATTGACACAGTAAATTCTGAAAATATTGCTTTTTCATATTTTGGACAATATGCCCATGTAACGTTGATCTTGCGTTCCTAATTCCACTAGCATGGCAATTCTTCTTCTTCTCTTCGTCCTGGCTAATGTTGTTATGTTCCATGAAAGAACATGAAAGCTAAGGGCTTTGGTATTGGAGTGGAGACGGGACTCATTATCTACGCCAAATAAAAGGTGGTAAGGCGGAGACGTGTTTCCAACGCGATTTACTCGTAAGTAAATGCTCGATTCGGGAAAATTAACAGCGAAAATCTCTTTGATCTCCATCGTTGAATCAAGAGTTTTTTGTCATTATTATTGCCATAGCCAAAGGACTACATTACTCAGACGATGGGTTGTCAATAGATCCGCTTGCAACATCGATATTTGTAGACCATAGGGAGTTGGAGAGTCCCTTTCTTATAAACGCTCACATAAATTCGGCTGCGTCACGTTGCCATCCATAGCGATTTTCGTTAGTCTACTTTGGAATCCCGCGGCAGCATGTTTTTCATGATATACCGCACATTGTTGCTGCTGATGTTTACAAGGAGCTCTATGTTGGACATCAGAATGCCTACAGCTTTTTTGCCATAGTAAAAGTAAGATAGTATTTCGCTTAGCAAAGGCTACTTACTAGGATCTCACTACCTTTTTTCTCTCAGGCCCTATACCAAGCAGGACAAGACAGCTCGCTATCAAGTTAAAAGATTCTGACATCCCCACGTTCCTTGGTTCGTCCGAACTCAGTAACCAAAAGCAGTCAACACTTGTCCATTTTTTAGCGCACTGGGATCATCATTCTGACAATTTCCGGCGGAGAAATGTGAAGCAAGACTCGTCAGCAGACCTGTAACGATACTCTACTATACTACTCATTCCCCATCAAAAAGTGGTTTTGATAGCAGTCTAGTCTCAACACACATGATTCTGAGGCATTTTTTGCCAATGCAGGCTGACTTTCGTTTTTTTCCCAACCGTAGAAGCTGCTCTCTGTCTTCTCACTTTTGGGTAAACTCATATCTTTGCCAGGCTCCTTGTCTAAATCTAAAGCGACAAACCTTTATACGTATGCATGTGCTTCGAAAACTGCAAGGATACCTCATTGACAACTACGCAATCGTCTAATACAAATGTTGTCTAAAGATCCTAAATATCTGATTAGCGTAAAATGGTGCTGCGGGCTATTAAGTCAGAAAAAGTTAACTTCTCCATTTTATCTGATGTCCTGGAAACAATTTATGCGTTGCTCACCTTTCAATGACAAAGCTATCCCCACAAATCCACTTTAAGTGGAATAATGAATAAAAAAAAAAGAAGTGAAAGGTTCTCTTTCATTCACCCCCACCCCCCTGCTCATTTATCTCTGGATAATAACTTGAAAGCGCATTAAATTTAAATTCTATGCCAACGAAAATAAAAAAGAAAAGAAGAAGCTACACGCTCTCCAAATCGATTATCCCTCTTAAATTAATATTCCCTTTGAAGACCGCCCTCTGTATCCTTCTACTCCACACACATCCTTCACATGCGAATATTAAAATATATTAAAGTCATAAATATCCATTTCGCCGAAGAATGGCGAACGTGTGTGCCAGGGGTGTGACAGTGGGGGGTTGGATATACCATACATACGAGCAAAGGATGTTCAGCAACGCACGACATACGACTACGAGACAACCAACCAACCAACGCAGAAAAAGGATGAAATCCATTTTAATATATTAAATTCATATGCGAATGTCCTTTTGATTCGATCACATTTTTTTTTCTCTCTTCCTTTCCCCATCTCTCAAGTCGTTTTTCTTCACATCCTTTTCATCTTGGTTTGGTTCTTTTTACATTTTTTTTTTTTGTACTTTCAAATCCAATCCAATAAATCCCAACTAACGACATCCTGCGGTGGCATTTAACCCTATAGGAGTTTACGTGTGTTACCGTTACGCAGCTCAGGACACACTGTGCTGTAAGAGGCACACGATTTTGTCCATTGTTGTTATTGGAAGCGCCTGCCTGCGTACCTTCTGTTTTATCCAGGCGAATATCATTCACTCTTACAGAGTCACTTAGAAAGGATATCTGCCCACTAACCTTTCACCTAAGCTGGCAATTCCTCAATCGGATGCCACAAGGACTTGTTACTGCTGCCTGCCATCAATGGCCAGGCACAGCCCCTTTGTAACCAATAATCGCGCGTATGGGTTAATGGATGCTTCGTCCTGGTCGTATGTGTTTTCAGAAAAGTGGTCACAATGCGAATGATGATATCCTGCGGGAAAGGATAACTCCCTGGCTGTGTGCGTCACTTTCACTTCACAGTCATTCCGATGGTAGATTGGTAAGTGTTTTTTCGGCAGCTCATGGCCATTCTTTGGAATATTGTTCACCTCCGGTGATAACCTAGTTTTCGAGGGGGAAAATTATTCACTTTGGCAGCCACTCTAACCGGGATATCGCTGTGATATCCTTCGTATCCTTGGTGGATTCTTTTTTCTGTTGTATGGTAATTTATTGATGCAATAAATAATCGTAAAATGTGCATTAAGCCCGGCTATTGGGATATTTCTTTATTTATTTTACGGATACGAATCTCTTGATTGGGAGTTTGAGTAGGTACGTATGGTATGTGAAATACCTGGCACTCGCTGGCATAGGAACTTAATCCGAGGTCCTCCAGTATGCGGATTTAACTTTATTTTGATAGAGGGTCCAATTGGTATTTTCGAATTAGTCGAAATTCTTGACAGCTACTATGGCATCGATACTTGGAGACAACAATATACAAGCTCAAGCCGCTGGAATGCATTTGATCTACAACTGGGCAGGTTGTCTTAAAACTGTTGCATGTGGACTTCTGTGACCAATCAGTGTTCTTTTGAGCAGCTGTAGCATCATAGATTTGATAGTTGGACCACGTATCTACTACGCTAAAAATGTTCTGGACTTTCGTAAATTGTTCACCAAAACCATAGCTGTATCACCGAGGCTATGATCTCATCCACTGCTGGATATGGGCAAGGTTTACAATCATTTCCGCCTGTTGAAATATTAGGAATACTTTAAGTAAAAATATGATGAAACCGGCTAACAGAATCGTGGCAACTTGGCCAAAAATAGATTATACACTCCGACTATATCATCATCCCCATTCGCCACAGAATTCCTTAAGAAGAAGCCATAGACTTACCCACCGATGTAGTAAAGATAGCTCACAAGACATGGTGAAAATTTGGGTATCCAGAAAGCGATCGCCCAGCTCAATCAAGTAGAGTGGCATGACAATAAACAAGGGATCTACCCACTCCACTTGTAATTATTTCCGGAACTCCAACCTGGAAACCAAGCCGTTTCAGAGACCAAGCGACGATGGAAGCTGATGTTCAAGAGATCGACTGATTTGGTCAAAGATAGATCGGCAGGGATAATTTTCATTGCGTAATCGGAGTGAAGGCGCGTTATTTATCCTCCGGGACAGCATTTATTCTGTTGATGCGCACACGAAAAAAGAAGTCGATTTTACGATGTTAGCAAAGCGATCTTTCCTGTTTGATTTTATAAAGGCAAAAGCGACACAAAAACTTGTAACAACAAGTGATCGGTGAAACTTATATCACAGGCAGTGAAAATTTAGTTCAACTTCATGGCAGTTGTTTAAGCCTTTTAGGTGGCAAACCAATCTAAGTCGCAACTCGAAGGTTGAAGTTAATAAAGGGAAACACCTTGATGCGTCTGCACATCATATTCATCGATCTGAAGACTGAAGAAACAACGGAATGCTTTGTGAAAACTGCGCAGTATGCTCATCAATCTAAGAACATTGATCGACAGAACCTCGACAGATAAATGGGGCTAAGAGCTCGGCAGCCTGAGTTTACAGAGGCCGATAAGTATTTACTTGTATTGCTAGAAGATCGTTGAAAATCCGCTCTGAAAAGAAATTGAATCTAAAGTTTCAATTGGGGTTCCAAGGAGAGGTCTGACGTAAAGTAATTCAGCCACTCCAATGTGAGAGCATCAATAATCTAGCAGCCTCATGGTTGATGTGATCTATAATAGTGCGACATATAAAACAGTATTGAGGTCTGCACAGAGGGTACAGTAGCAATGCTGATACTTACGTGGACGAAGAATCGGAACCATTGCTGAGTATGGCTAAATACAATAGGTACACGTCATGGAAGAATAGGTACTTCCAATATTACGGCAGAAGGCGCATCAGCAAAAAAGGTGTAACTCAAGTTTTGCACCATGAGCCGCTGAAAGAAGAAGAATACTCGTTTAAGGCCAAATGCAACATTTAATCACTGAAATTGACAACATCGGTAGATTGTCCTAGAACTCAACTAGTCCACGGAGCTAGTATGGACTTAAACTTGAAATTGTCCAGGAAACTGTGGTATTCCAAAGGGCCAAACTTGAGCTATATCTACACTGTTTCCTTGTGCAATAGTTCTGGCCAGTGTCTAGGCCGTTAAAAGAAATGTTATTCAGTTAAGGTACAAAACATCTCTTGTGTGTTACGTGTGTTACGTGTGTTACTGCCGTACACGCCTTATCGCACGAAGCGCCTACGATCATATCAGCATTAATATTAGATTGCGTCAATCAACATCGTTCGCATGGTATTAATACCACCTGCAGTACCTACTATAAGTCGAGTATAAGGCACAATTTTCTCCATTGGTAAGGGATTGAGGTCCATCTGAAACCTCTGGCATTCTATGGGTCATGGCTCTCGGCTACAATGCAACTCCACATCGAGCAGACCGACTGACACCATTATCATCCCACGGTTTGCTACAAATCACAATAAATTAGAATTTATAGTGACCATGTTGGCATCTCATCGACCTGGCTCTCCCCGCGATTTTGAGTATAAAGCCACCACGATACTCCCACAAGGCACCAACTCCTAGCTCATGCCGAAACCGAAGTTTCAGGTGCTCCCGACCTCCCGTGGTACTAGAATTTAGCCTCCTGTCGTGCTTCGTAACTTTCTGGTGACTTCCAGTTGCACACCTTATTGCACAGGACTGGAAGCCATTTATCCCTACTCACTGAGCATCAGGTATAACTGCCTGAAACGACGCTTAGCACAACCTGTTTTCGCATAGCTAGGTTTTTAGCTGCAATGCCGTCAACGTCATAAACACTATTCAAAACCTACGCTTATAGCTTGAAGATCCTTAACATCATCATACATAGAACATTCACACAAAGCACGTATCCAGCCTTCAAAATGAACTGCAGAGGAGTAGCCTTAAACCTGGCTAAGCGTCCTTTTGTGCAAGAATAAATTAAAGGCACTATCTCCAGTAAGAAGAATGTCTAAGTTGAGATTAATTCTCAGCTTAAGTCGCTTCCGCATGAACGAGACATCCTTCGGAGGTAATATGCAACCCTATCACTATCGTCCCATCTAGATCGAATTCTCGATGCATTCGTCTAGCAAGGCCTTGCGCTTACGTAAGAACATTTGGCTGACTTCAATGTCAGGCACCCAGTCAGACTTACTTAGGGAGACACCCCTCGGATCGCCTCCAAGTTAAGAGAAGGCACTCCCAACAACACCTGCAATGCTTCCGTAGAGAGAGTGCGGCAAACAGGCATACAGCCTTTGACTTCGGTCACATATCTGAGTCTTTCACCATTTAAGTGTCTTTTCCTTCGATACATTCAGACCCACACTGCTACTCCAATCTGTAATAATTGGGAGCACTCTATTCCCCATTTCTTCTAAATCAGCTCTAGTCGGACCTTTAAGAATGAGAAGCAGGTTATCCGCATATGGGCAGCACTTGAAGACTTCGCGGATTTGCCATAGCAGGGTTTCCATCATGAGACTCCAAATGAATGGACCTCAAATGGAACCTTCATAATGCATGCTCATTTTTCTGTCAGCCTACCTCACGCAATCTTTCAAAAACACCTCCGTAGCTTAAGTTATCAAGGCACCTTTGCAATCTGTGAAGATGCCTAAAACCAAGCGTCCTCAATGGACTTGCCCTGACTTGTCACATTATCCAAAAATTCTTCCACCATAGCCCTTTATAGCACTTTTCCAAATACCGAAAGCAGGCTGATGCCGCGATAAGACTCAGGATTAGGCCTTATCTCATCAGGAGACTTTAGGAGAACGACCAACTTGGCCTCCTTCCACCGCGACGGAAGGTATGTACGAGTATAGCCTATATATCCTCGAGTGACTTTCCAAATGGTTTTCACTATTTCGCCAGTCATTCCGTCTTGCCCATGAGACTTGAATTGAAACATCGGGTTCTACTTCTTCAGTTTATAGCTCTGAGCTTGTTCCTAACCCTGCAGCCTGAAGTGCCTCAGCTCGGTATTCTCTAGAGAAGAATGCATTTAGTAAGGCACCCATGCAGTCATCTATGACTTCAACCTCGGGTAATTTCATGTTTGCCCTACACCAATCCGCGAATCATTTCCAATCTTTTTCCTTGACCTGAACAATAATTTTTTTTTATATTCAGTAAGGCACCGCCAGAATGCAGAGCCCAATTGAGCCAAGTTTTCAGCGTTGATAGCCCGAACCCTGCACAATTTCTCAATTAATTTTCGGACTTCCCACCACTTCACATTCAAACCTTACGGCTCCTCTCAAAGAGATCGTCATTGACACGTTAGACACACTCATGGATGTGTGGATCTCTGTACAATTCCAAACCAGCTTGGTCTTAAAGTTGAAGAAATAGAGAATATTTCGCTTTGCTTGGTGGAATTCATCAGCCGCTTTGTTTTCTTTTTTTTTAGACCCGGACTATTTTGACTTCGATTGTAGTCAAGCAGCGTTTTAACTCCTCTGGAAGGATGTACCCTGAATTGCTGATACTCTGAAGGTATACACAGCTTATCGATACCTGAAGAAGAATAACATAATCCCCGCAACTTACTATGGCCTAGTCTTCCTTTCTAAATTTCGCTATGTTTTACATCCTCTACTTTTGCATAGATATTAGACCAACAGTTTCCTGCCGATTTCGAGTGTCGAGAGAATGAAAGACTACTTCAGTATCTTGGTATACGGTTTCGACTTCTTGCCTGGTTGTCGGTAATGAACTATCTACTAAGCCACGGCGGTCAGCTATGCTAAACAGAACGTCGTGATGACAATGTTGTAAACAAATCTTAGCTTCTCGCGTTTTAGCAGAGAGATTCTGAAGACCTTGTTTCCATAAAGTTCTTGCCAATGTGTTCAGGACTTTCAGCATGCAAGACAGTGCACCTTGAAAATGATGCATTCCTGGAATTCGGTAGCCTCACACTAATCTACTTCTCCTTAACAAGCACAGAATTAGTAAGGTAGCTATGAAGATTTTGCTGGGTACTTTCTCCAAAACAGGGTCCCGTAGACGAACATGTTTTCATTAGAAAATAAGTCACTGTCCTTATGGATTCAGGTTTTCAAGCGTAACCTTTTAGCAGCCGCAAGTCAACATCCAAAAAAGGGATTGGCTATCCCCTGATCAATCGACGTTAACCAAACGCGATCGATGCCACATACTCTTCCAGCATTTTGGTTGTACGGACTTTATAATGAGCCAACATCGAGACGGATTATTACCTTGTTGAAGCCAAGGGACAAATGCGGATATCACTAGTACAACGAACTCAAGAGAGACCACTGAAGTTCGAAGAGCTATAAGCTTCAATTGCAATCCGCTCAAGCTCTCTCAACCTAGCCTCCACACACAAACCGTTGAGAATCAATGGGAATATTGCGAACGAGCCATCAGCTTTGGTTGGGATTAGTTTCCCAGCGGCGCCACAAAGATTCCTGGTTTGTCGATGAATGCTGGCGGGTTCATACAGCTAAACGAAAAGCATATAAACCTGAGCTGCACCAAAGGACGAGAGCTGCTTGTGAGAAAGAGCACGAGAAGCAAGCGATCACGGAAATGGAGAACAGGAATAATGTTCGAAAGTTTATATAAGTTACATGGACAACTAGTTGTAGAGTCGCTGTCGGTGCTGAAAATATGGAAAGACTACTCCTCCAGACTGGATTACAGCGATTTTTGTCAAAATACCTCTGTCAGGCAGAATAAACAATTCATCCTGGGCAGAGAATTCGGTCCCGCAGACCGAGGCGAAGTCAAAGTAGCAATATCGAAGATAGGGTCTAGCAAAACTGCTGGCGCAGACTGACTACCTTTTCTGTTTTCCACAACAGCACATCAGTATGTAAGATATGGTCAGACGAAAGCATGCCCGAAGCACATTTTGACTATGCCAACTATATGTCTCCTAAACATCGCTGACGTAAGTGGATGGGGACCTCAATGCCCTTCGAGCAAGGCCTTGGAGACACCTGACGAGACATCGTGGTAAATGTCGGGAGCTCATTCTGAGTCGATTGAAATGAATTTTTTCACAAAATTCATTGCGAGTCGAGAATCCAAGGAGTCCACGTATGGAATACACAACATTGTACAAGTTCCAAGGACCTCCTGAAACCGCATTACCTAATGTCATCATTCATCCACCATCAGATTGGTTTTTTTCACCCTGTTCATACCCGGCTTGCTCATATTCTCTTCTGTCTGCCAAATTATGGGATACAATTCCCACTGATGATCACGATTGTGAAAATTCTGAAAATGCAACAAGATTGAATTCTTCTTGAGAGAAGAATCCTTGTTCGAATTGTGACTGAAGGGGACTTTTTTGTCGATTTTTTAGCGGTTCCCCATGGTATGTTCGCTGTGGCAACTACATACATCCTTTGACATTTCTAAAAAGCACCCTGTTATTAGTTAAGGCGAAAGGCTACAGAAAGAGAACGCCAACAGACAGAGGAGGGAAAAACCAAACCTCCTGATGGAATGCAATTAAATTCTGTTACATTATCCTGTCGAATGGAAGTCCTTTTTTTCCGAACTCCTGATTTTAAATTTTCTTTGTTCTACAACTTGATTTTTTTCTCTGAGATGTGGAGCATAAAACAACCAACAAAATAAGAAGGAACAAAAAAAAGAAAATGAAAAGGAAATAAAGCTAAAATAGAGGAAAACTTTTAGCAAATAATTAAACGAAAAGTGTGCCGGAAGTGTTGAAAAAAAGGAAGAAATTCTGAGAAAAACACTCTCGACATGTTCTTGCCTTTAGAGAGCAAAAAAAAAAAAACAAAACATTGCACAGAGAGCAGGTGAAATACATAGTTGCATTCAAATGAGGCGTCGATTTGAATGACAAGAAAACGGAATGAAAAAATCCCCGTAGATGCCAGGGCCGCAGTTGACGTGGAAGAGTCAAAATCAGGCCGTATAGAAAGGGGCTACCTTCTTTGAATCAAATTAGAAGAGAAGTTTTATCTTTCGTTTAAGGCGGCATGGTGAATTTATTGAACTTACTCAAATATGAGGATGACTGTGTTCTGCAAGTTGACAAAATGTAAAATCCTGGCGCCCTTTTATATATTCTGCCACATTATTTTGTACGTTCCTGTGGTATATTTAGACGAATTCACCTTCGCTCCGTCGAAGGACAAAGAATAGTAGTCTCCTTGTAGTTACTTACCGACACTACAAGTGTCAAGACAGAGTATTAACTCATGGCAGAGGATAAGGGAAAGGCAGGAGCTTTAACAGGCGTATTGTTCGCCAATAGTTCATTCATCATAAAATTCCCCTGCCAATAAGTAGAGGATGGTAGTAATTCTGATGGCAAATAAGGAACTTAAGTTGGAGTATTCAACTTGACTGCTCCTTCACGTAGTGGTTACAAGAAATTATGAGAATAGACGTGGAAATGCGAAGGGACCCCGGAATGGGTATAGTTCGGTGGGCTTACATGAACAATAGCCCAAAGTACTTGTAATCACTATGAATATCTCATTCCGCGAGATGCAATTGCGATTCGAATCATAGCTTCTCTCAACAAAAGATTGCGTTGCATTCTTTCCTTCAAGTTTGGAGTTCTTTCCTACCTTCGACCTTTCCTTGCCTACGGTTGTTTGTTCGAATAAAAAGAGGTTTTAGCAGGCATTCATAGCTGCGTAAATCCTTAAGAAAACGAGCTTACCCATTGTCGCATATTGAATGATGAAGTCGTCTTGTATTGCTGCGAAGTGGAATGAAACAAGTCCTCTCTCTGTCCGGAGTCCCGGTCATAACTGGCTAATCAATTTATTTTCGATGAAGAGATGAAGGAATTTCTCGATCTTGTTACATTTACACAGTTGAGCAACTCTTACTTGCATACGATGCACCAACAAGCAGCAGGTCTTTCAGATACTATATAAAAGCCTGCTCAGGGTGTAGAGTATTTTTTAGTTGATGCACCCAAGATTGGCGTGGAATGCTACATAGTGAAAGAAAAAATCCAAACCATTATATGAAAGTTCAGGTTCGTGACAATTTTTGACGTAATCATATGCCGTCCGAGACGTGCGTGCCCAACAAGAGACGGTCTCAGTACAAGATGTGATTACGCCGAAACGTGTTCGCACCGGACGTTCACTGGAAAATATTGTCGCAGTATAGGAAAGCGTCGTAAACGACCCAAAAACCTCCATTCGTCACCGTTCTCTGGAGCTTGACCTCTTCACAGCCGCACTGCAATGAATTTTGACGAAAGATTTGGCTCTCCGAGCGTACAGTGTCCAATTAACGCAATAACTGAAGCTGGCCGATCATCAGCGGGGCCGTACGTTTATGGATTGGGTCCGTAAAAACATGCATGCTGACATTGATTTTTGCAAAAAAAAAAAATAGTGTTTTCGGATGAAGCCCATTTCCACATTGGCGGCAACGTTAATGAACCAATTTCGGCATGTGGGGCACCGAAAATCAACGAGAATCACCCTGCGGATGCCCTAGGGGCGTACTTTTTCGAAAATGAGGCCGGAAAAGCCATTACGGTCAATGGAGCACGCTACCGACATTTTTTGTTACCGGAGCTCGAAGATATGGACACGGACCGTATTTACATACTTTCAACAGGATGGTGCACACAAGTCGCCAAAAATTAGAATTTTTGCACATGCAGTTTTCTGGCAGCGTAATTTCGCATTTCGGAGACACCAATTGGCCACCAAGATAGTGCGACTTAACACCGTTAGACTTCTTCCTTTGGATCTAGGTCGACGGCAACTATCAACGAATAGTTCCGACTCTGAAAGCGAACATTAAGGCCGCCATCGCCGAGACAGAGCCCCAACTATGTGGAAGAATGATTGAATTTCGAGAAAACACCCTTTATAAGGTTAACAATAAGGAAAATACCATTATCTTGTATGAACAGGTGGCGCTCGTGTAACACCTACCAAGCATATCCCTATCCTTAACATCCAGTGGACCATTATTCAAAAACCAATCCAAGTCTAACCCTCATAAAATCTGCCCAATGTCCCTCCACACATGAACGTTTCCAAAAAAAAAAAAAACAACAAACCGCTGTCAAAAACCTTTCAAATTGACTTTCAATTCAGAGAATGCAGTCGTCCATGACAGTTATTACGATTTAAAAAAATAAAAACAGAAACTCAATCGCAAAATTTCGTTTACAACACTGAATGGAAACTTTGCTGCCAATCGTCATAATCATTTTCCTCTCCATTTCAATCAATTCACCTACCACACTGCAGTTGTGTTTCCAGCTCATCATCCCAATCTCACAACTCTTACCACTCTTGCCTCTAGTCCTAGTCCGATTTTGATTCGTATATCCTTGTCAAGGAAACAAAAAAAAAACAAAACGAAAGATGACCAAAAAACTTTGTCCGCAGCAAAATAAAATTGTATTCTGTAAAATCCGCACTCCAAAAAAAGGACAACAAAAACCGAAGGACGAAAAAAGCGGATAACAAGTAAAGAAAAAAAAATACACCGAACAAAACATTTCACTCAAACGGAAAAGAAAAAAAATTAACTTCACCATATGAATGTCCAGCAGTTTTGAAAAAATCCAAAGTGTATGAGAAACTCATCGTCCTGAAAAGGCCCAAAAGTTTATCATGCAAGTGAATTTTTGTACCTCTTTCCCGCACGACCCCGTAACATTAGATGATCAGATGTAACTGCCCACCAACTCAATCACAAATAAATATCCTTAGGTAGGATTGAAAAAAAAGGAGAAAGAAAAAGTAAACTAGGAAATACCTACCCACATAATGTCGCAGGACAACATTGCAAGTTCAACGGAAAAGGATACACCAAGAAGAAAAACTTTTTTCCCCTCCTCTACAGCAGTCCTGGTAAGGAGGAACAAAAAATTCCACCAACCACCCGAAGAACGAGGGAAAGAAGATTTTTTCCCAGGTTTTTGGAATTTCTCAAGAAAAATAGAATCCTTCAAGAGATACCAGAAGTTTTGCCAAGGAGTGTGTGTTGCAAAAAAAAAAAACAGAAAGTATATCGTCGGAAGCAAAAAACGCCTGGGAACCCCCGGCTTAGTTTCGGTTTCAGTTTCAACTTTGTCGTTTCTTCAGGAAGAAACAGACAGGAGCAACGGGAGGGTGAGAAGAAAAACCGGAATAAAAGTTCTAAGCCATTGCTTTTGATTATCACAAAATTAAAAACTTTTGCGTCCTGCTGCAGGACGTTGACGACGATGAAGATGATGTATGTAGATATACATGATGGGGATGTCGAGCAGCGTTGCCATTTATGAGGATTGTTCTTACTGCTTCCTGGGGAAACATGGAGTGCATAGGTATGCGCAGATTAATTGAATAAATTCTGGGATGCCGCAAGATTCTGCTTTTTGCCCCACACTCTTTCCATTTTTGTTTTGTTAATTATCAATTTCTTCTTACATTTAAAGTAATTGGGATGGAATGTGAGCATTTTCAAATAGTTCAATAGTGGTAAGTCCAGTAAGGAAATTGACAGATTTCTTAGGTTAGAGTTGCGCTTCAGATCAACCCTAATAAGTGAATGAAGCACTGTTACAACTAAGCAAGCAACTCGCATATTAGATACTCAAAAAGCAGATATAAACCCGATCCTAAGTCATCCACAACTTTCTCAGAAGTCTTCTTAAATTAAAGCGATAGAATCTCCACACCAAGATAACGCTTAAGTGTTATCAGGACTGCAGTCGTGATCTTTTCGACAACCTTTCGAACACTATGGTAACCAAGATTATGTTTGGATGAATTCATCGAAGGTTAGATAGGTTTTATCACATGTTGCCTCTAGATCTCTCTTTTAAACCTTAAAACGAAACAACAACAGATTTGCTTTATGAAATGAGGCATCATTTCTTGAAGCAGTAAATAGAGAAGCTGTAGCCCTTACTAGTCATAAGAAACCCTTAAAAATTCGAGATAGATAATGTGCTCCTGTATTGAGATCACTTTTTGGCGATGAATTCAGACTGTTTCAATTGAAGTTGATTGAAGTGCTCTGCCGGTGTCGTAAAAGTTAAGGAAACGAGAGTAAGAAGGATAGGGGCAGTTACAGCTTTTAGTGACGATCCCTGGTTTCTCAGTGCATCCACCTTTCAACTATAGATCTTGCAAGTTATCTCCGCTGGGCAGAAGCATTAGCAAAAGCATAGTCTTCGTTAAACTTCCAGTTAGCAGTTTATTATATTTACTGATGAAGAACTCATATTCGTTTGGCCTTCGCACATCCTAGAAAACTCTACCACATAAGTCAATGAAAACCATAGCCGAGCATGCGAGTAGGCCTAAAGTAGTTCTTAAAAACTACTTCTCTGTCTGAACGCGACCACAGCCCAATAATTTCAGCCTTCCGACAACTTACAGGCTTGATCGACGATTGGTGCACTGGAAATAGATTTTAACTCAATCCTCTCAAAACTCAGGCTGTTGTCTTTACAAGAAAGAGGCGGCTTAAAGGCATCACCATCCCCTCATCCTGGATAACAATCTTCTTTGGGCTAAACACTTTACATCGAAGTCTCTAAGGCGCTGTCGACAAGACATGGGACTTGTCACTTAGATGGGTCCTTGAGATCTACACGGCTACGACAGGGCCAATTAAATCCTATGTATCAGTTGTCTTTTGGAACAAGTTCTCCCAAAAATACGTCATCGCTGCTTTTACTAGATTTCAAAGAACCATCTGTCTGTCTCCGGTGCTCGGGGGCTCTTCGTACCATGCCTGGCTCTGCTTTGATATTAATATCATTGGGTGCCATCTCAAAGCTATCTTCCGTTAAAACAGAAGCGATATTTGGCACAACATGCTCTGGAGTTTTGATGACGTTGTGCATCGACTATCTCTTGACTCTGGTCTTTTGGACATGCTGTCTGACGCAATGGCCTTCATTCTCCCCAGGAATCTGCGTCAGAAAATGAATGTAGCCGGGTCTTCACGGAGGAAGACAACGTGAGATTTCACTGGTGAAAGCGTGAGACATTTACACTTGTAGCGACAGTCAAGCTGCGCTTAAAGCCTTTACTGAACTCGCTCACGACTTCCAAGATAGTTCGCGAATGTAAGCCTTCACTGAACATAGACGGAAGGGTAAATTCGCAGTGTCTTGTCTAGGTACCAGATCACAATGGAATCACGGGAAATTAAATCGCCGATGAACTTGCTAGCAAGGCCCAGAGGAGAGCCGTAGTTCTTCAGTTAGGGCTTCCATTGACAGCTGGGTTTCATATAAGCACAACTGGCATGACTCTCCAGATTACCGGCAGACCAAACGAATACTTCCCGACGTAGAAAAGACTGCAGGTGCTTCTACTTACTGGTGTCGTGACGAAGCACCGCACATTTGCTAAGCACGTAAGTGTGCTGAGAATAAGTGATGGTACCACGGAGCACGACCTCTGTGCTGCCTACCAGTATTCGACGCTGATATGGTGAGTGTTGTTACTGTTGAAACTTTGTTTGAAAAATTCTAATAAAAGGAACATACAAGGAATACGATGGACCAGTTCTTTGTGTGAAAGCTCTGTTCCGAGAGAAAAAAAAAATGAAACGATTCAAAGCTTCGGCAAGGCCTTGGTTGTCTCTAAGAATGCTTTATTTATGGGCCCTCGCCCAATTATCAAGATTTCGTCCATTATGACGTATTCTTATATTGAATGGGGATAGAGCACCCACAGGTCTTATGGTAAACATCTTCATATGATGCCACGGAAGATTGCTATGATTTGACCAGTTAAAAGCTGCAGGTCATAGATCCTATTGAGTGGTAGGACCACCGGTAGTCCATACCAAGACTTAAAATATGGTATCGTGAAAGTCCGGGCCCTCCGAACTTCGGTCCGGACCTGACTTGTTAGAGGTAGGCCTCCTAGTGGGAGCGTGATGGTGCAAGGGTCTTGCCGCTGGTTTTGACCCGATATAGAGTTACGAGTACAAAAAGTACTGAGTTCCGTAACCCTAAGATTGCCTAGAGATCGGTCTCGACTTATACCAAGTGCGAAGCTCGTACCCTCAACACAGGTTCCGTTTTGGTATTACACAACTAATGTCGCATTTTACTAAAAACTTAACATATGCTCAGGCATTTTAAGTGTAGTCATACTAACTTGAGTGTTAAGTGGGTAAGCGATGGCCAAGAGTATACTGGCTCCCATGGATATATGGCCATTCCGCGAACATAAATCAATCTATTGTCAAGCGCTCACACAAAACACCAGAGACATCTGTCTACCAATGAATACCTTCTTCGGAGCTGGTTTACTTATTTTTGCTGTAAAGCTAGTTATGTATATGCTATTGGTACTAGATGACATGAAGTCTCCAAAGGATACTACAGAATATTTGACGGCCGCGTGATTCACCACAGCACATTACAGATACCAGCTGAGGTGATTTATACGAGTATACGCCAAGACATTTGCTGTTCAAGTAATTGGGTGCCGTTTTGAGACGATTTTGATCTGTCTGATTAGCATGTGGACTTATAATTTCCTGTCTTTGTTTGATTTTATATCACCGTCGCCTTGATGTCGCCTACATGTTCTCCACTACCATGTTCTCTCTTAGGAAATATCTTCAGCCTTCATTTTCCTTAAATTGTACAAAAGTTGATCTTGTCAATAATTACTCGGAATATTCCAGAATATTGTCCTTTGAATCAGAGAAGCTACTTTGTTGGCGAATTGATGGTCTTAATCGTAGTGTCCTTTAACTCAGAGCTATCGAACAAAAATTTCCAGCAATATTGTAATTAATCTTCAGAAAATAAGAATCAATTACCTGCGATTACCTTAGGTAATTGATTACAAATTCAACCAAACAAATTAACAGAACTAAAAGTGGCAGCAGAAATCTATATTTAAAAATCCAATTACCATGGTAATCAAAAAGTAATTACTCCCTTCTAACAATTTGAATTTTCAACTAAAACAAAATTCTGGCAACACTTTGTAGGAGGTAGGTACAACGGTTGAATGGGACGATGCCAAGGCACGTAGATAGGTGGATTAAAGATGTGTGTCTGCATTGAGCTATCTAGTATATGAATGCGGTGTTAGAGACGATACCGTAAACATGACACGAACATCAATTTTTCGTTGTTTGTTTTGAATAGGGGCTGGGTACGAATGGGAGGAAATTCATTTTCGAAGGAAGAAGATGATAAATATTGTCAGATGGCGCCCGTATTTCAGATTCAGATCAATAAGAAGAAATTAAATCAGTGAAGCGAAACTGCAAATAGTGCGGAATGCATGGCATGGCAATAGAAATAGCAACGGCAATGGCAGTGGCAATGGCAACATAGTATCAAACCGTCTTCTTAGAGAGAATGGTATTTAAAATGTATCCTTGCGGGTTCAATCTTTTATTTCCCTTTTATTTTGAGGTTCCTATCCACTTTGCCTCAAAGTTCAGACATTTTGTCTATTTTTTGTTGTTCTTCCTTTTTTTTCAGTTTAAATCCCTTTATATCGAGTTGCAATCGAGACGTCTGGTCTGTAGGTTTCATTCTTCTTTTTTTTTTTGGTCTCTCACTGCCTTTGCCGACGATTTTTCAGGACCCGTCAGCAACAATGAGGAATGAGATTTCTCAGATGGGTATAGGGAGTACTACAGCAGCGGTATACAACCTACCCTCATTTCATGCGGCTCATGAAACAAATTGAGTTGATAAAAGAGCCAAAGAAAAAATAAGAACAAGAACCTAGTACTGCTACTGCTACTGCTGCTGCATTCGTTTGTTCTGAAGCACTTCCGTTTTGCCATTTTGAATTAAATTCAGAAGAGTAGGTATCTCCTGTAGACTCCCTCGTCCTACACATTTATCTTTCTTGTTTCTTATGCTTTGTTGAGGAGCGGTCGGCGGCGGTGGCTTCGTTTAAAATGCAAAACATTGAAGTAATCGATTTGATTGTATCATCGAGTCAGAGTATACTACAGTAGCATACTTAATGCCTGTTATCCGTTTTTATATCCATAACTTACTCCTAGCCATGTTTGAACTCTTTCAGGGAGTGCTACACACAAATGGAAGAGGAAACCGATCAAATTCGTGAAGATAATTCATAAAATCAGCAAGTTCATCGAACTGTATTACCTCCATCCTTCAGTCAGTCAATCATACACCGTCAATCAGTGTAATGAATATCAATGTCCTTGAAGGAACCTTTCTGATGTTTCCTCCTACATTATAATTCAATTATTGAAATTTTTATCGCAATTTTGTTTGTTTTATTGACTTTGCAGTCAGTCGAACTGTCGATAGGTTTTAATGGCCAACACACCCGTCTTCCAAATGGAAATGAGCTCTGTGAAGACTGCTAATAAAATACAGGAGTCGCAGTGGGTTCTAAAACTCAGGCAACCCAGAGAAAGTGGCAAAATCAAAAATATATATTTTCTAATTATGTATATCCTTTGGTGTAATAAAATTTCGAAGGAGTATTTAAAATTAAATATTGCCAATCTCGGTGGGTGCCTAGGGAGTTTGGGCGAAAAGGAGCGCCCTAAATGTGAACTCTGGTCAACAGCGTAATACCACGTTGATGGATTATAGGTTAAGAACGCATACTGTGAGTGGCAGGATTTTTATGTGGTTTCCGTGGTTTGGTGGTAACATTTGTCGGCGCTGTTACTCGTTTATTCCTCCAATGCAGGCGGTATTAAACAAAAAAATTGGATTTTTAATTTATTTTCAATTTTTATAAAAGTTTTTTTTTTATTTTTTTTTTCGTCAAGTTTTGATTTATTGAGATTGCCTTGACTTTGTCGGAATATTCATCAAAATTGAATCCTGGGTTGGGAAATGAAAGAGCAACAGTTTTGGTCTGGATAATGAGTTTGGCCGGATTTTTACAGGAAAAAGTTTACCCCAGTGGCCTTTGACAATGTCGGTGCTTTTATGAGGACCTCTTTCAGGAACAAGTAATAATTGCTTATAAACTCCATAGAAGAACAAAGCCCGTTTTAATATTCGATATTTCCTTTGCAACGTATATATGTAGATGCAATCGAAAAAATAGGGAGAGTGGGAGTGAGAGAGTGGCAGGACGTTTTACAGGCGCCACGATTCATAAATGTATGATATTTGAGTTAAATACGAATTTCACGAAGGCCGTTCAAAATCGGTTTTTGTGCGAGAAATCATCGATGCTTGTGTGGTAACTAATATTGCAAAACCATCAGTCATGTTTAAAGCGACGGATAACCCGTCGTTTCCCAGAGACGGGTCTTATTTGGATCTACTGCTGTAGGACGAACGTATACGACTGACAGGTACGAGTTCACAAACGCTAAACTGTCTGCGCACATTCGTGTATGACAGCGACCATTGCGGTTTTAGCAGCGAAATTACGGTTCCCAAAGAAATTGCGGAATTGGAGGAGTTTGTCCAAAGATATTCTTACAACTACAGTAAGACTCGATGGACACGCTTCTCCGCTAACTTGACAAGAGCGCTCTCCTCGAACACGCTCCACCCACCGTCCAGTAGGAATTTGTCAAACGAGGAGATCGACAATTACCCAAAACAGATGGACGAGATAATTAAACAAACTATGGACACTACAATACCGCGGTATCGACGTACAACTAACGAAGACCTTGCACCGACAGAAAAGTAGACTTCTGTCAAGCTTGTATAGACAGTTAACTGACAGACAAGACCCGGAGATTAGGACACTGAAGTCGTCGATTAAAAATATTCAAACGCTAATAAAAGAAAATTACAGAATTGCTGTAAGTTCATATTGGAACAACAAGGTTCAGGCTGTAAACACCAGCAACCCGAATATGTTTCCGCAAATCAATAAACTATTTCGGAGAAGAAATCAAAACGACCTTCAGTGTCTTAAAATAGCCCGAACAACAGACAACGAACGGTTACTGACAATAGCAGGTATTGATCCAAATGAGGCAGCTGATGATGACGACTTTTTTGTGATCGAGGATCCACAGGAGAAGGTTGAGGCCACAGGGGCGACTTTCAAGGAAGTATACAAGACCATTGATAACATTGGCTCTAATTACGACCTGGACAATCGCGTCTTGGTGCACGGCTTCTGCATTCGAAATGAAATAGGGAACTGGCGATCCGAGAGCTCTGGTTTCACCCGGTTTAGCGACGAAAATATGGCAAATAACGTCATTGCCAGAGAGGGTGGCCTACCCCCGGTCATTTCGAAGGAAGAACTCCATGAGATCTTCGACACAATCAGGGCTAAGAAATCAGTAGGGACCGATGGTATTCCGAACATCGTGCTTCGACATCTTCCTCTAGAAGCGGTGGACATTTACACCACCCTGTTTAATAATGCAATGAATTATGCACATTATCCAGCGCATTGAAAAACGGCGGTGGTTCAACCTATCCCTAAAAAGGGGAAGGATATATCCAATCCGGCGAATCTCCGGTCGATAAATCTCCTTCCGAATATCAGTAAGGTTTTTGAAAAGGTAATCAATAGAGCTCTGTCTAGGTGGGTTGAGGACAAACATATAGTTCCGGATAATCAATTCGGTTTTAAGGCGGACATGATATCTCACATGCCGCGCCTAAACTGGTGTCCGATATCCAATGGAACAAAGGCAAGAAACAGTGAACTGGTGCCTGCCTTGTTGACTTGGAGAAGGCCTTCGACACCGTATGGTTAGAGGGTCTTTTCTATAAGCTGACTAGGCTGGGGATCAGCAAACCTCTCTTGTACATTCTTTATAATATGCTAACCAACAGACAGTTCATCGTGAAGAATGGTGATGTGACTTCTGTTGGAATATTTCAAATTAAAAATGGTCTTCAGCAAGGCGCGGTCAATTCGCCGATCCTATTTAACATTTATACAAGCTTGATAGGTTCACTTCCCCATACTATTGCGTACGCAGACGATTTGGTAGCGTATAGAACAGGTCCCAAAATCGAGGTTATTAATACTCTCTTGCAGAGTGACTTCGATAAGATAAGACGATTTTGCGATGACTGGAAGTTGAAAATCAACTTTCAGAAGTCGGAAACCATTCTCTTTAGGACGCCGTTGTCTGGAGCCTCTAGGGATACCAGAAAAAATTGGCGAAAGTTCTCTATCATTGGACAACACGGACAACCTCTTGCCTGTCGAAATGTAGTCAGATACCTTGGAATCTGGCTGGATCAGTTTCTGTATTTTGGCAAAAATGTAGATGCTGTAGATGCTGCTCTGGCCAGAGCTAAAGGTGCTTTTGCCCTTACAAAGAGACTGTTTTATAGCAGCCAACTCTAGGCAAGGGTAAAGGTAATCTGCTACATGGCCCTTATTAGGCCCATGCTGGTATTTGGTTGTCCCGTGTGGTTCAATGTACGAGCAAGCTTAATGGAAAAGATTCGGGTGTTTGAGAGGGCTTGTCTTAGGGCTTGTCTTCGCTTGTATAGAACACCAGAGTCGGGGTACAAGAAATTTTATCCTAATGAGGTCCTTTTCAACAGGGCGAACCTAATACGAGTGGACAACTTCGTAACTGCAAGAGCAATGATCTCGACGAATAACCTGATATCGGGGGCTTTCTACCCCAATTACCTTTACCATGAGAGTGTGCGCTCTGACGGCTTCGTTCCACCGGAAGCATTCCTCTACCTTGATCAGATAGGGTTGATCCAGGATAGATCAGCGGTCCCGTTAATCTTCCATGTCGCTCGGACAGCTGGGGACAGGCGACTCAACTACGGCAGAGACGTCGCACACGGCAGTGTGGATCGTCACAGGTTCAGTAGGGCGGTGGGGTGGTGGGGAATCGCGATAAGAGGGATGTCGTTCGGCAGCACCAGCATTTAAAATTGAGTCATGCTTGGCCATTAGTTCCACTCGAATCATGGATCAATGCATATGAGCCCGAAACTAAGCAATAATCGACTGCAAATCTAACAAAAGCTGTTCGCTCATCAATCATCAATCACATTGATGCAAATGATCACTTGTTTTTAATTTTTTTTTTTAGAACGGTCAATGGTATACCACCAACTGTTTACTAGAGATCTCTGTGAGAAATAAGCAAAAGGATCATTCTCCACCAAGCTCTCACAAGTCGGCTCAAACAAGTGCCCTCAAAACATCGAATTGATGGGTCATCTGCCGTACAGCCCTGATTTGAATGTATACCGCTGCGCCGTGTGCCTTCTCGGAAGCATCACTGAAGCCATGCAGTTCGGAGAATTGAGTATATATTCCATTCCCTCAGTATTGTGGGATCGACAGGCTCATCCCAGGACGTCTTTCGTAACCAAAGTAGTTGCATGAAGCCTTTTGCCTTTACGATACATGGCGATATCCAACCTAAAAGATCGAATAACCGAGCTATCGTTGATAAAATGGCACCGGATTAGAAGGAGGAATGTAATGGAACGAGAAGACATCTGTACTTGGAAGCCACTGAATACCCAAGGTTTTTATTTGATCCGATTCGCCAGAAGGTACTGAGAATGGGACTCACAGTCTTTAATCGGAATACCTAGAAGTAGCTCATTTGTGTTCGAGGTCCATTTACGTAGCTTGAAGCCAGCTGCCTGAAGTAATTCTCTTATTCTCTGCACTCTTCCTTGGTGTCTGCGCTGGAAATCAGACCATCGACGTACATTTCTTCACCGATTATCTCTCTTATCCGAGGGTATTGCTGCCAAGACTCATCTGCTAGGTGCCGCAACGTTCTTATTGCAAGATACGGAGCCGACGCCGTTCCGAAAGTAATTGTGTTGAGACGGTAAACCTTGATGGCTTCGTTTGGATCCTTGCGCCACAGTACCAGCTGATAAATAGAATCACTTTCGTTTACTCAGATTTGGCGGTACATCTTTTCGATGTCTGCCGTAAAGGTAAAGCGGTATTGCCTCCATCGCAGAATTATATCCGTAACATTTGATTGCAAGGTTGGTCCGGTCATCAGTTGGTCGTTTAATGAGATGCCGTTAGTAGTCTTGAATGACGCGTCGAAAACTACCTTTAGCTTTGTTGTCGTACTTGCCTCCTTGATGACAGCATGATGTCTTAAAAAGTAATGACCGGAATCAGATATGGTTTCCTCTTTTCCAACGCTCATATGACCTAAACTTATATAACCTTCTAGGCAAGCGAAGCCAGTCTTTTCTCCAAACATTTAAAGCGTTGCATAGCCCCTTCGCGTGACCTACTTAGCACCGGTGGTGTTAAGCCCTTGAAGGGAAGAGCAACCTGATATCTGCCGTCAGTGAAGCGCCTCACATTGCTGAGGAAATGTTGTTCGCAAACCTGCGTTTCGGAATATTCCTCTTTTTCAAATGGGGTTTCCTCAAGTTCCCAAAACCTACGCAACTGAACATCGACGTTAGCAGTTTGTAAAAGAGTTCTAATCGGACCAGACTGGACAGGGGTCTTACCAAACAATATCCACCCTAATCTTGTTTTTTGAAGAACGGGCATGGTGCGATCATTTGGTTTTACTAGGTCTGGTAAAAGGACTTCTGCAAGCATATCGCTTTCCAAAAGTAAATCTATCTTCGAAGGCCTATGAAAAGATGGATCCGCTAACATATATCTGTCAAGGTGTCTCCATTTTGATATTGGAAGTGTGTGGGCCGGAAGATGGCCAGACAACGACTTGAAAACGAATGCTTGCATGCATGTACCAAACGATGAATGACCAAACCCAGCCCCGAGACCTCAACATGAGTAGACGTTGGCCTCAAGCGAAGTAATTGGACAGCTGTTTCCATGATAAACGTTGCTTGAGAGCCAGAATCGAGCAAAGCTCTAAATGAAAGCATCTCTCCCGAGGCAGCCTTCACTTTCACCAAAGCCGTGGCCAATAAAACTTGTGTCGAAGTAGAAGTAGAAGCTATTGACGCTGGTGTATCTGAAGACTGCTCTATGTTTTTCGATTGAAAGCTGGAGGCACCGGCGTTTAATGCTGATACCATGGTGTGTTGTGCTGGATGGTGTGTTGAGTTGCGTGAAACGTTGTTGGTGTATGGATGAGACGTTGAAGAATAATTGGAGTTACTAGCTACAGTACTATGCAACATCGAATTGATGGGTCATCCGCCGTACAGCCCTGATTTGGCACCCAATGAATCCTTTTTCGTCATATGAATATGTCTGAACATGAGTATGATGCGTTGAAAACACGTGTTTTCCAGTTACTCGTTCGGGGTGGATGAAGCGCTTCGAAAATTGGTTCAAACTCATGCAAAAGTGAGTGTATAAAGCCATTTTCGATGAGAAATATTTTTTTTTGTCAAAACCTAAGTAACAACCTACGTAATGGAGCAAAAGAAGTTGACAATTTTAAGCGAACTTCGCTTACTAGACAAATTTGATCCTAGTTTGTCCAATATTGTGTCTCTGGAATCAAGTTTTGGTTACGAAGGTTGTGGTTTTAAGAAGTCTAATCTGGCAGCTGATACCATCTTGGTGGTCTGGCTAATTATCGTGCAGAGACTTATGCTTGAGCAACGCTTGAATTATGTACCAGTAAAAGCAAAACTTGGTTTGCTCACTCAACTTGTGTGTGTTTTATTTGGATTTACGATCAAATGAGAATCCTTTCAGAAACAGGGAACACTAGTGGATGATGTGATCTTAATACAAATTGCCCCCGTTGCCTTGTAAGCACTTTGAAAGTGTCCCAGCAGTTTTTGTTGAGTAATAAAGGGTTTTCCAATAGGGACTTGACAACTTTGAATTTAATTTGTGAACGCACTCTTTCACTAATCATCAAACTGTCACTGTCAATTTATTCAGTAAACTCAACATTTTCATCATGGTAAAGTTCACGAACGAGCAACGTCTGCAAATTATAAAAATTTTCTACCGAAATTCAGAGTCGGTGACTGCAACTTTAAGAGCGTTAACTCCAATTTTCGGTCGTAATTCTCGCCCTAGTAGACAGGCAATAACAAGTTTAGTGCAAAAATTTGAGTCTACATATTCGTTGTGTGATGTTGCCGTGTCAGTGAGACAACGGGTTGGTCGAAGTGTCGAAAATATTGCTGCCGTTCAGGTGTCCGTTCAGTCAATTCCACGGCGTTCTCAAGAATTGGGCATCGCTCAGACCACATTAGGCGTATTTTGCGTAAGGATCTTGGTTAACACCCATACAAGATCAAGCTGACTGCAGAATTGAAGCCAATAGACCATTTGAAGCGGCGTACGTTCTCCGATTAGATTCTGGAGAAGATGCGCCAAGATGATGAATTTCATCGCAAAATCGTCTTCAGTGACGAAGCTCATTTTTGGCTCAATGGGTTCGTCAATAAGCAAAATATGCGTTATTGGTCCGGTGAAAATCCACATGTGCTTCATGAATCACCACTCCATCCACAAAAAATAACTGTTTGGTGCGGTTTGCATGCCGGCGGCGTTATTGGGCCATATTTTGTCGTCGATGATAACGATCGTCACGTTACTGTAAATGGTCAGCGTTATCGCGCCAAGATCACAGATTATTTTTGGCCCGAATTGGAAGATATGGACTTGGACGACATGTGGTTTCAAAAGGATTGTGCCACAAGCCACAAAGCACACGCTACAATCGATTTATTGAAGAGTAAGTATGGTGAGCGTGTTATCTCAAGACATGGGCCAGTCGATTGGCCGCCTCGTTCATGTGATTTAACGCCGCTTGACTATTTTCTGCGGGGCTACGATAAGTCATTGGTGTATACCAACACGCCGGCGACGTTGAAAGAGCTCAGAGCCAATATTGAACGCGAAATAGCGGCCGTTTCGGCCGAAATGTGTGGCCGAGTCGTTGAAAATTGGGTCCAACGAATCGACCGCTGCAAACGTGCCCGCGGTGGTCATATGAACGAGGTCGAGTTCCATTCATAAACGTTTTGATTGTACTTCAAGCCGATAATAAAATTTTTGAAATATCTCAAATGGTTTGCGTTTTATTTAAAAAAAAAAGTTGTCAAGTCCTTATTGGAAAACCCTATTGATAGAAATGACGTCTGCAGGTGAAGATAAAAAATCACTGGAATTGGAAATTTACTTGGCAGAAACCCTTCAGAAATTCATTGGGACTTAGGTGAGGTTTGTTGTAACCACACAATGGGCCGCAGCTCAATGTCCCATTAAGCTAGTTGATTCGTAAAATTCATGAAAGCATAAGAACCCACGTCCACTCAGACCGAAAACATCAACTGACGGCCGAAGTGTGAAGCTTGCGTGCGAATTGAACAGGACGATGCACTAAAAATGGCCAGACTTGGTCACTCGTAAGCTACTGATTTTGCATGAGCATGACCGTGTTCTTAACAAGTGTAAAGTCTTACACCTCATGCACCATGCCAGACATATGCCAGACTACGACTTGTTCCATATGTTAAAGGAGACAGCGTTTTCCCTCTCTAAAAGAGTTTTCTATTGCCACTCCAGGGCGTTGGGGATCAGTGATTGAGAAGCAGCGAAACAGAATTGAATCTAATTTAACACATTTAACTGTAAATTCAAAAGTGAAGTACATATGTTCAAAAATTGGTGCTGGTTATTTGCCCAGATTCGAACTCTTAATATTTTTAGTTCCTTGGAGTGAGGCGTTACCACTGAAAGTCGCAACGAGAGCCAACATTCTGGTAGTGCTTAAAGCTCCTAACTTGTTGCCTATTGCCCTACAGCCTATCGTGAATAATGAAATTTTAAGTAACTTAGTCAGAAAGAGGACTGACAAGCAAGCAGCCGTCTAAGACTGTTGAAGACCAGACTGTTTTCTATCAGAACAGAGCACTCTGATAAAGGAAAATTCCAAGTTTTCCAGAAGGTGAATTCACTCATGTCAAGCATATTGCCTTACAAAGTGTAGTGCCCTCCTGAAGTATTAAGCTTACAGTCCTTCCTGTCGAGCAGCAGAAAAGCCGCCTTCAAAGATGTCTGCAGTCTGGAGAGTCGTGTCAACTGTGCTCATGTTCTTAAAAGACCCAACTCTCAGTGAAAATAACACTGAGCGGAGTCAGTTCCAGGGCAGGTTCAAATCTTGAGAAATCCCCCTGTCAACAGTACCTAGCAAGTTCGCTGGGAATCTCATTTTCCGCGGTCCCACTAGTGACCTGACGCCCAGACAGATTCAGTGACTCAGTAAATTCAGCGGCGTTCAAAGAGCCCTTGCATTCTCGAAATAGCTTGGAGGTAGTGAGAGCTTGCGTCAATCACTCACAACATAATAGATCAGAGATTCAGAAAACGTAAGTCTTCACCTGCTAGTGATGTCGATGTTTGGCGTCCTTCATAAAGAGAGGAGCGCCTAGATTGGTTTTGCACCACCCATCGGAGACCCGACCTTATACTTTTCGTTCCTGAGATTCTGGGTTCAGACAGCACGTTCAAAAGATCGGAGTCAAGTGGCATGCAGCTCACAAGGTAGGCGAAACTCTAGTCCGGATTGAAGCAAAAACCACTTCTTATTCTTTGACCTTGGCATGTGATCAGTTCCTGGCTACGTGTCTTCATGAGAACTTCGATTGCAGCCAAAGAATGCTGAATCTAGGCCAAGCCTATGCAACCGAAGTTTACTCAGATGTACTTGCGGTTGTCCAAATGTGTTCAGGTCTCGGTTCGGTGAATATTATGCTACTCTGCATCATCCTTCTTTCTCGGGAGGGATGCGATACGGCTATAATTGTTTCAATTCTTCAAATCAAATTGGCTTACAAGGAAGATCTTAGGGCTGTTGTTCTTGCACTGATTGTCTACCCCAAAACTTCAAGCAAATTTGATGCTACCCTAACTGCATATGAAATCTCCTGCTAGCATCCCATCCTGTGAAAAAAATGCCACAAATGTCTTATGGAGACCCACGTTTTGCCGAAGGCAAATTTTACTTGAACTATGAGCTCATCATTCGTCCTCTAAGTAGTAAATACAACGCAGACGGGATTCGATTTTCTCCGCTAAAGATCAAAGATATATTTAAATTGGAATTGCAAGAAGAAGAGAACATGGATCCCAGAAGGATTGAACACTTTCCCCTAATACCAAAATCCCTCGTATCCACTCGTAAAACGTCATGCTTCGGGTTACCTTCCAAATCCATCTCCACAGGTTTTAAATTACCTTAAGCAAAGAAAATCAAAACCCAACCTCACACATAATTACAGGACATCTAAAATATCAAAGTCAAAATCACAAAATTGAACATCAACATTTGCCTGCAAATAACAGCCTTCAGCTTCGTTGAAAAGTTTGAGACCTCCATTCCACTTCAACTATGCGACATCACGCGGTTTTTGACTTTAACAATATTCAACCAAAACAGTTGGTAGAGCAACATTTGTGAACCCACATAACCCCGAAACTTGTACACTGCATGCACTCAATTTGTTGCCAAAGCTTCATGGATACACTATTTCAAAGGAATATCATCTCTATTCAGGTTTACACATGATGTTGATGGTGATGTCTGTTAGTGCCTTAAATCAACATCCTGTTTATCAGACATACACAGACGACTCGACTAGCCATCTTGATATGAGAGCGACGACACTTCCTTCCTTTTTAATTCATCTCTCGCTGGGTGAAACCTCATGTGACACAACCAACTAACGCCTTATAGCAACAGCATCCTGAATCCTGATCCTTTATTTAAAATTTTCACTTTTTTTTCTGGTCCGTTAATAAAGGGAGAAGGGAGAAAAAATGTCCTTTTAACTTGTGACGAAATAAAAATCACACTAGAAGTGGTTGTGAATAGGATGAGGGACAGAAGTGCGAACAAATAAGGAGACGGTAGAGGTTGTTTGTGATGATACACGATACCCTATGTTGTGTTGGTATTGGTATGGGACAAGCTTGGGCTTGTGATTGTGGTTCCATTGGTTCATAAAGTAAACACAGGTAGTTCACAATGCACAAATGGTTTCTAATGGTCAATAAGGAGGGGCTATCCTCCGTAATTGGAGTACCTGCTAGTCGTAGAAGACGGAAAGAGTTGTCACTGATTTCCATTATATCATCCCGATTTATGGCCTTTCTTATGTTTAAAGACGAACGTACCCTATGGGATGTATTGCAAACGAGAAAAATCACAAAAGGCATCCTGTCTCGTCGTAGAATTTGATTAACTCCCAGCCACAAAGCACAGCAAGCAAGCGCCTAGAAACTGACAGGAAAACTCAAAAGTCTCACTCAGGCTATACTCGTACCTATACGCCGACTTAAGCTCTTCCAACAAAGGTATATGTACAGAAGTTTTGATCAAAAGCGCAACTCCTCACAGCGCCAGTGTATGAGTAATCATCGTCCTCATTCGAGGGATGGGCGAGTATATGTGAATTTGTAGTTTTTTTTTGTTTTGTTTGCAATTTTCAAACTTACTTCGTCCTTCGATAAAATGCCTCTGCCTTTTAGCATTTTCTCATTATCATATGGAGAAGGGAACACAATAGTATGTGCCAATGTCAATGCCAGTGACAGGGTGCACAGCAGCAGACCTACTACCGAACTACCGAGCTCCAGACGAGACATCCTTTGATGTGATGAAGTCAAGAAGAAGCAAATAGAAAACTAAACATTTGCCAAAGTCTAAAGCATTCTCCTCTAATTATACTTCAAAGGGCCGCCGCCATCGATGCCCCACACAGGACAATGAGAACGATGAGGACAATGAAGAAATTGGAAAAAAAAAACAAAGTTCTTCACATTGCGCCTGGACATTATTACCTACCTCCCTCCTCCATGGATATCCAATCTACTCGTTTGACTAGACAATGGAGGAACCTTCGATTTGTTCAGCAAAATTTTTTTTTAATTAATTAACCGACAAGTGAAAATCCACCGATGACAATGGACTCCCTCTCACTTGGCAGCAGGTCAGCCATTAACTAATATCAAGGCATCCATCTCTCCACCTTGATTTTTTTTTTTGCTTTTTTTTCCAAAGGAAGGCATGGCTTGGCCATTAAGTAGCAGGGTCAGCCACCCCCAAAACCGGAAACAATCAAAGTGAAATCTTGAAGGGCTCACTTTTTTATTTTCCGCTTTTCTTCTTTTTTTTCTTGTTTTTGACAAATCGACGTCGATTTTTGGTGCTTCCGTCAGTCGCGGTCCGTTTTATCGTCCCCAGTCGATAGTATCATCATTGCTATTGGCAAAATGTCACCTAATCACGCTATCCTTGACGTTTCACCTAAAGGTGGTAAAAATGAGAAAAAAAAACAGTAAAAAACCTCTAATGCCCTTGTGAAGTCCTTGCTTGTGTCAATATGGGTGTGCCAAATAAAATTCATAGACGATTGGCATCGTAGGATAGTGTGATGGACAGCTAACAGGGAAAATTGGACGCAGGATCTACCTTGCAATTTGGTTGGCAAGAAATTTGGGTCATTGCGTGCGTTCAGGTTTCGCTTTTCCTTTGTGCCTCCCTCTGTAGTTAAGAGGTTTTATTCGTTGTTATCATGGAAATAGGAAAACGGGACCACAAGCACAGCCAGAGTCAAGATATCGGATTTGAGAAACAGGTGGAGAGGTAGAGAGATTGTGAAGTGCAGAACCATGTGTGGGTTTAATGGCTGGATATTGGATTCATTAGGTTGCTTAGGAGTCTTATGACTTCCGGCTTTTTAGGCGGGTGCTTATGTTGTGAAAGAAATGTTTTCCTCGTGCATTGTAGACAGAAGTTGGGGGTTGGAAACGCTGCTTCTTAAAGCCTTCTTAAGTTAATGTGTTGATTAAGGAAATTTTCTTGGAGAGAAGCTGAATTTATTTCGTAGTTGGTGTTCTGGTACTATTCACTTGAAAGCGAAGTTGACCAGCAAATAGTGGCACCATGCATTGACTTCAGTTTCCCTATGCTAACACTGGTTGTTGTTCGACTTTTTCTTCGATAGACCCACATCGAAAAACCAGTACGTGAATCAGCTCACAATCTTGGTCCATCTCTTTGAGGCCGAATTGTTTCACTTTAAGCTCCGATCTTTTGGACTAATACCTACGTAATGGCATGGACAAATCCAGCGAATTCTGAGAAGTTAAGCCATCGTAAAATCTCTACTTGACGAGTCCCTAGACGCACAGATAACATAGATCGATCGGATTATTCGAAGCCTTAGCAAGTTTAGACCTCAGCGTATTGGCCATCATAAAAAGCATAGAAAGTGCTATGTTGTGTGATTTGACAGATACCGCAGTCTTTTTAGACCAGAGCCTACGATCCATCTCCAGTCATTTCTTCTGAGAAATAAATTGAAAGGCGCGGGCTTCTTCAAGACTGTTGGCTTGCGTGCAACCTGCAGGACTTCGCTATCAATCGTTGTGCTCCTTTGCTCAATTTTCAATGGAAATCATAATTACTTTAGCTGATCAGGGTCCTGAACGTGTCAAGCTCAATAACCGCTCTTAGTAGAGGGTGGACTATCGAATCGTCTGATTCAAGTGCAGATGGTCTTCAGTCTATCGAACTGCTCATGATTTTCTTCAAGATCACAGATGAGACTTTTCAACAATTACGACTTCTGGATGAATGGCTGGATGGATTTTCACACCACCACTGTAGGTCCATTAGCATAGAAACGGAAATAAATCTTGCTAAAGTGCAAATAAAGACACATCTCGTACCTAGTCCTGATGTCCTTAACAGAAGACTTGTCCATGCCCACGTCCAAAGTGTTAGCTCCTTCATCGAAGCTAGAATTCTCTGAATTGACGCTCATTCAAATAGACGAGCTAACTCTCTGAAGATTGTGCTTACAAACTGTCTTCCCATGTCGGTTAAAATCCTTATCTGTACACCGTACCTCGAAATCCATCCGGAAATTAACGCTCCAGCTACTGTCTTAGCTGTGATGTCCGGTAAAAGATCGAGAGAAACGATTGATGAATCTTTCCTTGTGAAAATGCGCCAACTGTATCAATATTGATATGCTCGAACGACTATGTGTGATATAAGTGGATACCGGTGGATACCGCGCCACTGGATCTTGTTCTGCTGGCAGAAAACGCAGTGTCTGACGAATTCGGAAACCTATTTGTGCCTACGTATCGTTCTGAAATCAACATTGTATTAGCTTTGACCCCAAGACGGGACAAGCCGTGTAAGGACTTTGGCACAATAGGTCGTACTCGATTGATAGACGTACCCGTATCACAATAGACCTGTGATTTGGTTCATGGAATAGTAAGCAGCTTTATGGTCAGTCAATGCGGACGATACTCGTATTTACCTGCATCGGTAAGCTTTTGAATTTCTTCGTCGTTAGATTGTTCCGATGCGATGGTATTCAGGTCAAACTCATAAGTAACAAGTTCTGCCACCCGAGTCAGTACCCTTCACGAACCATATGGTTGTGCTGAATTGGACGTAAAAGCCCATCTGTCGAATTAGCATTGGCGATACTTTGTCCATCTTTTGTTTGAACGCAAAGACGGGCGGTTTATGGTGTATGTGTGTGCTAAACTCTCGCCCTTCTACCGGATGAAAATAGCTAAGAGGTCGCGGTCGTACTACTGCGCATCGGTTAGCGTTTCAGAAAGAAAAATCCAACGGCTTTGCAACTCCATCGACCATTTGGTGAAGTTCTGCACCGGCTGCGGTATCTGAAGCATCAGGACTGAGGGACAGAAGAGTAGTGCTCGCCAGGTTTGCTTTGCACCGTTGAAGAGACGCTGTTCTTCCTGTTTTAATGAGACCCTGAAGTGCAGTCTATTTTTAGCCTGCAGGTTCCGGATCAACTTGACCTTCTCGCTGTTGACCTTGTGTCCGAGGACTCGCAGTTAATGATTCACGAAAACACACTTTGAGACGTTGATGGTCTTTTTCGTTCGCAGAAGCGATGCATAGATTCGTATAATCCAGGCGGAAAATTGCTAAATCTTCTTGGTCACGTGACACTTCATAAATATGAAATAGGAACCAAAACGTCATACAGACGAATTCGAAAAGGCCGCATGGAGTGATAATGGCCGTATTCGGAATACCGGCTAGTTCAACGGGTAAATGGAGCAATCATAAACCATCGGAATTATGCAAAGGACTTGCTGAGTTGCTTTTGGACGCTCGACAAATTCCCTTCTCCATGAGATATCGAAATTCTGTCTGGGCAGCCTTCACCTTGTCAGCGTTAAACGTGTGTGGGCGAGAGAATGTGATGAGTTGTAACATTCGTAGGACAGTTTGCATTAAATCTCGTATGATCTTTAAACTCAGCTAGAATGGAAGCAAACACATGGAAGCAAAGCAATGTCTTCGTCCGCGTGCGTAACCTTAGCTGGTTACGTTTCAGAATCTGCACTGATGATGGCCCTTTGCACATCCCCCACAATGAACGACGATTGACCTAGCACGTCGTAGTCCTAGGTCAATCGTCAGTCGTCTTGTGGCGAAAGCACGAATTTCACTGCCATTAACTAAAAATAGTGGCGCAAAATTAAAAGGCGAAAAACTATCGTTGTATCATGCTAGAACTACCAGAAACATAGGCTTCATTGTCGATGAGAAATCGCTTGTTTGAAGACTTGTCCGCTAATCGGTTAATGTGTTGGTTAGTGTGTTGTTTACCTGTGTTCCCACTAACCAACACTTGGCTATCTAGTTGTTTTGACTTCTTAAACGCACAGGGCTCACTACAATTTTTTGCGTTTGAACGGTTGTGGTACCAGCACACGGAATCCTTGTACTCCCATAGACCAATAGGAATGATGTTTCTGAAGTCACCCATCTTCATAACCTTCTCAGACAACCTTGCCAAATTCGGTAGCTCTTCGTTTGGCGCCCGGAGAATTGCTCGAACTTAGCTCCTAAGCTACGGAGCTCTGAGACGAGTTTCTTAATTCCGAGTCACCAAAGTGCTCGATAAGAACTCGTTTCAGATTGCCATCTTTATCACCGTCGGAAATTTGAGAACGCACTCTGAAGTCTATTGCACGGATCACTGAATAAAATTTGGATGAATCACCCTAGGTTTAGGATAGCACGAACTGGCACGAACTCCACTTGGGCGAACCAGATTTCAGGCTTTTGGTGCCCGAGTGATGACATTTTTAAGACAATTATGTAAATCATCTCGGGCGAACAAATCTCATTGTTGCGAATAGCTGGGTGTCTGATAGATGACGAACCAGAATCGTTGGTTTCGGAACCCAACGTTTTTTCGAATCTCTCGTCTATGGAACACATCTGACTCCAAATTGCTGATTTCTTCTTCAATGTTGGCTGTTAAGACTTGCAAGGTTTGTGGTTTGTTGAGATTTCAAAAAGCCCCAAAGGAAGAAGCCTGGCGCCATCTGATTTGGCGATCTAGCAGGTCAGTTCAAATCGCCAATACACGGCCTGGAAATTGATGATACAAAATCTCCATCATTGCCCGAGCTGTATAAGCCGTTGCTCCAATTCCGTTGCGACAAAAATAACTCATTTAACATCTGTCTATAGCGCTCGCCAGTTACAGTTACAGTGCTGCCATAGGCGTCCTCAAAAAAATAAGGGCCAATCCGTTTTTCACTGCAAATGCCGCACCAAACAGTCACTTTGAAGGGATACATGTTCATGTCCTAGAAATGCAAATGGGCTTCGTCGCTCATTATCAATTTTGATACGAAATCATCCTCTTCTTGCACCAGGTTTAACAGAGCACGGGAAGAAGTTAACCTCACTTGACGGTCAGCAGGCAGCAATTGGTGAAAGGTTTGCACTTTATAAGGGAACGTCTTCAGGTTTTTCATCAAAATTCGATGCAGCGAACGTCTGCTGTTTGTGAAATCTCTGTGACGTCCTCGGCCACAGCAGTGATATTCTCGGTCGAAAGAGCAATACTTGAGACATCTCTATTGGATCCAGTTTTCATGAGACACTCAGCCAAACGCTTAATTGCTCGCGCACATGGTGCAGGACGACAAGAAATTCACGCTGCTTTAAAACAACCAATCTCTGGTCGGTCAAATAAGCAGTAACAATAGTAACGCTCCCATTAATGCTCTATCTGTCTACAACATAAATATCAAAGCACAATGACACTTGACGCCTTTCCCAAAAATTATGACAGATTCAAATTCGGACATTACGTTTGCCCCACCTTGTAGTTTTAAATCTTGCGCGCATTCATTGAATTTGGTGCAAGCTTTAGCCATGACAGCTTGTACGTTGCGGATATTTGCTGTTTTTCAGGTTTGCCATCTGTTTAGAGAGACTGGTTGACGTCGGTTGATGTGACTTCTGTCTACGCAGTATCGTAGCTCGCTTCTTATCTTGACTATTCAATAGGGGTACCATTTGTCATTTCTGGATCACGCTTAATATCACTGTTTTCAGAGTTTTCCATTGAGCAATGACGTTCATCATCTCTCCATGAGACCATCCGAAGGAGTAGAGTATAAAAGCAATATCATAGAACAAAACTTGTCCAACAAGAGTGCATTTGAACTCAATCCCGCAGCCTCGTTGTGATAATGAATTTATTGTCGGCTCTGTTTCTTCCACTACTGTCGTTCTAAATGCTGTATTCGGAGTTGAGTATAAGTGGCGACTCTTCCGCAGATGCAATAGCAGGTGGCGAAAACCTCTGCTCTGATGTTTGATCATGAAGTTTGTATAGAGTTTTGTAGTGGAAAAGTTCTTGGGTCTCATCGTCCGGTAACCAAAACATCTTCAAATTACGAACGCGGATAAGGCTGTCACCTACTGTCAAAATCCGCTCATTTCTCTGATGCATAAGACATTCACCACACATTACAGTTTCCACTCCTATTAAAAGTAAGCACGCGGCTTTGAATGGTGATGTAACCGTTTCAATTTTTTGAAAATCGTAACCTGTTGACCAGATGGCTTTCGCTGCAGACTCGGATCTGTAAAAAGCAAGGCTTGAAGCTGTCATAAACCGTAAAATTAAAATGGACATGCGTACGACTCTGAGCTTTGTTTGAAGACTAATAGCACTGAAACAGACACGGGTACATATGATGCCTTCGAACGATCCACATCATAATCATAAAGTCACGGCCTCAATATGCATCCTTGTGGAACGCCGCTTTTCCAAGCCAATCCTCAATAAAGTGCATGAAAAAGTTCATTAAAGTGTTGATTAAGCAAATTAAAGAACGTCGTCAAGTTTTGGACTTACAACAACCTTCAAGCAATCGAAGTTGAAATGAACACTAAATTACTTGAGGCTCTTCTTCCTATCTCAAGTTCGTGATACTTCCCCAGCTCGTCGCCCACTTGATTCCGAAAATTCTTGCTGATTCTGCGAATAATTTCGGAAGTAAAAATAGACACCATTGCCGCATCATTGGGATATCAAATTCCAATAATATGCGAGTCTTCCGCAAACCGAAAATCCATCTCTCCACTAATAAAGATCCCATCCGTGGCAAGCAAGTCATCATTGTCGCATCACATGGCTTCGCCCACCTTCATCAGAGGAACTTCGCCGCACAACAAAATTATTTTGTTAAACGACACACAAAAGGATTACATCAACATCCCTAACAAATCCTTACTCAACGTGAACCGTTTACTTACTGTAAACACAAAAGCTCAAGGAAAAAGCGAAAAAAGGAAATGCCACAGCCTCATCGTGTGCACGTATACTCGTACCATGCCACATTGCCACATTGCCACACCATGTAACAACAGAGGCAGGGCCAGGCCAAGGCAGGCCACAAAACACGAACCTAGAAGAAAACGAGGCGAAAAACTTTTCTTTTCACAGGCGCGCAACATAACTGGATATTAATTTAATTATTTTGCTTGACTTCCATTATTCGCTGGAGCGTTGTGATACCGTTATGGATACGAGTATGTATTAGTTGGCAGCATGAATGTAGAGGTGTCAGCCTGTTTATCCTTGGGTTAGTAGCAGAACATAATAATAAATTCATTTGAGTGTTGGGAGCGAGGGGCGGGAGGCGAGTCGCGCACAGCACCTACCGTTTTACCGTTTTGCTTCGCTCAAATGTCACCTCAGAATAATAATGATAAACACGCGCTCGACTTCAATTTAAAAGGAGGCGTACTGAAAGCGACGAAACAGTGTCGGTGGATTCCTGGGGGCTGGAAAAAAACCAAAACGAAAACATCCTCAGGATTATCGCGCGCGTCAACAGAATGCTACAAGATCTGTGTGACGTTGGCGTTGCAAAACCTCACACTTGTCAACTATATACAAGTACGATGTACTCGTATATACGAGTATGTATGTACATTCCTTTCATGGCACATTACGTATTCATGGCACATGTGAAAATTTCTCAAACTGATTCCAGGATCTCATAAATTAATGCTGACAATGAGGTAAATGCCGACGTCGTCGTCGCCCGGCGAAAATAAACTTTTTTCTGAATACTTTCAATACTTCGGCCTACGCCCGATGAGATTCGTCTAAAGGTGCAGATAGAACCTAAGAACTAACCTCGAGCACAGCAGTAGGCGAAAAAGGCGAATTACGATAAATGTGTTGCTGTTGTTTCTCTCGTTGTTCGTGTTAACCTACGGATCCTGCATCCAATTAGGACTCGTAATAAGTTTTAAGTCGTTGTCTTTTGTCGGACAAAGTTCGTGTCCACTTAATCGCCATAAGGATGGCCACTTTGAATTTACTCCCTTTTATCTAGCTACTCTACTTGCTGAGCCGAAAAACAACAAACACTGGATAAAAGGACTTAAAGTAAGGACCTGATGACACCTTACATTTGGGCCCCCCAAATGGGTCAAATCAATGTCGTCATCCTTATTGAGAACACTAACTAAAGCTAGTTTCACGTGTGTTTGTCCAACTAATGGTGTTGTCCTCAGGTTTTTCTTTGGATTTTTACTTGGTCCTTTTCTTTGTTTCGATTTCGGAACACACAATCGTAACACTTACGAGTAACACGACTTGCAGAGTGGGGCTTTTTGATTATCGAGAGAGGACCTATAGACCTATAGACGATGGGGCGTATGTGAAAGGAATTAGTTGTTAGGAAACGTTTGGATTTGGGTGGTCCTTCTTTTGTTCGACGAACGCTTTCCTCATCTAATTCAGGGATCGAGGAGTGGGAGATACTTCAATTGCAGGCGTTTTTCTTAATTAATGGCATTCCAGTTGAGTTCAGGAAGTGCTTGTCTGTGATTGAAGGATTTTTTTTTTGTTGAAATTCGGTAGAGACCACAGTGAGTGTAAACTAAATTGAATTCCATAGGTGAAACAGGTAACTTGCCACTGATTGACAGTTGAATGTTCCTTGGTCAAATGACATTAGAGATGTTTATTCGTTCCATGGAGGTAAGGAGAACCGAAGGCCAGGATAGAATTCTTCCATTCGAACTTTTTTCCTATTTTCAATGGAATTTCTGCAGGTTCTCTGGTGTTTTGTAGTGTTCGGCATGTGTTCTTTTGAAGTATCTTATTCAATCTATGAATCCATGGCTGAAGGTAAGAGCGGATAGATTTGTTCTGGATGTCTTAAGAGTTATTAACGTGTGTCAATACACTTTTCTGAGTGTTTTGCAAAAATAATTGTATCATTCGCCGAAGTGGATAAGTGGCAGGCAGCATTAGATGCGGCCACAATAAGGTCCTTTCTAATACCAAAAATGTGTCTTTCGCCGAAGTGGATAAGTGGCAGGCAGCATTAGAAGCGAACATAATAAGGTCCTTTCTAGTACGGCATATGTCGTGATATGTTCAGAAACATTCCTCAGAAATTGCCGTCTGATATTGATGTTCCTCTAGTTTCCAAGGTTCCTAACATCTTTGTGAAGTGTCGAGTGTCGCTGAAATTAAGAGGTGCGCCTTTGACATCATAAAAACAGATGCTTTAATCAACATCCTAGAAGATGAACAATTTCCTTTGCTATGGGACCGAATAAATGCTGATTTATCTCCCAAGAGGAGCACAAGTGACCTAACAAAAGAAGTCTAAAGCAAGTTAACAAGTTGGGCAAAAGTGTTTGAGTATTAACCGTCGAAAACTGGGCTTGTGCGTTCACTGGCATGGCATGCGCATTCCTTTTTGTGGCATCTCGGCCTTAAGCCGTTTAAAATTAGAACTTCTTGGTTCTTTTCGTTATTTCAAGGAAGTCACTAGTCAAGCCTTTGATAATATTCTCAAAGTTCACAGTATTCATAGAGAAGATACGCCTCCTGAAGTGGCCGAAAGACGCACAATCTCACTGTACTCATACTCATAAGTTCACCCAGTTTCGGGAGATAACTCCCGAGAAGTTGAAAGGTCTTCTCGTATCACTCCTGTCACAAAATTGGATATTTTTGAAGCTTGTTTTGGAGAATATATCGTAACCCGTACGTAATGAGAGCGGCTGGTACTATCTACGAGCAAAGCAGAAGGAAAGAACAGCGGAGGAAAGAAAATGAAGATGTCAAGCAAGCGGTTGGGGAAATGAAGAGGAGCCACTGCAGAAACATCATTTCGAAGCTTTACTAAGGCAAGTGGACCAAGGAAGTTTTGACGTAAAATTTTAATCAGTTATGAGGATATCGATTAGTCTGCGTCAGAAACAAACTTACCGCCTTAGGCAATGATAGCCAAGATTTTCATTCCGACCACAATCAAGTAAAGATAGCGTAACGAGGCTGCCAGTCTACCTTTCAAGCTAACTACGGCAGCAGCACACTGTACAGAGACTCTTTTACCCAGATTTTTAAGGAGTCTACAATAAACCTAGGAACAGCAGCTGCTATGGTTGCTAAACAAGTGCCAAGGGCTTGCGATGCATTCATGATCCGGAAAACGTCAACAAATCGCCGACCACCAGTATACTGGTTGAACCAAGAGATATCAGTGATACGCAGCAAGTGCCATAGTGCGACAAGACTATTCCAGTGATCCAGAGGTTTGTCCTACTATCGCAATCTAAAGGTGCAATACAAAGATAGGCTTACGGATCTGAAATTAGCCATCCGGAGAAGCAAACAGCTTTAAAGAACTGTGTGAGCAAGCTGATGTAAATCCTTGGGGTACCGCATACAGGACATTAACAATGGATGCTATACAGAGGGTAACTTTAACCTCGCAAGAAGCTATTCAAGGCAAGAGATGGAGAGAAGGATCAAAGAAATATGGCGCTGTAATAACACTGGACTTCAAAAACGCATTCAAATCTGCAAACGTATTGTGCACTGCCTTAGACCAATGATGGTGCCAGGGTTCCTAAATAAGATGATACTGAGTCATTTTGAGAAACGGTTCCTATTCTTCGATACCGACGATGGAGTAAGGCACTACCACATATCTGGCGGAGTACCACAAGGATCGGTAGTAAGTCCCATCCTATGTATGGCATTACATTATGTATGTCTTGAAATCCCAAACGAGGCAAAAATCATAAGCTTTTCCAATGATATTGCAGTCGTTGTGACGGCCAAACATCTCGATGAAATAGAGGACATCAGGAACGAATGTATCTGAAAAGTGAGACAGTGGATGGCAGCAATCGAGCTAAATCTCGCCGAACATAAAACGGAATCAGTACTATATAGTAAGCAGTCGCAGGAAAGGAGAGGCAATCACCATCGAGACATGTGATCAAAATATATCGTCAAAACTAGTGTGATGATCGACGTTAGGTCCTCTTACAAGTAACACCTTGAGAGAATGTACGACAAAGCTGCTCGGGTGAGTGCTGCCTTATCCAGAAGAATGACGAATATTGGAGGACCCAGACTACAGAGGAGACTAATTCTGTCAAGGGTGGCGCAGTCCATAGTAATGCATGTGGCACTAATATGGGCCAAAACAGTGAAAAATAAGTCTTAACTTCAGAGAAAGATATCAAGATGGCAGAAAGAGAGCGAAGCATGAGAACATGACAGGAGAGGTGGAATCAGTCTTCAAAAGGAAGATGGACCCATCGACTTATACCGGATATCCAAAAATTGATGGACAGGCACCACAGAGAAGTGGATTTATATCTCAGCCAGCTCGTAACCGGACATCGCTAGTTCCGAGCTGATCTGAATAGATTTGGTCTTGACAAATCCCCAATTTCTTTAAATTGCGGAGAAGTCAAAGGAGATGCACGACACGTATTTTTCACGCGTAGAGATCTGCAAGAAAGAATTGTAGAAATACCGACTCTCGAGAACCTGGTGAACCATATGTTAGCATCGAGCGCAATATAGGATGATGTGAAACAGATTCTAGCGACAATTATGAAGGAACTTCGATGGCTGGAAAAAGAGAATACGTCAACAATATGACAGCAAAACGTGTACTTGGACAAACAAGCCCCTGATTTCTAGCTCAAAGCTACTTCCCTACCCCAAGAAGTTATGCCTTACTCCGGATCCGTGGGGGTGATACAAGAACTATGATTCTTTACGGAGGTTAGGTTTAACTAAGGCAGCAGGACTTGACTTTATAGAGAGCATACACCAACTCTCTTTCAACATTTGGTTGGAGGAAAATATGCCTGATGAGTGAATCATCAGCATCGTTTGTCCGTCACGTATGTATAGCGGTACTATTCTTGTTAACAAGATCTTGACCGTCGTATACGCCTGAAACCATTTGTAAATCATTGGCCCAGAGTGAGTTTAGGCGCACTAATTCCACAGTTGGCTCAATATTGACACTATGGCAGATCATTAAGAAAAAGCAAGAAGTCTAGATCGAAACTCACCAACTCTTTACCGATTTAATTGACGCATATGACAGCAAATATAGAGGCGAACTATGCAGTGCCATATCCAGGCTCGGTAACCCTGACAAACTCGTCAGACAGACAATTACACAGAAGAATGCTTTCTGCTCCGTAAAGGTCAGAAGCAATGTTTGCGAGTTGATGTGGTATCTGGCGCCGAAAGCACCTTATACCTCATCGCACTTAGGTCTGTGTAGACCCATGGGGGAATGGAAATTGAATTGCGGTTGCTAATTTTATTTGCCACAGTCCGTCTTGCGATGCGATGGTGGTCTAGCGGGTCTAAGCCATCTTGTTGAATCCGCGAATTTGAAAAGAGTTGTAAATGAAACAGTAGGTAGCTCTGAGAGGTCGTGGAAGTAGTAAGTTCCTAAAGTTTTCCGTTTCAAATTACTGAGTTTCGGACAGTAGCACCGCCTCTGTAGAAGTTGTCGCCCGTAAGACGCAACTTTGTTGGATGCGTCTACAGAAGACTATGAGTAATTCAACAAGCGTAGATAGTTCAGCTCTGCCTTTCAAGAGAAACTTGCTCTTTCTTGCAACTTACTCTTGCTCAGTTCCACTTACCTAATGGATGGTTAGGGTGGGCCTGCTGATAGCCATTTACAGCCATAAGATAGTCATGGGGTTATGTCTCCATCTTCTCCCAAATATACGACTGCCGGTGTAGAAAGCGATCGTTGCTTTCTTTAAACGTTCTTCAAAATTGAGCTTCCAGCTCTGTCTACTATTTAGTACGATACCTAGGTATTTAGCACTGTTGGATGGTCGAAGGTCTATGGAGGAAAGGTCAAACGGTAGAATTATTCTTTTATGTGTGAATAGGACAAGCTCGGTTTTTGCGGGTTGATTCTCCACAGATCTTGGCCCATATACCGATGCTTTTAGTCGCTCCTTTCTCAGATTCAGAAGTATTTCACTGACAACTAGGATCTACAAAAGATGTGATATCACTCCTCTTTGTGGGGTGCAGTTGGGATATTGGTGACCCGCTAACACGATGTTTCTTAATGCTGCATTGATGTTCCTGTTGCGGAGTTTAGAGGTCATCAGGTTCTTTAAAGACCGATTCACTCCAACATTCTCTAAGTTTCTACGTATTGTGTGGCTAGTGAGCATTCTTCATCGTTGAGACAGGGCAGTTTCCGTGCCTTTGCCTTTGCCTTTGGTGTAGGCATGCTACTCTGAGGCTATATCTTTTGGGTGCAGCTTTCTAAAGTTTTTTAAATAAACGAGGTTAGGGTTAAGGACGTGGAGTCTTTTGGATAGGTATAACTAGATTTACTTGCCAAGAAGACCACCTTCACTTTCCTCCAGCATTTTGTGACATATCCATATATTATGCTACTGAGGAAGTGTCGTCTTAGGAATGGTATCACAGTCTGCTTAATTTTTTGATGCATCATCCGTATGATTCCATCCAGTTCAGGGGATTTATAAGCGGAGAATGAATTAATAGCCCAGCTTATTTCGTTTTCTTCTATTGTAGTATCCCTTAGGAGATTTCGTGTTGACTAGGAAGATGTGTGGCTATCTATGATCTGGAGTCGGAGTTCATCTTGGAAGAAGTTCCAGAAAACAGAAAAAAGAAAATATCATAACTCACCACCAGGACACCCTCATAATGTGTCCAACATTAAGAAGAAAAGCTTTCGTTGACTTTCTATTAAATGGCCTTACGGAGTTCGTTTAAAGCTCAAGCTTTGCGTAAGCAATACATTTTTCAGAAAATCGTAGGAAGTCAGTGTGAAAAAGATAATGAAAGGGCCAGAGACATGAAATCCTCAATTAAAGTCATCTTTTCCACGGTGATGTCACTTACCAGCATGATGTGCCATAAAGTAGCTCAGGTCAGGTTTGGATTTAAGCCTAATTCACCTCCCCAGATAGACCTTGCAGATCTACAATGCTCGTTGGAACTTTTTGAAGCAGAATCAAGGGTTCTTTACTATGTATCCTTCCAAGTCGATCATGAGCACGCTATGTAGTGATGATTTACGTCAGTGGTCTTGCATCCTCAGATTCACAACTCCCTGTTTTAATTACATACCATAGTGAGACATCAAATATTAAGAACTGCAAAAACAGAATTATTTATAACGCTCATGCAAATAGCGGTCCCCAGCTCCTAAAGGAAAATTTCACAAGCAGTTGTTGTGAATCTCCTGTCAGTGGATCTGCTCCTGTCTGTGCAACTCTTGTGTCAGTAGCTTATTCCACCGCTTTAACCACCTTTAACCGTGGTGTTCATTACTGTCCCATCCCACTACCTCCACTTTGTTTATCACTCCTGCCACCAACTGCATACGTTCAGTTAAAACATCATGTTTAGTCGGCATTCACATACAAAATGCGGCAAACAAAGTTCTCACTGCTTACAGCTTACTATCACATACTTGCTGCTTACAGTGCTATGCTCCTCCGTTAAAAGGAAGTGCCGCCATACCCAATTTCTGCACCCCACCACCCCCCTTCAGAGAAACTTTAATTACATTAGTAAATCTAATAGTTGAGATAGTTTGACGAGGGTCTGGGGGTTGTTTAAATACAAAACACATGAGAAGCACACGACGAAGAACACCCAAAGAGGTACGAATACCTCCGAAGAAGAGAGCAAAGTAAAGAAAAGAAAAAAAAATTAAATCATCTACGGAAGCAATAGGTGAGCGAACCCCGAGTGTAGGTGTGTTCTTGGTCTAGAAGGATGTGTGGCAGGTTACCAAAGGAAAAGTTAGCTCATAAAAGTAATATCGTGTTCTACGTGCGTAGTTTGCCAATGGGGTCTACTAACAGTGAGACAGGAGTAGAGCTAATATTAAAAAGCAGCCAGAAATTAGGTGAGGAAATGGTAGGTGGAGGTGATGTAGAGCAGGGAGAGTTTCTATCAAATGGCAGCTGACGTTTAAATTGACGTTATGTGGTAGATATTTCGGGTGGAACGGTTTTGTGAAATACGCGACGGTTTTTACATTTCCGCACATCTAAGAACTGCAAAAGGGAAGGGAGGTGGAGCAACATTATCTGAGTAGCGCTACAGCAACAGCGTGTACTAAAATATTGGGTTGCATGCGACACTATTGGCAAAACTACTAATCCAGCGAAGAATGGTTTGATAGAATCTCTAATTTTGGTGAAGATGAGAGGAATCCTTTTCACATACCAATATGCACATTCAACCATAACATCACAGAATTTTATGCGGATCAGCAGTATCTTGGAACATCCTATTCTCGTTATTAACGTCAAGTTCGTCTTCAATTTTTGTACAATAGTTGGTCATTTATGACTTCTTTCCTTTCTATCAATTCTGAGCTACGTAACTAAACTTAAACAGAAACGGAAGAGCGAGCAATCGTATCTTGACCCGAGTGGCCACTTTACAGAATGAACTTTTGAGTGCCTGTGGCTGTCGTAAAGATGCACAGCCGAGACTTTATCGAGGTCGTTGGGCATCTCTCATCTCTCAAAACCAGCTAGAAAACCCCATAAGTTTCCTAAGTAGCGCACCGAACAGTAAGCCATGCGGTGTATTACTTTTCGGCATCCATCCGATCCCTATAAGCTTTATGTAACCTCTGTCACTCGGACCGCGTTGACGGTGATGGGATACCATCAACATAGAGATATGCTTCCGCCGGTATAATAACAGATCGGAACATACTCTCGTGGTACCGTTCGTTAGGATAATAAGACCCTAAGACCAGGCCATTTAGATGATTCTCTGACTCTGGTGTTCTATACAGATTGAGACAGATTCTAAAACACTGTGCCCAAAGACCTGAATCATTTTCATGAGTGCGGCGCTTAATAGATTCATGCGAGATAATTAAAAGCGACAATTGGCCTGATTAGAACCCCATACCATGTGACCTTTGCCCTGCAGTCAGATTGACTGCTGTGAAACAGTCTTCTTGTCAGAACTAAAGCATTCTTGGCTCCTAGAAGACAATCATCTATGAGTTTGTCAAAATATAAATACTTACCGAGCCAGACACTAAGATACTACGCTTTCTGCGGCCAATGACCAACTTTTCCAAGTTATTTCTGAAATCCCTGGTACCCAACTCAATGGAGTTATAATCGTCGCAATAACTCTTAGTATACTCGTAGTCGAAGGGATGCTGTAGAAGACTTTTGATCTAATCTGAGTGCATCTAAATCGCCTGCGCATTCCATAATTTGATTGAGAAGACCCCTGGTCCGGAGCTGCGGCGTCAATTCGCTTAACATGGTCCAATCCATTTCAGATTTTGGATACGTATACGCCTGACTACTCCGATGTCTCCTACACTTCATAGGAGCCGTACACAAACGGCCTCACCAATCCCGCGCAGTATCTTTCCCTCGACACGGCCAAGTCCTTCTTCATCCACTTTCGACAAGTTCCAAACCATAGACAAGACGGGTATTAAAAGAGTCTTTTACAAGGCCAGCTTGAGCCCGGTTAACTCATTACAGAACTTGATTCTTGGTTTCTGCTCAACCAACCTAATCAGTCAAGGATGTCGTATAGATTGTCCCTATGCACGCCATCATATCTGGCTCCGTACCAAACAGATGGGCTTAGATGCTCACATTACGTAACTTATTCGTCTATAGTTGGCGCAGTAAAAAGGGTCTCCTTTCTTGCAGATTGGACAAACTATGCCGATATTCCATGCTTCAGGCATGCTTTCATCTGACCATATCTTACAGATGAGTTGGTGCACGTTCCCAACCAGGGCATATCCAGCTGCTTTCTATAGCTCAGCAGGCAGTCCTTCTAGGTCAGGCATCATGAAGTTCTCTGTCGTCTTCATTCAGTTCGAATTTTCACCAATATCACAAGGTATACAGTCTTTTGAGAAACCTCTGCACTATCCTTCTCACTACGAGCAGCTCACAAGCAACTCTCATCCTTCTATGCAGCTTTATATGCCTCCTCTTTGGCTGTATTTACCTCTTTACATTCGTCGTCAAACCAGAAGGTACTTTGTGGTGGCAACTAATGGCTCGCTGACAACATTCCCATTGGAGTACTATAGAACACCAAGATTCTGAGATAGTTTGAGCTTGACTAGCAAAGATTCTGGCGGTCTCTTGTGGATACAGCTTTTCAAAGTGGTATTACTTGACTCCGCAATGACTTAATTCGATGTTGGCTCCTCGGAAAGGTCAGACATGAGAGTGATGACAGAGTGTCCGGCGTTAATCGTGATGTGATCAGTCTGGTTGACAGTTGAATGGCCAGGAGACAGCCAAGGCCCTTTATTTGAGATGTGAAAACCGCGTGCTAGCTACTAAAAAGTTGCAAATATAATACTTAAAGCACGAGTCCCGTTTTAGACGTGGTGTTATGTAGACTGCGATGACCCACTCAGAGATGATTTCTCTACCCAGCCATGGGTTAAGACCTACGAAAACAATTTTGGTGTCATAGCGGGGGCACTTGGCATATCTTCGGATTACGAGGTCATTGAGTTCGCCTATGAAGCTGTCATCCTTCTCGCCTGTAGCAGCGTGGACACAAATCAGACTTCTGTTTCCGAATTTAGTTTCAATGCGGATTAGTATGAGGCGTTTGCTTACATGCCCAAGCGTTATAACTTTTCGCCTATGTCTGCATCGATTAGCAAATCCACATCCAAAAAAGCGCCGTTTACCTTCTTTGTAGCGGTCGTAATCGCAGTAGATGTTGTAGTTTTCAAACACTTTCTTAGCCGACCCATCCCATCGCACTTCATTGATTGAGGTAACATCTGCTTTATACCAGTCTTGGCCTTCAGAGAGTTTTTCGGCAGCACGTGGTCTATTAAGGCTCCTAACAAAGCCTGCATTTTGTTGTCTTCAAAACATTATATCGGTCCGTATCCGAGGCTTCGTCCATCAATGACGTTGTTTAATAAAAATCGGGGGCAGAGCAAAGCACTGGTCTTATCGTAAACATTTTCCGATGACGCCACCGAACTACGATTTGACCAGTCATAGGTCCTGTTGATGGCAGCACCACCGGTAGTCCCTACCAGGACTTAAATCACGGTACCTTGGGAATCGGGAGATCTCAATCCGATCCTGACTTGTTAGAGGTATGGTGGCTGTTGTTTAAACCCAAAGTTACTGGAACGGTCTTCCTGTTGGTTTGACCCAATGTAGAGTTGCAATAAGAACTGGGTGCTGTGACCCTAAGACCAGCAAGAAATTCTAGATTGGCCTCGACCAATCCCAAGGGTGGAACTTGGTATTATTCTATTGCACTAATGTAGGTAAGCGATGGCAAGGTGTATCCTTGCTCCCATGGATGTATGGGCATCCCGTAAACTTAAGTCTACACGACAGGTGCTTACGTAAAAAACCTTGGCACAAATGTCCGTATCCGACGATGTTGGATACGCCTCAACTGTTTATTTTTGATGGTGCGGATATTACCCCCACATGCAACCACCAACTTGGAGCACCAAGGACTTGATAAAACGCCTGGATAAAGGATCCAAACATTTGTTCTCATTTGCCACCTTAAACTGCCACCTTTCCCTCGTTTTGCGGACCCGGGTACATCGAATTTGGAGTTTTGCCTTTCATAATATTGATATGGCTGTTCTAAGTTCTACAAACGCCGTAAGGACTCACTAACTTGATGGATCTGCCCAATATGCCAGTTGTGTCATCCTCATAAGAGATAACCTTGCGACCTTGAATCGAATGTCAACAGTCGGTATGGTCGAATCCGACATTCTCCTTCCAGAAGGTGACATCAAATCATATGAAAGCGATTCGATTCAAATGTGAAATACATCAAAAATCACAACCTTTGAAGGTCCTTCTACGTTTCACAAACAATGAGACATGAGAGTGGGATGAGGCGCTCCCTTGCCATATTACTCCTATTATTGTCGTCGAGCCGTTTCCTCATCGTCTCTCATCGCTGTTGTCGCGTTATCTTTATGACGTCGAACGAATCACATTAAATTTCATCTTCTAGGTTCGCAATGTGGCCTCTCTCCGAATGCCATCCATGTCCTTTCTGCTGGAGCAAGACCAATAAAAATGTCTACCGACGAATGGGTGGTGGGGGTATTTTTACCAAAGACAATTGTGTGCTGACAGTAATATTTACGATATTTACGATAACACAAGAATTTCGACGTCATTACTCCATTGTTGTTGTTTTTGTTTTCATTTTTGGACATCCAAGCGAAGAAGAATAATTTTTTTTTTCTACTCCTTCTCTCGCTTTGCTTATCAATGTCCTGTCATCGCAAATGCTCTAAACACAATTTCTCTTGTAACTAACTTTTGCCCTTGCTCTGTCTCTGTATCTGCACCGTTATTGAAGCATCGAAGTCCCACACATTTTGATACTGTTCTCCGAATAGACATTACAACCAGTGGGGGCGGTGGGTGGTATGGAATTGATATAAGAGACATCCCTATGCATGGCAATGAATACTCGTATTATGGTTCTAGGAGAGGGTTGTACACAGGATTCGAGTAAATGTCATTTTTTGCGTCATTTTGTCGATACATACTTCATACTCAGACTCATCTTTTGGTAATTTTTCATATTTGCATGCGATTGACAGTGTAATAACAGTTTTTTTTTGTTGTTGTTGTGATGTTTTGTTTGTGTGGGAGAGAGATTTTTGGGATGCGATTACACTGAGAGAAAAGCTTGGTGCGCAAATTGGCCGTAAAATCGTAAAAATTGACAAATGATTGTCATTTTGCGAACGTAACGGCTAGGAAAGCCTGTTTCCCAGAGATTCATTTGGAGAGTTATAGGGATTTTGGAAAACGTTTCAAGGGGAGATCAACTGGGGCAATAAATTGTTTTTTGGAATTTACTAAGGAAAGGGATTGTATTGTAATTGGCAATTACTTAAGAGTTGTTTGTAAGCTTCACTAGGAAGAGTTGTTTTGGTCTGATGTATGCTAAATTGATCAAATTGATGTTTGAACGGCACGTCAAATTGTAGTAATTAGAGAAATTCTGACAGAAAACAACAATTTTATCCAATGAAACCCACTGCTAATTTGAAGAATCCCAGTGTTAAAGACTTGTAAAAGCCGAAGATGCAGTGGATGAAGTCACCATGTTGTACATGAACCGTGATTATTGTGTCTACCTGAAAAATTCAAAGTTGCATGCTGCTATAAGAAAAGTCGTATGAGGGAGTAAAACAACCTTCATACTATAAAAGCAACGCATTGACGATACTTTCGAAGAAAAATGTCGCAAATGACTGCCGACTTAAAATGTTTGTGACGTCTCGTGGGCCTCAAGGACACCAAGACTGCCTTGGTTTCGCCTCACTTCAACTCTTTCCAAATACCTTCGCTTCTTCTTGAACCTCTGATAGGATTCCTAACGCCTTTATACCACTTCCTGCACCGTATATCGAGGTTTATCAGCTCCAAATGCTCAAATGCATCTGTTCCTTTCATATACGACTTCACAAAAACAAACACTCACGTTAATAAGGAGTCGTCTATTTACAACGGACTGCAGCTTTTCCACATTCTGCAACCACAGAACAGTATTGACATACTTTGTGTCGGAAAGCCGAACCAAAAACAAATCTTGATTCCACTCGTAAGACGGTGCTTCAAGGGAAGGAAAACTTAAATTCTCGATGCCCTGCCCCACAATATTAAGGCTTTCAAACGAATCTAGATAAGCTTAGGTCTCTGACTTAGGGTGCATTTATTTTTAGCCCTACTCTGCTTGCCCATTCAAAATCTTTTGGTGGAGCATTATCTTCTACGTGAGCAGGCGGATATGTCCCTCAGGGGCGAATTCGAAGATTTTTCGGACCGGAGCATTGGTCCATCCGCTCTACATAACCCAGCCTTGTAAGTCTGTCTAAGTCCATGTCGCAGAGCAGGACTGAGACTATTAATGTTAGGATCACTTCTGTTGTTGGAGAGAAGGCTTTGCCAGTCTTCTTAGACCAAGGAAGCAGCGATTGGCAAGGGTTATTCTTCGTTTGATCTCGGCGCTCAGTCTAGATAGGCAAAGTCTTGTTGAGAGTGACATTCTGTCCGAGACGTCAGTGTTGGGTATCCTTTCTTGTGGACAGCATATATGTACTTAGTTTGTCCTAATTCAGTGTTAAACCCGTCTTTGCCGCTTCTGTCTCAATACTCGCGAAAGCGCCACTGACATTACGCTGCTTTCTTCGGATTATGTCAATATCATCGGCGTATGCGAGTAATTGGACAGACTTTTGAAAGATTGTGGCTCCTGTATTGCCGTGTGAGATTTGCACTATTCTTTCGAGAATTATGCTAAAGAAATCGCATGACGGCGCATCTCGTTGTCTCCTTGACATCAAAGATCTCGGTGAGTTTTTTAACGACCTCGATGGAGCAGCGTACATTTTTCATAGTCATGTCATGGCAGGGATATCAAAACTAGACATTGCCCTGTATAGGTCTGTATAAATCAATGAGTACGTGGAGCTCATGGGTCTTTTACAATATCTGCCTTAGTGTGAATATTTGATCGATGGTGGGCTTTCCTGGCCTAGACACTAATATGGACAAATCAGGTTTCAGTCGTTCACACAATATGACAGATAGGATCTCACAAACGATGTTAAGAAGACTGATGCCTCTGTATTTGGCGTAGTTCAGAGGGTTTCCTTTCTAGAAACAATGATGAGGTTCCATTCATCGGGCATACTTTCGTCCGACCATATTCTACAGGTGTATGGTAGATGTATGATACATCTAGTATGCTCCTTACCAAGTCATCGCATGCCGCTTGGAACGACAGTCAGGCTGTCTGCTCCAGCAGTTTTGTTGGACTTAAGCTTAGATATGGCTATCTTCACTTCATTCAGGTCGGCTGGACAGAGTTGTTGGTCAACATCGTCCAGGTTGAAAGGCTCATTCTGCCTGACAGCGACATTTGGTTCGTCATCTCCGTTATACTCGTGCAGTCTTCAGCAATGCTCTTTCCAAATCCTCAACATCGACTGCGACTCTAGTATTATGTTCCCTTGTTCTTCTCTAGTAGTTTCGGTTCTGGGTTTGTATCTGTGGCATGTTTTTACTTCAGGATCTCACTCATGGAGTTGCATCTCTCTTCTTCTTCTTCTTCTTCTTTTTTCTCCTGAGAAGCCGGTGTTCGACTCTCCGTCTCTGCTCGTAGATCTCGTGAACAGCTCTAATCCTTCTATGCAGCGCCGCTTTGCATGCGTCTTACTTACCTGCATGTGATTTGCCGGCATTAGTCGTCAAACCAAGGGTTTCGTTGTGGTGGCCAAATGAAACCCATCGGCATTTTGATGGCTTTTGGCAATGTTGCCATTAGTCTTCGATACTTGATGCTGGCGGAATAGGAGCTTTAAAGGAGATTCGATCGGAAAAGAATTTGGCGATCTCTTGATATTATAGTCGTTCGACGTCAAACTTCGGCACAGTAATAGCTTGTCTTTGCGATGCTCAGAATATCTGCAACTGTACTTTGGCTACAACAAGATAATGGTTCAGATCGATGTCGGTCCCTCGGAGGGTTCTGACATCCATAATACTGGAACAGTGCCTTGCGTCTATCCCAATTTTGTCAATATGATCGACGGTTGACTGATCAGGAGTTCTCCAAGTTCCTTTATGAATATCTTTCTATCCGATTAGCCTGAATCCATTAAAGATGCTCTCTCTTCCTAGCTTTGATTTACAACCGCCGAGGACTTGTACAAGAGCTCGTGGATTATGTCTTTGGTGCCGTTTTCCTTCTCCTTCTGTGGGAGCACGCGCGCAATACCGATTGTTAATACCGATTGTCACGAGGCGTTCGTTCACATGCCGGAAAGTCAAGCCCTAAGACTGCCTCTAACAGAAAATCCGTAGTATATGTCGCAGATTTTCATCCTCTTTTGCAGCAGTCCAAGGCCTCTGCTAATAGTTGTTCGTAGAAAGCCGAAGTTCGTTCTCCTTGTTTCGTTTGGAGCGGTTGTCAACAGTAGATCCGTCCGTATCCGAGGATTGTTGTTGCTTCGTATTGTAGATTTTTTTCCGTGGCCGGGCAGTTAGTCTGACGGCACAACCCCTAGAACGAGCGCTCGGTTAGACCCAAGCCAGACGTTCCGGGATATGAGCGCTGTCGTTGGTCCATTAAAAGCTCATCCGTCACCATCCCTTTTCCAAGACCCTGCCTTAGTCCCGGAAATTCTTACCTACCGGAGCTCCAAATATGTCGGAGTAGCCCGGATAAGGTCTTGTTTGCTTTATTCCGGGATTTTACTTTACGGCTGGTTTTGCTACTTTTATCCGCTGGTCAGCACTCGCGCTTATAATTTCTTTTGTCAAGTCGAATCCGGACTAGCATTAACCAGTATCCGATAGTTACCACTTGAAGGTGAAATAAGTACAATTGATGTATAGGAACGACACAGGCCATCGCCAAGTTGACACCTCTCAGCGCCTACCCTACTTCTACAGCACCCAACCACCTTGTCTTAGTCACAACCAACACTTTATGAGATTCCATGGATCTGTGCACTTCTTCAACAAATTTCTAAAATTCAAAAACTCATCCTTTCCGTGTATCTTCAAAAATGAAAGTCAAACCCTTTGGTGAAAAAATTTCTTCTCAATTTCAAAGAGGAGCAAAACCGAAGGAACATTTTTGACTTTCTAAAGGATATCTGAGGAAAATCCATTACTAAAGGATATTCACACAGAGTGCACAGCCGTCGCAACCATCCGTACATATGACAACTCATGTTTGACAGATAAGACATCAACCATCCCCACCCAACGTATTATACACGCGTGTACTACTCGTAACATGGAAGCAAATCTCTGTGTCCTGTTCGATTTTCCAGGCTCCTCCGACAGCGTCTTATTTAGATTTGAACAAGGAATCTCAAAAAAAAAAAAAGAGATTCCTTCGTCTCCTGTCGTTGGTTTCCTCACGCTGTCATCATTTGGGTGAGAAAAGAGGACTAGCAGCAGATATGTCAATAAATTTTACTTTTAAAAATATTTTGGCAAATTTATTTATTCTTTCATGTGTCTGTGTATACAGTCTCTTTTTTTTAAATTTTTTTTTTTAAATTTTTTTTATTGGTATGTGCGGTGTGACTTGCGTTAGTGTGTTTTTTTTTTTTGGTAAGGATATACGACGATAAAATATGTTTTCAATTTGTCATAAAGAATTTCGCTTTCTTTTCGCTGGTGTTGTGTTGTTGTTGTTGTTGTTACCCCATTCTATGGCCACGGTTCTTCGATATGACATTTCTTCCTTTATCGTGTTTGTCCTTGGCAAATAACATACGACAAACGATTGTTTAGCAGAGATGAGACATGGGGGAGATAGTACAGTACACGAGAGCACACGAATGGGGTTCCGCGTAGGAGCCTAGCTATTTTCCCATACGCAGCCTTTGCCCTAATGTGATTTTCTACACTCACCACAGAAAGAAGAACGACAAGGAGAGAAAAGCTGATGGAAAAAAAATCCAAAAAAAATTTAAAAAAAAAAGAATTAAATTGCTTTTAGATGTGTGCTGAGACTTGGGTGTGTAATACTTTGAACTATACTCGTACGTACTCGTAAGTGAAGTTCACTTTTTCCTCATTTCCTTTCGTTTTTTTGCTTATTTTTGGTGGTGGTAAATTTCAAAAATGCCAGAAGCAGAAGATCTCAAAAGGAGCCGGAAAGGAAGGAAAGGCAGGTAGTAAAGAATAAGAGTTGGAACTTCCAAGGAGTCAGACAAATTTTCTAATCCTTTTCACATTTTTGGTGGAAAATTTAATTTTCATTTCATGCTGTGGGGTGGAATGGTGCCATGTTGTTGGTCGTTTTCGTTTTCGTTTTGCCGAAAACAAGTTTAACCAATGCGATAATTTCCGAAACTATTCTGTAGTTTTCTCATCTCCCACCCCGAACTGTCCCTTCTAAAACTGAGCTGAATTAAACTTTAAGGCAGACAGCTAAATCCGACACCCCAATTCCACAAGAGTACAGAGAGGAACACATGTTGGAGGGAAGCAATGGTTTTTGGCAGTTGCAGTTGCAGTTGTTGTGCGGCTGAAACTGATGCTGATGCTGAGGCTGATGCATGTAGTCCCCTCTAGAAATTTGTTCACCCAGTCGATTTCGAAAGCAAAACTTCCCAACACATCCGACTAGAAGTTGCAGCCTTGCAGTTGCGTTTGTATTTGTGAGACTAAAAGAATTTTACACATGTTTCACAAAATTAATTAGAAAACAGTTTGAATACATTTTCTGCCAATAAAATTTATTAACAAATTTTTTTCTCATTTTTTTCTGTTTGAAAATGAGAGAGAGAGAAAGAAAGTTTCCGGCAGAAATATTGAAAATTGGAATTGTCTACGTTTAGTGGTGAAGGGTTCATGCTTCAGAGCTATTCACGCATTTTGGAAACTGCAAAATGAGACCATTGGACATAATACTTGTGGTGTTGCACAACATTGATGGGTTAGACCGAGTTTCATGAAAATTCACAAAATTTCCCAGCAAAATGTTTCGGCAAAAGTTTTCCTCTCTTTTCGGTAAACAACAAAAGGTTTTGGCATATATTTTCGAAAGAAAAACCACAAGATGGATTCACTGGCATAGTTCATTTGGAAAATTCAGAATCTTGAAGTTTTGTTTTGAGGTGATAAATATATGGATGTATGTCTCACAGGGAAAATGCAAAAGTGCTACTTGTCAGCAACAGCAGCAGCAGCAGGAGTATTATCTGAGAGGAATTCTCGTGGTTTTCAAGGGATTGTTTAAAATTTTGAATTATTTCATTGGCATTCGAGTAGAGTTCGGTTTTGTGTTCCCTTCTCAGATATTGAACTTTGTTTATTTTGTCTAAAAAATTGAACAGATCCTTTGAATTTTTAAAAATATTTAAAAGTGCCATGTCAACCACCACCAAGAGAGTTCCACTTTTCCGAGGACAGCTGCCTATAGTGAATAGGGAAGAATATATGCAGAAATAACATTAAATCCAAGACATGGCACACTTTCCCGGAAGCTCTAAGTCCAAGAATAGATCGAAACCATGCTGTACAGAGCCAAATTTGCGACTTCCATACGTTTAAACATGCAAAACTGGGGAGAAAGTTAAGGATAACAATGACCTGCGTTGCGAAATGAAAACTACTCGTAAATTTGTATTCTTTTACCACAATCCAGAGTTTGATTTCATTTCTTGAAATTTTGGAAATTCATTTGGCGTACTCTAACCTAAAAACCAAGACTTAAAAACTAATAAACAAAAAGACTTAAAAGCTAGAAGCTAAGTGAATTTCGGAGGAAATCTAGTTTGTGGCGAGGGGTGCTCATGTTGAAATCAACAACATTGACCCTTCGGAGCTCATTGCAATCATAAGAGGTGCGATTGGTTGGAATATTGAAGGGATGAGGACGTCATAAATTATCAGGATTAGTGTTGATGTAATTAGAGTTGTAAAGCGTCAGCTACGTCGCTGAGTTTTCCGAGTTTTTTCATGTTAAGAAGTTTGAGGCGGTCTCCATAAGGTGGTAAAATAAAAGAGTTATCATCCCAGTCCTCGAAGAGCAAATCGAAGGAGATACATGGACTAGCTGAAAGGGGGAACACACTTAGATGGCACATTCGAGAAGGGGATAGACAAGGCTAATGTAAAGGATTACAAAATTCTTTAGACCATCGTTTGATAAAACCAAGTGATGGGTTGGCTTTAAGGATTATTACATCAATATGCAAACGGAATTTAAACTCTCCATAGTATAATATTCCACGGACGCGAAGGAATTGAACCTGGGGTATAGGTTGGCCATGCAGAAAATAAAGTCGACTAGCAGGTCATAGGTTGACATTCGGAGACATTCAGCTCTAAGCAATTTTGTAGACACCAAATTGCAAATCATTCAAAGTCTTGGGATGAAAAAATAGTTTTAGAGAACTTAGGATAGGAGGCAGTGATTAATAATTCTCTCAAGATCGTTCATAGCTACGATGAAAAGAAGGGGACTTAGATGGCTGCCTTGTGGGACACCAGAAGTGACTAAAAACGGCCTTCGGTGGAAAAGAAGATTTCAATTTTAATAATATGGCGTTTGAAAAGGATCAATTAATGATCAAAATCTGTAGCAATATCATCGACTTCGTTGCCACTTTCTAGGGTGCAAAGGATACGAATACAACCAAGTTTGTAGTAGTAGTTCAGTAGTAGTAGTTGAACATTTTTCCTGGGAATCTTAATCTTCTATTTTTGAACACCAATTTGGCTGGGATCTCTTTGAACTGGAGACTTGGTATTCATTCACTCAACGTGTCGTAACATAACTAAGCACATGATTTTACACTTTTTTGACCAAGTCAGTGTGGCTGTTTACTGGACACAGTTCGTTGCTGTACGTATCTTGTCCTCCAAATTCAGATTTGCCCTATGGGAACAAATATCACTCATCCACTTGGATAGAAGCCATAGTTCTGCAGGGAGTCTTATGGATTGCATTCTAGTTGTTCGCGAAAGCGACTTATGATTCAGCTACCTGTTTAGTTCCAAGAAATAGCGATTGCCAAAGTGATTATTTGTTTCAATAAAGACAATATTCTTTCCTAGTTCAAATTGATGGCTTCCCATTTAATGGGCTTTTACGAGCCGTTGGTAGTGCGGGTCCTTACTTATCGAGACACTACTGTAAAGGGCTACGCTCAAGGTGGTGTACGGTTCGGTCCGGTTTTTTGGGTTCCGTACAAGTAGAGCTCGTCCAAATTGGTTGATTTATTAACGAAGGCTAAGGACTTAAAGTAAACCCAGAGAAAATAATCAAGTTGTGTCAAATCGTATGGTTGCGACGGTCAATTAATGAATGGTCGCCGTGAGATGACCCAGTCGCCAAATTTCTCCTTCACAACTTCGAGCGTTACGTCGCTTGTATGGCATGTAGCTCCGTCTTGTAGGAAGCACAGTTCGGATATACCGATGTTGTTGAGTTTTGACCACAGAAAGTCGGATAAAATCGCTCTGTATCAATGACGGTTCCGGTGTCCCCTAATTTCGAAAGAAATGGGGTCCGATGGTGCCGCCATGCCGTCATACCAGAAACTGCAATCTTTGTTGATACATTGATACTTGGCCGAACACTTTTGTATTGTGCACGCCCCAATAAGGGCAATTTTGCTTGTTGACGTAGCCGCTGAACCAAAATGGGACTCGTCCGAGAAGATGATTTTTTGGCCTAAATCCGGATGTCCGGCCAACATTTCCAGCGCCCAATTAGCGAACTCACGACATTGTCTATGGTCATTCGAATCCAATTTTTGCAACAGCACAATCCTATACGGATGTAGGCCCAAATCCAACCGTAAAATCAGCCGGATTGACTCTCTGGTGATGCCCAATTCAGCTGATCGGCGCCGATTCAACATCTTCTTCGATACTGGCCGCTACGGTGGCTTGTTTTCTTCATTTCATTCATGGTTGGTGGCTTAAGATCCAACAGAGTGTAATTACGCTCAAAAGAAAAAAACATAGAAAGGGACGGAATTTTTGGTTGGGTAGTTGTCCACGCTATTGTCCTTGCGTGGTTCGAAAACGTATCAAGGTCGGCGGTGGCCTTCAACCACATCTCTCATTTACACTTAATAAGGATGCCACCATCTTTCAGCCGTAACTAACTGGCTTATTGGTAACTGTATTCGTTCTACAGAGTAAATGATGTGAAACAACTATAATCTCGGATAGTCAATCGGTACTCAAAATATTAAATAGCTGCTCGTACTCGTCAAAGAGCCTCCTAGAATGTCATCAAGAAGCACTCAACAACCTCGCCGTCCTGCACAGAATCTCACTACAATTGTATGGCCACCAGTACACCAAGAAACCATCTACCGCTTGAAAATCATCTCCACTAGGACATGTAGATTTTATTTTGAAACTGAGGAGGCACTGCAATGTAAACGAGCAACATTCCTTAACAAATATATTCTCCATAAAAAGGATCTGAAAAATTAATGTCTCGGAAGTCGCGATATAAGAGCGGATTTTGTTACTAGTTGCATGTCCAAGGAAACGAAAATAGGGTCGTGGTATGAAAAGACAGGGACTGATAGCTGAAAAGAAAAACTTCACATCAATCAGTTAATGTTCGAAGATTTGCTTGAATTCATCAATGCTCTGAGCATTTATGTGACAGATGTGTAAACCGTCATGATGCCTGTACAAAATATTCAATAAAAATTGCCAACTTTCGTTCATGCAATCGACACTACGAAGTACGGTCATTAAGCGCTTCCAATTTTTAAATTTCAATAAAGCAAAGTGTGTGTGAGATACCATCGAAATCTTTTATTCGTTTGAAAGGCCAATCGATGCTACTATGTATGGAACATAACATCGTTCAAATGTCCGCTGCGGCTTCTCTGGGTGTCGCGCATCCGAAATGTCCAATTTTCCATGATTCTGGGGCGTAAATCAGGCTGAATTTGACCGATGGCATGGGTTATGTTAGCTTTGAGGCTTGCGACTTCAGAAAACCCCACAAGAAAAAGTCTAAGGGGTCAAATCGCACGATCTCCGTGGCCAGTTCACATCACCTCCACGTGAGATGACCATGCTCTCGAATCGCTCGTGCAGAATTTCCAATGTGGCGTGAGCTGTGTCGTTGGTGCCCATATCATCCAATTCAGGCCAAAAGAAGTTTGTAATCAACGGTCTATAGCGCTCGTCGTTGACGGTAATGGCCTCGCGAACGTCGTTCTCAAAGAAATATGGACCGATGACGCCGCCAGCCCAAAATCCACACCAAACAGTGACTTTTTCGGGATGCATTGGACGCTCTTGGATCTCATGTGCATTGGTGTCGTCCCAAATTTGACAATTTTGTGCCTCATCGTTGAAGATCATTTTCCGACTCATTCATACCATTCAGCAAACACACGTCGTTATCTATGGTCGTTTACCATCAGCTCCTGGATCAGTGGAATTTTGTACGGGTGCAGGCCGAAGTCACGAAGCAAAATTCGTCAAGTTGTCGTCTGCGAAAGGCCGAGTTGTTGTGAGCGACGCGAAATCGTCTGCCTCGGATTCTCCTGTACACTCTCAAGGACAGCCGCGATGTTTTCGGCAGATCTTGCGTTGGTTTATCATTTACTGAACCAGTGGACTCAAATTTATCCACCACACTGCGAATATTCCTCTCAGTAGGACGATTATGGCGATCGAAAAAGGGGAAAAGCACGCGGAACGTTGCCCGAAAAGAAAACAATTTTACCATTTGCACGTGTTGTTGAACGTTATGTCCGTCAATGGTGATTTGGCAAAACAAATTGAATAAATGACAGCCAATTTGACAGATGAAAGCAATATGGCTGCTATCAATTGCCAGTTCCTATTGGAAGACTCTCCATCGACGGTATTTCTGAAAATCATATTTTTTCGCGTCGTTCTTTGAACCTTCGTTTGGGTCTGCTTCAGTCAACACCTAGAAGTTATCGTCCTAAAAAGCCAAGGTCATCTTCGAAGCAAAAACAGTGGATTTCCTTGCTGTGGCCACGTCAGCTACCATTCGACCCACTTCATTTGCATGAGCTCGCTTTTGTCTCTCCTTAATTCAATGGCTAATGGAAAAATATTTAATTTAATTTTTTTCTTCATAATGTAGAGCAAGAGGTGCACTTCAAAGCCGTATGCTCCCACACCTGTGTAACATTAACTTACAGAGAGATCCACTTCACTTTGAAACAAGCGTCAAATGTCAAAGAAGAAAAACTGCAATAACTTCTTGACATGCTAACATATAGCACCATGTGTCAAAGGACATCAAATGTAAGTATGTAATGGTGGTGACCTCATTTACTTAAAATGACGACCACTTCTATGTCGACGTTCGTTGTGAAGATACATTTTCCTTTAAATTTTTTTACTGATGACCTTCACTTGCAATACTCTTTCAACTCTCTCAAGATCGGCACACAATAAAATCCTTTAACCCAATTTATCCATGTATGCTGAAGTAAGAAGAAAAACTACAATAATAAATATTTGCATATTTGCACCACCATGCAAGCGGATTAAATTTCCCAAAGCATTGTACGAGTACAACATGACTGTGCAAAAGTAACAAATAGAAAAGTCAAAGCTGTACAAGCTATACAACAATTTAAATCCCTTCAATACAGCCCTCAATGTTGCCCTCCTGTATTATATCAAAAATTGATTCAATACACCCCCAGGAAATGGAAATAATCGGTCACAGGGTATGCAAAAATCTCCCAACCCTTACTCCGGAAGAACAATGAGGATTGAGATTCGGAATGAATTAATGAATAATTTCTCGTCGACACTGTGAGATGGATGTGATGGAACTGGTACGAAGGCCAAACATTCAATCGACAATAGCAGAGGATTTGTTACTGGCAAAATTTAAATATCCTTAATCCTCCTGGATTAAGTACTGCTTGAATTCAATCGCCACAATTTGAACTAAAAGGGGTGAGTGGGTAAAAGGAGGAGTAAGTGGGGGGGCATGATTAGAAAAACGAAATCTTCGAATAGAGTGAAAAATAGATGGATTTTTCGGTACGAGATTTCGTTCTTCTCTCTTGTTTTACAGAAGGATTTGACAGGTGCTGTTGATATAGGAAGATTAGGTGAGATGCTATTCAGGACAGGAGGTGATATGATGTAAAATGTCAATTAGATTGGCATATTCTTGGAGCACTGCTGACTAGAATAGATCTGAATCTCATGGGTCTCCTTCTCGCCTTCTAGACTAGTCAATCATCACTCAATGAAACATTGGTCAATAACGACCTAAACTTGCATTCCAGCTGACCAAGGTCTCATTGACAGAGCTCTAATTGTTGTCTCAATCTTATTCCTGACCTTGTACCTTGTCCTTAATCTAACCAGCAGCTGTAATAACACTCAAGACTTGACTATTTGTCTCTATAAAATCTGTCAAAAAACCAGCTTTGGCAAGGGATATTCCAAGACCCAAGTACCGTGGATTATCCAGATTTAAGGAAATCGAACGAATTCAGATTTAAACCGAAACCTTTCCGAACAAAATGTCTACCCAAATCTATGTTGCCTTCCCTGCGTGTCAAATGACGTACATATCAAACAAGTCATCCTTCACTATAATCATTCTGTCATTCCAGTGGTCACTTCAGCAATTTTTACTCCTTTTTTTTAACCAGTGTCATGTCCGGAGTCCCCAACTTCAGGTTTGATGTATGTTTGCACACATTTCACAGCTACCATATGTAGCCTAAAGGGCACTCTACCACAACTACCACTCGAGGTACGACTCCTTTGCCTCTGTTGGTTCATTCAATTCACAAAGAGTTCGCCTTTTACACAAAACCGAAAATTTGACTAGCTTAACGTATACGTAGGGACTTCTCCATGTCCGTGTTCGTATTCGTCCCGTCCATCATCATCACCTGATGCCCGGAACAGCAAAAGGCCAGTACCTACATATGTACTCGTACGTTCATTCCAACTGGTACAGCACCAGCTTCGGATGCTGCTACTACTGATGATGATCCCGAAGGCGGTTTTGATGGGACCAAGTCTCCTACACACACACTCTCTCTCTCTCTCTCTCTCTCACACACTACTTCAACTAAACTGCTCATTTGCAGTGACAAGAAAAAACAGCCAGCGGCTGACTAACATCAGATTGTCCAAGCCAACATAATATCTACACAAACTCTGTCGTGTTATGGTGGTCACACCCGAATGAACAGACTACGAACAGCATATCGGCAACACCAAAGTTGACCAGACCACGAAACGATGTTTCAGACTTGGAGGCTGTGTTCAATGGTTCAGTGGCAAAATGATTATCAGATTCTATTCGTACTTGGCTTTGATTCAAGTCAGACTAATAAAAGAAAATCGTTAATAGCTTTCCATCCCCTACAAGCGGCCATAAAAGAATGTATCTTTTCATACTCGTACAGTAGCGACATCTGTACAAATATGCGAGGAGATAATAACTTTTTATTACGAGCATGTTGGTAGTCCGCTCGCTTAATCCATCCACAATGGCTTGGGAATAATTATTTTCCAACTCACTACTGTGCGTGGAGGGGTGCACAAACGACGGTAAAGGGGTTGAAAAGTTAGTGCTGAGTTGAAAATTAATAAAAACATTTTTTTCCAAACCGCATTTACTAGAACACAGCATACGTGTACACAAGTTGCAGTTTGTACAATAGTTTGCTGCAGTTGCGTTTATTTCCTCAAATACGAGTACGAGCACCACCACACCCCCGATAAATTGTGGCAGGTTAAGGGTTGCCATTCAATGTACCAATTTATGTATACGACAGACGTTTTTAATAACTCGAACAGATGTCATAATCCTGGGCGATATACTGATTTGTTCGTCCTTTTGTGTACCGCACGCGCATTCATACAAAGGTTAATTGCGAATTGTAATTGCATTCTCGTACGAGTATAGTTGGGGCAGAGGGATGTGGTTGTGGGCGTAGGTAAGAGTGTACAGTACATATTGGTTTGACGCTGTCCTTTTTATTTTTTTGAGGATGCCAACGATGATGATGAACAACAATAACCGGTTATCCTTGGCTAATTCCCTGGAGACTTATTAAGTTCTCGCAAATCAGCAATCGATGCCAATTTTTTTTTCTTCGTTTATCGCCCTCCCCGTTCGATGACTATCGAATCCTGTATACATGTATAGAACTAGCATCACCAATCCCACAGGATTAAGTTCGATACGTCGACCGTAGTGGGGTAAAAATTGTACAACGACGGTGGTTCTCTTTCTCATACACGAGTATCAGTATAGGTAGTTATAGTTGGCGAGGCGAAAGCTATCCTTCCCAATTCGGTTGGTAGCAAACAGATGAAATCATTGGATTTTAATTCTTTTGTGTCCTGTCATCACCAGAGGGAATTTTCTTGTTCGATTCTGTACTCGGACTTTTCTACTTCAGGTTGGGTTTGGGTTTGCTTCGGTTTCTTTCGTTTTTTCTTCTTTTTTTTTCTTCTTTATTTGCCATGTCATATCCTCTTCTGTGTCTCTCGAATTGAATTTAGATGTCATAACATATTTTCCAATATATATTTTGGTTGGATCATCACCCACCCACCACGAGCAGTACCACCATCACCATCGCCACCACCAAGAGTATCAGCAATTTTCAGTTTGGAAGTCAAGACCATGCAGTCCTTGGGGAACCATTGACCAATGATGATGTTCTGGATGGTAGTAGACTCTTTTTCCGCCGCCACGGTGCAGTCCGAAGGGGTAGGATACAGAAAATTATTATTTCTATTATTGTTTGCCGGAGATAAGGGCAATCATGAAATTGCAAAAGTAGCCGACTTCTTCGAGAATGAAGAAGAATGCAAAGGAAAACTGGAACGTGAACGGAATACGAATTAACTGGAGCGAGTAAACGACTGTATTGTTGTAGTCTCTTACATCCTGAATTAGATGACCAGTTTGCTGTGAGAGTAAAATTTGATTGGTTCTGCAAATTGCAATTCAACTTGCAACTACAAATATTAAGAATATCCATAAGAAGTGCTTTCCATGTGAGGCAGAAAAGTAGAGATCCCAAGAGGGAATGGTGCGGTATGCCATAGAAAAATCGAGGAAAATTAAATATTCTAGTTTACCCACCCAGTTTTAAGTCTTTCGAAAAACCATCATAAATACCGATTCCGGTGTACTTGTTCCAAGGATGAATGCTTTCATTCCTTTCAATGATATTTGTAGGGTGAATGAATTTGAACTGCGTTTCGACTTGGTTTTCATTTGTGTTCTGATTAATTCTTGCCTGTAAGTGCATTTGCAAAACAAATTAGGACATTCATTCAGGATTTTGTGCAGAAGATTTAGTTTTTTTTTTTGTAGAAAAGCCATAGAGTGGGTTTTGGAAAGACTTTCGGTACGAAGGCTTGGTCACGCATCTTTCCTAGACATGTTCTGCGAATTTGAAAATAAAATTCCATTGAAATCGATGGCCGTACTGAATTTAGAATCGCTTTGGTAGAATAAATGCTCAATATCCATGGACTCAGAAGTGAACTAGAGCCTTTTCCGTCCGACGTATAGTGGAACTTAGCCAGGTGATTCAATGTTTAAGAAAAAATCAGCCAAATTCGAAGGATTTACAACAAGAAGAGACTGGGCAAAACTTGGAATAAAACCTGTTCACCTACTTTCATACGCTAAAGTCCTTAACAGGAAGGTGTGTAGGATTGGCTAGGACAACGAGGTGGCAAACTAACAACTGATATTTTAAGAGATGAGTATAATGAATGAAGACTATCATCACGACGTCCAAATAACTATGGTATCTCCAAGAACCAGTTCCAACTCCAATATCCAATTTTTGAAATCTAAAGTCTCTACGATGTTTCAATGTGACAGTTTGTCGCATATTCATGAGGTGAGGACCGAAATTGCTGGATTAGGTTCAGTGGACGTCCTAGCAATTGCATGGACATGGACCCAATGTGATACCAATATTGCTTGTGTCGAGAATTGTTCCTATAAAAAAGCCAGCCCATTGACAATATAGTCGATACACAGTCTTGTTTCTTCACGTTCTGCAGAAATCTTTTTGACGTATGTTGCTGTACGGTAATGAGCGAGAGCCCATACAGGTCTTAAAATATGCACATATCCCAGGAGTTGATAGGATTTTGCCTTTCTTTTTCGTAACATGTGTTTTAAAATATTTAGTCAGAGTGATAGCGAGTAGAGGGGAATAGCTAGAGCCCTCATGCGATTAGGGACGCTTTGCCTAGTATCAAGTACTTGAATTTTAAAATTGTCAAAGCTAAGGATCTTACAGTTGGCTGAGTGCTGCCTATTTAGCATAATTTCTACCTGATACCTACTGCGAATATCAAGTAACGTGGAATACTTGGAGCTGATACAGTGGATAAGGTGTGATCCATTTGCGACACGTTATTGTCAATTTCTACTGCAGTTTTTTTTTGATATTATCTATGTAGTTCCCAGACTATTCCATTGGGAATGGAGGAACTTCGTTGACAGGAATCCCAGAACTGCTTAACTTCAGGAAAAACGGGAAGAGATTTGAATGCTCCCTCCATGTCGAAATAATCAACTTTCTGAATTATTTCCAGACCGCTTATTCAGTGCCCTCTGTCAGACTAAGGTCCAGATTAACCATGCTTACCTACAGCCATTAAATTACTCCGCTTTGAAGCCCAGGGTCTTCCATGAAGAATATGGAGCAGCCTTGAATTTTGCTCGATTATTTGACAAGCTGAGAGGATTGTAGTCTTCCATTTACATTTGGAAGATCGGTATGATGTATTCTTTATCATGTGTTGAACAATGCAACCTTATGTTTCGATGGATAAACATTTAAGCCGACCTTCTGTATCCAATTGGTTCCTGATACTGCGATTGTACTCGTAAAATCATCAGCACACGCTGTAACTTTGTAGCCCACAGCTTCAAGGGTTCTGAGAGCATTGTTTACTACCAAAAACCAAGGCGGTGTTGCGTATACATACAAACATTTTCAATACGAGGTGCCCTTGCATATTGATAACTTAACATTGGTCGTCGAGGAGTAGACATTCAACCCGTTGGCTACTATCCGAGAGGAATGGTTTCTACTCCAGGAAGTACACCGAAAATTAGATAAATATTTTCTGTGGTCGCCACTCTTTCTCTTGTCTACTCATATACTTAGATGACGCTTTAGTCTGAGGTGGACTAGAGTCCCAATTAACATGCCTCTCCAGCTAGAGTGGTCTTTTGTAAACTGTCTCACGTTGCGCGCACGAGGTTGGCTGATGTCTCCTTCCACTTCTTTGCGCCACATAAGATGAGGTCATTTTCTTCCACGTTGTCCCTCTGGGTTGGCGCCGAAAACTTTGCGGGGCGGGGCGCTATTGTGCCTGCGTTGATGATCTAGCCATTTAAGCCGAGTTATTCGCGTTTCTCTGATGAGGTGAGCATCTCTCCATAGCCTATATAATTCGTTGTTAAAACGTCTCCATTGATGCAATCGGAATCGGAACATTGATGCATTGATGCAATCGGAACTTCCCTCTTGAAGCGGTCGAATGTAAGTATCTGAGCCGTAAAGCAGGACTGAATAAAGACTGTATAAAGACTTTTTGGTTGCCCGGAAGAATCCTTTACCACGGGAGAAGCCTTTACTTCTACGCCCAAAGAAGCAAAGATTCCGTACTTATGTCATTGTTGGAGTTGATAGCAGAGCCGAGGTAGATACGGTCCCTATATCAAAGCTGTAGCTGCATATAATGACGTTTTGTGCTATGCGTTGATGTTGTGTGCTCCTCTGTGTTGACAGCACATACTTTCTTAACTTCCTGATAGGGTAGTTCTTGCAGCCACCCCGAAGCTGCAAGCTTTTAACTAAAGTCCTTAGTCCTTTTCCAATTCACTTCAATTATAGGGTGACCAGATAAGAACGATGAGAAAAAAATTTAAGTAAAACAACAACGGTGTGAGATATAAAATTGATTCTGTCTTTATTTTGAAGCTACGTTCATGCCATTATGTGTGGAATAGCACATCAATCAAATGGCCACCTCGGCTTCGATGGCAGTACTTCAAGCGGTAGGTCCAATTTTTGGTGACTCGGTCCAATATGTGCAGAGTTATTCCGGCAATATCGTGTCGAATGTTGGCCTCGAGCTTGCCCAAAGTGGTTGACTTGTTAACGTAGACTAAAGACAGGACGTATCCTCAGAGAAAATAATCGAGTGATGTCAAATCGCACCATCGCAGCGGCCTTTGGTGAACTCTGGCCATGAGATGACCTAGTCGCCAAATTTCTCCTTCACCACTTCGAGCGCTGCGTCGCTTTTATGGAATGTAGGGTCGTCTTGTTGGCACTACATCTCGGATATATCGATGTTGTCGAGCTCTTCAGAAAGTCGTTTAACATTGCTCTATACCTGAGACAATTGATGGTGACGATGATGTTGAGATGCCATAAATCGCGCCAAACACTCAATCTTTGTGGATGCATTGATCCTCGGCCGAACACTTGTATATTGTGTTAGCTCCAATTTTGCTTGTTGACATAGCCGCTGAGCCAAGAATGGGCCTCGTCTGAGGAGACGAATTTTTGGCCAAAACCTGGATCTCAATCCAAAATTTCCATCGCACAATTAGCGAAGTCACGGCGTTGTCTATGGTCGTGCGGATTCAATTTTTGCGTCAGCACAATCTTATACGGATGTTGGCCCAAAACCCAACCGCAAAATAAGACGGTTGACTCACTGACGATGCCTAATTGGATGATCGGCGCCGAATCGACATTTCTGGGTCTTCTTCGATACTGGCCGCTACGTTTTCCTCATTTCGCACTTTTCTCTGTCTGCTCGGTGGCTTAAGATCCATAAGAGTGTACCCACGCTCAAAATTTTCGAAGAATTGCCTGCACACTGAAGTCATGATGACGACCGACTTCGCGAAGAAATTCATGTTGCGTATTGCAACAATAATTCCCACACGTTCGGCAAGAGTAAAACGATGGATGATGGAATGGCAAACCATACTGAATAGTTTGACAGTTGGGTGTCATTGTTGACTTTGACAGTTGCTCAAACATAACAATTGGATGAACTTTAAGTGCTACCTGGTCACCCTTTATGTTATGTTCTCGTATTCAACCCACCTGCCACACCTTGTTTGTCTCCATTTTACCAAAACATTTCAAGCCTAACCGGCCAGGCTTAACCTGAAAGACATTAGGGAACAAGTTCTGTTTGCCAGGAAGTTCTTGGCGTGACCATCGCTCTTCATTGACCGCTAAACCAATCTTTTCCGCTTTTGTATTAATACTCGCAAACACTTCATTGGCAGGTCGTTGTGTTCTTCCATGTCATCTGCATATGCGAGTAACTGAAAGGTCTTTAGTGTCTCTGGAATCAACTTGCGACAACTTGTTTCGCAAAATTCTTTCGAAAAATGTTGAAAAAGTTACATGACAACGCATCGTCTTGTTTAAGTTCTTTTCTGACATTGAAGGCCCCAATTTTGATATTACCAATCTTGATGGAGCAGCGTGCATTTTCCATTGTCATCCTGTACAGTTGCATGATATTGGCAGGGATGCCAACGCTAGATATGGCTCTGGATATATTGTCTTTAAAGATGCTATCATATGTGGCTTTGAAGTCATTGAAGAGGTGGTGTATGTTGATTTGGAACCCTCGGGCTTTTTCCTAGATCTGCCGTTTTGCGTTGACTTTCCGATCAAACTGTCGGCGTTGAGTCTTAGGTGTTCACATGATACACTGGACAAGATTATGCGATGTTGAGAAGACTTATTCCTTCACTCCTTCATCGACCAAGACTTTAGAGATGAGCATACATCAAGCTTCTTATCCAATCATAACCTGCTGCTTTGAACAGCACGGCAGTTACGCCATCAGGTCTAGCAGCTCTATTGGACTTAAACTTGAAGATCGTTGTCCGGATTCCATCTTGGCCGGGTGGGCGGAAATGAATTTTTTCTGCCTGATGACGGGATGTTGTTCATTAGTGAAATTTTCAGGACCTGTGCGGGCTTTACAGTACTTGAGCAACATTTTAACATCTGTTTCCATATTATTGAAGGTGTCTGTCATGCCTAAGAAAGTAGCCACAGTTTATTATTTGAAAGCCAGATATGTAGTTGATGAAGTGATCTATTCAAACTGTCGACCTCTACAGATTCATGGGAGGAAGACATTCTTATTTTGTGCAGTGATAGCATCTTTTCTCTCTTAGGAATAGGATTGTGATCAGCTTAAAAGTATAGTTTTGCTTAATTATCCTTAAAAATAGTTTCCGAGACGTGTTTAGATTGGATTCGTTTCGTCGATTGCTAATTTGTATGTCACAAGAGTGTTCTAAGAGAAATCCCAATTAGACTTGTCTTTTGAACGTGTTGCCTTACGGACAGGCTTTGTGCTTTTCTTGTGATGTTTGTCCAGCCCATAGTTCCACATATAAGGCTTATCATAAGTGCTAAACCGAGGCAATTTTGTGAGTTTTGCTAAGACGTAGCAAATACCAAAATCAAAATCCATTCAAAGCACATCTGTTGACAGGCTTCTTTAGGAAGATGTTTTCAACTCTAAAGAAAATCATTCATGCTGCGACAAATTCACTCGAGAAATCCTCCCACACAAGCTCTTTGAACACAAAGGTGTCACAATTGCATTTCATATACCCAAACCAGGATCCTAAAAGAAAAAAAAAAACAAAAACTCCCAAGCTTCTCTCGTTTAATTTTACTTTTATTTTTAAATTTACTTAAGCTCTTTACGGTTCTGGCAAGCTCCCCTTTGAGTTTTTCGATTACCGAATTGTTCTATCTCATTTAATATACACATTTCTCATCGTCTCCATTCGTTTTCAGGATTCGTCATCACAATTCATTGTCTAAAACATTCGTATGAATGAAAAATCGTCCTTTAACAATTTTCGTCTCTCAATCTACCAGGCACACTGCTGAATCTCCTCGAACATACACTGAATGCCGTTCTCCACTAAATAAAAAAAAAATGAATTCAATTTGAAACCACAAAACACGCAGATGGGTTCACCCATCCCAACCATCCCCAATCATCACACACAAAAACTCTAAATTCCTTTGGAACCAAAAAAAAATAAGGAAATTCAAATTTTTCCGTTGCCCATCCCAATCTTTCAATCCACCCCTTCCAGTTCTCTCTCTTTCTACTCAGCCGTCAACCAAACTGTTCTCATGTCATTTTTATTGAGATACACAGCGAGATGAGCGCCAAAAAGGACTAAAGGAACAAAAAAACAAAAAAAAAAAAAACTCAAAGGAATAATAATAAAAATGAAAAATCCGTTTACGGATACCATGGGTGCCGCGTGGGGTGCGCCCCAATACACGATCAGCAAAAGAGAGGTCTTCTCAAGAGTTGCACATGTTCGCATGTTCTTCTTCCACGAAAGGATTGGAGTAGAAGTGTGGCATTGGAGGCCTCTCTGTTAGAACAGCAGTTCCCAACCAACAAAAGGCGAATGTGTTTTCTCGTTTTTGTGTTTTTTTTTTTCTGTTCATTTTCTTTCGACAGACAAATGACAGGCTGATTTAATTTTATTCGTCATATCCTTTCTTTTTATTTTGTCATCATCACACCACCCACCGACACACACTCATACACATCCGCCCAACAACAAAAAACGACAACACACCAGGGAGACGAGAGAAATTTTGTAGTCCACGAGAATTGAATTTTGTTGATACAAAAGTAGGGAGCGACCGAACACAAAAAGGGTTTCAATTAAGTTGCATTATGGTTTCTCCTTACACCCCAAACCATCGCACAGAACTGGCGTACAGGTGGAAGTACAGTCATATACGCATGGGTGTGGGGATAAAAAAATAAAAAAATTGTGTTTTACGCAGTCAAACCATTTGAAAGTCATAAAGAGGACGCAATGTTTCCTTGGGAATATTTTTTTTCATCTCTGGAATTGGTTCGAATGAAGGTCATCTCCGGGACAAGAAACCTTTACTACGTAAGAATGTCCTTAAAATTCAATTGATTCTCCATTTACTAACTTGCGTAATTGAGTTACATATTTGCATTCAGAATTTCACATTTACGAAAGGTACACGTGTGGGGCTTTGGGCTTAATTTTGCCCTCGTTGCTTGGAAAGGACTCTTTTTGAATAATGTGCCCTCTTAATCACGTAAAATGATTGCATAATTTAGGAACGATCCTGATGTTCTTCTTTTTATCTTTCCGTCGTGTCATGTACTCGTATGTTCCCTCTGTCTACTGTTTTCGTGTTTGCTAATTTGTTTCTGCCCGAATATGTTGGCTTGTCCTTGAAAATCTTTAGAACTCCTCAACAGATTTTGATAGAGTTTTCTCCCTAAAATAGATTGTACGAGTAGTTTTGGAATGGTTTTAGGCTGTCTCAGATTCGTTTTTTCCCAACGTACATACCACTTTTTTGAGACAGTTACCACTCCTCGTGGGACATTTCATTTCAGAATGGCAAGTAGCACGTACCCAAGGATACAGCTTAACACGTTGGTTTGCATTTCACCAAAATCAGGACGTCTACATCGGTACCAGACTGATGAAAGCAAAAATTGAAATCAGACGTCGGAGGAAAGCAGCTTAATTCGTTGAAGTTCGTCATCATGCATGTACGAGTAATGTCCATGGTTGATACAGTACAGAGACATATGTATGTATATCCTGACAGATTCCATCCAAATTTTCCGTCACTCTAAGAAGAGTTTTACTTTCGCCAAAGATACCATCATCATCATTCGATGAATTTTATAAATTCTCCTCTCTTTGCTGGAGCATTCCGAGAATTCTCCATTACGTGTACATATATTGCTTCGCACTTTCTCACAGGATAGCTGGATTAGAGATGCACAGTGCTGAAGAACTAGAATAGGTACTTCTGGCAAAGACATGAAAACAGATACGAGTACATTACATACAATAACGGACCCACGGGAGAATACTGAATCCGGTGTATGGTGAAACGTTTTACATGAATGTGAAATAGTTACCTATCTCATTTGCATATTGAATTTTAAAGCTGGTTGTGGGTAGACCACATTTCCGAAATGGTTACCCTATCCCCATCCGAACCAATGGAAAGGTGGGTAGGTGTGGAAAGTCACGGTATCTGAAACAAATGGAACCTCTAAGGACTCAGACTTTAAAGGAAAAGCTGCAGAATTGAAATTATTTAAATCATTTTGATGGCGGAAGATTATGAAGAGAGGGAAGAGTTGCCAACGCACTAGGAGTTTAAGATACAGATTGAAGTTAGCAGTATCAAAGGTACTTCAAATTCACAATTTCTATCTGATGGCAATCCTAATTGGAGATGGTAACTCAAATAAATTCTTCAAATCGGCTTCTTAGTAACAGCAAACCTGCTTACCTCCCTTAATATCGTTTCTTGTTGCATTTTGTGCTTCTACGTATTTCTAGATAGCGTGGTTGGTGTTGATGGTTTTTGCGGTACTTGTAGTTGGAAGGAATTTCGGTTATTGAACGTCGCTATCTGGAATAGTGGAACTCTAATGTATGGAACAGTGTTTCAATATTTGATGACCAAGACCTAGGCACTTTAGGATTCCCTCGTCAGATACAACTTGTGATTTAAATATTCGAAATCCGCCTGAAGTGGGAGTCTTAGTATGGAAGTAATATACACAAATGACACGCTGAGCGAAGTGTTTCTGTCTAAGCGTGGAATCCACCGTCATTTACATTTTCGTCTTGACTGTCATAAATTTTGGGTTGGGTTGCAGCCAATTTTCTAAGGAACTTGAAATTTGCATCGACAATTTGACCTTTTTCACCCGGATCATCTTAAGAGGGAAACACGAGAAGCAATTCTGGGACATATTCCTACTTCAAGACTCTTTACAGTACTCCTTCGATGTATCGTCTTCCGAGACATTGCGAGTAACATTCGTATTTTGGGCTACAAGAAGTTAATTTCTCTCATCAAACGTTGAAATGACCAAGAATAACGTACAATCTGTGAAGACGATTGGCTCGGTCGTATTGTGTCGTCGGTTATACTCGCACTTTAAAATTGTACTGCCGTGTACAGAAGCCCCAAACTAGACAGCAATTCGACTTTTAACTAGTTTGATGGGCTGTATGAATCCATTCAAAGAATTGGGTGGCTTCGACATTCTGGACAGACAACACCCGAAGGACGGTGTGCTGAGATCTTCGCTGCGGAAAACAACTTGACCCAGCCTATAAATGAGCCCACGCAAATACCAGTGATAGTGCTCTCCCCTCTAGGCACGTCGGACCATTGGGCCACCTCAGCTAATTTCTTGTACACCGACCACAAAGTTAGAGAAATGATTCCTAAGAGAACCGTGTGGCAATATCCCTCATCGGATGAAGGGTATCAGACCAAACGAAAAGGCATGGTACGACTCGAGCTTTAAAGAGATTGTCAGGGTTAGAGAAATGTTTTTTTCGGTCCCATAAGACCAACCCAGCAGAGGAAAATCGAAAAAAGTTCAAACGAACCAGGAATAACTGCAACGTCTTGTACGATTCCAATACGACCAAAAACTGAGGCAAAAAATACTACAATGTCCCAAAGGTAGTAAAAATTGTTGGTCGTTCGTCAAAAATATTAGAAATTCTGCCTCATCCTCCATCCCACACTGCACACTTTGCGGCCAGCTCAACACTCCCAAATTGCGCTTTGTCTCCGCCTACACTTAAGTGCGTCGAATCTTCAATGGGACGAATCCACTTCTGCATTCGTTTAGTTGCAAGAGTTCTTTAAGATGTTAACAATCACAAATCCGCTGGTCTACGTGTAGATGGTACATCTCTCCTTCTTCTGAAGAGGTATTCTTCCTGGCTGGCGAAACTACTGCGTAAGTGTTTTCATCAATCCTACTCGTCAGATGGAAAACAGTATTTGTCCAACCTGTTCATAGAAAAGGTAAATCTTCCTCTCTCTCCTCCTACCGACCCATTGCACTAAAGTCCCTTCTTTCCAAGGTCATGGAAACGCTGATAAACCGTCAGCTCATGAAATATCTCAAAACACCTGGATTTGATGGCATGTCTCAACGAAAAGTGGAACCAAAGTGTACACCAATCTGTACTTGTACTTTCTTTAATTTCTAAAGCATTTGACAGAGTTTGGTATCAGGCTCTTTTGTCGAAAATGCCTGCATTTGGGATCGATAACTCTCTTCAATGTATTTAACACTACCTTTCGGAACGTTCAATTCAAGTCCCCTTGGATGGTTTCAAGTCTGATATTCACAAAATAAATGCTGGTGTGCCACAGGGCTCTGTTCTGTCTCCGACACTCTTCTTAATTTTCATCAATGATCTCTTGTCTGCGACTGCTAATCCAATATATTCCTTTGCTGATGACAGTACTCTCTGCTTTTCATATTCGTTCCCGGACTCATGTCCCTGCTCTTCGGCTGTAGAACGGGAACGTCAACGTGTGTTAAGCTCATTAAATTCTGATATTAACTGCATAACCAATTGGGGAACTATCAACAGAGTGGAATTTAATGCTTCCAAAACACAATGTTGTCTGTTATCGTTAAAGCGAAATCTAAACACCCAGCCATTATCAATGAACGGCATTTGCATTGTTGAAACCGATAAACTTTCTATTCTCGGTATGTGTATCAGTGACAACTTACGGTGCAATGACCACATATTCGATGTCGTCAAAAATGATGCGAAATGTCTAGAAATACTTCACCCCCTATGATCAAGCTTCTATATATAAGGCATTTATCCGCCCGAAATTGGAGTACAATGCCAACATGAGGTCAGATGCGCCTAAAACATCTCTGCACCTGCTAGATAGAATTTAAAACCGTGCGATAAAGCTCATAGGTGATTCTAATATCACTCAAACAATGGACACCCTCGAACACCGACGTAATGTCTCGTGTCTCACTAGCAATTTCCACCACCAGTGTTCGATAGAAATCGCCAGTAGCAGTCCACCCCTTCAAACTTTTAACCCTAACACCCGTCTCGCTATGAAGACTCATCAGCATACCCTCAAGCCCACTTTCGGACGTACTCTAAAATATAGTGATTCGTTCCTAAGCCCTACAACTCGCTTATGACATGCCCTGCTTGGCTCTTTATTTCCTAGTCATTTTAACCTTCAAACATTTAAAACCAACGTTCACCGGTACCTCTCTTTCCATTCTCCCTGATTTTCCTTCGCCAGCGCTGTGTGCAAGCATTTTAAGGGTACATAAATCCCTTGAGCGCGTGCAAAAGAAACAAAGCCTGATGTTCCAGTTTTGCCCTAGATCAAGAGAGAAGCCACTGACTCGGCACGTGAGTCTATGTATAGGGTTTTCCAATAAGGACTTGACAACTTTTTTTTAAATAAAACGCAAACCATTTGAGATATTTCAAAAACTTTATTATCGGCTTGAAGTACAATCAAATCATTTATGAATGGAACTCGACTTCTTTCATATGGCCACCGCGGGCACGTTTGCAGCCGTCGATTCGTTGGACCCAATTTTCAACGACTCGGCCACACATTTCGACCGAAACGGCTGCTATTTCGCGTTCAACTGAGCTCTGAGCTCTTCCAACGTCGTCGGCGTGTTGGCATAAACCAATGACTTAACTTAGCCCCATAGAAACTAGTCAAGCGGCGTTAAATCGCACGAACGAGGCGGCCAACCGACTGGCCCATTTCTTGGGATAACACGCTCACCATACTTATTCTTCAATAAATCGATTGTAGCGTGTGCTGTGTGGCTTGTGGCACCATCCTGTTGAAACCACATGTCGTCCAAGTCCATATCTTCCAATTCGGGCCAAAAATAATCGGTGATCACGGCGCGATAACGCTGACCAATCACAGTAACGACGAAAAAATGTGGCCCAATAACGCCGCGGTCATGCAAACCGCACCGAAGAGTTATTTTTTGTGGATGAAGTGGTGATTCATGAAGCACATGTGGATTTTCACTCGACCAATAACGCATATTTTGCTAATTGATGAAGCCATTGAGCCAAAAATGAGCTTCGTCACTGAAGACGATGAAATTCATCATCTTGGCGCGTCTTCTCCAGAACCTAATCGGAGAACGTACGCCGCTTCAAATGGTCCATTGGCTTCAATTCTGCAGTCAGCTTGATCTTGTATGGGTGTAAACCAAGATCCTTACGCAAAATACGCCATAATGTGGTCTGAGCGATGCCAAATTCTTGAGAACGCCCTGGAATTGACTGATTTGGATCGTATGCTACGGACGCCTGAACGGCAGCGATATTTTCGACACTTCGACCAACCCGTTGTCTCACTGACACGGCAACATCACACAACGAATATGTAGACTCAAATTTTTGCACTAAACTTGTTATTGCCTGTCTACTAGGGCGAGAATCACGACCGAAAATTTGAGTTAACGCTCTTAAAGTTGCAGTCACCGACTCCGAATTTCGCTAGAAAATTTTTATAATTTGCAGACGTTGCTCGTACGTGTACTTTACCACGATGAAAATGTTGAGTCTACTGAATAAATTGACAGTGACAGTTTGATGATCGGTGAAAGAGTGCGTTCACAAATTAAATTCAAAGTTGTCAAGTCGCTATTGGACAACCCTTTATGTGGTTTGTTGAAAATTCGGCCATAGCATGTATGTTACGTATCTGAACGGCGTTGTCCTTTTTCGTTTGCTTGGATGGTAAATGATATATATGTACATATATTCGGCTGTTTGTAGTTTTACAGCGTGATGTAATTTTATTTAGTCGACCCGGCGAAACAGACTCTCTGAGAGGTAGTGACAGTAGACGACTACGGAGAATTTAAACTTATGATTCTCTGAGACTCAGATTAAAGCAGCTTTTTAATCAAAAGAAGTTTGTCAAAGGCTGAGCCACTTCAAGCCATCACTCACTTCCTAGACCAAATCTTGATAATCGTGGACACATCATTGTGACTTCTATACTCATCAAAGGGATTACCAGTCAAAATTTCTTTCGTCGACACGCAGGGCACCTGGATGAATTCACAGCTCAACTGAAGTGGAAAAAAGCGATTTGAAATAATTCCACCCAACAAGAAACAGCACGGGAATAAGGAGCGAACTCAGATAGCAACAAATCTACTTATCCTATCGCAACCCATTGTAACTGGTATATCACTTTAAAAATAAAAAATAAAAACCTTTTCCTTAATGTATGCATTCATTTGGAAATTGGGGGAAAGGATACGCATTGTTTTGCAGTCAATAGCATATGTTCACGGTCGCATGATTAGCAAATCGTAGAAGTAAGGGTTCAGTCAAGAAGAGATACTTGAAGACGATGCACAAATACAGAAAGTGGTGGCATTATCACAAAGGGTGCAGACCAAACGGTGAAAATACTCGTACATGTCCCCTCGACAAGTCATCCGAAATCGAGTTAATGGATTTAGTTGGAAACATTGATGTTTTCCCAAGACCGTCTTCTAGAGAGTCAATTAAGTTTGGTCTGTAATTGAGCTCTGGAGCAGAAGAGTTGTTTTTGAAGTGCGGCGGAACCAGTGATAGCTGAAATTGACACAGGAGCTCACATTGTGTCTGTATTTGGGCTATGAATGCAAAAATAAAGCACAGGTCTGAGGTAGCTGCCCTGAGGGACTCCTAAGGTGTCAAATTCCTGTGCCACAATCCGATCAAACGAGACTAAGTACAACTTCTCATATATTCACTAGAGCTTAAGACTTTCCAAGCGCCACATGCATCCGAAAAAACCAAACCAGGTCTTTGTAAATCCTATCTAAACAAACTCCATCCCAAAAACAAGTTTGGGATTTCATTTTGATTAATTTTATCTTTCCGAAATCCACTTACGAGTCATCTCAATTACTTACTTTCTTCTGAAAAGTAAATTATATTATTTTCTTAATTTAAACTCAACATCATCCTCAACAAGTTGAAAAGCATTTTCGTCTCAAAGGGAAATTCTTCGTCTTAAAGAATTTAATTACATTTATACAATAGTTAGAATCCATATAAGAAAAGATACTCGTACTCTTGCAATCAAAGAGATACTTGCTTGTGTGTACGTACGAGTACATCCATCTCTGATGAGTTGAAGAACTGCCCGTTTACGAATATTTTAATCTAACTGCCGTCTATGTGGGTGGTGTAAGGATACAGTCAACTTTAGTTGAGCGTAATTCTATGGAACTTTATAAAAACTTTCTTCATTGCACCTCTAGGAGACCTCTTATCGTAGAGAGTGTACCAAAAACCCACAACGAAAGTATAATCAATCTCTCTTTGGCTTCTAAAGATTATCCAAACCAGAAGTTCGCTCTTCGACAATTATTTCAAGGCTCACAAAATTCTATTCAAGTTTGGCTATATGTATGTATATGCCTCTGTGTTGGAACTATTCAGGCAGTAAGCAATTGAAATAGTTCTCCTTTGGCCACATCAACCACTCGTATTTCATCTTTCATTTACAGTTTCTGGGATAAAGTTAGTCCCCCACAAAGGACATTTTCAATGGAGGTCTTTTCAAGAGGTTGTGTTCATTTTTTGGTTGGTCCTTGTTTTTGAACAAACAAACTTTTCTCAATGGAGGTGATGTTCTTTTAGCCATCGTCGTCATCGCAGTCATTCTCAATTCCCATCATCATCATCACTAAGGACCTGTTATCGCCTGTATCTGAATTTTTGGGGAATTTTATGTTTTCCAGGCAATGCACTCAAGTTGAAGGTGAAGCAATAATCTTCGATACCAGGCAGCCGCATCTGTGTGTGTGTGTGGGGGTTGAAAACTTTTCGATGTGGGTCATTATCACTTGAACAAGACAATAATCATTATGGCCGACAGGAGTCAGAGGACTTTTCTAGGACAATCATTGCTAGTTTGTGTTTTTTTTTTTATAAAACAACAGGAAAGAGGATAGTGGAGTTTACAAAAGTTTAGATGAAAGCACGCACAACAAGCGACTATGTATTGTCATCATTTTCTTTTTGCCATAGATGTAGTGTTTTCCCAGGATGAGAATACATTGAAAAAAAATACATAAAATGCTCTTCACTCCTTCAAATAGCTTAGACCGTGTGAAACCCTGTGTTTATTCAAGTTTGTAGATGAGGTTTGCTTGGCTTTAGTAGGAAAAAACTGTTAGAGTGTGTGTTGTTCTGGCCTTTGAAGTGTGTTCAAAATGAGCACGTTTTTAAGTGCTGAAAGAAGAACTAAAGGTCTTTCATGATTGAAGCACGTAAACTGCTGCTGTACAGTTTATGCATCTTTTTTAAATGGAAGTTTTGAGCAACACTACAATTTTCAAAAACAACCTTTTTTGAAGTACTTTTTGAGGGGATGTTCTGCAACGAGTGGGTTATGGTGTTAGAATATTCTGATTGGACTTTGTCCCATTTTTTATGAGCAATTAAATTGCATACTCTTATCTAATGCCGGATAGGCGGATATAAGCTCTTGTCACCACAGATAAAAAGCGAATTTCCTCCCAATTACACTTGGGACCGATTTGATTATGGGCATACTTATCTGTGCACAAGCAATGGGAGGACGCCTCAGAGAGCCAGGATTTTCCGTTCTTCTTTCCGTTGACCTACTATCAGAAAGGTGCGTGCAGACGCTGGCATCTTCATGAACATGGACACGAAACTGTTGTATGAGTTCTAACGCGGTCAAGGCTATTAGTCTGTCTGCGACAGCTATTTAGAAAAAATGTAGACCAAAAGCTAACTGGGGTAACAAATGTTAGTTAAGAGAGCTATACTTATACTTTTACGATACTCCTGCAAAAGGACATTAGGTTACTCGTAGTAGTAGGGATAATAAGCGATGTCTCAACAAAAGACTGCTTTTAACATTTATTGGAGAGTCTTAATCGTTGGCTAATCCACATTGTCGTAGCTATCACGCGGTTTCCACATCATAAGGGTTCATAAGGGGACTTGGAGATCTCCTGGTCAATCAACCGTCAGCCAGATTGACCACATTCCAATCGACCCAAGGCATTCCTCCAGTATTATGGATATCCAAACTTTCTGAGGATCCAACATTAACTCGGACCATTGCTTTATTGCAGCCAGGGTATGGTTGCGGATATACCGAACATCGCAAAGGCAAGCCATAAGTAGATTCAACATCGGACGGTTACAATCGCAAGAAATGCTTCTACTATCAAGTCTCTTGTAATCTCTTAAGAGGTCCTATGCCGCCAGTATCAAGTACTGAAGACCAGTGGTAACATACCCAAACCTCCTCTGATGTACTGAATTTCATTCTGGTACCACGAAGAAACCCCTGGTTTGATGACGAGTGCCGGAAAAGCACATACAGCTAAGCAAGATTGCATACAAAGCGGCACTGCATAGATGGACTAGAGCTGCTCACAAACTATGAGCTATGAGCAGAACAGGAGAGATGAACACAGCCGAGCTCTTCAAAGCGGCAGGCCATAACTTGGTAAGGAGCATACACCAACTCATCTGCAAAATATCCGATGAATGGAATCTCAGCATTGATTGTCCGATCCTCAAGAAATGGGACCCTCTGTACTGTGCCAACTACAGAGGCATTAGTCTTCTTAACATCGTCTTCAAGGGCCCATCTGCCGTATTGTGTGAACGTCAGGAGCCGTTCGCGCATAACCTGATTGGTCCAAATCAGTGCGGATTTAAGCGAGAAAAGTCCACCGACGACCATTCACACTACGGCATTTCTTGGGGAAAACCATGACTCACAAACCACACCACTTCTTCATCGATTCTAAGGCCGCGTATGACTGCCGCAACAAGGTCGTTGTAAAGAACCCACCGAGATCTTGGCTGTTAAAAAAGGGTTTATACTAGGCGACGCGCTGTCATGCGATTTCTTTAGCATCATTCTCGAAAAAATAGTGCAAAACTCACGCGCCAATACAAGAGCCACAATCTTTCAAAAGTCCGTCCAATTACTCGCATATGCCGATGATATGGAAATAATTGGAAGACAGCAACGTGATGTCTGTCAAAGGGGGCAAGACCAAGTATATGCTGTCAACTAAGGACACCCAACACCGACCTTTCAGACAGAACGTCACCCTCGACAGTAATAACCTTAAGGTAGTTACAGACTTTGTCCACCTAGGCTCCTCTATTAATTCAGACAACGACACCAGCGCTGAGATCAAGGCAAGTATAGCTCTTGCCAATCGCTGCTTCTTTGTGGTAAAAAGGCAGTTGACTCTTTATGAGACCCTAATAATCCCAGTCGCATCCTATTGCTCAGAGGCATCGACCAAAAATGGAGGAAGGTGCTCTTAGCTGCTTTGAGAGGAAAATTCTTCGGGTGATTTTTGGTCCCATCCGCATAGACGGTGTGTGGAGGAGGAGATACAACGACGAACTGTATGGGAAGTGCAGCTACATCGACTTAGCCAGAAGAGTGAAGGTCCAACAATTGAGGTGACTAGGTCATGGACTTCAACCAACTCGTTGTGCGAAATTAGAGGCAGCTAGGTAAAGATCGAACTGTCAGGCGAACGCTTTTTGGTTGAGGCCCAGGTCCACCACAGACTGTAGCTCCACCTTAAGTAAGCAAGTTAATCGTTGAAAGAGATCTGAAGCGCATAACGCGCAAATACCGTAAACTAATCATCCATGCCGATTCGATCTGAAAAAGACATTCCTTAGACCCAGATTGGGCAGGTTCTTATGATCAAAACTAGACCAGATACGATGGACCAACAGACTTCCTAAGCAATAAAGATGATAAAGAGGGTCTCCTCTAATAAAAGTGTTCACCAGGTCAGTGACTATACGACGACTTCTGCAGAAATAGTAGTGACAAAAAAGAAGGGAGACAATCTTGTCATTCTACACGGTCAAAATAAAACGGCTACACTATCAGCACAGATATCATCGATATCAGAAGGGCAGTTGGTCGTCTTCGTCATTTAACAGTGTGCAGAAGAATCCTTCCATATTTTCAGCGACTGTAACTCTACTATTACGTTTCCATCCTCATCACCGCATTCTCCTGTTCGTCATTTGTGTCCTCGGCAAGTGATTTTCACATTTTTGAACAACTTTCGAACGTCATTTCTGCAGTGGCATCTTTGCTTCGGTTTTTTCTTTTCTAAGAAGCCGATGTTGCTGCCGTCTCCTGTGCTCATAGCGTTCGTTAAGAGCTTTCGGCATTCTGTACAGCTCCTCCGGCTTGTACACATTTTGCTTCACTGCATATGCTTGCTCACACTTTTCGTTGGATTAGGAGTTTCATTGGCTTCCTAACAATGTCACCACTTGTCTTTTGCGCTTGATCCTCGCAGCATAGCATTTCTTGATGAGTTTTGGGAAACTCGATCAGAAAAGGCCTTTTCAGTCTTCGCGTTCGTAGTCGTAGTCAATTTGAGCAGAATGCAATCAGTTGAATTGATTGAACAAGGATTCACGGCATCCATATTCGAGCGGTAAGGACGAATACGGAAGAAAGTAACAAATCTTCGATTACAAGGATTGGCATTCATTAGGTCTTGACGACGTGTGACGACGGCAATCAAGAGCGGGTATCATGATATAGCTGTCAATCGCCGTACCACGAAACAGATAGAACCTTTGCTACAGGTTCTAAGTGTAAAATTTGAGTGGAGTAATCGGTTGACCTGACTTAAATGGCTTGGTCAAGAGTAGGCCCGATTACATAAGGTCAGACAATCTCTTACACCAGCGCTTGATGCAGCCGAGGTCGGAGTTGGCTTTTCTTGTGATGTTATCTGCATTGTCACTGTCACAAAAACCACCTAAACTGGGCATTTCTCTTGGTCTGGGAGCATGTTCATTATAAATAAAGTAAGTCCGAGACGAAATTGTAGGACTTTTCCTTTGTTCGTCGTTCGTCTTTAGCAAATAATAAGGTTTGTCCAGGTCCTAAACGTGCATTCGTTTCAGCAATGACTTCATCATTGGAGCCAAATCTCTTTCCGCTGAGCCACATCTTCAGGTTTCAAACAGAAAAGAGTCACCTGGCGGCTAAACTCGGTGAATAAGGCTTATGTGGGTACTATTCGTAGCCCAATTCATGAAAGTTCGGGACTACGTATGTGGTGTGCACCCGGGCAACGTCTTCAACGCCCAAATGCTGCCGTTGATTGTTTTGTCCTTTTGAAGGTAATCGATGTGGATTATGCCGTTGACCTTGTTGGCCGACAAACCTGCCGACGATTCGGTGTGATGTGTGTTTGTGTTTCGTTCAAGGCTTTACAATGGCACAAAACTCATCCATATTACGGCTGAACATCGCTAAACCCATTCCCATTGTCGTCAAAACTCTAGCGTTGGTTTGCTTTCCAATGGCTGTAACATGTAGTCTAGCCATGGACAGCAGACAATAGCTGATGAAAACAGTGTCGCTGTTCAAGTTACAATGCGGAAAATTCAAAATTGTTCTCGTTTTGTTTGTTTGTGCTCTTTTCGAAATGAGTTCAGCCGATTTCGATGTGAATTTTACTAAAAGGTAGCACGGGATAGAACGAGACCACTGACAAACCTGCATAGAATCGTCCCATACAAACTCACGGCAATGTATCAGGGAGATATCTGAATTATTTCAGACTTAGCTTAGCAACGATGACAGAGAAGAACGAAAATTCCACGTAAATCACGATAAGCTAAACCAAACTTTAGATGAGTGGTACTAACATATGTCGCTGACTAGATAGTCTGAAACCTTTTCAAGGAAAATTCGTGAATTTCCTCTCAGACCATCATAGGATCCATCAAAATCGGAAATCAAATCATCTCCCACAAGAGGAATTTTTTCTCTCATATTTTGCCACTCAGCTCAGATTACTCGTTGATCATAAGCCACCCAAACGTTTTGAGACAAAAATTGACGTGGCCATGTGCTCGTATCGTACTCACCTTGACCTCACTCAAAAGTGTGCAATTGGCAGAGCTAATTACTCATTACTCGGCTCAGTTTCGTTTCAGCCTTCGGTGTGAGTTGTTCTAGTTCGAATTAGTGCGCCGGTTAAGCCATGTGCGGTTATGTAAACAAGTGCCGGTGGTTAGTTTGCGGCTAAGATTTCCCGTTTCTATCGCGTGATTGTATCTTCGTTCGCTGTTCGCTTTGTTTTTGTTTTACTATGTCGGATAAGATCTAAAAAATAAACATTCAGTGCATGCTAAAAAGTTGTGTGTGTGGGGGTTGGGGGGTATAAAACAGCAACAAAATGGATGCAGATGTAAGAAGAACATTATTCTCCAGCCGTAGAACAGGTGAGTGGAGTGTTTTTAATGTTTTTTCGACTTGTTCACGTCACTTTTAGTCACGTGATAATTATTTTCTGACTTTTGCGAGGATAATCTGTTTGACGGTCATCGTCTTTTGGTCGTATTTTCGCCAATTTTCGATGATTATGTCCACATTACGCCCCCACTTGTGTATAAATTGTCCAAAATATGTGCGAACTGTCAAAACATGTCAAACAAAATCCGTTTTTTATGCGTGTGTGAGTGGTTACATTGCATACGTCAACGACCTCTTGCAAGTTTGTTCTGACGTGTTCATCAGAGTCATAATCTGCTAGAGTACGCATGCACTGTTAGGCATAGGCTAAGTAGAGATTTGGCAGCTACTAGTCCTAGAAACTATTTCTTCGGTTTAACTGAACTAATTCCTGTGTCGTAAGACTTGATATTTGACGCTTTTTGTATCAAGTGTGCCATCCTTGTGATTTCTTTGTTCTGTCCAAATCAAGCAAATGGGTATTCAACGATTGAAGTCAACCTATGCACAGGGCTTTCCATTAGATGGGCCCCAATAGTGTTTTAATTAAAGAAATGAGTGCATGCGTTGAACCCAATGTCCAATGCAACCTCGTAGTCTAAAGTTACTGCATTGCTTGCATTGATAAAAGACTTGTATGTAGCCCCAAAGGAAAGAGTCGGAAGGTGTAAAATCACCAATTGACAGGGTCATTTCTGGCGATACGACGATCACCTAACTTAGTTTTACGAGTACGAGTTGTGTGAGGCAAGTCGAACTGTCCTGTTGAAACCACATATCCTCCAAGCCTTCCAGTTCCAATTTAGTTAAGTACTTACATAGATGACGCTATTGTCAGGGGTGAACTTGGGCCTCAATTAACAAGGCAGCTAGCTGGAGTAGCATGATTCCTGGCTGGCTGCCTCTAGTGCCACACTCTCTGTAGGTTAAAGTCCCCCTTTCACAATGCTATCTTCCTCTGCTACGCCGTCCCTCTTTGTTAGACTAGAAAACTGGGCCGAAGCTAGAGCATCCATTCGCTCAGCATGGTCCACCTATCTCAGGCATTAAGTCCGTAGACGTCTGAGTAGGTTGATGTCGTATTAGAATCTCCATCTTCATTCCCTGTCAATACAAACAGAAACATAAACCACGAGCAGTATCTGTTTCTCGTAATGGCCAAGTGCTTGTTTATCCACTTCCAACAATGTCCAAGTCTCTGTGCCAAAGAGCAGGACTGAGGTGATAAGGCTTTCGTGTAAAGAACGTTTTATTTCACTAGAGGGGCTGTGTTGTTCAAGTACTTTCTGGGTCTAGTTGATTTATTACTGACCACGTTGGAGCGTTGATACTGCACAACCTCAGAAGTTTGGCAAGAATGTCAATTCTATGGCGTTGTATAGTCCCTTTGCACGCTGTCATATACGGCTTTGAAGTCCACAAATAGATGGTGATTCCCAGGACTTTTCCACGATCTACCGTAGTGTGAATATCTGATCCATTGTGGACTTTTCTGACCTGAAACCATACTACCATAGACCAGCCGGATTGTTCATGAATCGTTTCAGAAGCCCGCATAATACGGCATTATTGGCGACGTTTAGGAGACTTATTCTTCTATAGTTGGCCCGATCTTCGACTATTCTTTTCTCTAACTACATCTTACAGGAGAGCTGGTGCATGTTCCCAATTATGTCATCCATAAGCGGCTTTAAGTAGCGTATCAGGCAGTCTATTTGCGCCACTGTACCGACTTTAGTTTCGATATTGTTGCCTTAACTTCGTCTAGGCCAGGGGACGAGATTTACTGTCATCTTTGCTCAGGGTGAATGATTCATTCATCGCCGGTGTACAGTCTGAAGCAGAGGTCTTTTGAGAAATCTAGCGCTCCCCTCATTTTCTGCTCATAGAGCTCGCTACCACCTCTCGTTCTATTATGCAGCTGCATGTACCTGCTGACATTGGTCGTTGAAACCATGCTCATTGACAACAGTCCCATTGGTGTACTATAGAACACCAAGATTTTGAGAGGGTTTCAGCTTGATTACCAAAGATTCTGGTGGCCGCGAGGAAATGATCAACAAGGAAATGATCTGAGTCGATTTAGGCTCCTCGGAGTCTGGTTGGGAGTCTGGTTAAAGTCGTTTTAGTAATGAGATTTGGAGACAACGTGCTGGCTGCTCAACGGCTGCATATTATTAAAGCCTGAGTCCCTTTTCGGATGTGATGTTATGCAGACTGTGCTTTCCGATGATTCGCTCAGAGACGGCCTATTTACTTGTCCTTTTCCTTAGTTCTCGTTGTAATTAATTTGTAATCTTAGTGCTATAGCTGGGGCACTGAGGGTGTGTTCGGTCTCGGAGGTCATAGAATACGTCTTTGATGCCCTCAAGATGACATGACTCTCAAGGGGCATGAAGACAGATCAGGTTTTCATTTCCTAATTTAGCTCTGATGCGGATTTTTGTGAGGCGTTCGCTAACTTGCCGAAAGCATAAGACTTTTTGCCTAAGTCACCCTTCGAATGGAAAATCCACATCCAAATAAGAGTTGTATTCCTTGTTTGAAGCAGTCGCCGTTGTAGAAGTCGTAGCTCCTCTTGGATTGCGGGGATATCTGCTCAATAGTTCAGAGCCCTGCGAGTTGTTCGGCAGCACATGGTCTGTCAAGGGTTCTAACATTCCATGAACAAAGTCGAAATTTATTGCTCTTAAAAAGTTGGCTTTGATAGTGCAATTTATATCCGACCTGCGGAGCCAAGTGATTAAGACAACTCTTGGCAAAAGGTCTTGCTAAACGGTACGGTGACAGTAGGCCTCGCTGAGGTTACTAGAGCCGACGTTGTTTCTGGTGCTAACACCTATACTCCAGAGTCCGTACACAACCATGGGCATCGACTTCATCGAAGTAGCTCTATGAGGAGGTGTCCACCAAGTCGCTCAGACTGGCTAAAGCTGTATGTGTCGCCGCTGATCCCTATATGAGCAAATGATGTTGCTCAGGGGTAGAGTAGGGTCTTCAGTCAAAGTTACTAGGAACCCAGGCTTTACCACGTGGCTGTGTGAGTAGGAGTTGGTGGATAAAGAGTAAATTTCGACGCTTATATCTTTATAAAACGCTTGGCCACCATTAACAGGGATAAACCCTAAAAAAATTGGTTAGCATGGAGTGACAGCGGTCCTTATTCATTGTAACCGACTCGGTGGCATAATCTCGGAAGAATTACTGCCCAATGACACCTTCGGCTTTAAAAACTATGCTAACGGGCCGCACTTACTGCGGCACTGCGTTACTGGCGATGATTTTTTGGTGAAAAACCTGGATCTTCTTTTATCTTCGAAAGAGCTCAATCAGGTTCGACCTTCATGATGGTCATTTGGCTTCAAGTCTTGGGTGAATATGATCTTATACCGACATGTGACCAAATCTTTTCGCAAAACAGGCGAAGAAATGTCCTCTTTTCGAGAATAGCACGGAATTGATTGATTGTTGTCTCTGCTCAAGGACTTGCTTACACCCGTAAGAGTCTCTTCACTTCTGTGGTTTCGCCATTTCACTGGCCTATCGAGACGATCGTAGGACCGTACATTGCCGTAACAGACCGAGAATTTTGAGAAAAAATTAAAATGACTCATAAACGTTGTTGAAGCGTGATTAAGAGGTAGACAATCTTGGTCACAAATGTCACGTCTGCCAAAGATAGTATGCATTACTTCAGCGAATCCCTATGGACAAAAAAGGGTTCATCTAATAAAACACCCCTTAGAAGGCTAAACCTTCATCAGGAAATCAAGATATGTGTTACACGTCACTGAACGAAGCAAAAGCAAGTAAGAAGACCCTGTCAGTACCAATCACAAAGTATTTTTTGCGATGTCCCAAGAACGAGCAGGAATATTCAATATCGTTCCATGTTGCGACTCCACTTTCGGGCTATGACTTCAAATAGTTTGCCGAAAAAAGTGTAAAAGATTGTAGCCGAGACCGCCTCCAGTACCAGGCATAAAGGCAAAGAAGTATTATACTCCAACCAACTCCAAAATATAAAACCAATCCCATCCCCCGCAGGCTTTTGCCAAGAAAAACAAATTTACACCAAATTCCACTTGAATTACCCTTAAGTGAGTGATTGCTTGGCACAGAAAAAAATTGTCTTCACTGCTTTAGGACACAAAAAAAGACAAAATAAAGAAAAAATGAATAATAACCAATGAAATCCTCAACGTAAACATAATTCTCTGTCTGAAGCAACAAATCATACATCATTCCCCCACTCACCGCCCCCAAGTTATTGCTGCCTGTTCCATGTGACAATGAAATTTTCATCAAAATCCGTATGAACGACGTTGTTTATTTATTTTTATTTTTGTGCTCCTTCCTCCCCTTTTATTCATATGCCGCTTCAATCCTTTTTCGCACAGAAATCTCTTGAAAAAAAAATCCACCCCCCCATTTGGCACTTCCAGGAAGGATGTGTGGATTGGGTTTTCTGTAGGCAACGACTTGATACCTTATTTTGTTTTCTTGCTTTTTCCCCCCCCCCCCCCCCAAAAAACACCCACATCTGTACCTTCGTGTATATAGGAGTACTCGTATCAGTAGATACATCATGTTGTAGCCTTTGTCATTAATATGGTTGATTTGGTGGAGCTAGTGCATTGGCTCGAAATCACATAAAACTGGCCAACCGACAAGGATAACGAATTGTTTAGCTCAGAAATTTGATTTGTCTTCATTCAGTATTTTGTATCGGTCCATCTTCCCATCAATTCACTATCTCAGCTCTCATACACTTGCTTTTCATTCAATTTGTGTATCTTTATGATGAACAAGGACAATACAGACAGAAATACAATATACGAGTATACAAAGTCGTGTGTACGAGTACATGTGAGTACTTTTGCGAAAATCCTTAAGAAAATCAGGAAAAATTGAATAAAATTCTGATTTAACAAATCGGATGGATTCTCTTTCTTCAGAGTCCTCCTCTTGTTCGAGCCGTCAGTCAGCTCAGTGGATGTATTCTGCTGAAGCATTCGTACATGTGATTCCTGTCGAAAAGGGAAGATTTTTTCGTATTTTCTGACAAAAAGACTCTGATCCTTGAATAGGATCATAGTGATGGGTGATGGTGGTAGAAACAAGTCAATGATTTACTGTTTGCTCCGCACGGAATAACGCATCCACACAGCAGCAATCCAAAGTCTGTGAGAAGTTTAGACTGCAAAAAGTGAAGGGAAAGCTTGATTTTAATATGAAAAGAGGCTCCCTCGGAAATCCTTTTTGGTCCCCTTTTATTCACGAAAAAAGAGGCAAATACGTACACAATATTCCATTGCCATTACCATTGCAATGGAATATGCCACCCTTCTTTGTCCACGCTCGTTTACGAGTATATCAGGTTTAAGGACTTGCAAATAACAAAAAACGAAAAGGGTGCCGCTGTCTTCACCTTATTCACTTTCACTCTCAGTTCCCACTCAGATTAGATGCAGGGACAAACCAAAAAAAAAAAAAACTGAATACAAGGAATCCGTTCTTACAGCTCTTGCCATTCTTACAGCTTAATACGTTCGTCGTTTTCAAAAGGACACCAATTGCCACTTTACGTATCCTGATTTGCTTCTCTTTTTTTTAATTTATTCGTACTCCCACTTCACTCAGTCGCACTTTGCACGACAAGTTAGCAATTATGGCACGTAATTCCCCTCGGATGCAATCAAAATGGATCGGGACGTAGTTCTAACCCTGGGCTTTCGGATTTTAAAGGTGCTAAAGTATTCGTTTCAATGTCAAACGGGCTGAGATATGAGAAGGTGATATGAGATAACCATCATCCAAGGTACAAAATTCGAGTACATGTGCAGGTGACGGCTTTACCGGAGAACACCTTTTTGTTCGAGTATGGAGTTTTTAATTAGGCAACAGGCAACTGGGACTTCGTAGCTAAACATGTAACTAAATAATCTGACGGCTAATGATGATAATATTTCAAAATGAGCTTCCATGGCGCCATCAGATAACTCCTTCGGAAATTTCTACCACAAACGACGGCTCCTCAATGTTTCCATCTTCTATGTTCGGTAAACCATAAACGGAAGCGAAGTTTCGGTCAGGTCCTGAGTCCAAGATTTTTTTTTATAATTAGCGCGCGCTCACTTATTAGTACCCTTATAATGTCTGAACACAGCTGAAGAAAACTTAGGGCGGAAGAAAAGAGAGGTACCGATGTACGTTGGTTTTAAATGTTTGCAAGTTACAATGGCTATCAAATAGAGAGCTCGGCAGACTACTTCGTAAGCGAGTTGTACGGCTTAGGAATGAATCATGATTTCTTAGAGATATTTTAGAACTATCTAGTATGGCGCGATGGTGTCTATGTAGAGGACGGAGCTCTCACGAGTTCCAAGCTAGTTCGAGAATGGAAGATTTCTCAATCGAAAGACTGAATTCATTGAGTTTTTTTTGGGTCCCAGGTCGGAATGGTTTCAGAAGAAAATCATCCTACTTGCTTACTTACTTACAGTCCGGGATGAACCAGGTCTTTTGTCAGCTGCCTCCAGTTCTATACATGATGTTGGCTGAGGTCTCCTGTGCTTTACTTAAGATGAGGTCGTCCTCTACAGCGTTGTCTCTCTGGGTTTGAGTCGAAAATTTTTAGTATAGGGGCGCTAGTTTCCATGCGCTCAAGTTGATTTAGCCATCTAAGACGGGTTATACGAGCTTTTCTAACAAAGCCAGTATTCCTGTGGAGCGTCTCCTCCATTCTCTATTGATGGAAACGGAACCGAAAAGCACTTTTATCCGGTTTCGTCAGTGTCCAAGGTTCTCCGTCGTAAAACAGCACTGGGCTGATCAGAGTCCTGTATAAAGTCTTCTTGTCTTCTAAGGCCAAAGAAGCAGCGATTAGCAGGAGTGATTCTTCGTATGATTTCCGTGCTGGCATTGCGGAGTTGATAGTAGAGCTGAAGTACTACCCCAAAGTTATAGCTGTCTATCGTGATGCTTTGTCCCAGAGGTCGATGATGTGTATCCCCTTTGCTAACAGCAATTTTGTTGTGAAATATTGTAAACTTATTTCCAAAATGAGTGCTGTGTTTGAAAATAAGTTTGAAAATAAGAAACAGAGCACCCACCGCGCTGCTGTAAGCAAGTTTGTGCAAAAATTTCATGAGACTAGTTAGTTTGCGGATAATACTCACGGTCCCCGTCGTCGTACGGTACGCATCGGCGAAAGTGTGGTTGCTGTGGCCGAGAGTGTTCGACTGAATCCAGGAACATCGACTCGCCGTGAGAATTTTGCATAAAAACCTCGGATTATTCCCTTACAAAGTCAAATTGACTCAGCAATTGAAGGCAATCGACCATCTACTTCGTTATTGCTTCTCAATTTGGGCCTTACAGCAGCTCGAATTGGACGTTGCATTTGTCTGAAAAATCACAGGGCGCATTTTTATCTCGGCAGCTATGTTAAAAAAACAAAATTGCCGCATCTGGGAATCGAAAAACCCCCACGTGATTGCCGAGAAGCCAACGCATCCGGAGAGAGTGGTGACACCATTGGCCTATTTCATTTCAAAAATGCTGTTAGAAACTCCATTTAGGTCAACTGAAATTGAAGACATGGACTTGGACGATTTTTGCTATCAGCATGATGGTGGCATCACACAGAATCAGACAATCGATCTTTGGCGCGCTAAGTTTGACAACCGTGCTATCAGCCACCTTAGCGATATCAATTGGCCGCCTCGGGGGGCCCTTAAAGATCGATTTTGGGCGGACAACCCAGAAACGATTCAAGCACGATTCAAAGACAGTCACCAAGTCTTTCTAAAATTAGGTTGGCAGGATGCGCCACTGCGAAGCCAGTCTTTTGAAAGGTGATACAAGATGATAAGACGGAATGGACAGAATTCTCCATTGTCAGTGAGCCTGGCAATGATGTCAAAACTAGCCAATGCTCTGTATACTTCGTCTCTACGGTGTCATATGCAGCTTTGAAATCGATGAAGAGGTGGTGTATATCGATTTGGATGTTGGACTTTTCTGGACCAAAACCACACACATCGGGCATACTTTAGTAGAACTAGACTTTACAAATGAGTTGAAGTACGCTTCGTATGCAAACATCACCTTCTAAGACCTTGATCTTGCGCTTTTCATATTTGTCTGCTCGTAGAGCTCGCGAGTCCCTCTTCTTATTTTCTGCGGGTCGATCTGATCTTGCCAAGCAAGGTTTAGAGTAAAGTTCTTCGGGACCTTGCGTTAGGAACGCTTGTGTCCTCGGTTAAGGCTTCCATTGACAGTTGGGTTTCATATGACCATAACTGCAGATAAAATGACCCTTCAAGTTGTTGGCAGACCAAATGAATGCATCCCGATGTCTCTTAGAGTTCAGCGTATTTCCTATTGTCCCTCAGTTGGAAAAGACTGTAGACTGGCGTCGCGACAGGGCAATACGCTCTTGCTGATCTTGCTGTGAGAGTGCTGATGACACCGCGAAGCCGTGTCCACTCTCCTCAATAAGTGTCCGGCCTTCTCTCGTATCAGACCCTAGGTACTCGGTGCTGATGACGTTACTGAATCGCTTACTCATCTTTTTTGGATATACTGAGAAGTTCGACTAAAAGGAACATACAGGGCTTTGTCTGATTTCCGATTATTATTCCACAAAGACTCATAGATTGTTGATAAAGAGACGGTCATTTCCATAAATCCAGAGAAAGAAGTCGAATGGGGTGAAGTCGCTCGATAGTGATGGCCAAGAGATGTAAAATTGTTGGCGCAATTGAGTGACTATTCTTCTCCAAATCAGCCCAGAAAATCAGTTACCGCTTGTCCCACTTTATTGTTTTCGAAGGATCACGCAAGCAGCATAAAATCCGTACCCATAAAGTCTACTTCAGGTGGCATGTAGTGGCGCTTAATGAGTGTGTATTCCAGTCATCGTGCACTATGACTTACTTGGGAAAATCGCATTCGCATTTTGGGTTCGTCCTGACGGCATCCCGAAGGCAGTAGGAGTCACAGTTTATAGCTTTGGCCGCCACGCTATTTTCATCGAAAATTTGTTGAAAATCCCTTCTGTCTTGGTGTTCGAATATGTCAAAGTAACTCATGCAAGGTCTTTTTGATGTCTTTTTTTCCTGATTTTTGTCTTTCCCTCATCCTTCTAGAGGTCTGCTCTAGGACTTCAGTGGCGACATTTTCGTAATGCCTTCATACAGGCTGCACACATACTCGAGCTGATATCTGTAGCTAAAGTCAGCATACAGTCACTTTGGTTCAATGTGAGGTAGACGCTTATATGTACGAGCGTGTATGTATGTCGATCGATTTTGGCTTGTCCAAACAGGGCATTAAGAAACACATCAAAACTGCAAACTCTCTGCAACCACTGATTAAAATGTAGTGACTAAATCAAAGTGCCTCAGACGTTTATCTTTATCTTTGATCAGAGAGCAGTTTTTGATTGCAATCATCCAATCGTCCTTTCTCCCTCAACCATCAGACAAACGAATCATTTTTATTAATAAGTAAAGAAACCGACTCTTCACCGACTCTTTACTGCCTCTAACCACCACCTCAGCACGGCCATCGTGTATCCGGTATTAATCTGAAATGAAGTGAAAGCTTAACATCGGGATTTAACCAAAGAATAAACGTCATCAGCTCTTCTCTCTTTTTGTCTTTCAATCTTCACCGCTATCTCTATCTCTGTTCGTATTTGTATCTCTTTTATGCCATTCACAAGTTCTCCCTAAGCTCCTAAAGACCAAACCGACAGGCTTCTAAACCAGACAGCAAACAAGGGTTTTATACACGCGGACATAGAGCTACCACCAAACGTTACCATCATCATCATCATAGCCATCTTCAACACTGCCACTGGTACTCGTACACAATTCCCATTCTTCCGCATCGAGCACGGTTTCTCAACAAAATGAGAAATTATTTATTAATAGCCACTCGAAGGATGTTAGAAGCAGGATAATAAAGGATGTGCATTGCCAAAGGAAAAGAAGAAAATCCTCAAAAGCAGAAGAACCAGTCAGGGAAAGCCAACAAAAAACAGAGAATGAACTCCAAACTTTCGCAATTTTTTTATTTTCTTCCATTCACATCCTTCCTTTCCTTTCTTTGGTCCTTTATCACGCTGTGTGTTTGCGTAGCGAAAACAAATAAATCCCCCGGTCAGGAGAGTTGAACACAGGCAGGAAAAAACAAAAAAAAAAAAAAAAACACACAAAGAAGATGCGAAAGGACAAGTAAGCTGAATGCTTCCTATTGTCTTTAGCCATCTCCACGATGATTGCACGAAGAAAAGGACACAGGGCGATCGCGCTCTGCTCCGCCTAGCAAAAGGAAAGCATCTCAAGGTCTTTTGGAAATTAAAATTGAATTCACGAAGCGGATTCTACCAGCCAGCAGCCACCCCCGATTATTGATGAGGCTCCTACCCTTGTGCAGTCGGACCAAATGAAGAGCCGACTGGAACAAAAGGTCCAATCGGCCATTGTGTATTCCATGATTTAATCGAAAAATTATTATCAGCAATAAATTTAATCTCTCGACATTGGATCGGGCTGGTTATAATGGGGTTTGGGGTGGTTCTTCTGTTGCGAACGACGACGGTGAGGAACAGATGAGAAAAATTGTCAGTGGAACAAGTTGAATACTTTCGGTCCATTTAATTTCAAATTACACACCGAGTCAGCCAAGCCAGGCAAAATTGACAGGCTGGCAGGCAAGGCATCTTCATGCACAGTAAGTAAGCAACCAGATTCCACAACGCAATTGTTGTTCTCTCTCAGCTTCCAAGAATTTCTCCCTAGAGATGGTTTTTGTGTTTTTTTTTTCCTGCTTGTCTTTTTGCGCGGTGCTACAGCTACAGGAATAAGTTTTTGATATAACTTTCCTGTACCTCCATCCGTGCTCGTATCTACTCGTATACCCGTAGCCCTGTAGCCATTGAATGAGCGCGTTCACTTTCCAGTGACATAGTAATGATGATGATGATGACGACAACGACAACGACAACGACGACAAAGTTACCTCAATAGGGTCGGCATAACCTAGAAAAAGGAAAAAACAAAAAAAACAAACCAGGAAGAAACCAGAAACCCTAACCAAAGCCGGGTCATGCCGCACACCATACCACTGGGACTGTTCGAGTTAACTTTAGACTGGCTCTTGTCTGTCCTGTTCACTGTTTTTTTTCTTTCACTCATTTCCTTCGTCGCTCCTCTCGAAATTTTCACCCATCCCAGTCGGGGTAAATAATGAATAAATTTTCGAGGAAAATGGAATAAGATAAACGGGGAAGATACCCAAAAACTAGGAACAAGGATGGGTAGTAGGTTGCACGCTTCAAAATGCTAATTAAAGCCAGCAGAGTGTACTGAACTGGAAAAAAGGCTTTTTGACTTTTTGACAGCAGCAAATGAGGTGGCTCTTCTCCGTATATTGTATCCAGATACTCAGTCCTCGATTCTACTACACTTACGAGTAGCTCGTTACGTCTCGACTCAGTGCCGATGATGAACAATTCAATCTTCGCTTGAATTAATTATCTTTTGAAAATAAGTTGGATCCGCACCGCATCTGCATCTTTTCCCTTCTCTTTCTCTTTCTCTCTTTTTAGTTGGAAACCAGAAATCATAGAAAATTGACAATTCTGTGTGCTCGATGTACCCTCCATTTGTACGTCTTGTTGTCGTCTTCTGCATGAGTTAAATGATTTTTCGGAAAATTTCCCAAAATCACAGAATGTACGTTATACCCGACCGACACCGGCCAGAAACGCTTGCCTTTTTGTGAATTTGTGCACAGCTTTGAATCCAACCAGGGGTCGTAGAGATTAATTGCTTCACAAGTTTGGCACAATTGACTTTAGAGAGGAATTTCGGAGAATACGATGAGAAACGATGCAAAGTTTTCGCATCGAAATTCGCTTCGATTGCCTTGATTTGAGTGCAATCAGGTGGCAATAATTTGAGGTGAAGGTTATGAATGGAGCCAATCCCGTCCTTCTTCTGTTTCTAGTTGAGAAGCTTAAAAGTTTCCAATGAATGCGAGCATTATGTGTTTCTGTAGTAACACATAGTGTATATGACCAGACAAATGGCAAAAGCAAATAGATTGGTAAGGGTGAGATTCGATCATCCACTAAGAAGTTCAACAACTTGTTTTATCGGTACAGAACCTGGGGCAGAAAGTCCTTGGCAACAGCAGTATGTGAGCAGAAAAGACTGCTGTGAAATTAGAAGAACCAAAGTTGCTATCAGATGTCTTCAGTCGATGCCTTTTGAAGTAAAATGTTGCGCCTTTGAACAGAACGGTTTGGCATTTATCTGTGCTTAAGAAGTGTGAGAAAACGGAAGCTTTTGTATCTGAAATTTCCACGACGACGTTGGTTTTCTAGTCGACTTAGGTCTTAGCCAACAAGCTTACTTGACCTGCTAGGCTTCTTCTAATTGGCCTATAGTTGAGAAGCATCCATTCGAACGGATGATCAAGAATTGGGCATGTCAAGACGTGCTACGGGCTTGTTCTTTCAAAATACTTGCATCTTCATGCCTACAATATTCAACTGACTCGACATCTGAAGCCTTAGCACGAGGAGTCTTCGACCTAGATCATCTTCAAGCAAACCGGCCGAACTTGAAGTGACACTCAAGGCAATGGAATCAACCAACGTCAACTCTGATACAGTCAAGGGCTGTTGCACAGTTCTTAAGGCACTAGGCAACCGGGTAGGACTGTGCGATATTAAAGAAAATGAACAAGCAGATGAGCTTACAGGAAAAGAAGGGCTACTCGACAATAGTAAGGTCGCCAACATCAAACCACCCGTTTGCATAGTGAGAGGCACTATCGAGGAAAAAATGACAAAGACTGCCAAGGCTCTCTTTCCACTCTTTGACGACGAGAGACCTAGAAAGTTAATACAATTAAACAGGGCACTAATAGGAATCCTGACAGGACACTGTCTCCTGCGGCAACACGTAAAGAGACTCAAATAGTCAGATACGGATATTTGCAGGTTCTGTGGTGATCTGCTAGCTGTTGAGGACATACACATATACTGAGTGAGTGTGAGGCAATATCGCGTATTCGAAGAACATTTTTAGGGAAATACTTTTTCGAAAACCTAAAGATAGACGCCACGAACCTCAAAGGCCTTGGGTGTTTCACCAGGGAGATTGTTTAGATTTTTGTCATTTGAAGGCAAATTCAACTGGTTCCACAGGGATCGCGATGGGCCCGTTATGGTGCCTGGTGTCTGTGTGATGGCATATCTATCATACCCTTGTTTAACCTAACTTAACCTCACCTAGCAGGTAAAGATTAACCCTCGGGACGTCCAAATTCGAAGCACTGGCTAAAGTTTGTTGTCAATATTAGAAAATAAGATCTGTTAGATTCCTGTGAAATGTGAACAGCGAGTCAACAATGAGCAAGGAAATCGTGCAAGGAGCTCAAGTCCACTTGTTATCTATTTTTTTTTATAAAGGGTGACCAGATAAGAACGGTAGGAAAAAAAATTTAAATAAAGCAACAACGGTGTGGGATATAAACTTGATTCTAGCTACGTTCATGCCTTTATGTGTGGAATAGCACATCATTCAAGTGGTCGCCTCAGCTTCGCTGGCAGTGCTTCAATTATTGATCATTCGGTCCAATATGTGTGGCCTTATTTCAACAATAGCGTGTCGAATGTTGACCTCGAGATCGTCCAAAGTTGTTAGCTTGTTATCGTAGACTAGGTAGGTAGGTAAGTAAAAGTGGCTGTTGGAAAGACCAACCCATTTTGATGCTACGTGACCCTCTTACTTATGAAACCAGTTTGAGTTTATGATGAAGCATAGGACACTGTTAAGTTCTATATTCTTTAGATAGTTTAAGTCATTGTAGAAGAAAGCTCCTAAGTGAAATGTTCTTTTCTGGGAGAGAGCTAGACATGCAGCTTCTACAGAAATCGTTTGCATGATTGAAAATAAGGCAGTGTCCAGTGAGGACTCCTATGATGGCGTTGAGATGTTTCGTATTTAGAACGATCAGAGTCAGAGCGATTCAGATCCAGCTTTGGCCAGATCTGTTTGGTCACTGGACTTGGACATGTTGGTCCAACAGTTCACCTAAGGTCTGTTCTTTTTTTGGCATCCAGCTTTAATATTGATTTGCACGTAGCGGTAGGTTCCAATTTTGGCGAGTTCGTCGGCTCTACAATGTCTCTGTGGCCCGGCACCCAACATAGGTGAAGGTTTAACTGTTCTGCCATTTACGTAAGAGATGATCGGCATTCAACGGCGGTTTTAGAATTTAATGACATTGAGTCCAGGGACTTGATAGTGGCCTGACTATCCAAAAAGATGTGGATATCGTTTGCGGATATCACGTTATTCTTCAGTCAGGACAGAGTTTCTTTCATCGCGAATTGCCACCTGGAACACGCTACAGTGATTTGGAAGACGGAAGGAGAGGCTTAGATTTAGCTTATCTGATAAAACACCGCCATCAACCCCGCTATCGGTGTAAAAATGGACTGACTTGTCCTCCACCTTCCTTCAACCAAATTATTTACCTACTTAGCGTAGAATAAGGCTGGACGTAGTCCCAGGGAAAATAATCGAGTGGTGACAAATAGCATTATCGCGGCGGCCAATTTATGAACGCTCGCCGTCATTTCTCCCTTACAACTTTGAGCGTTGCGTCGCTTGTATGGCATGTAGCGTCGTCTTTTCGGAACCTCAGCTCGGATATATCGATATTGTTGAGCTCTGACCACAGAAAGTAGGTTAACATAGCTCTATACCTGAGACCACTGACAGTGATGGTGTCTCCTTCCTCATTTCGAAAGAAATAAGATCCGATGATGCCGCCATGCTATAAACCGCACCAAGCAGTCAATCTTTGTTAATGCATTGATGCTTGGCCGAACATTTGTGGATTATGTTAGCTTCAATAATGGAAAATTTTGCTTGCTGGCATAGCCGCTGAGCTAAAAATGGGCTTTATCTGACAAGATGATTTGTTGGCCAAAATCCGGATCTCCGGCCAACATTTCCAGTGTCCAATTAGCGAACTCACGGCGTTGCCTACAGTCGTCCGGCTTCAATTCTTGCGTCAGCACATTCTTATAAGAATTTAGGTCCAAATCCAATCTCAAAATAAGCCGGGTTGACTCTCTGACGATGCCCAATTCAGCTGATCGGCGCCGAATCGACATTTCTCTGTCTTCTTCGATACTGGCCTCTACGGCGGCTATCTTTTCTTCATTTCGCACCAATCTCTGTCTTGTTGGTGGCCTAAGATCCAAAGAGTGTACTCACGCTCTAACTTTTCCACGGTGCGATGAATTGCCTGCCACAATAAGAAGCGACCTCACGACGAAATTCACGTTGCGTATTGAGCCGGAATTTCGATAATGATGCGTGATGAAATGGCGAACCTCACTGAATATTTTGACGGCTGGATGTCATTGGTAACTCTGATAGCAGCTGAAACATAACAAAGTGAAAAGCGTTCATTGCAAGGTTATATGTCCTTTGTGTTGCAGTGCTAGTTCTTATGAGCTCTAAATGATCCAGTCACCCAGCTGTAGGCTAAGTCCTTTAACTAAATACTGTTCGGCTGATACACACATTTCTTCGTTATACCTTCTCCTCTCTGATTTATTAATGCAGGGAACTGAGGATCACAAGAAGAATGTTTTCCTCAAATCTCTCGTAGCTAAGTGAGCCCTTGAGAGTGCCCATGCCTTACAGGATAAAGGTTAAAAAGCACCTGCAAAGCGTATTTTTCGTTGCATTTGCAGTTTTAAGTGCTATTCTTCGTTTGACTTCCGCTCATACATTAGTGGAGCTCACTACAGGGCCTTGGTAGTTAAATTGTTTTACCACCTACAATTTATAATTCTTCATTGTTAGATCCTGCTTATGGGGTCAGTTTTGGTGGTCCTTTTTTTATGGCAACATTCGAGGTCATTTCAGGTATTTTTTAGGCATTTTTAGTTTGGGTAAGAGCCAGAAGTCACAGGGAGCGCGATCAGGAGAGTAAGAAGGTTGACGAACCACAGCAGTGTTGTGTTTGGCTATGAAAGTCCGAATCATTTATGAATAGTTCAAGTTGCGAACTGGCATTTGCCCACAGGTTCGACCGTTTGCGTCTCACTACATCACGAAGGTGGCCTAAAAAGTCTGTTCATGATGAATCACGCCACTGGAGTCGAGAAAAGCAATCAAAATGACTTTCATATTGCTGCGGACCTGCCTTGCTTTTTTGGGCCTCGGAGATGTTGCATGCTTCCATTGTAATGACTAGAACTTGGTTTCTGGGTCGTATCCATAAATCTGTTTGAGAATCCCCAATCTTAAAACATTCTCTCGTTTCAAGCACGACATTTAGGAAATCTTCTCCAGCATTCAAGAGTGAATATCTCGCTGGCAGTGACATGGCAAGAGATTGCCAGATGATGTTAAGAATTCATTCATCGAGCCTGCATTCCTCTGACCAAATTTTACAGATGAGTTGGTTCATGATCCTTAGCAGAGCAATTCCTGTTATTTTTAGTTCATCTTGGTCAGTTGAATGGAAACTTTCATGGTCTACGTCCGGGTTGAATGGCTATTCTGCCTTACATCCGTATTTTCGTCGTCTTCGGTATTTAACCATCTGTAGGTATGATTCATTAAAATTGTCAGCACCAACTGTGTCTGTACTACTATGCTTCTAGGGTCAGCTTTGCAATCTAAGGCACGGATAGTTGGCCATTCCGGAACTCACTCGACATCGCGTTTTCGGAACTTTCTGCTTTTTGGGGAACTCTCTGCTTGTAGGTCCCAATATCATCTCAATCTAGCCCTCGTCCTTTGGTCCACACTGTCCCCAGAGCACACCATTTTTCAGATACATATGCGAAAAATCAAAGAATATCCCTTCTTAAGCTGTTCCCCGGTGTCTTTCCCGGACAAACAGACAGGCGAAAGTTGTAGAGAACTTAAATTTTCTCTATTTGCAGAGTTACATACAGTGTACCGATATACAGGAGGTGATCTGCTGCAAGTATGTCCTACTTTCTTTGAAAACTAAATAATGGCCTTCTAGTTACTGTTCTAGCACCCTGTTCATAGTGACCGATTACTTCTATGTCGATGAACAATCTGAACCGAATGTAGGAAACATCCTGAGCACGAAAACATGACATTCACGCACCCTCAAAAACTGGTTAGGCAGGTACATAACTATCGTACAGGGTGGCAGAAAAAGAAAGCAGTAAACGGAATTGTTAAATTTAAAACAAAACTTCCACCATTACAAATACATTACCCAGTTGAAAGTCCTTCAAATAATCACAAAGCACCTTAACGGGTGCCATTTTCTGCCGCCCAAATGAGCAAAATTTTAAGAACACACACTCGAAAAAAATCACTGAACGCAAAGTTTTGACAATGAAAAGTTCTCAACTGGTATACAGACCTTCATGCATACACCCGTACGAGTATTTATGCACACCATGTGCATTATAACGAAATAAAAGAGAGAATAAAGTGTCCTTAATGACTTTTGCTTTAGTACTGTAACAAGGATAACGCTAAGGACTACTACAACAGTGCTCTTCTGTATAATAATAGCATGGGGTGCACAACGACAAATGAAAGCACTTAAATATCGTGAAGTGTCTCTTTTCATCTCTAAACGATTGTGTTCCCTTCAACAGTGTGACTACGAGTTCGAGTTCGTGGAGGCCACCAGCAAATGACTTTGAACTGCATCCCATTGCATTGCACCCGAAAAAAAAAAAACAAAAAAAAAAAAAAAACAGCACACACAATGACTTTGCTCATCTTCTGCCCGCCCACAAGAAATGAAGACACCTCCGCGGCGTTAAAAGTTTCCAGGGTCGAAGAATTCTTGTTGTTTGCCATTTTCTTTCTTAAGAACAACGACTCCAACTATCCATATCTCTGATGTTGCTGAGTCCTTAAGCTGTTCAAGAACCGTTTTTTTTTTGGTAAATATTTTTAGAAGCTCGAAGTGGTAAGGAATGTCATCTTTGGTCGCAAGAGGGTCATCTTGACAAGGACACAAGTCCTTGACAAATTAATTTAAATATTTCTCCAGATAATTGTGGTTTTAAAAGCAAAATGAGGACAAGGACCTCGGGATGGATGGAAATGCATCAAAATGGCAAGTCACATGATAATGATTCGATGATTCACTTCTCCTTTTGCGCCCTAATTGAAACAACAACCTGAAATACAAACACAGGTATGTACTCGTATGTATCTATGAGTACATCTCGTGGCAAACATCCTGGAAAATTGCCACTGCAATACCGCCAACACATTCCCACGTGGAAAAAAAAATGTCTCGGTGAGGTCCTTAACCATGCAAAGAAGCAAAAAAAATTTATTTATTCTCGTATGCAGAGGAAAGAAGTGGAAAGAGGTTCCTCTCAGTTTGCATGTTCGTTAATTTACCACCCTAGCTTCCGTCAGGGATAAGCCTTTGTTCCTATTTCACTTTAGAATGATTACAGTACAGTGCAGTACAGTTCAGCACTGAATCTAGCATAGGACAAGTGCGTTAGAATTTCAAAAGCCTTGGTGTAAAAGCTGTGCCTCATTACCTAACACCAGTTTTTGAGCTTGAAAAGAGGCTTCCTATGGCTGTATGCATGGCTATAAGGATACAATGAATGATGAATAATCCACAAACACACGTGCAAAATCTGGTATACCAGTCAGCGAGAAAAAAAGGATTACGCAAACAGAAAAAGACGGACAAAAAAGCACGGAAAAAACTCTTGCATTTTTTGTATACACATTCGAGTATGCATGTATCTATTGGCATGTTGCACTCCTAAGAGTGGCATTCTTTCAATATGTACATACGTACGAGTATATCCATAATCCAAACCAAGCTATAGATGTACTCGTCCTCTGAGTACACACGATGCGAATTGAGTTGGAGCTGTAACCTTTTTTCTATGTGCATCGTCTCACAAATAGGATCCATAATCTCGTTTCATAATGTAAAAGCCATCGTCATCAACGTCATCGTCATTATAAGCATCTTTTGCCCTACCCTCTTTCTATCCCTATCAATGGCTTTCATTCTCAGATTATTCGTCCCTTCGCCATTTACTCCTTTCGATGGATTTTATTTTTTAGCTTTTCCTATTCAATGTAAACGAAAACGAACACAAATACGAGTACGAGTACGAGTACATATCAGCATCATCACGGTGCTGTTGTAGTCCGAATGTAAACCAGAAAGTACTCCTATTCAGGTATCTAGATACCCGAGTGAGCCCGTTTTTTTTCCCCCTATTCAACGACTGGCTATTCATTTAAATCGAAACCAGTTGTTTTTTACTCACACACACCCAGTGCACCTTTGAAAAGGAAAAATGAAAATATTTTCCCTACGACACAGAGAGGAAGCGGGATGACTCACATCCTTCGTGTCGTCTCGTCCCGGCAATAGACTGGGACTACTCGTAATCAGTTAATAGAATCATTATCGGTACGTAGAGCATTAGTGTGGCGTACTTCATGCACGCGACTTGCATTACAAACTAACCAACACCAACACATCCCCTTGTTGCATGCACATACGAATGGTACGAGTATAGGACATATCCAATGAAACCCATGCAAGGATATTACTTTCGAACGACTACTCGTATGCAGTGTGCAGGTTGCCGGTGTTGGTCCTGTTCAACGATGAACGGTAAAGGGGATAATTGCCACAATTTTTCGGGGTCAACTGACTCTAAATTAGTTTTTCGCTCTTCACACTTTACTCTGCCTGCACCCTTCCACCGTACGATCCCACCGCACACTCCACACACCCACCGAATCTATGTAACCAAGGAGGAAATTCGAGATCGAGATTGTAAAAGGATTAACGCGCGTTATCTGTTGCGCTACGGTGTGCTTCTTCTTTTACGAGTACCATTGGTAACATCCTTTCCTATTACGAGTAGGAGGAAGAAATTAAAAACGAAATCCTTTTTGGGCAAAAAAAAAATACGAACCAGTCCACTCAGACAACACATACTCATACGAGCATTAGAGTATACAAGCCAATTGTAGTGTAGGAATGGGTGGGTAAGGCGTGTGAAACGATGCAACCCGGAGCTTTATCCTCTAATGAATAATCGATTTGCCAAAGGATTTATATCCCGGCAAAAGGATAAAAAGGGTGTGTGCAGTCGCATTTGGAAAACAACAAACGAAAAAGTGCCAACAAAAATATTGCCGAATCCAACGCCACAGCATCGGAATAGAGAGAGGAAGCTAACCAAAAGAAAAGAAAATCAAAAAGGACGAAAGCAATTCGTTATGGATTTAAATTTTTCCACCGACATACAGTGGGAGAGGACAGAAGGTGTACGAATACGAGAGGTACGACCGGGACCAGTTGCAGGAATAGCAATAATCCCGAAAGGGTGTTAATGGAATTATAGATCTCCTCTTTTGGGTTTTGGTTCGCTACCATCCTTGTTGTTAGGGTTGTTGTTGTTATTGTTGTTGTTGTTTGTTTCTATGTATTGCCCCTTTATGGGTTACCCGAAAATTAATGCGAAAAAAACGTTTGACCGACCGAGCAAACAGTAAAGTTATGACGGAAAGTACCAGCTATATAGGTGTATGGATGTGTTGAAGGGAGATATTTTAGCATGATGGTTTCATGACTCGTGGAAAATTTAGTGGTAAAGGGAAATCCTAGATTGATGACGTGACAGATTTTAGTCGGATTATTATTATGATGATGATGATGATGATGATGATGATGGTGGCAGCGTTGATTGGTGCAATGAAGTAGGAAAGCAGTGGGGTTCATTAGTGTTAAAGATTGATTTGACTTGAAATTGTTTTCCGGCCGCTAATGGTCGCAAAGGGTTGTATTTTGTGTTTGCTTCTAAATGTGTCGCAAGTCTTTATTGACTTTGTGGGTAGCCTTATGACTGGGATACAATTACTTTATATTCCGCTGATGTAACCGAACCAATATACATAAGTACAGTCGTTGTTGAAGCCTATTTTAAAAATTTCCACACCAAACTTCTCAAAAGCAATTGGACGTTCATTTACGTAAACGCTTCTTTGACTTAATTTTTCGTTTAGAGTCAGAGCGTCTGCCCAGATAGTTATGTCAAGCCAACGAGTCTCTTAATCCGGATTGAAGTTCCTTTCTTGTATGCTTGTATCTTTCTGTGAATACAACTAGGTTAATCGCTCCTTCAGACCCTCTTTTTTCAGTAAGCATTCAAAGCACATACATTCTTCATTTGTTTTTCATTTCAACGACTTTTATGCGCCATCCTATTCGATTTTCGCATAGCCCTTTAAACCTCTCCAACATTTCCCATAAGGTACCTCCTTATCTACTTCATATTTGCATAGAGGGACCCCCTGTCCGTAAGGAAACAACGTCAACGCCGTGCAGATGTTGTTGTTAAGATGTCATTTTCCATAAGATTCCTGGGCTTCGGTAATTATCATCAGGAAAAAGAAACTGTGATAAGATGCAGCCCTGCGGCACACCACTTTCAATCTTAATTCAGCTCACTTCCGTGGACACATTTTTCAATATATTTTGTGGCCTGGTCATGGTCATGTGGAAAGTATTCTCGAAGTCGATGACGAACAGGTAAAGCAAAGACTTATGTATACTCATTGCATTGCTCCAAAGAGATCCGTGTTGAAAGTGTTGAAAGGATCATTGAAGAAAGATCCACTTGTATGCTTGGTTATTCAAAAAAAAGAGTGTTCTCAGAGCTGTCCAGCTAAATCTTCGTTATTACTTTATACTGTCCACTACTTACTCAGTTACTTAGGTGACACTACACTCCGAGGTGGACCTATGCGTCCCCATCTACTTGTGCGCACCACCTAAGGTAAGTTCTTCCTCTATTGCGTTATCTCCCCGGGTTAGATTCGAAGACTTTGCGGGCCAGAGCAGGCGACTAATGCACAGTTTTCAGACTAGTTCAATGTGGCTGTACAGCTCGTATACTTCATCGCTGAATCATCTCCTCCAAAGCCCGAATATTTTTCGAAGGATTTTTCTCTCGATACGACTGAGGATGTCTTTATCCGCTTTCGATAGGGTTCATGCTTCTGCAGCATAAAGTAGGACTGGGATGATGAAGATCTTATAGAGAGTCTTCTTAGTCTTCTATTTCCCTTCTTAGCCCCAGAATCAAGAAACAAGATACAGCGTTTGGCAGGAGTGGGTAAGTGGCCGTGGCTCAAGTGGTAGTGTATTGGCTTCCCAATCGGACGGTTCGGGGTTGAATACAGGTCTCGGTTAAATCGTTACCGACCTTGACGGAGCAGCGGGCGTTCTCAATCGTCATTCTACACAGGCGGATGAGTTTGGCAGGGATGCCACAACTAAACATGGCTCTGTATAGCTCATCTCTGAAAATAATCGTCTCTGTATGGGGCCTTAACATCGATAAAGAAATGGTGGGTATCGATTTGGTGTTGGGTTTCCTAGTCTGCTGATAGGGACTAACCAGGTTGTTGGCGAAATCTTTCAGACGTTCAATACGGCAGATAAGATCTTGTATCCGATGTTGAGGAGACGTACACCTCTATAGTGGATGCAGTTGAGGCGGTCTCCTTTCTTGTGAACCTGGCAAATGATATTCCATTCAACAGCTTTCCGCAAAGTCATTTCCAGCAGCTTCGAATACCTCTGCCGGTAAGCCATCAAGTCCAGCAGATTTTAGGGATCTTAGCTTTGATATTGCAATCCTTACTTCGTTCTGGTCGGCTGGAGGAAAGCTTGGGCTATCATAGTCTAGGTTGTCTATTGTCTATTCTGCCTGACGGTGGGATGTCGGGCTTCTTTGTCGTTATACAGTCTGCAGAAAAAGTTGTTTCATATTCTCAGCACCAACTGTACGACTCTACTACAAGGTTTCCTTCCTCATCTTTACAGGCGTCTCTACGAGTCATCTTGCCTTGACACGTCATTTTACCTTTGGTAAAACGTCCGTTCGTTATTCCTGGAGTACAGCCTCTCAATATCTTCGATTGCGTGTCCCTCTTGCTCTTTTTTCTTCTTCTGGAGAAGCCGATGTTCTTCCCGTGCCTTATGCTCGTAGAGCTCACAACCAGATCTCGTTCAGCGCCGCTTTGTAGGCTTCTTGGTTAGCTGCATGTGCTTGCCGGCATTCAAACCAGAGATTTGTTGGTGGTGGTCGGGTGAAACCCAACACATCAATTGCATGTTGGCAGTGTTGTCACTGGTCTTCGGTACTTTATGCTGGCAGCGTAGGAGTTGTCGTGAGATTTCGTGATATGAGTTCGGCGAATATTCTGGCGGTGTCTTGCGATTGCAGCTTTTCTACGTTATATCTTGGTGATCCAAGGCAAGCCTCAGGTCTATCGCAAATTGATCCATTTGATTCAGCGTTTGATGATCCGGAGACGGCCATGTCTCCTTGTGTATATTGAGATGATGAAACCATGTGATTGCTATAGTGATATTTCGTCCCGCTGCAAATTCAATAAGCCTAACTCCGTTGCCAAACGTAGTATCCTGCGGGCTATGCTTACCAACTGTCCTACCAAAGATATCTTCCCTTCATATCGTGACACTAAAATCGCGCCCAGTACGATTCTAACGCCATGCTTCGGACATTGCTCATTTGTACGTCTTGTCGAGGAGCTCGTAGACACATTCTTTGGTGGCGTCGTCTTTGTCTTTCATAGGGGCGTGGACACGTATTAGGTTTATCATAGCGAATTTAGCCTTGATGCCGATTGTCATAAGAGGCTCTCTCACGTGTCGGAAGCTCAAGACTTCTTGCCTAAGTGTGCCGCATATGGGAAATCCCAATCACCATAGCATACTCGTATATCACAGTTTTTCATCCTCCTTATGTCCAGCTCAACCCATCGAACTTACTGGATGGCGGTTATATCTGTGGGATAGAAGTCAGAAGCTTCTACTAATTTTTCGGCTGCATGTGTCCTGTTAAGTGTCCAAACATTCCACATAAAAATCCGAAGGTCGTTGTCCTTTAAACGTTTGCTAGGGTTGTCTTTCGTTTTTTGTTCGGCAGATCTTTTTAATCTCTTCCGTATAGGGTTGTGAGCATTAAGAGCTGTTGTCTATTGAGTCTGTCAGATTCAAAATCGACGTAAAATAGGCTCCAGAGGGCTGAGTTAATAAGGACAATTACGACTTAATGTATCCAGCTGATTTGATTTTTGTCAAGTCAAGGCAGAGTTCGTTCAAGATCCTGTAAATTTCCCAACAACAGTAGATCCTCCCCATCGGCTGGATGTTAATTTCATCATGCAAACGTGCCAGGATTATCATTTCTCAGTTCAGTTTTAAGACCTCTGTCACCACTTTTAATTACCGTACCTCATTCCCTTAACCAATTAAACTGATCACTGAATCCATTAAAACCACGCACCCATAAAAGGACGCAAAGATACTGCTCCAGCAATAAACCTATTTCGGAAAGCGTTTTCAGTTTTTTTTTGTCGGGTTCTTCCATAAAACTTTCAACACTTCTCCATACCCTCAAGGGGCAGATTTCCATATACCAACTTTGGTGCTCATACAATCCCTCTCACCCTGATCGAACCGTCATATATCCAAACACAGTCACATATACGTAGATGTGCCCAAGGGCAATCACCATCAACCACGCATCACATATCCAGCCGGCGAAAGAGGCAAAGAAGCCCCAAGACGGATACTCCATTAAAAATCGACCGTTTCGTCTATTTTCAAAATCACTTTCCCCAAATCGAATTGCATACGGGAAATTCCACTCAACTTGCAGCTTCAAATAATTTTTTTTCTGTTTTGGGTGAGGAAGGGGCCTTCTCATGTTCATTTATGAGGTGTCACAAGATTGGTTTCACCATCCCACTCATATGTAAATCCATTAAGGAACGACCAAAGGCAGCAAGCCAACATCAGTATCCGAACTGGCAACCCTTTCACAAGGCGGCAATAAAAATTAATTAACACCACACTGACTGAGCACAGGGGGATGGCTATTTTTAGGGCGAGTTTCCTTGGTATTTTGGATACTTTGGATATTTTTGATATTTCTGATATTTTTGACCTGCCTATGAGCAGTAACGTATGCTGTCAGAGATTGAAAGTGCCCTCTTAGGTCGTGTTGGAAATATTTTAAGAATTTCCGACTCTTGACGGTGGTTCGAGTCCATTCGTGTTACCTGTTAACGAGATAGCTTATGATCTTTAGGGATGGAGCTTCTTAAATAACATGGGGGGGTGGGAGGGCCAGGGAGAAATGGAGAAACTGATTTCGTTTTTGACATTTGTAAGGCATCAGGTCTTTTGGCTGTCGAAATACTTCTATGTGAGACAATAAATTTGGACAGATGTCATTAGGCGTATAGACTTGTTGTCGTATCTTAGTTTGTCTTTGTTGTATTCGATGTTGTGTCTTTAAATAGGTCACATTCGGCTTGATGTATGATACTCGGTGTCGGTTGTGGATGTATGTTGTTTTTTTGGGGACAAAAAATATGATATTAGCTCGTAGACACATGTCAGAGATTAGTAGTCGTAACGATGCTGCAATAAAAGAGGTAGATGCAAGAAGTTCACCAAAAATTGTAATCCTCACCCATCCATTTAAAGGTTTACTTCAAAAGTCCTCAAGAAAGGTAGGGAAATTTGTTTGGTTTACACAACTACAATAAATTCCAACCAAGTCCTCAGAAAGAAAATAACAGGCCCAAAACGTTACTTTATAAAGTCGACAAGGGTTTGCAAACCCATATAGCATACAGCAGATCCTTCTTCACACAGAAGTGGATGAAGAAGAAGGAAACAGAAATGAAGAGGAACAACAGTAACGACATCATGACATTTGCCTAACTCAGCCGGAGGTAGATACCCCAACAGCCTCTCCAAACACAGGCCCATACAGACACAGTAGAGCGCAACGAGTGTAAAAGCAACACAGAGAGAGAAAAATAATAAAAAAAACGTCCTTATTGCCCCCAGGTGGTTTCCACACTGCTTAAAATCTTAAAACTTCTCAATTATGGTGAGGAAAAGCACTCTGCCAAAGAGGTGGGGCGCTCGCCATCAACGAGTATAGCAGTATAGCAGTGTAGCAGCAGAGCATGCTGGAGGCAATAACCTGAACCTGAACCTGTTACCTTATCCAACCCATCCACCCACTCATAAGTCGACCGGAGGGAACTTTGCATATTCCGCTCCTGTTGGAAGGATACAAGGACGAACTGGATACATGTATCGTTTACCAACCATATCGTAATTACAATAATAATAATTATTCGGACTCATTCCCGATGAAGTAGTACTCGTACTCGTATTTGTATTCGTATACGTCCATGTCCTGGGTGGTCCTCTAAGCTGGCAGTCTTTCTGTTGTCTGCTCCTGAGGGACGGAAAATGGGATCATTCCAAAGCACTGCAGAAATATTGTACAATATATACAGAGATAAGGAAGGACTTTTCGCATATTTTATCCTGCTGCTGTTGAAGAAATTCACAGTAGTCGGAGTAGTCATCGGATTTGTCCTTGTCTTCGTCCTCCTCCCCTTCCTCATATGTCGTGTATGAGTAGTATCGGTGAAAACCAGATACGAGTATGCATTGCATTGTATATGCGCAGCCGGGTTAGTAAGAAGATTGCGACAACGACTGCTTCGGCATCTGCAAGGTGCCTTATCTCATGCATTGACTAGCAAATGACATTTAGAAACGGTACGGGGAACGGTGTTAACCATACCTACTCGTACTCTTTTTCTCAATTCTACAAATGTTAAATTGTTGCATTTCCACGAGAACCGTACGTACCGTACGAGTACTGAGTGCCGGGTGCGGCACCAACCCATAGATTGAACTTTTTGAATTATTATGTCATCCAGTTGGAGACGTAAAATCACGGAGTGCTTTGCATGCAGGATTCAAAACTCTGAGCTCTGGAACATTGTGACTTTTTTGTTTTAGTTTTAACAATTCCCTATGTGACTGAGAGGAGGGATGTGGTGGTTAAGTGTACAAAATCTCTGGTCGAAATGAATGAGCAAATTGGAAATTTATATGCCATTGGGTTTTTGTCACCTACGTAGCTGTTTCTATTGTTGAGCACCTTGGAGTATTATGTACGAGTATTGAGTTTCGCAGTGATCGGCCTTAGAATTCACTTGATTTGGGTAAAAAATTTTGAAAAGGGTGACGATTTTTGGAGCAGTTTTGCATGAAGTACTTTTCATTATTGTCATTAGTGTGTGATTTATATGAGAGAGTCACAAGACTTCTTTGATTCGACAAGCTGGATGGGTGTAGGGTATGTCTCATACACTTTTCCCTATCATCCAACCCCCGCTCCACTTACGATAATTGCACTTGCGAGGTTCGAAGTGAACGCTACGGAAATAGCTCCGGACTACGCGTAGATATGAATATTGGAATTCAATAAACACTACGGGATGCGGATGAATTTACAAGAAAAATCCTTGGACCGGTACTTATACAGATAAACACGTCTATATCTCGATACGACCAGCTAAGTTCTGTTGAAGCAGAGCGCTCAGATAAAGAACTACTTCGTTGTATAGGGTTTTCCAATAAGGACTTGACAACTTTTTTTTTTAAATAAAACGCAAACCATTGGAGATATTTCAAAAACTTTATTATCGGCTTGAAGTACAATGGCCACCGCGGGCACGTCTGCAGCGGTCAATTCGTTGGACCCAATTATCAACGACTTGGCCACACATTTCGGACGAAACGGCCGCTATTTCGCGTTCAATGTTGGCTCTGAGCTCTTCCAATGTCGTCGGCGTGTTGGCATAAAGCAATGACTTATCGTAGCCCCACAGAAAATAATCAAGCGGCGTTAAATCGCACGAACGAGGCGGCCAATCGACTGGCCCATTTCTTGAGATAACACGCTCACCATACTTACTCTTCAATAAATCGATTGTAGCGTGTGCTGTGTGGCTTGTTTCATCATCCTGTTGAAACCACATGTCGTCCAAGTCCATATCTTTTAATTCGGGCCAAAAATAATCGGTGATCATGGCGCGATAACGCTGACCATTCAGAGTAACAACGAAAAAATATGGCCCAATAACGCCGCCGGAATGAAACCGCACCAAACAGTTATTTTTTGTGGATGAAGTGGTGATTCATGAAGCACATGTGGATTTTCACCCGACCAATAACGCATATTTTGCTTATTGACGAACCCATTGAGCCAAAAATGAGCTTCGTCACTGAAGATGATTTTGCGATGAAATTCATCATCTTGGCGCATCTTCTCCAGAACCCAATCGGAAAACGTATGTCCCTTCAAATGGTCCATCAGCTTCAATTCTTGAGTCAGCTTGATCTTGTATGGGGGTAAACCAAGATCCTTACGCCATAATGTAGTCTGAGCGATGCCCAATTCTTGAGAACGCCATGGAATTGACTGATTTGGATGGTTTGCTACGGACGCCTGAACGGCAGCGATATTTTCGACACTTCGACCAACCCGTTGTCTCACTGACACAGCAACATCGCACAACGAATATGTAGACTCAAATTTTTGCACTAAACTTGTTATTGCCTGTCTACTAGGGCGAGAATTACGACCGAAAATTGGAGTTAACGTTGCAGTCACCGACTCCGAATTTTTATAATTTGCAGACGTTTCTCGTTCGTGTACTTTACCATGATGAAAATGTTGAGTTTACTGAATAAATTGACAGTGACAGTTTGATGATTAGTGAAAGAGTGCGTTCACAAATTAAATTCAAAGTTGTCAAGTCCCTTTACTTGTACATATTTCTTTCAATATTGTTTCTCAATGCTAATTAGCGAGATGTTTTCAGTTCTTGGATCTGCGATATAAGGGCTTAGTACGGCTTGGTACCTGCAGTCTGATGTGGGCGTAATGCTCTTTTTTATCATCGTCAAAGGAAATGTCGCCGAAGATGATGACACTCAAAACTGGCAGTCTATTCTGCTGAAGGACAGCAAAGAGTTCCAAAAAATGTTCTTTACTTCTTAAAGACGACAGAGAGCATTCATTTCATCTGCTTACGTCTTAGAAAGTCAGGTAGATTAGGTTAGGTTAGGTTAAACAGAGGTAAGATGGATATGCCATCACACAGACACCAGACACCAAAACGGGCCGCCCATCGCAATCCCTGTGGAACCAGTTGAATTTGTCTTCAAGTGGCAAACACCTAGACAATCTCCCTGGTGAAACATCCAAGGCCTTTGGAGTTCGTGCCGTCTATCTCCTCTAGGTTTTCGAAAAAGTATTTCCCTAAAAATTTTCTTCGACTACGCGATATTGCCTCGCATTCTCACAGTATGTGTTTTATGTCCTCAGAAGCTTGCAGATCACCTCAGAATCTGCAAATATCCGTATCTGACAATTTGAGTCTCTTTGCGTGTTGCCGCAGGAGACAGTGTCCTGTCAGGATTCCTATTACTGCTCTAAGCTTATCTCTGTTTAATTGTATCAAGAGCCTTGGATACCCTGTGTCCTTCAAGGCTTGACCACCTTAGGTTGGTGGTTTGTGATTTTTTCCTCGATAGTGCCCCTCACTATGTGAAGGGGTGGTTTGATGTTGGAAACCTCACTATTGACGAGTAGCCCTCGTTTTCTTGCAAGCTCGTCTGCGTGTTCATTTCCTTTAATACCGCAGTGTCCAGGCACCCAGCACAGAATTGACGTTGGTTGATTCCATTGCCTTGAGTGCGGCCTGGCTATCGATGTAGTATCTCTTTCGGATACCGATCTCATCACAGCCAGAACCTCTAATTGGAAGACACTGCTTGCGTTCGGTAGTCTTATGGACACTCTTAGTTCTGGGTCTTCTGAGAAGATAAGAGACCCTGTTCCTTCCTCTGTTTTCTAGCCATCTGTGAAAATTGCAATTTCATTTGACCTGATTGTTGCATTTTTTTCCCAGTCACCCCTCCCCGGAGGGATTACCTGGCAATAGCTCCGCTTGGACCGTGCCATGTCCGAAATTATTGCTCTTGAAGTAACCCAGATTAGTGAGTCGTATCGCACTCTTGCCAGCAAGATTTTTGATCTGTAAATCATGCGGTGTTAGATGCAGAAAGGTGTCCAATGCTGCCGTAGGGGTGGTGCTGAGCGCACCTGTAATGGTATGTAATCCGTAAACAGATTTCTTAGTTTATTGCTTTCCACCATACCAATGCACTGTATGTAAGTATGAGTCTTGCCATCAGCGTATACAGCCAGTACACGATAGCAGGTTAGAAGCCCCAAATTGTTCCTAACTTTCTTTTAGCAGATAAAAACAGCATTACATGCCTTTTTGGTTATTTCCGCTACGTTAAGATTCCAATTCAGTTTTTTCTCCAGAATCACACCCAGATACTTCGCGCTGTCCAAAAGGGACATTTCCACTCCGTTGGGTTTTGCGAGTTTGGATTGTACTTTCTGGTAAAAAGAACCAGTTCCATCTTGGAAGGGTTGGCATTGAGACCAAATGAGGTAGCCTGGGATGAAATGCTCATAAAAATCGCAACTGTCGGTGGGAACCCTAACCAAAGACGATAGGTACCATGAAGTCATGAGTGCCATTGCGTCAGCTGGCATCCTTAAGACCACGGTCGAAGAAATACGGAATGTTTCACCAGACGTGCTAGGAGTAAAAATAAATCGAGTCTATTGAACGCAATAGTGCCGTATTTACTTAAAGCTTACTGCATCAAAGAACCACCGCATACGATAGAACGGACCCAGTCATACACCAAGTGTAGGTGTGGACGTGAGTAATTTTTTTCTCAGCTTTCTCTATCTTTTCCACCCTACAAGTTTGTATCCCAAATCAACGTTGGACCTAAATAAGGCAACCATATATGGTAGGATAGAAACCTGGCCCTTTAGGATTAGGGCTGGAAAGATTACCTTCTTGGGCTGGTTCCAACAAGTTTTCTGAACAGTGTTTGCACTCTCCATCGTTGAGACTTTTATCATTGGATATGGAGCGCTAAAGAGAAGAAAACAACCTGTTGGCAGCCTGTTGACAGCCACTAGGGTTCAAAAATGTACCCAATTACCCAAGCGGCGCAGTGTAATTGGTGGCAAAGATACGTGTCGGGAATACCTATATTAAGTTGGATGTATTAATGGAAGAATTGGCTTTATTGAACCCCAACTTCAGCCCTTCCTGGTTAAAACACTTGTCTGATTCGGAGCTTGTGCGCTGAGAAGACCATACTAAGAAACACTTTTGCCTATGGATTTGGGAGCTTCAACCGATTTCCAGCTGCTGCAAATACTTCAAACGGTGGTTGCATCGTCAGTTTCATCCGGGTATTGTGTATGCCGAAAGCTGTTTGACTTTTTTTTTTTGTATAAATTGCGCACAGCGAGGGCAAGGTTAGGTAAAGCTAGTCATTGTAGCTTATAGGATATAGAGAGCTCGGCAGGGTACTCCATAAGTCAGTTGCACAGCTTAGGAAAGAATCACGATATTTCGAAGTACGTTCGAGTATTGAACGATCTGATCTGAAAGATCTTTTCTATCACAGGCTTGGTGGTGCACCGGTGAGCGAGACTGGTGTTACAATTGAAGGTTGTATCGATGCAATATCGATGTATGGTGGAACTAGCCGTACAACAAGGTTAGGCAAGAGACATTACATCAATTCGATCAGTGCAAAGTGTTCTCCGGCGGATATTTATCCGCCTTAAATGTATTTTGAGGCCAGAGGAGCAAAGTTGTTCTCACATCGATTGAGGAAACCTAGGCATTTCGCAGTATTTTTTTGCGGTATCGGATATATGGTCATTCCCACGTAAATTGTCACTGACATCAATACATTTCGGTTTCGAAGAGATCAGTGATAAAAATTAAAAAGATTGTTGGGGATAGAAGGTAGCCCTGGGGCACACCAGCATTTATTTTGTTGATATCAGGCTTGAAACCATCGAAGATATTTTGGATTTAAAGTTCTGTATGGTGACTTGTAATCCATTACAGAAGAGATTCATCGTTCCCAAATGCAAGCATTTTCGACAAAAGAGCCTGATCCCAACCTCAGTGGAATGTTTTCGCCAGATTGGTGTAGACTATGGTTCCGCTTTCCGTTGAGATATGCCATCAAATCAGCAGTAGACCTGTTGCTACGAAAACTGCACTGGCTGTCATTAAGAAGTTCTCGTAGTGTAAGGTACTTCAAGAGCTGACGATTTATCGGAAACGTCTTAGGTGCAATGATCCTGTAGGAGAAGAGTATAAGCAGATTGACCTTGTTCGAAGAGTTGATATGTTGGGATGTCATATGAGATGAGACAATATTTTGTTGGGACATTTTGTGTACTTTTTACCTCAGTTGTTGGTCAGAAAAGCGTGCCCTGGCTCGTTTGAACCGTTTTCCTCTCTCAGGTTAGTTTTGCAGGACCAAAAAAACTTGTCTCTAACCTTGACAGCCCCTTTGCAGGTCGAGTTGTACCACACTTTGTGTTTTGAGAAATAAAGGATCTCATTCGGAAGAGATCGCAGCATCCACGTCCAGTTTGAATTCCTAAAAAAAGTGTTAAGTCGCCTCCAATTGACTTTCACGTACTGTCATACGGTTTTCTTCGGAATCTTTTCCCTAACCCTGTGGTCAATATACGAGAAATTTGCCAATATGACGAGCTTAGAGAGAGCTGGGAGAGAATTTAAGAAAAAAACGAGTCCAGACTGTTGGAGGTATGACTATCGACTTCAGCAATTTGGGTGGGCTCATTTCCAAGCCGGATTAAGTTGTCTCGACACACCGTCCTTCGGGTGTTGCCTTTCCAGAATGTCGAAGTCACGCGGAAATGTGCTCATTGAAATCGCCGTGTAGCAGTATGAGGGTACAGGGATACAATCCTTTGTGTGGTGTCAGACAGCGCATCGAGTTCGTTAAAGGAATTGATTTCTAGTTTAGGGCTTCTCTAAATAAGGCAGTAGTGGATAATTTGTTTATAGAGATGAATGTTAAGTTGAATTTCGGATTGGGATAGGGATTATCTTGTATTGAAATTTGGTAAGCTTCTACTCCCGTCAATGTCGAGAAAAGAATATTGGGACTAGTTCGTAGGCAGGATACTTCAAATTTGAATGATCTGGGAGGTGTGGGTGACTATCATCCTGTGTCTTCATGGCCTGAATAGTGGTATTCTTTGGTTTCAATCGGAGTGTGCCTCGAACTTTCTTCTTTGCAACTGACTCTGGTGTCAGTTTATTGTTTTCTTTTTCCCGAGTCAAGATATGAGAAGAAGCACTATGACCAGCTGCTCTTAAATCGTGAAGTACGAGCACCTAAATCGACAAGGGGCTTGTAAGTATGACATATTGGTTGCAGAGTTCAGAATGTGTTTTCGCGACAGAGTCACGAGTTTATCTTCCACTCTAGTTTAATAATTTTCACGTCATGCAGGGACCTCTTTGACGTTGACCTCACTAGTTATCTATTCTATAATGAACATATCCTACTCGAATGCTTACTCTTTTTGCACTATTTTCACCTCCAAACCAGATAGATGTAAAAAGTTTGCAGGATTCCATGAGTATTTTGTCAAAAGACTCCCGACTCTTTGTGCATTTATACAACTGTAACGAAGAAACTTTACTGAGCTTCCTCTACGAGTTCCTCCATCAAAGTGCCCTTTGCCACATCATAGTTCACTTTTCAATCATCATTTGTCAAACTAGCGCGCAAATCACACGGCCCCTCAAGACTCGGAAAACAACTTTCTTAATAAGAGCTTCAAAGTATGTATGTTCCAAAGTACAACCGAAAAGGAAAACACCTCCTCACCGCACATAATCCAGCATACTGTTCTCATATGTACGTTGCATGATGGCTGCTTGCTGGCTCATCATCGTTTGTCAAAATCAGTCGAAAACCTGATACGTGTGCGGTACAATTCTAGGTACTCCACGCGATGCATATTCAACAAATTTCAATTAGTCAACCAACCCTTCCTCTGCTCTTTCACTCCATATTAATGGATTCAGAGTCATCGTATCCAGGAAGGATGCCTGGATCACCACCTTACTGGGTGAAGGGGATGCAGCTTGCAATAAATTCGCTACCGCGCACACCGGGTGTGTATAGATTTAATTTCCATGTCATTTTTATGTAGCAAGGAGAGCTCCAGGAAGCAAGGGAAAAAAAAATCTAGGAAAAGGAAAGAGGAAAACCCAAAACAATTGTTCAAATGTGCAGCAGGAGCACAACATATTCTTCGCAGATGATATTTGTGTGTAGACGAGATGGGTGTACTCTACATTTCATACGTGCATCCTGTGAGAAGAGCCATACTCCTAGAAGTGTGGCATCACTACGCTATGCTACACTGGCTGGCAAGCCGGGTGCTTCCCAGGTAAGACGCTGCAACTGCAAGAGAGAATGTCACTCGGCAATAAATCATTGCTCACATTTGTATGAGACGTTGGAACAAAATATGATTTATGATTGCGATGCGTTCCAGGAGATGGTGTTCCACTTTAAATTGTCATCATTGCAGCGGAGACGGCAACGTTGAGTTGTGATGGTGTACGAATACTCGTACAAGAGGCAGGACCAAGGCAATGAATCCTTTTGACTCTTCATGTGCAACAACTGCAAATGAAGCTACAAGCAGTGTGGCGTCATGTAATTGTGCTCCCTTCAGTGTAACTGTCCTCGTTTTGCTTTAAAAGGTGCGACTTCCCTACTCAACCAAACTCCCTCCCTCTCCTGTTTGAATGAGAAATGAGTGCTGTGAAGGACTTTGTGGTGGTTGCATTTATTTCTTTTGTGGAAATACACACTACTCGGTAAGAGTACATACGTAGGTACTTCTAAAATAGACCTGGGCTACGTCAACTAGGTGCTGGGGAAAGTTTTAAAAGGCTCATCTATCGGTGATGTTTTATCATAGTTCGTTAGAGAGGAGTTGAGAAACTGCCATGCTCGGAGATGCATCTTTTTTTTGAAAAAAAAATAAATTGTAAAGAACTCCGGATAGAGTCCTGAAGGGAAAACTGATTTACTAAGCTCATTTGCTTTAGAAACTAACTTCCCTTGTTATAGATTTGTACGTGAGGTCAACAAGCTGTTTGACCTAAAACCCCAAAGACGGTGATGATTGAAGTCGTTACGTGTTTCCTTAAAGTAAAACTTGGTCTAGTACAAGCTTTTTGCCGGAGTAGTTCACCTAAAAAACCTACCAAATGAAATTCTTGTTACTACGCATACCCATTTTCTAAATCGATTTATCAGAATCCCTGAGTACAGTCGAAAAACAAGAACTTGAGTGAAATCTCCACCACGCCTACCTACTCTTACCGCAGCAATTTTAGATTTGGATCTCCCCCCGTAGCGCTTAACTCACATAAATCAATCACATCCACCAGATATCAATCGATTGCAATTCGAAATTCAAATAAAAACGTTTGACGCAGCCGACCGACCGACGACGCCTCTCACACAACATTTCCATTTTGGCTTAAAACCACGACTCAAATCAATACCACCTTTGGAAGAGGATAATATTGTACACAACACGGCATATGTAGGTACTGCAAGTGCATACCAAATTTTATTCTGCCACAGCAGAACTAACTCTGCCTCCCACCACCCTAAACACGCCACCCTCACCCATCAAGCCATCACCATAGGCATTAAAGATTACATCAGTGCCACGCGTATAAATTACAAGTGAAGTCCTTGCATCCTTATGCTAAACAAGAGTTTTTCGTTTCCTTTCGTGTCATGTTTTTCTTTTTTTTTTCTTCTCTCTGTGTCCTTCTCCTCGATAATGCCGTTGGAAAATGATAAACTTAAGCCGCGTTATCTCGTATCTTTTATCCTCTTTGTTACACCATGCCTTCCGAGGGAAAAAATTTACTTCGACTTCTAATCTGAATATCATACTACACCAAGAGTACACAATGGATCGAGTGCTCCGGAGAGGACGTAGTGGTGTCAAGACCAAGGACTACGAGTACATGCAAAATCGACGACGAGGATGACAATATGTAAACTAGCCGTTATATGAAATATGATCCAATTGATATAGATACGAGTACAAAAGGAGTACAAGGATCATTGTCTTCACATTCAACGCTCAAACTATACACCCAACAGCCGTCCCCATTCGCAAATGAGGCTGAATTGCACGTTTTGTTGCCTCTCCTTTTGCTTCTCAATGCTTTTGGCTCCTGCAATGGGAGATGAAGACGTTATCATAAGTGAGTAAGTAAAGTGGATGATGGTAAAGGCTACTGCAATTGGATTTTGTCTAGAACCAGTCAGCCTCCAACTCTGGCTTCAACCCTGACTCCGACATATCCACCAACGAGTACACGACACATCCTCGTAATAGGATGAGCACGAAGTAACCAGACGAAGGAAAACGTATCCCCGTCTTCTAGTGCTTGTCTCATATTCATGTATCATATCCACATGTGTTGGATAGCATGATATTATCCTTTGACCAAAAGATATTATCATCGAAGAATAAAATTGTCGTCAGCAATGGAGAGGAAAACGAAAAAATTCAAGTCCAACCAAGCGACGAAGGCGACACTGGGCGAAAAGAAGCAGCAAACGGTACAAGAAAATATTGTATTATAATCACAGTGTCTCCGTCTCCTGGATTTGCATGGTCTTGTAAGGAAATTGGCGGGTCTATTGCTCCAGCAATAGAAACCAAATTGAGTGTGGGGTGGGGTTCACACAAACCCTATTAAATGGCAGGCAATTTTGTGAAATTTTCTTTCTCCAAGGCTGGCTGGTATTCGTAGACTTTACTCTATGGCGGACAAAAGAGCCTGACAAAAAGGATTTCAACTTTGCCATTTTGAAGAAGAGTTACTTATGAATAAGCCAATTCCGGGTACACAGATAGCAAAGACGAGTACTTAATCGAAAAATAAAGTGGATACGAGTACGAGTATAACCATTGAGGACGAAGAAAAGAAACGGAGAAGCAGTTGAATTTGAGGGCACAAGGGAATAAAAGTGCAATTGCAGGACATTGTTAGGGCGTCTTTTTGATGTAGAGGATGAAGAGGTCAATGTTTTGTGGAAAGTACTTTTAGTTGATATGAGGAGACCTTGCGAACTTAGGAATCTCTTCGCTTGACATAATTTGAAGGGCTTAGTAGACAAAATTCCAAAAAGTCAGAAGGGCCAACAAATCAACTGACAAATCTCATCAGATCAGATTAAGGATGATACAATCCTGCGTAGCTTACAAAATTGTTGCATCAATTGAGGGAATACATTCAACTGCGCTGCCTCCTACCTGGCTACGATTCTGCACTTGCTCCACTATATTAGATCTTCAGACTAATACCGTTTGTCTCTTTTTTGCTGTATCAAATTAGTGGCTCTAGAGCTGCATCTCCCCACTTTGTTATATCGTCGTCTTTTGATGCTGCGGATTCCAAGCTTCCATTGTGGTCGTGCGAAACAGGTTCTTGTTCTTTCTTTTGAGTTTTGCATTTTTACTTTCCGGCTCTTAACCCCAGTGCTTGAATTTTCTAATTTTTTTTTGTTCAATTTTTTCCGTGCAAAGCCCCTAACTATATAAAATTGCAAGCAAGCAATACAAAAAAAAAAAAAAAAAAACAATATTTATACCCTCACTGACCTACGCAACTAATTTAAATATGTCTTGCGGAATTGCCAATTGTGTAAACGATGACTGCAGTGCTGACTGGGCAGCTTGCAAGGGCATCTGTGGGAAAGCCTTTCATGCCGTTTGTGTCGGGTTAAACAAAAGAAATACGGTGTTTATCAAGGAATTCTCTGATAACCTCCTTTTCTTCTGTGATGAGTGCAAGTGTATCTCACTCTCGCATGTTCTTTTGGCAATAAAATGCCTAAGCGATTCCAATGACTCCTACCAAGACGCACACGCGAAGAAGATCACGGACAAAATTTCGGTCATCGAAAGCAGTGTTAAAAGTGTTGAAGAGTTACGGAACTCAATGCAGACCTCAGCCGAACTAATAAAATCCAAAGTAAAGCATATGGATAAACAAATTGCTGGTCTAATCGAGTTAGACTCCGGGAGATCCAGGAATGAAGAAACTCCCTTACGTCACCTGGATAAAGTGTTAAGTGACATCAAAGCCATCTGTTCTACGCAAGTTATATCCAACCAAAAAACTTGCGAGTTGATAAGCTCTCTGCGTGACGACATTGACATTCATTTCCAGTCCTCGTCACGCAAACAACCATCTCCTAAAGAATCCGATCCTATGCTCGAAGTTATCTTCGACAAAGTGAACGATGTCAGTGATGAATTTACTGCGACTCGATCCCTCGTATGCGATATTGAACATCACATCGCAATAATAAACAGCAAAATCGTTGACCCACCAAACTTCCCGCAGCCTTACCAGAATGTTCCCTATAATACATCGCTAATGGCTGAATTAATGGAACCCGAAGTGGATTCACACTCACCCCCACATACAAGTCATCAGCGGACGGTTCAACCTACTGATTCTTGCGAAGTTTCTTCCAACTTGATAATAAAGACCACATCTATGTCAACACCTCCAATCGCTGCCCCACGGAGGCTTATCAATCACTTCAACTCAACTTGGACACCTTCCGAATGGCAGCGTAGACTTGATAAGCTTGCTACGAAAAATCAATTGGTCACTACGCTTCTTATCAAAGGCGCCCCACCAAACGCTGATGCTTATTGGATCTCGAATTTCTTCGTAAAGAAATATGGCATCACCATTAGCCACTGCAATTTACTTCAAACATCTCACCACAGAAGTAAGCGCAGCTTCAAGTTCAATATGCCGACCAAATACGAATGGCTATTCCATAATCCAGCCAGCAACAATTTCAACCTTGGAAAGATGCGTGTCTGCAAATGGTTGGAAAATACGACCAAGAAGCAGGATAAAGTAAAGCAGTCCATCTTACCTAAACCATCTATCAAGGTAGCAAGTAAACCCAATTTGCCAAGACCCACCTCCTCTTCTCAAAGCAGACCCAGCTCCAACTGGAGCTTTAAAATAAAATTTTTCCTAATTTTAAGCCTCCCACCCATACTCCAACTCCCTCTATTCCACCCCAAACCAAGTCCCAACGTCAACGTGTCTCTTTTGACTTAACACCTATCTTAAATCCCGCTTCCAACTCGCCTTCTCCCTCGGTTTCACGGGCCCCAGATATCCTTACTTTCGGCGACTTTAATCATCCTCAGCTACAGTGGACTCCATCAGATGATCAATCATTTTTCATCGCTTCAAATGCCAACTCAGCTAAGGAATGTTTCTTCTTAGATCGCTTAACAGACTCAAGTCTATGCCAAGTCAGTGGTATATCCAATTATATGGGCAGGCAATTAGACCTTATTTTCACAACAGATCCAATTAACTTCTCAGTCTCACTTTGTCCCCTACCTCTCTCAACAATCGATAACTACCATCCCCCCCTTCTACTTTCATTTTTTCATAGCTCTTCATTCCATTCCACTCCCCCCACAACTCTCTCATCCCACGACTTTCATAAAGCAAACTTTCACAAAATCAGTGAATATCTCAGCAGATCCCTCTTTAGCTTTCACAACCTAAGTATAAATGATGCCTTATCCATTTTCTACAAAATTTATTTAATTCTTTTTCCCTTTACGTTCCGTTTTCCCGCCTTAAAACATCATCTACTAGTCCTCCCTGGTATAATCGCAAGCTTCGTTCCTTACGAAATCAGAGAAATAAGATATGGGCTGTTTTCCTGCGTACCAGATCCTTTATCGACTATTCCAACTATCTTGGTGCTTATCTTCATTTCACCGAACTTTACGATTCCCTTTACCAGCGCTACCTTAACAATGCGCAAGTTAACCTTATAAACCACCCTAAGTCCTTTTTCCAATGATCTCGATATGATCATCAAACATTCGTCTGTCTCCCTTTACGCCGACGATACCAAATTTTTCAAAACCATTTCCTCTCCCCATGACTCTTTCCTCCTTCAACAAGATCTTGATAGTTTTTCGATCTGGTGCCTCAAAAATTCTTTGGAACTTAACATCGCCAAATGCCAATCCATCACCTTCTCACATAAGCGGAACCAATCTCTTCCCCGACTCTATCTTCTCCATAACCAATCTATCTCCTCCGTACAATCTCTTCGTGACCTCGGCATTTTGTGTGATAGCGAACTCAACTTCCATTTACATATGGATGAGATAATCCTCAAAGCCAACTCTGCACTAGGTTTTGTAAAACGGTGGTCCAAAGAATTCACCAACCCATACGTGACCAGGTCCCTCTATATTAACTTTTGTTCGCCGCCTCCTAGAGTACGCCAGTCAAGTATGGTCCCCATATCATCGTGTTCATATCTCGAGAATTGAAGGCATTCAGCGCCGTTTTCTTCGAATTGCTCTTCGAGGTATGCCCTGGGACGATCCTTTTAATCTGCCCCCCCCCTATCAAAACCTTCTCAACCTTATCAACTTAAACACCCTTGAAGATCGCAGAGATGCAGCAGACTTTCTGTTCATTCATCGACTCGTTTCAGGTCACGTTGAATGCGCGTCCCTTCACAACTCCATTTTCCTCAACACTCACCCTCGTAATCCACGTACCCCTCGAATCTTCTATCTACATCCACCACACCTCCTATGGCGCGAACGAACCAATCTCCCGTATGCTACGTCAACTCAATTCAAACCCTACCGTCTCTGACTTCCACCGCACCACTCCCTACCACCAAATCCATTCTCCTTCACCACTCCAACCAACCTTAGTTTTAAGTTTTAGTTTAAGTTTAAATTTTAAGTTATAGCTTGTATTAAGCCGAATAAATAGGGGCGTTCGCCCCAACAAAAAATTAAAATTAAAATTGATACACAAACGCCTCAAGCCTTCTCGATGTGTGTAGGCAGTTTTATTGTAAATTTATGCCACGTTTTCAGGGATTTACGATCGCTTGATCCTTCAATCAGGGATTCAGTATGCCTTTCCTGACACTCTGAGGCTGAGTTGCAGCATTTTAGTCCATTCCTTAGCCAATAGAATTTCTATGTACAATATCCATACCTGGATCAGCACATAGAGTTCGAAATTGTGGGTAATACTCCATAGAACAACTTTTTTTTTAACCATCTGGGTTCAGCTGATCTGCAGCATCATCCGAGTCTTTCAAGTTAGGTACGCCAAATCAGTATGACATCGGTTAACTTGAGTCAACTACAACATTTACTCCGAATCAGGACGACTTGCGTATTAGCTACTTCGAAGTTGTATTTGTCGACAGGGACGTGACCCGTGATTCTTTGTCTCCTTCATCAATTTCCTCTCGTGATCGTAATTTTTTCCAACTGCTATGTGCTATTCTACGAGGAAATATTGGGGTGTTCGATGATGTCTATGTCGTTAACATGCCCCAACAGATGGACGCACTTGTTGAAGACAGTGCCTTTCTTCTAAACACTCGCGGAATCAAAAATATGTTCTAGCACGAAGAAGAATTCACTTGATGTACTTAGTATCCAGCGCTGCGTGTCTGGAATAGTTCAGGAGGAATATTTTCTGCCCGCACATAACCGTTGTCAAACGCTACGCAGCATAGCTGGATTAGTTTCTATGAATCCCTGGAATCAGATGAGCCTAGAGTTTATTTTCAATGTCATAGGGTACACTCATCGTTGTCTATATGTGTCAGGGCTTTTAGACATCTGCCGGCCTTGTTGCTTTGTCCACGCCTTCGAAGTGAGAGGGTCACTACTGCCTTGTTGAAATTACTTAGACTGCTGGAAATACTGTTTAAATGAAACAACAATTTCGTACGTATCGGGACAAGATTTTCTATAAAACCAGTTGCGGGCTGCAGGGATTTCTTATACAAGCATCGGATGTTGTTACAATTGAGGGATTCTTAGATTTTCATTTCTTAGTTGATGTTTTCCATCTTCTGTCACCCGTTAGCAAGTGGTTGGTAGATGAAAGTTCTTTCATCCATTACAGATATACTGCGGCTGTTAGTTTGTTCATAAAACAACGAAATTTCCTTGGGCAGACAGGCTTTGAATCGAGCAGAGACAAGAAAATTATAAAAGTCAAGTTTTGCTCCCCTGAAAGTGAGTATATGACTCCCATCGACAGCTGCGAATTCTCCTAGCAGGAGGGCCTGATCTACTATTACACGTTTTGAGCATACTACGAGTACTTTAGAAAATCTTCGTATGCTACATCCAAATAGTAGGTAGTTCAGCCTGCTCGATTGTGGTTTGTAGACATATGTATACGAGTATGTAAGAACATTCGGAGGCTTTGAGTCAGTAAATTTCACATGTTTTTCTTCTAACCAAGCCTGCTGCTATCGGACATACCTCATGAATGGCAAATATGACAGCCTGTACATACAAGAGCGTACTTTCAATTCCATGTCCACTTTCAAACTGGGTTGGCTGAATAAGGACTACGACGGTAATACTGGGACAAAGATTGGCTTCAAGAACATCAACACTCGTCTTGACCCAGACAATTCGTGATAGTTCATGATAGCGCCGGCGTCTGTAACGAGGGCTTAACTAGTAAAAGTAAGATGTATTGGGTATGAGCTGGATAAGTCGGCAATACCGAGTTGCTTCCCTCAGGATAGTCCCACGAGAGTTTCCACCAGCATAGAGTAGCTTAATGCTTTCAAGAAATGTCAACAGCAACCAGAATCTCGAGTAGAGCCAGACACATTACAATCCCACCAATTTGATCGGCAACCAGCTGAGTGCTGGATCTGCTCATTGTGATGGGAGATCTATTTTATGAGCACCTTGGTCTCGGATATCGGAATGAAAACGATTCTGCTTATGGAATTCTGCAATGTTAACCGCTTTGTCACAGGAGGCACCTTGTTTGAGCATAAGACCTGCCACAAAATCAGATAGGTGTCAACCCAGGGGGAAAATCGCATCGACCATCTGGTGACAAGCCATTTTCTCAGAAGTTGACATGAAAATGGGGCATAACAGAGCACGTGACTTTTCGAGAACACCCGGTGATTGATCGAAGAACAGAAAGTTCAAGGGTTAAGCAAAGACTTGCAGCAAGCCCTGGAGTAATGAGGAAATGTTTATATCACTACATCGGTTAAAAATAGAGAGTATAGCGTGGCATGAAACATGACAAACACAACTGCCCCAAAGCGGTGGCAGTACAGTATTACTTAAGAGTGACCACAGATTATTAACCACAGCTCTAGATAACATTGGTTTGGAGGGTTCTTATTCCATACTTGTCTCGAAAAGTGACCACCTCAGGAGATGGAGGGAATATTTCGCTTCCTTGCTTAACTAAGTATTCTCCAGTGATATGTAACTGAGTCAGGATAAGATGACCAAAGTAACAAAAGGCAATGCCAAAACCATCTTCAGAGTTCCTATCCGCACGGGTGAAGAAGAGAACATCTGAGAAACTTAGTGTTGTCTGGAAGAGCGCAGTATGGGAATTATAGCCAATTTCCGACACAAGAAGAACTTACGGTATGAAAAAAGGGAGAGGAATATCTGTCCTGAGCAAGCAGTTTTCATTCCGGTTCCTCATCTGTCGACCATATCAACACCCTACAGTTCATCAGCGAACAGTTTGAGCTCTTTTTACCCTCTTTTTTACCAAATTTGAAAAGGCATCCACTAGCATCAATCAGGAGTTTATCTGTTTTGCTTTGAGACCGAGAGGTATTTAAGGGAAGCTGTTCGATGAATTACAAATCTAAAGTGGCCTGCGACAGGGACTTATCCTTTCCCCAACATATTTTGTATTAGTTACAAGGGATGTATTCCACGATGCTCCATCGATGTTCAACTACTCTTATGACATTTGCTTACTATCGCATAGGATCATCGCATTTTTTTTTTGCAAAGAAAAATCAAGTGGGTAGGACTACATTTAAAGTACCTGAGCACCGGTTGAGTTTTTAGGAAAAATGGGATAGAGAGAGAAAGAAAGATTTTCGGGCTCAGTGGATATTTCGATATTTCGGAAGCAAAATTATTAGTGCAATTGGACTTGTTGTATTCTAGGCAATAACGTATGAGATATTAGTTGCTATTGAAGCCCGATTTGTCCAATTTGGAAGCCAATACACTCCCACTTGAGCCACGGCTACCCACTGGTTCTGAGTTTGTGCTGCTCTATTGCTCCAGATCTAGAAAATGTCCATTACTATCTCAAGGACGCTGCTATAATTTTTCAATGGGTGTCGGCGGCACTGATCTGAAAACCAGCCAGATATGGCAATATCCCAAATCTCTGGTCATGCTATGCAAAATATAAGCTTACCCAGGCACAGAGCAGTCAAAGAGCAGCACGGCAACGCATCTGGGGACATGTAAGATGCATCTTCAGAAATTGGATCCGCAAGGGAATACAGGACAAGTAAGAAGTACTAAATAAAAGAGTCGGTTGTAGAAAATGAACTTACCAGTTGTTCATTTTCCCCATTTTTGTAAAAGGACGCACAGCCACTCACAGGTTATTTTGAAATTCCACCCAAAAGTATCGGAATATTTTTAAAGTCAGAGTTTTTCTCCATCAAATATTTGTTTTAGCCATAACACAATACAAGTTATTTATGCAGTTATACAAAAATATATCGATGGTTTTAATTACGAATAATTCAACTTTAAACAAAGGTTTAATACCAAATTCCCAGTAGACTTCTAACCGCCATCCCTAATCCTGCGTTCGCAACTCAAATTGCCGCATTTATTTTATTTATTCAACAATTCCCATCCAAATCAATCCGTTTACTTTGTTCAAATTGGTAATTTTACCCAATTACGCGGCGTATAAAAAATTCAATTTCATTTTTCCCAAAACACAATAACGCGCCGCTCCGGTCAAGGACCTGGCACACATAATTAGAAATTCTAATAAAAACCACTCAACTCAATGCCCCCATTAACGTCCACTTTAATTTGTGCAACTTTCGAAAAAAAATAAAAAAAAAATAAAAAAGCAAACGCAAACATAAAATTCCTCGCAAACTAGTCAATGGATTGCAATTCAATATTTCATCGGGTAACTACGAGTACTTCTGTTTATTTTCCACCTGCAGATTTTTATTTTTTTTTTAAATTATTTTGAATTCACCGGGGGGATGGTAGTCAGTGGGTTCGTCTGTATCGCCCTCTTGTGCATTTAATTTAAATTAATTTTCATGCACAGAAAATTACACTGAACTGACACAAAATGGACGCCAAAAGCGGAGCTCAGGACAAGGAAAAAATAAAATTAAAAAAAAGAAAAACACAAAAAGGACTACTTGTCGTTGTAATATTTAATTATTCGCATCTGCAGAGTGTCAACTTTGTAATTTCCATTTTTTTTTAAATTTTTTTACTTTTTTAATATTTTTTTAAATAAATTCAATTTTTTACAATTTTTTTTGTTTTTTGTTTGAAGAGAAATTGTAATTTTTTTTTCCAAAAAAAAAAGTGCATTCATCAACAGACTGTGTTGCGTCCCCCAAAAGTCCAAAGGTTGAGCGAGGGTAACTGGCAATTGTCAATATTTAGATACAACACCAGCATCCTTCGTGCATGCCGGGGCCGGACATCCGTTTTTATGGATATAGGCAGCCAATGTGGCAGTTGTGATGGCCGTGGTGTCCTGTGAATTGCGGATTGATTTGTATTTTGATTGCATATCAATTTTTAGATTTCATGTTCTCAATGAAAGTCAGCAGGAAAATCCGCTGGGCGGTTAGTAGCGACGAGGTGGCATCACAAACCTGAGAGAGAGAGCTCCTTGTCCCTGTTATTGCGATACTAGCCATCCGTCCACAGCGGGCATAATTAGATGCGCATATTTTGTGATTGAAAGAGTAAATTGAATAGGTTGCCATGTAAATTAAAACAGAGACTAAAAGAAATAAATAAAAATAATTCGCACAAAATCGGAAAATGAAAAACACTATACAGAGTTTCGTTTGGCATTTAAGGGTATTTTATGGATAGTTCGGGGATGAGAGTATTTCGGGCTTTATTCCAACGCTAATTAGATAATTAATGTGGGGATTTGAGTGAATCCAGTGTCAATATAGAATTTCACAAGACAATGGTGGCAGCAATAACAGCAGCAGAGACTGATGAATAGGATTGCCAATCAATATTTAAAAGGAATTAATTTTAATGAGTGCATGGAACACGAGAACAATGCAAATATTGGCTGGAGGAGATTTCTGGAAATTTGTTAAATCTAATGGAACAGCAATATTTAAGCTGGAGATTATCGCCCAACAAAACCAAGTGTTGGTAGCTATTGTTGTGCATTCAATAATTGTACATACGAGTAGATTGATGTTGTTTGGCATTTTTCTGAGAAGAAATTGATTCATATGAACCCCCGTTGTGCATCTGAATACTTGGAAGTCCTGCTGGTGCATTTAAACGAGGTTTTGTTTCTGCTTTTGAAATCTGCTAAAAATACTATCCAGCAAGGTTAACGTCAGGCTTTCTAACAACATAGAGTCAAAGTTACCCTCTACACCTTTCTATTGATGCAATGTGTTTAAAGAGGAACATTGCGATACCTCAACATCAAAATGTTCAAGAATCCAATGCCTTAAAACTCACAGCGACGAAAATTATGTTAACTAGGTCACTCGAACCAGCTTGGCCAACCAAAAGACATCGCTACCCTAGAGAAGATTACTCAAACTTCTGGACAAGAAACAATCATGCTTTCGGGTCTTTCAAAGAGACAAGTATGACTCTGTCTAATGCTTCATATTCCTTGGACACATCTGCATTGCTTTTGGGCCGGTTGTATGATAGTTACATTCCTTTGTTACTGAGCTCAAGCATTTTCTAGATTTTCGCAATTGAGTGACGAATTTATTTTTCTTTCAACCACTACCTCGAACGAGGATATTGAAACCTCGGCTGAAAATCGAGCATATTTAGCTTTTCAGACCGGATTTTCTGAAAACCCTTCTTTTTTCTGTTGGAACTCAGACAAAGAACAAGTCCATTGTACTCCTTTTATATCCCTGTTCTGTCAGACTATTTATCAGTCCTTCAAAGAAAGATGAGTAAGTTCTTCAGTGCTTATCGCATCGGCACCCACCACATCAGCGCTGAGTACCTGCAGCCTGATGCGAGCGTATGCCGGATATTCACAGAAGTAATGCTTCATGGTTTTATCATCACTTCTGCAACAAGTTGGCAAAAGCGTCAGCCTGTCAACTTCCCTACCTTAGAAGTGACGGGGAGCATTCATTTGATCTGCCAGCAATCTGAAAAGTCATGCTATCCGCATTTATGCTCATGCTGAGGACGCAGGCAGTCTGAAACACTCCCTTCTTACCTTACCGGTCATTGCATTGTGACCGGCACCCAAATAAGGCTCCGTAAATTCAGCCTTCAAGCTGCCTTATTACTTGTTTGAAAGTCGTGAGAGGCTTTAGCAAAGGCTTCAATGCATTTTAGCTGTCGCTACAGATGCAAAAGCCTCGTCCGCTCCACCGGTTCTTCGCAATATATTGGATCTTTCGATAGGAACGTTCAAAATTTGTTAGGTTACAGCGGCCACATCTATCAAATTTATTTTGAATTGTTCAGTAGTGTATGGCAAATCACCATGGAAGGTTATATCGTTGAGCAGCGTCTGTAAATCATAAAATTTTGTTAGCGACGAGGCCCATTTTTGGGTGAATGAATGTGTAAACAGGCAAATTGCCGGATTTGGGACAATACCAATCCACGTGAGATACACCAGCACAAAATACATTCCGAGAAAGACAGTGTTTGGTGCCGATTTTGGTCAGTCTGTCCGTAATTCTTCCAAAAGGAAATTGGCATTGCCGTTAGCGTCAACGACAAGCGCTACAGATCAATGATAAGCAACTTCTTGTGGCGTAAGCTGGATGATATGGATATTGTTAACAGAACAGCGATACGTAGCACACAGCGCATGCCACAATAGACATTCTGCACAATCGATTTGAGGACATGGTTATCTTGCTCGGCGGCGACTTGAACTGATAACCGAGATCGCGCGATTTAACGTATTTTGACTTCTTTCTTTGGGGCTATCTTAAATCGCAGGTCTATGCAAATAAACCACAAACAGTTGATGCACTCAAAGTCAATATAACGAGCGTCCTAATTGAAAACCCATAGTTCGTTGCCGCTTGGGAGACAAAAGCAAGTTGTCCTAACATTGTGGTCATCCAGAAGACACCAACACTGCTTCTGAAATCGTTTTTGGAGCCATCCGTGAAGACCGGACTACATTCCTTTCCTGGCTCAGATTTTGACCGAAATCTTTCATCGACGCAATCAATGTGACATTACGTTAGAAGTTCGCAAGACCAGCGTCAAAAGACATCCCACGGACAAGCTCATCAAAATATTAGTACGTGTTATACCATATTTTCTGAAACTGAAGATGGCTTTGAGAGTGCAGCCCAAGATAGGGATATCAAGGGAAGGGAGATTCAACAGTGCGACACAGACCGTTTCTTAGAAGCTGGTTAAAGCAGAAATGACGTATTATCATGAGAGTAGCCAAAGCATATGATACAATTCTCCTTGTCATAGCCATGTGGGTTCAAAGCACCACCTCAGTGGTAAGCCCCAAGTCGTACCGATATCTACTTTAAACTGCCAGACTGAATGATAAACTGAAGTCCAAAGAAAGTTTGATATCAAGACTCACACTCAAACACCTGATTACGTTGGATAAACCGATGGTGATGCCTTTAAGCACTAGAACAGAACAGTCTGTTTCCCCCTTCTCATAAAGAAAAGAACCTCAGATAGGAAAAGTTCGACTCTAAACCCATTTCTAGTATCCAATCGTCGACCACAAGTAGAAATTCCTGCGCTTTAGAGCAGATTTTGATTGTTAAGATTATGTGGCATTCGTAATAGCATCAAATCTCACGATCTTAGGTCCTTTTTCGTCTGGTCGATTTCGTCTGATTATGATGCCGTTGAATTTCATGGTTTCATGGACAGTTTAACACGAAGTACCTTCTTGCTTGAACAACATATCGTCCGAACCAAGTTCGTTCATATTTTCGAAGAATATCTCACTAATGCTTGCCTGGCAACGTTGGCCATTTGCTGCGGCTCAAGCTCCTTCTTATTTTTTGAAGAATTAAGAACCGATAATGTGCACTAAATCGTGTACTTTTATGGCTGTAATTAAAGCTCGTAAGGCTCCATTGAGATAAGAGTGAGCCTCATCTCTAAAGCGATTTTTCAATTAAAAGTAATGGTCGACTTCAAGCTACTCCAGAGCCCAATCCGCGAACTGCCGTCGCAAGTCATGGTCTCGTGGTTTTAGTTCTTGCACCAGCTGAATGTTAAACTAGTTTAGGCCGCGATTTTTTCGCAAAGTTTTTCACATAGTAGACGAACAAGGATGAAATATTTACTACCGACGCGGAATTGACACACGTTCATCCACAGCGGCAACAGTTTCGCCTGTACGCACATTATGTTGGGGTGTTGCCATCCCAGCGTCATTACGACGAATAGCGTGCTCAGTCAAACACGTAGTCGTCCATTCGTTTTGCGAATTAAGGAGCGGCTTCAAAATAACCTTGAATGATACCAAAGAGTTCCGCTAATGTGGGGCCAATTCAATACTGAGCATGTTTGCTAAAATTGGCTGTACGATTTGAAAGTTACTTCTACTGGAAGTTCTATCAATACAAAAATTTTGCTATAGTACGACTAATTCGTAGCCCCTTTTCTCCTACAGCCTTTATTCAATTATTCAGATTTGCCCGAAGGCCTATCACGTCTTGTTAACATCCTGTTTTATTAGTAAATCTTGCGCGACACTGAAAAGAAACGGTCTTTGTACACTGCCTTGGTGTACCCCGACTTAAACTTCGAATTGTTATTTCTTGTTATTCCCACTTCTATTTTGACGTCATACCACATATCGCGTACCATTCTTACATATGCTAGTTCCCGGATACATTTTGAGACCTTGGAGCCATCCAAATAGGAACGCTGGTAAATGATTTTTCTAAGTCGATGACGATGACTTTCGGATACTCAGAAGCTGCGCGATATTTGTCCATCATTATTCGTAAACTTTGAATCGCGTCGTTCATATGCCGGACCTACCATCCAGCTTAGTAACTGTCGACAGTCTAGAACCTTATAAAATATTTCCATAGTATGCAACATTGTCTTCACTGATTGGTTATTGTTACAGATTTTCGTGTCGCTTTTGCCTTTATACAGTGGTTGCATTGTATATTCAATTGTCTTACAGCTTGTTATTGATCAAAGTCGCGATCTGTTTGAATCCAAGGTTTCCGGCTCTCTTACTAAGTTCCAAAATCGTGTGATCCAGTTTGCGAGCTACAAATTTTAGCTCTTTTAAATATTATAGGCAGTCCTTCTGCTTATTGCGTCTTAGATTGACCCGATTTGTTGTGCCTGATGCATGAATTTTTGTCTTTATTTGTCTATAGTTGTGGCTACCACAATTCTGCATTTCTGCATATGATAAGTAACAGGCGATTCGAGAAGTCCCGAGACTGACACATAGATGGCGACTCTAATGACATATCCATACGATTTCGACCATTAGTCACAGAGATATTAAAGTTGTAGTGACGCACCTTTTGATGTTTTCGAAACCATGGAAAAAAAGAGTTTTGCACGTTGATAAAGCACTGTTATTTGATTGGACCGCTAAAACTCAAGAACGACTTGAAAAGCGTTATAATGAATCTGATCCGTCGGAAGCAACCATTCGTCAGCTGAATTCAAACGCAGTCCTCCGTACGACTACTGAACGCTCTGCACGTCCAAATGAGACTGTTATCCTGGAAAACATCAAATCCACAAAATCATTTTGAACAACCATAAAGTGCAAATGCGTGATATAGCTGACTCGTAAATATACCAATAGACCGTGTACGGTCTATCATATTGTGCTCGAGTATTTAAGCATGCACAAGCTCTGTTCGTAGGGTGTACCGCGTTTGGATCAACAACAATGTGTTAATGATTCACAGCGCTATTTAGAGCTGTTTAAGCGAAATAAAAATAACTTTTTCTCGTGTTATATAACAACGGAGGAAACATGGGTTCTATTACCTGTTCACAAACCTCAGAAAGATACTCGCTAGAGAGAGATATGACTACAATGAAGGGGTGATCGCCGAAACTGAAGCGTATTTTTAAGGATGGGGCAAATCGTTCTATAAGAAAGTCATAGAAGTGCTAGAGTAGCGCTGGAATATTGTATCACTCTAGAAGGAGACTATGTTGTTGAATAAAATCGAATTTTGCCAAAAAATTGTGTTTTTACATGTTAGTCTCGGGATTGTTCGGACCACCGACCCTTACCATCATTCTCCTGAAAGCCGTTCGTCCATTCCTAGATTCTTATTTTTGAAAATATTTTCAATACCACAGAGTCATTGTACCGATTTTTCCTGATAGCTCTGAACCTAGTCAAGGAATGAGGGGTGGTGGTGAATATCACTTCCGCCTTCCGAATTTCACTTTTAGCTCTTCAATTACTAGTACACCGATAGCCAGTCAACTATGCAGTCTTTGAACTTGGCTTCCACAACGTCGAGGTTAGTTAAAAACTGTCAGCTATCTCTAAGTGAAAGGGCTAAACAATGAAAAAACAACAAAAAATCCACATTTTCGGGGTACCTTTTGCGCTGGCAGTTGTAGTTCAAAGTTGAATCTCCTCACAGTATTTGTTCCCTACATCTAGGTAGTGAATTGATTTATAATACACCAGCCGCTCGGAATGTTCAGATATTTGTAATACTCGAGGAGTGCCTTGGTTACTATTTTGTGCTCCGTTGACCGCAATGTTCATTTCAAAATATTGAGGCAATATTGAGTGACATTTCTTACCACAGCAGAGTCAATGTTATCCGATAGTGCTACCAAAGACGTGTTCTTTTCCTATTTTGACTTCAAAAACATCTAAAGCAATTTTGACGTTTTACTAAGGGCATTGCTAGTAGATACGTTGGTAACATCGACTCTCCTTGTGTGGGCCTGTGAGCGCATATCAAACAGAATCGCTGAAGTCAGCCTTGATACTGCCTTAATCTACCACTTATAATGAAGCCGGACCCAAATGGGCGCTGCTTTCATTCTCTGGATTTGTATAAACTAGATACGATGGATAGAACTCTTAGTAGACTTAGTATCTGGCCCAAGCTCGATCTGAGAAGTGCAAAGTGGCTCTGATTTACTATTCTGCACTAGAAGAGGAAGTCGTTTAATTGACAGACTTATACTAGCAGAATTGGTAACGATTTTTGCAGAAGCTGCATCTGTAAAACTGTCCTGCTCTTTCCACCAGATGAACTTTTACTTCAAAAATCTCGGAGTATCGTGCGAAAAAAACGGTCAATAGGTTCCTCAGCTTTGCTAGAAGCATCCAACTGTTGGTTTGACTTGTGATTAAGTATGCTACAAACAGTTCTTCATGACCTTTAGGCCTTCATACTAGGAGTGAATACTAGGAATGAAGGCACTGCGAACCTGTGGAATCACAAAAGACTGTAACTGGCCATAGAGAGCGTGATCAATGCTGAACACGGGCTATTATTTATTGCTTTCTCCTACTTACCGCGGTCTCCAGATTGTAAGCATTCGTCTGGGCAGGGCTAATCCTATCGGGTTTTGGAGTGCTATGTGAACCTCTTCCACCTTTGCATAGAAATCAGTGATGGAGACATTGATCGTTGTACGAGGAAGCATATAAGCATTTTTCGTACTGCAGATTTGACCAGTCGATCAGTCGGTTTGACGATTGTTTTCATTTCAACCGAGTTCGACTACTTTGTACTCAGTAGTAGGATGCCCAATTTGTTCTGCATTAAGTCTCACTACAGCCAAAATAATCAGGTGTTCTGGGACCTTTATTGTCGCCTTTCGTTGAGAGCAAGAACAGCGCTCTAGAATGTATCCGTCATTCCACCAATGGCAGCTTTAAGGAATTAAGTCTGGCTTAGTCTAAGCTCCTCAGAGAACTGACAGTAATTCTGGCGCTGCTTGATAAATACTTCCACACACACGACACCTGTCGTATCCTTACCGTCCTTGGGAATAAATTCTTCGAATAATTGCAAAGAAATGAATTATAATTTTAAAATGGTCCACACCCACCCTGCTGTGTTAAGTAGGGAATAAAGTCGGCGTCGTTAAAATGCCTTTATGAGAATAATTGCGCTTTCAAGGTAATTTCTTTCATTTACCTAGCGCGAGAACAATTTTAATTTAAATTCCTCACACCACCTCACAGATACTGCCTTCGTTCATTTGTAATTACATTCTGGTAGACAGCCCATATGACATCCAATCCCATCCCCTTGGGATGTTACCAATTCACTACACTTTATCTCACTCTCAATTGCATTGTAAATTTTAATTTATTTTTATTCCTTCGACCCCCACCCCGCCGACACTCACATCATTGGCAGCGAAAAAAAGATGAAAATACGAAATAAACGTTAAAAATGAAAGATGCGTGCATATAACGCGAATTTTATTTATGCCCCTTAATTTGTACCTTTTCCTCCTCCACACAACTTCGAGGACAAGTGGAAGAGCGAGTACCTCATGTATGCAGTACGCTTCATACATTTATTAAAGACATCATACTTTGTGTTGCCGCACCGTGGCAGTCGGATGAACAACGCTCGCAACACAATACATACTCGTAGTCGTATACCAGAGCCATCTATCTTAGACTATTTTGCCATTTTGGCATTTTGAACTTTTCATATTCAAATTTACCCTCGCCGTGTTGAAACATTAATGCCAGTAACGGCGACGACAAGGACATTTAGCCGAGAAAGAAGAAATACAAAAACGTACAATCGTACAGAATAAGCAAGGACCCAACACGGGGCCAGAACAATTGCAACAAAGGATCCCATGCACAGGCTGAAATCAAAACAATAAATTTTCGAAATTGGAACTCGCATTCCCACACAAGGATAAAGGAGTTTATCACGACCCGTACCTTGGAAAAGGGCGAACAACTCGCAAAAAATACTGCAAAATGCCATTAACCGACTAATTGCCTTGCTAAGACGCGCCGACATTCGAGGATTTTTCTTCGAAAACATTCGTTGACTATAAATTTTCGACAATTCCAGCAAACGTGTATCCTTCGACTAGCGACAGAAAGGGTGTTGTCGACTCCCCGGTCGTAAAACGTAACGAAAGTGAAAAAGTTAGGAGAAGATACAACCCCGAACGAGATGAGAAATTGAAATGGCTATTGCGCGTGATGTCCTCAAGTTACTCTCGTACCTTGTCGATTGTAATGAATTTTTTCTTCTTTTTTTCTAGTCAGCTGACACAACCAGGAGCAAATGAATGTGCTCGCATATCGTACACCCAAAATCAAAGGGCAAAAGGGCCAAACATTTCCGAAGACGAAAAAACGCATTCAAACGATTTGATGGGGGCGGGAGAGTTTGAAAAATCACAGAGCTCGAAGGATTCGCAGGATTCAGAGGAATCATTGGATTTGCTGCGGATTTTTGTCGTAGTGATACTGGTTGTGGGTGACTGGTGCCCACATCCTGCATTCCGTCTGATTCCTCACTGTCCTCCAGGGGTAATTGTTTGCTTAGAAGGGGAATCCTCCGTTTTTTTTTCTGTTTCTACTCCAAAGTGTCGTCGCTTGCCTGCATTCTTGCTGTTTTCTATTTGATGGCAGGATTGAAAATTTACACCTTGACGAATCCGCCAATGCGACAGGAAAAAAAAATACAAAAAACCAGCAAAACCGACAAGGAGAAAACTGAACCGTAAAAAGGATTCGTGATTCGAGTTTAATTAAAAAAATGTTTAAAACAATCCGCGGCATTTTTTCACGTTCAGTTTTGTTTTTCTTTGTTGGACAGCTGAAGAGGATTTTTCACGTCACATTGCAAGGATAACCATTCGCCGAATATGAAGACGAACAGGATACAAAAAAAAAAAACAACGAAACGGAATATAAATCATTTGCAGATGACGCCGACACAAATTTATCCCAAACTGAGCGGCGGAAGCTAGAGAAGCGGCAGTGGCAGGACAAGCAGCAGGCAGCAGGCTTTTCCCTTCACTTGAAGTTGGTTCTTCGAGCCGCATCACGCTTAAGTCGTGACATAAAAGAGTGTCTCGGCGACAAGGTTTCTGCATTTAAACTCTTGTGGCATAAATACATTATAATTCATTCGATCACTTCCCCCTGACAGCTTTGTAAATAACAAAAAAATACGAGTATATCCCATCAGGACTTTTCTAGACATTTCAGATACAAATTCAGCTATGCCTGCCTACTCGTATCATGGCCTGTCGTCGATTTTTGATGTTTGAACAGAAATTCTATAGGTGCGTGGTGGTGTCATCATTATTATCACGCGACACTAAGTCTTTATTCGCGAGTTTTCTCTTTTCAATCCTGAGTTTTGAATCCTTAGTCTTCCTTGGTTCTTTTGTTCTTTCCATTTTTGTATTTCTATTCCTTGTCGCAACTACGAGCAAAGGACAATGACATAAAATATATTTTTTTAATATGAACGATCATAAATCTTTCCTTGTGCAGAGGACGACGACGACGCGGCACGACGATGTGGTTGGTGTTGGTATCCTTATGTCATCAGTGCTATTGTTTCTCGTACAAACGGTTCCACATACATTCATGTGTCACACGCTGCTATCACATATCGCTTTTTTATCCTCATCTCTCACGTTAGAGAGCAACAAAAAATTATGCACACGCTCATATGACACATACGGCTGAGAAGTGATGGAAATTCTTCCTTTTTCCAGATTAAGTACTCGCAGTAGTTTAGTAGCAAAGGATGTACAAGGACTCGTAACTCGTCGTCGTCATATCAACCGTATGCGCTGAAGTCAGTCCGGTGGGCACGTGATTTCTTACCTTTTGGTGAGAAGAACATGTTTTCATTTTATGATGGATGCTTCTTTGTGGAATTTATGTTTATTTTTGTGATTCTTTGTTGATTCTTTAAGTGGGGAGTAGAAGCAACCAGGAAATCTGGGTCAAAAACGTAGTTGAAGTGCATGTGCTGTACGCTTGAACACTATTCGCGTAATGTTTAGTGCAAGCTTCTGGAGAAGAATGCAGTCGAAAGTCATTGTCTGTTGACTGTTCAACAGGCTTAAGTGTTCGATTGGTCCAAACAGGATGCCCATCCATTCTGCTAAATTGTGGCTCATGATGTTGGTTGATGTTCTCTCAACTTGCTCTACATGACCCAAGCCACCTCTGTTGTCTGACCTTTCACTAGTCTGGTTAATTCAATGTCGCTGTACACCCCGTATAGTTCGTCATTGTATTTCGGGACCGAAAATCACCCGAAAGTTGTTCCTCTCAAAGCAACCAAGAGCACTCTCATCCATTTTTGATAAAATCCGTGCCTCTGCCTCCGGGTCACTTTTGTGGTTCGAGAGAGGGCTTCACTAGTCAACTGCCTTCTTAGCCCAAAAAAGCACCGATTGACAAGAGCTTTTCCTATTTTGATCTCAACGCTGGTGTCATTGTCTGAATTGATAGCGGAGTTAAGTAGTCAAAGTCCTTAAATGCCTCATATCTATCGAGGGTGACGTTTTGTTCAAGACGTCGGTGTTGGGTGTCCATTCTTATTGACGGCATATACTTGGACTTGCCATCATTGACCACTAAACCCCATTTTAGCCACAAATTTCGCAAAAGCGGCACTGACATCACGCTCCTTTCTTCCGATTATGTCAACATCGTGCGCGAATAATTGGACAAACTGTCGCCTTGTCTAAACCCTTTGGACATCGAAGATGTCGGTGAGTTCTTTACCGGAATTGATGGAGCAGCGTGCATTCTCTATCGTCACCGTGCACAAACGGCCGAGTTGGGAAGGGATACCAAAACTAGACATTGCTCTGCATATGTGTGTATCGATTTGGAGCTCATGGACCGATGGTAGACTTTCCTGGCCTGAAGCCACTCTGATATGGAGGCAGAGAAGATCTTGTAGGCGATGCTAAGAAGGCTAATGCCTATGTAGTTGGCGCAGTTCAGATGGTCCCCATTCTTGAGGATCGGACAACAATTCTGGGGTTCCATTCAACAGGCATAATTTTGTCCGACCATATTTTAGATATTGTTGAGTTGGTTTATGCTCATTATCAAGTGATTTCTTGCCGCTTTGAAGAATTCGACAGTCAGACCGTCCATTTCAGCAGCTTATAAATGGCTATCTTCACTTCATCCAGGTCGAGTGGACGGTCTACAGAAATGCTCTTTCTAAATAGTCAGCATCGACTGCGACTCTACTGCGATGTTCCCTTGTTCGTCTCTACATTCTTCGGTTTGGCGTTTGTGTCCGTGGCATGGTGTTTTGTTTTACCTTTTGGTAGGACTTCCGAATCTCATGCCTGCAGTATCATCTCTCAATTTTATCGACCGCGCGCTTCTCATTCTTCTTCTTTTCCTCCTGAGAAGCCAGTGTTTATCTCTCCTCTAGTGCTCGTCGAGTTCGTGAACAGCTCGTCCTTCTATGCAGCGCCACTTTGTATGACTCTTGCTTAACTGCATGTGCTTATCTGCACTTGTCATCAAACCAGGCGTTTGAAGCGGCATTAGAAACTGCATCTATGATGGCTTTTTGGCAGTGTTGCCACTTGATGCTGGCGGCATAGAACCCCTTAAGAGATTAAAGGAGACTCGACCGGAAAAGGATTTCCGAAGTCAGACTTCGACACAGTATTATCTTTTCTTTGCGATGTTCGGGATATTCGCAACCGTACCTTGGCTACAACAAGGTAATGGTTATGTTCCAACGGAACGTTCGGACATCCATAATACTGAAGGAGTGCCTTACGTCGACAGCAATGTGGCCAATCTAATTGATGGTTGATTGATCAGGAGCTTTTCACGTCCTCTTATGATCATTGAGATGCTGGAACCACGTGCTAGCTGTGGCAATATTTCGTCGATTAGCCTGAATCCGTTATCGGAAGTAGTGTCGTACAGGCTATTCCTTCTGACAGCAGTATCAAAGATCCTCTGTCTTCCTAGCTTTGCATTAAAGTCGCAGAATACAATGTTAATGTCATTGCACAGCTCGTAAGTCTTGTCCAAGAGTTCGTAGAAGGTATCTTTGGTGTCGTCATCTTTCTCCTCTGTGGGGTCGTGCGCGCATATAATGCTAATGTTGGCAAATTTAGTATTAATACCGCTTATTACCAGGCGCTCGTTCACATGCCGGAAACTCAAGACTTCTTACCTAAGTCTGCCTCTAACAAAAACAATAGTGTGGCAGTTTTTCATCCTCTCTTTGCTCAACCCATCCCATCTGCCTTGTATCAGTCCAGGGCCTTTGATTTTTTTTTTTTTTTTTTATAATTTACGCGCGCCTAAGGAGTTAGATATCCTTTTACTGTTGCCAGCGCGGGCGGAAAGGTAGAAGGAAGAGAAAGGAAAATTGTTTTGTAGTGATTTGAAACTCAGGTGTGTTTGGTTTCGATATTCGCTCTCCAGGGGAGGGAGTCCGAATAGGACGGGGAGTTTTTTCTTCACTCAGAGTGATTCGAGGTATAATTCACAGTATTTTTTTCTGTGCTTGAAACTCTACAACAGCCAAATCTACGTGTCAGTGTTATGCCTTCACACGCAGAATTTTTCTGTCTGAGTTCCAATTACACAACTGAAAAACTTGAAAGACTTGTTCATGGGCAGGATTCGAACCTGGACCCTCCGAATGAGAAGCGTTTGCTACTACCACTACACCACGGCCACCCCGTAATTTGGCGACGTCAAGCTCTTCACAGTATTATCTTTTCTTTGCGATGTTCGGGATATTCGCAACCGCACCTTGGCTACATCAAGGTAATGGTAATGGTCCATCGGAAGGTTCGGACATCCATAATACTGAAGGAGTGCCTTACGTCGATAGCAATGTGGCCAATCTAATTGACGGTTGATTGATCAGGAGCTTTTCAAGTCCTCTTATGAATATTGAGATTCGAGAACCACGTGCTACCTGTGGCAATATTTCGTCGATTAGCCTGAATCTGTTATCGGAAGTTGTGTCGTGCAGGCTATTCTTTCTGACAGCAGTATCAAAGATCCTCTCTCTTCCTAGTTTTGAATTAAAGTCGCCGAATACAATTTTAATGTCACTGCACTGCTTGTAAGTCTTGTCCAAGAGCTCGTATCTTTGGTGTCGTCATCTTTCTCCTCTATAGGTGCGTGCGCGTATATGAGGCTAATGTTGACAAATTTAGCATTAATACCGCTTATTACGAGGCGATCGTTGTAATGCCGGAAACTCCAGACTTCTTGCCTAAGTCTGCCTCTAACAAAAACAATCGTGTGGCAGTTTTTCATCCTCTCTTTGCCCAACCCATCCCATCTCATCAGTCCAGGGCCTTTGATATTTGTTCAACTGCACGTTACCTATTAAGGGTCATCAATAGTAGATCTCTCCATATCTGAGGAGACCAATCCAAATTGGCAAATGACAATTTTTCTTATTACCTTGAAGTTACAGTTTGCCTTTGCGGCATACTAAAATGTTTCTTGGTCACAACAGTGACGGCCCGCTGATTCCATGTCATCGTGTCATGCCAATATCATCACGGCAAGATGAGTAGCCTGAGATCCAATGAACTGGCAAGCGTTCTCCATTCCCATCTATTCAAGCGGACAAGTTGGACAGGGAGCAGAAACGTCAATGCTCATCTACTCGTGATATACTCTGTATAGGGCTTCTTCAGGAACCGAAGTTGCTTAGAGGTTAAGCTTCCTATCATTCGTTGGTGTTTTGTATTGGCTACAATAGATTAGTGGGTCTGTGTTAATTGTGACTCCTCAGTCAAATGTAACTTGCACTCAATGTGATCAATTTGCCTGAAGGATTCTTGATTAGGTCCAACCATATCATAAGGGAAACGCGTGATAACTATGACGTCCTTTCCCTTGTCACACTGTTAATCTTAGATCGATCAGTTTGTTTCTGTAGGTGTGGTACAGGCCATATTTTCCAACTATGCGCCCTTTCCTCAAAACGATTTTAAGAATGTGAATAAAACATGGCCCATATATTTAGCCAAGGACCTCGTTCTTCTACTCTGAAACACGATTCACAGGGTTAGGTCTGCAAACTCAGTACTTCTTGACTAGGTCTTGCTCTGAAAAGAAATCCAGACTCAGAAGACAACATTAAAGGTGTCACAAGTTTCTATATTTTTTTTTGCCTAATCCTTTCCTCGGCAATGGCAGTGACATCCATATTATAGCATCCCAGGGCCTCATCTTATATGGTCCGTTACGTATCCCAACATTTCGCGAGTAAAATCAAAGATTCCTGCCTTTCGTACGCCTTCTTATGATGGAAATGTATCCCCCGTATCTGCTCTATTTATTGCTTCACGATGGTGGGAAGTTAACAGGAGTTGGTTCGTTCAAAACTCCATCGTCTCGGTCTCTATTTTCAACATTCTGGATAAAAGCCAAAAAATCATCAAACTACCTGAAGAAGCTTAAATGAGTTCACCACTGGATTGAACTCTGACATGACTATTGCCTGCAATACCTCCTGCAGTATACTCGTAGCTTTGTCACCGAGGATCCTTCTACATCAATTTTGAAAGCGCCGTTCAAGTCAAACGAACTGGGACACTGGCATTCTGGGCAAGTCAATACAAGAATCTCTAGCAGGCAATGTATTATAGAGGCTTCAGCCGTTTTTACAAACTTAAACCTCGCTTGGTAACCGAGCAAAATCTAAGTTCCAATTGCCCCCTTTTTGACAACTTCAAGATAGATACGATTTTCGTCTACCTTTCAGGACCCCTGGCGTGAATCTGCAAACTATTTCTGTACTTTCCTTTCGTTCTATTGAGACTAGTGCTACAGGATAGTTAGCTTCTCAACTTCTGCTCAGCTTTGAATAGTCCAACTCAGGCAGCATTATACCACTTTGCTTGCTTTTCCAACTTCATATCATCGTCTACTTTGACCCCAGGCACCACAGTACACCAGACTTTCTTTGGAAAGATGCACTCTCTCCAGGGCATAATTTACGGGTCCTTGGTGTGACTTTTATTATGTGCTTCACCAACGGCACAGCCTCCTTCAGCTTCAGTAGCTTGTAAACTCAAAAGCTCTCCTATTTCTCGGCTCCTTTCTTTCCCAATAAGTTATGTAAATCGATCATTTTTTTACGGGGCAAAAAATAACATTGACAACGTCTCGGCTTAACAAGTTCACCCGTAGACGTGAACGTGTATACTTTCAATAAATGTCTCCTGAGGTGTCCCATAACCATTTCATAAAAAAAAAAAAAAAAAATCCATCTAATAAATCGGTACCCCTGTATTAACGCCTTGGGACTCCCTTCATTCCTTTCTATGTCATGCAAATCAAATTTCGAATTGGAGCCAGGTGTGAACAATGTTCTAGCTTCTTGTGTCCTTGGGTCGGTCTACCCCCTTCAGATACAACTTTCACCGTCACCAAAGCAATCAACATGAATAAAATCTGCTGACTCTTCCTCATCCACCCTTCCGATAATCTTTTTCTTCTGTGTCCTTTGGTTTCTTTTCAAGAGGGGGGGGACTTCTTCCAGGATTTACTCTCTTTCTCACTCTCTTTCACTTTCTCAATAAACTAGAACGAAATTAAATTTGCCCGCATAAAACTTATGCATACTCGTACTTGTCCTCCATGGTTCTATTTAAATATCCATACACATGTGTATGTGTACCTGACTGTCTGTTTGGCTGTGTGTTTGGATATGTAGTGCCAAAGTTTGAAGTAGCAGCCGAATAGTGGGCCAGGGAGGAATAGAATAGGAACAACGGCTGTTGCAGCTGTTTTTTTATTTATTTTATTATCGTCCTTTTATTTTCCTGTGACTGGTATAAGTCTGCAGGATATTTCGCAACATGAAACTAAATAATAGTATATAGAAGAGGACAAAGAACACTAAGAAAAAAAAAGAAGAAGAAAAAAAAGCAAGCAAGCAAGAGCAGAAATAAAGTCTGGCACAACCGTGTGCCAAGTGTGTACTCGGTGCTTTTTTCCAAAGCCACTTCTCAGGAATACCAACTCCGACAGCTACAACGATAACTGCCGTCAATTGACTGCAAAGTACACAGAGGTCCAACTTCTGCTCCTGCTCCTGCAACTATACGCGACCATCACACAACGAGAAGAGTAGGGAACGAATGAAAAAAAAACCGGTCGCGCATTATTACAACAACCGAAAAACAAGTTTGATTAAGTGCACTGTAAATATAATCAGAGAGGGCACTAGTGTTCTGTTGAGCCCGCCAGGATACACCCGTCGTCCTTGTACAACTACAAGTACAAAGGGGATATGCACACAGTACACACATGGCATAGGGTCGGTCAGGAAGAGTAAACTTGTACTAGTTGGGGTTCGATCCGGGTTTCTGCGTGGGTTGCCTTGTCTGATTTTTGCTTTTTTTTTTTTTTTTTTTTCGTTGACTCTTACTCGGGCGATTTTTATTTGCTTTTATTGCGATTTTTATAGGGTGCATAGGATGGGCGAAAACCACTACCACCACCCCCATTGAGATAATAGCCAAAGCAAGGGCAGAGTCTGGCTCTCTGGACTGGAGTTTTACTGCAACTGTATTGCGAGAAACATATTTCTCTTTTAGCTTCTGGCTGAGGGTTGAGGCTGGAAAATTTATGCAAATGGCTTTCAGTTCCGTTCTAATGAAAACGTGTACGCTACCACCATATACTATAGACCAAACGGACCTCTTGTCCACCCCTCAGAAAAATAACCATCTCCGGCCAACGCTCTGGCATGATGGATGCATATGTATGCATCTGGGCATTGGAATGGTTTGTGCAACCATTTCGATTCACATTTTGTGGGCAATAACAGTTTGAAGGGAACGATTTGGGAGAAATACGAATAACCCCTGGCTAGAGAGGTTGGGTGGTTTATAAGCGGCAGCAATAGTGTTGGTGTTATGCTGCGAATTAAGTGTCCACATCTCGGCGCTATTCGCACTTCCTTCCCTTCTATTATTGTGGTCATCATTCATTTCCTGTATGGTTTGGGACATTTGCGCGTTTATACGAATTTACTGACTAGGGTGACAAATGTCTCTAACGAGATGGGAGTTTGCAAACGACATTTTCCAAATCACAAAAAAAAAACACTTCGGCCCATAGATAAACAGCGCTCTGTAGCTGGGATATTGTTTATCCTTTGGAAAGATGTCATAATTTCAGTTTGATTTTTCAACAAATTGAAACTAATAGATGATGGGGTACCACAAGGCTGCAGTAATAGGTCCACTGTTCTTAATAATTTCTGCAGACGAAACGTTGGCAGAGCAAACTAAAGGGTCCGCCATCTAACTAGTGCTTATTTCGTGAATGGTAACACTTAGCTCATGTCTGATTCGACAGATCATTAGTTTTATCCTTCCGGTTAATAATGGAAAATAATTTCATTCAAATGACTGCCTCGACTGGCCATGCAGTAGCCTACACGATCGGTCCAATTTTTAAGCACATTATCGATTGTGTGCAGCTGTATTTCACCAATGGCTTCACGAATATTGTCCTTTAAAGCGTCAATTGTCTCCGGCTTGTCGGCGTAACACATATCTTTTACGGCACCCCACAAATAATAGTCCAACGGTGTCAAATCGCAGCCCCGAGGTGGCCAAACCACATCAGCTCTGCGGTGGTAGCTTCGGCTGTGCGGCACGTAGCGCCGTCCTGTTGAAACCAAATGTTGCCAATATCCTCCTCTTCAATTTTTGTGAACAAAAATTCGTTCAACATGGCCCGATAACGATCGCCATTGACTGTAACGGCCACTCCTTGCTCATTTTCGAAGAAAAATGGCCCAAAATCCGCACCAAACAGTGACTCGTTTTGGGTGTATCGGCTTTTCAATGTATGCGTGCGGGTTTTCTGTGCCCCAAATGCGACAATTTTGCTTGTTTACATACCCGCCAAGATCAAAATGAGCTTCATCTGAAAAGATGATTTTTTTGGCAAAATCGGCATCTTCTCTAAGTCGATCGCAGGCCCACTTAGCGAAGCGAAAACGCATTGGATGGTTAGTTGGCTTCAACTCCTGTACCAATTGGACTTTGTATGGCGTCATACCAAGGTCTTTATGCAAAATTCAATTGTTGAGAACGACGGTGAATTGATGTTGATGGCGCTTCATTCACACTTTCTGCCACAGCAGCAATATTCTCGGGTGTACGCACTGTTTTTGGCTTTTCACGCTTTGGTTTATCGATGAGGATGCCAGTTTCTTTCACTTTTTTCACAAGATAACGAACATACGGAGCTGACGGTGCTTCTCTTCTTCCAAAATCCGTACGCAATTTTCGCACACATTCTGCAACATTGCCATGATTTTCAAAGTAATGTCGCAATATTTTCCAGCGTTGTTCAAGCGTATATACAACCATATTCGTTCAGCGGAAGGATAAAACTAATTATCTGTCAAATCAGACATGGGCTATGTGTTACCATTCACGAAATAAGCACTAGTTGAAAAAAAAACGTTAGCAGAGCAAACTACTTCAAGGTGTGTTTCGTTGTTGTAGTTTGTGAAGATTTATTTCTTACTGTATCTCCGAGGCATATTTGCTCCCGGTGTCACAGCATACCTTGACTTTTAGGCCACACACTTACTCTATATTTTAATCTTTAATTTTCGAGGGAATGTCACAGGATACGTCTCACAAAGTGGGCTTTTAGATCAATAAATAATTAGGTCATCGTTTGAGCTACCAAAATGACATTTCTCCCTGTCACCCTGACACTATTGATTCCATTTGATTCCGCCTCGAATTACAGCCGCTTCGATGGCTTCCGGATGATTATGATTGGAGTGAACACGGGGTAAATCTCGACCATGATTTGTGGACATATTTCGCAGTAAATTAATTTCTTTGCACACAAAGCGATTCTATTCTTCCTCTGTTCTGTGTAATTTTGTTTTCCTCTCAAGCTCAGGCAAAATAGCTGACGACTGAATGTCAAACGATGACTACGTATAATGGAAGATATCCATTTCAAATCCCCAAGCGAGAGAGAGAGAGAGGTTGAATATTAAACTCTTAGTCAACAGAAAAGTCAACAAAACGGGAGAGCGAAATTAAAAAGGAAGACCTCTCTAACTCTGGATAAGTAAAGACAAAAAGAGGAAGCAAAATCCTACTTATTCATTGTTCCTCCCGTTTGGTCAAAGGATGTTGGGATGTTATTTTCTTTTTTGTCCTCATACCCTCCGCTTAACCATCATTCATAGGTAGATAGATATTTTTTGCCCATTCAACAGCAGAAAACTAAATAAATAGGAAAAATCCAAAGGCGGAGGGCGGAAAAAAGAAATCCTGACATCACAGTGCAATGCAATTAATACCAGCAATGTAATCCTTTCTCACAATCATATCCTTTTTGTATGTTGCGTTCCTCATCGTTTACTTATTGGTCTTCGTTTTTTTGTTGCTCTGCAAAAATTGCATTCTTTTATAACAAATAGGAAGTTGTTCTTGTTGTTGTTGTTGTTGGGCACCGTTATACTGCGTCTGTGTTCAGTGTTAGTAATGGCTGCGAGGCAAGAGCTCGAAAATCCAATGCACCAGCAGAGAAAATCGTCGAGAATAGAGGAGAAAAAATACGAGTAGCTGGCTTTTGTCTACAAACGAACGCAGTAATAGCGGTTGTTGGTCGTTGTATGCTTTCTTCCTTATCTTTTTTTTTTGTGCCGTGCTTCTGTTTGATCCTGCAGAGATAAGTAATACTATGATGTAATAGTTGAGCTGGTAGACATTTTTTATTTTATTTTTATTTTTTTTTGTTAATTTTCCAACATTTATCGGATATAGAGTTTAATTAATGAATAACGGGAGGAGGATATGGAACGAGGAGAGTGATTAATGCCATACCTGATTGAATGGAATCTATAGATTAATTTTTAATCAAACAAATTGAGCTCAAGAAGATGAGTACGTTTTATTTAAATTACGAGGATTTCATCGAACTACTACCATTGATGGAGTTCATTACTAAGAAGGGTTCTTGCCTCCCCCTTCAAAGCCAAAGGTCGGCTTTTGTTTAAAGTTTTCCAGATGGTCCCTTTGATTTATGAAAGAGAACTCGTATTCAAGTCCTCCATGAAAATTAAATTGGAAAAGCGAAAACTTGAAATGGTCCCGTGTTGGGCGCCAATTTTTTCTTTTGCAGATGTTTGTGACTTTCTCATTCGATCTGTAGGTAAGTGCATTCTTTTTAAACACAGATTCGAATTAATTGAATACTTAAACAATAAGAAACGAGCAACCAGTCAAGTCGGCAGCCAAGTTAACAATTGTTCCCAATCGACTTTGACCATTTTTGATGGTCTTAGTGATTCGTGGATGTTTTTCAAGTATCATGCTTCACTAAGTACCGCAGACGAATTAATAAGAAATTGGGAATGGTTGAGGAATCGTCCCTATCCAAACACAGGTGGATATGCTTTCGAAACAATCTCAAAAGCAAGTCGGTCAGTAAACAGTGAGAGTTAGACTGAGAGTCCAAAAGACATAGACGAAGCTATACGGAGAAGATCTATTAGATTCAAAGCTCAATGGTGAAACACAGATAAGGGATGTTCCGGGACGTGGCACCATGGGACTTATGTAAAGAAGAAGAAATAAGATACAGTGAATGAAGGTCTTGAAAACAATTACCCGAATCAATTTCGGAGACCAGCAAAGTCTCTGTGATTTTCAAACTTCAAACAGCGGAAGTCAATATTTCCAGCTATATCCAGAAAGCTGGAATATGAACTAAATGCAATATAAAGGTGACAGGAACCGTCTGTCTTGTAAAGAGTGGACATCTTGTTTAAACAGTCTTCTCGGAGCCACGCTATCAGAAGGAATAATGTGATACTGCATATTGTCAACATGAAGACAATCAGGTGAGCCCTGGTAATTGTTTGAAATAAATTGACAAAGATGCTTATCTCATGAATGGGAATGAGCAACCGTTTATAGCTGAAGCCACCTAACAGATAACGATTTTAGATCCATCGCTCTCTACTCATTCTTACTTAACACGTTTACCAGAAATCTGGATATCTTCGACCAGCTTCCTCAGCAAAGAGTTCTAGTAAGCAACGTTTGTGGAGATGAGAAGGCCTCAAACATCAAAAGCACAGCCCTTATTCTTACCTCGTAAGAAAGAGGATACAAAAAATGCTCAGTGTAGGAATTATGAGTTGCACATTGGGATTTAGCAGCATGGCGAGGTTCGTTAAAGTGAAACTCCCTCCCCATTCGTATGGGGTTGGTTATGGACCGTATCTTCTAGTGCTGCAGTCTACTTAGATGAAGTTGTTATAATCACAGAGAGATAATGTACCCTACAAAAATTGAAATAACGGCGAATTGTAGAACTCAATTCGCATTTCGGATTGTTTATGCATCGCCTCCACGGCAGCGCTCGGCACCTTCCTACACTTTTCCTCAATCTTTCCAGTTAGCTCGGTCCTTAGCTGATTCCCTCCAGTTCCGTACTCTAAGTGTTTTAAGATGCCCGCCACCAAAGCCATAATCTTCCTCTACTGCACTGTCCCTCAGTGATAGTTTCGAAGACCCTGCGAGCCGGAGGATTCTTTCATAGGCACCTCAGACGACAAATGCCTAGTTTTCTGACGATGTCACCGTGCAAGTAGTAGAGTTCGTCGTTGAATCTTTTCTCCCAGAGCCTGTCAAGGTAGACGGGATAGAGCATCTTTTGAAGAATTGCTTTCGATAGAGGCCATCTTAAAGTAGAAGTAGGATGGTCAAGTTCTTATGTAGAATCTCCTTAGTTCTTCGGAATAGCTGAAGGGAACAGCGATTGGCTACTTCGTTTTATTTCTACTCAGGTGTTGTTGGCAGAATTGATAGCACAGCCAAGGTATAAAAGTTCCTATTACCTCAAAGTTATGTCTGTCGACTGTGACATTCTGTCCAATTCGTCGATACTGTGTGTCCTTTCTTGTTGACAGCATATACTTGGTTTTACGCAAAAGCCTATGGTGACAACCAACAGCCCATTGGCGTGTGGTAGAAGTTGCACAGACTTTTGAAAGGTTGCGCCTCCGGAGTGACTTGCGAGTTCCTCACAATTCGAAAATGACAGCGCGTTACCTTGTGTAAAATATTTTTTTGGCATCAAAGGTCTCGTTCTCCATCGCCATTCTGCATAGATAGACGAGTTTGGCAGGAACGCCAAAATCAGACGTGGCTGTTTGTAGCTCGTGATATGCGGCCTTAATAAGTATTACTAAATGCTCTGAGGAACGAGAAAACGCACATCTCGAGAGTAATGAACGTTTTAAATATAATCGTAGTTTTAACAATAAACTTAAAAAAAGACCCCTCTCCAACACCCTTCCAAATAAAAAAAATGCTACTAAAAAACGAAGCTCTAATCACGATCCTAACTGGAGCTTCAAAACAAACTTATTACCAATTTTAGTCCTCCCTCCTCACTTATCCGACACAAAGCCCTTACACACCAATCTTCGAATCCCCTAATTCCCCCCATTCTACCGAAGTCCCCGCGCCAACGCGTCTTTTTCAATTTAACCCCAACCACCCATATTATTCCTTCTCAACCTTCTACGCCACCAATTCCAGCTAGCAACTCATTTCCCAACTTCGACCTTAAAACTGGAGCTAAGTACCCTAATTTCATTAACTCCCATACCCTAAACCCCACATCTCATCCCTCGTACAACTCCAATATCCAATCATTTATCTCTATCTCCCTCCTCCACTGCTCCTATTCTTGATCCCCATTTTCCCCCCACTGTTACAATAACACAGCAAACCAATGGCTCTACAGAAAGTCGATATGCTCTCTCTAGGCTCAGAGAAAGAAAGATATATGAAAACATTCGTCTCTTTCTTGCCTATCTACATGACAAATCGGACTCGGTCTGCTACGAAAGGAAAATTAAAACCAGCGTCATGGTTTCCATCCAGCAGGAAGGCCTCCCTACCGACCGTATCAGTCTCAGGAACCTTTATGTCAGGTACCACGAGATTTTTAACATGTCCCCTCAGAAAGTAGCAGACGACGTTGCTGCATTCGGCAACTACGTTCACTCTAAACGAGTCTCACACCTACAGCGAAGTCGAGCCGACCACAACAAATTTTTTAGTCCATAACGTGCCTCCCTTGCCAGCGCTTAAACCATCCTGCCTCACACCTCCACGACACAACATCCCTTTTATATTTTACTACCAGAATGTAAGAGGTCTTCGCTCTAAAACCAATGCTGTCCTACGTCAATCGCATGCTCTTCCCTTTGATATTTACCTCGTGACCGGTACCAATTTGATTCCCGACATATAGAACCAGGAATTGTTCCCCCCTACTTTTAATGTTTCTCCCGACGACGATCCTACCCGCACAAATAAAGATTCCCCCTGTCGAGGTGTCCTACTGGCGATGGACAACAGCCTTAACTCTTCCCTCATTATAAATGATAATAAGTATAAATGATGCCTTATCCATTTTCTACAAAATTTATTTAATTCTTTTTCCCTTTACGTTCCGTTTTCCCGCCTTAAAACTTCATCTACTAGTGGTCCCTGGTATAATCGCAAGCTTCGTTCCTTATGAAATCAGAGAAATAAGTTATGGGCTGTTTTCCTGCGTACCAGATCCTTTACCGACTATTCCAACTATCTTGGTGCTTATCTTCATTTCACCGAACTTTACGATTCCCTTTACCAGCGCTACCTTAACAATGCGCAAGTTAACCTTATAAACCACCCTAAGTCCTTTTTCCAATTTTTTAACTACAAAAGAAAGTCCGATGGTTACCCTCCTTCCCTCTCTTTCAACAACAGGTCATCAACCGATCCACTCACCGTTGCCAACCTATTTGCCACCTTTTTTAAACAATCCTTCACCAACGACTCCTTTGTACCAGATCCATCCTATTTTAGTTACCTACTGAACTTCTCCAATGGCCCACTTCTTTCTCATATTTTGGACCCGTCTTATATCGAATATAAATTACAACAACTCAATGATGAATTCACACCCGGCCCAGATGACCTCCCTGTCATATTTCTTAAAAAATGTTCTTCCTCTCTTTCCCTTGATTTTCTAATCTCTTCCGTCTATCCCTTTCACAAGGAGAATTTCCTTAGGCTTGGAAATCCTCCTTCATAACCCCGATCCACAAGAAAGTATCAAAGAATGAAAGAACCAACTATCGTGCCATCGCTAAACTCTTCCATATACCCAAACTCTTCACTTATTTCCCCTAGACAACATGGCTCTCTGAAGAGTAGGTAATCATTACAAATCTCATTGAATTCGTATCAATTGCCCTTTCTGTCCTAGAAAATGGCAACGAAGCCGATGTATTTGAAACCGATTTTAGCAAAGCCTTCGATAAAATCTCTCATCGGTTAATCATCTTTAAATTGTCTGCCCTCGGCTTTGAACCCATACTGTTAAAATGGATATCCTCTTACCTCGAAAACCGTTTTTACAGTGTTCGTTTTAGGTCAGCCCACTCGGCTCCATTTTTGGCCACCTCTGGAGTTCTACAAGGCAGCCATCTTGGACCCCTTCTTTTTATATTAACCATAAATGATCTCGATATGATCATCAAACATTCGTCTGTCTCCCTTTACGCCGACGATACCAACTTTTTCAACACCATTTCCTCTCCCCATGACTCTTTCCTTTCGATTTGGACTTCTTGATTTTTTTCCTGTAGTTGCCGTAGTGTGACGAAGTGACGAAGGGTTTCAGATGACAGATGTTACGCAATGCTGAAGAAACTTATACATCAGTTGTCGGGGTCCCCTTTCTTGTGGATCGGGCAAACCACGTAGAGATTCCATTCAACAGGCATACACTCTTCTAAGAGATCTGAGAAATGAGTTGGTGTATGCGATACACAAAGTCACAACCAGCAGCTTTGAATAGAAGAAAACATCGCGCTCAGGCAAGTGAACGTGGGACCCTTGGACTCTTTGATAGCAACATCATAGGGCACTGTCATATTCTTACTGAGTTCACCGTCAGTGGTTCCACAGAACATACGACGCTCCCCCTTGGTATGTCTTCTACATTTTCTTCAATGTAGAATTCCAAAAGAGACACAAATGTCTCAATAAGGCGTTATTTGGGCCTTAGCCGAATTCAAAAATGTCTTTAGACTCCCAGATATTTGCAGCGTTTATCACGACGGAATCGATGATGCGATCAAAATCAAACGATGATGTTGTGTCTACATAGCCAGTCAGGATCTACTCATGGCGCTTGAAGCAGCTATTACTAAAACATAATTGACCTACAGCTGTCGCGGCGAATTCGTGACACTGTATGTAGAATCACATCGCCCATGAGCTAGTAAAAGTCGGTCAAAAAGTGTCAAAGCCAGCACGTTTACAATAGGGAAAAACTCTTTCATCGGAATGTAAAGGAAGGCAAAGTCGTCAAACTTAGTAGAAAGCTACTTTCTTATTCACTGACTCCTGTTCAAGCATAGTAAACGTTTAAACCACACCAATAACTGCTATCTACCGACCTGCCAGTCTACGTGGGATTCCAAGAGTTTTCACTAGGATAACTACCGTCAACTCCTTTGTATTACAACAATGCTAGATATAACAATCGACTGATGGCATAGTCGTACCGTGACGCTATGAAATTTGCAAAATTTGGATTAGCCCAGGTCTCTCGCTGACATTCTCCTTAATGGCAGGTCACGTGTAACGGTATCCAAGCAACCTATATGGAGATTTTTGCAAAATATCTGTGATTGCATGATGAAAATAACGTGTTGCCTTCCCTATAGGTTCGATAACCTTGCTGCATCACACGTTGCGCCGGTCTGAATTTAAATGAATAGTCAAAAATGTCCAATCGAGTAAAGGACACAACTTTAAGTTGGATTCCGAATCCTTCGGTATCACTTCCTAATTTATAAGTTCCAACTCACCAAACACACCACATTCATCAGCAACTTTAACATGACTGAACCCCAAAACCATATGTTCAATCTATGATACACTCATGGAGGCGAGTTTATTCAAACCCATTCGGTAGTTTGATTACTGAATAAGGACATGTCCCCTCCCATGGCACCTATTGTAGGGCATCGCTCACATCCCTCTGTCGGATTGCGTATAAATTCAATAATTGTTCAATCGGGTTGTGTACGAGTACAAACTCAGCAAAGTCTCTCTGTGTAACTGTGGGGAAGGTTTGGAATGGGTGCAGTAGTGTTGCTAATGTAAACACTGCTGCCATCTGCTGTCGTATTTTTCATCCACTTGACCGAGTCAATGGTTGACATAAAAACCCAGGTATACTGGGTACACTGGGTGTTGTGGAAATTTTAATTTATCTGATGCTCAAATTCTGTTGGTCGCCTCTTTCGTGTGCTCCTTTCTGATTTGGTGAATCCAACAAAAAAAATATTGTAACGTTGAAATGGAACTTAAAGAGCCAAACGTTAAACTCGAAATGCAATAAACCTTCAAAACCTTCCACTCACAATCAATTCCTTGGCCTTCCTCATCATCCTGTTTGATTGATTTGAAAGCCCTTATAAAGTGGATAAAGTGCGTATACTTGTACGAGTATTCGTATTCAAATTTAGCAAACTCCAATACGGTCCGCATTCAATAAACACGATCACCAGTATCATACTCACGTTTTACGAGTACGAATATTGCAACATTATGTGTATTTCCAGAATTTTTTTTTTCTTCGTTCAGTATTTTTCGTCCTAGTTTTGTCCTGTTGGACTTGGTAGCTTTATACTCTCCACCCACTCTCCACCTAGTAACAATACGTAGATAAATCCCTACCCACCTCCTGGCCCTCAATGTGCAAACATGTGAGCTGATACGAAAAAACCAAACCAGAATACAACGTCAACCTTATGGTATTCAGTATGTGAAAAGAGATTTCTACAACGTAAACTCGGAAAATCTGTAGCGCTTAGGATAAACAACACATCATTGTGCCCTGCATGGCATATCCTGCCATTCCACATACGCTTGTTCCTCAGAAAAAATTGAGTAGTTAAACAGGACATGGCCGGTGGAAAGGCGGTTTTATGGTGATGGCAAGAGGATATACCATATAGGCAGACAACAGGCGACAACGGTCGAGAGATCGAGAATGGAACAACCATTACTTCTACAACTGTTGTCGAATGATAAATAATTCCTCGAACGAGAGAATGGAAAGTGCATGTTGCTGTTCTTCCGTACTATGTCCTGTGTATTCTGTGTGCTATGTGTCCATTGTGCAAATAGTTTGCTGTTAGTCCTTGTGTAACATTGGCTGCATTTTCAATTGGAAAATCTGATTCATTTGAATTCGTTGGATTTGTCTTACTTTTTTTTTCAAATATACACACATACTCGTATATCCTTGTACACATACAAATTCGGCATGCATTGGCAGAAGGATGTTCTTGTACTTTAGATTTTCGATTTCTTTTCGCTTGCAATCTGGCTCGAAGGACCTCTTTATTGAGTGTTTGAGGTTGGGCAAAGAAAATGCGGCACTGGTGAGGTACATGCTTTAACTACACATTTGTTGGAATCCTCTGCCATCGTTTTATTTTTAAATCGTAAATGGCATTGTGTTGTCAATGGACGATGTAGTGGATTGTTGTTACTTTTTTTTCTACCTTCTTGCCGTGTTATTGATTCATATCGGAATTGAAGCAACAATGGCAAGCAAAACTACTTTTAAAAAATGTGGATCAGAAGTACTTATTGGCCGCTTTTATTTATTTTTTTCTGAATGCAAATGTGATCGGCAATAATCTGGTTGCAAAGGAGGAGATTAAAGAAGGGAAATTGTGGCAATCCAACAGATAGTTAGGAGTTACGTGTATTATTGTCCTTTTAAATGTTTGTTGTGATGACTTGTCAGTCTCTTGTGATTGTACCTGTTGTCTCTAAGCATTTCTTGACAGGCAGTCCCCACATTGGGCGCCAAATCAAATTGTTTACCAATTGTTAAGTCTGAAATGTCTGCGGATTTTCACCAAATTTCAGTTGATGATTGAAACCAAAATGATTATAGCAATCCTTTTTGACTATATTGCCTTTCGGAAAACAAATTTATTTGACTGCCAACTAAGCTCGTGCTTAACCCAATTTCTCGTTACATAAAACACATGATTGTGCTGCAGTAAAATCATTCCGAGCGAGCTGAAATCTAATAAATAATAGCTCGCCAACAAATTGCTCACAACCTGCTGTTGTTAAATTGATTTTTGGGAGAAGGACACACGTACATCCTATTTGGTGTGCTCCACTTGGCAGAATTTCAATCTAATCTCCTCTCGTTTATGCATAAAAAGCCTTATGAGGACAAAAGCCGCCTGTAAAACATATTAAATATGGCGTGGCCGATGGATGGAGGAAAAAAAACAACAAAAAACCATCAGCCATGGCTGCCTTGGCCTGTCGTTTGGACCGATACCGATTGCCTGGGTAGGTTTTTGTTTGGTCCAACATCCTAAGGACTTTATACTAAGTGAGCGACGCAGCAGTAAATTAATTGAATTTGCCTCTGTGTTGTGCTGTTGTGTTTCCATGTATGGCAGCAGCAATACTCGTATCTTTGTATCCTGTATCATTGGATCGCATCTCTGTTTTTGTTTGTTATGCCTTGTTGTATGTGGTTGCGAGTGGGCGGTTTTAGATGGGTACGACTACGACTGGCATGCTTTGTTTTTCTTTATTTTCAATTTTCTCTTAATCAGATAAACTGTTTTGCATTAGACAAATTTGTTTTATGCATCTACTGCTACCAACCAGCATCACCAGCAGCAGCATCAGTAGAAAAGCAACAGCAACAGTAGTGGAAACATCATCGCTTCAACCCTGTCGTGTTGGTGTACCGTGTACACGAGAGAATGCAGTCGGGGTTGAAAAGCCCATTTTGGCAAGTCAAACCACGTTCTCTAAACTATTCTCTGAGCAACTCAACTCCAACTGATTGGTGTTTGTGCTGGTTTTCATGATGGTTTCACCCCTTTCCATTTAGCCCATTTAAAATTTGCCATTCGCAATTCGCCGCTTGCCAATTTTATGTTTGAAGCCAAAAGAGAACCTTCATCATATAAACGGGGTGTCCTGGAGAGAGTATCAAACTGTGAAAAGGAAAAACACAAAATCCTCCGAATCCCTCGAAACATAAATTTGCACATGCACTAGAGCAGCAGTGGTCATTAATATTGGAAAAACCTTTTTCTGCTACGGACGACGATGATGATGATGATGATGCGAATGGTGTGTGCAACGATACAATTCCCGGATGTGCATTCTCATACCTCGGATCTGAACTGAGTTTCAACTCCGGTATGCACTTAGCTCACATTTTGTTTGGATTCCCATCTCCTGGCAAGGATGAGTTGGTAATGGCAGTGGCAGCAGAAAACACTAAAGCAATCCGGCTAAGCGAGCTTTTTCACCGAAATCAACAAATAGCCCTTTTTTTAGCAAACCATAGTGGGGTGCTGCTGATAGTGGTGGTACCAGTAGTAGTAGTGTTGGAGGCCAAGCTTCTGGCTTGTTGTTGATACAGTTAAATAAATTAAAACGACAAAATTGGCATAAATGTACGTGCAAAATTTGATTTCAGTACGCCACGTACGAGTTAAGGAGGGCAGCTAAAGCACCAAAGCACCGAGTATTGCTCGCACAAACATACAAACATGCATGTACCACTGCAGACACATATATGTAGATGGTTTCTACCATTTTACTGCCACCACCATTGCTGCGGGCATCCTTGCACACTTCCGTTTTTGATTCCTCTCTCTTTGCATGCCACTTCTTTGAAGTAGCTGGTGATGCGGTGCACTATGCTCGTAGAGAGCGCAATTTGTGCAAAATTTCGCAGCCGGATTTCTGCATTTATTTATTTTATTTTACCCTACTACTCGTACACCACCGTACCAATACGCCACCATAGTGAAGGTGAGCATGACAGTATGAGTGTTAGTGCATCCTTAAGGCCATGTGCCGCGCTTTTGCTTTAGCCATATCGCTGGTGTCCGTGATAGCTTCACTTCGGCACCCCCTTCGATGCGCTTCCCACTAGCGCCGTCTCTAGGAATGCCGGCGGAGTTTAATGAAGTGCATATTGCATTACGATGCCATTACTATAAATTACTAATGACATAACGTTGCTGTGGATTGGGTGTATCGTGTGTCTGTGTAAGTGCGCATCAAAGCTGGGTAGGTAACCTGCCCTGCCTTGTCCTGCCTATACTCGTACATCGTACATGCACTCATGAATTTACATATCAACCCTTTGGAAGCGATGAATATGTAATTTTTTGTTAGGATTGAAACTTTGTACTGCTACTCACTGCAATTGCATCGAACAACGAACTGGGGTCGATTGAGGTAAGGCTGTAGATACATTCGTTGTTGTACTCGACTCGTAGCTGTAGATTCAAAACCTAGGCAATGGGTGGTGGCTGAGTGAATCAGAGTTTCGCATGGAAGGATAATGAAAATCGGTTTAGAGGCATTTTGTTGTATCAGATGAGTCAAACCGGTGAAGCAATTTAATATTTACGCATGCAAGGGGTAGCTACAAAGAAAAATATTTGAGCAGCATATTCGGGTCGGTAATGAAATTTGGCTCATGAAATTAAAGCCGGTTTTGCTACGGGAAGGACTTTTTCCTCTCGATCTCTTCATGTGCAAGACTCAAGCTTGAATAATTTACCCCCAATATGCAAAGATAAGTAAACAAGATGCCGAAACTTTGCCACTGAGTACAAATTACATGTTCAAATGAAGCCTTCTAAGTCTTCCCCGACTATCTGTCATGCATCTTACAGAGACCCTAGAAAGCACAGTACCTCCAAATCGATATACTCGTACACCACCTCTTCATTGATTTCAAAAACGCAAGTGAGAGCGTCTATATGGTCTTGGCATCTTGACGTCATCCGTCAAGATCAGCAATGTCAGGACAAGACTTGTTGACATGTTGTCATATGACTTTCTCAAGATCGTTCTAACGCCTAGGACAAAATGCCACGATAGCAACCCCGACAGTGAATCATTCTAGTTAATCACTGCTTCTTTGGGCTTTTGAGTAGTGAAGGGCAAGCAAGAAGACGTTATACAAGACACTGATCGGCACAGGGGCTAGAATAGTACTTACTTACTTAGCCTGGGCCTCAACCAAAAAGCAGCTCGATCCTTAGCTAGCTGCCTCCAGTTTCGCACGCTAAGTTGGTTTAGGTCACCTTCCACTTGTGTGCGCCACCTGAGTCGCGGTCTTCCTCTACTGAACTGTCCCTCGGAGACAGATTCGAAGATTTTTCGGAACGGAGTATTGATCCATCTGCTCTACATGACCCAGCCAGCTCAGTCGTTGGATCTTCACTCTTCTGGCTAAGTCGATATTGCTGTACAGAACATAGAGTTCGTTGTTGTAGTTCCTCCCCCACTTACCATCTATGCAGACGGGACTAAAAATCACCCGAAGAATTTTCCCCTCAAATCAGCCAAGGGCACGCTCATACATTTTTGGTAAAGTTTATGCCTCTGCGCCACAGAACAGGACTGGCATTATTATGGTCTTACGTAGGTCCACTTTTATTATGGGCTTTGAAGAGGCAATTGGCCAGAGTTATTCTTCGTTTGATCTCAGCTCTGTTGTCCTGATCTGATAGCGAAACCTAGGTAGACAAAGTCCTTAACTACATCTAAGTTATATCTGTCGAGGGTGACATTCAGTCCGAGACGTCGGTGTTGGGTGTCCTTTCTTGTTGCCAGCATATTCCGTCTTAATACTCGCGAAAGCATCACCGACATCACGCTGCTTTTTTCCAATTATGTCAATATCAGCGGCGTATGCGGGTAATTGGACGGACTTTTGAAAAACTGCGCCTCTTGTCTAAATTCGCTTTTGACATCAAAGGTCTCGGTGAGCTCTTTACCGACCTTGAGGGAGAAGCATGCATTCTCCATCGTCATCCCCCACAAACCGATAAGCTAGGCATTGCTCTGTATAGTTCGTCTCCATAGATGCTGTCATACGAAGCCTTCAAATCGATGAATGAGTGGTGTGCATCGGACTTTCCCAGCCTAAAGCCACATAGATTGGTGACGAAGGGCTTCCCACAATAGCAGTTATGATCTTATAAGCGATGCTCAGAAGACTGATGTATCTGTAGTTGGCGCAATTCAGCGAGTCTCCTTTCTTGAGGATCGGACAAACAATGCTAAGGTTCCATTCATCGGGCATATTTTCGTCCGACCATATTTTACAGACGAGTTGGTGTGCGCTCCTTACCAAGTCGTTGCCTGCCGCTTTGAAGAGCTCGATATGCTTAGATATGCCATCTTCACTTCATCCAGATCGGGTGGTCAGAATTGTTTAGTCACATCATCCAGGTTGAAATGTTCATTTTGCCTGACAGCGGTCAGGACCTCAACTCTGCTACTATGTTCCCTTGTTCGTCTCTACAGGCTTTTGTTCGGGCTTCGTGTCCGTGACATGTTTTTGTACCTCCTAATCTCATTCCTGGTTTAGCATCTCTCAATTTCCTTGACTGCGCTGTTCTCATACTCCTTCTTTATCCTTCTGGCAAGCCGGTGTTCATCTCTTCTTCTCTGCTCTTAGAATTCGTGAGTAGCTCTCGTAATTCTATTTAGCGCCGCTTTGTATGCTCTTTGCTTAGCTGCTTGCTTAGTGTACAAAGATTTTAAGGGTACTCAAATCCCTTGAGAACGCGCTAGTTATAAAAAAAAATGTGTTTGCCAGCCAGCATCTATGATGGCGTTTTGGCAACTTGATGTTGGCGGCATAGAACCCCTTAAGAGATTAAAAGAGACTCGACTCGAATGGTCGGACATCCATTATACTGGAGGAGTGCCTTGCGTCGATCGGAATGTGGCCAATCCCCTTATGAATATCGAGATGTAAGAACCGCTTGCTAGCTTCGACAATGTTTCGCCCCGCCGCAAAGTTGATTAGCCTGAACCCGTTATCGGAGGCGGTGTCGTGCAGGCTAAAAAGCCACCTTTACATTCGAATACCTCTTTTAGAATTCTTGGCAATCTAGCAATCAGTTTTGAATTCTTGCCTGTGGTATGTTGCTCCAGGAATGCAATAGTATATGGATTCCACAAGGACATTGATCCCGGATCGCCCTATCCAGCTGGTGAGTGCGGTTACCATATCAAGATTTGTAAGATTTCTTGATCTTCCCTTTGAGTCAGGTAGCCTTGACAAAGTCTTGAAATATTTTTAGGGTCGTTGTCAGCAATTAATCTTAGTCCAGATTGTTTCGTATGCCTCCTTATTCATTTTTCCAATCACTTGAACCAGAGCTCCTACTCTACTGAAAGAAAATCATCCCCAAAACCTCCTCCATGCTAGATGGTAGGAACAATAGAGTCTGGTAGCATATTTTGTTCAGCGTCGCGTCGAACGAAATCTCTCCGTTTTGTGCCACATACCCCGAACTCGGACTCATCGCTCCATAAAGTTCTGTTGCAATCTTTTTCCTCCCAGTCTTCATGATTGTTGGCCCATTCTAACCTTTTTTGTTTGTTTTGTGCTCTTAGACAGGATTTTCGAACAGCAACTCGCCCAAATAGTGCAGCAGGAGAGCAGTTTATTCCGCTTTTGATCTATTTCGGCTCGAGTGCAGTTTTTTGTATTTTTTGTCTACGATCCTTGTATTTAGTTATAGCTCAAGGCTTCCGGTTTGAGTATGTCGTTCAATGATACGTTGAACACAGCACCTTGATGCTTTCTTCTTTCCGCGACTTTTCCCATTTTTAACGAGCTGCTTACTCAAGATATGTCTCAAATAAATTCCTATGACTTCAAAGTGTGACTTTTATGTAAGACCCCTGTAATCCAAGTCGGAAAATTTCAGAATTTAACAACCTTTTTGATGTCAAGAGTCGTATACAAGTCCTGGATCGACAACCAAGACTCATAAAATTTAACAATAAACCACAGAAGCGTCTTTTCTCAAATTTGTGGACAAAACTCCCACACTGTTCAAAAACGTGGGTGTAAAACCCAACTTTTATTACCTGAATTTGTTGCCCAGGTAGGCCTGAAACTTTTGACCTTTTTTCTCCGCTGAATCTTCTTCTCCATCTTTCAATACAACCGACATTGAAAAATACTCGTAGAATACTTTTATTCGACCAAATAAGAGTTCCGTCTTCTCCGAGAAACAGGGGTGGAATGATAAGGACCTTGGTCGTCTTGCCTGAAGAAACCAAGGCAGGCATTCCTTTGGTTTCAACGCTGATGATGCTGGCTGACTTATTAGCAAAACCTTAGTAGGTGAAACCTGATGCATGGTGCATTTTGATGTGATAGGCATTATTGGCTGTAACCATCGTCCAAAATACATTCTAAGCATCCACATTCTTAGGTGTAAAAATGCATCAGACCAAAATGTTAACATAAAAACTTTGCACCAATTGAGTGTAGATACACCAAGCACCATTGTTCCTTCCACAGCTTTCAAGTGAAATGGGATTAGAATAATAATAATCCAATCAAAGCAAAATAGATCAAACACAGCGTAATGGAGTTTTCTTTTTCAAAAATCCTCAGTGTCCTGCCCTAAATATTTTAAAAATACCACTGGGAGTACTCCACATTAACTCCGTATGACCTCATTTCCCTGCAACCACTTAATAAGATAAGATCCCAGCTTGTTATGTTACGACTTTGAACAGTCAATGTCAGATACTGATTTGATTGTAAGCTATGTACGTCATCAGGGGAGACCTTAAAAACGCCATCTAACGAAATTAAGCAATTTTTCTACGTTTTTCATAGAGGGCAGTAAAATTGCAGGGCACCAAAACATAAAAGATAACACTTATGAGCCTCTAGCACGATACACCAGAGTGCTCGTTTATAGAATCGGCCCTGAACACACACAAAATAACAAAAAATCGAAACCTTTGGCGTAATACCATCCAACAAAGGCCATCTATTCAGCGAAGCTACCACAAAAGGTGGTAGAAAGTATGCATACAAATACAGGCGCAGGCCTTGCCCATATTTTGAACCTCCCCATTTTTAATCAACGATTTATCGCTACCCCATGCCGCAGTACCATTCCACTTTTGTCGGTCAGATACCGCACATAAAGACAGTCAAGGGCCATCAATGATGGTCATCGATAGAACTCGGAATGATACAGTTGGCTTAAACATGAAAGGGTGGCCCGCCCTGGAACAAAAAACCATCTAAAAGTAGCAACAAACCCCTATTGAGGTGAATGTTAATGCATTGTGGCATGTATCTCAACCCGCAGGTAAGGTTTCAAGTCAAGCTACCAATTGATATCATCATGCAAGCACCAACCATAACCATATACCTACTCGTCTCGTCAAAAACAACAAAAAACAACAAAAAAAATTAAAGAAAACCCGGCCCTGAGAACTTTGAAGGACTAATTAACATAATGGACTCATTCATGACGGGCAGAGATGTGAGAAGAGCGACCACTTGCTCATTTGCATTCAAATATTCGAATCATGGTTCGACATTGAGTTGGAGATGGGCGTATGACTATCACTGGTATCTGTGTTATGAAATGTGATACAAACCCCACAGGACTCATTCATCGAGCAATGGACCGCAAAAGGACTACGAATGTCTATTCGCACAATGATAAGCCATAAAAAGAGAATACACCACAAAAGAGAGAGAACAAAAAAACGGATTTTTTGAAACTGCCTCCACTTATCGGTCAGTTGAAGTGATAAAAGGGTTGCAAATGACGTATCGCAACCCCTTTCGAATTTCTCCATCTCATATTTGACTTTGACTCATTGAATTTCAAAGCTCGCTGAGTGGGTAAAAGAGTAAATACTGACACGTGTGAGCATTTGACAATGCTCCAACACAACTGCAGATCGTCAAAAAGGGTGCAATCATGGCATTAACAACGGATTTCCTGTAGCTCCCATTCCGTTTCTCTTTTCATGGATTTTTAAAGCCACTGCCGATCAACTTGCCGCACAGGCAGAACCCAAAGTCTTCTCTAAAAAACAAAAATAATAAAAATCCTGACATACAACACGGATGATTTCAAAACCTACCCATTCGCAATTTTATTCCGCAGAACCTTCAATAAATTTAAAACCAAGCAATAGACCATCAGGTTTATCTCTTTATGGCTTGCTCCTGCACATACGAAATTTTTCGGGAGGCGAAAAACTTTTCCACCAACTTCAGCCCCTGTTGCTGGTATGAGTACGAGTGTTGTTGGCTGGTTTCTGTCTCAGTTAGTCGTAGTCCTTTATGGATATGCATTTTTTAAGTTGTTTTTCCTATCGTTTCACGAGTGCGGAGCATGTAGAAACCTTTACCATCACTGGTAAGTGAACATGCAACCTATGGCTCTTAAGTTATTGCTCAGAGATACTTTTTTGGGGGTTTTATACCGGCCATAAACCGCAGAGGATAGTTTGCCCATACACACCTTTGCTCGAGTACCCCACCTTTAACTAGTATTTTGTAGTTCTCAGTGTAAGTACTCAATTTGAGGTCACCTACTCGTAACCTAACCCCCTGTTGGACGGTTGGATGGTTGGATGGTTGGACGGTTGGAAGGAAGGAAGGAAGCAGCACACTAGCAAGGCGGTAGTGTGTGGTGTTGCAATCGATCCGGTTTCGTTGGATGGTCTAGGGTTTTCATTCATTTTTTGCTCCGGACCGTGAAAGATTGGAAAACGGTGGATTTATGAGGAGGCTGTGATAGATAGGTGAATTGCATGTGCACCTTGAGCTGAATCGAATGAGAACTTGAAAAGGACCTCGACTTCGTCTACTATATACGAGTGTATGTATGTAACCAGTGTGAGAACTTAATATCCTTATGGATGAGCAATACTGCAGGGATATTAAAGTGGATTGCCGGGATATATGTATACACACGTGTGCTGTGGTGCCAGCTCTGAACTAAGATGTACAAGAGTATAAAGTTAACGCGGTTGAATGGAGTAGTAGCAGAAGCCACATCATGCATAATAGTTGGCTGGATATCGGCCACTCGTTCCATTTGGCTGATCTATGTACGGACATACTCGTATTCACGTGTAGGTGGCAATATTCGCTTATTCACTGTTAGTTTGATTAGTTGAAGTTGAGGTTTACCTTTTAGAGATGCATCAGAGTTGAATGGTTGCTCAGATGTTCCAATGGATGTTACGTTCAGTGGGGCAATTAAGTAATTGAAGGCGTGCACGTAAGAGGTTTTCGTTCGCTTGGAATGTTGTGCTTATAAAACTGGTGCAACGTAAAGCGGTTATTGGATAGATTTCATATTCAAAGAGGGGCCGCAATGAATTTCAAGTAAAGAATGCATTTAGTGTTGGAATCCTTTCATGTACGCGCTTGAATATGTTAATATTTTGAATGCACCTCTTCATTTCGGGATTTCCTATTATGTTACACATACGATCCACAAGTAAAATCGGAGTCAAGTGTTTTGTTTTCGTTTTTGATCGAATTATGCCTCCAACAGTTCACTCAAGCCAGGATGATATCCCGCAATAAATGGATGGATCCATATTGAATCTACATTTTCTCAAATCTACCCTAAGCATGAGCACCTTGATCCCCTCTCCGCGTTCCTATGATCCACCTAAACTACACTAACTCTGATAGAATATTAAAATCACACTTTCCTCTTAAACACATTCCACATAGAATCCACAGCTTAAAGCCGGCAAGTCTCCGGCCCGTTGCTGTTCGTTTTTGGTCAAGTCACTTCTCAAAATGTCCTTCAGCGAAATTTATCAAAAACCAAACAGAATTAAACACCTCACTCCGTGCACACTTAGCCATTCGGTGGACGCCGACCAGGTCCATTATTTATTGACTTCAAATCAACCCGGCTCTGGCTTCAAATGCCGACGATAGGTGGTACCTCAGCAAAAAATCATAATATTTCACTCGTCGTCGCTGCTTGACCGGATAACAAGGTGTGATAATATTTTCATTCCACGTTGACCATCCTTTATGCCCGTATACTCGTACACTCGTCCAACAATAACACATTCCAACACCTTCGTAGCAGATGAATTGCCTCTCAGCATACTCCACGACCATCTCCAACCAGTCTCCATATATGTAGCACAACCAGACAAGAGTGGGGGTGTGTGAACCACACACAATAACATGTCCTCGAGGTATTTTCCAAAATTGATGTGACTACAATCCTTCGTCCGTTCGTCCTGTGACGGCTGAATTTTTGAACAGAACTTTGGCGGAGATGTTTGTGGCCATCGTACTACATCTTCCGGTTTAACAGTTATGGTGACGTAGTAGATGGTGACGGTACAGAGAGAGAGAGATAGTCTATGACTACCGCAACGACTGCTGGGCTTAATTGCATTATAATTGTTCCGAACGAGCAAAAATCCCGCAATTGCCGCCGGCCTTCATATTGTACCTCCGACGATTTGAAACGGATATACGACGAAGGACACACTCTGGTCATGTTGCCCGGTTGGGTCATTGTATACGAGGACTACATGAGAGAGAGAGACAGAGAAGTTGGCAAGAGGCAGGAGATCGTTTCGTTGCGACACGTTGAGTGTCAAAGTCTGAGATTAGGAATATAGTCACGCAGCTGGGGTGGAGGTTGGCTTGGCATAGTGGAGAGAGAATACAAAATGTGATTTACAAACAAGACCGGGTAGGATTTAGTGGTCGTTTTTTGCTTGCAGTAACCGGCAAGAGAAATACGAATAAGTCAAATTGAAAAGAATCCTTACAATGCGACAGAGAGACACTATGAGAGACTTGCTAACAGAGTGACAAATGATCTCGCTAAATGAGAGTTGATTGCATTTTTTTGCGTCTGTCTAACATTGCTGGGCTGTATCCTGTTTTCTGTCTGCTGTCTTCTGTCTCCGTTCCGAGATCCTGCAATGTAAGCACAAAATAATAAAGAAAACAAGTAGTGAATAAGGATAAACGATGGCATGTCGTTGTCTGACAGTCGTTGACTATTTGTAGGTGGATTTACTCGTATTCTACTATTTGCTAGGTGATCTGTTACTCACGAACCATGCTACGCATACTGTTTGTTCTACGTACTTTTGCAATAAAAATTATACACACACATACACACACACACACAGATGTTCCATCTTACATATTGGACACCGTTTATAGGTTATGAATGTACGTAGGGCAATTAATTCTTATAAATTGGTTGGCTCATTGGGTTTTAATGTGTGTCGTCCTTCTTTTTGTCCATCGTCGACAAGTCCTTATGTTCTGGCAAATTGCCATTCGCCTTTGTTGAATTATTTTTTATAGTTTTCTCCTTCTCTGTCTCTCACACTCAATCAGGCCTGGAATGGTTGTTTCTTATATAGGAGTCCACCTGTTCCGCATGATGGTGATTAACAAGGATATTAATCATAGTAAAGCATAAGAAGAAGGCAACGTAGAAAATGAACGATGAAAAAAGGAAAGAGAGAGAGAGAGAGAGAAATTACCAATTAAAAAGATACCCATCAGTGCCCGTATGGGACCGTTTTTACGTTCTTTTATTTTTCCATTTTAACCCCGATGTCTACTAATACGAATACGACTACGACTACGACTACGACCTCGTCTCCTGTATGTCTCTAGACTTTATTTAATGGGAGCTCAGATACATGTACCTATCCAAACCGCAAAGGTGGCCCCAGCCTTGGCATACAAATGCGTGCATGAACGGTAAAAGACAGAGGTTCCTAGAAGAGATCTATTATATCTTTTGTAGTTCTCAACGGCGAGGTAGAAAAGGCCATATAATGGCCTCTAAAGTGGCGGCTAATTGGTGGTAATGGTAATGGGAGTAGGTACAGGCTAGTGAATGTCGTAATTCAGGGTGCGCTATAATTTTTTTTTTACTTTTTTATACTTTAAAAGAAATGCGGTCATTTTTCATTTAAGAAAATGAATTAACAAAAAAAAAGTGCCTCAGTTTCACGCTTGTGGAAGGATTTGGAATTTTTTTGGTCGGTCATGTGATGGTATATCTGATAGTCCTTTTGGTGGAAATTTGAATTTCGTTTATTGCACGGTCTATTTGTAGTTTGATCTGTTTTCAAGTAAATGTCTGAAAGATTTAAGAGACACTCATATCGTGTGTATCTTTAGAAGTTCGACGAAGCTCTTCGGAAATATGTTCATGTGAAATGCTTCGAAATTCGACTGCAATGATCGCGTTGACATCTTACAAATTTATTGCCACAATCATGCATTAAACTCTTTTTATTTGATGTTCCGCAGGACTAACAACTTGGACCAGTATTCTTCAAATTAATAAATTAACGAGTTCTAGGCCAGGACCAAGTATCTCCACTTATTGTCTAGTCTGGTCACAGACTATTATTTATTAGCTCGCAAATTTTATGGTATTTTGTCGTCTTATGAAGGATATCTAATCGGTCCGATTTTGCACCACTTTTTCCAGCATAGCCGGCCTCATTTCGGCAATGACGGGCCGAATATTGGCTTCTAAATCGTCAACTTTAGCTAGTATATCAGCATATACGAGTGACTTGACATAAACCCACAAAAAATAGTCCAAAGGAGTCAAATCCATGCGGTCAATAGACAGGTGCATTTCTTGAGGTGATTCTCTCACCAAATGTTTATCCCAATTAAGTGATGGTTTGACCCGCTGTATGCCATGTTGCGGAGTTCTGCTGAATCAACAAATCGCGAATCATTTGTCTGTAGCGCTCGCCATAGACGGTAGTGTTGACTCAATCTTCAAATTTGGGGGAAAAAGGGCCAATTAGGAGTTGAATATCGATCACCACTTCACCTGCTGTTCATCAACTTCGAAAAGGCGTTCGGCACAGTCATATAAAATTTATCTGGCTTGTTCTATATGAAGGAAGGTGGTAAGAGGATTTTGAAATCCAAAATGGGGTTAGGCAGGGCTGTATACTGTCACCAATACTGCTCCTATTGGTGATAAGTGATTACTGCATGCAGCTTTCTGGAAATGGAGGAATTCCGCGGATTCTGCAATCACACCCCAAACATCTGGACTACGCGGACGACGTATGCTTACTCTCTCATAGGATCATGGATCTCCAAAAATCGTTGGGCTAAAGGTCAATACGGCAAAAAAAAACTATCAGCCTTTGAACCATGTAGAGATTTCTGGATAACCAGTAGAAGTGCTAGAGAACTTTCAATATCTTGGGAGTGTTGTCTCTACTAATGGTGGGACCGAACTAGATATAATCAGCCGAAACGAGAAAGCAAAGGCTGGGTTCGGAGTGCTGTCCAAAATATGGAGAAACAAATCTATCAACCTAAAGACCAAGCTACGACTGTCGATTCCAATGTTGCATCCGTGCTTCTTTATGGGTGCAGCACTTTGAAAGTCACACCCGCTGCCATAAGAAAATTGCAAACGTTCGTGAATAGATGTCTGCGAAACATCTTTAGGTTTTTCTGGCCCAATCGTGTCTCTAATGATGAACTTCATGGGAGAACAGGTCAGGAATACACTTCGTATGGGTTACGAGTGCATTGCGAGTCAAGCGATGCAATCGACTTCTCACGCAAGGAGGCAGATGAGTGGGCCGACCTAGAAGTACTTGGCGAAGAACGGTGGAAGAGGAATCAGCACAACTGGCAAAGAGTTGGAGAGAGCTGAGATACATCTCCAGAAAGCGTACCCGATGGCGCGTAGGATAAGTGGAGGCCCTATGCCTCGTAAGGGGAACTTCACGTAGTGGTAAGTAAGTATGCATGCAAACCGCACCAAAGGGTTACTTTTTCGGGATACAATGGGGTCTCGTAAGGATTGTTCCCTCTATAAAAACGTTTGTGACATACCCATTAAGCCAAAAGTGAGCCTCATTAGTGAAGATAATTTGTCGGTTCAACTTCAAAATGATTATGAGCACCGTAAATTGGATGTAGTGCTCTATAAGTTTGGTGCACAGAACGCGAATTTTAAAACAAAATTCCCATGATTTCTAAACGTTGCACGGGTGTACGTCTTTGCGTGGTAATTTGACAAAGCAAATTGAACATAAATGTCAGAGCAACATACTCAGTCTGACTACTGGTTTTGCAGATAAACCTACCGGAAGTTCAATACCTCTAAAAAAACACCCTTTACCACAAGTTCTCCCTCAATAGTCGCATAAGCTTGGTTGGGAGCTCGCTGTGTTGTTCCCATTATGTCAATGTCGTATGCGTGTGCAAGTAACCGAACAGACTAATGAAAGGTGATCCCTCCTGAGTTGGCTTTCAAGAACGATGTTGACTAAGTCACATGACAACGCATTGCCTTGTTTAAGTGCTTTTCTGACATTGTAGGTGTCGGTTGTATCATTACCGACCTTTGGCCAAAAACAGACATGGGTCTGTATAAATCGATGAAGAGGTGGTGTGTATCGATTTGGAATTCCTCGATTTCTTCCAAGATCGGCCGTAATGTGAAATATTTGATCTATGGTGGATTTTTCTGCCCTAAAACTACACTGATAGAGGCCGATCAGACTGTTGACGTAGGATCTTAGGCGTTCATGTACAATAATGTGGCAGACAGGATTTTATTTGCGCTGTTATGGAGAATTATTCCAGCCATCAGGTTCAGAAGTTTTGGTAGACTTTAGCTCGGAATTGCTGTGCTGACTTCATATTGGTCGGACCGACGAAAATATTGTTTGCGAGTCCTCGTTCAGGTTGAATGCCTTACAGTCTGCTAAAATAATCTTTTCAGATTCTCAGCATCCACTTCAAACCTTTAACAATAACACCCGTCTCGTTCTTAAAAAAAAATCAGCTCTCTTTCGGACGTATATACATTGAAATATCATGACACTTTCCTAAGCCGTACAACTCGCTTATGGAATTCCCTGCCGAGCTCATTATTTCCTGGTCGTTATAACCTGGATACATTCAAAACCAACGTACATCGGTATCTCTCTTGCATTCCTCGTTAACTTTTCTTCTCCCGATCTGTGTGTAAACACTTTAAGGGTACTAGAAATCTCTTGAGCTCCAATTATACAACAAACGCTTTTCGTTGCAAGGACTTTCGGGCACCACAGTTTTGTAGAACGTCATAAATTGATCTACCATAAAAGTCTGTCCAGGTATATTGGTGATTCAGGGCGTCGAAAGCTTTTTTGGTTTATGCACGCAGATTGAGAACAGAAGCCTGTTTGTTGTTGTTCAATTCTGTTCTTGTATTCTCTTGTATGAACAGTAGCACCACTGTTACGAGTAGTTGTGGAGGAGATTGGGCACATGTTCGCCTCAACTACGATTTACAGAGGTCAACTAGTGCTTTCGGAGGCCAATGGACAGTCCACCTTCTCGCCAAATCGTTGAATCGCACTTATTGCCATGCTTTAGATACCACATTTCATCCGGATTAATGCCGTCAATATTTTGGAAGCAATAATCTCCATAAACCGGAACACGAACCCCGGCTTCAGTTTAAAAAAAAAAATAAAGACCGCTGACGGTCTGGTCTGCCATAACAAAATGGCATTTTCCTGGATACTAAGGAGGTTCAAAAACCTCTTTAGGATTCTGCTCACTCCAAAGGGAGTAATTCTACTTAATAAGCCTGAAATAACGACGGCTTGCAACTGTTCCTAAGCCCAACCTAAGCGAACAATACGAATGCTGCGGTCTTATGGTTTTAATTCCTCCAGCAACTCATGAGATTCAAAGTAGTGGACGAGCAGAGAACGTCGGCAAATTGACAGAATTGAGGCTTCGGCCCCGCTGTCAATATAATGTCGTAGTGGATTGCATATTGACCAGAGGAAAGTTGGTGAACTAAGATGCATTGATTGTTCTGCGAATAGTTGCTCAGACGAACAAATATGGACGAAAGACTCTTTAAGCTTAGCGAACAGAGTCCGAATTTTGAAAATAAATTTTCACAATATGCAAGCATTGTATAGCCTTGAGCTTTGCTATTATATTTCTCCAATATATATTAAGCCAGCGTTGTATACAGCTGCCAAATTTTACGCCTGATTTGAGAGTTATTACTACACACAGTTCTATCACTGAGAGGTGTGCCTCCAATATTTTCAAACTGACTATTTCCCGCAATCTTCTGCAACAAATCGCTCTTTTTGAATTCTTTTTCTTTCAACTACCACAAACACTTACGTAAAGAGCTGGCTCTCCTGGAGACATCAAGGTCGTCTGCATAGCTCAACAGTTGGGCAGCCTAAATGACAGAGAGCGCCAGACGTGTAAAGACCTCAATATAGAGGAAGTCGCATGATTTAAAATCACACTTCGAAATACGGTGCTGTCTGATTTAGTGGGCCCCCGCCCAATTATCAAGGCTTCGCCCTTTAATGACGTTGTCTAATAATGAACGGGGGCAGAGCAAAGTACTGGTCTTATCGTAATCATCTTCAGATGACGCTACCGAAGGTTGCTACGATTCGATCAGTCACAAGTTGCCGGTCATAGGTCTCGTTGGCGGCTGGACCACCGGTAGTCCCTACCAGGACTTAAATCACTGTACCATGGGAGTCAGGAGCCCCCCGGATCTCGGTCCGGGCCTGACTTATTAGAGGTAGGCCCCCTTGTGGGAGCGTCATGGTGGCTGTGGTTTAAACCCAAAATCACGGGAAAGAGCCTTCCTATGGTTTTCCTTGGTTTTCCTTTGGTTTTCCTTGGTTGACTCAATGTGGAGTTGCAATAAGTGCTGGGTGCTGCGACCCTAAGAGCAGTAAGAGGTTTTAGGTCGGCCTCGACTCATACCAAGGGTGGAACTTGTGCCGACAACACAGTTCCAATTTGGTATCAAAAATAGTGAAAATCATTGGAGAGCGATGGCAAGGCGTATCCTTGCTCCCATGGATGTATGGGCATCCCGTAAGTTTAAGCTCACACGGCAGGTACTTACGTTAAAAACATGAGACATCTGTCAGGATTAGTCTGAAAATTACAAAGAGCTTGCGTTTTGAGCTTATTTTCTCTTACAAATATCAGATGATGACAAGGCTTTTCAATTTCCAGAGCTGTCGCACTGCTCTTTCGCTTTTGAATGAGTTTTCTTATTCTTCTCGGAACTATAGTCCTTTGCTGTTCTAGCTTCTTCCCTTGCGCGATTAAAATTTTCTTGCCTCCATGCCTGTTTCATGGTACTGAATCCACTGCTCGTTGGCGTTTGTGAATGGTTCTCCATACGGCTTTTTATTTCGTCCATAACGCTAATTCTTTAGTTCAATTGACGGGCTTGTAATAAGGTCGTGACCATGAATTGGCCAAAGATGCTTTGCCATTGAAGTCATTGCTTACTTGTATCAAAAGGCGTGTGCCTAATGTGGTAGACATTTCATCAGTCTGAATATGCCCACGCCGTGTCTAGTGTGTCCTTCTAGAGAGTATCTTAAATTACTTATCATCGTACATACCGTAAATCTGCGGAAGAAGTCCTCCTCACATTGACACTGAATCCGTCCCAGAGTACGGTTTTGATGTTATCCCCCGAACAAGATTCATAGGTTCTGATCCAGTCGTATAAGGCCTCCTTGATAGGGTTTTCAGCTACTTCGGTCGCAATGACGACACATTAATGTTGGAGAACTTGGTATAATGCAAGCCAAGCGCGGCCTTAAGTCCATAGGTATCGATCTAAGCGGACTTGAACAAATTTGCACCCTAACGCAGGCAGCATGACAGCTGTAAATACGTTGGAAGTACGAGCCAGGAGTATCAATATGCCTAAAATATTCTCTCAAATTGTCGGTTCGGTTCGGCGTGCCACCAACTCGCTCTTTCTCATTTCTTGATCATTTTGACGACTGTCGCCTCTTGGTTACTAGAAGTTCTCCTATAATAGACTCTCTGCATCTTGTCCGCAAGGATATCGAGATTCATCCGGGCTATAACAAAGGCTGCTTCGTCCGAAATCGTTCTAAAGTCACTGATTACCTTCGTAAGTGGTTTTGTCTACTTGGTAAAGCGGTGCCTGAGCTTAAAATATACCTGAACCAACAAGACTCTTACTTGAGCACAAATCTTAGCTTAATGCTGTCATTTGATCACTGTAAATGGTTACGGCCTCGTTGTATTTGGCGCTCCGCTGCGTTGCTTTGAAATGGAAAATTTTCAAAACGCGTTGATATATCCAAGCCACCTTAGACGTCCAGTTTCAGGCGGAGTTCCTCTTAATCAGCGTTCTTCCCTAGAAAGAAAAATATTTTTTGAAACAGCTTCCTCACGAACCAATATAATCCTGCTTCGATAGAGTTTATGCTAAAGCAGAGGGACAGAGTGGTTTAAGTTCCTTTCTTCCTAAGTCTTTCGCTTTCTGGTTCAGTTTTGATAGAATTCATGCTTAAGCATCTTTAGGGCAATACTGAAACGATTAGAAATAAAGTGTTATCAGTTGTCCAGAGCAGGAAGAGGACCTTATTACACAGTTGTCGGGAAAATGCTAGTCTTTCTTCGACTTCTAATCTGTTGTCCTATTCATAAATAAAAGCAGAGTCGACGTAGTCAGTTCTGAAAGCTGTAGCTGCCAATTGTGTAAGTCCGTCGACTTTGGGTGTTTCTTTCTGATCTTTCCTGGCTTTGTCAACAGTAAGTCTAACCACATGGAAGACTTTTACCCGCATTTTGGTAAGCAATATCTGGAAATGCATTTGTTCATATTGAAGGTGCGGAATCATGAGAGAAGTGCACGATGGATCGTTTTATTCGCTCTAAACTAGTTTTTGTCGCCAGTTCTGTGGCAATTATTCATGCTCTTGAATCAGGAATGTTGAATTTCAATTGCATTAGGCATTTGTTTGACCCCTCTCAAGCCTTAAAGGTCCAACTACGAGTCTGTATGAATTTTTGAAAAATTCTCCTGTAATTTATGCCTCTCTGTTCTTTCTAAATTGCCTGATTCTAAGCTCAAATTCCTTCGTAAAAATTATCACCACCATCACTGACTTAATACCGCTTTTTGTCCCTAATTAAGATTCCACGGCATCTCTCAAAAAAAATCTAAAGCGGGGGGGTAAAGCCCAAAAATAACTGCCTCCGGATGGTAGATCTACTGATTAAACCGCTTAAAGTGTCAAACTCCAGCTAGATGGCTTTGCTTTTTCATGCAAATTGTCCATCTGTGTGCATCATCATCATCATCATCATCATCGTCATCTCATCTGATACCGAATACTTATTCAAATAAATTTTATCTATTCAATAACGAAAAGCATCTGTGATCCAGCCATCTACCGATGGATACAAAAATATTGTTTGGCTGATTAATGATTTGACAAAAGCCCTTATGACCATTTGTATTGTCAATGTTGTGATACATCTGACAAAGGCCTGTGTGCAGTCAATAAAAAATAAAAACGAAATTATGTATCTCATTCCGATCAGAGTGTGGAATGGAAAAAAGGGGCGGAACACGAGTGCATCTCCAAACGAAAATGCTGTGCATCTTTAGAGGTAATTTTATACCCAATCATCGGATGATAACAATCCGAAAGGCAAAACAATACAATAGATGCTCGGACCCCAAACGAGATGCTCTCTTCAATGTTGTAAACAAAATGTAAACAAACATTCGGATTGGTTTTGTTTTTTTGGTTTTGGGTGGGAAAAATCTCATGATTAATGTTTCAGCTTGGATATTTGTATTTTTTGAAATTTATCTGAAGCTGGAATCAAACTAAAGTCCATACTGCGAGTACGAATTCGCTTCGATTTTTAGACTAATTAATGTTCACAAGCGATGCAAGCTGTGAGTATGAGAATCAGGCGCGTTCTCGTATCGCGGATGGTTGTGGTTTATATAGTTTCCTGGAAGTCGAATCAACTTCCTAGAATAGTTAGTGCGCACTCTGGTGTGAATGTGAATGTGAATGTAAGCAAAAATAGGAAAAAATGTAAAAATAAACAAATGCTACTGTTGTAGACCATTAGGCGATGGAAGAGGTAACGATGCTGGAAATATTCAACGGAAGGAAGTGCCATGCAGTACGATAGTTGGTTTTCAGATTTTTTTTGTTCGTTTTTGTATCCACGAATATGATTGCAGTATTGTGAGTAACATCCTAGACCTTGCTGTGATGTAATGTGTTCAAGTTTAATTGTTGCGGAGAGTGGCTCTTGAAATCAAATCGACGGCTGACGTTGGCTTTAGTTTCCTGATTAAAGTTGGAAATTTTTTGGAGCTTCCATAAGCTTGTGAGTACGCATATACGTAGTTCTCAGCTTGTGTCGAGAATGTCTAAGAAGTTCTGTTCTATTTTGAAAATTTGGTGACGTCTTTACGTTCTAAAGTGTCGACAATATTTTTAGTTCGGTTGTTTTTTAAAATGCCTGTAATCTTCGGCAGTCTGATTGCTCGATTCCAGAAATACGCCTACGTACTACACCATACCCAACAGACTTGAACCATTCTTCCCGCGGGACTATGGCAACCAATCCATGCTACGTATGTCTCCTATATTTGCTGCATCTGAACGTCTTATTCTTTCGATCTTTCGCAGCCCATTTTGCACGTTTGTTGTGAATCTGGACAAATGTGGATACATATTTCCGATAGCCACCTGTGACAAGATAGGAACTGCGTAAGATGGTAGTTACAGTTTCAGTGCGTTCGTTTGTCTATCCCTATGGATGGGATCACTCTGCTGGTCCATCTACCCTTTATAGTGGTGTTCCACCAAGCTTGCCATTTGGTGATTGAAGTCGCTCTTTCTTTTTTATTGATCCTTTTGACGAGTGTCGCCTCTTGGTTACTAGAAGTTCTCCTATTATAGACTCTCTGCATCTTGGCCACAAGGATGTCGATAGGAATCATCCCAGCTTAGTCGATATGTTGATGATAACTTTCCTTCGTCGTTAAAGCAGCGTATAACATAACTAAGTACCTTGGATGTACGAGTACTTTAAAATTCTTCTAGTATATCCGGATACTCCGATGTTTGGCAGTATTCCAGAAAGTACTGCCTGGAGCTTTGACGCCTTTTTGTCCGTCTAAGCTTAGTCTATTGTCGACTATCTTACAGAGTCTTTTGAATGTGCCCACTTTTATAACTAGAAACCGACAGGATGTGCTAGATATCACTCTTATCTCCGACAGCATCACTCAAAGGCTGACGGACTGGATAGTATCGTCTGAACACTCCTTTTCAGACCACATATGCATCCAATTCAGCCTGAGTGATGCTCCCCCTAGCCAAACAGCTTGCCGCGACTATCGGAAAACTGATTGGCCAAAATACAGAAGAATACTGTCTGAAACGCTATCCTCTGAACTATCAAATCCCCGGAGTGACACCAATGAGCTTTGAAAAAAACCGACGGCTCCTGGACAACTTCAAGTGATGAATCACTCAATTTGCTACTGGACACCCACTTTCCAGATAGCTCCCAATTCGCGGCCAATAACAGCCCGAACAGGCATACTGCAACCGCGACAAAAATTCATCGTCTGATTACGAGAGACAATATTATGAAGAGCTGTGTAGAACTTATACTTATACAATAATTTAACCGGAGTTAATGGTGGTGTTTTCTCAGATAAGCTAAATCTAAGCCTCACTTTCCGTCTTCCAAATTACTGTAGCGTGTTCCAGGCGGAAATTTTGGCGATTAAAGAAGCTCTGTCTTGGAAGAAGAAAAACGTGAGATCTGCAAAGGATATCCGCATCTTTACGGATAGTCAGGCTGACATCAAGTCTCTGGACTTGGTCTCATTATATTCTAAAACCGCCCTTGAATGCCGATCATCTCTCATGGAGATGACAGAGCAGTTCAACATTCACCTTTGTTGAGTGCCGGGCCACAAAGACATTCCAAGGAACTGCAGAACCGAATAACTCGCCAAAATTGGAACCACTCTACCTATTCTACCGGAAAGGGGTAGTATAAGTATACCAATCGCTACGTGGAAACTAGCATTAAAGCTGGATGCCAATAAAAGAACAGGACTGCTGGGCAAACATGTCTAGCGACCAAACAGATCTGGCCAAAGCTGGATCGCTCTAAGTGTCTGATCCTGTTGAATAGGAAACATCTCAGCGCCATAATAGGTGTCATTACTGGACACTGCCACACAGGCAAGCACGCAAGAAGGCTTGGCGCTTTTACAGTCGACTTTGTAGAAGCTGCATGGACGAGTAAGAGGAGGAGACAATCCTCCACCTACTCTGTACACGTCCAGCTCTCTCCCAGAGAATAAAGCTTCATCTTCATATAGACATTAACAGTCTCCTACGCTTTATCATAAGCTCAATCCGGTTCCATTATTAAAAGGATAATAGATCCACGTAGTATCGCAATGGGCCAATAGGCCTTAGTGGGTTGATACTTCAAACAGTCACTCTTACCTAACCTACCCTACAGAGTCTTTTAATCTAATGGTTTGACTATAATTGACACAGTTTCCTTCTTGTGATCTGCTAATTCTAGGCCGGCGGATATTACCCAGTGTTTGATGAGATTAATTGCATCGCTCGTAGCTGACTCTATCTCTCAAATTTTCTTTGCAACACTTACAACTACGATGTCATCAGCAAATCCGGTGATTTTTACTCCAGAACTTCGTTGTGCATGATATTCCAGAGTAGGGGCCCCAGTACCTACCCTTGTGGGACTCCTGCGGTACTTTTTCCCATCGTCGGTATCATATCTGAACCTTCTATTGGTGAAGTAACTGGATACAATCTTTCGCAAGTAGTGTGTATCCATTCTGGGTAGAGACCTCCTTATAAATGACCAATTTTCCAAGTTGGCACTTTTGATGTCTATCGTCACTACTGCACAATATTCCTTTGTTCACTATCGCCATCTTCCTCCCTTCATTGCTTCGGCTGCTATGTCTATCACAGCTTTTATGGCGTCGACGTTGGAGCGCGATTTTCTGCATCCGAACTGTTAATCGGATAATGCTCCTTTTTTAGCACAGTAAGCAATCTATCAAAATCCTTGTGTCCAGGATCAGCACATCTCTGCTTCTGTGCTAGGTTCTCTGATTATATTGCACCATAGAGTCTGGTTTCTGTGGAAATAGGTGCTTTACCTTAGCATTGTTGGACATGATAATTGTGGAGACCGACAGCCCTTCAGCGTAGTCACTATCATTCTGTACAGCATGCCCCAAGGGTTTATGGTATGTCCCCTTTGTCGCACAGGCGCTTGAAGCATCTTGTTGTACTTTCTATTCCCGCCTTTTTTTAGTCCCTTCTTGCCAGTTGGGATATGTCTAGTTGCGCTTGAAAATCGGCTCTTTTTCTGGAACGCTGCGCTCTCCGTCTGGCTTGTAAGCAGTGATTTTATTTGTTGGCTCCATCAGTGGCATGGTGTACCTCTTTTACTGGGTATTTGTCTGAGCATTGCTGTATCAAATGCTTTGGTTACAGTGCGAGTGAAGTGATGCGACAAGTTCTCCGCTGTTTTGCTGTCAGCTAGCTCGTTGATATTCATAATTTCGTCGAACAAGTCCTTGTTGAAGAGTTTATCTTTCCCATATGCGTATATTGTTTGTTGACCCACCATTCTGTGTTTGGCAGTGAGGAGTTACTCATGAAGGTAATATTGATGATTGATCCCATTCCCGCTTTCCTAAAAGTGTTTGCTCGATTGTTTGCATTGCTTACATCCAAGGATGCGAATGTTTCCAGTAGAATACGTCCTCTGACCCGTTCTGTTCCCGGCATTAAAGTAGCAGTTACGCTTTCTAGCATTCCCTGGAACTCATTTATCATCAAACTTGACTGCGCTGTAGAAGGGGATCTCTGGCATCTTTTCCACATGTCCGAATTGAAGCATCCAGATTTTGCTGTCGAGAGGTTTAGACGGCTCGCTGATCAAAATGAAGTCCGCTCCGTCCTCTCTAGCCATGTGTGCCAGGATGTAGTGGGCAGTCCTACAGTGATTAAGGAGAATCTGTGCTATCTTCGTGGTTGCTTGCTAGTCATGGCTCTCCTGATGACCGTAGATTTGCTGCTACCGCCTAAATGCCTGTAACATTTTGTGTGCACTGCTTGCAGTCGCCGTTTTGGTGTTTATACTCGTTTCTCAGGCTGATTATGTCTTGTCATTGAGCTGGTATTACTGTCCGGCGGATACTCAGATCTGCTCCTTCATCTTGGCCTCGTTTGCTTCTTTCTTTTGATGACTTTTATGCAAGTGTTTTTGTCGTCACTAGTGGTTGGTTTTTGGTCACTTGTGGCCGGTTTGACGGCCTTTGTCCGGTTGGTTTTATGACCTTTCCCAATTTTGTCCTACCTCCCATCAGCTGGAGGTGGATTTTTCCTCCGCTTCGAGTGTGGGATCTCCTCGTTCGGTTCCGGTCTTCGTTTTATGTCCGCTATAGTTTTTAGCTTTGGCGTTGTCTGTGATGCATTATTTTGTCGAATGACTTCCTTGGCTCTGTCGTCATGCATCTCAATCGCCGACAGTTTAATGGCCATTCGATGGTTCTGTGGTTCTACAAGTGGTTCTGTTCTCCTTATTTTGTGGAAGACAGATGACTGTTGTTGCATCGCTGACTGCTGTGGCGTTTTCCTTAGTATTTGTACATATTTGTCCGCCGGGTGACTTCTGTATCCTCGAACTCCTCTGAAAGGGTCATTATCGATGCCCGGATGTGTAGTAACTCCAGGATTTCATGGTTATCTACGCAAGATGTCAGGTCATGCGAGGGTTGACACATAACCAGGAATGTTCCATCTAGACCGACACCACCAGCTTAATGGCTAGGAGACACCGAGCATTCATTAAGGCCTGACTAGTTTTTAACGTGACGGGGACGTATGCAGCATTATCCTGAAAGCCATTTCAGCAGGATTTCACTCCTACATACTGAGGTAAAAAAATACTACAATCGTCAGCCCTCAAATCTACCAGTCCGCATCGTCATTTCCAATATACCGGCGATGATTTTCCGTCGTTCTCCACTCATTTTGTGGAGATGAACACGTGAGTTATACTCTTTAGTTTTCCGACACTTGCTCTGATTTGTGGCGCAGGAAGCTTGATATAATACCCCCTTCACTTCGCAATCTCGGTAGAGATTCGCAGATGGCGCCACGAGGAGGCGTGAAGTGGGTCTTATTATCAGAGTTGCAAGGTGTTCAGCTGCAGAGACTTCACTTTATTTAGCGAACCAGCATCTGTTGGAAGATACAACTTCTACGAAGCCTAATACTACTCGATGCCATCCTCTGTGTATGTGTGTGCGTAACTAGCGAACGATTGGAGATTTTTGTCAGTGATACGCCTATGACACGAATATCAAGAAGAGAAAGATTTATCGGCGCGTCTGGAGCAGAGCCTAGCGTGCTATGGAAAGCCCCATGCAGCCGAGGGAGGCCGTATTTTGTAGTTTGGTAAAAGCATCTGTGACATTTGTTTCTCTTGAAAATAATGCCTCAGGTCCTATTTTTCTCAGCTTCTCTAAAACCTTTCAAGCTTAACCTGTTTTTTAACCATTTCCGGATCAACTTGTCCTAAATGCTAATACGATACCAAAAACTATTGGAGAACACTGCAAGTCCTCTTTATCAGCAAGTTTTTGTCGTGACCCATTTCGGCTAGTTCAATATTCACACACTAATCTGAGCACCAGATCGTGGGTTCAGCGAAAACAGCAGGTTTTCCCATTAGTACTTCCAGCATTGACCTCAACTGGTCCAGGTGTACACAACACTGTTCCTTATCTTTCAAATCGAATTGTCAGAAAAAAAAACAACTTCCAATCGAATCCAAGAATTATTGTTTTTTTTTTTGTTGCAAAAATCCCATGTGTACCTGTGAGGCAAAGAAAATTCTCATCTGTAAGGCACCCTGCGGAGGCGCCCCAACGGAGCCATTATTGACTTCTTTTTGTTCAATGTGCACTCTCATTCCTCATCCAGTTCTCCATATTGCCCCACACTTGGGTCTTCCTTATGCAGACCCTCTACGAATACGTACATCGCCATTTGATCATAAATCACTATACGCTTACAATTAAATTAGCTAAAGAATGAATTTTAAATGAAAAAAAAAAAATAAAAATTAAAAACCGAAGGCAAACAAAGGCAAAGGCAAAAGCAGAGAAGATGGAAAGAACAGAATGGAAAACAACTTGTTACACTCATCAAAGGCAGGAGAAAGAGAAAAATCACCGAGCAAAATGATTAATTTTTATTTTCTGCTCCCCTGTCAGAATGTTGATATTCCGGAGCTGTAATGAGCCATCTTTCCGGTCGGGGGGAGCCCCAGTTAACACCTTTCTTTGGCGGGGGTATTTATTAAGAAAAAACTCACCCAAGGTTTTGATAAACGAAAGAATGTCGATTTTTGTTGTCGGCTAAATGAAGTCTAACTCTTGAGTGCGTCCAATTGTAGGAAAATAGGCGGTTTTTGAACAACCTTTATTTTTGGGGTTCAATTTGAGCGGTATTACTGAAGGAATGAGTTACAAAATGGGGGAGATGTGTTGGGAATACCGAAAACCTGTTAACACATCAGGTATCCCGAAGTAGCTCTTTGAGAATTCAGCATTTTCCAACACAGTAGACATCATCTTCTTATATAAAGTGCAGAGCACTCGTAGGTAGCCACTGTGCGCAATATATTTTAGTGTAGATATCTCCTGAATACTAAGTTTAAGCAGTAACATACCCTTCGATGCAGTGACCCATAAGACTCTTTGATGTACCAGAGTGGATCAATAAGCCCGCGACTTTTTGAATTTCCCACTTGTAACTCGAAAGGCAACACCGCTCCCGTCAACTACCATCTGTAAGTAGACTTCAGTCAAACAATGTGCAACCTGCGTCATCATGTCTGTGCCAGTTATTAAAACCATACAACCGTGTGAATTTTGGCGAAAATGGAAAAGTGTGCATTTCGTGTGACCATTTCAAAGGAGTGTTTGGCTTTTTCGTCATTTTATAACCGTGGATGAAACATGGATCCCGAGAGAGCAGTCAAAATAGTGGGTTTCTCCGGGTTTATGGACGGCGAAGAAGACCAAGGTGGGTCCAAAAAGGTGAGGACGACATTTTCTTGGAATGCACGTGGCTTAATCCGCATCGATTACCTTCAAAAGGGGAAGGACGAATATTATGCCAACTTACTGGACACGATTGGAAAAAAAATGACAGCGTTTGGCCTAGAAGAATGTGCCCTTCCGTCAAGACTATAAACGGGTGGACGAAACTTCATGAGTTGGGATTATGACCTTTCAAACCTGAAGAAATGGCTCCGCAATCGTCGTTCAAATAAGGACCACGATAAGTCTAGGGATCCAAAAAGGAAACTATGTTGAGAAATAATTTTTCTTTTTTTTTGCCGAAAATACAATCTTTCATTCAAAAAGTCACAAAACTCCGTCGTATATTGATGATCAGTTGGTATTGCTGGACTCCAATTCAGATCCACAGCTCATTTCAAGCTCCAAAAGTCCCTGTTTTATTCTACTTTGGCCTGAATCGTATATACGGCTGCTCCTTTGGAAAGTCGCGTATCTAACATCCTCACAATTTTTAGTATATAGCCCACATGCAATCTGATGGTTTTGTGATGAGCCTGTTTCTATCTTAATCTTGAAATTTGTGTTATAGCGGACCAACCTCTCGACATCTTCATATCGGCTAACCTCCCAAAGTTTCACTGATTTCGCTACAGCTACGAAGGTTTTATACTTATGGTCATGCCACTTAGACACATGTTGCCGGCAATGCTAGTGGCTGGTTTAGACGTTGGTAATATGTCCTTTGGGTGCCTCTATCTCTTTAGATTCCTTGCACAGTTGACTTGCTTGACTGCTTTATTTGTTACTTCTTTTTCCTTAAATATCGTTGTCTGGGACTTCAGATTAACCACCAAGTTCTACAAGATACAGTACTCATGCAGTCTGCTAATGGTTCAGTTAAAAAGAAATAGGAGGGCTTGCCATATAGTCAGCAAATAGGAAGTAGCCATATCCATGCGTATTCTGTATTTCCAGGCAGCATATCACAAACAAAACAGTGATTAGAGCATATGCCTGCCTAATTTCTGACAACTTCTGGAACCAAAGTGACAATTTTTCACTACTCCACACCGCTATATTGGTTTCTTCGGATAACCTGCCCGATATTGTTGGACAATCCCATGCAACCTAGCTTCTATAGCGCGTTGCTTTTCGTTTGATCCACGGCAGAATCGCTGAAGAAAATGTGTTCTTTATAGACAAAGAACTAGTCCATTGTACACCTAAGACCGAGGCTAAGTTAGATTAAAAATGAGTGGGGCCTGGATCCCAATTTTTTTTTTTTTTTTTTCGAAATAGAGCACTCAGAGCATGAACTAGTCCATTGTACTCCTTGCATGTTCTACTTAATGAAACTTCTCAAGCACGTAAACGACGAGTACCGTAAGCTGGACATTCACAGACGTAGTGGTCCGGCTGTGTCGTCATCATCTTCACAGCAAGCGTCTCGCAGAATGTTGTACCACTTATGCCCAGCACATTTAATTGAATAGCAAAACTGTAGTGCGCCGTCACGATGCGTCTTCGCACAAGATATCAAAACAATGCGTTGATAAGCGCCCTTCGGGTAGTACAAGTACCACCACCAGTACCAGATTCGAAGTCGTGTGTAAGGCACGAACTTCCCCATTGGTGAAGGGTCGAGGCCTATCTAATACCTCCGCCATTCTGTAGGTCATGGCACCCGGTTGCAATGCAACTCCACATCGAATAGACCAGTTGTTTCCATAGCAATCCCATGGTCCAGCACAGGTTGCAGTAAACTACAACATATCCAGTCCAAGCTCCATTCGGTCTACTCTCCCCGCGATTTTGGGTATAAACCTACAGCCACCACGATTCTCCCACAAGGGGGCCAACTCCTAGGTCAGGCCGGAACTATAGTTCCGGCAGCTCTTGACCTCCCGTGGTACCAAGCTTCGCAACCTTGAGGTTACTTCCAGTTGGGCACCTCACTGCCCAGGACTGGCGGCCTTGCAACAAACTTCCTGCTAGCTGCCTACTGCGCCTTCTATTGAATACTTCTTTTGCAAAACTACGGGTTCTTTCGAACCGTACGGTATCAGTGATAATTCCACTGACATCGTAGGTCTCACCATTTAAGGTGATTCCCATAGATAGCCTGCAAGTTCCTTATGTCAGCGTAATTGGGACACTCACATAGGACATGTCGCCAGTCCTCATACGTAGCTCCACATGAGCAGGTCGCGACCTCGTTAAGCCACCTTTTATGCAGGAATGCATTAAGAGAGCCATGCCCAGTCAACAAAAAGCCCAGGCTGAGGTTAAAATTCCGTTCAGGAAAGATTCGCATGGTTAGCACATCCCTTAAGAAGCCATAAGTAACCCTGCCATTTTCGCTAGCATCCCATCTAGATAGAACACATGCGTGTAGCAAGGTTTTACGCTGCTTCAGAGATAGGCCATCCACTTCATCCGGGGAAACCCAATCGCGCTCAGTTAACGGGAGACCTTTTCTGATCTTGAAAGCAATAGCACAACGCATCACTTCCAGATCAAGAGGTGGCACTCCAAGCAACACCTGCATTGCCTCTGTGGAGACAGTGTGGCACACCGGTAAACAGCCAAGCAAGGCGACTCTTTGACAAGTCAAACACATCGGAAAGCATTCGTTTGCTTTGCCAGCCACCTGGATTCTCCTGTCTGCAGTTGTGCTCATATGAAACCCAACTGTCAAACAGGCAGGAGAGGCTGAAATCTGTTTTCTAAGCCTTGCCAAGCAAATTAATCTCCGATTTCATTTCCCCTGATCCAATTGTGACCTGGGGCCCAGACAAGACTCAGTGCATTTAGCCGTCAGACTGCGTTCACTGAAGTCTTGAAATCTTGGACTAGCCTTGAAGTTGTAAAAGGGTCTAACAAGGCCTTAAGCAGGTGCAAATGCTTCGCTCCCCCACCGGATCTTCACAATATAATTTGTTGCCATCAGGGTTTCGAATATTTCCGCTTGGAAAACAGAACGAGGAGTGAAATCTGATGTTTTCGTTCCTTTCCTGGCTCGGATTCTGATCGAAGCCAGCATAGGGAAAGTCGATTTCGTATTTTTTTCCGCAGCTTGGGGGTTCTGAGTCCAGAGTCGAAAGGCAGTCGGCGCTCAAAGTTATTTAAGCTCCAGTGCATGCTCTACCTAAGACTACTTCTTTTTAAATGGAAGATGGCATGAGACTGCAGCAAATGATATGAACATCAAGGGTAGGGAGATTGATCATTGTGTCTAGAGCGGAGTCAGGCGTGTTAGGGAAAGCCCCCATGCAGCCGAGTCAGTCCGTTCCTTGGGTTTTTATTAAAAGCAGCAATAACGTATTTTCATCAGAGGTTGTTACGCCAGACGAACGACACACAGGATATAATTGGACTTATCATAGGAACCTTCTCGGTGACAAGCCCCAAGTCTTGTCCACAGCTCCTTTGCACTGCCAGAAGACCAAACAGGCCGACCGACTAGAGAATTGGATAGAGATGGCTTTAAGCTAGATGAGCCAGAGCAGTCAGCTTCCTCCTTGTCGTAAAGAAAACAACATCTCCACACAATACAAGGCATTACAAATTTGACTGCGGAAACTGAGTGTTCTTGTGGTCTGTTTCCTGTTCAAGGTAACATTCTTCGAAAATTTCCTTCGATGTTGCTCTACATCTTCACATTTGCACAAAGAACACGCCGTGTTCTTATGGGCTTGCGATTCAATCCATTTCTGTCAGTCTGAGACTTCCGGCATATTTTCTTAGGAGGCAATGTCGTACTAGAATACCCACAAAAGTCCTGAACTGCTCCCAGATCTCTTTTGATCAAAAATTTCAATATTGCCTCAAATAACTTATGCCCATCTAGATTTTATCATCTCTGGCCGGTCGCCTTTATAGTTTTATGTTTCAAAGTTTGTGGTTTTGGTGTCCTCATTCTGGTATCCTTTCCTCCTCCTAATACCCTGAGAGATTAGCGACAGCTCCTGACTATATCAGAGCTGATGTTACAGGACTTCGATGGAGATGGGGATATTCTTACTGAATATCGATTCCATTCGCATAAGCTTTGTTGCTCTAAGAACAGCTCGAACTGCCGATTGGAAAACACTGCTTTTGGCGGAAATCATATGGACACTCCCAAACCAGGGTTTCCACAGAGAATACCAGAAGCCGTCCATTGTACTGTTTAAATCCACCTGTGTAGATAGCACTTTCGTTTCGGAAAGTTGAAGTCAAACCTCAAAGAATTGTTTAGTGTCCAATGCTATAATTCATGAAGTAACACAATTTGGTGAGCCGTTTGATCTCGTTGAAATACGTCCAGTGGAGTCGTCGGATCGCTCCTGTAATGGCTATAATGGCTGTGAATATTGGTCGCACTACCCTATAAAGGGCCTCTGCACCACTGCGGGTTTCGAACTCGAAGACTACCGTATGAATAAAATGCGAAAGATCCATCTAGTTATACATTTCGTTGTTGATAATGGCTTCAAGGAGTTGGCTATTTTTGCTGGCTGTTCAGTCGTTTCGACTTTAGTTGGCCCTCGCGGAAACGTAAAACCATCATTGAGGCATTCATGACCACCTAAAGACGCTGGAATACATAAGCAAGTTCGATATTTGGGTTCCTCATGCTCATTTAGACGTGAGGAAAACGATCCTTTTATGATGCAAATAATAACTGGAAATGAGAAATGGATTCTTTATGACATACGTGGAACGCAAATGGCCTTGGCCCCAACATGATCAAGCGCCTCAAATGAGATAGCAAGCAAACATTCATCAGAGAAAGGTTATGGCCTCAGTGTCAGTGTCAGTGTCAGATATATTCCTACCAATGAATCAATGAATCAATTTTGATGTCCACAGCTGGACAGTTTGAAAGAATCCATCATCCAGAAGCGTCGAGAGCTTGTTAATCATAAGGGAGTTATGTTCCATCACAACAGTGCAAGACCACACACTAGTATGACACACCCGGCAAAATTTATTGGAGTTTGGACGGGATGTGCTGTTCTATCGGACTTCCACTTGTTTCGTTCCCTTCAAAAATGTCCAATCCAGATGAGGCTGTAAATAAGCACCTTCTTCCGTTGTTTGCCCATAGAGACAGGTCCTCCTATAAACGAGAAATTATGCTTGTTCTTTATATAAACAAATTGTCTTTGAAAAACATAGAAAAATGCATCAAAATCTCTCGGTTTTTGAACCAGGGATTCGATCCTTTTCAAATCTCTGACCGGAGGATGGGATTAGAAGCCTTCCAAGCTGTGGCACTGTGATCAATACGTTTGATGTCCCCAACCCAATCTAGTCTTCACATCTTAAGTTTCTACTCTGAATCCACATGTTGGTATAACCCGAAGTGTTCATAAGGTCCCCTGTATTAGATTTACCTTTCTGCTAAACGTGTAACATTCATGGTTTAAGAGCAAATCGTGGTCTGCCGAGTTAGAAGTTTTTAGCCCAGTTGCTTGGCCAAACCAAAAAGCCGCAATTTGTTAGGGATAATCTTCATCAGAACTCCACTAATGTGTTATTTGCGGAGTTGAAATTTATTCAGATGTTCAAGAGACGCTTTGCCTTAAACCAGGAGCGTCAAATTGTTCATTCGCTTATTGCTGATTTAGTTCAATCAAGGGGGCATCTTGATGATGATTTAGTACCAAACAATATCTTCCGTACCACGCACTACCTACTCCTACTCCGTAACTTGTCAGTCTCTTGGCTGCACGTCCATTATGTAGCTACTAAAAGTGCTGTCTAAATGTATCCACGATTCGAACTGGACTATCGTCGACAACAATCCTGTTAAAGTCACTTCAGATATGGGGCTCTCTTTTCAGAATTGAATTTTCTCCTTTATCCTGGCCCGCTTTCCTAGGCTTTTGTCAGATCGCTTTTGGAGTGTGTTTTCTTCCAAATTTGCACGTAGCTCGGCTACTCCTTGATGATTGTGAGGCTCTGAATCAACTTTTCCATTTCGTCTATGTGGTACGGTCACATATTGAGAGTTTTGAAGCTCCAACATTTCGCGATTTGGCAGTTCCAGTCGTCCAAGATCGGTTTTGTGCTTTACCTTGTCACAGATGTTTTTATTGGGGAGTCGGGCTCTAAATCAAGCTGCGACTAGAAAATATTCGAAGCATGACTCCATCGACGGGAATTATTCAAAGCGTTTTTAAAGCGTCTTCTTTATGGTATCAGGACTAAATGATATCCCCAAGCCCTTCATTAGGAGGTTTTTCTAAAAGCGTCGAAGTGATTAAATTCAAAAAAATTGTTGTGCTTAGTTGAGATAAACAAATTGACCACCACATGACAACTGAAACCATGTTCTAGTTGCTGCTTTGGATATTTTTTCTCATAATTGCCTAGGACACCTGGAATGAGAACAAACAAGGACTCATCCATCATTGCAACTATGTAGAAATAAATTTAATTTTTCTCCTTCAATTAGCTCCCATCCGTTCGTATGTCCGTACAATGTCTCCGAAAACTCAAAACAAAAAAAAAAAACCAGAAACCTGCTTTAATTTGTGTGACGCACTCACCCCAGCACACCCATACATTAGTCAGTATCCCTGTATCCCAGTATCCCAGTATCCCATAACTTTTATCCAAGACGACCTTTATAAAAGGATCCCCAAGTTTTGGGAAGAGCAACCAAGAAGACCACATCATCATTCCCTGCCGTTTCTACACAAAACTTCACACATTTCCATATTTAATGACCATGGAGCGCTGAAGATGAAGAAGAAGTCTCTTGGAAAAGAATACCTTGCCCCCGAAAACTGGTAGAGGGGTGGCTTCACCAAAAATCGTCTCCAATTTCATACGAGAGATAGAGAGAAGAACTGGGAAAAACTAGTAAAAATCCTATTAACGAGGTCACCAAATAGGGGAGGAACTTCGAGAAAGGTAACTCGTGCGGAAGTCCAACAGACCACATAGTATACGAGTATTCGTGTCCTTATTATTGACAACACCACCACCATCACCATCACCATCGACCATCATCGACCAATTGAAGACAAAAATTTTACTATTATTATTCTGGCCATCACCTTTGGGTGCTGTAATAATCTCTAATGTCAGAGAGTCCTGTGTGTGGAGGGAACTGTAATTATTAGCGAAAGGTGATGCGATGAGTTGGGTAGAGATGAGATGCTTAATGCTTAATGCTTACTGCTAACCCCCAGATACTTCCATATCACCTTTCATTTAACATCCAGGTCATCATGGTGTTTTTTTGGTTTTTCCTCCTCTGACGTTGGACGTTCCTTGCTATGACGGTCATAGAAGTTTTATTTTCTGACCTTAAGGTATACGCAAGAATATTTGTGCAAAATTTTAGCACTAATAACAACAGCAGCATAAAAATCAGCTCCAGGATAAGTCTTAAGGATACATCCGAACTTATACTCATGCAGAGGATAAAAACGATGATGATGATGATGATGATGATGAGACCCAGACAACGAAGACTACGAGTATGACCATCAGGACCATGAACACTACCACGATGACAAGAACGACGAGACCATGAAGTTTGAAATGATGATGAGAACGACTAAGGATGTGGATGTTGGGTGTCCAGTCAAGCGTTTAAATTACACACACGCCATCAAGCTATACACGCAGTTGTAAAGAGATGTGGTCAAAGTCAACAAGAGAATTCGCCAACTAGAAAGAAAGGAAGTCCTTTTCCTCCTCACAACACACAATACAATTTGAATGTCCCATTCAATAAAAAAAAAAAAAAAAAAAACTAAAGACGACGACATAAACGTGTATGTTATGCTCGTATATCCTTAGTTCGGAGTCCTGAGTCTTCAGTCCTTAGTCCTTAGTACTCAATCCTCATTTCTGTATCCTACAGCAATCATGACAAAATTTTAGGGTCTTCACCATCTCTTTCTGCTTCGGTCTAATGATCGCAATTTAGGAGTCCTGTCCTCCTCGTTGTTGTACTCGTACCATTGGACGATGGTACACATACAAATTTTATGGTACACACAACGTAATTTCTTTTTGCAGCTGAAAGGACATTTAAGGACATTTTCATTGTAAGGTATTGACAAATACATAACTCCAATTATCGTATTTCATGATTCGTTAGGTTCATGGCGCAATAGGATCAAACCCAGGGACACCTTCTAACTTTACTCAATCCACCTCTGTCTTCATCATTTATACCCCGAAACGGCCGCCACTATGTACCACATTTGATTGGTTGGCCTTTAGTATTGGTCTTGGCCCTTAAGAAACAACATGAAAATTAACAAAAATCCTTCAAAGGACCTTATCCCCTGCCTGAGTCTGTATCTGTATCTGGATTTAGATTTGATTTGCCTTGGGTTCTCCATTGTCCATCCCCTCCCCCACTATACTCGTATTCCTCGTACCTACTACCGCCTGGCCTTATCAGTTCAGTGATTTTCTTCCTTGATTCAATATTTCTGTGGAATCAGAGGTAATTCCCTTTTTTCTTCTCTGGTCCTTCTCAGTCGGGTGTGAAATCCAAAATAAAAAAACAAAAAAAAAGGACGACCAACGATGTGTACCGCAGACTATTTTCCCGCCTGTACTTGTATCGTATAATACTATTGCAGCACCGTATATGAAGCTCTTCCCACTGAATGGGTGACTAGGGTAGGAATCTGTTCCGGAACATGATTTTCTTACTCTCCTACGGTACTCTGATGTTTCTGGAAAGCATAAATTTTTACATATCCTTAAGTTTGTTATTGACAACACACCGTCGTCGTCGTCGTCGTGGTTGGAGTCGCAGCCATCGTCCTCATCGAAAAGGGATCGGAGGTGTACGAGCATAGGGACACATAAATACACCACACGATGTGTTTATGGTGATTTACATAAATATTTCCTAGAACTTGGACTTGAGAGTCTAGGCAGAAGGTTCGAGCTGGAGGTTATGGAGCTTAGAACTTGCCTCACATGAATGAATATATCCTTCGTCTTTAGAGGTTTTTTTTTGGGGGTTGGTGTTGTTGCCGCTTGATGAATTTGTGGCAGATTACTGTAGAACATACTCTTACACTCGTCAAGAGGCAAGGGGGAAAAAAATCAGGAAATTGTACAAAGGACGTTGAGCAATAAATTATGTCCGAAAATAAGGTTATGCTAAAGGATGTAGTAAACAGGACTAACACCAGCCGTAGGACCTGACTACGTAGGCAGATTTCTTCATTGTTTAAGAGATTGAACAGGTTAAGTGGAAAAGGTTCTGATTACGAAGGATTGTTACGGGGAGGATACAATTTCTGAGAAGGGCAAAATGAGAAGGAAAAAGTTCGATAAGGAAATGGATTTGGTATATTTCGTGTGAAACTACTTTTTCACATAATTTTGGACCGTAAGCAGTATACCTTGTGTCATCCGGTGTGTGGTGTCAATCAACAATCCTCTCAAGCTAAATCAATTTTCAATTGGTTGACCATACATCTGTGATCGTTACATGGAACTCAGTTCAAGTTTTAGTATAGACCGTAGGGTAGAGTGTAGAGTGTTCTCGGTTCACCAAGGCCACAGTAGAGTTCTGCCTACTTATCATATGTCTTCCGAAACCGTTCTCCTTAGGCCCAACCGATGATTAGATTCAAAATCACGTCCGGTATGTGAGTGAGTGGCTTCCTTTTAACTGCACCGATAAAGGCAGATTTCAATCGCTCCCCAATGCTAAACACCTCCGTTAACTTAATGACCTCATTTACAGGCAAACTTATTCGAAAACCTATTTAAGAAATTCCTGCTGGGCAATTTGAGGAATCCTATTTAGTTAATTAATTTCCATCGCCACAGCGTTCAGCTGCATCGAATCAGAACCCACCCATTCAAACCACAAACTGATTGCCTCCTTGCAGACATTTCAAATCGCTTGAGCTTACACTCTATAACCCAGCCGTTATCTCCACCAGGTTTGGGTTGGGTGCCTCTCCACTTCAGACATCACCTCAGGGATCTTCAAATCAACCAACAACCCACCCCCTTCGCAATTCCAGTCTGATTGCTGGTCGCCCTCTATTATTTATTTGCGGTTCATTAATACTCAACGATTTGAAATTCGCGAAATCAGTTAGACCGGGCTATGGTTGAGGGCATGACCAGCTGAAGGCGGCAAGCAGGACTATGGAAAATCATAAATAAATAACCACAAAGGGCAATGAAAAGTTTGGCCAGAAAGGATGAGAACAAATGCAAATGAAATAAAATTCCAGTATACGAGTACGAGTATTTGTACACTCTTCGTGGACCCTTTAGAAATCCTTCGTCGACAAAACACGCTCAACTCGAGTTTGAGAGGGGGGTAGTTATGTATCACTCTCTATCACACTGCCGTCACTGCAATTTTATTGCACTAAAAAGGAGTGCTGTGTTGAATGGCAAAGTCCTAACTTTCATGCGAATGCGCCTATCTGAAGAGAAAGAGGAAGAAACGAAGCGAAGGTCCTTTAAAATTCGAGAGTTTATTAAAATCCAACCCTAAAGAGTTTAAGAGTCAGGCGTACTCAACTCCGTCATTCCTCTGGTATGCTAGAGTATGTACGAGTACTCGTATATGAGAATCCCTCAATGCAGTGTGTCATCCTTTAGCCGGGGCAAAAGTCCGGCCAGCCGCCTATAGTAGTCACATTTACTCTGTTACTTTTGGCAAACTTCATGTCCATTTTAAATTGCCATAAATTCATGTGTCTGTCTGTCTTTTTGGGGAGTGGGGAGAGTAGGAAATGTCCATTCAGGCTGTTCGCACTCATACCAGGCATCACCCCTCATAACTATGCAACTCCTTTACCACCAGCTGTGCACGAGTTGGAGTTGTGCTACTGCTAGATGGACGTACACACACACACACACACACAACTCGTGCACATACAAAACACCGATTACAGCAGTTTCGAATCTATAGATGTCGTTTGGCGTTTGTCGTTTGTCGTTTGTCGTTTGTTGTTGGACGATGGACGTTTGGGCGTTCGGGTAGTGTATCACTTGTCAGATTAATTTACGTGTTTATATATGCAAAACTCTTATAAAAGCGTTCGTCCTTGTCGTCCTTTGGAAATTATGTTTTTGCTGTTTTCGTCCTGGCTACTGCAATACAAGTGTATGTGTCATACTCTACTATTCGTGTGTTGCTTTATAAACTTTTAATTTATGCAAATTGTGGACCTTTCACCAACTTACCAATACCAACCATGCGACATCACCCATTTTAATTCACATCCTCTCGCTCAGTCTCCTCCTCCTGCACAAGCATACTCGTACAGTACAAAATCAAAAAACATTCCTTCGTTCGTCTATATTGAAAAATTAAAGTAACCGCTCCCATGCTCCTTTCTTATTAAATTTTCTCCATACCCGTACCGTACTAGTGTGTTGTTGTGTCCTTTAAGGCCATGATCAGAGACACAGAGCCGGGAAGTACTCGTAAGTGGGATGAGACATGAAGTGAGACATGGAATGAGACATGGATATTAATTTCTCGTGTGCAAATTTGTTGTATATTCTTAAAAGGATTATTTATGAAACAAAAGATGATGGGATCGGGATCGGGATGTGTTGTTTTTGTCGTTCTCAGTTGCTTGATGGTGTTTTGTCCTTTTGTTTTTTAATCTATCGCATCGGTGGCACTGGCAATGCCAATAGCAATATGTGTTTGCAAATGTGGAATTTAATTTTGTTTCTTGTGCTCCACACGTCGATGTTGGACCAGAGATGATGACGACGGCAACAAATGGCGGGAAGGAGAGAAGATTTTTGTAATTAGAATTAAATGTCGGGCATGAATGTGGAAAATTACAATTTGATGAGTTGCCGGGACGAGGAAGTCCGATTGCAATTCCAAAAAACTTCATAAATGAGGAAATGAAACTTGTGCACCATGAAATGTCATTTTTGCTTTCAAATTATGTACTTGGAGCTTCGGTTTTTTGAATTTGAAAATGAATTTGGAGAATTAGCATGGAATTGGGCCAACCTATACGAATTTTTGGTGCAATCATACTTTGAGGGCATCCATATCCATTAAAAATGAGCTGATGATGAGTGTGTCCTCACTCCTTTGTGACAGTCTTTCCACATCCGGTGAACTAAGCGTGACCTCACAAAAGTGATATTGGATGAGAAGGACTACTAAAACTCACAAAAATGTCTGACATGAGCAGAAGAAGAGGGCGACATCACCAAATCTTGGTTTCATGAGCTAATCGACGGAACATCTCAGCAATTGCTCTGGCATCAAAATCATCGAAAACGGTATTCGCTGATCCACGGGCGGGTGTAAATTTTCTCATATCTAGCACGCGTTTCCCTTACCTCTACAAAGGGACCTGACATTTTCCGGCTGATACCCCCAACAGCCAGATTGATAACATTCCGATCGATTATTTAACTCCATTGATCCAAGGTTACTCACTCACTTAGATGGCCTCATAATCTGGCAGGAACCAGGGCCTTAGATTGTAGTAGCAAGAGCCCAGACGGTATATCTCCCCTTCTTCTGAAGAGGCGTTCTTCCACGCTGGCAAAACCACTGCGTAAGCTTTTTCATCAATCCTACTCTTTCCGAACAGATGGAAAACAGCATTTGTCTTACAGACCCATCGCATTTACGTCCCTTCTTTCCAAGATCATGGAAGTGCTGATAAATCGTCAGCTCATGAAATATCTTGAAACACAAAAATTTCTCAATGACCTGAAATACGGTCCACTGGTGATTTGATGGCATGTCTCACCCACAAGTGGAACCAAAGCATACACCAATTGATATTTGTAAGGCATTTGACAGAGTTTGGCATCAGGCTCTTTTGTCGAAAGTGTGTGCATTTGGGATCGACGACTCTCTTCTTCAATCGATTAGAAACTACCTTTTGGAACGTTCAATACAAGTTGTCTTGTATGGTTTCAAGTCTGATATTCACAAAATAAATACTGGTGTGCCGCAGGGTTCTGTTTTGTCTCCGACACTCTTTTCAATCTTTATCAGTGATCTCTAGTCTGTCATTGCTAATCCAATATATTCCTTTGCTGACGACAGTATTCTCTGATTTTTCTATTTGCTCCCTGACTCACGTCCATGCTTTTGGGCTCTAGAACTCTCTATTCTCGGTATGTGTGTCAGTGACAACTTACGTTGGAATGACCACATATTCGATGTCGTCAGAAATCCTGCGAAATGTCTAGGCTTCCTCAAGCGATGTAAGAAATATTTCTCCCCGTCTGATCAGGCCTCAAAATATAAGGCATTCATCCGCCCAAAATTGGAGTACAATGCACACATCTGCTCAGGTGCGCCTAAAATATCTTTGCACCTGCTAGATAGGATTCGAAATTGTGCAATAAAACTTATAGGTGATGCTAATGTCACCCAGTCAATGAACACCCTCGAACACCGACGAAATGTCTCCTGTTTGACTTTGTTTTATCGCTATTTCCACCGTCAGTGCCCCTTAGAGATCGCCAGTAACATTTCGCCTCTTCAGAACATCAACCGTAACACTCGTCTCGTTATGAATGCTCAGTATACCCTGAAGCCCACTTTCGGACGTACTCTGAAAAATCGCGATTCTTTCCTAAGCCGTACAACTCGCTTGTGGAATGCCCTGCCCAGCTCTATATTTCCCAGTCATTATAACCTTCGAACATTTAACACCAACGTACATCGGTGCCTATCTTTCTTTCCTCCCAAATTTTCCTTTGCCCTTGAGCGCACGCTACTTTAAAAAAAAATATGCCTCTCCATATGGCACAGACTTCTGCCAGGTGCCGCCAGGTGTGCAAACGAAGTTGGCTGTGGTCCTCTTCCACTTACGTGCGCTAGCTAACTAGCATTTATTCGGCTTAATACAAACTATAACTTAAAAATTAAACATAAACTAAAACTTAAAACTAAGGTTGGTTGGAGTGGTGAAGGAGAACGGATTTGAAGTAGGAAGTGGTGCGGTGGAAGTCAAAGACTGTAGGGTTTGAGTTGATTTGGCGTAGCATACGGGAGATTGGTTCATTCGCGCCATAGGAGGTGTGGTGGGTTGGTACATAGAAGAGTCGAGGGGTACGTAGATTACGAGGGTTAGTGTTGAGGAAAATGGAGCTGTGAAGGGACGCGCATTCAACGTGACCTGAAAGGAGTCGATGAATGAAGAGAAAGTCTGCAGCATCTCTGCGATCTTCAAGGGTGTTTAAGTTGATAAGGTTGAGACGGTTTTGATAGTGGGGCAGATTAAAAGGATCGTCCCAGGGCATATCTCGGAGAGCAAATCGAAGAAAACGGCGCTGAATGCCTTCAATTCTCGAGATATGAACACGATGATATGGGGACCATACTTGACTGGCGTACTCTAGGAGGGGGCGAACAAAGGTAATATAGAGGGACCTGGTCACGTATGGGTTGGTGAATTCTTTGGACCACCGTTTCACAAAACCTAGTGAAGAGTTGGCTTTGAGGATTACCTCATCCATATGTAAACGGAAGTTGTGATAGCGAACACAAAATGCCGAGGTCACGAAGAGATTGTACGGAGGAGATAGGTTGGTTATGGAGAAGATAGAGTCGGGGAGGAGATTGGTTCCGCTTAGGTGAGAAGGTGATGGATTGGCATTTGGCGATGTTAAGTTCCAAAGAATTTTTGAGGCACCAGATCGAAAAACTATCAAGACCTTGTTGAAGGAGGAAAGAGTCATGGGGAGAGGAAATGGTTTTGAAAAATTAGGTATCGTCGGCGTAAAGGGAGACAGACGAATGTTTGATGATCATATCGAGATCATTTATGGTTAATATAAAAAGAAGGGGTCCGAGATGGCTGCCTTGTGGAACTCCAGAGGTGGCCAAAAATGGAGCCGAGTGGACTGACCTAAAACGAACACTGTAAAAATGGTTTTCGAGGTAAGAGGATATCCATTTCAGCAGTATGGGTTCAAAGCCGAGGGCAGACAATTTAAAGATGATTAACCGATGAGAGATTTTATCGAAGGCTTTGCTAAAATCGACTAATATCGACTTCATTGCCATTCTCTAGGGCAGAGAGGGCAAAGGATACGAATTCAACGAGATTTGTGGTGGTTGACCTACCCTTTAGGAAGCCATGTTGTCTAGGGGAAATAAGTGATTTGCATTGATTGCATTGCATAGCTTAGAGTTTTATACAAAATACTTTCGAAGAGTTTGGGTATATGGGAGAGTTTAGCGATGGGAAGATAGTTGGTTATTTCATTCTTTGATCCTTTCTTGTGGATCGGGGTTATGAAGGCGGTTTTCCAAGCCTGAGGAAATTCTTCTTGTGAAAGGGAAGAGATTAGAAAGGGCAAGGGAAAGAGAGGAAGAACATTTTTTAAGAAATATGGCAGGGAGGCCATCTGGGCCGGGTGTGAATTCGTCATTGAGTTGGTGTAATTTATAATCGATATAAGACGGGTTCAAAATATGAGAGAGAAGTGGGCCATTGGAGAAGTTCAGTAGGTAACTAAAATAGGATGGATCTGGTACAAAGAAGTCGCTGGTGAAGGATTGTTTAAAAAAGGTGGCAAATAGGTTGGCAACGGTGAGTGGATCGGTTGATGACCTGTTGTTGAAAGAGAGGGAAGGAAGGTAACCATCTGACTTTCTTTTGTAGTTAACAAATTGGGAAAAGGAATTAGGGTGGTTTATAAGGTTGACTTGCGCATTGTTAAGGTAGCGCTGGTAAAGAGAATCGTAAAGTTCGGTGAAATGAAGATAAGCACCAAGATAGTTGGAATAGTCGGTAAAGGATCTGGTACGCAGGAAAACAGCCCATAACTTATTTCTCTGATTTCGTAAGGAACGAAGCTTGCGATTATACCAGGGAGGACTAGTATGTAGATGATGTTTACAGCGCTGCCTCGCTGTATTGGAGTCGAAGACTTTCCGGGCCGTGGCGCTGGTATCTATGCGTAGGTGCCCTAGCCATCTAAGCCGGTTATCCGAATTTCGATGTGCGTTCAAGGTGACATAGCCATCTAGGTCTTTCTGATGAGGTCAGCATCGCTGTACAGCCTCCACCTAACTTTCCTTCGACTGCGATCGCCAATTATAAGAAAACAAATGGATTGTTGCGAGCCTTAGTAGCAGAAAAGAAGGTCAGAATGCTGGCCTCTCGGAAAAATAGGAAATAGAAAAGAATTGAAGAGATGTTGCTGCATGGATGAACTCCGAAAGTTTTATCAGAAAATAAAACAAGCTTGGCAGGGCTGGTGCGATTATCGAGAGAGAATAAGGCGCATGAAAGTAGAATAAAGCGTATAGGTTTGACTGTAAACTAGGGTAAGACAAAATGCGTGCTGTCATCAGAAAAAGACGCAAACCACCGACGGATTCACTAATATCCTCGAGTAAGTTATGGGCTTCATCAGCCTTGTCTCCGCTGTTACAACAAGGAAAGATTTTAACCCAGAATTACTCCTGCCAACCGCTGTTTCTTTGGGCTTACTAATCAATTGACACGCGGACCCCACGTCGTAAGACCAAACTTATCATCCCAGCGCTGTTCTATTGTGTAGAGGTTTGGACCTTATGGAAAGCAGATGATGAAGAAATTGACCCCTTCGAGAGCAAAATACTGCGGGTGATTGTCGGTCCCTAATGATGGAGGAGGTTCAACCACGAACTTTACGGGGTGTACAGCGGCATCGATTTACTCAGGCGTTATAGTAAAATTGCAGGTGTCATGGGTTAGCTCTAAATTCAGGAAATCTCAATAAGCCTAACCTGTACGCAGTGATAAGTAACATAGTCGCAGCTCCCAGCCTAATCTAATCTAAGCAGGCGTCTGCGGATTCAACGCTTGAGATGTCAGGGCTTTGTTGTGTGAATAGCAGCCACAGCTCCGCGGCTAAAAAAGCCAAACGTTGTTTTGTGTCAAAAAGACCTTATTAGCATTTGTATGACTTCCGTGTTTATGGCACCGTCGTGACTCCAGTCTCCAGTTACCATAGATTTTCCTTGGTTTTTCTCACTCTTTTTTGGAATACGAAACAGTTCTACTAGTGTATACGGGTTAGAGAGTCCCGATTCCGAAAAATGCACTTATCCCACAATGACTGTACACAACGGCGGTATATTCTGCTGCAATGTGGGGTTAGATCCTTCGTCGTTTGTAAACCCATTCTTCACGTAAACTTCATATTTAAATTTTAAAACTTTAAGCCTTAATCATAAATCAGTTGTTGACTAAATTTTTTCTTTTTTCTCTTTTTCAGGTACGTACACAATTTGGCAACTGTGAAATCAATCAAAATGTCCAACTTTCCATAATCGATGAGTAAGAATTTGTTGACAATTAAACGCCTTAAGCTCTGAATTAATTCTCATCCCTAAAACATGATAGCTCGACCCATTTCTAATCAACATACCCTCATGTTTGTGTTGGTATATGAAACACATTTCTCTCTATCATTATCCGTTCCCAAAGGACCCATTCAAATTCAGCCGAAAATGAATGAATTTTTCCCCTTATTAGTGCCCCGCCCCACGTTCATGTCATAATATATCAAAAGGAACTCTCAAAATTGCCAATTTAATTATCTCGATGCACTCTTCCACACATACGAATACTCACTGCTCCGGAGACACCCTAAACTTGCATGCAACACACATGTTGCAGAGTATCTTATAGAGTAGCCCACACCCATCCGCCGACTACAGAGCACAGCAAAAAGAATGATTTACGTGAATTCCATCAAAAAAATTTCATAAATTCATGTCAACAAAAAAAAATATAAATAAACAAGAGACAGGATACGGTCAAAAGAAGACGAAGGAACTGGATTAACATTCATCTGTCTGTCCGGTATTCCCTAAAAATCGAATTACACCAACAGAAACAGCGGGGCAACCAAACTCTAAGCCCTGAATCACACAACCCAAAACCCTCAACCCAATGGATACGAATACCCGTACCTGGACGCAAACTTATCCCAGGAAAATACAAAAAAGTCATTAAAAATCGCCGGCATGAACTCTTATTCCATTCGAAGAAGGATTCCCTTGGCCAGAGAGTCGCAGTACAACAGAATATTAATGATCCTTTTACGAGCTTGCATGGTCTGTGGTCATAATTCATTTCCATCGTAAAGCACTAAGGAGATCGCGAAACGATCCTCGACATTCGATTCGGTTTTTATGTTCCTCTTTCGACCTATGATGTTGATGATGATGGTGCAGATCACTGTGTGTAAGTGAATTTTTGTAGGTTGTCGGAGTGGAGGTGGGGAACTTATTAAAAACTCATTCCACATAATATGTAGATGATCGCACGCCTCACAACTGGATCGTTTGCGGTATTACTCTGACGGCTGATGGAGCAATTAAAATTTGCAAATTTCTCGGAAGCTGCTGCCTTTGGTTCCGTATGAGAATGTTGCCGGAATTTAGCTGAGTCACCGTTATGCATCAGACATAGTGCAGTGCAGTTTATTCGGTGCTTCAGTTGCTAAGATTGTGCAGATTTTGCAGATTCTTCAGATTGTAGATCGCGTGTCGGCTCGGCAGTGACATGTGTGGTTGAGCCGTAATCATACTCGTATGCCCAAATCGATCGCAGACTACAGACGCCACACGGCGTGATTGCTGGATATGTAATGTGTATGCATATCTGTACTCAAGATCACTCTCCCCAATGTGCACTTCACTTTGAAGATGCATCTCAATTTTTCGCGCAATTATTTTCCGCCTCTGATACAGATTCAAAGACTTCTGCTGCAGAGAAAATGTATCTTCTTTTGCAATTCGATTGATCAAGCAAGTGATCTCATCAGTAAGAGAAGAAGAAACCCGTGTAAATGGTGCCCTTTTGGCGGCTTCTTTGGCCGCGTATTTTATTGATTTCTCATCGGGCATCAGTAGCCATGGTAATCAGAGTGAAAAATTGATTTTGGCTGATCACAGACATTGGAGAATGCTTGCAGCAATGATTTCTTTTTATGATTCGCAATAGTCAGTCAAAAGGTGCCTTAAAGGTTCAGGGGAAAATATGCGAGTAATGAACAGGAAAATTCATGATAGCTGAGTGCAATAAATGTCAAGTTGCAAAGTTCTCACGGAGGTATCTTCTTCTGTAGATTTTGTGGGATCCTATTGATTTACTTTGGCGCAATCAATTTTACAAGGTTTATGTAGCATTGCCTGATTACGAGTATCATTGCACTGCATTCCAGTTTTTACTGTATTACATATGGTTTGCACCAGCGTTTCACTATTTCGTGACGCCATATGACCGAGTTCGGCTTTATATGTATGAACGCACTGGAATTTGAATGTGAACCGTATCTGTCACTCCATTTTGTGCTGGACACAGTTGATACAAAAATTGTCACTGCCACTGCATCTATAAGATATTTGGTAAGGAATCCGATATGTATACTCATTTGTACGGCTTCACTGTTTTCATTTGCGGTTGTTTTAGCATTCAGGGTGTACTCTGGCATACTATATGTACATATGTAGGGACTGAACCCTTGATCACAAAACAGGAAACCATCTCTTCGAGAAGAGTGTCAAGAGCAGGCAAAGATAACGAGAAAACTTCCCTCTCTTTCGATGCTTTTTCATGTTGCTAATGTCTCTGGAAGGATTTGTTATGAAAATCCCCCATGCTGGCTCCTCTAATCTATTGAATCTCGTCGTCCTTTAAAGATTGGGCCGGAAACCATTACTCTTACAGACAACAATGATGTGACATGCAAGATCAGATTTTCAGCGCAAATTCAATTGAATTCAACACCAATTGGTGCAGATTAGTGGCAGACTTTTTGATCCTCATCAGTCATAGCTAACAACAAACACACTTGCTGCGGGTGTCACTGCTCGAAGATTTATCCTATCACTCGACTTTACCCCCATCCATGTCGCTCATTGTTTATCGAAACAAATTTTTCTCAAATAAATCTAATCACTTACAAGCATCCCCCACAGAGAGAACGCAGTTTTGATTATCCTTGACATACATAAACATGCCACAAGAGTACTCTTTTTAATTCCTGAAGAAGAAGTACCCTGGCATTCAAAGAAGAAGCATGTCTCATACAAATTCATCAATTAACCCGCAGTTGGTTCAGTTGAAGCCGCCTGCGTCATGCTCGATCAGCATTAGCACCATCATCCTCCAAGAGTTTCTTCAGTCATGTATACGAGTACCACCGCCAGATTACCATTTATCTTGTGGACAAAGGGACGGATGGATGGATGTACGACTAACAATTTTTTTGTTTATTAATTTTTTTATTAATCCAAAATGTCACCCCTTTTTCGTTCCCTTCCATATGTACAGACTTGTAATTTGTGTTTTGTTGCATGAGAAAGTGTAACAAAACAATTGCAACATCTGCTTGAGATCATGTTCAATATATACGGAGAGTAACTCGTGCATCCGAACGTGCCATAAACAGTGTAGTCGCACAATATAAAGGAAAACCTTTCCCCGGGGTCTTGTAACAATTCATCCCTCTCCTCAATAATTGCTGGAAGACAAAAGGGAATGAAAGAAATTCAAAAATCATTCATCAGGACATTCCAATAGACTGCAACTTACACCCATATACTCGTAGATGCGGCCTTTTTGTGTGGCATCGGCTAATTGTTAATACAAATCAAGTTAATTTGGCTCCGTCTAGATGTATCTGATTTTCGTGTCATTCTTCTTTCATCGATGAAGCGACAAAGACTTGAGAATCACCATCATCATGAGAAGCCGCTGCAGGCGATTCTAATCGAGAGCGTAAACAACATTGCGCGCCTCATTCCTCTTCTATTCGTTTCTAATGCATCTTTGTATCGAAGACCTAGTGTTTGTGCTCGCATACATATGGTATGTGTCTGCATTGCCCTGCGGATCTTTTCTGAATGCAACTGCAGGTTAATTGTATTTTCAAATCAAATCGAAAGAGAGAAAAAAGTTTTTGTTTTGTATCTGTGAAGCGCAAACAGATTGCTACATAAATCTTTCCTCTGAATGACTTCGAATGGTTGGTGTTCTTTGCCTTGGATAGGGTTATGCATATCAACGCGTTTCTCTAATTAACGGGGAAGTTTATTGAATACATATTCTGGAACGTACTCTTCCCGTTCATCGAGTGTGGTATACAAACAATTTATGAGATTATGAGGAAATCCAAGGTGGGAAAGTTGAATTTACAGGCGAGTAATGCTCGTTTTATGGGGCGATAATGTTGGGATTCTTGCAACATGGTCAGGGTAGTATCGTAAATTTGAGAATTATGGTCGAAGAGATGCAATTTGTAGGGTACTCTTGCATATAGAATGCAACTGAGATGGGTAAATTGGTTACTGGTTGAATCAAGTGATCTGAGATCGTTTCTGTTTTGATGCAACATCATGACCACTACGACCTTTCAAGGTTTTCCAGATCAAGTTTCGATTCAACGAACTTGGCCTTATTTTTATGGTATTTCTCTGAGTCTTGTGCTTCTTCCAATTCAGTAAAAAAGGGGCATCTCAGAGTAGTACAGAGTAGTGCATGTATGGTACGCACCAGTCGACTTCTCGTATATTCCTATCTGGCGATACAGTCCGTAGTAGACCTAGGCTTTACCACATAACCCAGCCGATTTCTTCAACTGGACTGGTAGCCGAAATAAATTTCTCTACAACGACTTCTTAAACCGACCGACCACACACTCACTTCCGACCCCAAACGATTTTTTCAGTTTATGTGCACTAGAATCTGGAAGTGAAGTTGACGTGATTGCCACTGATTTCAGCAAAGCCATTGATCCTTCTAAAATATAAGACCCTCGGTTTCCAAATAAGCTTTATAACGATGGTTCAAACCTGTTTACATGAACTACATTTATTTATGTCTATGTTTCTGGCCATTTAAATCTTCAGCTGGCATACCTCAAGGTAGCCACCTTGGTCCCCTATTATTTATTCTGAGTATTAATGATGTTGATTGCATCATTGCAAATTCACACATATCTGTTTACGCAGATGATATGAAAACCTTTAGACATACATCACTTCCCTCAGAACTTAACGTCAATAAGTGTCAGGCTATAGCTTATACCCACAAGTTCCCTTCTACATTACCTCGTTGCTAACTGATCTTTAATCTGTCTCTTCCTTTAGTGGAATGAGTTGCACGATTTCTGTGTCATCTGTGCTAAGGAACGCAATATCCGTTCTCCTTCCTTCTTGTCCTTCTTTACTTGAACTAATCTCCTTTAAGAGCAGCCCACGTAATCTTAGGTCTGTGTGAATTTTCCGGCTCATTCTTAATAGAATGAATTACGAACACCTTGTGCCAATGTCTAGAATGCTTCGTGAAGCTAACGATATTCTCTCTGTCTTCGACGACCACCTCAACAAACTGTCTCTAAACAACATTCTCCTTTCTACCGCTGCCACGCTTTAGTTTTTATCTTTAGTTTTAAGTCTCTTGTAATAAGCTTTAATAAATCTGTCTGTGGGGTTGATGCGAGCCTCAAATCAGCCATCGATCTCGTTTTATTCACATTCTTCTGACTAGACCCAAGTCGCTATAAGCCCCTGTATAGTTAAACGTTGTATCTTCTCCTCCATTCACCGTTTATGTATACGGGACAAACTAATTTTTCTCTCAAAACAACTTGGGGCAGCCTCATGCATTCTTAGGGAAGTCTATGCAGATAAGGTCACTATAGTTGTTCGACAGATGACTATGCCACCAAATTGCCTTCTTAGCCCAAAGAAACAGCGATTGTCAAGAGTCGTTAATACCTGCCGTTTAGCCTTAAGTTCACTAAATGCCCTTACATTGATGGGAGCAAGGATATGCCTTGCCATTACTCTGCCGCCTTTCTGAGATCAGCAGCTGTGCCCTCAACACAGTCCCACCGCTGTGGTATGAGTCGAGACCTACCCATTAACCTCTTGCTGTTCTTAGGGTCCAGCACTCAGTACTTTTTTACAGCTGTACAACTGAAAGACCCTTCCTGAGTTTTAGGTTTTAAAAGACAGCCACCGTGATGCTTCCAGTAGGGGGCCTACCTCCCACAGTAAGATATTTTATGTCCTGGTATGGACCACCGGTGGTCCTGCCACTCAAAAGGACCGATGACTGGCAGTTTGTAACTGGTCAAATCATAGCAACCTTCAGCGGTGTTAAGTTCTGAAAGCTGCTGGTAAGACCACTATTTTCCCTGCCCTCGTTGTTTATTAGACAGTTTCATTAATGGAAGAAGACTTGATAACTAGGCGAGGGTCCACCGCAAAGTTACGTTCTGCTCGAGACTTCGTTTTGCCCTCGTTTCTTGTCAGAACCATCTTCGCGATGCCATACTCATGAACGCGCTACTGACATGAAGCTTGTTTCTTCCATCCACATAAATCTTGTCCTCGTATGCGAATAATTGACCGGACTTTTGAAAGATTTTGCTTCTGGTTACCTTTGACCCTTTTGGCATCCTAAATCCTTAACATCAAAGTGTTGTGTTGAGTCTTGGGTTACTCTTCAAAAGTTGCCTTTTTCTGGAGCCTCGTTGTCCATTTGTTTAGTTCTTTGTAGATGTATTGCACTGCGAATATTTTATCTAATAGTGATCTGTCCGTCTGAAACACAAACAGGTATATGGCAACTAGAATCCAGCAGAAGAGTCTCAAGCTCTTGTGAGCATATAAACTGGGTAGAGTGCTACTTTTAGCAACCATGTGGTGCTGAATAAATTTCCAAACAACTAAACCGTCAAAAAGTTGCATTATATTGTGTTGTCCCAAACTTTTATTGTGTACGGCAAAAACTCCACCAATCGATAGTTGTTACAGTTTTTCGTGACGCATTTTCTTTATACAGAGGAACAAGGAGGCTATGCCTCCACTGTGTATACAAAAGTTGATCACTACAACTTGCTAATGGGGTAATCTGATTCGGAAAAATTTTTTGGCTATACTTACGTGTTTCATGGAACTCAGAGGTAATGATCATCTTACCCGCAGATGCGTGAGGAAGCAGTCAGAAACTGTCCATAGGAAGGTGTACCTTCACCCCTTTTGTGGTCACTTGCCATCAACGATTTACTAGTCAGACTAGACAATTTAGGCTACAAAGTGGCTGGCTGACTATGCCGCTGACTTGGTTATCGTAGTGAAAGGTAAACGAAATTTCCAACAGACTGCAAGATGTCCTAAAAGTGGTGTCTGAAAGTCTATACAAATCCCCTTCAGTCGTAGACCAGTCGATGTCTCTGAACGACACGATTATTGAGTTCTCGAATGAAGCTGATTATGTAGGAGTAGTTCTAGACAAACAGCTAAATTGAAACGTCATCCCAAAATTGGATGTTTCGACAGGAGGCTCAACAGAGAGATCCCAAATCGGCAAGCTTGGAACTTCCGAAACAGAAAATTAAACCTGAAAAGAGTTAACAAGTAGCATACGGATGTATGTAAAATAGACACCGGAGTAGGTGGTATGTATCCATGCATCAACGGCACAAAGCCATAAAGAGCGGCTTTCAAGCTTGAAATGTACCAGTATCATCCTTAGGACATGACTGAAAGGCACCCCCATCCATATTCTTACGGACAGTCAAGCAGCATTAAGCTCAAACCTATTTGCTTCCAAGTTGGTGGTGTATTGCTTCTCAATCAAAAAGAAACAACGTCTAGCTCTGGTGGCCACAAGCACGTTGAAAGAAATTAAAAAGCCGGTGAACTAGCTAGAAAAGGTTCGGCTCATAGTCTGAAATACTCTGAAAAACACCACATCTTCGGCAGGTGGAAATAATCCAAATTGGATTGGTCAGCTTTCTAGTGAGACGCTGCCGGCTTCGATATCACTTACACGAACAAGCCAAAAGACTGAATCGGCATTCAGTATGGACTTTGTATGGAAGACGACGAAACTGCAGGTCACATACTATGTGGATGGAGAATTCGTAGAGAAATGAGGAACTGCAACCAGAGTGATCCTCAATTTTATTGAGATAGTTTATGCTCATCTGGCACCTAGAACTGACTGTGTGACAGAATAGATCCGTACAGCTTTAAGCCCTTAATTGATCTCTAGAACTCAGGTCTTCACTCTGAGATTATCCTACAAGACTTCTAAGTCACATTTGTCACTTTGCAGGAATAGCGAATAGACATCTGTCTCTGGTCCTACTGGCAACATTTTCACCTCTCTAAATTCCATCATTTTTTAACTTTTTCCCACAGTCGTTTAGGTCTTCGCAATAAGTCACAAGATTACGCTACAGAAGCATTCCGATTACACACCTTCACCGAACAAAAATCCCGAATACCCCTCAAATAAACACTAATCACCTCAATTTGAATAGAAAAACTCCAAATTACACCTTCTCGGATCAAACAAGTCTCATTGTTTGTTCGAGAAATTTATTTCCAACTCGAAGATGGAGAAGAAAAGAAAACACCTCCTCGTCTTAATCAACTCTTCGATTGTCAACATCATCGTCCCCAGCTTGAAATCTTAATGACTTTCTAATAAACCTAGTTATGATCATCCAACACGACGACAACAAACCTGACACGGATGCTACTTTACCGTGAAATGACATAAAACATAGCAATAGGAAATAACTCAATAAAAAGTATCTCCATCGGCCGACGACAATGACGACGGACGGTTGCACGAGTATCTTTTCAAAAACAAAATGAGTATCTGTGCGATTTTATTGAGCCATTGTTGGGAATTTTAACCACTTTGCCCATAGCGCTGATTATGCATGACTGTACGAGTATCATCTTCTCGGGTAATAAACAGAATTTCTGCCTATTTTACGACTTACGGCCAAAGTTGGCTCCCAACTCTCTCAACATTTGTTTGTAATTTTTTTAATATCTGCAGCGGAAATTCCTGATATACGACGAGTACAGTCATAAATATCTGGCGCTTTCATCGTAAATTAAAATCGAACAATAAAATGGAAAATATTTTCTAAAGAAACGCACACGTATCCGTATTTCTATACGGTTTACGCGCATTCGAATTTATTGTGTGCGTACAATCGGGTTGACATCAGTAAAACTGTCCAAAAATAAACCGCATCAATAAAGTCGATTATATGCAAGTGGCGGCACGACCGACCCACTATCATCTTAGTCGTTTTTAAGGTTTGGCATTCCACTGCTCAAGTGGATAGATACGAGTACATATGTATGCATGTGATCCTACCATACTCGAAGAAAATCTGTCACCGCACTAAAGCGCTTGAACGATCGTGATCGTGGTCATAAAGTCGGAAAGCCAGAAAGCCAGAAAGCCAGAAACGTATAACGTACTCGTACCTACTCCTGTGAATCATCATATCTCGCACATAATGACCAAAACGACACAACAATTGTCGCTGTTATGACTATGCGCCTCTTTGTACCCACGATCCCCGAAACAACACAACAAAACAAAAGTATTCCTTTGATACGAGTTGTATCTAAAAGCGATAGATAGACATAGAAGACAAAGCCGTACTTAGAGTGACTTACGGTTACGGTACCACGAGTATTACCCATCGTCATCAGTGACAAAAAGACCACCAAATGGAGAGTTATTAAGTATTCCATTCGAGTTGCATTCGCTACGAGTACCAGTTGATGTGGAGTGGGTTGCTGGTGGAGGACTCACCTCACATGATGCAGAGATACTCCTACTACTACATACTCGTACTCGTCTCGTACTGTGTACGCGTTAGAGATTGAACTGTCCTCGACTCATTCAAATGACTATCGCGTGGTCTTTTTGTCTATTGTCAAATCAAAGGTGCATACGGACACACGGCACAGTACTGCACCTGGGTTTTATTTTATTCATATCTAACCACCACAATGCGGTGTGTCTTTCTCATGATAATGGCTTAAAATATGCATTCTCCATATCGGAGGCTCACAAGACGAAGACGTGACAAAAGATGAATTCTATTGAACGCGCGACTGTTGTGCAGCGAATAATTCTGCATAATTTTTCAACTTTCCAACCCACGGTTTTGTTTCTCTATAAATGGATTTACATGTCTTCGGGGGGTGGGAAGACGACTTACCTAGTTCTAAGCCTAAATACCTAACCGCGGATAATGATGCCTGTCGAGTTCCATATTCATAAAGACATTGACTTTACACAGCTGGAGATCGGAGCAAGCGCCTGTTTGTGTTGTCGACTTTTGGAGAGAATTCGTGAAGTGTTTAACATAGATATGCGTTTGAAATGCCTAATTCATCGAGTGACCTATTTACAAAAGATAGCCGTATATGGTACAACATGAATAGTTCTCTGCGGTACAAAGTTGCAAAACGAAACGGATGGAAGTTGTCGTCATAATTTTTGTTTTTTTGTAGAAAGCAAATCAGGAGAATGTCTGAATGCATACGAGTAGGCGATGTGGAATTCTATAAGACATAGGGGATGTGTTGCGGAGATTCTTGCGCCATTTACCATAGTCGTTTTTGAGAATGGCATAGTTGTAGTGAGAAGAATTGCCGCCCTACATACTCTTGAGGATATACAACCGCTTTTCTTGCAGTCAAATTTCTAGGAATTGTCGTGAAGAAATAACTCATCAGCCAAGTACATCTCTGCAACATCTTCATACTTCCTATTAGGACGTTTGTATAAATATCAATGGAACCAGCAGACAAGCATTAGTTCTCCAAAGAACTAAATCAAACGGGCTGAAACCGCTCAAAATCAATGAAAATCGGTAGCTATCCACTGCCGTTGTAATTGCTATGATAGGTATGACTACTGATTCACAAAGAGTTTCAGACCCAAAAGTCCTATAACTTGCGGCTTGTCAAAGGGTATGACTGTGCTTCATATGCATTAACTTGTCTCCTTAGAAGAAGAGGACCAAGAGCAAAAGAGAAAATCATCTGAAACCGCGCTTCAAATTTTAGTATGTAAAATTGAGCCAGCCATTGACAAGAAATAGTACGTGTTTGGCAGGCCTTACCTTCGAATAGGTCGAACCTTTCCGTAACGCTCTCAAAAGTTCCTAAATATGCAGATGCTACCACTGAATGTACACGATTCAGAAGAACGAGTAAGCTGACCTAACTCAACTCGTCCAAAAAATCATTTCAATTCGTCTCTGTTACCCTGGAGCCTCCTAAACATGTTGCGTGGAAGTACGAGTAAGTGAGAGTAGCACCAGATTTCTAATAATGGCCGTATAGGTCCTGTTTCCGCTCTTGACCCTTTGGTAAATCTCCCTTACCTTCATATTCATATTTTCAGCTAAACCCTCAAGGCTATCGATTAAAAGAAATTTTCCTTGTAGTCCGATGTATGCAAGTTGTTTCCATGAATTTGCTCGCCGATTGCACACTAGAACACCAGTTGCTGCGAAAATACAAATTCGATTTACCCTGTACTCTGGAGTGGCTTTGACTAAATCTTGATCTATATCCGCAGCACCAAACAATGATTAAGGTCTGCCGTTTTTGTAGGAACTGCTTTCAAGCATGCCTACAGTAGGCATGACATTTTGCATAAAAAGTGACTAAACCGCGCCCCAGGCTATGAATATGTCGAATAATCTCTACATCGAACGTCTTTTGATGTCGCCCTTTGATTCCACAGAGGATATTCTTCGGCCAAATTGCCTTCTTTTAGAGTAGGTAACTGGAGAGTATCCAATCTTAAATCCTTTGCAGACCATAAATAGATTCCCCTTAATGTGAGTCTCTCCGTAGAAACCCAAGGCCCAAACCCAACTCTCCCACCTCCGTGGAATTAAGATCTCTCCGACCTAAGGGATATCTTCAATATTTCCTACAAACACAAATTCTAGAAGCCTTACAAGGACTGCCTTAAGATATACAAGAAATCAATAAGGCTAAGTTACAGGTAACTAAGTCAGAGTACTGTCACTCCGTTGAAACTCTCAAGGATTCAGCTAGACTAAGCAAAATCCTGTCCAAAGAACACTCTAATGAGACATTCATCAAACGACTTGAGGGTACGTGGGCAGATTCCACTGGAGAATCACTGGAACTCCTAATGACCTCCAATTTGCCGGGATGCAAAGATAGTGAGCAGGCAGCGCAGTTCAATCAAACCGCACCCTGGAATTAAATCAACTCATTGCCACCTACAGTTTATGCGGGATTTTGCCGGTTATACTCCAAAATAACTTGGAGAAGGTTCAGCCTTGGTTAACACCATTTATCGTAGCTCCTTTCGACTCGACTACTTTAAGGGTACACAAACCCCTTGAGCGCGCGCTCAATATTTAAAATAAAAAATCCCCTCGACCTGGAGACGGGTTAGAGTCGTTTTCATTCCTAAAATCGGCAAACGAGTCCAAGATTTTAGACCCAGCAGCCTTACATATTTCATACTTAAAACCCTAAAATGTATCCTGAACATGCATATCTGGGACTTCCTCAACTAATCTAGCAAAATCCCAACATACTTACTTTAAAGGTAAATCCGGAGACGGAGTCATCTCTGCATAGGGTCGGGCAGACGATTGAGAATCTATCAAACCGGTATCGGCATAGAAGGTGCCTTCAATAATGTGCACACTGAATCCACTCTGAAGTCTGTCATCAAGCTTGGCACAGAAGATTTCATCAGAAAGTGGGTCTTATCCATCAGAATCATTCAGTCGCAATTGAGGAACAGCCTCACTAACAAATTCTAGACAGTTGTAGCCCGCAGTAAGGAGTTATCTCGCCTCTTCTACGGCTCCTAGTCATCAACTATATCTTGAGGGAGTTCGACAACATTAGAAACAAGGCAGTCGCCCACGCGGACGAAGTGGTTATTTTAGTATCAGCAACGTTCTCCTCAGCGATTACTGAACTCATAGAGTGGGCTCTGACTAAGTAAGCACTTGGGCCACAAGTTGTGGATTTGGCGGTATTTAGAGTAAAACCGATATAATGCTATTTACCACCAAGTATTGTACAAAATACCGACTTTCAAGGTTCCACGTCTTAACAAACAAACACCTACTCTATCCTCCAGTGCAAGTGTTACCTTGGCGTCGTCCTTGATCCCAAACTCAACTGGAAACTAAACATATGGTAGAACACAGGTTAAAGAAAGCATGCGTCGCTTTCTACGCCTGCAGCAAGATTTTAAGCAAAAGGTGGGGACTATAGCCTAAGGTGGTTCTCTGCCATAGTTCGTTCCATTCTTACTTGAAGTGGTGGCCCGCTTTAAGTAAAGCCTACAGCATCACAAAACTTAGTAGAATGCAATGAACAGCTGGTATTGGAACCACAGGGGCACTACTAGCGAGCCCGATAGAAGCTCTCAACATGCTGCCCCTGGACTTACAGAAGAGGACGGAATAGAACAATAGTCAAACCCTATTGAAATATCAGATATCGAACTTCATCGACGGCTCCAAGATAGAATGCGACATTGGAGCATGTGTCTTCTCAGCGAATCTGAACGTGTCGAAATCGTACCACCTTCCAGGCTCTTCGAATGTCTTCCAGGTGAAGTTACTCACGATTAGAGAGGCCTGGAAGATACTAAGCCCCAGCTCCATGACCATAAACAACATAGGAATCCTTATTGACAGCCAGGCTGCCATCAAAGCGCTCCATTCACTTACTTCATCCTCTAAACTATTTTATTGCAGGGAAATTATCAGGCAGATAAGCGGTCGGTCGGTCACTCTCGTCTGTGTTCCTGGGTACAGAGACGAGCTAGCCAGATGTTGCCCTACCTTCGATACCTCTCTCACGGGGTCAGTCTGCTCCCCGATGGGACTCAGCAAGGGTAGAATTCTCCAACACTTTCTCTCTATTACCAACTCTAGGTGGAACAGTCTAAAAACCTGTACCATATCCCGGCAGATATGGCCTACAATAAAAAGAGAACGAATGACTTAATCAGTAGAACTCGCTCTGAGACAGGTAGAATCACTGATATTACCATCGGTCACTGGCCAATTGACTTACATGCTGCCAAATTAGAGATTCCTTTTATCCCCACGGCCGTAGATGTAACAGTTCACACATACAGGAAACATTATTCCACTTTCTCTGTGATTGCCCGGCACTAGTTCGAACCAGCAATCGCACACTTGGCAAACCATTTTTCAGGGAATTGTCAGAAATTGCTGGCGTAAAATCCTGCAACATTATTAAGGTGGAAAACTACGTTCTTAGCAACACCCATCAACATCCAGGTCACGTGAGTTGTGGTATCAAAACGGCGCATTCGCGCTCGGTAGAGCCTTACCAGACAACCACTTCTACCTATCCACCTACCTGTTTTCTTTTTTACAGCCCTGTCAGTCAATCAGCTTGACAGATAACCTTTTAGTGTGAAAATGTGGAAGACTTAGGGAACAAGTCTTGGATAAGCATGTAAACGAACTCATAAAGGGTAAATACGCCAACATAAGCTTCATAAACGCCCACGCACCGACAGAGGAGAAGGACAGCCTTAGGTAAAATTGCTTCTACGACCTCCTCCATAAAAAAACCTACCAGCGATGCCTTAAATATGGTCTGCAGGTCGGAATTTGTATGCCAAGCTAGGAAAGGAACTTTGGTAATACAGTCGGAAAGTACAGCCTCCACGACATCAGCTCCGCAAACGAACACAAGTTCATTGATTTTGCGGCGGAATCTGATCTAACTATAGCCAGGACATGGCTTTCAAATCTTAATATCAAGAAACGAACCTGTCTGACGCCTGCCCAACAAACCCTCAATCAAATCGATAAAGAGCGCCAATGATAGAGTCTTTAGATAGATGCTACCACAATTAACGAAGTTCAGAAGTTTCAGTTTGGAGAGCCTTTATGTAGGACACTGATCATCCTAGTTTTGCTTTTCCGCACAGTAGCTTGGACACTAACTAAAAATGCTCTCGGTCGCTTTGAGAAGAAAGTTCTTATAGCAATTCTCGTTCCTGTTTGCATCTTTAGAGAAATGAGGAGGCATTTCAACAGCGAAATGAAGGGCTTGTACAGCGATGCCTTGCCAGAAAAGCACGAATAACCCGACTTAAATGGGTAAGTTCCTTTGAGCATAAGGGTATGTCCCGGGCCGTAAACTTTTCGACTAGAACCGAGAAGGGCAACGCGGTAGAAAACGACCTCATCTCAGGTGATGCACTATAGTGAAAGGGGACTTGAGCCGTGAAGGAGTAAGTTGTAATTATTTCCCGCTAATCGCGTCCATAGATTACAACGCCATACGATCTGGGTTCAATTCACAGAGTAAGCACCTAAAACTAGACCTAGTGCAAGGCTTTCTATATCAGTTAAAAGGTTTTCTTTTGTTTTCGATCTCCTTACCCAAATACAGGAGAGTAACCGATATTAAGTTGATTCTTCTATCTTCTTTTTTATTCTGCACTCTGATCGACAATTTGGGGCAAAGACTTGATAGCGTCCATTTGAAAATTCGAACAAAACTTAGCCATGAATCCCTAACTATGCTCAAAATCACATCAGGAAACTCACTATCACTGATTGAGGGTGCCACAAGGATCTGCTTTAGGGCCTCATCTTCACTAAAAACGATTATAAGTACGAGTACATGTTCATATGTAGATATCAATTTCTTCAGTCACTTTATCTTCTGATTTACGTGTAATCAAATATCCTCTAGTCTCTGTTACTCTGTCCACAAAATCGCTAAAATATTTCCAAACTGCCACAGGGATTCACCTTTGGACCTTAACTGCTTAGACAAACGAGCATAACACCGCAAATTTATCCACCAACGACCATTGACTCCTCGCTGTCACGTTGTATTGTAGCTGTCTAGCATCCATCGACTGCACCTTCTGTCGCCATTCAATGCAAACAATTTATAGAAACATCTCTGTGGGCGGAATACGAAAATATACGTAAGCAACACAAAAAACGTTCTCGTGAACAATTTTCAAATTAACAAACAATACAAAGGCTACAACATTCGTTGCTACACCCATTCTCCCTGGTTCACTCGCATGTCTCACCAAAGCCACTTGGTATCCCTTGATGCGAACATTTGACAAAAAATAAAAAAAAATAAAAAACAAAATCTGTGCATTAATTCAATGTGGCGCGGCAAACTAACCAACCTTCCAAGTAACATAATTATATCACTCTTGTGATATTAAAAAAAATAAATAAATAAAATTATATCACTCTTGTGATATTTGAAATAAAAGAAAATAATTATATCACTCTTGTGATAAAAACACAACTTTTATTTAATTATATCTTCGAGTCCTTTTTTTGGACTTCGCGTGTTCGAATCTTTCTTAAGACTAACTTACTTATTCCTATTTCTGTCCACCAAACTTCGTAATCAATCCGAATCAGAGGGATTCGGTTATTGGTCTTTTCCATAAACAATTTTTAATGACCCAGTTCTAAATAGACGCTGGGTAAGGGATATTTCACTTATGTATGCAATCGTGTTTATTTGGGGCATGCATGGTCATTGATCCAGGCACTTGATCGATGACCATTTGGTTGGATGCTTCGTAAGCGGTTAATATAATTGCTTCGATTTTTAGTGGAGTGCGCATTAATGCTTCATAAGCGGTTATTATAATTGCTTCGATTTTGGGTGGAATGCAATTAGAGAAAATGTAATTAAATTGTAAAATATGTGACATGCTAAGTTGACAAATATATGATGCAATCAAATTGTGAAATATGTGACATGCTAAGTTGACAAATATATGATGCAATTAAATTGTGAAATATGTGACATGCTAAGTTTACAAATATATGACATGCGCAAGATGAGTGCGCATTAAATAATTGTGGGTGCGGGGTGAGCAGTGGTAACTATAACACCCCCAACGTTAGATTGAGGCACCGACGAAATTTGAAGTAGTTGGTTACTCCGTTTGGTGGTTACAATTACGAGTATGATAATAATTAATAATATGGATAAGTCCGTACCTAGACTTATTACATTTGAATTCTTAGTAATATACGACATTTGGTCAATATTTTTTTCAAAGTCCAATTGTTTCAAATATAAGTTTTCTAATTTCAAATCAGATATTGAGGTATTTTCTTTAATTTTTGTCATATAATTTGGCAAGATTAATTTATTGTACACCTTAATACTAGGATTTAAATACTTTTTATTCATTATTTCGACTTTACAATTTTCAAATTTTATCATGAAGGTTCCTTCATTTTTAATTTTTATTTTGTTGCAATTATGATTTATTGTTTGATTATATATGTTTTTTAAAATTAATACACCTTGTAATATTTCTTTTACCTCTTTTTCTAGGAACATTTTTGTATAACAATGGGCTTCTTCATAATTTAAAATGTTTTTTATACATTCATTATTGACTTTTATTAAATTTTTCATGAGGTTGTCTTTTACATTTGTATTGTATATGTTATTATTTGAATCTACTAACACTTTATTTGTTTCAAGGTGTAAAGACTTATTTTCCCTGTTTGGGATGGGTTCAAAGGTGATTTGGGATAGAATTTGATTGGAATATTGAGGAATGAGTAGGATTATGACAATATTTGTTTCATGAAGTGTAATAGCGATCTTTGTGTGCATGTAGCTATCATAGTCTTTAATTAATTCTAGTTCTGTCTGTGTCAAAATATCAGTTGGGATTATACCAAGTTTGCCAGAGAAAACGATTTGTCCTATACCGTCGATATGATTTCGTAAAAGTGTAATGTCGCTGTCTACTTGATAAACTTGTTGTAAAAAGGTGAGTTCGTCTTCTATTGTCGCTATTTTATTTTGTATTACGTTTTTGAAATCGTTTAAGTAGTTTTCTATAGTTTTTTGTTGTGTGTTTATATGTAAAGTTATATTCTGTATTTGGGAGGAAATAGTATTGCTAATTAGAGTGAGTTTGTTTGTTGTGTCTGTCAGATTGTGTTGATTTTGTGTTAAGGATTCAAGTATTAGTATGGTAGTTATAAATTTCATTTTGGTTAATCCTGTAAGAAGATAATAAATCATACTGAATTTAGATTAAGGTTTAAAGTTAAATAAACATGTGTAATGATGATAGAAACGAATGGTAGGGTAAGTGTTTGTTATGTGGTTCTTCCAAGTTTAATAGTAGGATTCTCCTTATTTTGAAATTTTTTCCTTTGTCTCACATGGTTTTTGTAATATTTTAATCCTGTCTTTTTGTCATTTACATGATCATCATCGAGTTTTTCGGCATCGATCTTCCTATATTTGGCATGGTTTTTTCCGCCTCGTATTTCTTTTATAAAGTTTGGTCCAGGTGTAATTGATGTATCAACTCTATTGAGATTCAATTTATTGATAACTGTTTCTTTCTTTTTGAGGATGTTTTCATAAATCGTTGCATACTCTTCTTCTGTTATTTTTCCGTTTATAAAGTCGATGGGTCTTTTATTGGTTGTAGAGTGAATAGTGTTATTATAGAATTTTATTATTCGTAGTATTTTTTCCTCTACAGTTTCTAGGTTGTTTTCATCGTCATGTCTTAATAAACGGATGTGTTCGTTTATCGTATTATGTAGTCTTTCGATATCTGCATTCGAGGTGTGATTACTGTTCGAAGTATATTGAATTTCTATATTTTCCTTCCTTAGGAACTCACGAATAGGTATGGCTTTGAATCCTAATTCGTTATCTACTACAATCTTTTTCATATTACCATGAGTGCTTATATATTGTAGGACCTTTGCTTTAAATTCTGTCCAAGTTCGGCCATTAATTTTGTAAGCTTGAGCATATTTAGTAAATTTGTCAATAGTTGTCATAAATAATGTTTTCTTTAAGCTATAAAAAACATCTATATGTATTATTTCGTTTGGTTTGGAGGGTGTTTCCGTTAATTTATATTGGATTTTAAGTGGGTTTCTGTCATACTTTTCAATACAGCAGATTTCGCAATTATTTATAAATTGGGTGATTCTAATTTTTAAGTTAGGGTGATAAATTTTGCATTTCAATTCCTTAAACACTTCTTCGATACCTCTGTGATTATTTCTTTTGTGTTCTTTTTCAATAAGTTCGGTTAATTCTTCCTCACTCTCGATATCTTTTAATTCTTGAAAACATCTTATGATTTTGAAATTATTGTTACTTGAAAATAGTTGATTAAACGTATCGTTCAGTTCTGTATAAAATTCTTCATCTATCATTAGGGCATTCAGTTGCGTTGGATTAAAATGTGTTTTTAATAGTGTAATAGCGAATTCTCTATCCATTGTTTTTGTGTATATTATCTTTCTATGATTTTTGAATATGTTTGAATTTCGAATTTTTAGTGAGCCTGACGTAATTTTTTTTATAATTACTTGATTTCTAAATATATTTATTGCTGACTCGGTGGTTCTTATGGTATTGGATTGTGTGTTTGGAATTATTTCTGAAGTGTGGACTTCAGTTTGAACAATTCTCGATAGAGCATCGGCGTTACTGTTTTGTGTCCCTTTTTTATATTTTATTTCATAATCAAACTCAGACAATTTTAATCTCCATCTTACTAGTTTTGAGTTTGGTTCTTTAATGGAAAATAGCCATGTTAGTGGTTTGTGGTCGGTTTCTATAGTGAATGTTCGACCGAATAGGTACGGGCGAAAATACTTTGTTGCCCAGACGATGGCTAGTAACTCTTTCTCAATTGTACTGTAATTCACTTCATGTTCGTTTAATGTACGACTTGCGAAACAGACAGGGTGATTTTCTTGAGAAAGGACGGCTCCAATTGCGAACTGACTTGCGTCTGTAGTCAGGGTAAATTTTTTCTTGAAATCTGGATATATTAAAATTGGGTCATTTACAAGAAGTCTTTTTAATGTTTCAAAACTGTTCCTATAATTTGGGTCAGATATGTTAATTTTGGCATCTTTTTTTAAAAATTTAGTCATTGGTTTGGCAATCTTCGAATAATCCTTAATAAATTTTCTATAGTACCCGGTCAAACCGAGGAATTGTTTTATTTGTTTAGTTGTTTTGGGAATTGGAAATTTGAGAATACACTCAATTTTTTGTGGATTAGGTTTAATACCGGTTTGAGTGACAATATGTCCAAGGAATTCGGTTTCTCTTTTAAGAAATTCAGACTTATCGAGTTGAATTTTTAAATTGACTTCTTTTAATCGTTCAAATATCTTGTTAAGTGAATCAATATGTTCTTGCAAGGACGTTGAGAACACTATGATATCATCTAAGTACACAAAGCACCTTTTATTAATAAAATCTTTTAAAACGTTATTCATAAGCCTTTGGAAGGTTGCAGGGGCTGTCTTCAGACCAAATGGCATACGTAAAAATTCGTAATGGCCATTTTCTACACTAAAGGCTGTTTTATGAATATCTTCTTCTGCAATCTCAATCTGGTGGAAACCTTTTGCTAAATCTAAGGTTGTAAAATACTGACATTTACCCAGCTTGTCCAGGATTTCATCCATATTTGGAATTGGGAATTTGTCATTTATTGTCACATCGTTCAGCTTACGATAGTCGACAACTAGTCTCCATTTTTGTTTGCCACTGGCATCGACCTTCTTTGGTACGATCCATATTGGTGCGGAATATGGGGAGTTACTAGGGCGGATTATTTTACTATCTAACATTTCTTCAATTTGTTTTGCTACTTCATTTTTATGTATGTATGGGTATCTATAAGATTTTGCGTAAATGGGAATTTCGTTAATAGTACGAATTTTATGCTTAATAGCGTTGGTAAATGAAAGGTCAGAGGTTTCTTGATAAAATATATTTGAGTATTTTTTAATGACTTTCAGAAGCTGTTGTTTCTCTTCAAGGTTTAAATGATCTATTCGAATCTGTTCGGATATACATTTTTGATTTTCTGAAGGGGTATATTTGGGGACTGTGTAATAAACATTACCGTTTACTTCTTTCGGTTCACTTACCATGTTGATGACTACCTCTTGGTAATTATCGTTATAGACGCTTTGGTTTATGGAGTTAGTATTACTCTCTGAAGACTTCTGCTCTGCTTGAGTAAATTTTTCTACTGAACTGGAAGGATTCTCAGACCACTGATTTGTCTTCTTTTGGAAAATTAAAGGAATCAATTCTCCTTCTATTTCTAGTTGATTATTCTTATAATCAATTTTAGCATTAAGACGCCGAAGAATATCATTACCTATAAGTCCGTCATAGAATTCATGGAATTTAATGACAAGAAATTCTACCAATTCCTCCGGACTACCTAATTCACTGAATAAAGGAATTCTAACTCGATCTTTTATTTCAATTGAGTGTTGAAGTGTCTTAAGGGTTAATGGTGGAGAGAGTATTCTCCATTTAGGGTGACATATTTTAGGGTTTATGATGGAGTGCGTAGCTCCGGTGTCAATCAACATTTTTAAAGGTTCTAATTTTGTTTTTACCACTATATATGGGAGGTCCCTTGTGAGGCTGTTGAGGGAAAATTTTCAACAATCTTATCAGTGTAGTTTTGGTTGGCAAAATGTTGATGGTATACTTGTGAGGATGTTGAAGGAAGGTGTTCAATAGTCTCACATTTGTTTATGTCCATTGGTTCTAGAGGTGGATGAACATGTGTGTTCGTTATTCTATTCCCGTTATCATTTGAATACGGGTTACTATGTCTATCATTGTAATTCTGATTGTTAGAATATTGGTAACTGGAGCTAGATGTTTGTTGAGATTGTTGGTAATTGTTGTTTCTTTGAGGCTTATTGAATTGTTGTTGATTTGAATGTCTATTTGTACTTGAATCGTTTCGGGAATTATTCTTGTTTTGTCTAAAGTCTAATTGATTTCGATTACCATTGTTAGTCGATCGTTTTCGAAATTGTTCAGTATTTTTTTCTTGTTTGTTTGTTCTAAAATGTTGCATTTCATTGAAACTAAAATTAGAATAGCCTGCTTGGAAAAGAATATCCATTGCAGATTCTAAAGTTTCGGGGTTCCTACAAGTAAGTATTGTCTTCATTGGTTCTGGAATTTTAGATTTGAAAATGTTTAGTGCTGTTCGCATATTATTCTGAGCACACGTGTTTGTTTCTTCGCTTGAACCTAATATCACTAGTGTTCTGTTGTTTAAATTTCTTAGTTTCCGTTTAATGTCGTTAAAAAAGTCAATGGTGGTTGTCTTGAAAGTGGTACCACGTAATTCGTCAAAGAGTTCTTCGCAACTGCGCCTATCTCCAAAACTGTTTTGTAATATAGTTTTAATTTCTGCCCAGGAAGTAGCCTGGCAGTTAATTTCTAATGTCTCTCGCGCTCTACCCTTAAGTTTACTTTTAATGAGGTCCGAAAACAATTGTTGGGACAGCGCATCGTAGGCTTGTAATATTGGATGTACTCTGTCAACTAGACTTATAAATGTTTGTAGTTCCCTACGATCGCCACTAAATTCGGGAAGGTTGTTTAGGTATTTGAGGGGATTGATAGAGACTGAAGGAGGGTTTGCCATCTTAATTAACTTAATTTAATACAGATATTCTTAGATGTAGTAAAATCCTATATCTATATATACATACACATATATATTATTATTATTATTATTACTATTTATATATATATATATATTTTTGTTTTGAATACTTGCTGTTTTTATCTGCTGATGATTCGGTTGCTATTTGTTGATCTTCTTCTGGATATTGTGCTCAACAGGTTGATTTGTAGACTGTTTGTTGATGAAGTTTTTGTTGTTTTCTTCCGGGTTTTTCTTTCCTTTTTTTTTTTTGTCACTTGGATTTTTAGAACTAGACAATCACGGTAGTTTTTTTTTTTTTCTTCTTTAAAACGTTTAATTGGGCAACTATATATTACATTTTTGACACTGTACGTTTGTCAAAACAGTATATATATATATATATGCAGGTGCACGGAATAGTTAAAACACCAATTCTTCACTAATTTTATTAAATTGTTAGGACACCGACTGTTTATCACGTTGCTTACACACCAATTTTATTGTATGTATTAAGACGGAGAAAAAAAATTTTAACTTTTCGCGGGAACAATCTTATGTTCTTAATTTTGCAGCGATACTCGGTAAAGTGTTAAAACACAATAACTTTTATATTCTTATATTAAGATACCCGAGTATCCTACCGACTGCGCCAATTATATCACTCTTGTGATATTAAAAAAAATAAATAAATAAAATTATATCACTCTTGTGATATTTGAAATAAAAGAAAATAATTATATCACTCTTGTGATAAAAACACAACTTTTATTTAATTATATCTTCGAGTCCTTTTTTTGGACTTCGCGTGTTCGAATCTTTCTTAAGACTAACTTACTTATTCCTATTTCTGTCCACCAAACTTCGTAATCAATCCGAATCAGAGGGATTCGGTTATTGGTCTTTTCCATAAACAATTTTTAATGACCCAGTTCTAAATAGACGCTGGGTAAGGGATATTTCACTTATGTATGCAATCGTGTTTATTTGGGGCATGCATGGTCATTGATCCAGGCACTTGATCGATGACCATTTGGTTGGATGCTTCGTAAGCGGTTAATATAATTGCTTCGATTTTGGGTGGAATGCAATTAGAGAAAATGTAATTAAATTGTAAAATATGTGACATGCTAAGTTGACAAATATATGATGCAATCAAATTGTGAAATATGTGACATGCTAAGTTGACAAATATATGATGCAATTAAATTGTGAAATATGTGACATGCTAAGTTTACAAATATATGACATGCGCAAGATGAGTGCGCATTAAATAATTGTGGGTGCGGGGTGAGCAGTGGTAACTATAACATAACATCTCGGAGCGTGTGTGCATCCAAAATGATGCTCCTTGGACGGGATGTAGACATAGTCCTCTTGGTTGTAGGTGGACACCACAAATAAAAGGTGTGGCACAGTGATGTTGCACCGCGCGCGGCTCATCCTCATGACCATAGGCAACTTGGTTTGGGACATTGCATCTCTGAAAAAAATAAAAAATTCACAAAAACCATCATCGTGTACGGCGATCTGGGTATCCCTCTCTAGGGACCTTCAGTTTCGATTGCGATCCATGTTAAGCGCTTGTTCCTCGTCGAAAACGCACAGACACGCAAGATATGCCAGACATATAACAGACACTACCAACAGACATTACAATCAACAGCATTAATTGGCCATAGTGTTCATGTAACAAAAAACCAGGAAAAATCCCAAAAAAAAAGACAAAAAACAGAAAAGATATACGAGTAACACCACAAGTCCGGCCAGCAGATATACTCACTCACTTGTTGTAGTATGTTAGTTTCGACGTAGGTACAATATATTCTTTTGTGTGGTTTTTTCTGGTACAAGCTGTCGCATAACAGCGCTATCGAATGGATTTTACTTGTTCTTTGTCGCCTCAATCGGCTCAAAAGGGGTCGCGGAACATTCGAACTAATGTTCGAAACCAAAATGAAAACAATTCAAACAATAAAAAGATACAAAGATACTCGTACTAACGACGGCTACGAGCATCAAGGGGAATCTGAAAACAAAGAAAAAATTTGTACCAAATGTTGATATTGTAATCGGATTTGGGTGGGGGGGCCCGGGCCTCACCGACTTTGGTTTGAAATTTTTGATCCAAAACGAGATATCCTCCGTTTGCCGACAAAACGCTATGCTAATTCCTTTTGGAGTCTTCTTAAAATAGCCAAAGATACGAGTACAAATCCAACTGATCCACTTGCCAGCAAACTGAGAAATCGTGCGTCGTCGTCGGCAACACCAAGATACAAACCAAAATTTGTTGTATCTCTGAGATGACAGAAATTAATTAAAGTGCGAGTGATCCCTTGTCTCAGACGACCGTGTGTGTGTGTGTGGCAAGTTGATCCGATTTTCGAATGATGACGAACAGTCTGCCCACTGAGTTAATTCGGATTATTAATCAAAATGCAGTTTTTCAGTTTTTTTTTGAAATTTAAGGAAATTTTTTACCATATTTGGTATTTATGATGAGTGGTAGGGTACGATGTCCGGGAATTTTAATGGTTGCTGTGGGAATGAATGGAAACAGGTAGTCCTTTTGTTGTTGGTTGTGTTGTGTTGGGACGATTTGTAACGGCTGGGTAAAGACTGTTGCTTATCTTATCTGGGGAACGTGTTGCGGCTACTTAGGTACAACACTGATGACGGTTAATAAATTCGTGAGATTTGTTTCTCTTTATAGTTTCAGTGGCCGTTTAGACGACTTAATTTGTTATGCCCGATAAAATTGTGGGAATAATTTTGTTGCTCTTAAGTACGGTTATGTACGGTTGGTATGGTATGTCTCATGTGGGCCTTGTTGAATGCAGAACGCCCTAGAGGATTAGAGAAAATATTTATGTTTTCTAAGCTGCCGACAAACAGATGTTACAGCTTGACAGTGGTACGATTTGAGGGCAGTTACTTAGTTGTAGATGCTGAATTGGTTAACTTTCGCCTTCAAAATGTAGACCAGATGCATAGCTTATTAGTTTTAATTGAGTTGTTCTGTAGTTGTACTTGCCATTGGAGTATCTATTAGCGCACATTTCTTTTCCTTCAAATTTTTCTCCAAAAATATTTAATGCAAAATTCACATTTGGTAATGCCGTACAAGTCCAATAGGTCATTGACCTTAAACTAGGAATCATCATCAACTTCTTATACATACAGCGTGATGTGCTATTTTCAGGAATGGGTTCAGGATTTGTGAAAGATCAGGTGTGGATGGTAAGTTGATGGGTTGGAGTGGCCCTAGATGGGGAGATCATAGAGATGCTCATTGTATTTGTCTCTGATTCACTTACTTGCTTAGGTAGCGTTACTGTTCAATCTTTAGCCTAATTACGCCACCTAAGGCAAGGTTTTTCTCTAATGCATTGTCTCTCCGAGTTAGATTTGTAGACTCTGTGCGTTTGTGCTCATTTGTTCTACATATCCTTTGATCGATGTCATCGTACAGCTTCTATAGTTCGACTTTGAGTCTTATCCTCCAAAGCTCATCGACGCGAATGAGACCAGATATCTTACGAAGAACTTTGCGCTCACCATGGCTGAGGATTCAGTCGCGTTGCCTTTGCATTCAGGTCCCTCTTCACGATGACAATATCTTAGTTCGCCGGTGCGTTCAATTCTCGGCGCAGAAGTTGCCCTTTTTATCCTCAGTCGATGGATTCGTTGGGTGTAACACTGTATGACCAAATGACACCGAACGGCTATATAGAGCAGCAAAGTCTTACACGTTGGAGATGGATAATCTCCCGCGTCGAACCTCCTTACTTAGGTTAATCTTAGTCCGGGTAAAATAGCCAAAAGTCGTCATCATTCGGTCATTCCTTATTCGAGGCGTAATGTCGGTTTCCGTTGGGGGCACTTTTGGTAACTCAGGATTTAGTAGTTGCCCGGGTTGCACCACTGGGAGGTAAAGCAAGTACTACATAAGGATCTTGATTGTTGTGCTAGTGGCTCAAATCCAAGTTTTGAGCAGTCAATAGTTTTCCGATCAATCGCAATGCAGATTCCTAAAATGAAGGGCTCAGACATATGAGCAGTAAGCATGTCATTGGCGACCTAAATGATAATGGCGAAAGATTTGTTGATCTCTGCAGCATCAATCGCCTAGTCATAGGGGACACCTGAGCATAAGACCTGCCACAAAGTCTCCAGATGTCAACTGCCCAACTAAATAGACCACTTAGCGACCAATCGACGTTTAAAAAGTTGTCTTTTAGACGTCCGAAACAGAAGAGGAGCTTTATGGTAGCTACCTCGCAGTTACTTACTCCATCTGTTCAAAGACTCGGCAATATCACCAGAATGCCTAGGTACAACATTGGAACATTGTGATGTGCTTACATCTGGAGCGGAAAGTATTGTTGTTGGATGGCAGGCAAGACATAGCACGTGGTTTACGGAGTATAGCTGGAGGCAGAGTGAAGTATGTAAACCACTTATAGCTCGTATTGTAGATATCACAGCAGTAGGGAGAAACGAGCTAGAGTCGCTATATCGAAAGAAAGTGGGAGAAGTGTAACATAGCGAAAGACGGGACAAACTTAACTATATCAACGTGCTGGCCACAGAAGCAGAGGAAGCAGCGAGCAGGTGTTGTAACAGAACCGTTCACAAAATCACCAAAGAGCTGTAAGTTGGTCATCGCTCTAGCTAACGTCCGGTGAAAGGCCTAGAAGCTTAAGCGTGTATTTGCAAGAGATGTGCACCCCAATAAAACAGAGCTGCCCGAAGCAGCGATTTCCCGAATTCGCACCTCAACTCCCAGGAAAGATGAAATCGTTATCGCTATCAACGGTAGGACTATATGGTATTCCAATAGCTCTTCTGCAAGCAAGAACGCTGAAAACTGGGCAGGCATTTGCGTCCTTCTCGAAGTTGCTAAAGTAATAGCCAAAGTAGTTCTTGAGCGAATAAAGGAGCATCCGGAAGATACACTCGATGCCGAACTGTGTCGACCATATCAACATCATGCGGATCATTACTGAACAATGCGTTGAATACCGGTCACCACTTCATCTGCTTTTCATTGATTTGGAGAAGTCGTTCCCCAGTGGCAACAAGCAGTTTATCTGGCTTCTGCGCAAGGACGAGAGGTATATGTCATGTACTGAATAGAGTAAAGTTGTCAGAGGAATTCAAGATCCAAAGTGGGGTCCGACAAGGTTGCATTCTATCGCCGATACTTTTTTTGATTGATTGGCGGAGGAATTCGTTGAACTGTTACATCTCAACTCAAACATCTGGACCACGCTGACGACGTTTATTTACCCTCTCACAGGATTATGGTTCTGCAGCAAATGACAGCAAGAGTGGAGTGGGAGGAATCTTTCATGGGTTTACAGATTAACTCTGCCAAAATCCAAATCAATAATATTGGTCCTAACTCATCAACTCAAGTTAGCATTGCTGGACAACCAGTACAGAGAGTAGAGAGTTTCTCTACTGTCTCTACCGAAGGTGGAACCGAACAGGATATTATCAATCGAATCGGTAAAGCAAAGTCTGCGTTTGGAATGGTGTCCATGATATGGCGATGCAATGCAATCAGCTCAGAGCCGATCAATATCCCCTTGTGTATATTGAGATGAGGAAAGCGTGTGCTTGCTATAGTGATAGTTCTTCCCGCCGCAAGGTCAATAAGCCTAAGTTCGTTGCCAGAAGTAGTGTCATGTAGGCTATGCTTACCAACTGCCCTACTAAAGATGTCCTGCTTTCCTATATTGGCATCGCCCTTGTCTTCGGTAGGATCATGAGCGCATATTAGGCCTACATTAACGAATTTAGCCTTGATGCGGATAGTCATAAGATACTCGCTCATGTTTCGGAAACTCAAGATTTCACGCCTAAGTCATCGGCGTATGACAAATCCCCACCCGAATAAGCATTATTTCAGTTCGATCAACATAGTAGATGTCATAATTCTTCATCTTCCATTTGCTCGAGCCTGCCATCGCACATCCTGGATGTGGCGGTGATATCTACATAATAGCAGTAATGGCCGCTGCTAATTGTTCGTGCAGATCCGAAGATCGTAGTCATTCTTTCGTTTACTGGGGTCATCAGCAGTAAGATCATTCACGTCCGAGGCTTGTTATTGTTTCGGAACTTTTTGGTTTTTTCCGTGGTAGGGAAGTTTTGAACGTTCCTTATTAACCTGAGTTCGGAATATGTCGGATTAGTTCAAATAAAGGTTCCGCTAGTCTGTCTGAGGTTCTTCTTAAGCCGCAATCGCATATCTCGATTGTGCTGTTCCGAGAGCTCAGTAGTCATCCGGTCCGCTATTAGAGAGCAGTTACATATATACAACGTGGGGGTGATGATGTGGTTTTGCCCATTTCCGATCCACTTGCTGCTCTCAAATCATGTAACCTATCCCTTACAGCAGACTCATTTCCATTTGCCAATCCTTTGAAGGATGTAGGTATTTGAATTACGATTTCAATATTATTGAATGCACCAACGTCATTTAGAGGAAGGCTAGCAGGTCGTAACCCTTGATGGAAAGAGATCAGTGTAATCTCAACTGGTTTGCTTTTTGGTTGCCATATTGTGACTAACTTTGGAAAGTACTAATCGAGAACCTAAAATATGTGGAACCTGGAACGATATTATATTGTATCTGTGCGTGAGGGTTAACTTGCTTTGAGTACTAAAACTACCTTTATCTTGAACCAGGCTTCAGGTACAATGCCCTCGGGGCTTTTCAGAATACCTGTCAAATTTTCTTCAATGATTCGAAGGGTACTATATGGTTCCGGGGTCTTTGATAGGTTCTCAGGAGTTTTACAAAAAATTGTGAACTCAGAGATAAGCCTCCAAAAACCGGAAAATGACTGACTTTCATTCGATGCTGAATTGGGTAATAGGTGAGCTGAGTGCTAAGGTCTTTCAATTCCACATACGGATTCGGTATAGAACCGTTATAGACAGATGTTGTATGTTATGCTGCAGTATGGTAGAAATTTTGAATTAAATGATTCAGAAAGCACACCAGCCCGGGCTTATGACATGGCATAGACATATCATAGGATCCTCAATCCCCTGAAATGTGTTCTGTAAGCTAGGATTCCTGGATGGAGTGGTCTAGACTAATCTGTACCAGCTTAAGCGTACCTAATATTGATCCTATATCAAAGTCGAACGATAGGTTGTCGTCAAGAGCTAAATTGACGTGTTCCGCCGCCGGGTCGATGCTTGTGAATAGGGTCATTCGTATATCTTTCAGACCAGAACTCACTATTGAAATCTCAGTTTGCATGGATAGACAGGCGAGCTGATCTTTTCTTTTGTCCGCAGATGTTGATGGTAGAACTTTAAGTAGAATCAAGCTATTGAAGTCATCTTGAAGTGAGTCCGGTTAAGCTTGATAGGATTCCAAACCTTGGTGGATTAAGTTCTAAACTGTCGCTTGGATTACCTAATTCTTCGGTTGGCTTTTGCTTTTGAATGATTGGATTTGATGAGACCATACTATCGTGTTGGAGGACTTCATTTAGATTCGCCTGTCTCTACCGTCTGAGAAAACACCTTGTCAAGGTGGTATGGACAATCAAATAAAATTGTTGCGGATGCCAACTGTGTTGTACGTCTTCGGGTTGAATCAAATTTGTAGACGACGAACGGATTACTCTGACTAGATGCATGAATCGTCCAATTTCGCACAACGATGTTCCAGTAAGACGTTCCGACGGAAAGACACTCTCTGGACCGTTTTAGGACACCCTAAAATATGCTAATGATATATTGTAGAAATTCGTATAACATCCAAGTAACGACTTTGGATATCCCAATTGGATACAACTGTGTACGACCTTAGCTTTCGCGGATGATACTTTTGCAAATACTGAAGAGCATATTTGACTTATTGTGGCTATCTCGGCATCATGACCTGGTCATTGTGAAAGTAAAAATCCTTTCCACAAATAATAAAAGAAAGAAGGAGTACACCACAAATACGAGTACTCCTCTATTTGTGCAGGCTTCGATTCAAAGGCCTGTTTGGTGGTTTTTGTTTTTTGTTTTTTTTTTGCTCGGAAAGGGTCATGGATAGTGTTGCACAACCTAAATACTAAAACTACCTCTGTACATTTTGGATAATAAAAACCGTACTCAGATAAATTTCGAGTGGTAAAACGCTCAACATGCGCCAAAAAACCGCAGAGAATTCAACCCCATCAACCGACCATCAAACCGCTACTCATTAATGCAGCACCACAATCAGATACCGAAACAAAGGATATCATCTCATGATTCATCACACAAAGTGCTTGACCCCATAAAAACATCATTAAAATCTATCCACAAGGATGAACGATGAAAAATGAAACAAATGACGATAAATTCTTGTCCTTGTGCCAAAAATAACAACTAAATTGGTAGACGTGAAAGTGAAGGCTAAATCATGCGGAATGTATACTCTAGGGCAGGCAATACATACTCGTAGTAGCAATAGAGGAATGACTATGACTAGGACTAAGATATGGAGACATAGACCGACTGTATGACAGTACATAGTCATAGTTAAAGTCATAGACTCTCTTACAGGATGCAGACAGGAAAAAGTTTTTCCTTTCTACCAAACGATGACTACGACGGAAAGAAGAAGAAAATATTTTTCAAGTAGACTGCGGAACAATGAAACAAAAAACCAAAAAAAAAAAAAAAACAAGGATGAGAGCCACGAGTAGTCCTTGTACTCCCCAAAAACAAAAAGAAAACATGTAACTGGAGTGCCGCTTTTGCCGCAGGGCTTTAGCCAACTTCAGGCGGGCTTCAGACCAGACCACACTTCCTCTGGCTCTGGATTTGGTATTTTCTGCCCTGCAAACTTAAGCTTTGGGTTAAATCAGGAGGAAGGCTCATTCCCATTTGTTTGCTACATGAAACATGAAAACTTTTTCAATGTCTTCACCTTTGGTTGATCTGCATTTGGTCGTCGTCGTTGTCGTCGTTGTTGTCATTTGGATTTCTTTTCCTTTCAATGTCTGCGCCCGGCCCTTTTGAATTGCTTTAAAGAGGAAGCTCTTTTCGTTTAATGAAACTGAGAAGGTCGAGTGGTAAAATTCTGCCACAACAGATGCAGCAGCCAAAAAGGATAACATATTGCTTGAGCATTGCGTTCCGTCGCTGACTAATTGGAGTTATCGACATACTAATAGCTACCCATACCACGAATACTCCACGACTTGATTGAAGCTCCATTAAGCTCGAGCCGATGACGGTGTATACTCGTTCATGTAAAGATACGATGCAAACCACGATGGAATCCTTGAAATCCTTGCACTTGAGAATTTTCCATTTTTCTTTTATGTTTACATTTTGACTGTCGAAAACTCAGTTGTAGGTTCATAAATTGGAAACACTCGGTTCGGTATGGTGTTGTACAACTGATGGTACTGGTAGTGTTCTGCAGCAAGTACTCATACGTTCACTTCCCAACCCTGAGCCGGGATTTGAAGTGATTTCTTAGGAATTTTTTCATTTGAATATCCGTCATGCATGCTGGATGCATATATTAGAGTTCGTATCAACAAATATGGATATGACAGGCATGAGGAGAGTTCAGATATTGAAAATATTTTTGGAAGCCACCACCACCACCACTTACGTCATATGAACCAGCCATAATACCAGACAAGACGAAGGGAGTGAGACTCAACTTTATTGGTTTTTGTGCAGCTAAAAAATACTCGTACGTCGCGTTGCAATGACGACGACTATAAGAACTCCTCGATGTACGAGTATGTGTGGGATCCCAGGAACGGTGGCAGAGGAAATGTACCCTCCATGCAGACAAGTATCTACGTGCGTGAAGGAATTGTTCGAGTTTGTTGGTGGTCTTGAATCGATAGTGGTGGTGATTGATTTTTTTCTAAAATTTTTTTCATCTCTAGTTTAAAGTGAAAGTAAAGTTTTTGACATGTTAAGAGATGTAGGGACCAATTAGGAATTGTACAAAGTGTTTTGATTCGATTGTGGGAATAATGCAGTTGAAGGACCTTCAGACGTGATTTTTGACTGAGAAAGGAATTTTAGCGTGAAAATACACATTTTCACAGGCCACACGGACTCTGGTTCTAGCGATCTTTTGTAAACTTGTTGATCCCACCTAAACATCAACGGAATGTTTGACTTCGGCAAGTTTTTCAGTAGCAATATCTGCATCTTTGTGCTCTAAAAACGTATCAAGAAGAGGATTCCGGTACAACTTGGGACGCTAAAAAAGACCAAAACTTGCCGGAGAAGTATCGACGGAAGTACGGCATTTAACATCATGTGCCCGATAGTCATCCAGATAGGATAATCAAGTAGCTCAAGTGCATGACAAGGTCATGATCGTGCCCCACCTACCGCATGATCGATTCCATGATTTCTATAACAAAATGTCCCTTGAAGAGATCCAGTGTTTCATCAAGAACCTACTCATTGCCCTGCGTAGTGTGCACAAATTCAACATAATTCATCGAGACTTCAAGCTGAGCAATTTCTTGTATAGGGTTTTCCAATAAGGACTTGACTTGACTTGACTTTTTTTAAAAATAAAACGCAAACCATTTGAGATATTTCAAAAATTTTATTATCGGCTTGAAGTACAATCAAAACATTTATGAATGGAACTCGACTTCGTTCATATGGCCACCGCCGGCACGTTTTCAGCGGTCGATTCCTTGGACCCAATTTTCAACGACTCGGCCACACATTTCGACCGAAACGGCTGCTATTTCGCGTTCAATGTTGGCTCTGAGCTCTTCCAACGTTGTCGGCGTGTTGGCATAAACCAATGACTTAACGTAGCCCCACAGAAAATAGTCAAGCGGCGTTATATCGCACGAACGAGACGGCCAATCGACTGCCCCATGTCTTGAGATAACACGCTCACCATACTTACTCTTCAATAAATCGATTGTAGTGTGTGCTGTGTGGCTTTTGGCACCATCCTGTTGAAACCACATGTCGTCCAAGTCCATATCTTCCAATTCGGGCCAAAAATAATCGATGATCACAGCGCGATAACGCTGACCATTCACAGTAATGACAAAAAAATGTGGCCCAATAACGCTGCCGGCATGCAAACCGCACCAAACAGTTATTTTTTGTGGATGAAGTGGTGATTCATGAAGCACATGTGGATTTTCATCCGACCAATGACGCATATTTTACTTATTGACGAACCCATTGAGCCAAAAATGAGCTTCGTCACTGAAGATGATTTTGCGATGAAACTCATCATCTTGGCGCATCTTCTCCAGAACCATCGTCGCTTCAAATGGTCCATCGGCTTCAATTCTTGAGTCAGCTTGATCTTGTATAGGTGTAAACCAAGATCCCTACGCAAAATACGCCATAATGTGGTCTGAGCGATGCCCAATTCTTGAGAACGCCATGGAATTGACTGATTTGGATCGTTTGCTACGGACTCCTGAACGGCAGCGATATTTTCGACACTTCGACCAATCCGTTGTCTCACTGACACGGCAACATCACACAACGAATATGTAGACTCAAATTTTTGCACTAAACTTGTTATTGCCAGTCAACTAGGGCGAGAGTTACGACCGAAAATTGGAGTTAACGCTCTTAAAGTTGCAGTCACCGACTCCGAATTTCGGTAGAAAATTTTTATAATTTGCAGACGTTGCTCGTTGGTGTACTTTACCATGATGAAAATGTTGAGTTTACTGAATAAATTGACAGTGACAGTTTGATGATTAGTGAAAGAGTGCGTTCACAAATTAAATTCACAATTGTCAAGTCCCTATTGGAAAACCCTTTACAATCGTTAAACCCGCTGATTTCTGCTAGTTGCCTTTGGACTTGCGGAGCAGTTTATGAAAGGACATCGGAGAACTCCCTTTCACGCAAAATTCAATCGTCGAGAGTGAGATTCAGAAGAAGGGACACCCACACTCGAGCCTCATCTGGAGTTTGGTCTTCTTCTCTTCATTCTTACTACAGGGTCTTACGAACTTTGACAGTTGATAGCGGCCATATTGATGAAGCTACATCTGTCAAATTGGCCGTCATTTATTCAGTCTGTATTGCCAAATCACCATAGCGTTCAACAACACGTGCAAATGATAAAATTGTTTTCTTTTCGGGCAACGATCCGCGCGCATTTTACGGTCGCCATAATCGTCCTACCGAGAGGACTATTCGCAGTGTGGTGGATAAATTTGAGTCTACTGGTTCAGTAAACGCTAAACCAACACCCGTACGTCGACGAAACGCAAGATCTGACGAAAACATCGCCGCTGTCCGTGAGAGTGTGCAGGAGAATCCGAGGCATTTGATTTCGCGTCACTCACAAGAACTCGGCATTTCGCAGACCACAAATTGACGAATTCTACGTCGTAACTTGGGCCCACACCCGTACAAAATTCAACTGACCCAGGAGCTGAAGGTAAACGACCGTAGACAACGACGTATGTTCGTTGAATGGAATGAATTGATCGATGATCATCAGCGATGAGGCCCATTTCTGGATGAACGGGTACGTCAGCAAATAAAATTGTCGAATTTGGGACGATACCAATCCACATGAGATCCAAGGGCGTCCAAAGCATCCCGAAAAAGTCACTGTTTGGTCTGGATTTTGGGCTGGCGACGTCATCGGTCCACATTTCTTTGAGAACGACGTTGGTTAGGCCTTCACCGTCAACGGCGAGCGCTATAGGTGGCTGCTTACCAACTTCTTTTGGCCTGAATTGGAGGATATGGACACCAGCGACATGTGGTTTCAACAGGACAGCACTACGTGCCACACAGCTCACGCCACATTGTAAATTCTGCACAAGCTATTCGCTATTCAAGGGCATGGTCATCTCACGTGGAGATCATGCGATTTGACCCCATTAGACTTTTTCTTGTGGGGTTTTCTGAAGTCGCAGGCCTCAAAGCCAACATAACACATGCCATCGGTCGAATTCAGCCTGATTTATGCCCCAGAATCATTGAAAATTGGGTATTTCGGATACGCGACACCCAGAGAAACTGCGGCCGACATTTGAACGATGTTATATTCCATACATAATGGCATCGATAGGCCTCTCAAAGGAATAACAAATTTCGATGATATCTCACACACACGTTGTTTTATTCAAATTTAAAGATAGGAAGCGCTTACTGAAAGACCCTTTACATATTAACGAGGTTGAGAGGGTCATAAAACTCTCCTCCTTACGTAAATGCAACCAGTCTCCTCACCGATTTTGCTTTCTCTATGGTCAACCAATTCCCCTTTTCAAAATCTTGGCATATTATTCGACTGTGAGCTTAATTTCTGTTCGTATATCGATAAGATTATCCCCTCTATGTTACCTTTGTTCTCCCCCTGCTTGAGTATGCCAGTCAAGCTTTCACCGAGTTCATGTTTCCCGAATCAAGGGTATTCAGCGTTGATTCCTCGGATTTGCTCTCCGTGGTCTGCCCTGGAACGACCCTTTAATGTTAAGTGCCTATCAGGACTGCCTCAAGTTTCTCAATATGAATTCGTTAGAAGAACGTAGGAGTATTGCTGACATTCTTTTCATTCGTCGACAATTCTATTCCCTTCAATACCAACCCACGCAATCTACGTTGTCCTCGTCTCTTCTATCTACCGGTCCACCGTACCTCTTATGGCTCCTTATGGTCAACTCAACTCCCTTGATTGCCAGCTCTAATTTCTTTCTGTTAGTTGCTGGTTCTAGTTTTGAAGTTAGATCAAGCCAATAAATGGAGGACTCAGCCCCCCAGAACTGCATCAGTGACCTTAGCAATCTCCATCGGTGTAGTTTAGCTTGCGATACTAGTGATTCTCAGTCTTCCTTGATGGAAACCATCACTTTACTCAATTGCTCACACTCCGATCGAATAGCAACCTACAACCCATCGAATCCATCGAAGAAAAAAAAACTGCTCTTTCCCTTGCGAAGTTACTAACAAAAACATTCCCAAACCTCTTCAACTATCTTCAATTGATATTGACGATTGAATCCATTTGTCACATATCCAGGCTGTCATCCTTAAAAGCTAAGACCTCACTCTGGTTCCCTGTCAAAATGTTCTTCAATTAGCTACATGCAGTGCATGAATGAACTGAATGAAATGAGTCGAATGAATTGAATGAAAAATCGATGTTCCTCGCGCGACCCTTCATCACACAAGAAACATCTGCATCTGGTGGAGTTTGGAAAATTTCAATTTCATTGACGAAAGATTAACAGCTTCTCGGGCAATGGTTGCTTTGAAACAAAAAACCACAAGCCGATAACCTCATATCATTATTTTTAAGTGCCATTAAGCAATTATGTATACTCTTTCTCTATGGTATGTTCCCCCCCCTTGGTCAGGTTCTATAGTACTCGCATGTACGAGAGTATCTGTGTATCTCTGTGTCTCTGGATTTGACTGTGTGTGATCCAACCAAATAATTTTCCACAATCCAAACGAATGAAGAATAAAGCCAGCATAAGCAGATTGAATTTCACATTTTCCATTTCCATTTCCATTTCCAATTTACTCCATCCGATGCGGCAATCATCATTGAATATTGGGCATACGAGTAAGGCCGAATGAAAAAATTTAGTGACTTTTCGATAAAAATGATTAAATGATGGGGCATGAGTATTGTAAAGAAATATAGGAAAAATTCAGATACAGATACAAAGATATAAAGAGACAAGTACACATAGAAGGAGATGCCTTCTCGTTCCAAGAAGGCTTACAGCCCACAATTATTGTTTGGCAATCCCTATAAACAAAGAACAATCAATTATGACTGATTGACTGTATCTTCTACAATATATAAATGAGAGGGAGAGGTTGAGAGGACCAAGGAGAAGAGGCAAAAACTCAATTAGCAATGAAGGAAGCCGAAGACAAACCACACGAAAAATGCTAGCCAACGGGGCCGGAAGAAGCTGTCGCGAGAATTCTCGACTCTTAAAAGATCAAGTTACTTGTTTTGAGTTCGAGGAAAATTTTGCGCGCGCCGCACTCTGTTCTTCCCTTCGCCCGCCACTTAGTCGTTTGTTTAGCTTGTTAATTTATTTTGATTGGAATTAGAATGTTCTGTTTGATCTATACATAGCAGATACTCGTACGTGTGCGAGTATGTTTCTAGAAACACATTGTATGCTGTTTGTGCAGGACTGTAGACAGAGGCAGACCAAATGTCTTGGGAGGTGACATGTGGTTTGACAGAGTAATTCAGCGCATGAGATCTCGGACAGCTGGCTTTCCCAATGGGAGTATGTATTTGAGGAGAAACGAAGCTGGGGATTGTATTGGAAAGTGATTCGATTTGATACTTAATACCGTTGCGCGGTTGTTATGATATTGACCATGGCTAATGGCAGATTTGCTGAATCTATAAACAACCAAGCACTACTGGTACTACAGAAACGGGCCTTTAATCGCCTTAAGACGTGTGGTTGCAGCACTTGATCATCTTTCTGCTGCTCGCAGGTGTATAGAACTGTTCGCAGTAGAAGTACTTCATGATGTTTATCTAAATTGTTGAACCCCTCAAAGGGCATAGAACGTCAAAAACACTTGCGCTCCTCTTGTCGTATCTGAGCAACTCTCTAAGAAATCGATTCCTACTCAATTGTTCTGCGCCACGCTGACCGTTCTGTCTCCGACACACTTTTTAATTTTCATCAACGATCTCTTGTCTGCTACTTCTAATGAAATACATTCCTTTGCTGACGACAGTACTCTCTGCTTTTCATATTCGTTCCTGGACTCACGTCACTGATCTTCTGCTGTAGAACGGGAACGGCAGCGTACATAAGCTCATTAAATTCCGATGTGAAACGCATCACTAAATGGAAAACCACCAAAACACAATGCGGTCTACTGTTGTTAAAGCGAAATTTAAACACCCAGGCACTTGCATTCTCGCTATGTGTGTCAATGACAATCTACATTGGAGTGACCACATATTCGATGCCGTCAAAAATGCTGTGAAAGGTCTAGGTTTTCTCCAGCGATGTAAGAAATATCTCACCCCCTCTGATCTGGCCTCAATATACTATAAGGCATTTATCTGCCCGAAATTGGAGTACAATGCATCTCTGCACCTGTTAGATAGGATTCAAAACCGCGCGATAAAACTCATAGGCGACGCCAATATTACACGGTCAATTGACACGCTTGAACACCGACGTAACGTCTCTTGCCTCATCTTGTTCTATCCCTATTCTCCACCCAGATTGCCAATAGTGTTCCGACGCTTCAATCTTTTAACCCTAACACCGGTCTCGCTCATCAGTATACCCTCAAGCGCTCTTTCGAACATGCTCTAAAGTATCGTGATTCGTTCATAAGCCGTACATCTCGCTTATCGAATGCCCTGCCGAGGTCTCTATTTCCTAGTCATTATAACTTGCAAACATTCAAAACCAATGTACGACTACATATGTTACATCGGTACCTCTCTTTTCTTCCTCTCTAAGTTTTCTTCGCCCGAGCTGTGTGCAAACACTTTAAGGGTCCTAATGATCCCTTAAGTGCGCTAATTATAACAAAAAAAAATACAAAATATTGGATACCAATAAACCATCCCCTTAGATACCGAAAGTTGTCTATTTACTCGACTTCCAGTCCGGATATGTTAGCAGCTCTTTTGTTTAGGTTTAAGTTCCACGTTGCTTGGCTCAGCTTCTAGTTTTTAGTCCATCAGGTGAAGATTGCTTACGAGGTGAGAGGTGTTTTTTTCGAAATCTACTTACGGCCACCATAGATACTTACGGTAGTATGAGATTCGTTAAATCCGACGTGCCACGTGGCTATAATCCGCGTTAGCATTACTTCAGGGTGGCGCAACCGTTCAGGTTCTTAAATTTCCGCGAGAGTAATGGGGAAGCTCGTCTCTCAGTCTAAAGGGCATGCACCGCAAGTACGACGAAGGGTACCGTGGTCTCTTATCGGTTGAATTTTATTCAGACCTTCATAGCGACTGTTCGTTCTGGTGCTTCACCCTGCTGGAAACCCGGAGAAGTCAGAGCTATGCACAACCAGCGCAGCTTCGCTCCGTATCAACACGTATCCACGTATGAGGAGACGCAGGCCCGTTCACAGCAGCTGCTCCCCTTTCTTTTCCCTTGTTACCACCTGGGCGAAGGCCCCCACGGTCCTTTGTGCGTCCTAGCAACTCAACATCGCGGAAATGATATTTTTGATGGTGTTTACCAGGCCCAGCCGGTCCAATAAAAGCTGTCGTTGCTGATGCCACTTTATGCAAACGAAGGAGATGTGCTCGGCGCTATCCTTCACCGCAGTGCAATATTTGCATCTGAATGAAGCATTCATTGCCATGCTGTGTAGTTATGCGTTGACCTGCCCGAGTCCAGAGAGAAGCTGTGTAAGATAGTGATTCACCACACCATGACTTCGCTCCAGCTAGGCGTTCAGCACCGGTATGAGTCGGTGTATCCATCTACCCACGACCTCTTCCTCCCATACCAGATGCCAGTACTCCAATGTTCTATTTATCCTGTCGCTTTCTTGTCCGGATTCCGGGGATATGTGTTTTTAATGAACACCTGGTGTTTAGGCTTAAGTTCACTGAATGCCCATACATTTAAGGCTACACCTGAGACACTCGTACCAAAGCGGAATTGTGTTGAAGGCACAGTTCCACCCTTGGTATGAGTAGAGGTCTACCCATTAACTTAGAATCCCAGCACCCAGTCCTTATCGCAACTCTACATAGAATCGAAACCAACTGGAGGACTCTTCCTTCATTTAACATTTTAAACCACACACATCGTGACGCTCCCACTATGGGGACCTTTGGCGTCACAAGAGCATGGTATTATGCCAATCATATCCACAGGGTTGTAATGTGACAAATTGGGCCTATAATTCCAACGGGAAATTCAGTAGTTTCCGGAATCCAGAACACTCAAACATGGTCTCTGGTTTTTAACGTAAACACCTGTCGGGTAGACTTAAGTTTACGGGATGCCCATACATCCATGGGAGCAAGGATACAACTTGCCATCGCTTTCCGCCAATCCATTCATACCTATTCGGAACTGCACAAGTTCCACCCTTGGTATAAGTCGAGGCCGACCTAAAACCTCTTACTGATCGTAGGGTCACAGCAACCAGTATTTATTGCAACTCTACATTGGGCCGAAACCTTTCCCGCGATTTTGGGTTTAAACCACAGCAACCATGACGCTCCCACAAGATGGCCTACCTCTAACAAGTCAGGCCCGTGATTTATGTCCTGGTAGGGACTACCGGTGGTCCAGCCGCCAACGAGACCTATGACTGGCAACTTGTAACTGGTCAAATCGTAGCAACCTTCGGTAGCGTCATCTCAAGATGTTTACGATAAGACCTGTACTTTGCTCTGCCCCCGCTTTTTATTAGACAGCGTTATTGATGGGCGAAGCCTTGATAATTGGGCGGGGGCCCTCCAGAGCACTCAAACAGAAAGGACTCCATTGTATTTCTTGTTCTGCTATTCCTCTGTCTTGGGAATAAATTAATTACAGTAGCAGCACCCAACACATCAGCGACTAGTAACTTCAGCCTGATGCGAGCGTAGGCGGGACATAATTTGTGCTCTGCAGTGTAATCATCACTCTCACAACAATCGTTGCTGGATTTTGTGTTACTTATGCCCAATACACTTAGATATGTAGCAAAAGCGAGTTGCCCTGCCACGACACTGGCAATGAGCCTGCAGTTTGTGCTACAGATGGACAGCAGCTAAGGCGCTGACCTCTTAGAGACATCGGAAAAATTCGTTTGGTCTACTGCCAACTTAAGAGAGTTATGCCGTGTGAAGTTGTGCTCACATGAAACCCAACTGTCGACGGAATCCCTAACCGAAGAGACACGCATTCCTAACGCAGATTCAGGTCCTGAAAAAGTCTTCCATGACCCTGTCAGTAAAGTCTTGCATTCTTGAACAAACTTGGAAGTCGTGAGAGGGTTCTTTTTCTTGTGAAATCTAACGTTGTCGTCTTCCACAAAAAAAAAAAACACCAGCGCCGCATCCTTAATCGGTTTTAGAGCCGGCCGTGTAGACCTAACTACTTTCCTGGCCCAGATTTTGGCCGAAACCTTTCTTGTGTATAGGGTCATTCTCCCTAAGTAAATGTACTCTAGGTTTCGGTGAATATACCGCCGTAGATGTGATATCTATTAGGGCGTTGCCTCACCCCTATTGAAAAGTCCTCGATTCCCTACTGTGTGCCGTTCGTAGGAGGAGAAGTTATTTATAGTAGAAGGTTGTAAAAGTCATCTGTTTCTGAGAATTCATTCAATAAGCAGTTTTGCTGCCGACAAGTAAGCCATGCAAATTGACTGTTCACGTTGAACCCACAACCGTGGAAAATCGGATACTAAATTGTAAAGCATTTAAGTCGCCCCAACTAAACACGGTTGCCTTGGGAAAATTCTCAGAATCAATCAAATACGACTCCTCCATTCTAGGTTATGAGTATGTAACTCTGAGCCCACGACATCCAGCCCACTGAAAACCACCAAGTGCTCCGCTCCTTTTTATTTGTGCACTCATTTCCAAAGGCGTCTATGCGTTGCGGCCACAAGGCTAACTTTTCTCAATGCTTACACATTCAATTACGCTTATCAGCTTACTTGGGCAATTGTATGCACTACATCCATCCATCCCTGGAGAAAAAAAACTATTAAATATTAATTAAACCACAACAACAAGTACAGCAGCAGCAACGTTACAATCTTGAAGGGTAGTAGCTGTTGCTAATGTCTAATGCGGCAGTTAATTGAATTGTATTCGTATTTCGTATGTGGGTATCGCACATGAATTTCACGAGCGTTTGATAAGAAAACCAGACCAGACTTACTCAAACCCATGGACACATTAATCACCAGCTCCAAACAGTCAGAGGAGAACTAGTTCCAGAGAGCTGCATGACGATGACTATGATGAAGAGAAGTTGGAGGAGGACGAGGAGGAAAAAAAATCCATTTGGGACACTTGGACGCGGACAAAAACTCTAACAAAAACCAAAAGATACATTTGTATCTGATTAAACAAAGCACTTTGTGTTGTGTTGTTGTTGGTGGTGTTTTTGTGTTTTTTTTTTGTCTGCTCCTCTTCTTAGCCCACAGATATGGAAACACAGACGTGTTCCGAAGCAAGAGCGGCAGCGGAATGTGCCACTTAGGAACAAAGCAAAGAAAAAGGAAGACTGGAGCCAACAATCAAGATGATGATCTACTACCACTACTCGTCCTACTGCCGAAAGCCGTGCACAAAAACGAAAAACGACTGAACACCGACCGAATGATGAAACTATTTTTAAGGAACCCTTTTTCGGCCAACGAACGAATGAATACATCTTATCGATGATGGTAGCATCAAGTTGGTCGGGTAAAGTGTGACCAGGGTGGAATTCCAACGTACTTTGAAGTCACCACCAACTTTAGCCGAAACGACATCGAACTGCTTTCGAGATTCATGCGGACAAAATGACAATCGCTGGACGATCTTCTAGCATTTACTTTGAATTTAGTGATGGTGGTCGTTCAAGTAAGTGATTTGCACAATACTCAGGTGATCGAGGGAGTGTATGACAGTAGAAAGAGGGTGCTGAATGCAATACTCAATTGGTATGTAAGCCCGTCTCCTCACATGCTTAAAATTTCAGCAATTTTACTGTAAAAATTCAGTTGTCTGGTCACACTGGTCTACTTTCATAAGAGTAAAACTCGGATGAAGGGATTTGGGAACACAAAAAAAGATTTTAATGCATTTCATGCAAATGCAGAAGGAGACTGAGTATGTTTTTGGGAGATGCTGCCATTCCTAAGTCAGCTGTCAGACAGTGGCAATGGATAGCTACAACTACTGAAATGATGGCGACAACAAAGTTGACGATGAAGTGATGACACTCGAAATGAGTTTTCCTATTCGTTTTTTTGGTTCTTTTCTTCGTCTTGCTTCCGATTTTTCCATTAGTAACAGAGATACTCGTACACTCGTACTCGTATGTATCACCTACAAGACGATGGAGTAGTCTCTAGTACACTATTGAGAAATGGTGCAGATACAAGTACGGGTACGTACCTACTTGTCAAAATTTATATTCAGTCTTGAAGAAGGAGGGTTATCTATGGGTTCAAGAGCCTTTTGAGTCTTAAAGGAACGCAAATAACCAAATGAAAGATAAGTACGCACAAATCTATAGTGCACGCGGGTTGTACAAGTCATAAAATTCTACTTCCCTACGACCATGGAAAAAACCTACACAGCTTCTCTATATGAAAGGTGAACTAGCAGAGACCATAAAAATAAAAATCCTTATCGGGGTTGGAGTAAGCAATTTTACGACTACGAAACCAAAGATTGACTCCATTAGGAGTTTCGTGTAAAAGGCGAGAGTGAGTGGAGTAGGAGCACTCCAATACCAATCAGTGAAGGAGGAAGGGTTATCAACTGCACAGAAGATGGATGTTTCCGATTGCCGAACGGGGAGGGAAGGAAGGATTTTTTTGTTTTATGATTCCAACAGAAAGCAAATCATCAGAATGTCAAACTTTAACGATAATTTGTTAATTGGTCTTGCCCTTGCATTTATTGCACGTCATTGAGCTGCTGTTGATGATGAAGATGAATAGTTTTGGCGAATCAAAGTAATGCGCTTTGTTGGTTAGTCCTTTGTTTGGTATCCCCTGTAACCATTCAACTTTTCCAAACTTTTTCCCAATTTCGTGGCTTCTTTTGCGAATGATCTGCGCCGGAGAGTTTACCCAATATTAGTTCCTGATCCCTTCTCTGATGAACTTCTTCATAATAGACAGAGTTGGGCCAAAAGATCTTTAAGATGTTCTGCAGCCACTTATTGAAGAACCTTTGGAGATTGCTCTTGATTATATAGGTACTGTTCAAGTGCTGTGCCTGTTCAATAGCATGGATTCGACGGAACGGTATGTTGGGTCACTCCACTACATTTTTGAGGCAGGCCTTACTTTGCTACTTTGCCAGACTTGTTACCATTTGAGGAAATGAACTCTGCGTAGTCTTGATGTTTGATTTGAGATTCAGGAGTCCATCCAAATGCGCTGTTTCCCACCAACAAGAAGGTGCATCGCTGTCCACCAGTAAACATAATATTGGGGTTCAAGTACAGCCTTTCCATGTTCGACTCTGGATTTTGTACTCCTTAATCAACTTTTCCCTATGTAAAACGTTTCGTTAGGACCCATGGTATGAGCTTTATCAAAATGCTCTTGACATCTCTCGAGCTTATTGCCATCCGAAATTAGCAAAGACACGTCTATCGCTTTCGCCGGTTGTTGGCTGGAACTGCGGTAATCTGTCAGCTTTTTCGTAATTCTGCTTTCGCACTTGCTTGTGGCTTCTCCAATATCTGCACTCGTCGACTTGATGAAGTTTCTCTTGCCACGTTTATTAGCTACACACTGCATTTCTCTCATATCATAGCTACTCGTATACAATGTAAGGACTGTAATGCGAGCTTTCAGTCGTCTTCGTTCATCAATCGGTTGCCACGTACGTATGCTCTATCGTCCTGCAATGAGCATTTATTCTTGGATTCAGACAAAGAACTAGTCCATGGTCCTCTATGTATGCTTCTTTCACCGAAACTTCTCTGAGCGCAAACGTTAGAGCTGGTAAGAGCATTTAGCAGAAACTATACCAACGTGCACCATCCGTAATCCAGGTTATGTTCCATTACTTACTTACTAAAAGTGGCACTACGGTCAGGGGTGGACATGGGCTTTACCTCGATCTATGGCTAGTTGCCATGCTAAATTGGCTGAGATCCCCTTCCACTTACGTGCACTACGTGAGTCGCGAACTTCCTCTACTGCGCTGTTCGCAGATTCAAAAATTCAGCTCACATGACCCATGTCATTGGACCTTCAATCGTCTGTCTAAGTTGATGCGTACAGCCCAAACAGTTCGTCGTTGTATCTTCAACTGCACTCAACGTTTATGCAGATTTGACCGAAAATCACCAGAAGAATTTTCCTCTCAAAGCAGCCAAGAGCACCCTCACTCATAGAGGAGGACTGCGATTATTAGGGCCTTATATAGGTTGTTCGAGAGGGCCTTGCTAGTTAATTGCCGTCTTAGTCCAAAAAAGCAGCGATTGGCAAGAATTGATAGCGGAGCCTACGTAGGCAAAGTCCTTAACTACCTCAAAGTTATATTGTCGACGGTGACGTTCTGTCCGAGACGTCGGTGTTGGGTGTCCCTTCTCTTTGGCAGTGTGTTGAAATATGCCACCTTGAAATCGATGAATCCATTTGGAGCCGTAGAATGAAAGTTTGGTCGATGGTCGAGTTTCATGGCCTAAAGTCACGCTGATATGGACCAATCAGGTTGTTGACGAACGGCAGAAAGGATCTTCTTGCGATGTTAAGAAGACTGATGCCTCTGTAGTTGATGCAATTTCTTGAGGATCGGAAAAACAATGCTGAGGTTCCATTCATCGGGGATACTTTCGCCCGACCATATTTTTTAGATCAGATGGTGTATGCTCCCTATCGAATCATCGCCTGCAGCTTTGAGGAGCTTGGCAGGCAGGCCGTCCGCTCCAGCAGCTTTGTTGGACTTTGGGTGGACGGAATTATTGTTCTACATTGTCAAGGTTGGAATATTCATTCTGCCCGATAGCGGTGCTTGGTTCGTCAACACCGTTATACATACAGTCTAGAGAAATGCTCTTTCCAAATCCTTAGCATCGACTGCGACTCTATTACTATGTCCCGTTGCTTGTCTATACATGCTTTGGTTCGATGTTTGTGTCCGTGGCATATTCTTTGTTAAGTTTTGATCAGATTCCCGAATCACATTCCTTGAGTAGAATATCTCAAGCGCTTCTCCTGCTCCCTTTTTTCTCTTGAGAAGGCGGTGTCGAGATAGTGAGCAGCTCTAGTATGTGCCGCTTTGCATGTGCTTCCCCGGGGGTTTCCTTGTGGTGGCCGACTGCAACCCAGTACATAATAGGCAGCATTTCTGATGGCTTTTTGGCAATGATGCCGACGATATAGAACTTCTTAAGAGATTGAAGGAGACTCGACCGGAAAAGGATTTGCCGACGTTAAATTTCCTCACACTATTATCTTGTCTTTACGATGTTCGGGATATCCGCAACCGTACCTTGGCTAGAACAAGATAATGGTCCGATTCGATGTCGCCTCTGAGAAGGTTCAGACATCAATAAGACTGGAGGAGTGCCTTGCTCAATCAGGGTGACAGTTGATTGATCAGGAGATCTGTAAGTTCCCTTATGAATATCGAGATGTTTGAACCGCGTGCTAGCTACAAAAATGTTTCGCCCTGATGCGAAGTCGATTATCCTAAATCTATTATCGGAGCTGGTGTCATGCAGGCTATACTTACCGACCATACTAACAAAGATGCCCTCTCTTCCCAGCTTTGTACTAAAATCAGCGAGAACAATTTAATGTCATAGCTATGGCACGGCTCGTAAGTCTTGTCCAAGAACTCGTAGAAGCTTTGGTGCCGTAACCTTTCTCCTCTGTGGGTGTGTAAGGCTAATGTAGGCAAATTTTAACCTTGATGCGGATTGTCACGATGTGCCAGGTGGACGGCTTTAGACAATGCAGTCAACTGCAGCAAACTAAGCATGCCTGTGCCTTACTCACCACTCACTCTGCAGCAATGGATATTCTGTTTCACTTGAAATCCTTCGACAAGGGGCTGTTAACTCTGCTAATCACCTTGAAGCGGCTACACAGTGGACAAATAAACTACTTGGTCACGCTAATATTCTTAACACACTAGGAATCCTTCCAGGGGACATCGACTACACTATGCCCCAACATTGGTTAGACAAAGCATGGTAGGAAGATGCTTTCATGGACATTTCTATACGGATGGATCTAAGGCTGACAGCGGGGTTTTTGGCGGAGTTTTTTCACATAAGCCTCTTCTTCCGCCTTCCAAATCAATGTAGCATGTTCCAAGCGTAAACTTTGGCGATTAAAGCAGTCCTGTCCTGGTTAAACAAAGACGTGATATCCACAAATTTCCGGATAGTTAGGCCGCTATCAAATGCCTGGACTTAGTCTCACAAAAGTGTAAAACACCGTCCTTGGCTGGCGATCATCTCTTAAGGAGACCCACCTATGTATGTTGGGTATTACAGGGAGTTTTAGGGCCAAGGAACTTGCCAAAATTGGAACCAATCGCTACGTGCAAACTAATACTAATGTTGGATTCTAATAGAAGAACAAACCTTAGATGGACTGTTTGGTTAATATGTCTAGTGACCAAACAAACCTGGCCAAAGCTGGATCTAAAACATCTCAGCACTATCATAGGTGTCCCCACTGGACACAGCTGTTTTATAGGCAAGCATCCAAGGAGGTTTGGCGTTTTTACAAACGACCTCTGCAGAAGCTGCATACGCAAGGATGAGGAGAAGACAATCCTCCACCTGCACTGTACATGCCCAGTTAACAGTCTCCTACGCTTTGTCAGAAGCTTAAATTGCACCCAAGAGTAGGAGGATCACAAATCCCTGTGGCATCACTCTTACCTAACCTAACGCCTTCACAAAATCTGCCAAAAATGTTGTGAAATAAGATCACTATCGAGCTCATCCACATCCACATTTCATATGAAAATAAGTTCGGGTCTTACCAGGAATTTTTGGGCTGACCAAGCCTGGTAGGTAAACAAATATTTTTTTTTTTTTCATAACAAGCACTAAGCCACACAACTCAGCGGTAATCTCTGATGATAACATCTGACCTACAAGCTAATGCCCTAACAACCACTATATGTAAATATCCGAAAGTCTCTCATTTGTGGAAACCACTATCTCATCTCTTAAATCCTTCCCAGTGTAACCCCCAAAACCTTCTTTGTTTTGAGCAAACAAAATTATGTAAATTTTTGAGTTTTTCGTTTTTTTTTTGCGTATTTTCGGTTTGTATCCGAAAATCTGAAGTGACGCCAGCTTTGATGCACTATTGATTCGATACCAGAGAGAGGAGAAAATAAATAACATGTCTGCTCTCCTCCTTTTTTTTTTGTTTGAATCTATGATGGATGACTTTCTTCTTTTCTTTTGATGCCATGCCCTCCCTTATCGTCCGCAGTACCTAAGCATCAGTATTTTCCCTTAAAGTTCGACGAGAAAAGAAGAAACAAAAAAAAAATTCAAGGACTGACGGAATCCAAAAACTCCAGATACGAGTAGACAGATACGACGAATACGAGGTATAGGCGAGTAACCGCCGTACATACGAGTACATATAGATAGATCCAAAAAGAGAGACAACAGAAGACGAAGACAATCTTGACAGCCATTGTTAAATTATTCAAATTGGATACTTCTTCTTCTACTTCGGTAGCAGCATCTCCATACCGCCGTTGCCACTAGATACTACTCTCCGTAACGAAAGTCAAACGCTCTATGGAGTGCCCACTCCCCATATAACTCATCATCCGTGGGATCTCTACTCCGATTTGATTCGTCTCTCTGTCTATTTGATTTTCCATCAACTTAAAGTCGAATCGTGACTTAGTGGCGCTCGACTTGAAGGCCCTCTCAATACTCAATACCCCATATTCCACCTCAAGGCGGCTACCATTGCCTACACACAACGGTAACCAAAACTCTTAAATAAAAGTCGGAAAGATCGAAAGCACCTTCGGAAGCGAATAAATAATGTGCCTGTGGTGTAATTTATCTTTCATTTGCGCCTCTTTAAAATGTCAAATTTTGACGTTTCGCTGGAGAAAGCAAGATTTTCTGTTCTCTGTTCGCTGTTCGTTGTTCGCTATTCAGTGTTGCCTGTCAATGTCAATGCCAAAGTGTTTTGTACGGGACGGAATCCCCGATTTGCCATACCCACTTTGGCCCGATTTGCTGCTGTTTTATCGACGCAGATGGAAAAACATAAGACAAAGTAGAAGACGAAGACAAAATCAACCCTCACCGCATTAAAAATGAGTCAGTGGAAATAAATAATTTAGAAAGCCACCACTTACACCTTACGCCACTGTTGCCATCACCACCACCAGAGGTGAAGTATCTAGGTAGCAACAGAGAAGCCAAGGATGAGGACGACATATTCGGTCGCCAAAAAGTGCGGCGAAAATGGAATTCGACATTAAGCTGCTGGCACAGTGACATCGATGGGGACCGTGACGGTGACGGTGACGGTGACGGCAGGCCCCCATTCATATACATAGATATATGATATTGTAGAATGTATCTTCAACTCCAACCCTAAGTCACCAATCTTCATCTCGAAATCTAAAATTCTAAATATTTTATCAGATGGTTGTGTGAGGATAATACACTTTTGGTGTTCGAGTTCGAGTTCGAGATCTACACGCGTCAATGGAGGAAGGGCGCCTGGTAAGGGGAGGGATATGATGCCTGACACGGTGGCATACGGGTAGGGCCACACTTTAAAATCAAATTATGTGCGTGTGAAGATGGGGATGGCGGTGAAACGAAACACTGATGAGAGATTTAGAACGTTCTTCCATTTTTTTTTCGGTTTTTTTTTTGGTTGTTGGAGCTTTGTTTTTTGATTTGATATAGTGACAGATGGAGGAGGATTGCGCTTTGGTTTTGCTATGGGGGATGCCGCCTTTTCATCCACAAGTCAAGCAAGTTGGCTTGTCTGTCTTAATGCCGGCACCTTTTTCGTCTGTGACGGGTTCGGCGACAGGCGGATTTCTTTTTGACAACGCACATGCTTGATTGTGGTGTCCTTCGGTTGGGATTGCGTCTTGATTACTTTACAGCAAATCCGATTTTAGGGAATTTAATTTGCGGCGATGATGTGAATTTAATTTTAGAAGTCGTTACCTTTTTTGTTTTGCTGTGATTCGGATTTGGTCGGAGATGATGATGCCTACTACACATGTACTACCTATACCTACTGTGCAGGATGTTTCGAGTGGCTGCAGAGGTGCTAATTTTATTGTAACTTTTCGACAAGAAAAAGCTTCCTAAGTGTGTTATGAGTTTAATGAGAGTAGACATAAATAAAATAGCAGGTAACCGCAGAGTAAGATGAGCCAACAATTTAGATTACGAATGAAAAGTTAGGGCCACAGTTTAAACCTCTCAGCTAAACTAACAATATCAGTTGAGCACATTTAGTGATACATATGGTAGATGTACCTTAAATATTTGGGTGCATAATGGACGGGAAAGATGGCAGTAAGCAGCACATCTATAAGGTACAGGAAGACCTTTTAGAAATTATGAGAACTATTCGTTTGGCCCCACTGTCTTTTGTAGGGCTACAAATGTCACCTGCAATAGAACCCACAAGTGACCCAACTTTGCAGATATTCTTAGTCCAAGTTCACTCACGATTGTGTTCTTCATTTTAACGCGGGATCTAGACAAACAAGACTCGGTAAATTCAGCATCTCGTCCAGTAATATTTCACTACTACGGAAGCGTTATAGGATTTAGGAAGACTTTAAGCGCAAGTTGGGTGTCGCTAATGCAAACTCCACCCTGTAAATTCGGCTGTTCATGCCTTTTAGGATTCGCTTTAAAATCAGGCCCAAGTTTATCTAACATTAAGTCTTAAGTTGTAGCCCTCCTTTAAAGGTCCATGTTCGTTTGAGAACCTATGACTGAAGCAAGCAGCTTACGTGATTCCTGTACAATGAGACAAGTTCATGATACCTCTGATTTCTCTTCATGGAGTAGTGTGAAACTTCATAACCATCGAAAGCCAGAAAGCCTGCAAGACAGAAGCGCAGTAACAACATATCGTGGACAAATACTGGCGATATTGCCCCTTATATTTTCCACTTTCTTGTGTAGACCCCACTAGACATTTGAGTCAGCCGTTTTCATGAGTAACCCCCGGCAGTGGCAAAATGCGCCTCTGCTTTAGCGACCGAAGAAGCTTAAGAAGGAGGAGCAATAGCTTTTGACCTTGTTCAATTCGGACCATATGCAGGTGGAAAACTATCAACAGATTCGATTGTGCTGGTCGATTTGACCTCTTAAGGCGATTTCATTCTACAATAACTGCAACCAACTGCTGGCTCTAGCACCGAGTTTAAAGGGGCATCGTACCAAGGCAGAGTTTCAGTGACCTTCTTACTGTTGGCCTTGTTCAAAACAGTAGGCATTTACGGCAACAACATGCAATGTATCGGCTTCATTTGTTGTGACTTCTATCCAATATTTCTCTTTAGCTTCTCCTTAGCGTCTTTCACTGCATATGTAGTCTCCTTGCATGCCCGCCCTGTTACGTTTTCAAATGGCTGTTAGGTAGAGACTGCATCTGAATCAAGTCATTAGAAGCAGTACTCTCAGCGCCTCCATCGATCCAGCGGAATATACCGAACGTGTTCTGGAAGGCAATTGGCATTGCATGTATCCAGAGCTTCGCACAGGGTATGCGAGGAAAGGCCCTCATGCTGGTGATACAGACCATTGTTTGGAGTCTGATAGAAGCAGCAGTGACGTATTTTCGTGAAAGACAACCGATGCATAGCATACAATTGGCCTTATCATAGCCGTGCAGCTAAAGAGGGCCTCATGTCTTGCCGAAAGCGCGTTTTCACTACCAGAAGGCCGACAATGCCTTGGAGATTTTCGTCAAACAAACAGAGAATCTAATGGGGTGAGGAGTGTCAACCACAGACTCACAAGGAAGGCAAATGCTCGAGATGGCTGCCTTAAAGTAGTAAAAGTAGGAAACTAGCCCACGTTCAGGAGAGCTGGATACGAAAGAACCATCGACATCCGAAGATGTCATCGAAGACTATTACGGACAGCGACCATCAATACGATCTACGATGAAACCAACGAGTTCCAAATTAGAATCCTACACGAGACTCAACAAAGTGCTTCTCATTTGAGGGTGCTGCAGAAGCAAAAGCTGACGTCACGATGCTACTCATATGGCTTGCATATGAAGCTTCGCTCGTGGAGTACCTCTAACAGAAACAGGGTGCCAGTGTATTGGTGGACGGAGGAGATAGCCACGCTTCGAAGAAGATGAACGCCGCTGAGAAGCACCGTCACCAGGGGAAAAAGAAGACAGGCTGAGCCTATAGAAGAAGTTCTATCGGAGTTCAGAACCAAAAGATCCGAGCTCAAGAGATCCAGCAATACGGGCAAAAATGGGCAGAAGTGGGCGGACCTTATAATGCAGAAACCAGGAGCTCGAGCGATCAATATTCCTCTAAGTTTTATTTACATGATTCATACAGTTAAAGCAGCTCATAGTAGAAACACTTTTCCCAACTCACCCTGTTAGGCCCCCCGAGACAGCCAATTCCGGATTTCAGCGAAGAAGTGTTGAGTCAATCAGTGCAAACCTGACAGAAGGCTGTAAGCGATTGCCCAAACATGTCCACAGTTACTGCCGAACATGTGCAACAGCTGCCTTGAGGAAAAGGTCTCTCTCATGATTTGGAAGACGCAACTCTTGGTGCTGATCAGCAAAGACAAAGAAGACCCGCATTCCCCATCTGCAAGCAGGCCATACTGCAGTGAAATTCCACGAAAATATGTTGAAACCACGTCTCACAGATGCAGTACAAAGATCAGATGACCTATCCACGACGCAGTATGGCTACAGAAAAGGCCACTTTAAGATCGTAGCTATGGGAGAAGTAGTAAAGTCCATTCAAAGAACATCGTACTGTTGGCAACTTTGGATGTGCGAAATGCAACCAAGTGGAATGATATACTGAATCCGAACATACTTCAACATTCCAGTTTACCTCTTGCGGATACTGAAGGACTACGGAGGGCCCTTGAAGAACGAAAATCACCTCCAGAGCAGCACAGGGATCAACCCTAGGACCTGACCTCTGGAACATCTCATACGATGGCATACACTAGATGAAGATGTCTGAAGATGCCTTCCTAGTAGGGTACGCAGATGATATCGGTGCGGTGATAACGCCCAAATGAAGCTTAACCAGGTTATGAGACGGCTGAACTCATAGATGCATGAACATGGTGTTAGCCTAGCTACAGACAAAACCTTCTGGTAGCAGATAAAGTCCGAGAGTTGAAAGTCGCAATGTCACTGCTGGCAAACGAAGGGGTCCTACGGCCAGCAAACGTAGGCAAACACACGCCATTCTTCTATATGTCTGTGAGATCTGGGCAGATGCACTCTGAAAAGAAAAGTACAGAAAGCAGATGACAGCGAATGATGTCGGAACCAGCGGTCCTTGTAGTCGCAAGAGCGATGGAATTCGGAAAGCAAACAACAATGGACTGCGAAGCTGTTTAAGGAAGTTGAAAAAGCGAATGGACGGAAGCCCGGTAAAGTTAACTACTACGTTACACAGTTTCTCATCGGATATGGATATTTCAACGCCTTTCTCCACAAAATCGGTAAATCAAACACTACAGCCTGCCAGTACGAACACTTTACAATAGACCACGTTTGCAGGAGGTGGGAAACTCAACGACGGGAGCTAGAAAGCTGCATCGGCGTAATCAGCCCAAAAAACAGACTGATGAAAGCCTCCTCGCTAAAGGAGAAAGAAAAAAGGACCCACGCTGAGGTAATGCGAAAGCGGTTCCGGAGTGGATGGTGTCAAAATGAAATGGGTAAAGGTTAAGAGACTGCTTCTTGTGATTTGCAGGCATATGCCTGCGCATAGACATCGGAACATGCATCATAGCAGTGGAGATTGACGCCGCAGAGTTACACATGCCATCAAAAGTTGCGTCTTGTTAAGCGTGCACACAGTTCTGCACAAAAGACTTTGACACTCACTCATGGTGGATCTTTGGCGTTGGTAGGTATGCTGCGTCTTAGACAGAGAATTCATTCGCAGAGCAGTTTTACTCACATGAAGTTCATTCTCTCCATGCCGTTTAACATGAAGGTGGGCAGACTGAAAGGTCTAAGGCCCTTGGCCGGAGTTTAATCATATTTTCCGTGCTCTCACTATTTGCCTGGGTTTTGCTATGTACACTACAGCAGCTGCTCTAAACCTTTTTTTTACAAAAATTGGACGCATGCTATTGATGTCAGACGACTTGAACCCATCAAAGGAAGCAACAGCGTATTGCATCTGTCACCACAACCATGACAGATACCATGTACGGCATGTTATGATACTCAGCTCACTTGCTGCTTGTGATTGTGAGCTGGTTCTGCGTAGGTAACGTGGTATGAGACAGAGGGTCTCTGCTTTCGACTCAGTGTGCCACGAGGTTTTCTGAATGGTTCCAGTCTGGGTGATTTCCCCATTTGACTGGACTGCTGGTTTCACCGAGTGTTTGGATCGTTTTGCAAAAGGATTTTCCGCTTCGATCTGTAAAGATTAGGACCTCCTTCGAGTTATTCTGAAGTAACTTGTTTAGGAGTTCTCTAATTTCTCTACGCTGCAAATCTTCGTTCCACCATGGAATGAACAAGCGATCTGTAGAATTGTTTCCTAGCTGGACACGTCAAAATACTTGGTGAAGACACCGTTCAGATTCTGACCAGCTTGCTCTATGTTTTGTTTTATTCCAGTTTTTGGTTGAACTTTGTCCGATCTCTTTCTTAAAGTGCATCCAGTTGGTTTTCCACGGATTTCTTCGCTTCAAAAAGGTCAAGACCTCTCATTCTGAATTCGATGTACCTGTTAGATAGCGTTGAGTCGATTACCTACTTGCTGTCTTACTGTGACACTAAATGTTGGCTACGAGCACTCGACTGATTCCGGCAACATTGTATCAAAGCCAACATACTCGAGAATTCTGTCAAAGCTTGCAAGTGTGACGTTAGAACAAATTTAGGTTGAAGCCGTGTGAATGTGGAATGCGTTAAGTTTATCTCATGAAACCTAGTGCTCAATCGAATTATCGGCGTTTAAAATGAGTCTATGAGGCATTGGCCTGAAGCACTGATATCAACATTTCCAATATTTGTACGGAAGGGCCTAAACATTCTATGTATTCCGCTCCCTCCTTTGTTGCACTACTTTTCCAAACAAAAATACCATTGTTCGCAATCTTAAGCGGAGTCCGCTCTCTGCTCCCTCTGATTTAAAACCTTTTATTCTTTAGCACTCCCAAGCAAATTGTATTCCCGAGTTTATTCTCTAATTACGTTAAATTTCGAAGGCAAGCACCGCGCTCATAATTAATAAAGTTGACTACCGTCCGCTTAATCCCTAGAACATCAGAATAACAGCCTTTTTAACACTGGACAAACAAATCAACCCTTATCTAGGATTTTTCTTCTTTTCTCTTCCACCCACCCACCTTCTGGTATTCCATCCCATCCAGTAAGCCCACAGTTGACCCTCAAAATCTCTCATCCCTTTCGTTGTTTGGTCTGACATTAAAATCGCAGCAACAGCAACAAAGGAATTTGAATCCTTTTGAGATCCTCCGCAGAAAAAAGAAAAAGAAAGTCGTTAAAACTTTTTCCTTCTCGATTTTGTTTTTGTTTCGGTTGCTAGGGTGTTGTGTTGATTTTTGTTTCCTCCCCTCTCTTACTTTTTTTTTTTATTTTTTTGTTTAATATTTTTGCTCGCTAACCCACTTATCAGTGCCCGAAAATCTTTGTGCCCCTCGTTAACCCAGAATCTGTGGATCCTTGGAATAAAGTGAATTGGTTGGTGGGTTAGTTGGGGGGTGGCTGGCAGTGGTTGGAGTGATGATGGTAAATACGCGATGGGGAAGAACAATAGGGTAAGCTCTTGCTTAGCTTAGCCGTTGTGTGTGCACTTTTCGACCCGGGCAGCATCACACTTTGCCCTTGTTCCGAGCCCCATAGCGAGTCCTTGTTCAATTTCAATTTTTATTTCATTACCACTAACACCAGCACCACCCCCTTGCCGAAACCTCACAAATAACAACTTCAGCGCCACTTGCATCCGTTTTTTTGTTTTCTTCTTTTTTTGTGTTCCTTTCCTCTCTCCTTCCCAACTCACTCTCTTTTCTCTCACTCTCTCTCTGTGTGTTACTGAAAACTTGTTAATTTAATTTAATTTAAAAATGAGTGAGAAACTAAGGCTAAGGATGATGGAGCTACCAAGTAAGTGTAAGTGTGTGGGGGGCAAGTATAGACAGCTGAAAAGGAACCATTCTTCAGGACTCGTTTGCATTTTCTTTTTTCTGTTTTTGCTTTTTGTAAGAGGAATAGGAACACGAAAACGAAAAGGAAAATGAAAATGAAAACTTTTGACTAAGTTTCAGTTCAGTGGGGTATGAATCATAGGCAAGCGAACGAGAAGTGAACTTTCATTTCCTCTTCCGTTCGTCCTTTCTGATGTCGTGTATTGGTTAAGGGACTTATTTTCTTCTTTTTTTTTCTTTTTTTTCTCTCTGCACCGCCAATAAAGTTTACAACAATACAATTCCACTTTGAAAGAGAGGCAAAACCAAATTAAAAGGATGAAAAAATTAAATGAAAATAAAATCTACAGGCAAAGGAAAATCCTTTCACTCTGTGGATCTTGAGATACACATGCATACACACAACCACTACACTACTACCATATTCGATTAACTCGCTCTGAGGGGCTGTTGTGTTTTTTTCTTTTTGCATTTTTTGTTTTTGTTAACTATGCCCTCATCTTCGTTTACTTTAGTTCGGCTTAAGTTGTGTTGTGAATCCTTTTAAATCCTTTTCCTCGCCATGCAGTCGTTTCACCTCTCTATTCTGTTCGGTTGTGCCCCACCAGTAAGGGTGTGGAAGTGGGAGTGGGTTTTTTGTTCTGCATCTCCCCCATCTTGACAGGGTTTCGGGGTCAACTTCAATTCTTTGTTATTTTTTGTTTTTTTTTTTTTATTCTATTCGAGGGTCTGTTAGGGGTTGAACCATAGAACCATAGAACCATAGAACCATAGAACCATAGAACCATCTGTAAAAAGCATTTACGAGTCGGACAAGGAGTGCGATGGTTTGGAAGCGAGAAACGTTGCCTTCAAGCAAAGTACGAGTAGAGACATTAAAACGCTCATTATCCGATAAATTTTTCCAGAGTTCACCTACAAAAAAATTCAAGTAAAACCGGATCTAGGGAGTCTTATAACCCGGGGGGCAACAATCGAGGCAACAGCTTTGATAGTACTCGTAAGTAAGCAGTTTGTGGAAGAGTTTTAAGCACAATTGCTGCTTAGACGCTTAATGAGCACCACGGATGGAGTTGTTCTTTTGAAAATTGTGTTCAGAGCTGTTGGAATTGTATTCTGTAGTTTTTGAAGAGATTTTTTTTTTATTCGGTTGATTGTTGAAGGATTTTTGTAATATTCACCGAGGTCACGTGAGTGATTACAGCCCTACTGGGATTGTTGTTGGCATCTTAGAAGAACGTCACTAAAAAAGAAAAACTCTCTCGCTTGTCTGGCAATTTTTCAATCAGTTTTCGCTGTAACTCTTGGACAGCCCATAACTGGTCAAAGTTTAGGAGGTCGAACAAAGATAGTGCCAAGATCTGAAATCTGAAAATTGTCTTTCCGTGATCTTTACTTCTTTAGGTAGGGCTACAGGCTGGAATGGAACTGGGCCTCAACAGTGATTTCTCGGTTACCTTCTTAGGCCAAAGAAACAGGATGTCTATGATTCTGGCCTGTGAGTTTCGCACAATTCTTGCAAGTACGATGTTGATGAAATCCCATGACATAGTCGAAACTCTTTTCTTGGTATTGGTGCCGACTTTTTGGATCAGCGACAGTTATCATCCTACGTATACGCACATGGCTCACGGCACATGGCAATATAAAGGAGACTGGTTTCTCAATAGGTGGTGCGACCTCTACGTCCTTCTTAAGTCTCAGGCAAAAGATACTAAGATCCCTACCATCGGGCATACATTCATTCGACTTTACCTTGCAAATGAGTTGATGCATGCTCCTTACCAATTCAATCCGCGCTGCTTAAAATAATTCGCAAGTAGTCCGTTTGGTTCTGCACCTTCAATCGCATTATGTTTAGGTATCCCTGTCTAAACCTCCTCTTGGTGAAATTGTCGAGGTTCTCGTCGATCATCGTCTACATTGAATGATTCAGTCTGGCTGGCAGCTGAATGTTGGTGCCTTTGCTGTTAAATGTCTGCAGATAGCTGATTTTACCGGTTAAGTCAATCTTTACTCGTCTTGACCTGGTCCGTGCGTATCATTAAATGCCAATGGCACCGGGAGACACGACTAAAACTGCGACCATGATGATTGGGATACTCGAGCTTTTACGGACGACTTTGACCTGCTTATATCTTTGAGCTCCCAGGCAGAATACGTTGAACATTTGGAGGAAGTCTTCAAGCGCCTCGGGCACTACAGTATCACTCTCAACCAGGAGAAGGGTGAATTTGGCAAGCAGGCAATCATATTCTTGGGACACCATGTCGAAGTAGCCGGTACTCGACCTATGCAGGACACCATCAAAACAATTACAGAATTCCCGAAGCCAACTACCATCTTCGAGCTGCGGCACTTCCTTGGAACACTCGACTTCTTCAATTCAAGTATGTCACATGCTGGGTCAGACCAGGCACCATTCTCGCAAATGCTGCAGAATACCAAGAAGAAGGATAAGACCACACTCAATTGGACAGCAGCTTCCGATGCATCCTTTATTCATTATCGTCAATCCCTCTCAGACACCGCCTTCATCCGCTACAAGATTTCGAGCTGCGCTTCAATCACAGCCGTTGACGCACCCCTTCTCCAGGTAGACGGGGGAAAATTCGAACATGTCGGTTTTTTTTTTGTCAAAGGCACTGTCCACCGGGGAGCTCAAAGACAGTCCCTTGTACAGCGAGCTGTTGGCGAATTGGTTGGCCCTTCATCGAAGGGAGGTCAGTAGCTATATTTACGGGCCACAAGCCGCTGTCGTTCATCTTTCATAATCCGCCTTCAACATTGGAAACACCACGGCGGCAATGGCCATTGGGATTCATTGCACAATGCACAGATATTGGCGACATCGGCGTAACTGATGCACCCTCGTGTATTACAGATATAGACAGCCCGATAACCATGGACTACGACGCTATAGCGAGGGTGTAAAGGTTGAACGCAGAGCTCGTGATATTGAAATCGGTAAGTTACCAAAATAATCTTGTTCTTCCCAGAACGGTGTGAAACGTCCGGAAGCCAGAAGCGAACCACTTTCGAAACCATACACAACCTCAGACCCTCACTTCTTTTGGTCATCGATGAACTTGTTCATTGGCAAGTGGCCACGCAGCTATCGCGCTTATCAGAAGAGCAAAGTAAACAGAAACACCAGCCCATAATTGGGAATATTCGCAGCAGCTGAGAGGTTTAAACATGTTCATTTGGATATCGTCGTTCCGGTTCCGTTAAGCAAAAGATTTAGTCACCTGGCCACATACGTCAATCGAGCTATACGCTGGCCGGAAGTCATTCCGGTTGCTGACATCACCTTCACGGTTGTCCTCTACGCCTAACTACAGATCAGGGTCGGCAATTCGAATCTGCCCTCTTCCTACTCTTCGCCCAAATCCTCGGATGCAAGCGTATCCACATTACGGCTTGTCATCCGCAGTTTAATGGAGTTTCGGATGACACCGCTCTTATAAAGCAGCGCTAACTTACGTCTTACTGATAATTGGCATACTATACTACCTGCAGTGCTCCTTGGACTGCGCTCAATGGTTAAAGAATCCGACAATGCGCCCGCACAGCTGGTGTTCAACGTCGAAGTACGTCTTCCGTACGATTTCTTCGAAACAGCAACCACTCCGAATGAGTCTGTAAATTTCGTGCAAGAACTGAGGGAGGAACAGCAACCAACATCGCTAACAGTATTCATCCTCAAGAATTTAAGCGCGGCACACGTTTACGTTCGGAATAATCACGCTCAGGGTTCTCTAAAACCGACCTACTCTGGACCGTATACGGTGCTCGAGCGTTAGCCGCTGGTCTTCAAAGTTGCCGTGGCTCAAACCATCAACAAGCTGACAATCCAACCTCACCACCAGGATTAATTTCATCACCCCAAATAATAGGGTGACGAATACAACAAGATCTGTCAGAATAGCTAAACTGGTTCAGTGCAAAACAGAAAGCAGAAAGTTTTTGTCGAGTTTTTGTATGCTGATGGCGTTTACATTAAGTCTATCCATATCCAAGACTGTTTGACGTAGTAGGCCAGTTGAACCCACCGCACAATCCCATGTATTGACAGATCCTTCAGAGCTTAGTCCCAGTGTCACTTAGAGGATTTGCGCACTCCTTTTGAGCTATTTGGGTCTCCTTCATCTGGCTCCGAATATTTGGAAGGAGCTCTAATGAGGTTTTCATCGGATCTGCTCTGACGTCGTTTTTGAGTGCATTTAGAGAGTTTTTCCACCGAAACGTCTGCATTGTGCTTCACCTAGATCATAAATATGTAAGCAGTCAGGCTTAGCAACCTCCTAATTTTTTCTCAGTCTGTTATCGGGACCGGTTTTGTCGGAATCTCTCTCTAATTGTAGTTCAAATTTGTTGGCAAACCTATTGCCAGTATATTGTTTCTCTAAATAAGACTCAAAAGCTTTGTATGTGGGCCACATTAGTCATAGAACTATCACATCACCTACAATATATCTTCATCTGGCAGACCCTACTACGGCAGGCATGAAAAATTTCCAGGACTACTCGTATAACATCCAACAATCAACTACTCCTGGGCCTACCCCAATCAATCTCATCTCTAATTCTAAATACTCAGCAGAGCGATTTAATCTTAAATCTTAATCAAAAGTGGAAGTGGAATTCCCCATTCCAATAAATCTTTCTTGTTAGGTAAATTTGCAGCAATCTATCTTGCCTTAACCATCTAATCCTTACATCTGCGGGAGTAATTTTAGAGAAAATACCTACACCATACTCATATCTAGCGTAATCACTTAAATTCCCATGCTAAACATGCATCTTAGTTACCTTGCAGCCAGAATAAATAACAGCACTTAAGAATACTGGCCATACTGCCGCACCCTAAGGCACTCCACATTATTTCCTCCTCCTGCCTGTGCATGTTCATCGGCATCGGGTCAATCAAAGCAAATAAATTAATACCTAGCCGTACGGATACACATTCGTACAGGAACTTTCAATCCAACAACTCCACTTCAACTTACATATCGTGCAAAGCAAATCAAAACGCCCCTGGGCCAAAACTATGAATACATCAGAATAGGGTACAATGTACTCCAGTCTGCGAGCCTAGCCCGGACTAGCTTCGAGTATTGGATTACAAAGAAATCTCGTGCCGGCACACTCTGGGGACTTTCACTTGTGCTCCATTACGAGCACCAACATAATGCAACAGTTAACTGTTGACAAAATGTACTCCTATCGGGGATCAGTCCAAATCAAGTCTCCTACTCTGTAGGTGATCATTGCTCATATTGTTCTGACAAAAAAATAAAAATAAAAAGATACTCGAGACCATTATTCAAAATCACCCCAAGAGAGTGCGCCCGGCTTCGATGCTATTGTTGTCGGTTAATTGAAGTTGAATTGCATTTAAGCGGTACCTTATCTGTGGTACTCAGGCCATAGATACGACTACTTAGTACTCAACTCTCCGCTTAATGCACCATGTGCTCGACTTGGTTTTACCCTGCGCTCTGGGAATGCATTGAACATTGAACATTGAACACTGAAAACTGAGCAGCGAGCGCTCACATGTGCGGTAATTTAGTTTCCATTAGATTAGCGCACCGAACCTCAAGACTTACTTTTAGGTTAGAGTTGAACAGAGGGAAAAAGAACCCTCTATCCCGCCGAACATTAATCATTTTCAAAAGTAATAACAAAAACGAGCACAACAACAAAGTTGGGTCTGTTGTTGGTTAAGTATGTGTAGCTCGTACTCGTACTCATAAACGAGCGTTGATAGCTATCCAACAACATTTAGATACTCGTACTTTTTGAGGTTAGAAAACTGACTGACTGAGAACGCGGTGGGCGGCAATGGCAATGGAATTAGAGGTAGTGGTACTGGTACTGGTACTGGTAATGGTAGTGGTAGAGGACTTGAAGAAGATGAAGGAGGTTGCCGAAATTAAATGAAAATTATAATGAATTTGTCAGAAAGAGATTTCTCTATCTATCTGCATCTTATTGCTTTGGCTCCTTTGTTGAATGATTAATTTAATGTTTTGTTCCGCTGCCATTTTTAGAGCCAAGGGAAGGTGGCAACAACGGCAAAGAACATAACAAAACAAAGTTTCCAAACGGAACGAAGAAGACGAACACCAAACAGATACAGATACAAAAATGAAGATGGTGAAGGAGTCATAATCGGTTTCGGGTTTTGTTAATTAATTTTTTGTCTGCGTAAAAATGGAATGTTTAACCGCAATTACGCGGTAATTTGAAGTTCCTCAGCCCCACTCTAACTCACTCCCCCAGTGTTTGGTTGGTGAAAAGAAGTTATTGAGCGCCTAATGACGTATTGTAGGTGTTTGGCGGAGGGCTTTTGTTTTGTTTTCTTTGGTCTCTTTGGGAAAAAAACGCAAGGCGACCGAAGAAGCTTAAGCGCTTTTTAAATTTGGGTCATTTGTATCTATTGCTTGAGTGGGTGAAAACCGCAAAGCTTGTTACCTAGTTGAAGGCTGTTAAATACTCATTAGGCTTTGTGTGAAAATTATTGAAGATGAGTTGGAGGGAAAGTTGTTTCTTTCTCTTCTCTGAGAATCTCATTGTTGATGAGCACTGAAAATGATGAATAAATGATTTGTAAACGGGGAGTGTTGTTTTTGGTAGGCCATTTATTGTAACTTTGACACATGCTGACTTGCGAACGACAAGCTTATAATTTATAATTTTCTGTCTGCCTGTCTGCAGTATCTCTGCGAAACAATCAGACATTATTTCTGAACAAGCTGAATTCAATGACTTGTGTATCAAAAAGTAAACAAACCTAGCAACTAGGGTGGTTGACTTTCTCAGACGAGCTCAGATGTTGCTTGGTGCTGAGGACTTAAAGAACTGACGACCGATGTGGCTGAGTTAGTGTAAAATTCGTAGAAAACCCTCTGCGTTCTAGTAAGCGACGAAATACTATTCTCCAAGAAGACCCCTATACATACCAGCTCCACCTTACAGCTTATATTTCACAACTTTGGGAAGATCAGTGTTTTATGGAATCTACAGGTTTGAAAATAGTTAACGCCCTAACTAGACTTGACGATAGCTTTTAATGAACGATTAGGTCTTCACAAAGTGGTGCTTATGGCTCAATGTGGTATCGACTGACACACTGTCTTACATAAGGAAGGAAATATTGTGTAGAACCCCGCTTCACAACTTATTATTTGTCTACCAATAAGGACTGTAGATTTCTACAAACTGAGTACTACTCATACTGGTCTGTACCAAAGAAAGAATTTACTTAAGGTGGCGCTACAGTCCGGTGTGGACCTGCGCCTCAACTCCAGCCAATTCGATTAATTCAGCTAGTTACCTCCAGTTTCGTGCGTTAAGTTGGCTGAGGTCTCCTTCTACTTAAGTGCGCCACTTGACTTGCGGTCTTCCTCTACTGCGCTGTACCCGAGGGTGTATTCGAAGATTTTTCGGACCGGAGCATTGGTGTCCATCCGCTTTATATGACCCAGCCATCTCAGTCTTCGGGCTAAGTCGATGTGATTGTACAGCCGTACACTTCGTCGTTGTACCTTGTCCTTCACTCTCCGTCTGTGCAGACGGAACCGAAAATCAGCCGTAGAGCAAGAAAAGGATTATTAGGGCCACTTTTGTTATTCGAGAGAGGACTTTGCTAGTCAATTGCCTTCTTATCCCAATAAGCAGCGATCGGAAAGAGTTATTCTTCGTTCGATTTCACTCTGGTGTCATTGTCTGAATTGATAGCGGACCCTACGTAGACAAAGTCCTTAATTACCTCAAAGTTATATCTGTTGAGGGTGACGTTTTATCCGAGAAGTCGGCGTTGGGTGCACTTTCTTGTCCACAGCACATAGTTGGTCTTACCCTCATTGATCGCTAAACCCATATTCGCCGTTTCCATCTTAATACCCATGAAAGCGCCACTGACATCACGCTGCTTTCTTCCGATTACGTCAATATCACCGGCGTATGCGAGTAATTGGAACGACTTTTGGAAGATTGTGCCTCTTATGGTGGCGCGTAAGATTTCTTTCAGTAATGATGTTAAAGAAATCGCATGACAGATCATAGCCTTGTCTAAATCCCTTTTTGATATCGAAGATGTCAGTGAGTTCTTTACCGATGTTGATGGAGCAGCGTGCATTCTCCATCGATATCGTACAGAAGCGGATGAGTTGGGCAGAGATACCAAAACTAGACATTGCTCTGTAAAGCTCATTTCCATAGATGCTTTCATAAGCGGCCTTAAAATCGATGAATAGGTGGTGTGTATCCATTTGGAGCTCATGGGTCGATGGTAGACTTTCCTAACCTGAAGCCACTGTGATATGGATGCAGGGAAGTTCTTGTAGGTGATGCTAGAAGGCTAATGCCTATGAAGTTTGCGCAGTTCAGAGAGTCCGCTTTCTTGATGATCGGACAAACAATTCTGAGGTACCATTCATTAGGCATACTGTTGTCCGACCATATTTTAGAGATTGATGAGTTGGTGTATGCTCCTTAGAAAATGATTTCCTGCCGCTTTGAAGAGCTCGGCAGTCAGGCCGTCCACTTCAGCAGTTTTCTTGGACTTAAGCTTAAATCTTCACTTCTATCCAGGTCGAGTGGACGGAATTGTTGGTCTACATCGCCCAGGTTGAAGGGTTTATTCTGCTTGACAGCGGCATTTGATTCGTCATCGCCATTATACAGTCTACAGAAATACTCTTTCCAAATCCTGAACATCGTTATGCTATTTTCCCTTGTTCACCTCCTGAGAAGCCGGTGTTCATCGCTCCTCTGCTGCTCTTAGAGCTCATGAGCAGCTCTAACCCTTCTATGCAGCGACGCTTTGTATGCATCTGGCTTAGCTGCATGTGCTTTCCGGCACTCGTCGTCACACCAGGCGTTTCATTGCAGTGGTCGAGTGAAACCCAGTACATCCGAGACGGCATCTCTGATAGTTTTTTAGCACTAGTTGTCAATACTTGATGCTGGTGCCATAGAACCTCTTAAGAGATGAAGAGAGACTCGAGCAGAAAGAAATTTGGTGACTTTGGTACCTTCGCTATAACAAGGTTAAGGTCCGAATCTACATTGACATCTCGGAGAGTTCGGCTATCCATTAAACTGGAGTAGTACCTTGCACCGATAGCAATCTGATCAGTCTGGTTGACAGGAGGTTGATCAGGAGGTGTCCAAGCCCCCATATGAATATCGAGATGTTGTGGGAACCTCGTGCTAGCTACGACAATGTTTCGCTCCGCCGCAAAGTCAATTAGCCTGAGCCCGTTATCAGAAGTGCTGCAGCCTATTCTTTCTGACTTTACTACCAAAGATCTCTCTTCCTAGCTCGGCATTAAAATCACCGAGAACAATTTAATGTCAAATCTAGGGCACTGCTAGCCGGTCTTGTCCAAGAGCTTGAGAAACTTCGGTGTCGTCATCTTTCTGCTCTGTGGGGCGTGCATGCATTTAAGGCTAATGTTGGCAAATTTAGCAATAATACCGCTTATTACCAGGCGCTCGTTCACATGCCGGAAACTCAAGACTTCTTGCCAAAGTCTGCCTCTAACAACAAATCCTCATCCAAATAGGCGCTGCTTTTGCAGTCGATAACAATCGCCGTAGTAAATGTCACAGTTTTTCATTTTCTTTCTGTCCGACCCATCCCATCGGATCTCTGCTTTGCAGAAGTCTATGGCCTCCGCTAGTCTTTCGGCTGCACGTGGCCTTTTAAGGGACCTAACATTCCACATGAAGATCCGAAGTTCTGTGTCCTTGTTTCGTTTGCAAGCGTGGTCAATAGTAGATCCGTCCGGCTTGTTGTTGCTTCGTGACTCTGGGTTCTTTTTTCATGGCCGGGCTGTGGCACAACCCCAAATCTGTAGGGCCAGTTCCATTAGAGGTTAGTCCGAAGACAGTACCCCTTTCGGGGATGTGAGCACTCTCGTTGGTCCATTAAGGGCTCATCCGCTCATTCTAATACCCTGACTTAGTTTCAGAAATCCTTACCAGCCTGAGCTCCAAATATGTCGGAGTAGCTCGCATAAGGTCTTATTTGTTTTATTCCGGAATTTCACTCCATCGCTGTTTCCTTCTGGGGAATTCATTGTCTGCTGGTCAGCACTCGCGCTTATAAATTTGGCAAGTCCGGATGGACGTCGACCTGTACCCGATGGTTACTTCTTGGAGATAAAATAAGCACAATTGATGAGTAAGAACACTTACAGCACTAGTCACCGACTAGCAGACACTTCTGAGTGCCTACCCTATTTATACAGCACCCAACCACCAAAAGTCTGTCCACGTTTTGAGATTTACATTTGAAGTCAGAGAGTGACTCTGGTATTTGTCGATGAGTGTGGTGCAGAAGACGTTTGCACAGTGCATGTAGCGACATAAAATACTTTTGCAAGAAATAGGGTCGCCTTCTTGTAGATGGGACAAGCAAAGTTGAGATTGCCGTCATCAGGATAATGACTCGGTTGATGATGTGATTTCGGCGGATAGTCCCTAGAAAGTGCAGGGGCTCTTTTCGTTGTTCTACTTGGCCTGAGTATGAATTCTTAACTCTTCGCCCTGATATTTCGTTGTAGTACCCTTCTGTGTACTTCTTCTGTTACTCGCATTCTATGCTATCAGCAATGTTTTCTTGGCTCTGGAGTCCTTCTTAGCCCAAAATTGTCTCTGTTAGTGAGGCATAGATTCATGCATAAGCGCTCACTGTTAGCTATAAGCGTGGTGAGGCCTCCAACGTTAACTTTCCTAGTTTGTCCGTTTTGCTGGACCATTGTTTGTAAATACGGAGGAATCATTAGAAAACTATCAAATTCCGATCTATCGGGAACGGAAACATTTCCTCCTGGTTCAACCGCACATGCGCTACCGGTGAAGTTTTCGGTTCAACAGCTGCCCTGTCTGTCCGAATGCCCTCATCCGAATCGCTTTATGCAGTCTGTACTTATCCACTGATCTGCCAGAGTTGCTTCCGTACCGATTTTAGCAATAAATTGCCCGAGTACGACTTCTTATCATACTTTCCACAGAGCTCCGAAGCTTCATCAGTCGTAAAAGTTATTTTTGATAAGTTCTACAGCCTGGACAGTCAGTGAGTATGTACTTATGGCACTTAGATCACAGTATTTGGCATTCATGTGGGTTACAATATTTAGCGATGGCTTTGGTTCGTCACACGATGAATTTCCAAACCGTCCTCTATGGCACATTTTTCTTTTAATCGTCATCTGCTCTGGTTATCGCCTACTCCAAGAGGAAACTTTCTAGCTTTACTGTAGCTCGTATAGTATCCTTCCGTCGCAGAAGACTACTCTCAACCGCTGTCCATTTTCGTTGTGGGCTGCGATATTAACCCTAATTATCCGTGTTTTGTGTCTCTTCCGTAAAAGAGTAGTAGGTACACCCAACACAGAACCCTGAGCGTGAAGTGCCAGACATTTTCTGTCTCCATAGAACAGAAAGACTCCATTAAAAGAGTAAGGGTTGATTCGCTACCACCTGCACATTGGTAAAGAAAACTCTTCGACTGGATATCGTCTTTCTAAGGAAGCCCCCCTTAGCTTTTGAAGGCAACAGACATACAAGTGTGGGCTAAGAAGATTCAATTTCCTTTATAGTTCGACAGTAGCTTAGCATTCGGATCAGACTTCAGTCTTTCTAGCAGCTCTTTCAGGCAAGAGCTCGGTCTAGAAAACATCGTTTGGGTGATAGAAAGCATGCTGCTGTAAAAGTCGTGAGACCCCTCAGAATCCGGAATCGAACTAGCAACTACGCTGTTCTTGTGACTCATCCAATATGTAGCTGCTTGGCAAAGGGTCATGGACTCTGAAGATCAGTGTAAACTAACATAGAACTCACTAACAGTTACGAGTATCCCTTGTTCTTGTAAAGACAACGCACACAAATTCTTCCGGTTTACTACACCAAAGTTCCTTTATGACCAGAACGATGATGTCACTTGTCACTACACTCCACACATCTTATCACTGACCTCAGAACTCGTCTCAGCTGTTGGCATTTCCTCTACATCCAAAAACCATTTAAAACCCCACTCACGCAATACCCAATAAATTACAACCTCAAGCCACACAAAGCCAATCCATCATTATCTGCGGTAATTCAAGACATTGCACCAACTAAAATCCCATCTCTCACCATACTTGTCCTTACCTCGGCGACACTTTACTCCGAAAAACCGAAAATTTATTGAAATATTTTCTGAATTATTTACGCCAAAAGCTGATTTATTGTCCAGCCGATAACCACACTCTTGTCGCTGACAATTTTTTGGCAATAAAAATGCTCTTAAAAATTGGAATACCCACGGGACCAGCCCAACTAATTCCCGATCAACCAAACGCCAAACGTTCATATGAAAATAAAATGCAAATGTGCCCTGAACCACCGTCTTAAGAGACTCAACAAATTTCATAAACAAAAGCAACCAAGATCAAAAGCGATACCCCCGACATTAGGTTTTTAATTAATTTATTGCCCCACAGCCCCACAAAAATGAGGTCTCTCGCCGCGTCGACAACATCATCTTAAGTTGCTAAAGTTGCTTTTCATCCGTTCGCTCCAACTAACTTACTGATAGGCACCGATCCGAAGCTAGTCAATGCTGATAGTGTCTATACGGATGGTCTACTACAGAGCTATTTATGAAATTCCAATTGAGGAATATGGAAGCAAAACAAACAACAACAACCGAATGACAAGACATTCAATCGCCACAAAGAAATGTATCTCATGTGCGTTATTCATTAATTTCCTCGACTGGACCGACTCCACAACCGTCAACATAGAGTCTCAGTCGTCGTCTCTGGTGTGTCCATTTGTGGAATTAGAACTGAGTCATTGACTTGTTTTCTAGTCCGAACAACACGTTCACGTTCGGGCCTTACTCGTAGAAATTGATACCGCTCTGGTGATTAGTCATCCGATTCCGAATACCAATTCGAATTATGACCAACCGTACAGAGTCACAGTCCCAGTCATATGGTATACAATAGTTTAAGAGCCACAGAGACATGGTTACATTCGTAAGGAACTACAATACTTGGGCTGATAACTTGATAAACTCAGGGGGTAAAGTTGATCGAATGATAACCTCTCGGCAGCGTATTGGCCTTTGTTTTTATTCTACTTGGAGAAATGCCCATATCCTGTCCTGTGTGTGGTGTATGCTGGAGAAGACATTATACCGGTCAAGAGATTGATAGCGGAGGCCAAAGATTTGTCATTATTTGGTCTCTGACTGTGCGATGGTGGAGACTTTAAATTCCAAGCAATCAGCAATCCATGAATTGAGTTTCACAATTTGCATAGGCACAGTGGTAGATACGTCTACAGTCAGAGTGGATTTGAGACCCACGCGAGGTAGGTACTATCGGGTTTGACATTTGGGGGCAGCCAGACTTGAGTTTAGCAGCAGCAGCTGCTGTTAAACTTCGGCTGCTGGGTACTTGGAAATAGTGGGTGGAAGGTTGAGTAAGCAACGCGGGCATACTCCTAGACTGCGTTGTGTCGTGGGTTCTATGAACTGCAACCATACAAAGGTTGAGATTGATTAATAGAAATAGATTGAACAGGCGAAAAAGACGAACAAAAAAAAAACAAGCATACGGAAACACTAAACAATATCGGACAGTGACAGATGGATAGATACGAGTACGAGTAGAACGTGGTGTACGTTGTCAGTTTAGTTTGCAATTTTTTGACAGTTCGGTTTGGTTGTGTATCTGAGTTTAAAGGAGTATCTGTACTGATGTTGACTGTCAAATTCAATTAGGGGACGATTGTCGTTTTGAGAAATTTCATAGGAAATTGGCGGTATATTGCATCAGAGATGATCAAATGGCAAATGCAGTGAGCACTGGAGTTAACCCATGAATTAGTCAGTCTTCCAAAAATTTCATCATGTGCTTCTGACCAAAAATCACTGTTCACTTAGATCAGCAGGAGGCCCACAGTGCACATGCTCCCAGGCTTTGCTTGAAATGGACCCTATTTCAAGAGATTCCTTAGCTTAATATTACGTTAGCAGCTCTGCGAAGATGTAACTGCCTAGAACAGGCAGCAGATAGTGTTCAAATCAATCTCTTTGTCGCCCTGTAGCTTCTGCAGAAGTCGTTGTATTCCACACATAAGCGTTCAGCATGAATGCCACTGTAATGATACCAGAAACGACTCACGCATTCTATTGAATAAGCCTAACTACAATAGAAAGTGCGATCTCTTCTCGTTGTATTTCGCCAAATGGTCCATATGAAGTTGGTCTGAGCGTCTACTTCCTTTACGATGGTCATCTCTTTGATATGTGACATCAACTCGTAAGCTCTCTCATTGCCTGACATATTCATATGTCCTGGTACCCAGCCTTATTAGCATTAGCCACTTAAGTTGTAGTGGTGTTAAGAGCTGATTAGTTGCCTGACTAGAGAGCTGTCCGCCGTTGCCTTCGTTCTTTAACATTTAGCACTAGTCTTGGCAATGCCGATGCTATACAATAAGACCTCTCACGGGTGTCATTCATCTGTTCGTTGACATTAAGCCCATGATCCAGCAGAATGCTAAGGTGCTTGCAGTGTGGACTCGATTTAATAGTTGCTCATGGTCTTCAATCGTAAGATATTCTACCTTAGTTCTGCTACTTACTAGCACAGCCTCTGTTTCATGGTATACCTGTTCCAGGGCTGCTCCTTATAACCAGAGGCTCACGCTTCTGATGGCTTGATTACATTTTCCACTTTTTGATATTGAGCACAGATAAGCTTTCGTTTTTCGAACCAACTTTGCCCCGAGATTGCTACAAACGGAGTATTGCACACTACCTTTATCGGCCCCAAGGCTCTTGACTACTTTTCAAATCTTTTTGTAGTTTCGGTAGCGAGTCCTTGATGACGACTTTCTTCACAGCTCCGAGTGTTTGGTACACTCCTTCTCATGATGATATGTGTCATGATAATCGCCAAAGCAACACGGAACCGCACTTGTCGTACGTAATGACACCGAAGCCAAGTGACCTTGATATACTTCTTTGATATTCACAAATCTCTGATCTGTCAATGGACAGTCTTTATGCTTAGAACAAGAATCATTCAAGCAACAGTCGCTAAACAAAATTCGCCCATACAGGAACGCCACAGGGCGGCGTTATTTCTCCTCTACTCTGGCTAATTGTTATGAACAAAATTCCTGCAAGACTAGGCAGAGAGGGGGTCAAAGTGGTCGCGTATAAGGATGACGTGGTGATACTAGTGTCAGGGAAGTTTCCCTCCGTGTTAAGTGAAATCATGGAGGCTGATCTAGATAAGGTAAACACGTGGGTCGCAAGTTGTGGCTATTAACTGGCAAAACCAAAATATCTGATTTTACCTTTCGCTGTCTTAATGGTCAACGGCTCACAATATCCATAGAAGGCTCACTCTGTGTTCGATACAGGGTCGGCGTGTGTCGCCTTGTATGGATAGTGTGAGCGGTTGATACCCAGATACCCAGACCCAAAACTTAACTAGAAGTAAAACGCCAAACACAGACTAAGGAAGGCATGTTTCGCGCTTCGCCTTCTGTGCCTGCAGCAAAATCTCTGTGATGATCTTCTAGATATACACAGCCGTAATGCGTCCAATTCTCACCTATGATTCACTAGTATGGTAGCCCGCATGGACCAAAGGCTACAACCTCACGAAACTAAAAAGACTTCAAAGAACAACTAGTATGGGCACGACAGGCGCATTAAGGTCGGCCCCATGTGCTCCTGCATTTTCTGCGTCTCGACTAACATACAAAAAATACCGAATTGCGAAGCACAGTGAGACTCAAACAATCTGGTTGCTGTACTGCAACATCCAGGACTCGTTACCAAACGCCTATACCACAGCCAAACCAAACTAAACTGGTTTTCCCACCACTGTTCAGTGGAAGAAAGAGAAAGTGGTTAAGAACGGCCGGTGTCTCCTCGGAATCACTGAAAATATCATTGTCGTACCGCTTTTCGGAATTTGCCAGCGTCTTCCAGGCGGAAGAACTGGCAACCCACAAACAAACTTTGCTATCCTCATAGATAGCCAAGCCGCTATCAAACCTATTCACTCAGCTACCAAACTCGTGCAGAAGTGCCGGAAGGAGATTACTCGCTTGGGCGAACGCTTTAGGTTCACACTGCTCTGGCTTCCAGTGACATAAAGAAAAACGAGCGTGCAGATGAACTGTCTATTCAGGGCTTAGATCTGCACGGCTCAGTCCACATCCCGTTAGGAGCTGTTAAAGGACAAATCCACTCATAGTTCCTGCAGAAGGCCAATCTCAATTGGAGTAGGTTCACCAGCTGCGACATATCAACTATGATATGGTCGACCTACGATAAGACTAAAACAAAAGACCTACTAAAGAGAACCAGCCCGGATATTGCTAGAATCTCAGCGATAATTACGGGGCATTGGCCACACTAGGAACCGTATAACCCAAACTGCCGCAGTTGCTGGCACAAAAGTATGAAAGAAACTTTCTCACATTTCCTCTGCAAATGTCCGCAAGTCCCAGACTGCATGAACGAAACTAACACTTCTTCGACGATCTAATCCATTTTCTTAACTCCACAAGCTGGATCTAGGCACCGACGGTGTCATATCAACAACACAAGCATCAACCTGGTAACAAAAAGGCACATTCTAGTGCTACTTGGGTTCATGTTGAACAGCCAGGTAGAGGTGGCCTTATCCCAAAAAGCATTTCCAGTAAGCGCGGCCTCTGGCTAGTTTCACAACACAAGTTCGTTGAGGTCTCTTGCGTGAGCCACCTAAGGCATAGTCTTCCTCAAATGCGTTTCCCCCTGTGTTGGAATCTAGGACTCGGTGAAGCATTGGTGTTCATTCGTTCTACATGTTCTACCACTTTTTTGACCATGGCAAGCTCAATGTATAGCTCGTAGAGACCATAGACTTCTGGTAGTTCATGAATTCTGCCGACCAAATCTTGAAAATGAGTTTGTGTATGCTCTCTTCCAAGTCATCTTCCGCTGCCTTAAGTAGCTCTGAAGGTAGGCCGCCCGGTCCAGCAGTCATTTTGTTCTTAAGCTTGGATATTGCTATCCTCACTTCATTTGGTCGGGTGGACACCGAAACTTAGGTTGTCCTCTCCGTTAAACAGTCTGCAGAAGTGGATTGTTCATATCCCCTCTACTACATAACATCTAATCCTTAACACATTCACCACCTATCTGCTGTGTTTGATTGTTTTGTTCTCCAATATCATCCAAGAGGCCACTCTATTTTCGATCACATCCTGTATTGCGTCGAGGTTTACCAATCCTTGTCCCAATGAGCGAACCAATTGTTCTTCCTTTAGCATCTTCACTGCAGGTATTTGCTTTTCGGACGGAATTATCCGACGATGGTTTTCTTCCATACCTAACCCAATTTAGTTAGTCTGAAGCGTTATTTCAAGGACTATCTGAAGGGCTGTGATTCCGGGACGTACTCGTATATCGACCTACATACCTTAAAGCCACATTGACTGCTATGACGTTGAACTGTATTCCGTTGTGGACTGTCTAAAACTCGCTTGCAAATGTCGAGTGTTAAGTAATTGTTACACTTAAACGTGACGCATTTGCCTTTATATTTACAATGTTCTGCAACCTATCATCCCAGCTGCTCAGTATTCGATCTCCTCTCAACTTTTGATTTTGTCTTTAATTGTTCAAACTAGTTCATGTACACATATTCCTCAGCTACCAGCCTTAAAGTAACTCTTGTGATGCTGAGTACACCACTTTTGTCTATCGAATTATAGTAGTCAAACCACATTAATCAAACCACATACCAAAGACAGAGTGATGTCTCGAATTATCGCTTCCCAAAACGTCACCACCAGAGTTACGACCAAAATCGTATCGGAAAAGAACCGGGAAGGACGCATACTGATACCAAATCAGAGAACACAAAAGAAGACGACGATTGACCTTGAGGCCGATCATCTCACTCTGTAGTCCGAAACCTACTTTTGAATATTTTTGACTAATTTCTTCTTAGTAAACAACCTCACGACCACCTACTTCTAATCTGCGTCGTTTTTATCGTCTGTCCTAGAACCACTTGCTCTCTAAAACATCTAAAGCAAAACATCTTTGTAGAGGACCATAAAACACAAAAAAAAACCTCAAAGACTAAATGTTATGATCGCATAAACAACGTTTTAATCGCTCTCCAAAAACAAAAAAAATCAAACACACAATCGTAAACTGAAAACATTAAACAAAACCATCAACGAAGAAGTAGCATTAAAACCAACCAACAACAACAACGCGACAACCGAAATACGTGTGTAAATAAAGTATCTCATGAGTAATGGCTAATTTTTTACTGATCATGCAAGTCAAGGAAACATCGCCCCTTCATCATCAAAAAATTAAAAATCACTTAAAACCCCGAAACACACGACTTCTAAGAATAATTTACATTTCGAAGCACCAATCTAACATTTAATATTTTTCTTTCTATTCTTACGGATTCTCCTAACATCAATTTCACAAATCTGTCAGCAAGGCTACACTCCTATTCAAAATTAGAATGATATGTACATAGTCGTACCATCGATGCATCCTCCAGACCTACACGAAGAACTCTGGAGCATTCGATGGCATTTTATAGCACTCGGGATCGCTGTGTATCGCTTTGTTGCACTCGATTGACTGTACGTCAAGTTAAACTTGTCAACAGTTCGATGACATTAGCATGAGAGCAGGGACCACATATCCATACCCGTATCTGGATATCCTGCGAGAAACGATTTATTAGAGTGCTTGACAAAACCAAAACCAATGAATCGCCCACCCTTCGAACAAATGGAACTTCTAACGACCATGGGCACGATCTGAACGCACGTCATGTCCCATAATTCATTTAACACCTTTCAATGGCGGTTAATTGGCACTGAAAAGTATCTGAAGTGATGGAGTAGGAATACGAAAAAAAAAATGAAATGAAAATCGAGAATCCACGCTCAAACGTGTGCCTCAGCCATTGACAGATAAAACATCCCTGTGCGCTGCTCGATTTATAAATCAGCCCTGGATCTATCTAAATTGTTTCGCAGACAAATCGCTCTATACTTTGAGAAAAGCCCATCAAAAGTAATCGATAGTAATGGGCGGGGGGAGGGGAGTTAGAAACTGGTTACTCGGGATCTAGACGTCTACGTATCCGTAGAAAAGGGATATTAAAAGCAGGATACCGGAAGTTTATTGCAACATTTCGTCGTTGATCGATTATGTCATGAGAAATTATTTTCCTCCAAAGACGGGTGGGTGAGATTGAGCCGGGACTATAGTCCTATAGTCTCAGCAGTCCACCACCACCACCACCCACAGTCGGTGTAAGTTTAACCTCTCTGTCAGCTTCATTTTCCATCTCCTAACCAAACGAACAATAAAAACATTTTTTCTTGTTCACCTGCCTTCGTCTTCTTCTCCACACCTCCGCTCCCTCCTCACGTTTGAACAATCAAAGGGAAGTAGAGGAAAAATTCAAAAGATTACCCAAACGAGGGTAGGTGGAAGGGTGGCTTTCTGCAAGCAACAAAAAAAAAAAAAGCAAAAATGAAAACGAAGAAGGAAAACTTACCGCTGAAGCTGAAGCTTTTTGTGGAATTACATTCGAAGCTGTGCAGAGTCGGAATAGCAATACCTTTTCCACACGGATGCTGGAAAATACCTCAAGTGTATATCCCGAGATATATATCCTCGCACAATCCTTAATTCAACATGGTGGCGGTTGCAGAGTGAACACTGTGTAATGTTACTGGTGCACGATTGGGTTGACGAAGGGGTGGCAGGCAGTAACCGGGCTTTTGTGTACTCAGTTCGTATGCTATGTGCGTTGGCTTTCAGCAAAAGATGAAGATGGCTATGGCAATGGTGAAGCTGCTGCCAGCGGCACAAAAGCAGGGTAGCTAAGCAAAAACGAAATAAAAAAAAATGCAAATACACACTGGGATAAAGATGTGACTCGACGACGACAACGGTGACGACGGGAACGACATCGACAACATAACCAGGTGGCTGGCGGTAGACCTAACCCTATTTTACCCAGTCATTCCTTAAAGACTGTCATGTTGCGCGGGTATTTTTCAACCCTTGACTATAGGAATCCTCTTTCTTTTTTTGCCTTCTTCTTCTTCAGTTCTCAAGCTTTCTGGTTATACTTGTAGTTCACCGCCGCCGCCGTTCTTCCCAGAGAGGATGAGTACGGACTCTTGAATTAATTCCATTGTCTTAATATAGGTTGTTGTTTTGAAGTGTTAAAAAACAAGAGGGTAGGTGGTGGAAAGGACAATCATTTTCTTCTTCCAACAACTCCAACACACAGCTCTTCAAGATAAGGCAAAGGACAGAAACAAGAAAAAAAAACAAAACAACAACAACAGCAACAACAAAAAACGCTGAAGATTACAAAAGTTTCGTTAATTAATTGATCAACGACGCTTTCAAAAGGGATTTGCATTACATTTGAAACAGGATAATTGAATATTTATTAGGGGGGTCTTTACGGATCTCAATTGAGAAATACGCGTAGTCCTTTACGCCTTAAGATTTGCATGGAAGATGTATTGAAAATTAAGGATTTCGTACTTAAAAGAAATATATTCGAAAAAAAAAAACAACGCACAATTGTCACGCGAACGTATTGTTTTATTAATTTGAGCTCTTAAGGACTTACAAAAAATGTCCTTCTCCTTGGTAAAATATGCAATGGATTTAGAAAAATTAACTTGGAATTGGACAAGAAGGGCAAATCCTTTTGGTTTGTTCCTTGTTTCTTTGCCAACCTGGCATGTCCCATGACCCTTATCTACTTCGAGCAAAAGTTTTTTTTTTAAATTCTTCACGATTTGGACTTGACACAGAACCCTCCTCGAGATTTTCATTCTAAATGTGTTGTTGGATCGAATGCTAAGCTCGAAAATTCATTGAAATCAAGACCTCTCAGTTGAGGGAACTTGTTGTCCTTGGTATGCCATCCACTTGAGATTGAGTCCGAGTTTTAAAGTTGCGTGTGGACTGCATAAAGCAGAGTCAGCTTCTCACCTAGATATGGTAAAACTAAGACGACCAAATTCCCTAGCAGATAGCAGTTTTGGTATACTTAAGGCCAAGAAAAAAAATTTGTTAACAAAAAACTTAGCATATCTGGTGTTCTGTACAAGCGAAGGCAAGCCCTCTCAAGCACCCGAATCGTTTCCATTAAGCTTGCTCATACATTGAACCACACGGGACAACCAAATTCCAGTATGGGCCTGATAAGGGCCATGTAGCAGATTACCTTTACCCTCGCATCGAGTTGGCTACTATAAAACAGTTTCTTTGTAAGGGCAAAGGCGCCTTATAGCTCTGGCCAGATCAGCATCTGATGTAGCCAGATCCCAAGGTATCTGACTACATTTCGACAGGCAAGAGGCTGTCCGTGCTGTCCAATGATTGAGAACTTTCGCCAATGTTTTCTGGTATCCCTAGAGGCTCCAGACAACGGTGTCCTAAAGAGAATGGTTTCCGACTTTCGAAAGTTGATTTTCAACTTCCAGTCATCGCAAAATCGTCTTATCTTATCGCAGGCACGCTGCAAGAGTGTATTAATGACCTCGATTTTTGGACCTGTTCTGTACGCTATCAAATCGTCTGCATACGCAATAGTATGGGGAAGTGAGCCTATCAAGTCGCTTGTTGAATAGGATCGGCGAATTGACCGCGCCTTGCTGAAGACCAATTTTAATTTCAAGTATTCCAACAGAAGTCACATCACCATTCTTCACGATGGACTGTCTGTTGGTTAGCATATTATAAAGAATGTACAAGACTGGTTTGCTGATCCCCAGCCTAGTCAGCTTATAGAAAAGACCCTCTAACCATTGTACATTGGTTTTATTCCATTGGATATCGGACAACAGTTTAGAAGCGGCAATGACATTATTTGCCATATTTTCGCCGCTAAACCGGGTGAAACCAGAGCCCCCGGATCGCCAATTCTCTACTTCATTTCGAATGTAGAAGTCGTGCACCACGACGCGATTGTCCAGGTCATAATTAGGACCAGTGGTATCAGTGGCAGAGATCGGATGTCTAGTCATTAGAAGCAAGTCTTTCCTGTTTCACTTTATAAAGGCGAATGCGACACGAAAAAATGAAACAACTACAGATCGGTGAAACTTACATATTGCACATTCTATGAAAATATGTGAGAGAGTTCAAGACGTCACTAACTCCGTGGCAGTCAATATGGCTCCGGCGACGCTTCAAAAGATGAGGTTCGAAGAGAAAGCCGGAAGAAAGCTAATTCTGTCACTAAAATGCAAAAACATTAGCAAAACCTTGATCTCGTTAACGAGGTGATCGAAGATAAATGAGCCTGTACAATAGTTCTGAGGTCCGCTGATTTAGCTAGCCCCATAAGCAGTACAGAAGCATTGGAAAAACGTGGAAGAAACATACAACATTAGGTGTAACACAAGGTAGCGCAAAGGTTGTCACCCGGCTATAATTTTTTTTTTTGTATGATGTCTTAAATTTTCTTCCATTAAGCCGAGAAACTGATACCAGCCGCCGCCAGAATTGATGATCATTCGGGCCCGATTTGTGTCATTTTCTTTTCCATCACTCTTGTCAGAACTTCCTGCGATAGGTCCTCGTACTCTTGACGGATATTCCCTTTGAGGGATTCAAGATTCAAGGCTTGTGACTTCAAAAAACCCAACAAAAGAAGTCTGGAAGGGTTAAATCAGGAATGCAACCCTCAGAATTTCGGTTGTAGCTCGTGCAGTATGCGCCGTTGCTCCATAATGTTGGACCACATACTCTCCAGTCCACGTTCATCCAATTGAGGAAGGAGAAAGTCGTTGAGCATGGTTCTGTAGCGCTCGCCGTTCACAGTAGTCGTTTGGTCCGATGACGTCTCCAGCGTAAACAGCACACCATGCAGTAACTTTGAGCGGGTGTAATGGCTCTTCGTGGGTTATACGCGGATTTTCGCTGCCCCAGAAGTGATAATTTTGCTTATTCACATATCCATAGTAATAGAAATGGGCTTTGTCGCTCATGATGGTAAGCCTTCTTGGTGGTCAGACATAAAAGCTGGCAGTAAACAGGAAGATATTTAATCAGGCAAGTCATTCACGAGACCAATCTGATTCAGATCCCTGTAAAAACCGTCTTAGGATCTACAAACCGGTTTTCGGGAAATCCAACGAGAAAAACAATAAATTCTTGAGATTACGAGAAATCCCATCAAAAACATCCCGTTTTCTTGGCTTTATTACGAAACTGCCAATGAATCCTGTGAGGAGAAGACGTACTCGTATTACGCGACAATTAAGAGGAAATGATTGCCTCCAGCATTCGAGGGCCATTTCTTGGAGCCTCTTCCTAACTAACTATCCTCCTGGATTTTCGAAACCACAGTATACCCCAGAACGGAGTACTGTCCTGTTACCACTCTCAACATTTCAACACCTACCTTCAGGCATAGGCAGATTATTCAGTTGAACTGAATTTTGGATAAGCCAATCTTATCAAAGGTTTCCGTCTCCGAATGGGGTCTTTCCTCAATACGAAGACCCAGTAATAATCTAAATCACCTTGAAATTTGTATCCCTAAGTTGCTTGTACCTTCCGTTTAAAAAGCAATTCGATACAGCTTTTTTGGCCTTGCGGGCCTTTTCTTTCTGGCACAAGAACACTGGAACTTCGGTTGAACCAGATGTTATGGAATGAAAAAATGTTAATCGGATCTTCATGGATGGCTTCAAAATGAAAAGAGGACGTGGCGTTGATGTCTTGGTGGAAGACGATAACTTCCAGGTTATCTGGTGTTGTTAAACTGCCTTGTGAGGAACATGTTGAGAGGCGATGTATCTGCTGCACCATCGCCTCACTTTCCAGTGCGAACGCCGATGAATTTCCTAGGCGAGGAACAGGGGACAAATTCTCAAGACCTCTTGTGAGGTAGACCAAATGAATACTTTCTTATGTCTCTAAGCATTTAACAACAGTTTCAAAGCAGGAGAGACTATAAACAGCATACCGGCATCTTAAACGGGGAACTACACATAAGTGACACTTCCTTTGCGTTTGCTGCGAGAGTACTGCGATTTACACTCTGTCAATGTTCAACTTAAGATTAAATTAGTACTAGCAGGTAGAGGCACTTTATGAATGAAACGTTTACTCATGGATCCATCCCACCGATCCATGTCGATTTTAAGGCTGCCTACCACAGCATACATCGCGATAAATTATGCAAAGTCATGTCCGGTTTTCGCATCCCTGCTAAACTTTTTCAGTTCTACAGAGTGACCATTTAGAAAGCAAGCTTATCCGTGAGAGTTGATAATGATTTTACCGAGACTTTGATGTCAATAGGTCTTCCGGTAAGTCGATCTAGTGGAAGGCTGTACATCTACTTGCCACTGTAGCTGACGCAAACAAGATAGTCATCGTTGGAACAAGCTCTATAAAACATTATTCGTACAGCAGTCCTTCTCTATCGTGCAGAGGCGGTTATTCGTTTCGAGAGAAAACTTCTTCGAATTTCCTACGGCACTGGCTGCATCATCTGGCTGTATACCGAAGTGGGTTTAGCTAAAAGAGTCAAAATTCAACGGTTTAAATGAGTAGGCCATGTAGAGCGAATGGAGATTAACCCTTCAGCCCGAATAGTCTTCTTGAAGACCATGGCCCACCAAAACATGTCTAAATCAACTAGACACTCGAACTAGAGGCAGCTAGCAAACAACACAACTGGCTGAGAGGTATTTTGTTTATACTCCAGGTCCAACCCGGAGTGTAAGTGCCGCCTCAGTTAGTAAGTTCAATCATATTTCAACGAAATATATAAAAGCTGCAGCGGCCTGTAAATAACCTTACAGAGGCCGCTCTAAGCAAGTGAACCTCCTAAATTTTGACAAGAAATTGACTATTAGTAATCCAATTTCGTAGAACAAAACAGGTCCTACACTGTTGCAGGAAAGGAACGAGGGATGCAAGCAAAGATAATGTACTGGTTGTACGTAACCTCAGTGGGATCCATAATACCAGGTCTTAGTCGGATCGACGGGAATAACGGGGCACAGGCATCAGCAGTGTGGCTCTACTTTCGTGGTAATCTACTTGCGCCCAATCTAGGCCAGGCTAAAGTAATCTTTAGATTCTCAGGTTCGTGATATACGCGACGTATGTGAGTGGAAACTAATGAAAATAAATTTGAGACTGCATGATAGGAGCTTTGATGAAATAGAAGAAATTTGGCAGAATATGCCCCTACTTAAGGTGCAGCTGTTGCTGTTGTTCAATGAAATGAACAAAAATCAATTATTTTCGAATGTTCCCATTAGTTTTGGAATACAATTTCATTCATTTGGCTGCATCGGTTGGTTTCGCGCATCCTGTCAACCGAATTTTCGAAGACCTTGTTGACTGTTTCCGGCTCTATCTCACAAATGACTCGAACGATATTCGTTTTAAGGGCTTGAATCGTATCTGGATTGTCCGCATAACATAGATCTTTAAGGTCACTTCATAAAAAAATGTCTAACTTGGTCAAATCGCAGCTCCGAGGCGGCCAATTGACATACCGGACTTAGCCCGCAAAAGATCGATTGTTTGATGGGTTGTGTGGTATGGGAGGGAAAAGTGCTGAAACCATAGATCGTCCAAGTCTATGTCTTCAATTTCAGCTCACAAAAATTTTGTAATCATGGCTCTGTCGCGCTCATAGTTGATCGAAATGGCGTTTCCGGCAGCATTTTTGAAATTGTCACTCTCTGCGGATGCATTGGCTTGACCGCACATGCGGCAATGTTGTTTGTTAACGTAGCCGCCGAGATAAAAATGCGACAGGTCAGAAAAAATGATTTTTCGGCCAAATTAGATGTCCAATTCGAGCTGGTCTAAGGCCCAAACTGAGGAGCGATAGCGAAGCGGATGGTCATTTGCCTTCATTTGCTGAGTCAATTGGACTTCGTAAGGGAATAATGCGAGATCTTTGTCGGTATGGTGATGTCGGTGACGGGGACCGTGAGTGCTGTCCCCAAGCAAGCTAAACCTTTTACACAAACTTGCATACAGCGCCTGCGGGGCTTGATTTGGCCAAAACTTCTTGTCAATAAACGCACTTTTAAAATAAGTTTGCAATATTTCCCAAAGTGGTTCAACCGTAAGCCGATTCATTTCGTTCTGCGAAGCTATGATACTGACTAACAGCCAAGGTTTTCAGCAGGAAAGAGCTGTCAAAAAGACACGTGTATTTGGACCACCTATTATATGTAGCTACGAAGGTTCTAAATCGGGTTCTCCAAACCAGGTTGATAAACCTCAAAGTGAGTTCTAAAGTAAAGAGGATTTTTTTCAAAATAGGCATTTCTAGTTAGGCCATCTATTGGCAATTACATGCGTGAAAGGTAGATCTTTCACTGGTGTACTGTCAAAATGAACAAAAACTTCACATTGTGACTGGTGATGATCCAGAAACCAAGCGCCAAAGTGCCGAGTGGAAATCTATGATGGGGAAGTCAAAAGTGAAGACCATGTTGATGTGTTTTTACAATTCCAAGGGCATTGCCCAAAAGATTTCATTCCACCCGGCCAAACAGACCAAACAAGCACTTCTATCTTTGAGTTTTTAAGCGTTCGGTGATCGTATTCGGCCAGAATATCTCACAGAAATAGGTTGACGTTAGTTGCACGATAATGAGCCATTCTATCGACACTTGTGACCAATTTTCTGGCTAAAAATCGGATTTTAACTGCCAACCGCTCTCAGTATTCGTTTGAATTGTCACCGTGTGACTTTTGCCCTTTCGGAAAAATTCATTTTCCGATGAAATGGAAGTGTTTTGTGGACGTAGAAGGCATCCAAAACGCTTGTGCCGATATCTGGCCATCATTGCGGCCGACGTTATCGCCCCGATAAGCGAACAATTGAGCAGAAGTGGCTGTGGCTGTATGTAAATCGCTAAGTCAAGACCACAGTGAATCAATTCTGCACCATTTTTAAGACCTAGCTATACGTCCGTACAAAATCCTACTGACCCAAGAGCTAAAACCAAAAGACCATCTTTAAAGACGTCGCATTTCGCCAAGTCAACAGCCGCCGTTGTTCCAATAGCAGCATTTACAGAAATTAACTGTTTGGTGTGGGTTTCATGTCAAAGGTGCCATTAGGCCGTACCATAGAGATCGCTGCTGCTCTATGTTAACTACGTTTTTTGGGATACACTGCAACTGAAAGGCAATCGACTTAATGAAGACGACGTTCTGTGATGGTCTTATCGCCAGAAATGGGTCTGCCAATTGGCCACACTACTCGTACGATTTACTTACTTTGAGACTACCTTAAGTCTCTGGTTTTGTTCTAGTTCTCAAATTTGCTATGTACTTTGAGCACGTCATCCGTTGACGTCGTTATAATCCAGTATCAGCGTCGTCTTGTCGGTATGAAGAACATTAAACCATCTTCCTCCTGAATTTTAAAGTCTCTGAACGCTTGTCCATGTTAGTATTCCATAGCATACGTTTGATTCCACTAGTACAAAGTGCACCTGTTTTAAAACTGGCCTTGTGGCATGGTACTGTAGATTGATCAGTGTTTATGAAGCTCTTTTAGGGTTCATGCACAACTCATTGATGTATTTGTCCCAAAGAAGACGACTCCTAAATACCTGTAACTTTCGTCCATGTAAATCCGATGGGTAGTTGTACTAGGACAGGCATCATTTCTATTGTTTTTGAATCATTTTCATAGCTGTTGTCGGCCCCAAGGACCTGTGACGCAATACTAATGCTCTGATTAGAAATGCAAAGTAGCTCGTTAATGTACAATATTAAAAGAACTGGCCCCAGTTCTGATTCTTGAGGAACTCCATGTTCTATTTCACTGTACACATGCTTTGTACATATACTCGCTGGAATATCGACCGAATTATCCTTAAAAGTCATGGAAAGTTGTATTCAGCGTATCCACTCATACAAGTGATACCTTAACCACACGCGTTTTTATTTTAAACAAAATCCTGCTTAAGATTAGGTAATTGAGTAACTGGTGTACCACTTTTGTAGAAAACGTTCATATTTCTCCCTTGGTGGGCCAAAAAATCTGTATCCAGCTGCATAAAACTTACCCTGTACGAGTATCCTACCACTGGGAACCTGTTCGTCACACATTGGGGATTTGTAGGGATCTGGTATTTCTGTGCTGTGGATTTTATAAGATTTGCAAAAATAAAATCTCTAACTCCTTCCCATCAGCGGCCTTGCCATTAGCAAAATCACCAATATGTCTGCCAATACGTATGCCCAAGTGTTCTGAATTAATGAAAGAACTAACTGCCTCATTCGCCTGTTATTCATCAGAACCTAATCACCATAAGTACTCGTATTCCATACATACGAATAATTGCTTATGCCAAATTGGACGAATCTAATAAAGCCCACAAAAAACCTCATCATCTGCGGCTCATTCTGAAAGAAACCAGCCCCAGCAATCACATTAGCAGTAATATTTCTCCGGTACCGAAAACAACGCAAAAAAAAAAAAAAACAAAAACCATTGACAAATACCACAATCCACTAGACCTGACCAGTAAGCACTGCAATTAATAAAACGCCGCCGCCAATCAGTCCTATACCAAACGGTCCTAAGCCAAGCTCCAGTTTGCCGATTTTTTTTTTTTCATTTTCATCATCACAGCTCCATCGAACTTATGAAAGACGATGACATTCTGCCTTCTCACCATACCACCAGCATCCACCCTCTGGATAAAGGTGACCTGCTTTGGAGAAGGCCCATCCTCCCCCTGTCCAGAAAAAAGGCCAACCACATGCAGGACACACACACTGCCGTTGGTCCTTCTGTTTTTTTTTTTGTTTTTTTTTCTAAATGATTTTCCCATTTTTGTTTTGCAAGCTTTTGTTTTATTTTTTGTTTTCTGTGTAGGATCAATCCTCTTGGAAAAAGTGTCCATCATCGGGGAGCCAGAGTTCATCTATAAATGGGGTTGGCAGGAGGACAAGAGAATCATCCACAGAGGAAGGGCTTGATTTTCGTAAATGGGGTCAGTGCTAGGTTATCATGGCGTTGGTGCTATTGCTGGTGTGTCTTCCTCCTCTAGATCCTTCCAAATCAGGAACAAAAAAAAAATGAAAAAGGGAAATTTCCGTAAGCTTTCACAGAGAAGCCATTACATAACGTCAATCCAATGAGAGTCACCAACTGGATTTCAGTCAGATTGCGATGGAGAGCATAAGCCAGGGGCAGTGTTGTAAAAGCACTGTAACAACAAAAAAAAAATATCTCCTCCAGGACATTCGTAAGTGGATTACAGACGCGAATACGGCGAGTGTTCCAAAAAAAAAGAAGAACAATATCCCTCTCGTCAAGCATGCGCCCTTCAGCAACATTGTATCTCGAAGGCAACGAAACTGAGTAACAAAACAAGAAACAACAAAAAAAATGTATAGCAACACGCACTTTTGAGAGCGACAGTGAGCGTAAATTCCTTCGTTCAAAATTGAGTTATCTTTTCCCCGCCGCAGAGCTCAAGAGAGACCGAGCGAAACTGAAACCGAAACCGAATCTGAAACTAAAACCAAAACCAAAACCAAGTGCGACGGGGAAAGGTAGAAAATCTCCCAGAAACCATCGGCTAAGTGCGAAACAATCGGCAAATGTATCTTTTTTTCTTTTCGTTAAGTTTCTGTACATGTGGTCTTCTCCTTTTGCCCAACCGCAGTAAATGCTCTTTCTCTTGTATCGAGCCCGAATACGAGAAACGAAGAACCGAACCAAATCTAATTCAACATTTCGCATCCGATACATCAGTCTTGTTCGTCGCTTTGTGCTGTAAACAACGTGTTTTCGGGGGAGTGTCGCGTATCGTGTTTGTTTGATTGAAGAATTTTTTTGTTTGACAACTACCTCCCTGTGCACCGTCACATTTGTTGTGTTGGTGTTGCATAGAAGATAAAGTGCATGGAAACTCGACAAGTCCTTGCGAAGGATTCCGTTTTTGTTTCTTTTTGAGTTCCTGGTTTTTCGGTTTTTTTTTGTTGTTTTTATGTGAATTTCGGCTCCGTATCGCGGAATGTGAAGGAAAAGCAAAAAAAAAGAAAAAGAAAAGGAGAATAGTGTTGTAAAATCGTGAGAGAAATATTGAAAAGTTGAATGAAAATGTTAACGACAAATCGCAAAGGATAACAGGATATTATTCGCATACATAACACCATCCACACATCCGTAATGTTTAGTGTTTAGAATTGATTGTCAAAACCCCTCGGATATGATTTAAGGAAGAAATCTCCTCCCCTTAAAACCCCGCCACAGAATAATAGAAAAAGGATTTTCCGTTTAATTGTCCTTTTTTTTAAGTATTTTTTTTTTTTATGTTTTCCACTGAGGAAAAGTTGTATTTTTTATGTTTTTGGATTTTTTATCTTAATTTTCCATCAACGACAATCGAGACAAAGTCGACCAGAGGACCGTTGAGCAGTCGAAATATTTTGAAAAGGTCCGGTCTGTGGAGGAACTCAGTAGCTAGTACGACAGCGATTTCGAATGTCCTGCGAATCTTGATTGAGCCTAAAGAAATAAAAATAAAATATGAATCCTTATGAATACGAATCGACACTTGATTGCCGCGATAATAATGGAGTCTTACGTGGAATTGTATCACCGCAGCAACAATTTAATCAACAGCAACAGCAACAATTGCAACAGCAGCAGCAGCAGCCGCACTATGATTATGAATATCAACACTTGCAACAACGTGCATGCGATAGAGACACAAGGACACCAATTTCTGCACATGCAAGAGGAGGCAAGTTTTTCTTAAAAAAAAAAAAAAAAAAAAAATCCATAAATTCCATAAAGTCCTTTTGAAGGGAGGACGAATTTAATTTGGTTTCTTGGGAATCGGGGAAAATTGGGATTGAATTTCTAATTGAATGCGAAAGTGTTGGGTGTCATGTTCACGAACGTCAATGCCAGTCAGTCAGGCAATCAGGGATAGGGAAGGAGGCTTCTCTCCTTATCAACGGCTATTCTTGGAAATGCATTCGATACCCGTCTTACATGTGTAATCGATACCTCGTCTGAGATTTACTCGTACTTAGTGCTATCGAATCGTATGCGGGGGATAATTACAATCCGTTCTGGGTAGTTACAAAGACATTCTGGTTAAATTTTGAATAATCGTTTCTCGTAATTCAAGTCTTTGAATTTTGAAATTGTAAGTGAAAATCGTTTGTTTGTGGTTTTTGTCTGGAAACAGAATTTTTTTTTCAAACATGATTTGCCGTAACTGTGAGTGAGAATTTCTGATACATACTTTGGTCCATCTGGAATAAGATCAATTGCATGCGACTGCTGGTTTGCATTGGAATATTTTTCCAGCATGCTTCTCTGTGTAGTTCTTGTACATTGTAAACCAAAAAAGCCAATGGCATGCCTACAAATTGGTTCACTTGGTTTTAGAGAGGCCTACCCAGCATATTATTGAGATTCCTTACCAATTATTCCATTATAAGTGCTTCGCTTTGTTTTGCTTCAACCTTGGCGCTAAATTTCGGAATGGGCCGGACGCCGAACCAATCAATTTCTAATTCTTGGTCATCTGCAATCAGTTGTTTTTTTTTACAGAGAGTTGGTTGAGATATCCTTTCAGTTAAGAAGACCTCTTTAGGTTCGTTCTTTCTTTGCTACGTCTCTTATCAGTTTCAGTGGGTCCTATGTGCTCAGGCATTTATGGACATCTTGTCTCATTGAATCTTCGTCATTCTCCATCAATTCAAAGGGGACCATATGTAATATGAGGAACTCGTCTTTCGAAACGGCTAAGGACACTAAGGATACACTTTAGTAGCTCTCGATTACAACCTCTTCTTCAATTTGACTTCAGTATTAATTTTATTGTCGGAGTTAACCGCAAAGGCGAAGTATTGTAGATGAATTCATTCACTGTCGATGGTGAAATTTCGTCCAAGACATCGATGTTGTCGACGATAAACTAAATCTTGTCCTCATTTGTACTATTTTAGCCGATAATTCCGCTGCCTTCTTCCTATTACGCTAATTTCCTCAGCACATGCAACTTTTACTGATTTTGAAAAGATTCCACCGCTGGTGTTGACAGGCAATTTTATCTTGAGAATGTATGGCCTTATCGAATCCAGTGTTTCCTTTTTTGAACCTCGAGTTTGATCCATATTGTTTTTTAGCGAGCCTTTCTACATGAAAATACCAGCTAACCGGTCTTTAAACTTCTTTAAACGATTAATTCGTAAATCGTCATCTAGCTATCTCGTTTTCTAACCATTTTGTCCTATTTGAAGACATCATGGTCCTATTTCATCGGTGAAAATAATAACAGTTATCCATGTCCTCCTTTAGAAGAAAATCATGCACTATATACGAGCACTTCAGCTTCCTCGCTTATTGTTCATCTCTAACATCTTGAGATCCCTATGCATCCATCTATACTCTTCAACGTCACGATGCTTTCTCATCATTACTGGTGAGTTGCGAATTAATTTCAGGTCGATAGGTCTCCCAAAAAGCCACATTGGGGACACTAAGTTGAATTGTTATTCTCGTTTTTCTTCTACAATTTGTTCTGTGCGAATTGGCATTTGTTTCACTTTATCGTGACGTGAAATGAAAAATCTCACACTTATCGCAAACTCTCGAATCTTTTACATATTTTGGAGGTCATGTGATCCAGACATACTTCATATCCCGATTTATAGTTTACTACTTCGCTTCTGTTTTTTTTTTAAATGAATAATAAGGGTGACAGTTGTTACAGTTTCTCGTGACGCTGATTGACTGTGGAACCTCTGTGTATATTTTTATAAATTTTCTAATAAAATTCAGTTTCCCTGCTAGACAACAGAATTGTGACACATTTCACTGCACCAAACTTTAAGGATCTGGATCGTAATGCTGCTTTGCCAGAAGTAGACATATGTCTACGAATGTTATTGGTCATGATGTGTTTATGGTGTCTTCATTGTAAATGACTGGTAATCTGTAAGCAGAGGCCTTCCATATGCCCCACATGATCGTATGTATTGGCAATAGCAAATGTGCTTTTTCGATTGAGTATCCGAATGGTCAAAAGTATCAATAATTGCCGATATGTCTGATATGCACAAGCATTTACAGTCCTCCTCAGTCAAAGTGCGATCAGAGATTTTAGATTCAAAGTCCATGTCCTTCTTTAAATTTTCCATTCATTTGGTCTTGTGACACTTATCACCACTGCTTCATCATCTCAAAGAATTTGTCCAACAAATTGTAGTAGTAGTAGCATGCTGCAACCGAAGCTTCAGAGGTTGGCCACATCGGACCACTTCTCTTTTTTTTTTTTAATTTTAAACCTGAACCTGTCCATCCAATTGTAGGGATTGAGAGCAATTTTTGTTTGGCTCCATTACAAATTCGCCGGGCAGACCTTTCTGCCGATTCTCGAGATATTTTGAAGGGTCAGAGCATCTCCCACTGGATGTGGATAGTCTTTGCTAATTTGATTGTCATTGCAAAGCATATCCCATGGGCCTTTAGTACGCCTCCTTGGTGTCTGAGATCTATTTCTATTTTCACAGAGACGCTCAAGAGGGTCTCGTTTTTAAATCTATTCTGGTTTCTCAATAACTCATTAAAAAACCTCTGTTTACAAGGAAAGACTGCAGCCTAATTGAATATACGATATAGCTTGAGTTCGAACCACCTGATTACATCATAACTCGACATTCCTGGAATTTTGTCCATCCATGCCGATGCTTGGATCTGTCTGATGGGAAACCTTTTGGATATGGAATCAACACTCAATACCGAAACTTTTTCAGTAAAATAAATAAAAACAGAAACCCCACAGTCCAAAGAGCAGGCTTGACAAATATCACTGCTATGGAACATCAAATAACCACTGTCTTCCTCAACTATTCCCAATACTCAATTGTCGGAAGCTTAAATCAATATTGACAAACATTTTTAGTTATTTGTATCGAAGAAGCATAAATATTTATTAGCTCCAGAGTTTCAGACTGCTTAAAACGAAAGAAAGAACGAAAAAAAAAAAGAAATGTATCTATATGGTATGGCAGCATTTATCAATTATGTTTACACCCACATTCCTTAATGGAAATGCGTCTCAAGTTTCCGGTTCTGTTTTGAATATCGACATTTCTAAGAACCTGCAGTATCTAAATAAATTCTGTTTGACTCATTATCAATTTCCAAGTCAGAATCAATCCATTAAATCAAATCAAATCAATGTTAACCTGTAACCGAATAGCCATACAGACACAGATACGAGTACTCGTATTCGTATCTGTATTATCTGTCTGCTACTGGTCTTTACAGCGAACTATTAAACTAAATTGAAATGCTATTGGCAAAAAAACAGCAATACAGATACAATAATAATTTCAGGAATTTTTATAAGAACATTAAGCGTAAGTACTCGAACAAATAGTCGTGTATTCGGTATCGAATTGCTTAAGCTCACTCAATATGCACGTTAAAAGCATTAAAAGTTATTTTACGGTCAATTCGCACGTTTTAATGCCGGGACTGGGGGACGAGACTGAGTTTTCGATTTTCGGTGTTTCGTTTTGGGACGCAATTAATGGATATTTTTTTTGGTTGAGGCTAGACGAGGATATTGAAGGATTTAACTGTCATAGAGAGATGAGGTAAATGACGGGTAACTTTTCAGTATACACTGAAAACGAGCCATTAAATCCGAAGATTTGCAGTTGTTTGTGCTTTTTTAAAAAGTGATTTAAAATGTGAATTTAAGAACAAGTGAACTGGTTAGCCACTTATTTCGAGAAGTCGAACATTGGGGCATAAGCAGTGGAAGGTGTGAGTGTTTCCAAGCAGACCTTGTCTCTGGAATAATTCAGACATTTTCAACATGCCAGGTTTTTTCGGGGTTATTTTCCAATGCACAAATACAATTTAATTCTGAAAGCATTTGGGATACATTGCTCATTCAGCTAGGAAGTTTTGTCGTGTTAAGATCATTGTAAGCACTTTTAACTAAATTTTGAAATGAATGTATGATGGAAGAGCATATTCTACATATTTTATTGTTTTTGCTCCGAAAAAAACAGAATGAAGGTGAGGCCATTAGAGAAATCCAAAATGTGTATAAATAGAGTGTTGTCAGCGAGTCCAAGTGGCATTTTGACCTAAAGGATGAACCTCTTTCAGGTAGGCTAGAAGAGCTAGACGATGAGGTTCTGAAGTTCACCGTCGAAACAAATTCCACTGTTACGGTGAGGGAAGTCAGCGTCGTAAAAAGTCGTAAAGATGGGAAAACGAATACCACGCCACTTATCGCAAAATACTCTTCAGCAAAGAATCGAATCGGATCGTTGCCGGAGATGGAAAATGGGTTCTTTACAATAATATTAAATGTCGCCTCCAATGGCTTAGTCCAGAAGACAGACCAGCACAAAATCCAAGAGATGGACTTCACCGGCTCAAGGTGTCATCTAGCTATTTAGTTTTTTAACCACTTTGTCCTCTTTGAAAACGTTGTGTTCGTATTTCATCCTTCATCTCGAACTAATCAATGTGCTCCTTTAGAAGAAAATCCTGCACTGTAACATATACGAGTACTTCAGCTTCCTCGCTTATGGTTTATCTCCGACATCTTGAGATCCCTATGCATCCATCTATACTCTTCAACGTCACGATGCTTTCTCATCATTACTGTTGAGTTGCGAATTAATTTCAGGTCGATAGGTCTCCCAAAAAGCCACATTGTCTTCCACTAAGTTGAATTGAAATTCTCGTTTTTCTTTTGCTATTTATCCTGTGCGATATCAGCCTCATTGATTGGCATTTGTTCCACCTTATCGTGACGCTTTTGCCTTTAAACGGTGGAGGACGTGTGATTCGGGCACACGGTATCTAGTTTACTAACCACTTTGTCCTATTTGAAGACGTCGTAATCAATCATCTCGAAATAATCAATGTGCTCCTTTAGAAGAAAATCCTGCACTGTATACGAGTACTTCAGCTTCAACTTTGAATTCTTCGCTTATTATTCATCTTCAACATCTTGAGATACTTATGCATCCATCTATACTCTTCTTCAACGTCACGATGCTTTCTCATCATTACTGGTGAGTTGCGAATTAATTTCAGGTCGATAGGTCTCCCAAAAACCCATATTGTCTTCCACTAAGTTGAATTGTAATTCTCGTTTTTCTTGTGCTATTTATTCTGATTCCTATGTCAGCCTCATTGATTGGCATTTGTTTCACTTTATCGTGACGCCTTTGCCTTTAAACGGTGGAGGTCGTGTGATTCGGGCAAATTTCATGTCCCGATTTATAGGTTACTGTTTCGCTTCTTGTTTTTTTTTTTAAATATATCTCAACGGTTACATAAACCCCACCAATGGTTTAGTCCAAAAGACAAACCAGCACAACATCCAAGAGAACTTCACCGGCTCAAGGGTATTGGTAGTCTATTTTGAGCTGTTGCCTCGTAATCAGACTCGCATCACAGAAGTCTACTGTCAACAGCTGTGCAGATTAAAGTCGACCTGGTCTGATTAAATCGGTGTTATATTCCATTAGGATAACGCTCGCCTTCATACAACTAGAGCTATCTGCACAGGAGTTCGGTTTGGAAAAAGTGCACCCGCCCTATTCTCCAGATTTAGCACCTTCAGATTTCCACTGTCTGCAAAACTTCTTTGATGGTAAAAATTTTAGATCTCGGGATGATGTCCAAGACGCTTAAGAAGTTGCCTGAGAGGTGGGCAAGGAACTGATCAAGGAACTTGCATTGCATTTGTGGTACAAATGACGAGTTTGTCTCGAGATACTGGGCCAAATTATCGTGGCTTCTTCCAACAATGACGTTGATTTCATCCGGCCCTTGTGGGATGGCTGTGGTTTAAACCTAAAATCGCACGAAGGGCTTTCCAACTGTTTTCGACCAGATGTAGAATTGTAATAAGTACTGGCTGCTGTGACTCTAAGATCGGCTTCGACTCATACCAAGGGTACAATTTCCTCCGACACAGTTCGGAATGCATTCATAATACACGCAAGCGATAGCAAGGCGCATCCTTGCCCTCATGGATGTATGGGGCATCCCATGAAATTGAGTTTTCACATACAGCAGTTCACGTAAAAGACTAGAGACATCTGTCTTGAGATACTAGTTCATCGATCGTTTTGCTTTTTGTTTGAGATTTATGTTGTTTGACCATCATCATCAGGAATTGGCTTCCATCTGAAGAACGCTTGGGTATCATGGGTGATTTTTTGGGTCCTCATAATCGGCCAACTGAACTCACTATTCGTCCTATTGTGGATAACACATACCACATACACTCGTTGTCTTGTGCGTACATAAGGAACTGAAACTAATCCTAAGAATAAGGCTTTTGTCACGCCTGCACTCATATAAAACCCAGCTTTTGCAAGAACTTCGCGGATTGGGCTCTAGAGCAGCTTGAAGTCGCTCCTAATTTTTATTGAAAATCCATCAATGCCATCTCTGGAGTGGGCAAATCCAACATGGACTCATGCTGCACTGTTTCTTCCCAAGGGTCTCGAGTACCCTTGAACTGCTTACACACAGCGCGGGCGATGTTTGATGTGGTTGTCAAGCTAATGCCACCATCGGGCTTTATTTCTTCAGAAACTCCGGAGCGCACTTGTGTTGTGATGTTTTCTTTAAAAATTTGAGCAACGCTGAATGGAACAGTGTATGGTTCCAGCACGATGGGTGGAACGTGACATTGGCCTTGAAACCATTGACTTATTGAGAACTCGATTCAATGAGAATGGCCACCGAGGATACTTCTAGATGTACGCTGATAAACCACAAACTATTCAGGCCTTGGAAGTCAAATTCAGCGCGTTTGTGGTGAGATAGAGTCCCACAAAGTCGAAAGAATGGCTTAAAATTGTATCGAGAGGATGTGCTTTGTCGAGGGTTTCCTTTCAAAACACAATGTCATGGACCATTCTTCAAAATGGACTCAGATTTTTGATTAAGCTTGTCGCTATTTGCTCTAAAAAGAGTTCTAATCATATGGCAAGTTCTGGTCGAATCCTTGTTGGATAAAACGCTTATGAATCAGATATTCCAGCAGACAGGGCAATTTAAGCGCAGGCAAAGTAGTATACTGGCTTTTTTAGGAACTCTAAACCAAGAGACGTCAAAAGAGAGAGAGAAAGAGTAGAAATCTCGAAAAAGCCTTTGCGGATGTTGCAGCGTCTATATACTCGTAATGAAGAGCCTCATTGGGACATTTTTCAGCTAAGAAACCCTGCCGTCTATCCTTAAATTCCAACTATCAACAGATTATGAAATATTCCAATCTCACTGCAGTGTGAAAAAGATATCTTCTTCCTCAAAGTACAAAAGTTAGGAGTTGAAAGTTCATTGCGTACCTAATCAATGTTTCGCCAGAAAGATTTTCACTTATTACTTACGAGGCTTCACAGTCCATACTCATTCGAAAACTGCTTCCTTTTTTTTTTTTTTATAAATTGCCCAATGAAGCGCAAGAGCTTATGATGATAAGCGTTCGACGATAATGCGTACATCTCTGCGTGTTTCCTTAGTTTTCTAACCGCTGAAGTGAAACCGAAACCCTTTCCGTAGTGAAAGTATATGTGTATGTGTGTTATCAGTGGATGTATTCATATGTAAGGTCACAACTTTATCTCTTCTATGAATTATTTTTAGACATGCTTCGAAATTTAACCTACAACTCTTGGTATCTTGGAGAGTTGTACGGCATTGCTTTACAGCTCCTTTGAGAGGTTTATAAGAATTTTTTGCAACCCTCAAGCCAACACTGTCTCGCTCTATGCTCCAGTAAACCACAATCCATCCCAAGGATCTTGTATGTAAAGAAAACTTAATTTCTTACTTTTGAACTTCAGATACTCAGTTGCCGCATGTCCCAAGATTTATACACTCACACATACATATGTATGTATCTACCTCTTCATAAGAGATAACCTCATCGTATCTTGTTGGACTTTGTGAACCCTCTGTGCAACGAGTCAAAGGATACAATAAATTTTTCAATTTTTAATTAAGGCACCCGACACAAATGCCCAACCCCTTTGGCCAACCTACACAAAGGCGAATCCCATTATTATCCCAATCGCATACCAATTTGAATGCCGGTCCTCTTTCGCTAATCAAAACACGGACCCATGCTAAACACTCAAGACAATGTGGAAGTATAAAATCAAAAGGAATACGAGTTCCTCTGAAGACTACTCAAAACAAAAGCAAAAAATAAGAACTCTCGCATCTATTTAAGAGGATGTATCTATCTACTTGTATATATCCGAGTGTCCTTTCTTTCTCTTTCTCCTCTTCGTCACATTCATTTTACTTTATGCCCTTAGATTGTCGTTTGGCCTTAGAGATATGTACATACTTCTTCTAAGGTTTGCTAGCAAACCTTTTGTCAGGCTCACTTTTATGATTTCCAAATGAGAAGAACAAACGAATGAACCTCAATGCAATGAGGATTCTAAAAAAAAATAAAAAAATTGAATAATGGCACAATGTTGACATTTTTTTTGCTTTCAGTCTAAAGTACGAGTGTTCACGTTCGCATTCTTATGCAGGACGAGAAGAAGCCAACGCAAGGAATCAGAATGAAAAAGGGTTTCCTTTTTTCATCCATGCAATTGTCCCTAATCAGGTCATTGTTATTGAATTTATAGATGAGATTTGCGAGCATTTTATGTTGGGTATAACAAGAAAAAAGAAAAAGGATTCATTCGATTTGAAAGATACATTTATGACTCTGTGCGATTATGGAGAAAAGGGAAGGAGATTTCCATCTTAAGCATTTGATTTTAAGAATTTCTTGGATGAGCATGAGATTCTCTGTTTTTTTTTTGGAAATGAATGACAATCCCAAGACAGGGGACAGTATTTCGGATTCTTAAGATCAAGTTTGAAATGATTTCGAATCTGGGACAAGATGATTTGTTTTCTTTTTTCCCCCTTTAGATGCAGATAAAGAACGGGTTCTTGATGGGAAAACTAAATCGGCGGAGATAATTTTAAAGTTTTCAATTATTTCAATAAAGGATTTGAGACATTATTGCAATGAACTGACGAGTCTGATGGCTGCGCTCTAATCAGGAGAATCGGGCAAATTAAACGAACTCATTACGAACATCTCATTTCGGACTGTAATTTCGAACGTTTTCCAATTTTAAGAAGACATTTGTTGGTAGGTACTTAGAGGCAGGTTTCAGTATTTTACAAATTGATAAGGTAGGCAGCCGTAAAGTGTTTGCTTTAAAGAATTTCGTCATCCCCTCGACATTTCAGGACGAGTTTACTCGTATCCATAGGTAACTTGACGAACTTTTCACTACTACTACGTGTACATGCTGAACGTTTTTGAAGCATTCGAAACTGGAGCAGTTGGAAAATTACCACAATCTGGAGAAAGACAAGCTTTTATAGCAATGAGGCTGGATTTGAATCCTTAGGTCTTAGGGCGATGAGAAATGGATTTATAGGTCTGAACTAGATTTGATGTGTTCAAATGGACTTACAGACTCGTATATCTCCTATGTTCCAACTTTTTTCTCTAAGACGACGGTGGGGTAGCCATGATTTACTAGCATGCCATGCTTACATATGGAGATCTAGGTAAAGCCGCAATCAAGGCAACCATAGGAAAATTAAAGAACGAATGTTCTACGCACAACGCAAAGATTCAAACAAGAAACAGCGCTTGGAACTCGTACTCGTGCACTGTTTCATTCTGCCAGAATTTAAAAATAGTTTTTCTTGCTCGAGACAGAGCACGTAGACATAGAACTAGGCCATTGTACTCCTTGTATGCTGCTTTTACTGAGATTCCTCAGCCTACGGTACCATCACCAACCGCGTTAGCGGCGAGTACCTTCAGTCTTCTTAGGATTTTATGTCATTTATACCTATCACACTCAAAATGTAGTGCTTCCTCACGACGCTAGTAAGCAGCCTGCAGTCTTACCTACTAATGGACAGGAAAGTCGCTGTGTCTTAGAGCCGTCGATAGCATTCATTCGCTCTGCCGACAACCTGAAGCGCCATGCTATCTGCAGTTGTGCTCATATGAAACATCTCAATTTCAGCCGTAATTGAGGACGCACTGAGACCTAACGCACGTTCGAGTCTTGAAAACTCTCCTCTGAGCCTTGCCTAGGAAATTTATTGATAATTTCATTTCCCGTGATCCCATTGTGGCCTGGTACCCAGATAAGACTCTGTGAATTCAGACTTCTGACTGTGTTCACTGAAGTCTTGCATCCTCAAACTAGCTTGGAAGTCGTCATAGGCCTCAGCATGGCTTAAAAGCTAAGCTTGACGGCGGATTTAGGTTCAAACACTTCGCCTGTTTCTCCGATTCTTCATAATATAGTGCGTTGCCATTAGGATTGCGTATATCTCCGCTTGGAAGGCAGAGGCAAGTTTTACGAATGAGGAGTGAAATTTATTATTGTCGTCCTCCATCCTAAATCATGGGGCCATCCATTAAGACCCGACTACACTCCTTTCCTGCCTCAGATTATGACCGAAACCATTCCTGGGCTTCTCAACTCCATAGAGGGAGACGAGATTCCTTCATTGAATACCCAACGATGGAGGAATGTTACTCACATTACTGCAAATTTCGTAGACTCCCAGATGCCTGCAGTGTTTTTTTCAGGTAGGAGTCCAAGCCATATTGTTATCCATATACTCGTAGATGTTCAGGCTGCACATAAGGCACTGGAGTTTGTCTTCAGCTACTGCAGAATCATCAAGGCCCTATGTTGAGACGCTGCCTGGATACTGTGACATTAATGGAAATGAACTTACCGGATGAGTTAGCTTGAATCGATGGAGAACTAACGCTTCTCATGGTCGTGGACTTTTAATGGGACAAGACCACTTTAAACGAGCAAATGAAAAGATTCATAGAGTGCGCCACACCCTTTCTAAATTTGACGAGGGGATTTGAGACAGGAAAGTGAAATGGCAAACGATCTTCTGTTAGGCTGAACGATATCTGCATGTCGTCGTTAGAGAACTACAAAAAACATGAAGAACGCTAAGCTATTTCTGTATCGGCCTTGAAGAAGAAGGACATGCGAGTATAAACCTTAAAATAGTCAGAAATTTCTGCAGAAAATAGGCTGTATTAGGCAGAGGTGTTAGGTCTGCTCGTTTAATAAAAATGATTTTCCACAGGGATCTCGATGAGACAGACCACTTGGAATCTAGTATCATCCCTGCATCTACCTACTTGCCTGTCAACTTAAATAGAAGATTCTGGTGGGGAAAACCTTGACTATTTGTGGAGAACCGTATTGGACAACAATAAACGAATCTGTTTGGTCGGAATTGGATCGAATGAAAAATATTGCTGAAATCACTCTCTCAGAGTGTTCCTTTTGAAGCTAAACTAAGTCTTAAGTCGATGCCTAAGTCAACTGCTCAATCTGCGAACAATCTCACGCTCAAGTCTTGAGCCCCATTGCCGTTCAGTATTGAGAAACTCTCAGGTAACCCCTCAAACGGTTGCAGAATAGTTCAACGATCTTACCAGTAATTCGGTTGAAAGTATAGAACCTTGAGGTATCCCAAGATTTTTCTCAAATGCAACAGCGAAAGCTCCATCCGTGTATATATGCCGATTATCCGGCGACGAATTTGTCTTAAATTGTTTGCACAGTTCCATGCACACCGTTTCTCTGTAGTTCTACTCTGTTGCGCACTTTCTTTTACGAATTGTTCTACCATAATTAGGTTATAAAACTCAGTTCATCGTATGCAAATCTCAGGCTACATTCACCAGCAAATGTTTCCAAATAATTTTAGTTACACTAAAGCACACTAAATCATCCGAGTGTAACCCTCGAAGACAATCCATCATTAGTTGCGGAAAAAATGTCCCATATTAGGGACCATCAATTCACTTGGATTGTATGTACTCGGTTGTTTACCTCAATGGTGAGTTATGAGTTCACTTAGAAGAAAAAGTGAAGATGTACTGTGATTCATCTATCTATAACCGCCATGGATACGAGTGCGAGTACAGGGAATATCGTAAGTCGGTGGTTGTTAAAGTTAATTGCTGAAACCTCTTTTATTTGTTTTATTGAGTATGTTTATATATTTTATCATTTATGTAATATTTTTAGGTTGGAATTGCATAAAATATTCTCTGGTTTCTTTCAGTTGAAAGTCAAAGATACACCAGACGGTTTTAGTGCATGTCTACGTTGTTTTTTCAAACACATTCATCAAAGTCACTGTACGCTAATTAGGAGAGTATTTCCTCCTTTTTAATTATGTGGACTATGTCTGATGCAGTTATAGCATCAAATTGGGTTGTAGCTAGCCTATGTACGTAAGGGTTTATCTAGGTCTATGTCCATCTTTCTGTTTGGATATGCAGTCTGCCCCAAGAAGAGCTCGGTGATTGTGGATCTTCGCCGTCTTCTTAGCAACAATCAGCATTTCGATGCCACCCACGATGTCTCCGTAGTGCATTCATATCCTGATGTGCTGTACATCTTCTATCCCGCTGGAACCATGTTCTTCGATTGTAACCATCAACCTGATCAGCATCTAAACGAAATAGTCTTTTGATATGCCCTATACAAAAAGGGAAACTCCTTAGCACAGCATCAGCCAGAATACTTGGACAGTAATACGGTCCTGGCATTGATCAATCATCAAACTGGTCAAACACGCTCTGAACTGAACCTTCAGTGATTCTCCGAATTCTTTATTAAAACATTTCGGCACTTAGATGTCCTATGTAAGCCAAAGCTAGAGCATATAGATATCATTAGCGTTGACTAGCAAGCTGCACACCATAAGAGACGTACAAACTTCTCTAGAAACCCAACACTAACCCTATTAAATCTATTCCAATGGTGCCGGACATCTCACATTTTCTCATTCGATTCATTAACAAAAGTAAAAGACGATATCTGAAGTCGATCCAGAACTGCTAAGACAGAAGGACGATAGAAGTTATGCCACGAAATGTCTGAGCTTGTAAGTTTGAGTGAGAGTTCATCACAGCATTCCTCCTATCTTATACATCGATGACCCTACAATCCGAGGTGGACTAGGACCTTAGCTATATGCCTCTCCAGCTAGCATGGTCTTTTGCCAGCTGCCTCGAAGCTGCCCTTAGTTTTCTTCCACTTGTGTGCGCCACCTAAGATGAAGTCGTCCTCTATAGCTTTGTCCCTCTTGCTTTGAAAATGAAAATTTTCCGATCTGGCCATCTTATTTTCTGAGCTTTTATGACAAGATCGGCATCGCTGTTCAGCCCGTACGGTTCGCTGTTGAAGCGTCTCCTATCTCTATTGATGCAAACGGAACTGAAAATTACGTAGGTGGCGGTTCGACACTTGTGCCTTTTTGCTATTACGACTCGTCTGACATGATTTATGAGGATGTGACACAATCGGTTTTTAGATCCAGCCTGTGGAGTTAAGAAAACGGATTACATCTCGTATCCCTTTACCCGAGATGTCATTAGGTTCGTCTGGATAGTACCGGACATTTGGAGGGGAAATGTGAGAGAGTTTCCTTCTTATTTTCGTTTCAGCAACTGCGGCAATTGGGGCTATATGGTCTCCAATTGACCAATGTCCCGTGATTATCGCCGTGAATCTGGCGATATCTGGACGGGTACTCTTTAGGGGATCTTTTGTTCTACTCTTATCGTGGGTCGGCATTATTTAAGACTCTTTCTATGTCTAGGAAGGAGGCTAGGGTATATTCTTTGATGTTTCGATTGTTCGCACTACCACGTGGAGAGTCCTTTTCTTGGATCTTCCCGCGAGGCAGGCGTGCTGTGACTGGGATAGCAATGATTCTTCCTCACATATGGATATCTAATACTCGCTCCAGGGTTTTCAGTACAAAGGAGGTGAAACTATTTGGCCTGAAATCGGTATAAGCACCACTCGAATGCGTCTCCAAGAGTAGGGTACGTATTTTAGTAGCTTCTGAAGCCAAGGTATTTTTAGGTCTTGCCGTCAAGGACCGAAGACCAGGATTCCCCGGAAATTATTGAATTGATATTGCTGTGGGATGCAGGTTGTTTACTTGCCAATACCTCCCGGGTTCAGTACTAAAATCAGTACAAACGGCTGAGTGTGGTCGAAAGGAGTTCCAGGGTCTGTCCATCCTCTATCTGCCCTTCTTAGAAAGGGAGGGTTAAAGTGTTCCTTGGACAGAATTTTGCTAAACCTTTCACAACCGAAAATTACCCGAACAACGTTTTTTTCGAAGCGCCCGAGATATGTGCACCCGTTTTCGACTGTGTCCAGGAATGGGGTGATTAGTGTGATTGTATCATGTCTTATTGGTTGCTCAAGAGACGGCTGAATTATTCAGCCCAAAGAAGCAGCGATTGGAAAAAGTGATGCTTCGCATGAGTTTAGCACCTTGTGTCGTTGTCGGAGTTTATAGGGGATTCGAGGTATAAAAAGTCCCTTACTACCTCAAAGTTGTAGTTTTGTCCTAGGAGTCAATGTTGTAGGCCTCGTATACTTTTTGTTTCCCTTCATTGACCGCTGGACCCATTTTTGCAGCTGCTGTTTCCATAGTGGCAAACGCTCCATTGACAGCCCGCTGACTTCTTCCCATTGTCGTCGCATATGCGACTTCCTGAACAGACTTTGAAAAGACGGTGCCTCTGGAGTAGACTTGTGAGTTTTGCATAATTCTTTCAAGAACGATGTTGAACGAATCACAGGGTACAACTCATCGCCTTGTTTAAGTCCTTTTCTGACTTTGCAGGTCTTAGTTTTACCTGTCATAATAGAGCAGCGTGCATGTTCCTTTGTCATCCTACAGAGTGACATGAGCTTGGCAGGAATAAAGCTGGATATGGCTCTATAGTTCGTCTCTATAGGCGCTGATATGAAGAGGTGGACATTCCTGACCTAAAACTACACTGATATGGACCGATCAGACTGTTTACAAACGGTCTTGGTCGTTCCCATAATACGGCAGACTGGATTTTATATTCGGAAGTTGAGAAGACTAAATCACCTGTATTTGGCGCAGTTAAGGGGATCTTCCTTCTTTAGCGTCGGCTGGGCGCACTTTCGTTGACCCAGAATTTAGAGATGAGTTGATGTATGCTCCGTATCCAATCATCACCTGCTGCTTTCAACAACTTTGTTAGACTTATGCTTGCAAATTGCTGTTGTCTGTCTTCGTCCTCTGAAGGATTTACTCATGCTGTTACCAGAGACCACCACTTGGAGGTAGAGCAAACAGCACACTACGATCGCCGCGCAGATCCCCCACGAATCCCATCAAAGGGACGATTTATCCTCCTCACATGCATGAATACTTTGTAACTACCCAACCAAAGTTTAGACCGTTCTGACATGGAGCAAACCTCTCACCAGAAATACTTATATTTATGGTGAATTGACTTTGCATTCAAAGTTCATGTACGCCTGCGGACAAACTTGTCTGAATCATCCCTCCAACGACAGAAAGCTGCCAGATAAGGGTCTTGTGAATGTAGATGAAACAGATACATGTCGCACAGATCACGTACCCATCGAAACTGGTCAGACTTTTCCCTGATAATGAGAAACTCTCTTGAAACCCATTCGAATTCATAAAAAGAAAAATCCTAAATCCAGACAAATACCCCTGAGAGTACCTCGTAAAACCCGCCTTCACAAACTCCCCCTGGAATTTCTATAAAAACCTATAAAAGCAACTTTTGCACAACACACAAGGAACTCTAATGTGACAATCGTTCCTTTGTGCTCTCTTAATGACATGATCCATCGAAATGGCGATTAATTCCGAGTATTTTAGTTCATTTTATTAAACTTTTACTTGGCTCCGAGTCTTTTTTATTTATTTACTACTTTCCACTTGAGATGGCTCATAAAAGCGACAAGAATAGAAAAAAATCCATTTCAAATGCACACGCCAAAAAGCACATATTCGAACGTATACGAACTAGGAGACAATTCAGCGTTTTTGATACTGTATCTGCCGTCTTCCTAGAGTATATCCCTTTGATGGTTTGGTTTTTTTTTTATTGCTGCCATTCCGTTTCGCCCTTCAATCGGGATTCCTATTTCTTTTCTCTAGTGATTTTATTTCCAACCGACGCCGGGTCATAAAGATGCTACTGATGCTGCAGAGACCACCAAAATATTTGGAGTGTTGTCGTTGGACTTCTCCCCCACTGAACAGAGTATCAATCTGTCCGAACTGCCTAAATTGAACCTATGGCCGGCCGTCTTTCTTGGAACCTATCTCTGGCGAAAGATTCACATTTCGTGTGAAAAGCGATTAAACTTGAAAAAGAAGAAGAAAAAGCTGAAGATGGAGATAGAAAACCTATTAAAAGTCCTTTTTTAGGACTTCGAGATGGTGGAGTAAGCATGAATATCGTGTCAGATTAAGTAACGCTTTTATGGACAACACCGCGTGCACACAACACTTTGGCCATAAAATTGCCATCATCAGCAGCAGAAAAACCAACTCGTTTGCCTATTCCTTTTTTTTTTATTGCAAAGATAAGGACTTTGTACCTGATTTGATTTAGTAAAGAAAAAAAAAATACAAAACAGGGATTTCAGTCGTAAGGACGAAGAGGAATTTGCTCAAAAACGACCTTGACATTTCCGGAGGTGAGTGAGACAAGCAAAATCCAAATCAAGTCACAGGACCAGGTAGAAGGTGTAGTCAGTGTGGTTGGCTTCTTGCTTTGTTTATACCTTATTACCTGCTTCAAGGGTGATCCTCGCTTCGATAGAAAACGAACGAACGAAGGCGAAAACGACGCAGAAAAAAGAAAAAAAAAACGGAAATTTTATGAGGTGCGAAGTACATGGCGAAATATACTTGAAATTAAATTTAATCGCAATGTAGATTGCCACCAGAAGAAGTTCACTTTCGGCCTGGAGAACCGCAATTTTTTACGACTCTCTACCCAACAGATACGAGTACCACATACATATACGAGCACTCGTATTTCGTTTCATGTGAAAAGTGGAGTGATACTGACACTGGCGCTGATGGTTTGAGTTTTGAGTATATGACTGTTCTAGCATGTGTCGGCATGCAGATCTTGCTTGTTTCTTGTGTTTTAATAGGCCCGCTACTGTATTACGAGTACATGTACTCGTACAATGATGGACTGAGTTTGAATTTTGTTGCTTTCGCTGGAAAATCTCCCGGGAAAACACTGCACAATGAGATTGATTGTTTCCTGGTGGTAAGCACTGTAAACACATTGAATTGCAAAATCGCTTAGCAATGAACCAGGTGATGGAGGTTAGTCCTACCACACCAGATGGTTTTGGTTATTTTTGGCGTTTGATGACGTCGATGGGGAGTACACCAACTCATGGGACGATGAGAAAAATTACAAAAAATATATATTTCCTGCAATGCCACTGGGAGTATAGCGCCAGATAAATCAAACACTAATCACACATTCCTAAACAGATACAATTGCGAGGAATTTTCAATCGAATTAGCACCTAAGCAGATACAGAGCGATTTTTTGCCTCGTTTCATAGAGTAGATACTCTATTTTTAGATGAAATAGAGAGAAAAAAAGAAAAGCAAAGGAAAAACCGCTCAGCTAAATAAACACTCACTTATGTGCGGCTCTGGTTAATAGAACACTTAAATTTTCATGGAAAATGTTAAACAATTCTTGAATCACCCAAACGGATGGATAAATTTATTTTCAATTTCAAATGCCATATGAGTCATTGACAGGTGGTGACGTAGAGAGATACGTTCGTTTGGGGATGAGGCAAATAGTATTCCTTAGTTCATGCTGTACCTATCTGTAAACATTCTTTTGAATTCATTCTCGTGGAAATCATTTAATGCGAGTTAAGACAGACAGTTGGTACATTTTGGGCTTCCGTGAGGAGTCACTGTCTGAGACATGGCAGAATTCCACTCTCTTCACACGGTGTTTCCATAGCTTGATCCTTAAAACGAATGTTCGGTCTCCTTGTCGAATTTTTGAACTGTGATTCGATGATCCTCTTTGTTGAAGCATTGTTTTCCATTTGCTCGATGTGGCGGATCCAGTGTAATCGACGTATTTTGGCTTTCTGGACGGAAAAATTCACAGGTATAACTCCTCGCATACGGGACGTAGAATTTTGCTCCAGCTTGCCTGTTTGTCGTCGAGTACTCGGTTCCATAAAGCAGAACTAGCAGCACCAATGTTTTGTAGACTTGGCGTTCCGAGTTTCGTCAAACCGAAGTAGCAAGAGTTTCCTAGTGGAGTGGAGAACTGCGAGGTAGATAAACTTCTTAACCATTTTCGAAGGCCAAGTCGTCTCTCCTGATCTTCAATTGCTTTAAAAGCGTCCATAACGTTAAGCTGGGGTCAATGACGCCGATCTTGTCTGCGTATTCCATCAGCTGACAGATTTGTTCTGAGGATAGTTCTTTTTATGTTCCAGCGCCAGATTGAAGAAATCACATAACATCACAGGTTAAACAGGGTTGTGATGGATATGCCATCACACAGACACTAGGCACCAAAACGGGCCCATCGCGATCCCTGTGGAACCAGTTGAATTTGTTTTCAGATGACAAAAACCTAAACAATTGCCCTGATGAAACATCCAAGGCCTTTGAAGTTCGTGCCGTCTATTTCCTCTAGGTTTTCGAAAAATGTTCTTCGACTACGCGATATTGCCTCGCATCCACACAATATGTGTGTTATGTCCTTACAGCTTACAGATTACCGCAGATCATCTGCAGATATCCATATCTGACAATTTGAGTGCTTTTGTGTGTTGCCGCAAGACACAGTGTCCTGTCAGGATTCCTATTACTGTCCTAAGCTTATCCCTGTTTAATTTTATTGACTTCTTTGATCTTTTGTAGTCAAAAAGGATACCCTGTGTCCTGCAAGACCACCTTAGGTTGGCAGACTTTGTAATTTTTTCCTCGATAGTGCTCCTCATTATGCAAAGGATGTTGGTAATCTCACTATTGTCGAGTAGCCCTCCTTTTCTTGCTAGCTCGTCCGCAGTGTCCTGGCACCCAGCACAGTCTTACCCGGTCCTGACTGCATAGTGCCTTAACCACTGTGCGACAGCCCCTGATTGCATCAGAGTTAACGTTGGTTAATTCCATTGCCTTGAGTGCGGCCTGGCCATCGTTATACTAAAAGGAGACTATTTTAACTTGATACACTTATTTCAGCGATTTTCCAACTTCTTTATCCCGTCCGAAAAGTAATTTTCCGAAAGGTCTGCAAAATACTCCTCCTTGGCGTCGATGATTTCCTCGCGTGAGCTGAATTTTTTATTGATGAGGCATCTTTTGAGGTTTGAGAAGAGTTAATAGTCCGAGGGAGCCAAATCGGGCGAATGAGGTGGATGCGACAGCAATTGGAGCCGTAAGTCATTGATTTTAGCCGCGATGCTCTTGTGCGCCGGCGCATTGTATTGCAAAAACAAAATTTTTTTTCGCTTCATATGAGGCCGTTTTGCAGAGATTTCGGACTTCAATCGCTCTAATAATGCACATTAATACTCGCTGTTGATGGTTTTTCCTTTTTCGAGGTAGTCCACGAAGAGTATGCCATGACAATCCCAGAAAACCGACGCCATAACCTTTCCGACCCATTGAGCCTCTCTCGGAGCACTCGTGCCGGCTTCAGTCCATTGCCGGGCACTCATTCTATTCCCTGGTGTGTAATAGTGGATCCAAGTTTCATTAACAGTTACCAATCGACGCCAAAAGTCCGCCCAATTCCGCATCAGCAAGTCCAAACACTCTTTCGAAGTGCTCTCGCGTTCGTGTTTTTGGCCAGGAGTGAGAATGCGCGGCACCCAGCGGCAGGATAACTTTTTCATATGCAGAATATTGCCCAAAATATGGTTTGTGCGCTCAGTACTAATCTTTGTGGTAACTGCTAGCTCGCGCACCTTCACTTTCCACCACGAAACTCTCAAAACCAATATTTGACGGTGTAATCTGACGGAGCATTAGCCCCATAATATTTATCCAAATTTTCTTTTGTTTCCTTCGCCGTTTTGCCTCCCAAAAAATAATGTTTTATGAGAGATCGAAAATCGTTTTTGTCCATACTCAACATGATGCCAAACACGTCAACAACAATCAGCTGTCAAAACAAAACTAAAGACAGTATCGCACTGAAATTTGGCATGTCTGCCTAAATATGAACGGACTTCAAGGCACCATAACCTTCTTTGCAGTAGCAGCGCATTCTGGCGGTCAAGGAGGTTACTTTTCACCCCACCTAGTAGATAGCGATATCTCTTTCGGATAGCGATCTCATCTGCATTAGCTCAAACGCCAGAACCTCTGATTGGAAGACACTGCTTGCGTCTGGTAGTCTTATAGACACTCTTAGTTCTGGGTCTTCTGATAAGATACCAGAACCTTCTGGATTTGACCTGATTATTGCATTTTTTTCCCAGTCCTCCCTCTCCGGCTGTCGAGGTCGACCAGGGAGCAGTCGACCATCTCGCTGCTGAAATCCGAAACAATTTCGGGATGGTTCGAAGGAATTGTTTCCAAATTGCACATTGTACCGCGTGTTTTCCAGCGTCATGTGGCACAGCTGGATCAATCTGGCCGGAATCTCGAATTCGGGCATGAACTGGTAGAGCTTAGGACGATGAATGCTATCATATGAGGCTTTGCAGTAGATGAAGAGATAATCAGTCCCGACTTCGCTGGTATTTTCCAGTATTTGGCTTAGTGTGAAGGAAGTTACACCGGTACATACCGAGTAGTGTGTTGTAGGAGAGATGGAGATGTTCACACAATACGTTATATGCGACATTAAGCAGAGATGTGACTTGATAGCTTTTACAAGAGGTAGGATAGTCTTCCTTGCAAATGGGACTTATAGAGCTCATAGTCCAATCATCGGGCATGCATTCATCCATCCATACCTAGTTGATGATTTGATGCATGCACCCTACCAAAGCAGGCCGGCGGTTTTGTTATTCTTCAGCTTTTTGACAACTTCTTCTATACTGGGAGAGGTGATGGTTTCTGCATTGACTGGAAGCGAGTTCTCTCCTTGCTTTATCACTTTATCTACCTGATACCCATTAGGTAGCGGCTGGAAGCGCTGCTTTAACTCATCTACTATTACGAGTACCTGCCCTTCGTTGTCGTGATATCCACTGATTCAAAGACTCTGCGTCTCTGGCTTAAAGCCAGCTGCCAGTTGCACGTGTTAAGTTTTATTTGGAAAATTGGGCAGAGAGGGGAGAAAAATTGTTGGGCTCAGTGTTTGCTGTGTGGATCCCCATAGTCTTGGAAACATAAAATCATGGAGGTTGTGCTTTCCAACAAATTCACCATCAGATTGAAACTCCGAGCATAATTTTGCAAAATACTCCTGACAGACTCCGTCCAGAAAGTCATAGAACTTTTCCTTTATAGTTCTATCCTTCCAGCTTCGTCGTGCACATGGTATGCTGGTGTTTTGGAATGTTGCTCATTAAGGATCACAGCCAGAGTGCCCACCGGCCTAAAGTCAATTATAAAGTGATTTTGCTGATCTGAATTATAGCCGTCGTTGAGAATTGCAACTCTCAATAACACCTCCATGGCAACTGTTCGATATAACTGGGCCCCCGCCAAATTCGCCCTTTAATGACGTTGACTAATAATAAACGAGGGTAGAGCAAAGTACTGGTCTTATCGTAAACATCTTCAGATGACGCTACCGAAGATTGCTACGATTTGATCAGTCACAAGTTGCCGGTTATAGGTCTTGTTGGCAGCTGGACCACCGGTAGTCCCTACGAGGACTTAAATCACGGTACCATGGGACTCTGGAGCCCCCAGGATCTGGGTTCGGGCCTGCCTTGTAGAGGTGGGAGCGTCATGGTGGCTGTTGTTTAAACCCAAAGTCGCGGGAAGGGTCTGCCTGTTCGTTTGACCCAATGTAGAGTTGCAATAAGTACTGGGTGCTGTGACCCTAAGAGCAGTAAGAGGTTTTTAGGTCGGCCTCGATTCATACCAAGGGTGGAACTCTGCCAATTCATAACTCATATAGAAGTGTTCTGCGTTTAAACACATTTCCTCGTTGAATAGCTTATCTTTGATGAAACGTGAAACTGTCTTGTTAGCTCCTCAACAAAGTGACTTTGGAACCGTGTTTGCAAAACCTCGATAAGCCCACTAAATTTTCTCAGTCGGCTGACTGCGTGGCCTGTCTCGTTGTTACTAAAGTGCTGCAAGGTGAACACAGTCTGAAACTGACTTCTAGGCGAAACTGTTTGAACAATGTTTGAGCCATAAACTCTTTGTATGCCCGAATGGCCTTCCAACCCGCCACTTGACACAAGTCCCATCCACATCATCAACCCAAACACTTTCTTTCCATTCAGCTATTATTTTTGATAGCCAGGCCAAATTCGTTCTGTGCCGTGAGTAACGTAGATAAATAAAATTTGTTCCTTCTTCGTGATTCTCATGACTTCAAGCAGGCCACTTGCCAATTGTATTGTGGCAGCGTTTCAAAGGGCAATGTTGGATTTCAGAACGAATTTTGATGATTTGTGCTTCGTATACTTTAGTAATTGAATTGAGTTATTATTCAAATCGTCGTAATTCCCATGCACTCGAGTGGGTTGACTTCGGCGGCGTGCTTTGGATAATCGTTGTTCAGGAATCACGGCTGTCTGCTTTGCTTTTATGGAAACTCAGGCCACCAACAGTCTTCTCCAACAATGGTGTATTTTTCGGCGAATAAATTTGCCGAGACAAAACGTGATTTTACGCAGTTTACTACAAGTACACTCTGTCATCCGTTTTGTCATAGGACAAACTTAAATTTAACTATTTTCTTGTATTTGTCGTCTGAATTCAAGGCACGAAAATCAATGCAACCCTGCTGATGGTGATGCTTTTATTGCCGTCAAGGACTCTTCTCTTTCGAATGATACCTTAATTTTTTGTTTCCATTTCAGTGAACATCTTCTGAATGTATCTATCTCTCCATCTACTCGACTTTATTTACTTTTCTTTTCTATTCCCTTTATTTATCTTCTTTTTTTTTTCTACAACCTACTTAGTCCCTGAAACCAAATGGCTGTGTAAAATTCAAAAGACAGACACACACAGGATGAATATATTAAATTTCAGTTGATTTTTTCGGTTTCTTCTATTTTGCTTTCGTTTCTTCTTCGTTTCACCTACTTCACAAAAGGATACGCTTAAAGAAAGATCTGAATTTAAACAAAACGAAACCAATAGAGACTCTGCAAGATAGATAGCTCGAAAAGAAATCAGATAAAGATACGGTAATGTCATCCACTGTCAACTGTTTGCAGGGATACAAACAGAAAAAAAGAAGAAGAATAAACCATGAGACATGCAGAATACCGACAAAATTCAGCCAAGCAAATCAAAATCCACACAGGTCCTTTGCCACGTCGTGTTATTTGAATTTGTACGAGTATCTTCCCTTCTCCACTTGCATCTAAGCTTGTATCTCATTCAGATTCTTTTATTTCTCTGGGTGCAATCTAATAATTCGAGAGCAAGTTCCATGCAAGAAGCCACTTGAAGGAAATGAAATCGTTTCTAAGGACAAAAACGATACAACAGCCAACCAACTTTTCAGAGAATCAGTTAAAATCCATCATTCTCTGTCTTTTTAAAACCAAAACACAAAACAACAACTAACTTCTCACTCTCTTCTTTCTGATTCTAACAAAAAAAAAAAGAAAATATTAGACAAAGGTTGCGACAAGAAAAGAAAGATCCTCCCCGGGTTATGTTGACTCGAACTTAAAGAGAATTGTATGGTAGCTACTGCCTGACCGGTACGCTTGTCGAAATAGAACACAAAAAGGGTCCGTCATGACAAGTTGCCATTTGCTAAATTAAAGTAGAAAGGGTTGAGAGGTGAATTCGAATGAGAAATGTGTGCATGTTTTGCTAAATATCTGAGCATGTGGGCTGGTAAAGGTTTTTTTTTTTTGTAAAAAATTCTGATAAAAATAAGAAGAAGAAAAAAAGAAATTTAAATGAGCACCACTGAGGTAACTATTCGAAAAGGGTTAGATGAATCTATCAAATAGGTGATGTGAGGATTTAGACATTAGTCAATCCAAGGAGTTTGACAGGAGGTATTTTCATTGCTCAACCTCTTGAGAGAACTTTCTGATTAGTGTTGGCCATCGGTTGGAGATGTTATTTTTATCTGGGAATTTATGAAAATGTCTTCTTGAAATTGGCTTTCCTCTCACCTTTATTTGCTACCCTGTCCCTACAAAAGGAGTGGAATATTTCCTAAAATCACTCGATTCAAAGGTAACCTGTTCTTAAATCAACTATTTGTGTATGATCCAATGTGCTACGTAGGCTTTAGATCTACCCTGCGCAATTACATCTCATGTCGGTGATTGATGAAGGTCACCAACAATATTTTCCAGATCTTCTTGGAGAAGACACTCTTGTCGGTGTGCTGTTTCCTATTGTTGAACAATTTGATTCGGTAAACCAATTCTGAATTTTTACTTCACAGCTGTGCTTAGGAACGTCGGTGTTTGTGTTTGTCTTTTGTTTATAACGTCTCGGGAATCACTATTTACGTGCCAAGCTCCACCACAATGTAGTCCCTGTTCCAATCTGGAATTCAATTTCATGCGGTTAAAACTCCATCTCCGTAAGGAAATTATCCACAAGTGTTCTATTTACAGAAGCCCCAAACTGGACAGTAATTTGACTTTTAACGAGTTTGATGCGCTGTCAGAATCCATTCAAAGAATTGTATCCATATATCCCATATATCAGGCTTTGACATTCTGGACAGACAATACCCGAAGGACGGTGTGTTGAGATCTTCGCTGCGGAAAACAACTTGGCCCAGCTTGTAAATGAGCCCACGCTAATACCAGACGTTGATAAACATACCGCCAACACCCTGGACTTGTTTTTAAATTTTCACCCTGATAAGTACACCGTTGATGTGCTCTCCCCTCTAGGCTCGTCGGACCACTGTGTCAAATCAGCTAATTTCTCGTTCACCGACCACACAGTTAGAGAAAAGATTCCTAAAAGAACCGTGTGGCAGTACGAGAAAGCCAACTGGAGCGGTCTTAACTGAATGCCCCTGCTGATATTATCACAGACACCATTCTCTTTGGAATGAGATCCTTTATCCCTCATCGGATGAAGAGTATCAAACCAAAATAAAATGCGTGGTACGACTCAAGCTGTAAAGAGGCTGTCAGGTTTTTTTCGGTCCCTCATGACCAACCCGACAGAGGAAAATCGAAAAATATTTAAACGAGCCAGGAATGACTGCAGCGTGTCAGATTCCAATACGACCAAAAACTGAGGCAAAAAATACTACAATGTCCCAACATCAGAAATCCTGCCTCATCCTTCATCCCAACGCTCATTTATAATGACATTTTAGCTATCAGGTCTTTGGATAAGGCCAATCTACTTGCTGCACACTTTGCGGCCAGCTCAACACTTCCAGATTGTCCGGAGACAAACGCCTACATTTGAGTACGTCGAATCTTCAATGGGAAGGATCTACTTTCGCACTCATGTAGTAGCAAGAGTATTTAAAGATCTCAACATACATAAATCCGCTGGTCCAGATGGTATATCTCCCCTTCTTCCACGCTGGCAAAACCACTGCGTAAGCTTTTTCATCAATCCTACTCGTCACGACTTTTTTCGAGCAGGTGGAAAACAGCATGGACCAGCCCGTCCCTAAAACAGGTGAATCTTCATCTCTCTCCTTCTACAGACCAAATGCACTTCCGTCCCTTCTTTCCAAGGTCATGGAAACGCTGATAAATCGTCAGCTCATGAAATATCTCGAAGCACGGAAACTTCTCAATGACCGGCAACAGGTCCACTGGTGATTTGATGGCATGTCTCACCGACAAGTGGAACCAAAGCATGCACTAATTGATATTTCTAAAGCATTTGACAGAGTTTGACATCAGGCTCTTTTGTCGAAAATGCGTGCTTTTGGGAACGATGACTCTCTTCTTCAATGGATTAGAAACTACCTTTCGGAGCGTTCAATTCAAATTGCCTTGGATGGTTTCAAGTCTGATATTCACAAAATAAATACTGGTGTGCCACAGGGTTCTGTTTTGTCTCCGACACTCTTTTCAATCTTTATCAGTGATCTCTAGTCTGCCATTGCTAATCCAATATATTCCTTTGCTGACGACAGTACTCTCTGATTTTTCTATTTGCTCCCTAACTCACGTTCATGTTTTTCGGCTCTAGAACTCTCTATTCTCGGTATGTGTATCAGTGACAACTTACATTGGAATGACCACATATTCGATGTCGCCAAAAATGCTGCGAAATGTCTAGGTTTCCTCAAGCGATGTGAGAAATACTTTTTCCCTTCTGAGCTGGCCTCAATATACCACCTTGATCAAAATTTCCCGGAATTTGTTCAGAACATTAAAAATACAAATTTATTCATCTAAATCTATATTGTCCCCTTGAAAGTAATCCCCATCGACTGCAACACACTTATGCCAGCGCTTGATGCAATCCTCGAAACATATTCGGTTTTCGGTATGTCCATCAGTGCTTCCTGCGATTTTTCCAAATAATACTCTTTGTTTACTATCTGGCCTTCTGGAAAAAATTCATGATGCACTACACCGTTGTAATCCATGAAAACCGTGAGCATTGCCTTCTTTTTTGACTGAAAACGACGTTTTGGTCTCGGCTCATTTGGTGAATGCCATTCACTTGCCTGATGTCTGGATTGCGTGTAGTACTCATGAACCCACGTCTCGTCTCGAGTAATGATCCTTTTGATGAATGTGGGATCGGATTCAGCCTCGCAAATCATCTCTTTTGCGACGTCAAAACGGTCTCTTTTTTGCATGAAATTTAGGTCTTTTAGCACCAAGTTTGCTGCTACACGGCGGACACCCAAATCATTAACCAAAATGTCTTGGACGGATCCATAGGCAATATTCAAGTCCTATGCTATCTCTCTGATCGTTAATTTGCGGTTATTGACCAACATTTCTTGAACTCCATTAATATTTTCGTCGGTTTTCGATGTCGATGGTCTGCCACTGCGTTCATCGTCCGAAACACTTTTCCAACATTTCCAACGTTCGCGCAAAAGTTCGTTGTTGCAAACTTAAATCCATTTCTAAAATTGTAAAAAATCGCCAACACACACAGAGATAGATGTACTCTTGGCTACGTAACTATTGCAAATGTCAAGCTATGACGCTAAGATTTAGAGAAAAAAAAACAGAACTCAAATCGGAACAATGTGAGCGCCACATCTGCCCAAAATTGGAGTACAATGCACACATCTGGTCAGGTGGGCCTAAAACATCTCTGCACCTGCTAGATAGGATTCAAAACCGTGCGATAAGACTCATAGATGATGCTAATATCACCCAGTCAATGGACATCCTCAAACACCGACGAAATGTCTCGTGTCTCACTTTGTTTCATCGCTATTCTCATCATCAGTGCTCCATAGAAATCGCCAGTAGCAGTTCGCCCCTTCAAACTTTTAACCGTAACACCCATCTGGGAGTGCTCATCAGCATACCCTCAAGCCCACTTTCGGACGTACTCTAAAATATCGTGATTCCTTCTTAAGCCCTACAACTCGCTTATGGAATGCCCTGTCTGGCTCTTTATTCCCTAGTCATTATAACCTTCAAACATTTAAAACCAGCTTTCACCGGCACCTCTCTTTCCATCCTCCCTGATTTTCCTTCGTCCGCGCTGTGTGTAAACGTTTTAAGGGTAAATAAGCGTCTTAGGATTGACTGAGAAAGGACAAGTTCGACCTTGAACCGATTCGGAACCTATTATATCTATCGATGCACCGATGCTTTCTATTTGTGAGTTCGATTACGTAGATCGTATAATTCATCACAAAACAGAACACCATCGCACGAGCTGTTAATTAAATTTGCGTGTTCGAATCCGATGTCGATTGTCATTCTCCAACCCCATTCCAACTTGTCACAGTGTTTACATTTAATAGCTCCTTCAACTCAAATCGAACAAAGAGCAGTATTCCCTTCGTTGGATGTTTGAATTCTGTTTGAGCACTGTCACTTCATGACCCTCATGACTCATCTTAATCAACACTCAATTCGTCGTCCTTCTTACAATCTTACAAATCTATAGAAACGAATGAAAAAGAACTTTACAATTCCTTTTGTATTATCATTCCTTCACTCCGTCTCCGTGTTTTCATTCACCCAAAAGTGCCAACAATCCCGGAAAGCATGACCCAACATCGAATGTGCCATTTACTCGTATTGAGATGTCATAACTTTTCTAATGATTCACACGCTCTCGAAAGCCACTTCTCCTCCTCCTCCGTCCCAATTTTTGTTTTGAAAATCGAACATACCTACACAGACAGAGTCGGTATAGCAAACAACTTCATAATATAGCTCTCTCGTACCCAGAAGCATGGATCCGAACTACTCGAACTGACTAGATTTTCTTGTGTTCGCGCGCGCCAGTCAGCGCAATATAATAGAGAAAGGAAGAATTCGTAGAGAATGGATTCATAACTCAGGGCCCAATTCATTCCCAATGTGAGAAATATAATTTCTATTTTATTTATAGAACCCGGGCGATATGTACTCGTACTCTTCTTGCCCTTGTTCATCATGCTGGTCCTTGGATTCTTGACAGTTCTGGTTGGTTCTGGTGTGGCACTTGCTTCTATTGACTATTTTCACTGGGAACTACATTTTGTCACGAACTCGTTGTACAAGTGGATGGAAAAGAAATTACACACTCACTTGGTTGGTGGATGGTGGAGATCGACTTGCTTGGAGGTTGGAAATGGTGTCCTTTCGCTTTCATTTTAAAATGCGACTGAAGGAATTGGGGTCTGTTTTTCTCTTGTTAATAATCGATTTTATGAGAAAAGAAATCATATCGTTTCCTGGAGGGTGGATAGGCAGACGGTAGACTAGAAATTTTTGCCCGGATTGAAGGTTATGTCTAAAGACATAAGCACCTATCATCAGCAGAAGTTAAAGGTGACATTTTGTTTCAAGACAAATACTCAGACGATGGGTGGTAGTACGAGTACAAGCAAGTGAAGATGTCGGAAAAAAAAAGAAAAAAAATCGATGTATGGCCTGAAAATGTTGTTTTTTTTTCCCCCACATTAATGTGTACCTTACCCTAGTTGGGTATGATCCTCTAGTCATACCCTTGAAATGAGTTTCTTTTCAAATACAGTACGTACAACGAGATTAGGATATATGTGTGCCAAAATGGTCTAAATCGTTTGTTGTCGTTTTTTGTTCTCCTTTCTGGCTCAACAACAACAAAAAAAAAAAGGATAAAAGTGGAGGGTTTGGTTAGGGAATTTATGAAATGCTATGTTATCACCATGACATTGGACTAACATTCTCTGATGGTGACGAAGAAAAATTTAAGGTTGAAATATTCTCCTCTCCCCAGTTGACAGGTGGCGAATTACAACCTCAGAATATGGGGGCATATTTTGACGACAGTGGCTTGCACCTGGCATGTTCAACATTTCGGGTCAAATGCCAGTGTTTTTGTTTTTTTTTTTTTCTATGGCGCCTTTGAGATTTAAGTTGAGCATGTAATGGAATTGATGTTGAAGTAGATGAATTGTTGGAATTCTTACACGAAAAGGGTCAACTGCCGTTGAAACCCCGTCACTTGGAAAGGTGTGAGAATATTGGCTTTGTGGAAGCGACTTGATATTTCTCCTCCCACCAACTCATGTTATCTGCAGTTCGTGTATCTTTTATGACTTCCCTAATCCAGAGTTACATCCAGTCATTCAGAAGAAAATGTCATTGAACTAGATCTTCCTTTCATCATTTCTATGGTGTGTCTTTTCTTTTTGGTTTTACTTGGAAAATATTTTTCCTGTCCAAAACCAGTTCCATGACTCATGGATTTACTTCTCGACTCCATGACTAATCAGTTGTCTCCTGCCAATCGTTCTATACTCCAAAAGAATTTTAACTGGTTTCTATTAAGCCCTTGGTTAAGATGAACGTCATTAATCTCTTCAGGATAAGAAACGACGCTGTTAATCCCGTGCCCAAACAATAGTCACCATCTCTTAAGAAATTAGAATACCACAGCTAACAAAAAAAAAAGAAGAAAGAAATCTGTCCAATCGATTTGGAATACCTTGTCGACACTGTCATCTTCATTGACATCAAGTCTGTAACATCGGAAATGTCTCACTATTTAATGTGCCCTACATTGTTGCTACAGAACAATGCAATGAGCTCTTATTCCAAATCAGATCTGTGCGGACTCTGATGCAACAGCATCCTTAAGTCGGTCCTCTTTTGAAGGTGTTTGGAAAAATTCGACTTGTCACATCTCTTTTACACACACCCCTGCAATGTTCCATCGTCTATCTACGATTATGCCTTCTTCGGAAGGAACACAATATTTTTGTGTGCTTGGTACTCATCTTTTAAGGGACAAGGGACATTCCATTGTTCCATACAATTCTGCATAGTTGCATCGTTTTATTCTGTGAAATTGCTAGACAACGACAATGACAACTACAACGATAACGACAATGACACCGACACCGGCACTGACACTGACACCGACAACGGCAACGGCAAACGGCAACCTTTAGCCAGAAAATCTCTCTAGTTATGTTGTAGGTAAAAAGGTATGCGCCACACAAAAGGCAATTTAGGCAGAGAAGATGTAAAAACAAAAATCCATTAAGGGAATATTGGCGGCTGTGTTGTCTTCAATTCTACAAAATAGTCCATAGAAGAGGAGAACGTAGAACAAGAAGATGATGAAGGACAGTAAGAGGGATGGTATGAGGATTTTTCTTTAATGCGTTTATCTACCTGCATAAAAGATAGTAGACCATGGAAGAGACCAATTTTTGAGGTAAAAGGTTTTTTTTTTTTGTACCCTCCTTATTCTGGCACTTCTATGTTCTATTCTGTGTTCCTCTAGTTGTCGGTATCTGGTCGTCATATAAAGAAAATGAAGGTAATTCGGGAAAAGCTGTGCCCGTTGTCTACTACTATACACACTGTGTACTGTCCCTTTTGTGGGCAATTTTATTGGCCATTTGAAGTGTTTTCATGATGTTTTAAGGATGTTTTATAGTCGACACTCTTGAAGTGAATTGCAATTCACAAACAAAAGAGATACCAACAAAAAATATCAGTAAGGGCGATTGACGGTATTGAAGACTGTAACAACAATTCGAGTCGTCCTGTCTTTTATAGGTCCCACCAGATGGAAGATACATAAATGAGTGCAATAACACTAATATGCACTTGCGCGCCTTTTAAAAATTAATAGCAATTAGGGGGACAACATCAGGAAAGAATTTAATTCGCTACGTTTACATGAGGCATAGAGAAGTGCATTTAACTGACATTTCGATTCCACATGTGTGATTCTGGCATATGGTGTGGGTGTTACAAGTTCTGCCAGAAGCTCGATAATTTCCTGCGAAAATCTTAACCAGAACCAATCCATTATTTTTTAAGGGTTCGATACCCAGGTCATATAGCGAAAAACAGAAAAATTAAATTCTGACGTTAGTCTGCGATCTAGCAGAAAATAGCAAAACTCAGAATGCAAAGGTGTCAGCCAGTGAAAAAGTCTCTCAGTCCCTCGCCTCTCGGAATAAGCGGAAACCATATGTCCGTCGACGTAAATAACACAGTGAATGAAGGAAATAGACCTTTTTTGGCATTGAAATGTTGCCATGAGCTTGTGGCAGGCTTGCTTACTTACTTAGGTGACACTACAGTTCGGGCCTCAACTAAAAAGACTCTTCAGTCGGTCCAGTCTAACTGCTAAAAGCCTCCAGTTGCGCATTCCAAGTCGGTTGATGTCCCCTTCGACTTGTGTGCGCCACCTAACGTGAGGTCTTTCTCTACTGCGCTGTCCTTCCGCATTAGATTCGAAGACTCTGATGACCGGAACGTCTCTTGTGTTAACGTGGACTTCTGCCATTATGGCCTTATCCCACGGGATGCCCATACATCCATGGGAGCAAGGATACGCCTTGCCATCGCTCTCCATCAATCCATTGATACCAATTCGGAACTGTGTTGCTGGCACAAGTTCCACCCTTGGTATGAGTCGAAGCCGACCTAAAACCTCTTACTGCTCTTAGCACCCAGTACTTATTGCAACTCTACATTGGGTCAAACCAAAGGAAATCACAGTCACCATGACTCTCCCACAAGGGGGCCTACCTCTAACAAGTCAGGCCCGGACCGAGATCCGGGGGGCTCCTGACTTCCATGGTACCGTGATTTAAGTCCTCGTATGTACTACCGGTGGTCCAGCCGCCAACGAGACCTATGACCGGCAACTTGTGACTGATCGAATCGTAGCAACCTTCGGTAGCGTCATTTGAAGATGATTACGATAAGACCAGTACTTTGCTCTGCCCCCGTTCATTATTAGACAACGTCATTAAAGGGCGAAGCCTTAATAATTGGGCGGGGGCCCTCTGAGGACCGGAGCATCATTGTCCATTCGATCTACATATTATAGCCATCTCAGACGACTGATGCGTAGTCGATGTCGCTGTACAGCTCGTATAGTTCGTCGTTTAATCTTTTCCTCCAAAGCTCATAACGTAAACGGGATCGAATATTTTTCAAAGAAATTTTCTCTCGAAAAAACTGAGGCTTTTTTCAACCGCTTTCGATATGATCCATGGGATGATCAAGGTCTTATATAGAGTTCTGCCTTCTGAGCCTAAAGAAACGGAGATTGGCAATAGAGATTCTTCTTTTGGCGGAATTCATATCAGAGCCAAGGTGGACAAAGTGTTTACCTACCTCGACTTATAGCTGTCGACTGTGACGTTCTGTCCAATTTGTCGTTTTGCCTTCGTTTACCCTCATTTAAACCTATTTTGGCGGCTTTTGTTTCTGCCAATTATGTCGATACCATCGGCGTACGCTAGTAGACTTTTGAAGGATTGTGCCTCCAGTGTTCACTTGTGAGTTCCGCACAATTCTTTCAAGTAAATATGTCAAAACCTTCAAGTCATTACCAACCTTGACCGTGCAGCGAGTGTTCTCAATCGTCATTCTGCACAAATGGCAGGGATGCCCAAACTAGACGTGGCTCTATATATGTAGCTCGTCTCTATAAATGCTGTCATATGTGGCCTTAAAATCGATGAAAAGATTATGGGTATCTGCCTGAGTATGAAGATTTGGTCGATTGTGGACTTTCTTGGTCTGAAACTGCACTGATAGGGACCTATCAGGTAGTTGGCGAAAGGTTACAAACGTTCACACGTTATCCGATGTTGAGGACCTTCTTTTTTGTGGATCAAGCAAATGGTGCTGTAATTCCATTCGTCAGACATACACTCTTCTGACCAAATCTGAGAAATGAGTTGGTGCATGCTCTCCACATAGTCATTTCCAGAAACTTTGAATAACTCGGCCGGTAAGCTGTCAAGTCCAGCTGATTTGTTTGATTTTATCTTAGATATTGCTATCCCTACTTCGTTCTGGTCAAGTGGACAGAAGTTTTGGTTATCATCGTCTAAGTTGAATGGTCTATTCTGCCTTATAGAGTCTGCAGGAAAAGTTTTTCCATATTCTCACCACCGACTATGACTCTAATACAAGATTTCCTTCTTCAACTATACTTCCCATCTCTTCTGCTCGTAGAGCTCGTGTCCTTCATTGCAGCGCCGCTTTGTAAGTTTCTGGTTTACCTGCATGTCCTTGCCGACATTCTTCATCAAAATAGGGATTTCTAGGTGGTGGTTGGGTGAAACCCATCACATCAGTTGCGTCGTCTCTAATGGCACGATGCTGGCGGTATAGAAGTTGTTGAGAGATTTCGGGATATGCGTTCAGCTAAAATTCTGGCAGTCTCTTGCAATTACAGCTCTTCCTACGTTATATCTTCTCACAGTAGTTTTTCTTTGTTCTGGCACTTAGGGAATCCACAGTCGCACCTTGGCTGTAACAAGGTGGTGATCCGAGTTCATGTTGACTGCTTGGATCGTTCTTGACAAAACATACAAACATACATACATTCGCCCCCGATACAGGGCAGACTGATTCATATCCATTTGGCACCTTAAGGGTCCGGCTTTTAACAACAGAATGTCTGTAATACTTCCAGGATTTCACCATCGACTGTGATTGTTCTATTGTACTTCGTTTCCATCCTTACTTCTCCGCTTTTCTGTTTGGGCTTTGTGCTCTTAGCATCTTATGTTTACCCCTCAATAAGAATGTTGATCATTGCAGTAGCACCTTTTCATGGCTTCAACCGATCGGTCCCCTAGCTCCATTGCTTGTTACATGCGATCTGCTTGTAGAGCAATCACTCGTATAGCACTTCTTGCCCTCTTCTGCAGCACCACTTTGTTCGCATCCTATTTCGATACACATGTTCGTGTCGTCAATCTTCATCAAACAGTAGGCTTCGATCCCATACTCAAAATATGGCGCCTCTGCTCGCTTGCTACACTATCCAAAGCTCGGAAAATGTCGAAATATCTCGAATAAGGTTACCGCTAAATTGACTTCTAACTTAACCGCTGACTGTATCTCAGAGGAACGTTCGTATTATACCTGTACCGAGCTTACTGATGAGGTCTACCCATGCAGTCCGAGTGTTCAGTGAATGATACAATATTTCACTGGTTGTACTCAATCTACTACTACTACTGCGACAACCTAGAGAACAGAGTTTTTAAACAACCAACGAGCATCTGCTGATCACTGTCTGCATAAGCACCACACGTCAAGCTCTGACAGTTGCGAAAGATCAAGCTGGCCGTTGTGGAACTGGTAAGGTAATCGATCTGTTTCACCCTTATACTAGATGTCAAAACTGAAACTCACAACTGTCAAAATTAAGATCCTAAAGCAAGCGTGAAATGTGAAAAGTTTATTGAAAGCTTCAATTTCTTTACCCTTTCTTGCATAAAATCGTCCTCGTATTACACTTTTTCGCTGACTTGTAATGCATCGTCAAATGCATTTCAGCAATTCAGCGTGCAATCCAGCACACAAACAGTCATGGACTAACAACTACTTGTAATGTCAACGATGACACATCACCTGCTGCGATTTTAAGAAGCGCGCGAGAATAAAGGCTGCAGGTTTTCCTTTTTGGTGTTGTTCCCATTTTTGCTGTCTCCTTTTGAATTTTTTCATTCTTTTTCTACGAAAATGCATACACACAACACAATACACTCTCGAGACATTTCCGTTTCCAAGCTTCACATTGAATAAATAATTTTCCATCCATCCATGGTTACACAAGGTGCAGGTGGAAATGAATGAATGCGCGAATTTCTAATGAATCGCCCTTTCGAGCTTTTTGACAGGAACGAAGGTGAATTTGACGTGTAGATAGAGGTATGAGTTTGCCATGGCAAACTTCTTTACATTCTAAGGATTGGGTAGATACAATACGTATACTCGTATACGGTATACTGTACTCGTACTGTATGTAAGGGTGTTTTGAAATTTTCATCATCTCTTAAGTTTGTACACGATCTTTACGGAAATTAATTTATAATTTCTCCTGTTGACTTGGGAAGAAGCTTTCAACTTGCTGCTGCTGCTGCCGTTTTTGGGGGAAGACAAGGTAGGATAGGGGGGTGGACATTCCTTATTATTGTTTCTTTTTTTTTTACAGAAGTTTTCATTTTAATTGAGTTTTCCAACGTGAAGAGTCACTAATTTTACACCTTTTTTACCTAAATTTGGGAATGCGTTGTTTTTCAGTGGGAGATGGGGAATGTGCTGATGAAGATTTCTGATTTTGTGATACTTGGAATGGAGTCCTCAACAAAAGATTTTTTTGGAAATGCTTATAATTAAATTAGGAGTGATCCAAGAAGTTGAAGTTTTAATTAATATGATAGTTACGACATGAAAGTGTAGATGGGAGTTTGTCGGAGTAGGTGTTACTTCTTCGAAATCCTAGTCCATTCGTTTGGACTCTCAGATCAACCTTCAATATTCCATGCCTGCTACTGTATCCCTATGCAGGAGGATTTCCGTCTTGAATACAACACCTCATATACAGGAAACATGGACGTTGAGAAAACGCGTCTATGGCCAAGAATTTCTAAACTTCTATAATTCTGCAGCCGAGATTAAGTTGCTGCGGACATAAACTACCACCAGTAAGTGGAGAATGATGCAAAGTTGTCGTTGTGTGAGCTTATTTTTTCTATGATTCAATGCAGTAGCCAAACTGAGATTCCAGAAAGCTGGAAACTGCCATATGCTATGGTGCTAATGCTCAGGACAATTTTTGCAACATGATTTCAGTCTGGCCTAGTTGGCACCAACATTTGTTACGAAGACAGCAAGTAATCATCTTAATGCTATTCAACGGTTATGCTATGAAATTACAGGCTGAAAGCACTGTTGAAGATGAAGAATCCGAGAAAAAAACCAACTCGATATGTTTTAAAGGGGATCTTGGTCAATGCTTCGCCGTCACTCAAAGAAGAAAACATAGGAAGCTGTTCAGAAACACCTGAATGGTGTTCTCTCGAAATGTTTTCAATTGACGTATCCTGCCAGGAAAAAAGTCCAGTAAATCGTCCATACCGTGGTGGAACGCAGATTTAAAGCGACTACATAAGGAAACTCTATAACTTCTAAGCAGGTTACTTAAGAATAATTTGGGGGAAGACTGGAGTGTTTACAGATCGAAGCAAAAATGACAGAGATACCAATCAGTTCAGACTCGAGACACTGGACTCGAGAGACTCTGTCTCATGCTTGCCAGGAAACGGCAGCGGCTCACAACCTGCTCCCTTTACTGAAGCTATAAGTGAGCTGAGTAACACAGCCCGCCGTAGCTAGTATCTGCCATCGGTTATGGTGACGGATGAGGCCATTAAATACTTTGTAGCGTCCGTTCTTTGATAGCTTTAAGTCGCCTGGCACCGACGTCAGGTAACCTGTTGTGCTACAAAAAGGTATGGGCTCTGGAGAGAACCATTACTGTCAGCTTGGTACCGGCGTACGAGTGCATACTGAACCCTGTGCGGATAGTAAGAGTAGTCTTCAAACTGAATATCATTCTGACTTCTTTCATACTGAAGAGGATGGAGAGAAAAGTTAAGGTTTATGTACACAAAGCTGCTTTACAAATGCATGTCGAAGATCCAACATGGCTACCAACGTAGAGAACCCTACGAAACTGATGAGCATTCTACAAGAAGAGGTACGTGTTGGCCATTTACATCACAAGTTCTGTGGGTTAAAGTGACAGTTTGTGATAGAATTGGTCATGAGGCGGCGTACTATGATGCATGCTGGTCTCTGCTTATCGCTCCCCACAGATGGAATATCTATGCTTTGGCGCATGCATATGATGTAAGTGTTCTTCTTTCGGATCAAGTCTTTCATTGATAACTTTCTTTAATGTACGGGCAGCCTTAAACGTGACTGATATACCAGAAATTGGCTTGCATTCAATCCTCTGAAAATTGAGGCTATTCCCTTCACAAGAAGGAAGAAGCTGGCTGTACTGATTCGTCTAGTGCTAAAGGGCATCACTATCCATTTTGTTTTACACGAAGCTAAGTATGTAGGTGTCATTCTGGACTAAACATGCGACGTGACATGTTGGTAAAAGCTATCAGCAAGACATGTGTCTTGCCACCGAGGAAAGACCTTTTGCACTTCACTGCTATGATAAGAATAATTATTGCTATGTGCTGTGGTAGCTTTGTTTTCCACGTAAATACGATACATCACCGCTGCAGACGCTGAGGAATAGTTTCTCCTCGAAGTTCATATCTACACTACACTCGCAAGTCTTTCGTACAAGACACATTGGAGTTTTGACGACCTTTTTTAATAGTGACATGCCTTCTGATGTAATGACACTAGAACTCATGTTTCGGTCAGAATCTGACCGAGAAAAGAAATTAAGTCGAGTTATCACAGATGAATCTAAATTCCGTCTAGGATCTGACGCTGGTGCCTTTCTGGAGGACGCAAACGTTAGATTTCACACCTCACTCGAAAAGTTACAGGTGTCTTTCAAGCGAAGGTCTGCGTCCAAACCTAGTTCGGAAATAAAACCCTTCTCTAAACGCAGTCGGAATTCTGAATTCACTGAGTCTTGTTTGGGTCTCGGGTCACAAGCCAGGCTGGGGGATCGCGGAAAAAGGCCTCGCGGATGTACTTGCTGGGCAATAATTTTTCAGGACCCAAATCTGCGTAAGGCAGGGCCTCCATTGAACGACTCTGCAGGCAGTCTCTAAAATAGTCTTTCTTGTTGTTAATCAGTAGGAAAGATAGTAAGCTGTAGGCTCTACAATGGCACTTAAGTGTGGTAGGTTTAAATGACAAAACATCCTGTGACGCTTGCTAAAAAATTGATAGAGCTCTTCCTCTATGAGCGTCAGGCCTACGCTCGCATCCGGCTGATGTATGTGGGTGCCTGTACTATTGACGCTGGGCCTCTACGCATCTTTCTACATACTCGTACAAGGAATACAATGGGTTAGTTCTTTATTAGAGTGCTCTACCTCCACTAAATTTATTTACAAATTTGCTTACCCTAACCTTGACTCCTTGTACCATGATCTTGAGCCTGAATACTTGAAAATGAAATTTTTCTTAAAAGACTCTCTAGTTTGACTCTGTTTGTATTTATTCTATTTAAGCATGACATGGCATGGCAATCGATAAGTCCCTTCGCAAGTTGTAGGCAAACAAGGTCCTTTTGTAGATACAACTTAATGCGCATTACGTCATAATTTGGACCTTTTCCCTCTTCTACTGTCGAATGAACTTTTCAAAATCACTTCACCACTTCAACACTACCACCCACCTGATAAAATCCACCGCCTAAACACGTCATTAATCGGTAACTGTCACCGGACCAAAGTAAACAAACAAAAAAAAAGGTCCCGAACCCAGTCCTTCTTGGCGATGCCTTTTCTTCTGGTTCTCATTCTCCTTTCTGCTTATTCTTCGAAAATTTAATTACGGTTCTACCTGTCACTTTGGCAGGGAAGGGATCATAAAACGCTTTTAGCCCCCCCCCGGACAAAATTTATGACATGAGATTGCAATACATTCAAGTTGGTATTGGATTTAGTATAAACTTTTTTTTACAGCTATAAGGGTGTATGGAGTATGCGTGAGTGTGTGATTTGCTTTGCTGCCTTCATTGTGGTGGGAGGGAAGGATATCTAAGGAGAGCTCATCATCATCATCATCATCATCTCGTGCACATTTTTCATCGTTATTTGTCATCTACTCCATACTACATACTCGTACTATACACACACATTTACTCATACACTTGTACACACTTTCCGGCTGAGAATATAATTCCGCAATCCACGTCACAAGGATATTATAATGTAATTTCTCGGGGGTTGGTTTCTTTTTTATTTGATTTTTCGTTATTTTTGGCTTCCGTTCGGTCTTTTGTTGCCTGCCACCCGTAATATTCTTACTGTCTCCCCCTTTAACGGAATCATAATATTTTCTTCAATTTTACTCAGTTCCTTCTTCGTTTGGGTTTCCTCGAAAATCATTACACAAAGTCGAGACAAGACCTACAGCAAGGAAGAAAACAACCAAAAATATAATAACAAAAAAAAAAAACTAAGAAAATTGGAAAAGCCACACACATACTCTCACTCTAACCAGTGGTTTTCTTTTTTTTGTCCTCTATACTCCTACCGATTTTCTTTGTTATTTTGTCTACTCTAAGAATTTGGAAAGCGACAAAAAAAAGGAAAGAAAAGAACAAGAACAAAATAAACTCTTATAAGCAAAGTACGAGGAGTAAGTGAAGTTAGTTTGAGAGTGTGCGGTAATTTCAAAAAGGGAATGTGATCGGAATTTATTGGTGATTGAATTTTTGTTTGGATGGTTTGTTACCATAAACCCAACATCAACTATCATCGAAGACATTGTCAACATCATCATCGTAGCTGGAGTTATTTTTATTTTATGAAGTCTGAGTTCAACGACATGAAATTTAAATAGAAAATATTCGATTTCAGTTAGGGAATAGTTTCCTCCATAGGTGGCGCTATTGTCTAGTTTTGATTAAAACCTTGCCGTGTGGTAGCCAACCAATTATACATACTAATGCACTGCAGGTCACTTTCAATTCTCTCTGAATGTGTTTTTTTAAGGAGAGTTGATAAAAGTTTTATTCATGGCGTTCCACAAGGCTCCATAGTTGTGCCTCTGCACATTTTCAATCTGTGTTACCATGGTCCTCTTTCAAAAACTAAGATTGATCTGAGCCTTTAGGTTTTTGATGTATCATAGCTGTGTTGATAGCCAACTATTTACGTTTATGCACTGGACACTGTGTGTAAAGGGCTGACAAAATTTGCATGTGTAATCACAAGGTTGCTGTTCTACACCCCTGCTACTATAAACTGTTTACAGTCCTCTTAATATGTACCATCATGAGCGTTGTATTTGTGACGTTCCACAAGGTTCCACTGTTGTGCCTCTACTATTAATCAAACAATTTTCAATTGATTCTCTTTTCGAAAACTAATTTTAAGCATTTTCAGGTTACCTTTACCACAATTTTAGGTTACGACGATGCATTGCAAATTCCCTAAAGCAATATTCGTTTTCCTATCATTCCTTCAAACAGACTTCAATTATGACTTTATCTATTCAGTGCTTGTGTTGTGAATATTATTTCACTTTATGTATATCTTAAACCACTTCCAACTCATCTCCGATCCCAAACGTATACGATACGAATATTGCAAATCTACGACAACCTCTCGATAGACGTTCAGATACATGGTTTTCTATTTACGACTTGAGAAACCTTCTGGAAAACATAAAAAAAAATTTTTTTTTAAACTGAAAAATGAGAAATGAGAGAAGGAAGAACGAAACCCCTCAACAGCGCTTGAACTCAGTTGACTTTTCATTAGAATAAAACAAAGCAAAAAGAAGAAAACAACGAAAGAGAATGCTTTCTACATCTTAAAATTTATGTAAAATCGAATTCCCCCCCAACGGTATTCGATTCTATAAAACCACACGATAATATAACCTATCCACCCACTTAACCGTCCAATCATCGTCATTCCATCATACCTATATCGATGTACATATCCAACATATCCAACGACTGCAGAGCATATGTATGCATATGCATTCAGTATGCATCAGCAGAAGTGGCAACAAACATCACCAAACAAATACGTAGCAGCATACCGATGTGTAAATCAATTTTCGGAAAGAACATGACTGAACAGATAGATTCCATTGGGAATTTGATGCGACTTATGGTCATCATCATCGTCGTCGTTCGTCGTCATCGTCATCATCGTCATCATTGTCATCATCAGCAGCAGCATCAACATCGATGCAGTCCAAGTAATGGCAGAGTTTTCCTGTTAGTTGCAGTTAAACCGACAGCATTCAGCTTCAGTTTTAGCTTTGGCTTTAACATATGAATACTTGTATAGTGGCGGCAACATCAACTGACAGATAAAACCAAACACGGACATAGTCATAGTTATAGCGACAGAGTCAGTCACAGTTACAGTTACAGTTGCAGTCTTCCTCAAATGTCCATATGCACCATAGTGCATCGCACACGGCACACGGCACATGACGTTTGTGTTGGTTGTAATCATTTAGCCGTGAGCGAGGTTGACGCGCCGATGCATATAAATGCATCCACAGCATTCACTGATTCCATTCTGCAGGGGGGGAAGGCTTGGGTTAGGCAAGGTTTGCATCATTAGGCCGAACGTAAAACTAAACTTTGTGTTGGTTCTGCGACTTTTTTTTGTTCCTGCCACCCTTTATCCCCCTGCGGAGCTTCAATGTTGTTTTTCCATTTTTTTTTAAATTTTTTTTTTCACTGTCAAAGAAAAGTGGCGGTTCTTTTGCTCCATGACTCCATGACAGAGCCACATGCGAGTTTCAGCTCGTTTTTTCCATTTTTTTTATATATCTCTGCGCGCCAAAGGAATCATGAAGTGAGGATGCTATATGGATTCTAGATGGGCATGCAGATACAGATATAACTACAGATACTAAGGCTGATGATAATGATGATGATGATGATGATGATGATGATTATTGACCTTTAATCCTCCTCTCCGGGAATATCAGTGTACAGTCTGAGTCCTCCTTTAGTCCTGCTCAAAGGCAATTGAGGAAAACTGCAATTTATTCCACTCGAAGAGGTTTCATCTCTTGCGTGTGCAATTCTATAGAACGTAAGCCTATGCATGTTGCATACTCAATACTGCACAATACAGAGACTAAGCAGTGAATTACTTGGCAAAGTCACCATTAGATGCGTGAGTTAGTGCCATGTGCACCCATACACCTTTGTGTTAACCTCAAAAAGCAACAGAAAATAGTAATTTTCTGTTTTGAGCAACGAAAAATCAAATCACCGTCTTTCAATCTCGTCAGATTGCCAGATTGAGAATGCCAGTATAGGAAAACAAAGTTTAGTCGCGCTACCTAGGGCGGCTTTTAACCAAGACCTCCTGTAAAAAAAATAAAAAAAAATAAATAAACGGACGAACGAATGGACAGACGGACAACTGGGAATCGAAAAAGCCTCTCAACGTACGTGAGGAAATTTCTACTTGGATTGCTTTGTTTCGTTTCGGTTTTGTAACACAGCAAGCCATCACCAATTGAAGGCTAGGCGGAGTAGATATGGGTGCACCGCGGGGATAGACCTTGAAAAAGAGGTTTCATCTTTATGCGCACCATACAACAGGCCAGGCCGAGCGCGTACATGTAATGAAAGTGTACGATCAAAACAAAGAGCACATAGCACAGCGAACAAGAAATCATTCGGCCAACTTGATTGATCGATAATTTTCTGTTAAATGAACTGAAATTTTTGTACTCATCGGTATCCGTATCTCCTCATTCGATTTGTAGCTTTTAATTTTCTATTCACGTTGGATAGATACCTACATACTCATTTGTACAAACCTCCGCCACTCGAGGAGAGGGTACTCAGTACCATTGTCTTACCGTCCAGAGACGACAGATGAGGCAAAAATATCTGATTTAATTGATTGGAAGTTGGAGAGCTTATCCGCATAAAAATTTACACAATACTTGGACTCCTACCACTAGGTACGCGTAGGTAGGTAGGAAAAATACTCAATAAAGATCAAAGGCGGACCAAAATAAAAAAACACGAAACCAAAAGATGAAGAAGCCTCAAAATTAAAACCCAACATAACGAAAGCAAATATCTGTGCGATGTGATTTATGATGATTTGGGATTGGCAATGTGCGTATAGAGTATCTACATACAGTGTACCCCAACAGCATCATTCACATTCACTTGGCATCTAAGCCGTCTCTTTGCTCTCCTCAAGTCTCCGCACAAGTGTCTTGACGTGTTGTAGCACTGATCACTACCATTTATGGGTGGGCGCATAATAAATTGCTCTTGTTGTGCCATCACCATCACTCTCCGATTCGAAACCAAAACCAGTGCCGTCGACAATTTACTTCAATTAAATTTTCGAAATGTACGACTAACCAAAGAGTACACAATAATACTACAATTCAACCCACACATAAAGTAATAATGATAATCTGTTCTCCTCCCTCCTAATCACCCTCTGATTCCGCGACTTCATCCTCTGTTCGGTTCTATTCATTATATTCCATAAACGATTGAAAGCCCAAAAGATCCATAAACTTTAGATATTGTACGAGTAGATTCCTGCTCTTTGTGCTGCCTGGCGCATGAGGAAAATCAAAATTGTATTTTCAAATATGGTGCGCTGGATATGTCCCAATCTAAATCCCAAGCACCATACTCGTAAGCCGAGTGCGAACGCCCGCCCGTCCCACGTGAACTCAAGATAAAAACGCTTTGAAAAATAATTATTAATTTCTTTAATTCTCTAATTCTTCTCCAAATGTAGAATGGTAACCAGCAATACAGGGAAACAGCGAAGCACAGGAGAGAACCGAGCACAACTAATGAGCTATGTTCTCTGAGATGGGATTTCGTTTGTATCCCAGAAGTGTAAGAGGAGCGTTTGGTTGGGCTTTTTTCTGTTCTGTTTTACTTCTACGGATGATTAATTGCCAACTGACTGTAAAGACTTAGCACTTAGTTTAGTGTTTTTTATTTTACTCTTCTTTCTATCAACGTTTCACGTATCTTTTTGTTTGGTATTTTTGGGACTTTGGATTTTAACATATTTAACCCGAGGGTGTGGAATGAGAAGTGCCTGCACCAATAACCTCTGAATAATTATACAAAAATATCTCACAACAAACAGGTTTAGTTTTTTTTTCCCGTTTTTAAATGGAGTATTAGAAAAAAACTAACTGAATTTGAATTGCCTTGTTTATTATGCATACATTTGTCAGTTTTGTAAAATAGCAGACTAATGTGACAGATGAGATTGACAGGTGAAGTTGAATGCGAGCGCAGGTTGTGTTGGCTTTGTTGAAGGTGTTGCTTATGTATCTTAAGACTATTTATAAAGCAAATGAATGTCAGACGTATTTCCAGTTAAACAAGAGAAGGTAATGTTTGAGGTAATGGTTAGGTAATGGCTAAGTAATGGCATTCCTTCGTTTCTCTTACCTCTTTATACGAGATGGATGTCAGACTTATTTCCAATTAAACCAGAGACTGTAATGTGTGAGGTAATGGATGGGGAATGGATAAGTAATGACATTCCTTCGTTTCTCTTACTTCTTTATACGACATTTTCGTTCAAATTGCATTTAGAGTTTCACTTGAAATAAAAGTGATGTATAAGGTAATGGATAAGTAACTAAGTTAAACCAGTCTTTCGTGACAGCATTATACATATATCTACAAGTCCATACTGTATGGCGCCATTTTCCAAGGCTATATCTTTGAAATAGAAAACAAAAAAGTGAATGCGTTGTATTAAATGAGTATTTGGGCATTAAAGTTTTCTTTTTGTATCATGTTTTGAGAATGATATTGCTTAAGTAGCCGCCGCCATTGTTGATTACCCTTTGGGCTCTTTTTATGACATTTTCTATAGTTTTCTTCAGAACTTGAAGCGATAGGTTCTCCACTTCTTGACGGATGTTCTCCTTGAGGGGTGTCGTGACTTTAACTAACCCGATGCTCCGTGCGCCGTTGCTCCATCTTGCTGAAACCACGTGTCCTCCAGTCCCAATTCGTCCAAGTGAAGGGTAAAAAAAAGCTCATTGATCATGGCTCTGTAGCGCTCGCCATCCACAGTGATCGTTTGGCCCATGCTGTTCTACAAAAAAAAAAAAATAATGATCCTCGAGCGTAAACAGCACATCATGCAGTGACTTTGAGTCTTTGAGTCTTCGTACATCACTCGCGGATTTTCAGTGCCCCAGAGGCGCAAATTTTGTTTGTTCACGTATCCACGCAATGGGCCTCGTCAGTAATGATTATTTGTGAAGAGCCCGCAGGTCAGACCTGATTCACGGTCAACACTCATCAGCTGATGGACTGCCTGCACTGTGAAAGACTTGATCTTCCACAAAAATGTGTCGCAGAGACGTACGTGGAAATGCCAATTGCGTGGTTCGTCGTCTTTTTCGGTGTCGATGGAGCCTCTACGACGTCTTCAGCAAGAGAAGCGATATTCTCGACCGAACGAGAAGCGCAAGCCCTTCCAGAGCCCGTGTTTTTAAGAGTCGCATTAGGGCCCGCCGACTAGGAAAACGGGCACAAAATCCACGTTACGCCAAAATCACCGACGGATTGTACATCGAAAGCATCGAGAGTCTTCGTTAATTTTGGAGATAGCATCTTCGGTCATACTAATGAGAAAACTGAGATATAGCTGGACATCATTGGCGTAGATATGATAACCACAATGGGTAGGGTAATGATAAATATAGAAAAGAGTATTGGACCGAGAATAGATCCTTGAGGAACACCATTATTAACTGGACAGAAGGAGTCAAATGTGACTCAAATTAAATTTGTAGCCAGCTTATCACAGAGAAGAGTTGAGTTAACGCAGTTGTGTCATCGGCATCATTTGCCTGTCTGCCACCAGAAACCTTTAAAAGAGCTGCAACACAGTTGTAAACAGGTCGAAAGCCTGACTGAAGAGCATTTAATAGTTTTTCCTTTCCTTCGCTTGGGTGCTCAGAATTGATTCAAAGGCTCTGAACAGGAAAGGAAGGATATGAATAGCTCTAAGGTCAGACGAATAACCTTTTTTAGGGATTGTTGAGCGGCAACAGCTTCTTCGATGTGCACTGTGTCATCTCTGCCGAATCAATTAGAGTACTCGTATTACTTGCTCAGACGGATGATTATATTGACGTTAAAATCGTTTCGAGAACTGAGCCACAATATTCGAAATAATTTTGCACAATTTGTAAGCGCTGTTCTGGCGTAAGTCCAAACAGACCACCAATCAGCTGTCAACTGTTACATTTGCTGGCGCTTGGGTAAACTGATGCCAATTCTTCATCTTCTGCATATTATGCCAGAATAAGAATAAGTACGGCATCATATTGTGCTTTCTTTGTTCTTTTCGATAAGACCTAAATTAAATGGTGTTGCCTCTCATACAAATATCCTGGCTCCTTGCGGGATCTCATATAAAAGAAATGTAGTCGAAAGTCGCATGCTTCGTCGGTTTTTCAATGGTTTTTAGAGCGGTTACCTATGATTTGGAGTGCACGTTGGTTTTGAATGTTCGTAGGTTACAATGGCTTGGAAATAAGGAAGAATTCGTAGATCAGACTGATGCGTCTGAAGATGGGTTATTGGCAAATGATTGGGGATGCATATCTAGATGGGTATTTCATCCGAACATTCGAAAGGTCAACATTCTACTGCTTATTTCGCTAAAGCACGAAATTTTGGGTGAAAATAACGAAGAATAGGGTTAGGAAGGAAACACTGTTTCTATATTTAAGGCCACCAATTGACTAAACAATTACCACCGTGAATTCTGTGTAGCAGCTGTAGAAAGCTTTTATGTGCTCCCATTTTACTGTAATCTTAAGCCCGATGAAATGAGGTAAAACATTTGTTTACGTCGCTTGAGAATACCTGCAGATGTTGAAGCATTTTTGGCGGCGCTTTGTACCATACATCACTGATGAATATGATGCATGAAAATTGGTTCAGTTCCAACGAGCAGTGGCACTTGCTCGTGTGAATATATGTAGGAGTTAAATTGTTTGGGTTTGAAAAATTTAAGATACCATCTGAGGCTGCATTTTTGGGGTCACAAGTATTTTTATTCTGATTACGAGTATCCGACTTCAAACTGTTCAAAATGGCTTGAATTTAACGTCTCGAAATGCAGTTTCTAATCCACTGAAGAGGAGATTGTGCAATTCCAAGTGTATGCATTTTGAACAGAGATATCCATGCCAGACTCTGTCAAATGCCTTTGGAATATAGAACGCAACAATCTTGCCAGAATGATGTAGATTCTCACTGGAACATACCATCAAATCTCCAGTGGAATCGGAGCAATTTATGCATCATATATGCGATATCTTGTATCGCACAGTGGTTTAGTTCATCGGGTTCAATTCGCATGCAATACTTAAAAAAATTGACAAAAATATATACTGACGTCACCACATTTTTGGCAAGGCAAACCTCCGAGAGTGGAAGCCACTGACTATGACAAAGCCTCTCATTTTCTCGCCATGCGGCATAATCTCCTCTCTCTATTCACTAAATGAGAAGACAAACAACAGTTGGAATGAGTGGAGACACCAACAATTCCGTTGCGTATGCGACAATAACTTACTGTAGGTCACAATGCGCATCGCCTCGTTCTTATGGTTTTGTTTTTTAATTTTTATTCAATCATGCTGTCGTTGAATGTATTCAATTTGATTGATTAAATAGAACTGTTTGACATTTGTTTGCTCACTGCTTTGTAAGTCTATGTCAACTAGAAGACACATCAATCGATTTAATTGATGACCGAGCTGAACTTGTGTTGCATGCTGTTCCCTTAGAAGAGATAGCATCGATCCTATTTCCTTTCTTCTTTTTTTCTTTTTTGTTTTTTGACAATTTCAACCTTGCATAGAATGCTGGTACATAAAGTTTAACTAACATTCAACACTCTCCTTGCCAGTGGCCGAATGTACGAGTATGTAAGGGTTATTGTCATTGACTGGCATCCGAGTATTCCCTGTTGGGATCTTTCCATCATATGCATTCATGCATTTCGACTTGACACTTCGATGCTAACCCAACTGAAACTATTCAAATTGTAAAAGTGACCACCCACTCAGTCCACCACCCGCCCAGAATGTTGCATATCTCATAATCAGCATAAGCATCGCCATATCATATGGTATTGTACGTGATATACTTTGTCGTAGTAGATACAGAATGTGTAAAGTAGCCTTGGAAACATGGCAAGATTCGTGTTGCCAAATGCACACAACACATCAAAAACTAGTCCTGGTTCAGTAGCACGATAATGTTGACAACGATTGCATAAATTTGTGAAAACTCTTCTACGACAAGAGTACGCTCCGATTCCAGGGCAGATAGGATTTCTTTTCTGGTAACCGTAAGTTGCAGTTGTTTGACGTTTTGCCATCCCAATGTACGAGTATCTACTGTTGGGTAGGTGGATGGGTGGCCTTATACTTGTTAGTTGGTTTGTTGTTAGTTGATAGTTGGTGGTTTGGATAGGTTAGATGAGAAAAACGTCGCCTTCAATGACAGGAAGAGGTGCGGGGAGGCATCTTTGCGTATACATCATCCCATCACCATCATCATCATCATCAGAGTCATCATATTATAGTAGTCGTTGTCGTTGTCGTTGTTGTTGTCGTTGTCATGACCGTGTGGCATAGGTTGTTCGTTCGGTGGCGTCGTGTCGCTTCGTTTCGTTTAGTTTTGCTAGTGGTATTTACCATTCATGTTTCATGTGCGTTCTTGTCATTGAAGTGATGGAAACAAACATATTTCTCCATCGTAACATCATTTCATCTAAATGTATCTCTCTAAAGAGCATCCAGTACGAGTATAGCACACACAACACAGCAGACAAAAATGTCAAGGATTTTTGATTGATCACTTTGCTGACTAGGGTGTCTGTGCGTATCGTATGCGAGTACTCTGTGTGTATTCGTTCCGTATACCCTATGGAGACTCTTAATTTCGTTTCGGTTTCCCTATGAAATTTATTTTTGGGTGGAGGTCAAAAGAATTCGCCTTAACGTTATGTTTGCCGTAGAGGAAGGTGCCGCGCTCCACGATGTAACCATTAACAATTACAAGTGATCGATGCTGGGGAAATGTGCAGCAATGATCTCTCTTAGTGCTCGTCATCCTGAGGGCTTGGTCGGCAATGTGATTCATCATCAAATTGGTTTTGGATGTTGGAAGGGAAATGATAAATTTCCAAATAACAAAAACTAAAAACAAGAAATGTTATGGTGAATTTAAGTGATTCATGGGATAGGTCAGAGGGCCAATATTTTTGATCTTAGCAGATGGACAAGCAGCGATCGATTAATTTGCTCACACAAAAAGTGAACAGATTGCAATCGTGTTTCGTCGATGGAGTGATCTGTCAAGTGTCAGTAAATTTAATTTGTTCACTGTCACGGTCCGATGTAAGTAATGGGGATTTCTGTCACATTTCGAGTGGTTTTTAGGTAGGCAAGTGTGCGTTCAGAAGGGTTTATGATTGACGGCAAAGGTGCAGCTGATTAAAGTCTGACGAATTCGATTGGTCTTGGCCAAATATGATATACTCGTACTGTCCCGGAAACACTACAATATAATGGAGCTCTGCAATACTTGAATGTATTCTTCTTGTGACAGCACAGTTTCTTAAATTCGAATTGATTGCGAAAGAAGTTATGACCGCCTGAGAATTCTGCATTCGACGCAGTTACAACTGACATCACAAATCTCATGACATTCGCTGATCTCTCCGAATTGGGAAACGTTTGTAAGGTCTTTTCAGTCGAGGTTTCTATGAGTATCACTGTACAGGCCCCAGATACGATCAGGAAATAAAGGGTCTCATAATTTTCATCTCAAAGGCAAGCCAGCAAAATATCAAGGATCTGGAATCCCGCCCAAGGAACGTGTCGTGTAACTAAAAACAAAACATTCTCAACGATTTTACATACTAACTAAGATGGTGCTGCAGACTGAGGTGCATCAACCGATAAACCAATCCAAATTGCCCGGTCTTTGGCAAATTGCTTACTTCCTTACTCTACTGTAGCATCCATCTGGGTAGGGATCAAAGAGACTTACTGCCGGAACAATTAGATCCATTCTCTCAAACCACTGATTCGGTTTTTTCCTGACCATGTCGCTTCACAACTCGTTCGAGTTCGCTGTTATTTCTCGTCCTCCAATGCATGTCAACGGAAACGGGACCAAAAATTACTCTCAGAATATTCCGCCCATTCTTCTACTCCAAAGAGTAGGGCTCTGATGGTAGGGGTCTTACTCTTACCCTGCTCTTGCACCAATGACAATTCAACGCGTTGTGCCATTGATGTCAATGCCATTAGCGTATGCAAGTACAATAGTTGCAGAGACTTTTGAAGAATTGTTTGCCAGCAAATTTCGCAGAATTTTCTGAAGGACGAAGGTAACGTGTATTACCTTGTCTAAGCCCTTTTTCAACATCTTAAGTCTCGGAAAGATTGCTTCGCTTTACGGAATAACAAGCGTCCTCTATCGGCATTCTGCACAATCTGGATTAAGACTACCCATGAGTACCTCGTCTCTAACAATTCTGTCAGAAGAGTCCTTGAAATCCTTGAGTTTTTTCTAGGACCTGCCGTAGTGTGAGTATTTTCTAAATTGTGGACTTAGCCGGCCAAAATTCTCATTGATAGACACTATTAGGGGGCAGTCAGATCGTTGAAAATTGGTTTCAACCATTTACACAATGTGGTAGACAAGATCTTCTAGACGATCTTAAAAAAATTGATGCTTCTATGTATAGTTAGCGCAGTTTAGAGGATCACATTTCTTGTGTGTCGGACAAACAGGCATTTTGTGCTTCGACTGAATCTTGCAAATGATTTGGATGTTGCTCTCTATAAAGCCATCTCCTGCTGAAATTTAGATGCTGATATTTTTTCTTCATTTTGGTCGAGAAGGCGAAAGTATTTTTTTTTTTTTTCAAGCTGAATGGTTCGCTCTGCCTAGTGAAGGAGTGGTGTCCGGAAGAATAAGCTTCCTGATTGTGCTACCAAAGATGTCCTGTTCCTGCACTTGACATTTTAATGGCATTTGACAGAGTTTGGCATCCGGCTCTTTTGTCGAAAATGCGTGCTTTTGGGATCGATGACTCTCTTCTTCAATGGATTAGAAATTACCTTTCGGAACGTTCAATACAAGTTGTCTTGGACGGTTTCAAGTCTGATATTCACAAAATAAATGCTGGTGTGCCCCAGGGCTCCGTTCTGTCTCCGACACTCTTTTTAATTTTCATCAACGATCTCCTGTCTGCTACTTCTAATCCAATATATTCCTTCTGTACTGACGACAGTACTCTCTGCTTTTCATATTCGTTCCCTGACTCACGTCCCTGCTTTTCGGCTGTAGATCGGGAACACCAGCATATGTTAAGCTCATTAAATTCTGATATTAACATTGGGGAACTATCAACAGAGTGGAATTAGTGCTTCGAAAACTCAATGCTGTCTGCTGTCATTATCCGTGAATGGCACGCTGCGAAATGTCTAGGTTTCCTCAAACGATGTGAGAAATACGTTTCCCCTTCTGAGCTGGCCTCAATATATGTATAAGGCATTCATCCATCCAAAATTGGAGTACAATGCACACATCTGCTCAGGTGCGCCTAAAACATCTTTGCACCTGCTAGATAGCATTAAAAAGCGAGCGATAAAATTGATACTAGTATTACACAATCAATTGACATTCTTGAATAACGACGTAATGTCTCCTGCCTTACCTTCTTCTATCGCTATTTTCACCACTAATGCTCCAATTAAATTGCCAGTAGAATTCCGCTCCTTCAAACCTTCAACCGTAACACCCCTCTCGCTGTATGTGTCATTCTGAAATATGGTATCGCGATTCTTTCCTAAGCCAACAACTAACAACTCGCTTGTGGAATGCCCTTCCCAGCTCTGTATTTCCCAGTCATTATAACCTTCGAACATTCAAAACCAACGTACGTCGATGCCTATCTTTCTTTCCTCCCTGATTTTCCTTCGCCCGCGCTGTGTGCAAACATTTTAAGGGTACATAAATACCTTGAGCGCGCAAATTATAAAAAAAAAACTTGCATACACCACCTGAGTCGCGGTCTTTCTCTACTGCGCTGTCCTTCCAGGCCGGATTCGAAGACTTTTCGGACCGGATCATTGATTTCCATTCGCTAAGCATGACCCAGCTGCCTCAGTCGTCGGACCTTCACTCTTCTGGCTAAGTCAATGTACCTTTGGAGCTCGTAGGGTTCGTCTTTGTAACTCCTCCCCTCATCGTCTATGCAGAGGGGACCGAAAATCACCAGAAGAATTTTTCTCTCAAAGCAGCCAAGAGCTCGTCCATACATCTGCGCCATACAATAGGACTGAAATTATATAGAGATTATTTTGTTGTTCAAAAGACGGCTTTGCTAGTCAATTGCCTTCTTAGCTCGAAGAAGCAGCGTTTGGCAAGAGTTATTCTTCATTTGATCTCAGGGCTGGTGTCGTTGTCGTTGAAGAAGTTAATACCCAAAAGTTATGTCTGTCGATGTTTGGTGTCCTTTCTTTTTGACAGTATATATTGTACTTGGTCTTGCCCTCATTGATCGTTACACCCATCTCCGCCGCTTCCATTGCAATACCTGAGAAATCACCACTGACATCACAGTTTCGATTATGTCAATATCATCAGCGTATGCGTGTAATTGGACGGACTTTTGAAAGATTGCGCCTCTTGTGTTTCCGCGTGAGTTTCGCACCATTTCTTTCAGCACGTAGCCTTATCTAAATCTTTGTTTGATGTCAAAAGACTCGGTGAGTTCTTTATCGGAATTGATGGAGCAGCGTTCATTCTACATCGGCATCTTGCACAAATGGACGAGTTTGGAAGAGATACCAGAACTAGACATTGCTCTGTTTAGTTCATCTCTGTAGATGCTGTCATACGCGACCTTAAAACCGATGAATAGGTGGTGGGTATCGTGTTGGAGCTCATGGGATTTGTCCAAGATCTGCCGTAGTGTGAATGTTTGATCGATGGTGGACTTTTCAGACCTGAAGTTACACTGATATGAACCAGTGAGGTTGTGCTTCACGGCTTCGAGCGTTCACACTATACGAGGATCTTATAGGCGGTGTTAAGAATACTGATGCCTCTGTAGTTGGCGCAGTTCAGAGGGTCTCCTTTCTTGAGGATCGGAAAAACAACGCTACGGTTTCATTCATCGGGCATGCTTTCGTCCGAGTTGTTGAATGCTCCTTACCAAGTCAGCGACTGTCCCTTTGAAGAGCTCGGAAATCAGCCCGACCGCGACTCATTATAGTTTCTGCAGTCCGAGTAAATGCCCTCTAGGATCGCACTTCGTATTTTTCTCTCATGACGAGAGGACTCTTTTTCTCTAGAAAGAAGCAGCTCCTTTGTTCTACTACAAGTAAATCATTCGTCTGGCTGGTTCCATCAGAGATTTGCATTTTCAACCCCTCACCCTTGCTATTTTACGCAAATTACATCCAAATGCAATTTTCTGTGACAAATCGCAAACACATTGTATTCTCATCATCATTTTCCCTGTCTCGGCAAAAATAGAAAAAAAATAATAAAAACTCCAAACTCGGAAGAAATTAATTTATTCCCCGTCAACACCATATACTACTACCCGAGCGAACAATGCCACTAACAGAAAAACAAAAAAAAAAAATGAAAAAAACGAAAATAACACCCGGGAAAGACGCAACCCATGGTTACATAGACACACATGCCTCGTAGGTCGTCGTAGTAGCTTCTCTTCGCTGTCGTTGACACCCATAATAAAAGTGATCAAAATTCCTAGGTCATGGCCTAATTACATAGTTAATGTCAGTCTAGCTCTACCTCTAGCTCTAAACTGTGTAAAGGTATATACGAGCTCTTATGTATGTAGTCAGATTCCGGGTACATAGATATGTACGAGTATAGCATGCCATATATAAGGAATATTTTCATTATTCCGATTAATACGCAAATGGCTAAAAAATTTGAAGGACTCTCTGGTAGACTGGAGTGTATACGAGTATGTGTGCCTGCTCCTTTACTGAGTGTGTTTGCGTGTATTTGTTCTGACAAGCTAACAGAGAGAAGGCTAGGTGCCACTGGTGTTAGGGTAAGGGTAGAAGACGTCTCAAATGATTTATGGGAATTGTCATTAACGCGGCTATTATCGATCCTTACGTATAGACTGTGTGCCTGTGCCTTTGCCTTCCCTTTGCCTCTGTCGGAAAGGAATTCATGTCCGGAATTACTTGTATCCTTGTATCTATGATGGTGAGAGTGAAACGAAAATGTCTTACTCTCTATATATACTACATATGTATATGTACTTCCTCGTATATATATATTTTTTGAGTTGCCTTGCTTCGTATTGACATTGAGATATGAGAGCTGAACATCCTGCTACCAGCAACTAGCACTTGTACGAGTACTTCTGCTACTACCCATCTCCTAGTATCCAACTCCTGTTTCTGATACAGCTTCACTGGTGGTGTGCTTTAGATGGAATATTAAGGATTAAATTAGGATCCATATTTCTATCTCAGGCTAAAGTCATCAGGACTATTTTTCATTTTGCGTTCTCCCAAATCCTTTTGTCGCCGGATTTTATTGTGCAATATCTCAGGGGGTAATTTGTTTAAATTTCCCAACATTTTTCTGACAGTACTCCGCCCTGTGTTGTACGAGTATGTCGGCCGTTTTTTTTTTTAGAACTGGCAACGGATGTACTCGTACATTGGATGTGTCTTCCTAATGAACCTATCAATGGTTTTCGAAAACAACATGTTTTTGCCCATTCCAGGCGAGTTGAGAAAAATACGAATAATGTTTGCGAGTTGGGTTTTGATCGTGTGCAAGGGGACAACCCCTCACCGTTTGGGATGGATTTATGATTAGTTTTTGTTGGGTGAGTTTCCAGGTCATTAGGTACAAATCGTCCATTTGTCGTCGATTTTGACTGCAAATTTCAAAATTTCGTTCGGAGTGCTACTGTCAAAATAGGGGTGATGATGGACTTACTCCATGTACTCGTATTCGGATAGTATGTGGTGCAAAACGCATTCACTGGCGCCATATGGTGTGGCAATTAATAATCGCAATTTAAACGGTTGACATACGAGTACAATATGAATTAAGACATGGAACTCTGTACACTCTGTACACTCTGTACACTCGTATCTGAGTATTGTATCCCAGAAACTAGGCACAGTCATGTGGAGGAGAAATTGAAAATAAATTAGAAGAACTACTGGCAAGAGCCAACAAGCCGTTTCCGCAACGTTAATGCGCATTAAAAATAAATATCTTGCATCCTTTGCCCTCAGAGCGCACCCTCTACATAGTGTTATGTACTTGTGTTCGTATAGTGGAGTGGAGTAGTGCTGGAGAGTATTAATAACTTTCAAGTGTAATCGCATTGCCAGAGAGCTAATCACCTCTTTTGAAGCCCCCATAGCAAGACAGAAAACTGTCAAAGAGAGCTTGGTATGAAAACCGTCGTTGTCGTTTCTTTAGTCGATGACGATGACATGGCGACAGTAGTGGCAACGGTAGCGGAATCGACAACGGCCAACTTTGACTATGACTTTGTCTCCTATTATACATATACATAGAGGACGGCTGTTTCAAGTTGTAGACTAGTGCTTCTACTTGATTTGGGATTCGAAGCATGCCTGCCATTGAGGAAAATGGCCGGCTAGGGAGCAGAGTCAGAGTGGAGGAACATAAAAACAAAAGCAGTCGCGTCATGCGATGTTTTGTTGTCGGCGGTTTGTCGTCGTCTTTTTCACTGTTGTCGTCGTCGTGGTAGTTGTAGTTGTCTTGCATACTAAGAGTCAAGTTAATGCGCTTCAACATCAACATCATCATTCACATCAAGCTGGTGCAGCTCACACGCATTTTCCACTATACTCGTACTCGTATCATGCATGCCCCCACACCACACACTTCGATACTCCATTAGAGTGTGGCTTTTAGCTCCACCAGCACCAACCACTTTACATCTTCGTTTTGGATGAGTGGTTGTCGTTGTTGTTCCTTTTTGTGTCTGTATTCATTTGGTTTTGGATTCCTCAGATACACAGATACACAAATACAAACTCCATCAACGCGAGGAAAATAGATGATTTTTTTATTCTTGACATTTCGTGGGGGTGTTCTCTATGACAGACATTACCCTCGGAGTTTGGAACCAACGATTCCCTCTCTGTTTATATCCCGCGCTTAGGAGACATGACTCCTTGGCCACACATGCATGTACATATCTATCAGTCAAAGAGAAATTGAAGGCAAAAAAATAAATAATACAGTGCACAGGGAATCAAGACGAGAGGAACCAAAGCAAAAAAAAAAGAAAGCACAACACCATGCCCTTGCGGTTAATTGAAGGAAATTAATTATTTATTTAAATTGGATTGCGCATTCTTGAGAGGCTGCGTGTGATACAAGTGGAAGGAAGCACACATATTCCCTCTTCGATGGTGACGTGCGAATTCGCATTGGCATTGCCACGCATGGTTTTGAAAGATTTGGTCTCAGTTCCGCTTGGTACATAGTATCTATCATAGGTGCGTTCGTGATGTTGAGCTCTTTTTTGGTTTATGTTCGATGTTTAGCTTAACTCATGGTGGTTGGGAGGGTGGGCACATGTCATGTGTGACTAAGGGGAGCTCAAATGAATCATGGAATTGGGTGCTTACATTTTTTTTCTGGTAATAGTTGTGATGTCATGTGACAAATGTGGATTTGGAGTTTAAAATTGATTAAATTCTTGACGCTGGAGATTTATAGCGATAGACTGTAGGCGGCTAGGGTGTTAGGGTGTGCTTTGTCATGTGACATTGGGAATTGTTTTGTTCCTTTTCTTTATATATTGACTGCAGTGTCGAGATGAAGTGATTAACCGTCTGATTTTGGGTTGGAGGAATAGGCCTGTGAAATAGGTCAAGCACCTCGAGAGTAATTCGTACTTTCACACAGGACCGACCCTTTAGGATCTTTTTGGCGTTTTTAGCAAGATTTTTGCTGTCTTTTTCGAGACGTTCGAAACCGAACCCCTGACAAATTCCTCAACTGCAATTATTGGCAGTCCTAACACTGATTTAACAAACTAATCTTCCGGTTCCACGGTAAATCCATTTCTCGGCAAATCGTTAAGCCGCCCGCAAGCATGGGTAGTCAGGACAGTTTGCAGCTGCTTCTAATTGTCTTTATATCCCCAACCTTACCACAACTGAGTTCAACACATTGATTGTCAGTTGGCTGTAAATGAAACTCAGTAGACGTTTAAACTGTTAAAGACTCTTAAGCTGGCAGCCCTTCTCTGTTGACCCTTAAATCATTCTCTCTGAAATTTTGGACTTGGATCTCCTGGCAAAATTGAAAGTGATGAGTAAGCAGTCTATGAACGCAATGTTGCCCAGTCTGATCTACGAGTATAATACTTAGAAGGAACGGAGACATACCAGGGGTAGTCACAGAATATACGAGTCGATAAGACCAAAGTTTGAGTTTTGAAGAGGAAGCTCTCAGTGAATTTGAAAACATGGAACACATTGGTCGTCGTTGTGTGATACAATACTTTCATTTAAAAGGTCTCGACCCAACCCATATCGAAACGTTGACAACAATAAAATATTGGGTGGCAGAGGTCAAACGAGCCCGATCAAGCTGCCAAGACGAACATCGCAGTGCTCGGCCAAAAGAAGTGACCACATCAGATATGGGGAAGGACATCCACAAAATGATATTGGATGACCGTCGACTGAAAGTCCGCGAGCTAGCGGACATGGTAGGCATTTCAAAAAACATCGCAAAATGACTGAATATTTGGACATGAGAAAGCCGTGCGCAAGATGAGTGCCTCGTTTGATCACAATGGAACGAAAACACTGTCATGGGGTCGAGTTTTTGCCTCGATTCATAACCATGGATGAAAGATGGGCCATGAGACGATGGAACAGGCAGAACAATGAACTGAATGTGGAGAATCGGCTCCAAAGGAGGTGGAGACGGTTCCATCTCCAAGGTCATGCCGTCAGTTTTTGGAATGGGAGTAGAGTGATTTTTATTTCCAAAAGGGAAACAATCAATGGCGACTATTATGCGAACTTATTGCAGCGGTTGAGTGATGTAGTCAAGAAACAATGGTCACATTTGGCGGAACAGAAAGTGTCAAAACCATGCACCAGTTCATACTTGACCGAAATTGCTTCCTCGAGCACCCTTTTCACCAGATTAAGCCCCGCGGATTATTTTCTGGTTCCAAAATTGAACAAATACTACGAGTAAGCCTCGTCTAACTTGAGCTTGATCCAGAGAGTATTTGTTTTAACTTTTAAATCGTACTCTTAAGTTAATAGAAATTATTTTTTTTGTTTTTTTCTCTTCTTACGGGATGACAGTGTGTAAGACTTAGCTCTTTTGAAGGTGTTACTGGTGACGGTGGAACACGGTGAAATACAATTTAACCGCTGAATGTTGACAAGAATTTCGTGACAACGTCCTTAAGTTTGGCATCTACAGTCTCGGAGATCTTGCCTTCCGAAGCAATTTGGTTAAGAAGACCTTGTTCGGTGGTCTTGATGTGTTGTAAGAATTCCTTTTCGAATTTTGTGATCTTAGCTGGGTCCATTTTGTCCAAATGACCACGAACACCACAGTAAATGACAGCAACTTGATCTTCAATGGACATTGGCACGTATTGTCCTTGTTTCAACAATTCAGTCAGACGAACACCACGATTCAACAATTGTTGAGTGGCAGCATCCAAATCGGAACCGAATTGAGCGAAGGCAGCTACTTCACGATATTGAGCCAATTCCAATTTCATGGAACCGGCGACCTGTTTCATGGCCTTGGTCTGAGCAGCTGAACCGACACGTGATACAGACAAACCGACGTTAATGGCTGGTCGGATACCCTTGTAGAACAATTCGGTTTCCAAGAAGATCTGACCGTCAGTGATAGAAATGACATTGGTTGGAATGTAGGCAGACACATCACCGGCTTGGGTTTCAATAACAGGCAAAGCAGTCAATGAGCCACCGCCCATGGCTGGGGACATCTTGGCGGCACGTTCCAACAAACGTGAATGCAAGTAGAATACATCACCGGGGTAGGCTTCACGACCTGGTGGACGACGCAACAATAGAGACATTTGACGATAGGCCACAGCTTGTTTAGACAAATCGTCATAGATGATTAAGGCGTGCTTGCCCTTGTCACGGAAATATTCGCCCATGGCACAGCCAGAGTATGGGGCCAAGTATTGCAATGGAGCAGCATCAGAGGCAGTAGCTGATGCAATGACAGAGTAGTCCATGGCTCCGGTATCAGTTAAACGCTTCACAATCTGAGCGACAGTGGAACGCTTCTGACCAATAGCAACGTAGATGCAGTACAATTTCTTGCTCTCATCCTGGCCATCGTTGAAACGCTTCTGGTTGATGATGGTGTCAATGGCCAAAGCAGTTTTATCTGTCTGCCTGTCACCGATGATCATCAATGGGTACCAATGAATCGACAGCTTTGATACCAGTCTGCATAGGCTCGCGTATAAACACACGTGGAATGATACCGGGAGCCTGATGCCCACACGGAAGCGATGCTTGGTGTTGATTGGTCCTTTACCATCAATTGCGTTACTCAAAGCATCAACAACACGACCTAAAAGCTCATCACCAACTGGAACGTCGACGATAGCACCGGTACGCTTGACAATATCACCCTATTTGATCAGTTTGTCGTTACCGAATACGACAACACCAACGTTATCGGGTTCCAAATTCAAAGCCATACCCTTCAAACCCGAAGAGAATTCCACCATCTCGTCGGCTTGGATGTTGTTCAAGCCATAGACACGAGCAATACCGTCACCAATGCTCAATACACGACCAGTTTCTTCCAAATCAGCCTTTGGGGCAACACCCAAGATCCTTTCTTCCAAAATGAAAGAGATCTCAGCGCTGCGCACCTGTGATGAGACATGCAGTTTACGGGCAGCTAGAGAAGCAGCTGGGTAGGCGGCTTTGCAGGCAACCTGTGCAATAGCCTTGGGCAGGTTACGGGCCACGGAGGCCCGGAGAAGTTCTAACCATATGCCTTTCTGTTGCAATCGAAACTAATGGTATGGTCCTAGTGACCCCATTAATTTGATACTGGCTTGTCGTACTCAGTTGTCATTTATTTCCTAAAAAAAAAACTTCTGTTTCATGCTTAAGGTCGCAAGTATTCCTTCTTTTTGTGGCTACCATTGGTGCACATTTAGGAAGTATCTCGTTCTTCAAGAAATAACAATGAGTGATGGCGTTTTTCCGCACCAAAATTGACATTTAAATGAAATATAAACACTATAGGTACCAAATTGCAGCCCTGTGGTATTCCACTTTTAAAATTTGTTGAATAACTCATTTCTGTCATTTCTGGGCTGTCCAATGAGGATTGTAAGGCCCTCAATTTATATTCTTTTGGATGGCAAGGCAATATGAAAATAGGATACGGCAACTATTTCTCCCATCCTCGGAGTTTCCAACTTCTCCTTAAGTTCATTGCAGCTGATAAAAAAACAAAACAAACACTTCACATCTGTATCTATACACATACATTTCCCGTCCTCAATAAAACGTGAAATATGTATTAGCAAAAGAAAAAGCCACAATGAATGTACACACATAGGCCACCTTCCATCCATCTCCACCGCACTTCACACACCCGTTAATGGAATCTCTTCTCGCCTAAGTGCACTTTTAATAGCGTAGTTTGGGATGGTAAAAACTTAGTGAATTGAGGAGACCCAGCTCTGTTATAGGGCATAGATGATTGTAGGCGCGTATATTTCGTGCCACCGCAAGATATTTTCTCTGCCTCTAGGCAATTTTATGTGCCATACAGTTCCGAGTACGAAATATATCCGTATATGACCCATACCGTCACCTGAATAGCTGCGATTTTCCTTCTTCTCTGTGAAGTACTCGTACTCGTATATACAAGCTTAAGAACAAAAAAACAAAAACCCACACTAACACATATGCACATTGAAATAGCCATAGAAGCGTGTGTGTAATCGCACTGGCATAAAACAATTTAAGGCAGAAAATCAACTTCAAAAAGGCACCATCGACAACAGCATAAATGGTACGGGACGAGCGGTATAACCTTACCAAGTTCGAGCATCTAACTAACGTGATAGCTAGTATAAATTGTGTGTGGGTTTCTTAAAGGTTCGTTACGTCGTCGTCATAGTCGTTCATCGTCGTCGTCTATCGTTGGCATCGTTGTCGCCGTCGTCGGTCGCCGTCGTTGTTGCTGTCGAGGAAGGTACTCGTCATCAAGATGTGCCCCGCCTGCTGCCTGTGGATTCCCTTTGGCAAAGGCTCGCGCGTTTCAATCATTATTGAACGATCAACTACGGGATACCCATCCGTGTTTAGTTGAGATACCAAATAGAGTATGCACGAAACTTTTATGGCCAGGTACACAAAGGAAACACTGTCGGTTATTTGGATTGATTGAGCCAAGCTACACAGAGGCCAAAAGAGGCGCGCAGGCACAATTCAACTTCGAACACACACAGGATATTGCGTTCGCATCGTTGTGAAACTGAAAGACAGCAACCACTCACTATCCAGAAGGCTGGGCATTGTGAGTGACTCCAAAACCGAAGAGGCACATTAACAACCAACAAATAGTCTTTTCTCGTTCGTTCCCCCAATTCCACCCTGTGCCACCCATCTAAAGTCAAGCCAAAACGTAAATGGGCATAAACTACTGCCACAGCGCTCACACAAAAGACCTAAGAGTTCGTACGAATATGGCAATGGGAACGCAGAACCTGTGTTCAAAACAAAAAAAAAAAATCGAATATTTCCCATTTTCACAATTTTTTTGTCCCTTCCCTCCTTTTGACGTTTTCTTCTCTTCAGTCCGGCCCCCCTGTTCTCTTCCACAGCCATAGCTGTTCAGCTCACAGAGAGAATGGTTTTTGTGTGTTATTTTTACTTTGCGTGCCTTATCGTCTTTGACTTTTGAAGGATGTGATGTTATAGCTTTGCCTCCTGTTGTAGTGCCATAGTACCAAGATGGTTTGAGTTGGCCAGGATTGGGTTGGGCTCTGGATTGGATTGGGCTTTATACTTTGGTGAATGCGAATACATGCATGTGTGGGTAAATGTGTACAGAAAAAGTTTTTAATAAAAAGACGTAGACGTTCCCTCCGAGTGAGACTAGAATAAGGATTCCACTTCAGCCAACCAAGGCTGCAGTGTGGCCAGTCAATTTGAAGAAATGGATTCTTTTTACCAAGTGAAACACCGTACACCGAGTTTGTTGAGGTCTCCTCCTCATACTGTGTTGTTCCACCAGAATGGTCCGAAGATCTAGCCATCTTCATGATCTAACCATCTTCATGATCTAGCCACCTTAATCGGTTTAAGCAAAACCTTCTGATCAGATCAATGAAAATCGCAAAGGAAGCTTGTTTGTTGCTCGGGAAATGACTTTGTTGCTTTGGAAAGAGCTATTCCTTGCTTGATCCCCACGCTTATGACATTACTGGAGTTGAATGCAGGGATTAGATAGATAAATTCATTTGAGTACCTCAAATTGCAGTTTGCCATTGCTACGTTCTTTCTCAGGCGTCGGCGTTGATTGTCCGTCTTTAATGCCTACAAGTACTTTGTGCCTTTGGTGTTGGCTTATGTTTTGCCATTCAAGCACGATGTTAAAGAAGTTTCATGACAGCTCGCCTGCCTGTATAAGACCGTCTTTAACATCAAAACGCATTGAAGTTCTCCATCGAGACCTGCACAACCAAACGAGATCCATCATAAGTAACCTTAAAATCGATGCAGAGGTCGTGAGTATTGATTTGGGATTCAAGATCTGCCGCATAGTGAATGTTTGCTCGATGGCGGACTTGATAGGTCTTAAACCGCACTGACATACATACGTTCGGTTACAGATGTTCATCAAAGCTCTTGTACGCGATGTTTAGTAGGCCTATGCCTCTGTAATTGGCGCAGTTCAGGAACTTCCTTTCTTCAAAATCTAATAGATGGGCTGGCTTCTTACCAAATCTTTTCATTCAACATTGAATGAGGGCTAGGCACGTGTAGATCAGGTGGACTATAGTTTTCACTGGGCTAAATTGTGTGTCCTGATTGGGATCAAGTATCAATTCTGCTCCCATCAATGACGTAGTCTAAGAGCAGCACTGCTGCGATTTGACCGGTTACAAGCGGCCGATCATAGGTCCTGTTGGGTAGCAGAACCACCGGGAGTCCTTACAAGGGCTTAAAACTCGGTAACATGGGAGTCATGGCCCCGGACTTCGGGGCTGGCCTGACTTGAAAGATGTAGGCCCCCTAGTGGGAGCGTTACGATGACAGTGTTTTAAACTTAAAGTCGCAGATAGGGTCTTCCACAAGTCGGTTGACACGTTGTGGAGTAGAAAATAACTTCTGGATGCCGTGACCCTAAGATCGGCCTCGACTCACATCAAGAATGGAACTTGTACTTATCCAACTTGGTATTACTGAAACACACTGACCAGGCGTCTATATCCCGGCTTCCATGGATGTATGGGCATCCCGTGAACTTAAGTCTACACGGCAGAGGTTCACGTAAAACACAAGAGACATCTGTGTCCTACTGCAGTCATTCCTGCAGTCTTCGGTTCGGATTTTACTGCCATTACAAATTCGCTCCTTTTCCTTCAGAGAAGTTTGTGTTCTTCCCTGAAATGTCCTACGCTGGTCACACTGCAGGACAATCCCCCAACTGCAAGATGAATTTCGTTCTCTTGTGTGCTAACGTAAGGCTCACATTAAACTAATGAATATATATCCCTTCGCATTTTGGTTTGGCAGTTTGAAGGGGCTCTGTACCGCTCTAAGCACACATAGGGAAGGCTTTTTCTATTTGTTTTTCCATTTTGTACGTCCTGACTTTGTCCGACATTTTTTTCTTGAAAGACGTCCATCTAGAATCGAGGAAGAGAAAGATAAAAAAAAATGAAATTCTCTAGCTTCACACAGCAATGCATGCGGTGTTGTTGGTAATCGAAGGAAAGATGGAACTCTGGAGCTCTCCATCTATGCTTACCTGGGGATGGTAGGAAGGAACATCGGTATATGGAGAGGCGGCTTTTCATTTTCTATCGTTTGGCTTGGACGTAATGAGATTTGATGACCTTAGGAGATTCCTTCAGCTCTCGATGATAGATTCCTTTTTCTGTTTTTTTTTTTTTTTTTGTGGCTGTGTCCACTTCTAGTTTGCTGCTGATGTTGCTTTCTTATTTGAGCTGTTTCATTGGGAAAAAAAGATTTTTATCTTTGCTTCTCTTGTTGGGGATTCTTCAGTCTTTGATAGAAATGCACTGGTACTGCTGTGCTTGGAGCAGTGGGGAGGCCGTAACAACAACAAAAAAAAAATGTTCTTGTATGACAGCTTGAGTACGGTTTTTTTCATCTGTCCTTCTAGTTTCAAGGTTTTCATTGATTTTGAGTGATTTGCAATGAGAGATGTGTCCATGATGTGGACGGCGGGGAAGAGAATGGAAAAACTGATTAAACAAGAAAAGTGACATTGAACATGAGAATTTGAAATGTTAACGATGCTGAGGATGTTGGTTCACATGGGTATCGTACAGAGACTACGAGTCGATCAAGGGACAAAAGTCGACACGCGTTTGATTTGTGAGCGAACAATTCGTTGCTTCCTGTTTATGTGGATTACCAGAAAAAGTCATGTGAAATCAATAAAGTGTCAAAGGAGGAGTTTTTTTCTTGCTGCCCATGCTTTGGTAAACCCATTCAAGTTGATCAAAGTGACATAAAGCAAGAACGGTTCTGACAAGTATTCAGTGCGCAATTGACTGCGATACATAGTCGCATTTTATCTAGACACTACGATCTGTGTGAAAGGTGGGAAATTGTTTTGCTTTGTTTTGCTTTTTTTGTGTTGTGCTATTGGTACGAGTACACACATGGTCAGCTCTGTTTCTTGTTTCTGTTCAGCTGTCCCAAAGTTTGGATTCCAGTGGTCCTTATGAACTTCTTAAGAAGATGTTTTAGTTTGGCTTGGTAACAACTAAATAGTTGTTGTTCTTAAGTTCTAAAATACTTGGCGCAGACTTTCAATCGATCCTGGTTGTGTGGTGTTTTTTTCAGAGAGTTTTGCTCACTTTTTGCAGCATCTGGGGCCGAATATCCTCAATAACTGGCCATATATTGTACTCAAACGCCACAATCGTTATTATGCATGTAAACCAGCGATTGCAGTTACCCCTACGGAAAATAATCGAGCTGCGTTAATTTGCAAGATCTTGGTGGCCAATTTTGAAATCACTTTCTGACCAAATTTCGGTTCCAAAAAATCGGTCTATCCGTCGCAGTATGACGTGACATTGGAACCACATATCATCCAATATTCGTTGATTCTCTTTTTGTATAGGTCACCGTTGACTGTAACGCGGGCTTTTGCCTCATTTTGAAAGAAATAATGGATGACACCAGCGTAAAATCCACATCTTCCACATTTTTGTGGATAGAATGGTGTCTCACCAGCCACTTGCGTATTGTTTTCACGGAAAATACAGCGATTTTGGTTGTTGACTTATCTGCTCAGCCAAAAGTGAGCCTCATCTCTAAACACAATTTTGCCATAAAATTCGGGATCATCTTGCCCATCCAGGAGCACCATAACTCAACGTCTTCAATTCTTGCAACAATTGAAGCTTCCAAGGGATTACGCCAAGATCATTTCACAACATGATCTAAGTAGTGGACGGACCAAGCTCTTGTGCAAGCTTACAAACTGACAAATTGATTCTTTGCTTCAACTTGAGCAATGTTTTCCTACGGAATGCACTGGTCTGATTCCTGTTGTAGGCCTAATGTCGTTTAGCTCTAATTTAGTGCAAAATCTGTCCAGGGCATGACGAATAGCACATTTAGATTTATTCGGTCCATGACATTGACCGAACCGATTTCGGAAGAATTTTCCAGGATTTTGACACGTAAAGGAAAATGAAAATGACAGCTATCCCTATCAGAAAGTCTTAAGACTTGGGGATGTCCAGGAGAGGGGCACTGGCTACTAGAATCGTTAGCTGTCAGAGCTGTCTTCTTCAGAGATTTGGCAATAATAATTATTGCCATACTGCCAGCCAATCTGACTGTCCTTCGACTGAAATAATTTCCACCAAGAACATATTTAGGTTCTAGAGCTAAACCCAGCGGTATTTCTTCTATAAATTGACATTTTGCCCTACTAGAACCAACCCAGTTAGCAGTCCCGGTCTGCTACAAGTACGGTGCGACTCTCACGCGCAAAAAATTACCTTAACCCCTTTCATCTTGATATTATCCACTTCGGAAACGCTTTCGCATTTCTTCAGAGTGGCGTCGCTTTCCTTTTCCTTTGGGGCCCGGCTTTTTCATCTTTTGCGGGTATATTCTGTCTTGCAGGTGAGGCTTTCATCAGTCTGTTAAAGGTATATTTGCGTTTTGCTCTCTCTTTATTGTCCTGAGTGCGACAAATTTGGCTCCATGTCTGATCGCTCGTCATCATCTTTTCGACAATGTTTTCTGGGCTGATTACACCAATGCTACTTTCCAGTTCCCACCTCCTGCAGATGAAAAAAATGTGGTTTGCATCATCCACTGGCAAGCCCCCCTACTTGCAGTCTGGTGTTTGCTTTAGCGATCTTGTGAAGAGAGGCATTGAAATATCCGTGTCCTGTGAGAAACTGGGTGACGTAATAGTTTACTTCGGCGTGTTTCCGTCCATTCGATTTAGCTGCTCCCGAGCTCCTTTGCCTCCTCGATTGCCGCTTTCACTTAAATTTTCGCATTTTTGTTGACGTATTTCCCTTCTCCCGCTAGGAGATCGATAAGGGGTCACTCTTGCGACTACAAGAATGGCTGGTTCCGACACCTTTTGGTACGATCTTGCTGCGTCCTGTACTTTTCTTATCGAAATGCATTCGCGTAGATCCCACAACCATATAGAAGAATGGCATGTGTGATTGACATTAGTAGCGTTCGTTTTGCCATCAGGCTGCTTAGTCACCTTCGATGCTCGTTCCAATACGGACTTTATCTGTTTGCCAGAAGGTGAGTTTCGTATTGATAGTCAGTCCCAAGTATTTCTGGATTCTCGTCTTTGTCAGGAGGACTATGTTAATTTTTTCTCGGTTCTAAGGCCGTGTTCATCCATCCATGAGTTCACTCATCTCATAATCTGGTTCATTTTTATTTGCGCATTGCTCGCGTCTTTTGCCGTAATCACCGCGACAATATTATCTACGTACCCTACCACGAAGGCATCTTATAAGATGTTCCTGAGGTCAAGTCATAGGATCGACCCCTGTGCTGCTCCAGAAGTGATTTCCTTTGCGCAGGGTCTTCCTCGGCATCCGCAAGAGGTAAACTCTACGATGAAGGCATCTTATAAGATGTTCCAAAGGTCAAGTCATAGGATCGACCCCTGTGCTGCTCCAGAAGTGATTTCCTTTGCTCGAGGGTCTTCCTCAGCATCCGCAAGAGGTAAACTGGAGTACCAACTTTAATCAGCAGACAATCAGGAATTCAAAATGCTCCAAGGACGGCTTTTCGGATGCGGTTTTCCGACCACAGCCTTAGTACATGTCATTACCAGTTGATGCGCTCAACCTGAAGTCTGTGCATTATCGCTTTCTGAACACGATGGCCTCAGAAAGGAACATATTTTCCTTTTTACTGATCCTACATAGTTCAACACTGTGATGCGTAGATTGAAACCGGATGCCCGACTAAAAGGAACCTTCATGTTTTTTTTTTGACTCAAATTAGAGCTTCCATGTTTATTCATCGGATTTTCCTTGAACAAAAGTAATGATGATAGTCAACAGAACGAAGCCTTTGTGTTAGATTCTGGCTTGAAGTCATGCAACAAGATGGTATGCCGCAAATTTCTATACACGGGCCTATACATTTCCATATAGTACGTAGAAATGGAGGTACATTCAGAAAGAGCTAAATTGTTGCCTAAATGAGTGAAGTGTGTGTGCTATACAGGGGAGTAATATCTGATAAATTTCAAGGCAGCCGATCAAAAAGCATGTTGATAGTAGGTAGCCAGGAAGATGAAGGGAGTTAGCGTGATATCGATGGAAGTAAGGGTTTTAAAGGAAATAACCCAAGAAGTGGATTTTTTGACACTTCGGTACTACTCGTATGAATCATTCTAAATCTATGTAATTTCATCGGTGAAACGATGAATCAGAACTCGTCGATGTGTCACTCTAATAGAAAATCTTGCACGAAATTGCAAAGCAACGGTCTTTTAAAATTGTATTGGTGTATTCCAACAGTAAGCAGTTACTCGTATACTAATTGAGGAAAATCTTTTCATATAATTTGAACTCTTGAGTTGATCTTAACGTCACTTATCTGAAATTTAGCACAGCTCTATCGGGAATGATCTCCCTTTCTTACGCTATTTGATCATCGTTTTCCGCTCCTGTGAAGTTTGATTACATCCCACTGTCGACTATCGCTATCTAGCTCATTTTACATTCATTGCATGCCACATTGGATCCATCGATCAGTAGTATTCGTAGGTGTTACACTTTCTCGTGACGCTTTTTGCCTTTATATTGCCTTTATCCCGCATTTTGAGTTTGATTCGGTTGTGATTCATTCTTCTTAGTGCTTCACTTCATCTTCTGTAGAATATTTTGGCATACTCTTTCGCTATAAATTAAATTACTTTGATGGTGTGTAATTCAATGGCCTTAATATGACCCGCTACCTCATAGAGTATAAGAGTTCATCATGCCTTTAGATGTTGGCAAAAAGCCTAGTCAAATTCGTTTAGGACAAACCTCCCAACTTTTGACTGATGGATCAATCTGAACCCTCCTGACACTTGCCTTCAATTCGATTATTGCACCTGCTATCAGAGGCACGCTATGCTTTCCTTATTTATTTTTTCTTCATTTTTTTTTTTAAATTAATTTTCTGCTCAAAATCAAAAGCAATTTTTCTCCATTGGTTGAGCTCGTTCGGTACCTCCGTCGTCGTCAGTTCGAAAATTCACACAATATTTTTCAACACGCGCTTCTGTGTTAAATTGCCACCCCAAGACCCAACCAAGTTCATTCAGGGTCACATGAAATGGATACGAAAGCCCCCACCTGACGAGGTCGATCTTTCTTTCGAAATACTCGTATATTGTATTCCATTACTATTTCGACTTTGTATCAAAAGTCGGTCGGTTGGTTGGTCGGTCGGTTGGTTGGTCGGTCGGTTGGTTCGTTCACTGGTCTGATGGTTGGCTGCTCCAATTTTAGAAATGTTACCGTGAATCATTGATGAGAAGTAGACCAGAATTATATGAGTACTTGGCATGGATACTCTTGTATCTACAAAACAAAAGGCTGTTACCTGCCAGCTCTTACGCACTCTATTAAGTATTCTTAACTTTTTCTTGTGCCCTCCTTCCCCTCACAGTCGAAATGAAATAAAAGAAATAAACAGAAAATAGAAAATCAATTTCAGGTGTTTTAATTGGACTATTCTCGTGTGCTCTTTGTCTTGTAATTGAAAATTACGCTTTCGTTTTGCTTTGGTTTGGTTTGCCTGTTACTTATTTGTCATGTTGAAAAGGACATCACATTGAATGGTGCAGCGTGAAATTTAATTAAACTACAAAATCTACTATACAACAACACACATACACACACACATATATAAATAAAACTCACCAAACTAATTTGATTTTGTGTTTCTTCCTTTATTTGCAGGTATGTAAGCACACAACAACTTTTTACATGAGATCACTTCACTACTTTCCCGCAAATTACATAAATAACCTGAAAAAGTTTTAACAAAAAAAATTTCAAAAAAAAAAAAATAACAAAACTTAACAAAAGGACTAAAGTGAGTAAAGTATTTTAAGAGTGTAGGTTGCTGCTCTTTTTTTTCTGTTTTCGGTTTCAGTTTGAAGAACCAGGATATGCAGTTTGTTTTAATTTTTTCATTTTTGTTTGCAAGTGTATGTGGACAATTTGTAGCAGGGAATGGATAGTAGGGGGTGGGATGTACCCTCGACATATAGTCACTGCGTTCATTACATTATTCTACTATACAATTTTCATGTGAAGGAGTGTACTTGAAGCATGAGATTTTCATTTCATTCTTTTTTTTTCTTGTTTTGTTTTTGTGTCAAAAAGAAAGCAAATACGAGTAGTAGTAAAGGACTAAGGAATGGGTAAGGGGCTGAACAAGAACTGCCTGAATGGCATGCGAGTGAGAGAACAGACAAAACAAAAAATTCATCAGAGCTTGTGTTTTAAATTAAAAGCAATAAAATATAAATTGTTGACCAGCTCGTAGAGCAGAATTAAGAGTACTCTTGCACTCTCGAAAGAGGAAAGGTTACAACAAAGCGAAGCGTAACATTTACTGGAGAGGGGGAGGGATAGGATAGGGAGTAGACAGGATGAAGATGAGGAGCAGAAAAAAGCAGTACTTAGATAGGAAAAAGGATAATGAGAAAAACTACTCGTCTACTTGTTAGGGAGAATCCTTGTACATAGTTGAATTGTTGTTCTTTGCTGCATGAGTTGTTGCACCTTGCTGCAACAGCACTACAACCGACATTGCAAACATACATATTACTTTTTTACAATTGTTTTTATTTTTTGGCTTTGTAGAATGTCCTTAGGCGGAAGATGGCGTCATTGTTGGTGATGCTAGATTGAAATGATTTTAATTATTCATCACTCAAATTGTATGGTTGAAGGAGGTACGGAAAGCCCTTTGGCCTTTGCCACTTAATTCTTATTCTCTTGCCAAACTGCTTACTGAATAGATTCTCCTCAACAGAGCACCATCGAAAGATTTGTCTGAAATCTATGAAAAGGGCGCAGAAGCTAACACATTTTTTCCAACCATTCAATATACAGAACCAATCATCAGGATGTTGGTACTTTGCTGGTCTTGATAGTCAATAAATTAAATGACATGGATTTGCCATTTTGGTAAGGATATATAGTAGGTATGACCATCTTGCCATCTGGCTGCCTTAGCCGGCTTAATGGGACTCACAAAATATAGAAAATCGCGACAACATATCACAGGTGGAGGTGTCGCAATTTACTATAAGTCAACTATTAAGTCGGAAAGCATTTTTAAATCCAGTGGACTTGGTGTTGAGTTTATTGCTGTTGAAATAAGGGGCTGTAATACTAAGTGTCTTGTCTCTTGTGTGTATAATAAAAACCGAAGATGTTCTTCGGCGCCTTTCTTTCTTATTCTTTCGGAATGTTGTGCACTTTATGAGCATATAATTGTTTGTGGAGATTTCAATGCTGATTTATTAAGAAATGTCTCACGCGCATTTCAGTTGAAAGACTCAGTGGCCTCTGTTGGTCTGAGTATAGTTAATACCACCTACCCAATACACTTTGTCCCAGATTGTTCACCCAGTCTTCTTGACCTTTTTATAGTCTCTGATCCAAAGCTCGGCCTTCTCTCTGACCAGATATCTTTTGATATCTCTGTTCATGACCTTACTATCTTCCTGACATACAACATGAATTTATCTAAATGTTGTACTACTGACTCTTTCACGTATAAAGACTTCAATTCGGTTGATATTAATGCCTTTCAACTAGCTACAACATCCGCCTCTTGGCTGTAGTGCAGACTGAAGGCTGATCCCAATAACAAAGGTGATTCCTTTCAATCGATCCTAACCCAACTGTTTAATCAACATGTACCGACAAAAACAGTAAGACTACAAAACCAAAACTGTCCTTGGTTCACCTCCGATATGTGATTACTACGATTAATCAAGATTCGAAATAAATTGCACAGTAGATGGAAACATAAAAAAAATTGGTGTCTCTAAAGTCCTTAACCCTCAAAGTGCTCTCGATCCAGATCTTCTTAATAACTTTTTCGTAGGCGATCAACTCCATGATAATGATCTCGATTCTAACCATATTTCGGCGCAGTTGGAAAGTTCTGTGCAAAGACTAGAAGATTTTGAAGGGATGAGTTAAGATGAAGTTTTTAAATGCACCATGGCCGTTAAGTCTGACGCTATCGGAGAGGATGGTCTATCAATACGGTTTATTAAACTTATTTTACCTCATATTGTTGGCCATCTCATTACCACATCAACTTTTCCTATGTCTTGGAAAATTACAAGGGTACCTCCAATTGCCAAAAAAGCAAAAGCCACTAACAACTTGTTTTACCCGAAACAATCAGTGTTTAGAGTAAGTCACAGTTACTCTACAGCTATGATAAACCTATTTGACGAAATAAGGCTGGATTATGACAAGGGCTATGTAAGTCTTCAACATCCTAAAGTGGAAGCTAAAAAACTTGTTTGGTTTCAGTGATAGGACTGTCAAACTTGTTAGTAGCTATTTATCAGGAAGATTTCAGAGAGTTACCTCTGGCTGCAAATCCTCTTCTCTAAAAGCTTTGGTTCAAGGAGTTCCTCAAGAGTCAATTCTTGGGCCATTATTTTCCATCAGTCTGCACGCAAACATCTGTGCATCTTTATGCTGACGATGTTCAACTTCATCTAGGGAAACCCATTAACCAGCTCTCTCAGCTGGCTCTTCTTGTTAATGAAGATCTTTCCCGAATATATGCTTGGTCCGTCGTTAATGGACTGCTTCTGAACCCACTAAAATCTCAAGTTATACCAATATCTAAGAGAAAATTTAACTTGAATAATAAAATTACGTCTGTTGAGCATTGCACTAGTCTGGGCATTCTTATTGATCGTACTCTATCAGGCTACAGTCATACTCAAATAGTCATTGGTCGGATTTAGGGATATTTACGCAAATTATAACTATCGGCTTACTTTACTCCGGTGGAAACTAGGGGCAAGTTGGTGCTAACATTAATAGTTCCAAACATTATGTATGCAGATGTTGTCTACAGCGCCCTTGACTCTCTGTCCCAGCATAAGTTACAAGTAGCATTCGTATACGGCCTCCGTAGATATGACCACATTTGTGAACACTCAAAAAAGCTATTAGGCAGCAAACTCCAGCAATACATCAATAAATGTCCATCCTACATATTTAACAAACTCATCTTTAATCGTTCTGTAAGAAATTTAAGTGTCGTTCCTTTCTGCCACCAATATTTGAACTCAAATCTTTTATTTTTCATTCATGCTGTCAAACTATGGAATTCGCTACCACCGCGAATCAAATTGATTTCTTTCCGTGCAAACTTTAAAAGTGCAGTCCTCTCGCATTTCTCTTCTTTAACTACCCATCGTGAGACCCGCTTGTCTTCTTGCCTTGTCGATGTCAGGTACGTAGCTTCTAGGTTGTCACATCAGGGTTTCCAACATCCCCGACCGTTTGATCCTTTAACCAGCGCTTCAGTCTTCTTTTACGTGTCGATCCAGGGGAATTAATGTTTTTAGAGTTTTCGGTCATCGGTTCGAAATGCCCAATCTTTGAGGACTACATCTACATCTTTGTAAAGCTTATAAAGCTCGGAGTTATGCCTTTTTCTTCATCCGCCATCTATGCTGTGTAGAAGCAGTATGCGACGAATAGTACGAAGCTGATTCTTTGTTTTTTATAGCAAGCAGGCATTTCGTCTTGTACTCATTCATTTCTAGACCTGCTCTTTCAAATTCTGTTGCATTTGACGAGTGGCAACCGGAAACAAATGAGAGCCAACACCTGCGTTTCGAAAAGTGCGTATTTGACCACAAACTTGATGTTTTTGTCAATGAGCCTTGTCCAACTTATTTTCGTGTTTCATACAGCTGGGAATTCTGGTAGCTGAATGCCACTATAAATGGTTCCCTACCCCTTTTGCCATTTATGACGTCGTCCTCTCAAAAATCCTTCTTATGCCACATTCCTCGTAGGTTCTTCAGTTTCGTCAGTCAACACGTGTGCACATATTCCTTTATGACCCTCGCTCTAATCAGATTTCCCACGAAGAATTTGCTTCTCATCACATGTAACCTTTTATGGCAGTATGCCTGTTTTTGTCCAAATTATCTTCTGGATTTCTTCAATGACAACCAGGTACTCCAAGATAAAACTTTTTAGCTTTTAAGTAGCTCATGAAGTGTACAGTATTCATTCGAAGGGCATACTCATATCATGAAAATGTTGCCCTTTTTTGTTCGTAGGGTTGTTAACGTGAAGCGCAAACCCTTACCCAGGAAGCCAGGTAGTTTTTGCATCTCGAAGGTATGCATGTGCTGGGTTTCAAATAGACAGACATTCTATGTTGTCAACTGGCTACAAAATGCGAGAGACGACTTTCTAGCTTTCTCCCGGTGTAAAGCAGTAACACAAGGAACTGTGATATTACATTGCACTCCTTGTTCCTTTTTTTATAAAATTTCTCAGTCTCAGTGCCAGCAGCCACTACAACAGCCCTCAGTAGCAGGCAGTGCAATTTATGTCTATCACACTTCAATGTTCAGCAAAGACAAACGCTTGGTTAGTCTACAGTCTACGTCTACGCTGACATCTTACAATATCTGAAGGCAGACGCGCGGTTCGCTTGCTTTTTGGTACATTATTCCACATACAGTTGTTTCATGTCATTCTCCACCCGAAGAGACTGACAGACACAACACAGAATCAGGCCCTGAGAAGTACTTTTTGGGCCCTTGCCTAACAAGTTCGAACCAGAGTGGTGAGAAATCGGAAAGGGCCTTATGGGCAGGTTGGCCGCCTAAAGTAAGCAGGAATTTTAAAAAATAGCTATTTCAGGCCATCTATTTGTGATTACATGTTTCAAAAAGATAGATCCTTCGTTGATTTCATGACATTTGGACGAATAAAAGCGGAGTTATTGCGTTTGAAGTGACAGTATATGCGTGTCATGGGTACAAAAATCACTGACGACCAATTGCTCAGAATTCAACATTCGCTGGACATCATCAAGGAGGCCAAAAAGAACGAAAACTGCCTTTACTGGTGATGAAACGTGGTATTTTCAATGCGATCCAGAAACCAAGCTCCAAGATGCAGAGTGAAAGGCGCCGAACGAGCCCAAAATATCTGTGGTGGAGAGGTTTAAGGGCATTGTCCACAAAGAGTTCATTCCGGCGGGCCAAATAAAACATCAGGATTGGGTATGCCTTTGCCTTAAAGACAGCCACAACTTAACATTGAGTGTCTAGTGTCACATCCCGGATCGCCTTTCGAGCCATCTTTGAAGATTCGAATACGTTACTCTTCCATCTGCAGTTCTGGTCGCATTCATGAGCACAGAGAAAGTTTACTTCGTATTCTCGCAGCAAACAAAGTTCCAGCGCCTTTGCAAGTTGGCAAGTTCATTGAAACTTTAGTGCGCGTTCAGGTGATAATAAGTCGAGAATGGCCGTTCTTTGAACTCCAGAAAAGGCAACAATGACGTACTTTTGTACGTCAACGAGCATTTTTATTTTCCATGAGTCTGAACCGCCAAAAGATTAATCTTTTGTGCCACGAAATCAATGTTAAGAAGGTAACAACGGCTCAATTCTTTTGGTGAAATTGAGAATCTCTTCGGTGGAGATTTTGAGAATTTCCCCAGGGACTAAAATTTCTCTAAGGAATTACCGTCTCCTTGAGGGATTTAGAGCCATGCATTCACATAGAACGTGTCCTGAATATCGCCTATTTTGTGTAGGTGGCAGTGGCTGGAAATCCGTAATCCAACCAGTCCCCTGATATCATCCCTTTTGAGTTGTAGGGGTTCTTTTGATTTTTTGTGAAAGGGTTTGTTGGCCTTTGTAGCTTTCCCAATGGGATATACACATTTTGCTCTCCCAACTCTTTATTGTATTGCAGGACCGATGAAAGAATCAGCCGAAGCTTTTCTAACCAGTTCGTGGGCTATTTCATTTCCTTTGTACAATACCTTTATGACCAGGCTTACTTCGTTCTTATGGGAGAGATCTTGAAGCAGTACACGGCCGATTTGGAGTCAATGCGGTTAGAGCCTAATTCTTTATTGACTGCTTGACTGTCCGTGAGTACCCTTCATTCTCTTATCGAGGATGAGGCTGCCTAAATGGCATGTATTTGCGCTTGAAATACGCTGAGACTTTTTCCCATTCATTGCGATATTCTGATGTTTGGACCAAATTTTCCACCTGGTGTCCACCTTCGATCCATCCGTATACTACTTAATACCTTTACAGTTTGGGATTGGGTTTTTGTAATTCCATGTTTGTCGGCTTGGGGTCAGTATTTTGAACCGTCTGCCGAAGCACAGAGTCTTGTGTAGGCGGTCATTTACCGCATATTGTAGATCATGTCAAGCTGAAGGGTTTCAGAGAGAAGATTCTTTTAATCTCTCCTGTTTGTAGTAGTCTAACCGTGCTGCTAATTGCCATTTTTTTATAAACAGATGGAATGGCGTTAAACCATTGAAGGTTTCTATAGCTGTTGCGGGCCATGTGTGCATTCCGCCGTCGATTATGCAGCTTTTGCATGGCAGATTTCTCTTTTATTTTGTTCCACCATGCTACTGATGAGTAGGTGATGATGGGTCGTGCATACCATGTATTCAAGGGGTAACCGTTGAGGTTAATGCCCAGCTCTTACCATAGATACAACGGCAAGGCCATATGGCTTTAGTCGCTTTGATAATTTTATTATTAATATTTGAATTCCAATTTATTATTTTATCGAATATATATATCTTTAGAGCAGTCTATACCATCTTTAGAGCAGTCTGCATCTTATTTCAAACGTCTTTAGGGGGTCTACCCTGCACTATTATGTCTAAGTCGTCGGCATATCCTATTGTTTGGTCGCCCAGATTACTAAGTTTGACTAGTAGGTCATCCATGATCTGTGACCACAAGGGCGATGACAGAACACCTCCTTGTGTACAACCTTTGACGGCTGTGACTTAACCGGTTTACGAGCATCGCTCTAACCCAGCGATTAGTGGGATGGATTCCGAAATCGATTCATATCCGGTATTATCGGAGGCACCTTCAATATCTAGGAAGGCACATAGTACAATGTCCTTTCGTCGGTAGTCCTCTTTAGTCTGTGTAAGCGTCTTTTGTGGATCTTTCTTTCCTGAATCCATATTGGTGAGGATGCAGAGGTGAATTTATGTAAAGAAGGTATCTGATGTCTTCACTAGGTTTGTCTGGCTTTGGGATAAAGACTACATTAACTTTCTTCCTAGCTTGCAGGATGTATCCCAAATTGAAGGTAGCCCTAAATAAGGCGGCTAGAGTAGGAAGAATATGGACCAGACCTTTTTGAAACATTGCTGGGAAGATTCCGTCTGTTCCAGTTGCCTTATATGGTTTGAATGAGTTTATGGCCCATTCAACTTTGTTTTTGCTGGACATATTTCCAGATAGGTTGTTAATTCTGTTGTTGTAGGAAAGTTTTTGGCTTCAGATGAAGCTTAGCTTCGTCGAAGAAACGAATGCTGACTCTGTCACAAAGCAGTTCTGTACCTATCCTGAAGATATAGTACAGATACCACTACAGTCATGACAACAAGAGATAGTGATAGTGGTTCTGTCCATTATTTCATAGAATTTATAAACAGCCAGAAATGTGTCTATAAACACGGGCTTTCCACTCCTTTTTACCCCAAACAATGATGTAATTTGATAGATACAAAAAAAAAGTTGGAGTTCCTCAATGGTCCATTCTTGCACCCGCTCTGTTTTCCTAGATAATGGCCTCAATATCGAGAGACAAAATAATGTGATGTGATGACTTCTTGAGCCTATGCCTCGCAGGCACCAGAACATTTGGAGCTTGAACTCGAACTCTATCATAGTAATCGGTTTTCAATTGCCTTTTGCCCCCTTTCTTCTCAGATTATCACTGTACACAAACAATATATTGGTCAGCATAACTTTTCTCTCTGTCAATCGCTCGCATGGCTTTGACAGTATTAAAATTTTGAAGCGGAAAATTACATGCAATTTCCGATGACGTCTTCTCTTAGGTGGGGTTCTTCGAATCGGAGTCAGAGAGCTCAAAATAATGCCAACACATGCAGTGTAGTTACGAGTATTCTACCTTGGAAAAAGTGTGCGAGTTGTTTTACTACGCACGGTTGATTGTTGGCTGTTTTCTATTCTCCCAAAACACATTTCTTTCCATCCAAATGGTTCAATGTTTCTTTTGCTTCGAAGGGAAGAGGGATGTCAAGAACGTGCACGAAGTGGAAGTTGTTTTGTACATTTTCGATGACCGGAAAAGAACATGAATAAAATTAGACATAAAAAAAGTCTTAAAAATTGAAAATGTACTTTTTTAGATGGCGCGGCAACTTAGACGTTTAAGAATGGAATATGCCTTCCATAGATACGTAAGATGGATTTATTGTTATTTGGTTGTTCTCGAGTGTGAGGGTGCAATTAGATGTAAAATAAATTGTTCATTGTTTCGATTGGACTAAGGCGATTACATCATCGTCATTATGGGAGGCAGAATAGACTCCAAATCAGCCAGATGTTTTCGTTTGTCTTCTTCAGACAGATACATAGAGAACGGCCGCAAAAATCGATAGTGTTTAAGTGCCAGAGATTTATGTGTGTGTACTAAATCGTTTTTCAAAATTCATCATGGATATGTGGCGCCTAAAACTCACGTTCTTACCCAGCTCAAATCTGTGTCCAAACAAATTCTCTCTGACTCTTGAGTGCTATGGAAAGGTAGACAAATTAAAGGAAAATAAAAATCATATCATTACGCAACGGCCTACCTCGTCATCTTTTGATTTTGAAAAGCAATAAATCTCCTCACCTTAACCCCCCACATCCACTGACAAGTGACAGTTGGCAGCTTGGCCCCAAATAAATTCTTCTCATCGTCACCGAAATAATTCTCTTCGTTGCCTTTAAATCATATTTCATAACCTCGCGCTATTTATGCTATTTGATTCGTCGGCGAAAAAACGAAAATAAATAACAGAAAACAGCCCAACAATTTCCCGGCTTAAGTCTATTGTCTACACAATAGTGTCAGATACTATCAGCATCCATCACGCGGAACTGTCATTTGACAAATCACCACGCAGTATTGTTAGCTCTGTTAGTTGTTGGGTTATAGTTGACTATGTCACGTTTGTTCCCGAAATAAAAAATCAAAAAAAATCAAAAAAAATCCCAGAGATAATATTTCGTGTTTTCACCTGATTGACACATACGAGTATGTTCATCTGTGATGAGACAGATAAACGCTCCGAATAACCTGGTAGCTATTTATTCAAATTTCTCGTCTTAATCACCATCAAAATCCATCATGTATCTGTTGCATCACTGAAACATCCACAGAATATAGCATAACAACAAAACAACAGCGCGGAAAGCGATAAAATAAAAAAACAAGTGGATACGAGTAATTTACAATTGCCACTGTCGTCATCATCATTGTCATTGTCGTCGACTGTAGTTTTCTTGATCGTTTTGATCGTCTTGGTCTTCTTGGTCGCCTTGGTTGCCTTGGTCGTTTTGTGGTTGTCTTGGCCGTTTTAGTCATCTTGATCGTCGTCTTCATGAGGAAACAATTTTTCCCACTGTTGTGTGTGAAGAACCAGCTATTTGATAACAAACATCACACACAGTTACAGCGATCATGACAATCCGATCTTGTGTGTAATAAAAAACCAAATCTCTTTGAATCTCCCTGTGGATCTCCAGGAAGATGCTCAGGCTCACACATCACGATGTAGAGTCTGCGTATAGACTGCAGCTGGATACTATCGCTCCGTAACGATCTTAATGACTTTGACTCGGAATGAGTTAGGTTTTCTGCTTGCATTCTACGTATAGTCTCTGTTGTATGTTGTAGCTTGTTCTTCACCTTTTAAATGTCCATGCTGCATGAGAACAACAAAGTAAGCGAGTAGGTACTCGTATACTCGTATTCTGTGTAGAAAAAGAACACCGATGAAGTTGTGCGTCTTCTACTTTGTACACCAGTATTCGTACTCGTACTCGTACTCGTACTCGCACTCGTACTCGTATGTCGTATCTTTTCGAAGACGAAGAAAAATTGAAAACATATTCATGAAACCGAATGACTAAGTCTGCTTGTCAGTGGTCGCAGATATGACTTGATGGGCATTGAGAACCCCGGATAGCCTGTGCTAGCAAGATAAGGCAAGAAGAAATCAAAATTGGAATGGCAATGGAAATGGCGTTTGATTTTATTAGCTGTGCTCGATGGTGCTCGTTGGTGATGGTTAGTGTAAACAAGCATGCACACTGCCATTTGTCTACACTAGTTACTATCTACATACTCCTCAATACTCCACTTCAAGATAAAATGAGAAAATAAATCGATTTAATCTATTCAGCGAATGCTCAGCTGTATCTTCTCCTCCGAGCATCGAATGACATCCAGATACCCGTTCTTATATCCATAGACCATCTGCATCATTGCACTTTATTCGGGGGTGCATTCCCGAGAATGAGAAACAATCCCGAAAAATCCTTATGGTACCACTGAGACAGAGACAGACAGACGGCAGCATCGAGCACATCACCGAGCACCATAATATATGTAAATAAACTCCTCGTACTCGTCGAGTATTTGTATATAGGACATCACCATCCAGCTTGGAATATTTCGAATGAATTCTTCGTTTTTGTAATTACGAACATGTGTCTATCTGAACGTTGTATTTTTGTGCTGGGTGGCAGAGGAGCGAGCATATGTGCGTTGCTCAACTTTTCCGGACTAACTTTTCCAGTGGTACCCACTGCCACCGTGCGTCTCTGTCTGCTACTGCTTCTGCAAAAACCCATTCGCATGTATATTTATGACATACGTATGTACATTCACACGGATATGCTCCTCTATCTGGGATGGTGGATTTTTGGAGTCGTGTAGCTCTTCCCAGATATTCTGCTTTCCCTACGCTGCCGTCCATTAAAATTTCTGAATACAACATTTCATTCATTCCTCGTGAAAGTTTTCAAATAGGAAGACGACGGAGGAGCTTTCCCAAGCTGGCACTCATGGAGGGGAAGAGATTTTGACTCACTCAGTAGTCTGCTGGGTGGTGGATATAGGTGGCAAAAGGATTTTTCGGGCATCATTGGATGTGGCTGTTGAACGTCAATCCTTTTCTGCTTTTCTTTCATACTCATGTGCTGAGCTGTGTGTTTCCTCCAACATATGTCGTTTCGTTTCTGTTTTATACACTTTAGTCCAACTTCCGCTACGTGTTCGTACCCACTTGTAGATGTATGCGTATGCGGTGTAGGGATATGCAAAAATGTTACTACATTTTCGGATGGATCCTCTCCAGCAGTGAATGAATGATTCGTTCGTTTGTAGAAATGCTTAAAGTATTATCCTTTTTTTTTTGGTCTGTGAGGACCAGTTTTTTTTTTGGGGAAAAGTGCACCAATCGATGGATTTAAACTTTTTTGTTGTACCATTGGGATGGGGGCTTCCTTTTTTTTTTGTTTTGTTTTTTTTAAGGACAATTTGTGCCTTATCATGCAATTGGGTTGGGATTTCTATTCCCCGGGATTGTGGGCAAAAGGAAGCGAACGATATTAGTTAAGGAGAATGTGCGGATGTAATTGTTGGGAGCTGTTGAAACGGATAACGTAAATGTCGACCGAGTACTTAAAGTTGAAAGACAGTGCTGCAATTAAAAGAGAACGTTCTTTGCAAGGCTTTTCGGCCTTTTCATTTCGCTCTATGTTGTTGCTGTGACCTGAAAAACAGAGGAGAGTGATATTGATTCGGCTTGTAGCTTGAGTGAGGTCCTTCCTATATTTGTCAACAAGTATTGATGGAGAACTTATTGAGAGGAGGTTCAGTTGAACTGAGCAGAACCTGACCTCATCTAGCACTGCCAGCATTTTTAGGCTCCCCAGTGGACCGGCTGGCTTCTGACTTCTTAGACTTTGAGGAAAAGCATTCTGAAGTCTTTGAACTTTGAGGCTCTTTAGCCATTTCCACTGAGCTGCTAGTTCCAGATGTGATGGGTTCACCTGTCTGGTGGTTCTCTTGGGCCTCATCAACTCCAAGTGTACTCTCCTTTCTCGCGACGAGCAGTCTTGGCCGAGAGCTAAACTTTATTCTCTACTCTGGTATGGATAACCCTTTTATTCTAATCTGGATCCGCAAGAAGTTGAGGAAAGTTTACATCCTTGGCTTAGGAAACCTCATCCACTACGAATGTGCTTTCAACTCCAGGTTTTGTTTAGCGATCCAGGCTAGGGAGAAGGCTTGGTGAGTAATTTGGAACAACGTGTCTCTGAGTTATACGCAGATTTGCGTTTTTCTGTGGTTTAATTCTGCCTACCGTAGACATGAGCCAGCTTTTAGTTACAATGTCATGGCAGATGATCGACAACCTCCATCTCTAGCTGTAGTGGCTACAAATCTTAGGATGAGACAGTTTTTGTCGGATTTTTCCATCCTTCCAGTAGTCTCTTCCTCACTGGCTTAATCGCTTAGTCCGTGAGGATTTGAGCTGGGTGAGTGGTGGAGATTTACCTGATGTCGAACCTGTTTTAGTATCCGTTCCGCCGGACCTTTTAAGCAAGCTTCCTTTTATGTTGCTTCCCGTTGAGCTTTTTTGTCCCTTCTGAGTGGGATTTGTGAACAGACTCTTGGTGTAGGAGGGTTATCACGTTAGCTGGTGCTGGGCCCATTTTGTCCTTCTTTTTCTTTTTGCCTCTGCGCGAGATACTAACGCATATCTGGATCATTCCAGCCTCCTTTGGCCTCCTCGGATTCAATTCCATCCCTAATGAGGGCATCGATTCGAAGCTTTTAGACTCCAGTGAAGTGTTCGTACTTCTGCTGAGCCTTGCTTAAGTTGGTATTTGCAGCAGAGATGCAGCATTAATTTGAGATGTGAATCGTCTCTTCTGTGTCCATCTCAGAGATTCCTCTTCTGGCTCCGTTAACATTTTTTTTATTGTTTTGTTGTCCTTCTGCTTAATTTTATTCATGCGTTGTCCCACGAGTAAGTCGAGAATGAAAAATTCGCACCTGCAGAGCTTCCATACAGGTGTAAGGCTAGTTATAGCGAGAGGTCGTCCTGTATCTCATACGGTTACGATACACATTTTTCAGTTCCCTCCACCATTCAGTCTTAGGTACGTATTCCAGGTGGTGTGGACTTTTTACCACACTTCCTCGCCCTTCGCTATCCGTCACCTGTGGACGCATTTCACCCCTGCGATCAAAAGTTAGTGAAAGTTTGAAGTTTCCGCTGAGTCTCATTTACGTTTTTCACGGATTGCACGGACTTTTGTGTTATGTCCACACTATCGAATGCTCTACCGAAACATCAGGCATATTGGCATCTCATTGCAGCTCTTTTAGCTTGCTCAGGTGAAATCCCGACACAATTTATTTGATGGCTGCAATATAGAGATGTTTCCGCTCCTCGATTCGTTTAAATGTATCGTTACACAGGTTTTCGCTTCGAAAACTAGGATATTTTGTCCGCCTTCATGTTTCTAAAGGATTGCAAAGCTTTCTTACCCAGTTGACAAGTCTGTTAGGGCTTCACAGGGTGATCTGTGCTCACTATTCTCAAAGACTTTTAGACACTGTAATTCCCAAAAGGGCATTTCACCAAATTTCACATTCTTCCGGACATTTTCTCGGAATGATGGCAGGGAGTGTCATCTGCAGGAGACTTGTGTCACAGATCTCGAACTCAGTAATGCCAGAGTACTTCTGTCTAGAATATATAGATACTTCCTCAGATCAGTTATAGTGTAAATCAAAGACGTTCAATCGGAAGATTTCGTCGACTCATTGATGTTTGGGGCAAAAATGTACAGTCCCCTGTGTCCTATGAAACTTAAAAAAAAAAAAAACAGAAAAGCTCCCAACATTAACGACACCCTCGCTTGACTGAATGTCACCGATTTTAAGAGCTCCGAGGATTGACGACGACGAAATGTTTATACAGTTGTTCCGCCAGCAAAAGAAAAGTAAACCGAAACCGAAATTCCAATTTCAATTCCAATTCGGATTCCATCAACCTAATCTCTCGACACAGTACGAGTATGAGTACAAGACAAAATCGACCTTACACTCTGTTTACTTTGCTAAGTATAGTGGAGGTCGTCTGTGTTCAACGATTTTATTTGAATTTTTCCCCTCGAAAAGTAGGGATTCAGTGTGTATTCAACTCTGTGGATCTAGGAATATGTAGAGATGCATCCATCGGATGTTATTCGCTGATGCATCAGCAGCTGTTATAATGGCTGCCAACAATAACATTCATCAGAGTTGCTCGAGATGTTTTCATTTCGTCGCGCATTTGATGGAAATTGTTAGAGAATTGTGCAGTTTTGTTTTTTCCTCCCCTCTTCGACCGAGTATTTCTGGAGCACACAGTTTTGTAATGTCTTTTTCTATGGAAATTTGATGTAAAAATATATGTAGCAACTAGCAAGCAGTAGCCGGCGGGGGTGTCTCAGATACACAAATACAAATGGTAGTCCGTCTGGTAATGATTGGCTTTATCGGACGATTTGACAGTTTGTTGTTGGGTATTGGTTGATGCTGTTGGCGTTATGGTGTTGTTTTAGGCGAAGAACTTGGTGTTGATGGTGTAGTACTTGTTGGCTGTAATTGCAACATTTTTTTGGAGGCTAAAGAATACAAAAGAAAATAAAAGGCAAAGAAACAACATTGTGGCGAAGGAATGTATTGTTGTGTTTAGTTAATGTTGTATCGTGGGGATTTTGAGATGTCCCAATAAAGAAGTTGGCCTAAATCTCATTCGAAATGGCTGGAAAGTGTAGTTTTAGGGTTTAAGTTGGACAATTTGAATGCTAATTTATTAAGATCGGGCGTGTCAACAGGGAAATTACATGCGAGAGTGTCATGACAGTTTGGCTCAGTTTTATGAAACTAATTTATGGAATTTTGGATGTTTTTTTCTTTTTTTTTTTGTACTCAACCATACTGCGGGCCTAAACAAAAGTTGTGCTGACTTGTAGTAGCTTAGGTTGTTGGATGTGGGGAAATTCAGGTCGATTGTGTTGTAAGAAATGTAGTCTTCATGTAAAGAGATCAGGGAAAGGAATGCGATTTGATGGACGCATGCCTTACAACATCTTTCTTTGGTATGCGGGTGGATGGTCGATTCAATTTTTCGGAGACTGTTGAAACCAACAGAAAAAGTGCCCATGTCGAACTCAATCCGTTTTATTTATTGGCTCTTCAATTAGGAATGAGAAAAGGAGACACGGTTCAGGGCCAGTGATTCTCCATTGCACGTTCCGAACTAATTGAAATGAAGCCGCTCCTCAGCTTCGTTCTATAAATCCTAGTTATCCTTGCTTTTCAGATCACTGGTACACATTTCGACACCTCCTTCTTCTAGAGGCAGCAATGCAAAGGCACTTAATCCGCATTTAAATGACACCTGAAGGTGAACGCACATTTAATGTTATTTTGTGAACTGTCATTCCTATTTTGCTTGTCAATGTCTACCATTTAGTCATGGTTCAGTACTCGAACGAGCAATTTTTTCAAATTATTAAAATTTATTACCAAAACGCCAATTTTCGGCCGTCATAATCGCCCCATCCGACTCGCAATCCGTAATTTGGTGCAAGTCTGAGTCTGCATTTTGGCTGATTAATATTCCGGTGCCAGTGAGAGAAAGAAATGCAAGGAATTCTGAAAATATTGAGGCCGCGTGTACCAACATCTGTTGATAGCGACCCAAGTCAATCCATTCCACGCGGTTCGCAGGAACTGGACATCGCTCAAACAACATTGTGGCGAACATTGCGAAAGGATCTCAGCTTACATCAAGCCAGATGACCATTTAAAGCGTCGAACTTTCTCAAATTTTTCTCCCATTTCTGGCTAAATGTCTTTGTGAGCAAGCAAAATATGCGCTATTGGATGGCTACAAACCTAGATGTGCTTGATGACACGCCACTGCATACTCGAAAATTGACTGTTTGATGTGGTTTTTATGCCGGCGGCGTTATTTGGCCGTAATTTTTCGTTGGTGATGATGGCCGCCACGTTAGAGTTAATAGAAATCGCTGTCGGGACATGTTACAACATTGGTGGGATGTGGTTTCAAAAGGACGGCGCCACTTGCCACGCAGCGGGCTAAACAATCATGATGTTGAAGTCAAAGTTTGGTGAGCGTGTTATCCCAAGAAATGGGCCAGTCAATTAGCTCGTGCGATCTGAAGCCTCTGGGCTTTGGGGGTACGTCAAGTCATTGGTCTATACCACAAGCCGGAACACGAAATTGCCCGAATATCCGCCGAAATGTGTGCATGAGTGGGCGAAAATTGGCTCTAACGAATCAATTGCTGCAAGCGCGCTCGTGGTGTACTTATGAATGAAGTCGAGTTCCACTCATAATGGTATGAGATGTACTTGAATGGGAAATAAAAGTAAAAAAGTAAAATGTACAGCGAAGATGAGGGGTGTGATGCAGTGCTCTTTTTGGAGTCCTACTGTGCAAATGTCATTCAAGATCAAGTACATAGGGATTTGTAAAGATAATAGCGTCTACTGTCTTACTTATTCACATTTCAGACCTCTCAATCCGTACCAGGCTTCCTGTTTGATCTTTGAGACTGCTTGCATCAGCCTTAATTGGAGCATTTTCGTCCATTCGCTCGTCATATTTAAATTTTTTGGCCTAGCTAAATACATATCTTGGTGGAGCTTATAAAGTACGTGACTCTGACTTCTTTCATTCTTTCCTCCGCTCCGCTTTCTGCATACAAATCGTAAAATTGACAGAGTAAGGATTTTGTTGGTCATTATCGTCGTCTTTCGAGTAAGGCGCTTTGAACCCATTTAGCAATTTAGCAACGTCACACCCGTTTGTTAGGCACCGTCTTCATCTAAGTCAGGTGTAAAAGATGTAGTTGGTTAGGTTAGAGTATGCTTCGAAGTTGGTGAACTCCTTAACAAGGTTTCGTTTAATACATCGAAGTTACAGTCATCGACAGTGACGGTTTGCTTTCAAACGATGATCGGTTTATCGAGAGATTTGCGCATGAGTCCGGGGTGGACCTGGGCCTCAACCAACAAGCATCTCCAGTCAGCTCGATCTTTAGCTAGCTGCCTCCAATTCCGCACGCTAAATTGGAACTGAGTTCCTATCTTTTTCTATTGTGCTATCGCTCTTGGCGGATTCGAAGACTTTTCGACCTAAGCATTGTGTCCATCTGCCCTACATGGCGCAGTCACCTCAGTCATTGGACATTCACTCTTCTGACTAAGTCGATATCGCTGTGCAACCCGTGTATATCCTCCTTACTCTCATCCATATTTAATGAAGTCTGCGCCATAGAGTAAGACTGGGATTATTAAGGTCACTATTGCTAGTCCGATTGGCAAGAGTTATTCTGCGTTTGACCTCAGCGATAGTGTCGTTGTCTGAATTAATAGTGGAGCCTAAGTAGGTAAAGTCCTCAACTACCTCGACGATGATGTTCTGTCCGAGACGTCATTGTTGGGTGTCCTTTCTTGTCGACAGCATACATATACTTGGTCTTGCCCTGTCTTAATACTCGCAAAGACGCCACTAACATCTTGCTGGTTTTCTCCGACGTAGGCTAGTAATGGGACGGTCTTGTGAAAGATTGTGCCTTTTGTGCCGACGCGTGAGTTTTGCATTATTCTTTCAAGGATGATGATAAAGAAAGCGCCTTGTCGAAATCCTTTTTTGACATCAAAGGTCTCGGTGAGTTCTTTAACGATTTTGATGGAGCAGCGTGCATTCTCTATCGTTATCCTCCACAAACGGACGAGTATGGCAGTGATCCTAAAACTAGACATTGCTCTGTTTGGCTCGGCTATATATGCTGTGATATGCGGCCTTAAAATCGATGAATAGGTGGTGTGTATTGATATGGATTCATTGGGTTTGTTCCAAGATCTGCCGTAGGGTGAATATTTGGTCGATGATGGACTTTTCTGGCCTATAGCCACGCTGATATGTACGAAAGGCTTCAGACGATTCCACAACACGCGGATATGATCTTGTAAGCGATGCCTCTGTAGTTCAGAGAGTCTCTCTTTTTGAGGATCGAACAAACTATGCTGAGGTTCCATTCATCGGGCATACTTTCTACAGATTAGTTCGTGTATGCTCCTACCAAGTCATCGTCAGAGATCGTCAGTGCGATCCAGCACCATTGTTGGGCTTAAGCTTAAATATGGGTACCTTCATTTCAGTCGGGTCGATTTTACAGAGTTGTTGGTCTATATCCTCCTGGTTGAAAGGTTCATTCTGCTTTTTGAAGCAGTCGAAACTGTATATCGTTAATAACGTGACGATTGTTGGCTCCCAGAGTATTAAATCACACAATCTTGAAGGCCTATTTGTAAGTCCAGTACCCGAAATTATACGTTCATCGAATGTTTCCTTGAAAAAATTACTTGTGGCACACATTAATGCTACTCAATTAGGATCGAAAAGATCTGTAATCACGGATCTGTAACGCTCTGCATCTTCATCGCTGAAGGAAATTTTGTGGTAAAATCTACGATGCAGAGCAATCACATTTTGCCCATTCGACGGTGGTATATAATTGATCGACTTCGTCAAATCTTACTTTTAAAGTGTTGGCGCAATACATCCATTATTTTACAGGCTCTTGTCTCAGCCTTATAGATAAATGCAAGAACATTTCATGGATCACTAAAGGACTATCGCTTCCCTAAACCTATTACGTCGTCGTCGGGGTGCAACTGTGTCTCATAAATCGCACCTTGATCGAGCACCAACGAGTGGGTCGCATGTTTTCAGCGTACACCAAGATCTACAGACTTGATTGCAACGAAAAGCAGCTTACGGAGGATTTTGGGATTTTTATGTCACGCCTTAGGAAGATTATTAATCGACAGATTTCCCGACATCAGAAAGCGAGTTCTCTATTCTCTAAACTTCAACAACTTCACATCACTCTGTCTGGAATAAAATGCATTTGAGGACACCCAAGATCTTCTGACAAATTGTTGCCAGTCTCATACACTCGCACTTCCAAGAAATCGTTTAAATGTCCCTTCCAATGTTTACTCATAAGTACCACACCACCATTGTAAATCTTTCCGTAACTTGTATCTAAAACCTGGCGTCATGGTCTATTTGCTGGTCTCACATCCTTAACAGATAAAATGCGCCAATTCTTTAATCTGTAAACTACATATGTACATATGTACTTGCCATCTATTCCGTGTATTCAAACTTGCCATGCTTGTCTTATCATCTCGAAAATTCATTGTCAAGGTTAAATTTTCCGGAGCATTTATCTCTATTTATTCTTCCCTAACCAAACATTGCTATCGCCCTTCACCATTACCATTTGTATCTGGGTTTCGAAGTGAATTTGTACTGCGCCTAAACCTAAACAAATCTCACTATCACACATTTCACTCTCAACTATCACCAAACTGTCAAACAATTTAACCTACTGACCATTTAACAATTCCAAACTCAAACAACAACTGCATATCGAACTCAAGCTGTTCAAACACTTGACAGAATGTTTACCTTCCGTATCTGTCAACTTAGAATCTCTTGACGAGATCCGTACTCGGTGTACAATTTTTGGATGAAACGCATCTAGATCTCGACATTTGATTGTTAATACTCGTACGTACCTGAGGGGAATGCAATCCAAAGGAAACCTAAATGAAGCCTAAACGCAACCCAAACAGAGAACATATTTTCCCATTAGAAGGGTAAACACAAAGTTCAAGAACTTGCTCTAGAGAGCATTGTTACAACAAAAAAAAAAACAACAAAAAAACTCTGGTGACATACGAGGAGTAATCTACAGGATAAAGGGGGAAAAAGGATCTCGATTTCACGTAAGACCCTTTAATGCGATCAAACTGCAACAATGCGTGTGCTTGTTGTTGTAGATATCTAGATACTCGTATTATGAAACCGAATCTACTTTGCCAGTTTATTAATAATACGGCATCCGATATTTATGTGTGTTATACGACGGCGACATTCAAGTGGAGTTGGGAAATTCAATACCATCCAGCTGATGGCCATAAGGCTTAGTTTTGCGTTTTTGTATACAGAATGCGAGTAATTCCCTCTGCTTTTGCTCTCGAGACCACTTGAAACGAGTAATTATAGAGGATAGTGTTACTCTACTGCACTAGTTTCTATAAAATGTATCTTGACACATGTTTTTTGCTTTTTTTCTCCTCTCTCTCTCAATTTCTTCTTCTGGAACTCGAACTCATAGAGTCTTGCCTTGTCAGTTGTTGCTATTATTCAGGATATCAATTATGACCATGAGTTGTTGTAGTTGGTCTCGTATTCGTTCTCCTTAAACCATATGTGCTATGTGTGTGTATGCGGCTAAATGGCGCTCTTACATCCGTTTCAAATTCAAATTGCAGATTGTTTGGACTTGGAAATAACACTAACGGAAGTGGCAGCATTAAAAAAACCAACAGAGACCCCATAACACATTCCTTGATAAACGGCCACAGAAAAATAAAAAGCTTTAAAAGAATTCAACTTTGAGATACGAGTATGAATGGAATTATGCTTGTGATTCTGGGCACGATTCCATGATTGCTTTTGCTTTCTCGCCTACACAGAACCGAGCTGTGTACGGAATGATGTTATTGTATAATGGGTGCGCGAGCGAGCATTTTTTTTTCCCCCGTTTTTTTCGTTTTTCGTTTTTTGGCGCGCGTACACGCCTTATCAGTGGGCGGAAATCAAGCTGACCTTACAGTGGCAGTAGAAGACGTCTGCAAGAAAGCGTTTGGATACTTTTTTCCTCCCCGCGAAACAGGGCTTTTATTTGATTAAACATGGCTTGCGCATGATGCAATTCGCTAATTTTGATTTACATCTTACCAGCAAGTGTGGGCGTCTCTTTCCTGGGCAACAAAATGTCTCCGATGCCAATTAGATTAAATTTCACTTTATTAAGGGTAGGTGTTATACCCTTAGTTTAGTTGGACGGTTAATCTGTTGTACTAATCTTAAGACAATTGGGACCTTATCTATTTCCATTGGCAAGCATTGTGCCTAAACATTGAAGGCGTACGTTCCACTTAAATTGCAATTGGCCTAATATTGTGCTCCTCAATTTTTCAATTTTTTTTTAATTTTTAGTGGGAAATCTACCACAGTTAACCGGAGAGTTATCTGCCGCCAGATACCCAGTCCATTGAATGCTTGACAAAACCGGAGTGCTCTTCCAATTATCCGAAGTCTGCTATAGACATTTGATGGAAGACAGTAAAAAGGCCTGCAAGTTTAGACCATTGCTCGTCCATGAATTGATGAATTTTTTATGAGAATTTCTCCTTTGTTCCGATCCGTATCTGTATCCATAAGACTTTCAATTAGTAGAACAGAAAGTGGCGACTTTCATCGGTCAACACTGATACACTGCTGATGCTATACATTTCGTTCCATGGGTTTGAATCCAATTTAGCAGGAATACAAGAAGTAGACAGGATTCTTGGCAGCAAGAGTACTTACTTATTTACTTACATAGATGGCACTACAGTCGGAGAATGGACTGTGCCTCCATCCTACTCGAGGTTTTCCTCTACTCCGGGTTGGAATCAAAGACTCTTGGGAGTGAAGAATTGGTGTTCTTTGACTCTACATGTTCTAGCCATTGCGCGCTTTTCTGGCCAAATCTTTGTCACTACACAGCTCATTGAGTTTGTCGTTAGATCTTCTTTTTCAAACCGCGTCAACGCTAATGAAACCACAAAACACTAGAAAAGTTTTGCATTCGAAACGGCCAAGGATATCTTCGCTAACGACCATGCTGCTGCACCATAAAGCGAACTTTGATGATAAGGATCTTAGTGTCTTAGTTTCCTTAGTTTCTTCACAAGGCCGTATTACTCATTAGCCTTCTTAGGCCGAAGAAATAGTGATTTGCAAGAATAAATCTTCGCTTGGGTAAACAATGAACTAGAAGAAGTACACCAGAGATCGTTCATAAAATTAAAAAAAAAGTATCGGACGCAGAACGGAACCCTCAGGCACACCGATATTTTTTTTCAGACTTGAAACTCAAGGCAAATTGAATTGACTTTTTCAATTGGTATTTGGTAATTCATTAGGATAGAGTCTTGTGGTGTCCAATGCTGGTTATTTGGTCATTTGGATTCGGATTGCAATCAAATCAGTGCGTGGTATGAATATCGTATCGTGTCTACAGAGGTTTCACAAGCTGACGATTTATATGGGCGATTTCAAGACCGAAAAAGAAAGGATAAAAAGGTTCACGGTATTTCCCATCTTCTCGAATAGCATCCTAGAAAATAGACTGCAAAGAAGAAGATATATTCACCTGGCCTAGCAGTATGTTAAGCTCCTAAAGTTATCAAGCTACTACATACACTAGCTGATCTTACAGTGAAGTTGTTATAAACGGCTATACTCCTCGAGTGAGGTCTAGTTTCAGGCTCACAAAGACGGGCTCTTTTTGGAGCATTTTTCATAAAATTTCGTATAATACCTGGATGCGGCGCTGTAATTTCAACACGAATTTTCTCCTTCAGATATGAAACAGTGTCGAGCCTAATCATGTACAAAGTTTACAAAGTGTACAAAGTGGACATGGTCAAATATCGCCACAGAAGAAGTCCTTTTTTATTGTGTAATTCGGAGAATACGGAGGTCAATTGAATCCTGAATTTTCACAATCAATCGGTCGTCAAAAATACTATTGTTGCTCTAGCTGTGTGTGCAGTAATTCCCTCTCAGAATTATCAGAAATCGCTGTCTCGAAAAAGATTTCAATCAAAGCCCGATATTTTTCCCTATTTCCGCTTAGAGTATTGTTGGCATCGACTTAAGAGAAGAATGGCCCAAAAGCCTTTTCTGAGGTAAGACCATATCAGAGTATGAACTTAAGTGAGTGCAATTTTCGCTGGTGGATCAATCTTGAGTTCTAGGTGCTCCTTATTTAAATGGAAATGAGCTTCATCACTCCTCATCAGATTGCGAATGAAATCATTTTCTTGTCTTCCCATTTCTTGTTAACGAATTGTTTTAAAAGAACTTTGCTAAGCACTTCTTGGCTTTCACTCTTGTCCAAATTGGATGTCATACATAAACATCAGCAGTTCAATTCCTAACTCCCCATGGAACGACTTGCGGGATTTACCGAGTTGAACAGAACACCTTCATGTCGATATTTCTGGACCCTCCACGGCATATGTATGCAAGAATTCGTTTAACATTCACTTCAATTCGGGTAATGCGAGGTCGGTCAGGTCAGAAAAGTTTAGCTACAGGCTCCTGCGGATAAAGTCGTGCCACAATCGTGCCCAAATTATGTTCACAGATAATGGATTTCGCGCATGATAGCAGTTTGAAAAAAATTCAAAACAAATGAGTGATACTTTTCTAAATCAGTCACTGACTTTTGCTCCCTCCCGTGAGATATCGTAGTATGTTTCCCCTCAGTTGTTGGTTGTATTGGATCGTTATATGCTTGAGATGCGCAGGGATAACTTTCCTTAAATGACATCAGACAGCGCTCTAGCCTTTGGGTGTGAAAGATCACCGGCTGAATTCCAAATTGGAACAGCGAGTATATTGTGGCTAAGACCTCGATAATAAAAAAAAATCGAGACACTAGCTTGTATACAAGCAGACAAAGCGATCCGAGTTCTGCTTCACCTTTGTTTCACTATATAGTTCTACAGAACACAAGGTGACATAAAAACTGAATGGCGAATTGTAAATGAGTTCCTTCCCAATATGCGTCAAATATAAGGACAAAGATATTCACAACAGACATTGCAAAGGCCTTTAACGAATTTTTTGCCTATGCTGCCACAAATACTTCATCTGGCACAGGCTTCAATACAATATCTCAAAACTGTTGTGTGGACAATGAGGGAAGAGGACCAGCAAGAAAGTTTTTTTTCGAACCAATTTCTTCATTTGAACTCCACAAAACCATTCGGCTACAGTCAATGGTTTTCTAAAGACGTTCTATCGCATATCTTCCACATAAGCATAAACAATGCAATATTTCCCTGTAGTCTGAAAAATCCCTGAGGTCATACCAATTTTCAAAAAACCTAATAGAAAACATTTAAATAATTATGAGCCTATTTCCCTACTCTCGGTGTTTCTAAAAATTTTGAAAAAGTGGCCAAAAGGAGTGTTATCACCTTTTCTTGAAAATTAGTTGTTCTTCAGTGAACACAAGTTTAGTTTTAAAGCAGGTAAGTCGACAGAAGACGCACTTTAATATTACTGACTGCAAGTCTAGATAAAAAGGTACTACTGCGCTCTTCATTGACATTACGAAGGCATTTGATACAGAGGACCACGAACTTATTTTCAGAAATTAGAAAAATGAGGTTTTAAGGGTCGCAATATGCTCCAAGAGGAGTTAAAGTGTTGCTGTCGAGCAAAGAAAGGGGTAATTGCAGTCAGTGCTTTGATGTTCCAATCGGTGTTCCGCAGGGTTCTGCACTAAGCCCGGTTTTATTCCTTAACTCTATCTTCAGTCAAAACCTAAGAGGGACAGAAACTGGATTTGCTGACGATATAGCATGCACATATTCCTGTAATTCGGTATTTGACTTAGTGGCGGATATAACCCATGATTTGGTTTTGCATCCAGTCAAATAGTCATCAGTGATAGAACCAAAATCTGTACCTTATTGTGCATAGTGCTGACTGTATGTACATATATACCACTTGATCAGTTCCCGGTTTATTCAGAAGTTTCAGGAATTTATTCAGAAAATTACAAATACAAGTTTATTCATCTAAATCTATATTGTCCCCTTCAAAGTAATCCCCATCGACTGCAACACACTTATGCCAGCGCTTGATCCAATCCTCGAAACATTTTTTATATTCGGTTTTCGGGATGTCCATCAGTGCTTCCTGCGATTTTTCCATTACTTCCTCTCGGCTGCTGAAACACGTTCCCCGCAGTGGTTTTTTAACTCGATTGAACAGAAAGAAGTCACAGGGAGCCAAATCAGGTGAATTCGGTGTTGTCAAAAAATTACGAATAATGATGGCACTGTGCGACGGTGCGCTATCATGGTGCAAACTCCACGAGTTTTCTGCCCACAATTCTGGTGTCTTTCGGCGGATTGCTTCACGCAAACGTTTCATAACGCCCAAATAATACTCATGATGCACTACACCGTTGTAATCCATGAACATCGTGAGCATTGCCTTCTTTTTTGACTGAAAATGACGTGGTGTTTTGGTCTCGGCTCATTTGGTGAACGCTATTCACTTGCCTTATGTCTGGATTGCGTGTCGTACTCATAAACCCACGTCTCGTCCCCAGTAATGATACTTTTGATGAATGTGGGATCGGATTCAGCCTCGCAAATCATCTCTTTTGCGATGTCAACACGGTCTCTTTTTTGCATGAAATTGAGTTCTTTTGGCACCAACTTTGCTGCTACACGACGGAAACCCAATCATTAACCAAAATGTGTTGGACGGATCCATAGGCAATGTTCAAGTCCTCCGCTATCTCTCTGATGGTTAATTTGCGGTTATTAACCAACATTTCTTTTGCTTCATCAATGTTTTCTTTGGCACTTCGACTTTCGATGTCGATGGTCTGCCACTGCGTTCATCTCCGATTGACTCACGACCACATTTGAACCGCTCGTGCTACTGGTAAAATTCTTTGGAACTTAATATCGCCAAATGCCAATCCATCACCTTCTCACATAAGTGGAACCTATCTCCTACCCGACTCTATCTTCTCCATAACCAATCTATCTCCTCCGTACAATCTCTTCGCGACCTCGGCATTTTGTGTGATAGCGAGCTCAACTTCCGTTTACATATGGATGAGATAATCCTCAAATCCAATTCTGCACTAGGCTTTGTAAAACGGTGGTCCAAATAATTCACCAAACCATAGGTGACCAGGTCACTCTATATTACCTTTGTTCGCCCTCTCCTAGAGTACGCCAGTCAAGTATGGTCCCCATATCATCGTGTTCATATCTCGAGTATTGTAGGCATTCAGCGCCGTTTTCTTCGATTTGCTCTTCGAGATATGCCCTGTGACGATACTTTTAATCTGCCCCCCCCTATCAAAACCGTCTCAACCTTATCAACTTAAACATCCTTGAAGATCGCAGAGATGCAGCAGACTTTCTCTTCATTCATCGACTCCTTTCAGGTCACGTTGAATGCGCGTCCCTTCACAACTCCATTTTCCTCAACACTAACCCTAGTAATCTAAGTACTCCTCGACTCTTCTATCTACCAACCCACCACACCTGTTATGGCGCGAACGAACCAATCTCTCGCATGCTACGTAAAATCAACTCAAACCCTACCATCTTTGACTTCCACCGCACCACTTCCTACCACAAATCCGTTCTCCTTCACCACTCCAACCGAATTAGTTTTAAGTTTTAGTTTAAGTTTAATTTTTAAGTTATAGCTTGTATTAAGCCGAATAAATGGGTGCATTCTCCCCCACCAAAATTAAACGACCGTTTTCTTTAGAGAATCGTTGCCGAAATACTTTTCCAACGTTCGCGCACCTTTTCTTACGCAAAATTTAATACAAGTTCGTTGTTGCAACTTTAAATCCATTTCTAAAAGTGTAAAAAATCGCCAAGACTCACAGAGATAGATGTACTCTTGGCTACGTAACTATTGCAAATGTCAAGCTATGACGCTTAGATTTAGAGGGAATGTCAACAACAGATTTACCAACTTAACAAAAAAAACAGAACTCAAATCGGAACAATGGGAGCGCCGCACGGTGGTTATCCCGGGAACTTTTTGATCAAGATGGTGTATAAATGTCAGTGCTGACTTAAACATAAAAATATCTGTACGTGATGTATCACTTAAGATAATTTGGTTCTTAAGCAACTCCTCGACATTGTCTACTCCAGCTTAGTGGATTCTGAGCTGCAGTATGGACTGGTATGTTGGGGTGACCCCTATAGATGCAACCTGCAACCATTTATCGTGACCCAAAAACACATTTTGAGAATCATCTGGAAGAAACGACGTCATGATAATAGTTTTTGTCTAGTCTTAAACTCTAAGATTCTTCCACTTCAATTCAAGTACTCACCGTCGGAGATCTCTGGCTGTTTTTCCACGGTTTTTTTTTTTTAATTTTCTAACTCGTCACTTTGATGATCTAAAAGATCTTTTGCCCATTTAGTCAGAGCTACTATAGTTAGCCTATTAGGCTCTCTACCTTCCGAATGAATTTGGTAACACTACTAGTAGAGGAATTTATTAGGCCGTGGTGTAGTGGTACTAGCAATCGCTTCTCACTCGGAGGGTCCAGGTTCGAATCCTGCCCATGGCAAGTCAGTTTTTCATTTGTGTAATTGGAACTCAGACAATTCTGCGTGTGAAGGCATAACACTGACACGTAGATTTGGCTGTTGTAGAGTTTCAAGCACAGAAAACAAAATGCTGTGAATTATACCTCGAATCACTCTGAGTGAAGAAAAAACTCTCCGTCCTATTCGGACTCCCACCCCTGGCGAGCGAATATCGAAACCCAAAACATCTGAGTTTCAAACCACTACAAAACAATTTTCCTTTTTTCTCCTTCTACGTTTCCGCCTGCGCCCGGGCAACAGTAAAAGGGTATCTAACCCCTTAGGCGCGCGTAAATTATAAAAAAAAAACACGGGTGAGGGCTGGACACTCATATAAGATGTGTTGAGCAGTTTCATCTTCTTCAAAACAAAGTCGAAACTACGGAGAGTCGATTAGTTTCATTTTGTTGAGGTGATATCTTAAACCGTGGTGTCCTCTGATGTAACCTACTAAGTTTTTGATATCGGTACCGACTTACGTTTAGACATCTATTGGCATTTTTGCTTGAAGAGCAGGATGGCTCGTTTGGCCTGCCTTAAACCTGAGCTATTCTCCCAATAAGAGATGCATCTTGAATGCTCCCAGCTAAATTGACTGCTGATTTAGCAGAAGGGTTCCGGTCAATTTAAGAGAATTTCTGAGCCCTTTCTGGCCAGTTCGTCGGCGTTTTCACTCCCATCAATGCTCTCATGACTAGTTTAGTTTTGTTACTGGATCTTAGTTTTTGGAGGGTTTTGAAGCAGTACATGGCTGATTTATAAGGGCACTTATAGCTGCTTGACTGTCCGTGTTTGCGCCTCTGATATCAGAGTCGTTAATATGGTTGGCACATACTTGAATGGCGTGGAGTTCTGCTTGGAATACACAGGGACTTTTGCCCAAAGCTATGGCTATATTTAGGTTTGGTCTGTGTATTCCAGCTCCCACCATGGTTATTTCTAATCCATGCTTCTTTGCTGGGAATCTCCGCGGAGAAGCCTTTATTGAAGAATAATGTTTTTTAAGGCGGTCTGTTACCGCGCAGATCATACCAATTTCTGGTTTTACGGAGGTAGGATCCTTACGTCAGGGTGTTCGCTAAGACTTAGCTCTTTAATTTTTACCAGATTTGCTGTGCTGCGTAATGCCACTTTGCTTATATGTACGTGTAGGGGGGTTAGTCCTATTATTGCTTCTATCGCAGCTATGGGGCATGCAAGACGCTGTACTCTGTTGAGCTTTAAAATGGCGGTCTTTTGCGAGACTTTAGTCTACCATACTATACTCGTAGAAGCATGTGTTTTGATGGGCCCGACCATCATTGGATAGATCCAGCCATACATGGGACGACAGGCCCATAAAGAATTGATTGTTTCAGTTATTTGGTTGTTTAAGTGAGAGTTCCAGTTGAGTCTTTTGTCTAGGATTACTCACAGATATTTGACCTCGTCGGAGTACTCACCGATTGACTAGGTCATCGGCATAACCCATTGTGTTGTAGCCTAAATTGCTTAATTTGATAACCAGATCATCTGTGACCATAGACCACAAGAGGGGCGATAATACGCCTCCCCGAGGGCAGCACCTTACGGCTGATACTGATACTAAAGTCGGCTCCGATGCAGTAGTCATCAAACACTAAATTGAATTGAATTGAAATTAGTGTCAAAAGATTAGCTCCAAACTTGACCAAATTCATCTTGAAGATACTATCCAACTATTTCTATTGAAACTCAAAGGGTGTTCACCCTTTGTACTCGTGGTGTCGTCGCACTGGTTGTAGCTCAAAATAAATCACTATGTCCCCATCAAGTCTGAGAGTATCAAAGTCCGTCCAAATTCTAATGACCTTTGGTTAAATGAATTTTTTAACTGCTCTAGTTAGTGCCCTTCTGCTGCCATTAAGAGGTGGAGTTGCCAAATACAAACACAACGTCGTGCCACATGCGTTCAACTTGTGCCGAAATTTTACCAGTTCATTAAACTTCTATGACATTGACAGAACGTCCCCATACAAAAATAAAAAGACCCCCACCAGCTTGTAACACATATTTTTATCATCTTACTCGTACTTCTCACTTCTTATTATTTTAAGTATGTACAACCGGAAACCGATATTCTTATCCCCATGTGTTGTGTGTTCATTCCCCTGTTATCGCAAACACAGAGAGAAACATTTTTTATAGTAAATTATAGAAACAAAAGGAAATATATCTTATTACGACCAAACACACACAACCACAATCGACCACATTTAAACAGCAAAAATATGGCCGCAGCCCCCCTCTCAGTTTTGTTTTCACGAACTACTCGTAACGTAGTACGTCAAAGGCTACTTGTAAGAAACTTTATATCCAACCCTCATGTGATGTCTGATAACTGAAAACTCCAATAAAAGAACTTGTAATTCATTTCATTTAAATAAAACGAATCTTGTTGTTTTTTTGTTCGATTTAATTAAATGAGGAGGACCTTGTGAATGGTGTCAGATGTGTGAAGTTAAGTTTATTAGATCGTTTAACTGTTAAACACCAGTGTGGGCTTAGGACGCGGGCACAGATTTCCCATTCGGGTGATGTTGTGGTAAACGATTGTTCTGTGTCGAAGAGGTTTTACAGGTGACAAACCGACAACCACAAGTCAAAGCGCCAACGAAAGGTTAACAATTTGTTGTTTGTTCTAATTAGAAAAAAAATTATTGGATTATGGAGGAGGTTATGCAGGTTTTTTTATATGTATAGCCCTTGAATTGTTGTTGAAAACCACCCAAGCTTCAAGAGATATCCAAGCAATTGTTGTCACGCACCTACCTACCAGACCAAACTCTCTGGCATCCGTGATTCGATTTTCTTTATCGTCGCGATCTTCTTCTTTGCTGGAGCATTATTTGTCCAATCGCTTGATGAGTCTGAGTTAGTGCATTCGACGTGTTTTGCCATAGAGTTCGCGATTGTATGGTATCTTCTCCATTCATACTCGCATACTGCTCTGCTCTGCCTTCCTACTTATCGTCCAGTACTAGGCTCCATATACGAGTAGCAGAACTCGCAGGATCTATTTTTTATTAATCATGCATTTCGTCTTTCGAGTTAAGTGTTTTGAACTAAACCGAAGTAGCAGCGGTTTCCTGGTATAAATCTTCGCCGAGTCTCCAGTGAAGTGAAGTTGATGTCTACTCCGAAGTAAGTAAAATCCTTAACCACTTCGAAGATACATATGTTAGTAGCTTCAATTGGGATGAGACACGCAAATGTCGATCAACTTTTTGAGCGATTTCAACACGTAATGAGCAACATATTAGCTTGTTCGGAAAGTAATTTCGTTTTTTCCCAACAGAGGACTTACTATAATTGTTTTTGTCACAGCCAACTTCACACTGAAGCCGCATACTCGTTATATGTTTTGACAGCTGATATAGAAAGGCTTGCTTGTGAAAAAATTCAGTTGATTCTACGCAGTAGTTTTCGGTTGGTGCCCCAAAAGCAGCATTTTCGTCATAAACATGCAGTCCCAACAAGAAAAAAGTTATCCGATGTGTATGGAGAAGGTGTATTGACAGATCACCAGTCCCAAAACTGGTTTACAAAATCTCAATCTGGCAATTTTGATATTGAAGATGCCCCACGTCCTGGAAGGCCAGTTGAAGTTGATGAAGACACAATATGAAGACACTCGTGAGATCGCTGAGGGATTAAATTTATCGAATTCGACCGTTCATGATCATTTCAACCGCCTGGATTTAATCCTAAAGCTCGACATATGGGTTCCTCATGTCCTTACGAAAAGAAATTTGTATCTCAAACGTCAAAAGAATGATTCATTTTTGAAGCACATAATCACTGGAGACGAGAAATAGGTTGTCTACAACAATTGTACATGCAAGAGATCATGGAGTAAAATAGAGTAAAAACTGGCTCAAAGCACTTCCAAAGCCGGCATCCATCAAAATATTTCACAGGAATCGGTTTTGTTTAGCTTCAAACGGACAATACAACGATCAATTCTGAAATATACTGTCATGAGCTGGATAAATTGAATGATTCACTTTAACAGAAAAGGCCAGGATTGATCAATAGAAAAGGTGTAGTGTTCCAGATAATGCGAGACCTCTTACAAGTTTGATGATTCGCCAAAAGCTTTTACAGCTTGGATGGGATCTACTGGCCACACTCACCATGTTCTCCAGATCTGGCACCTTCTGATTATTATTTGTTCCGGTCTCTACAAAATTGTTTAGACTGTAAGACCTGCACTTGAAATGAAGAGGTCAAAAATCACCTGTTTCAGTTTTTTGCCAGCAAAGAACAAAAATTTTATGAGCGTGGAATCATGCTACTGCCAGAAAGATGCCAAAAGGACAAACTGGACAATATGTAAATAAATTCGACAAGTATTTTCATCCAACATTTCGAAAACAATACACGAGTGCGAAGAGCAAATATGCCTGTATATCCATCCCCTAACAGCACAGACTGCTTGATCTATATGAAGGAAGTATCCGTAGCAGAAGTGAGGAATATTCTTATCTCACTGAAAGTAGACAAGCCACCGGGAATAGATGGAACAAGAGCCACAGATCTACAATTTCATTCGGAAATATTAGCCCCAATAATGACTAGACTCATCTACTTGAATATTGAACAGGCCTCGGTTCTAAAACTTCTAATAACATTTATTGTATGACCAATACATGAAAACGGAAAGAAAAATTACAAGGTCCTTGAAGAAGTGATAACAAAAAGACTATCGAATTAACTACAATAGTTTCGATTTCGAAAAGAACAAGAACACAAATCGCTTACTCAGAGACTTCGCAAACAGACTCTATAGGTGTGCGCGGTCACATATTAGCTTGACTCGAAAGCTACCTTAGATAGAGGAACTTTAAGGTAATAATAGCAAAACAGATTAGCAGCGAAAAGAGCATTAAATATAGTGTTCTTCTTTTTATAATATAAATCAACGATTCTGATTCTGAAAAAAAAAACCTACACGGACGATACAGCCATTATTGTCAGCTACAAACATGCAAAGAGAACTTAACGCGGTAACAGCCTGGTGTCAGGCAAGAAACAAAGACAATGCACATCTGACCTACGCATACGAGTATATGCAAAATACAACTTAGAATCAAGTTTCACGATGTCTCCCGCTTACACAGAAGTGGAGGTTACGAGATTATAAGAGACGAAGAAGACGAACTGTTGGCAGTATATTGAAAATGTATCAACATACGAATATCTTGGGATAACCGTGGACTGTAATTTAAAGTGGAGCTACCATACAGAGGGACTTAACAAGAAGCTGCGGAAAGCCACATATTCTATCGCCCATTTAAGGAATCCCTGCCCACCATCTGTCCAATTGATTGAATGTCATCTTAGATAGATACATAGATCTCAGAAGCTGCTGACACGAATAGAAAATATGATTCACAGAGCGGCATTAGAACACAACTATGACAGACAACAAATAACTACTAACATGAGAGCCCTCTACACTGCACAGCTGCAATATGTAAATCATTGTTAAATATCAGCAATCAAGTTAAGAAGATTTGCAAGACCCACAACATCTGCAAAAGTGGTGACTTTCCCGACAAATAATATATGTATTAAAAAGAGATTTAATATGAACAAGAAACAATATGGGGCCAAGTACTGATCCTTGTGGAACCCCTAAATTTATTTAGTTGCTGCAATTTTCCCCAATCTTAACTTTATGTGTCTAATCTTCATAGATACCAGTAGCCCGGGCTACCAGCATGCAAGATTCGCTAGTCTAATTGTTCGATTCCAGGAATACGCCTATGTAGCTAAACCACACCCTACAAACTTCGACCACTCTCCCCACGGGACTGGCGTCAGGTATTACTATTGTGTGTTGTGTCACCTTCTAAGGTTTCTGCTGCTTCTGAGGCTTCTGTTGTTGCTTTTCTTAGCCGTTCTATTCTCAGTAGCTCATTTTTTAGAGTTGATATAAAAATACGCCCAATTCTCCTCTGACTGCAACATTTGATCGAGGATTAGCGACGAGCTGGGCAGAGTGGACAATAAAATACTTTGCTTCCTGTATCTTCATCTTCACTTGGGCATTCGGGGCAAGATGGTGAGCTGTCGCGCCCAAAACGGTAGAGGCCAGCGATAACCACTGTGGCCAGACAGGAACTGCGTAAGATTGTAATTGCAGTTTCCACTTTTACGTCCTACCCAAACTTAGATTGTTGGTTTAACTTTGTATGTTGAGCGAGCTTGCCACATAAATATTGATGCTGCCTTTTTAATCCTTTTGATTCCATTGGCATCGTGTTGGCTTAAGGCACTTCTATTATACTCATATACCCTCAACATTTCATCTGCAAGAATGTCGACGGGGAACCATTCTAGCTATAACAAAGGCGGTCTCGTCTGATATGGTTCGAAAGCCGCTGATTGTCCGTAGCACCCAGAGTCTGTATGTAGATGAGAGTCTCCTTTTGATTGATGAGAGTCTCCTTTCGGTATCCGTCATCCTCAGTACTTGCGCTTAACTGTGTCGGCAGACAACAGAACTAATCTGATAACTCTGGAGAGTAGTAGCCTTTAGGCAGAATGCTCAAGAGAGCTCTCTGCATTTGTGGTGATTTCGTGGTTAAATAGTCAACTTGTGTTTTGAAGCATAATCTGTTGTCCAGCATTACTCCAAGATGTTTAACTACTTCTTTTGACCGACTCTACGGTCTTTCAACTGGTTATGAGGACAGCTTCTGTTTTATGGTCGAATAGTTCTAGGCTGGCGTCTGTTAGCCAGAGCGGATTCAATTGTATGCGTCTATTTACCGACTATCATGATGGCAATGTCATCGGCGAATTCAATTACCGTCACCACCAGAGGCAACACCAATCGTAGCACTCCGTCGTACACGATGTTCCACAATAAGGGCCGTAAGAGTGATGCCTGTGGAACTCCGGCAGTGACGTTGGAGTATTTTTCACCTTCATCTGTATTGTATCTCAACTTCCTATTGTTGAAAAGCACGTAATATGGTGTATCCATCCAGATGAGTGAGAAGAACGCGACTCTGGTGGCATACAATAACCAACTTAGCGTGCGAAAGTGGAGGCAGCTGGCTAAAAATCGAGCAGGTTGGAGGCGCTTGTTAGTCGTCAGCTAATTGAAAGTGTTCCAGATTTACTGCCGGTCAAGTAGGACACCTCTCATAACTCAACTTTCTATCGCCCGAATTCGACAGCCAAAGTTTGTCTACAGATTTTCTGAGACACAGCTTTTTGTTGTCGTTGGGGGCTTACTATTCATTCTCCTCACTTCGCAATTTCTCGATGAACTACCCAGATGTACGATGCAGATTTTGGTGTTTTTCCATCGATATAATGGGTAGTTATGCCGTTTTCCAGTTGTGAGATCACTAAAGCATATTAACCACTCAGACTTCAATGACTAGCCTTTAGGGTGTACTAGAACGCCATCTCTTTCTCATACCACGAAGCATTCAAACAAATTTGCAAAACAGAACTAATTCACTTCGAATGCAAATACGTTTGCACAAAGTGGAACCTTTTATTAGCATTTTTGCTGGAATTTCCAAACACACAAACGTTATATTCGGAATCCCTAAATCATGAATTATTCCTGTGCCCGAAAATTAGGCTCCATCAAACGAGACAAAGCAGACTTGTGCACAAATTTAATAACAACCACTAATAACTGAATCGCAAGCGTTTTTGTTCATTCTACAATGCTATGCGTGCTGCTCTAATGCTCCAAATTAAAGTGCGTAAATACGAGTGAGTGTGTGTTTTTCTATTTTTCTATTTTTTGTTTTGTCTCATTTTTTATAAATGTCCACACCTCATTAGTACGGATAATAGTTGCTTGTCAATTTGCATTAAATTTAGTTCGTTAGTTCAGTCGGGTATGCGCTAATGAGAGCACTATCTCACACAGTTTGTTGGGCCTACCAGTGTGTATACTGTATACTGACCAACGGTCTCACATTGAGAATAGAACTCATGTTTGGACACATTACTGATTAATTAATTCCTTCTGCTGGTTAATTATAATTTTTTTCTTTTTTTTTCGTGTTGTGTCTACGTATTTGTACTTTCGCTCCAAAAGAAAAGGACTAGCCTTCGGTGGTTAAGTGTGGATGGAATCATTCGGCTTTGGGTTTGTTTCCAGTCACACGCTGGTTTTCTAGTGCCACATTATGGACACAGACGACAACAGCGACGATGGCGGCTATGGAACAGCATCGTGATCGGTGGTGTAGAGCGAGCGGCCTCATGTGTTACTAATGAGGGCGTTAATATCTGCCAAATGAAATCGTTTAGTCGTTATTTATTTGGTGGTAGCTACATATATGAGTACACGATTCTGTATTGCTTTTATTCCTGGATATTTTTCTTGTTTATCTATTAAATATAGGGTTGCCGCGTGACTGCTTCGATGGAATATCTGTGGTTTGTTTTTGAATGCGCGTACAATACGGCCTACTCTCTCATAAATGGAGACTTATCTAGTCGATGGATTTAACGTGATACTGTAACAAGCATAGAATAACCAGTCTGATGACCTTTGTTGTGAAATCGGGTCAAGCAACCGAGCAGTGAGCGATCTTGTTTAGAAGCCCACAGGCTGGAGGACTGTCACACTAACATTCCTTTCTAACTCCATTGGCGATAGACCACCTCATACTATCATATTATAGCCAAGAGCCACACTATCTCATGCCGCTTTAAATTTTGTAAATTCACTTGTCAGGCCACTTTTCTATCTATCTATCTATGTATGTCGGCAACCCTAGTTTAGACTTTGGTCGTCATCTAAGACGTAACCAGTCGGATCTAGATTCATTGCCTTTCTTAGAGCTAATTGAGGTTCCTATTTCAGTGTTTAGTATCTTTCCCAACAACATTGACCGTTCAAATTGTTCTGCTTCACCCCGTCCATCGTTAATGACATCTCTCATGCGTATCTCACATTCTACTGTGCGTATGAGAACGCATTACGAAATTCCAAAAAAAATGTCGAAATTTGAATTTTCATTTGAGAAAAACAAAAACCAAATCCGAAACAGACGGCCTCTCTCAGAAAAGAACTTGTTTCGGATGTTGTTGTATCTAGATGTTCGATTCTTGTACTCTAGGCACATCGTTGCCATAAAAATGCCCCAGAGTCATTCATCAACTGGGTAAGAGACCCACTGTGACATTATTTTAATCGTCTTTTTGTTTTCTTCTTCATCTTCGTATGGGACGACGCTATAAAAAATTCTCCATTTAGATGAGAGGAATTTTAATAAAACGGTTGAATGAAGAGATACATAGATAGACGAGAGCTCGAACCCTAATTGCCAGTAATAGTGGCATGTAAATTACAAAATTTTGCGCGCCTATAAGGCACACTGAATTATTGTCAGATGTGGCAGCAACGCAAAATGATCGATTGTGGTAGAGTGTAGTAGACGTCTTATGATCACACAAAAGTAAATGAACTGACTTGACTGACTGAATGATGTAAGGAGGGTGGCTAATCACTAGAGAAATAATTACGAGCACTTCCCCCTTTTCTCTTTTTTTGGTTGTAAATGGACACGACGCGAATCGGAAAGTATGGTCTCTTTTGTATTCTAATGGCAGGGTGGAGTGTGTTATAAATCGACGTTAAGACTCTCATCCTTCAAATGCAGTTCGAGTTTTCGATGAATGTAAACGATGGCGAGGCAGAGATTTACGACTCGAACTGTATTTCAAACAAATTTTTCTAGAAAAAAATGCTATTAAGATGATGAAGAGAATAGGGTGTGGTGGATTTATGTATCTAATGACGGGAGTTTTCTATTTTGATTACAACGCTGCTGGGGTGAACTATTCAAACAACAGAGACCAGTAGCGTATATTTAACAGTCAGTCTTTGACAGTAAAGTCATCGACCTTACTCTATTCTTCAAAGAGTTCGTTCATATATGTGCACACTGTCGACTGTAATCAATGCCACTTACCTCACTTTGACCACTCGCATTACCTGTCAAACGGCCCCACTGCTCAACTGTCAAATGAGATTAGAATCTTAAATGTTCGACCAACCAAGTACAACGCAACTCAATACGTGAGTGCGGAATACCTTCAGAGGGAAATTGCATCAATCGCATCGCATTATCTACATGTAGAATTTGTGATTGCCATGCATATCGTACTCGTACCTCCAAAAGTATCGAGATTGTCATCTCCACACTATTCACACCATCGTTTTATGCATCTCATATCCAAGACACATACTCGTATTCGTATGAACACAATTTCAAATGAATTTTCATAGATGTCAAACGGCGATAGAAGATTTTGTGTTAAGAAGATGCCACCACGAATCACTAATGAACATAAATATCCGATACCTCCGATACCTCCGATACTCAATCGATAATGACAATTGACAATATACGAGTATACGAGTATACGAGTATATCGAACGATAAAACCACCCTGAGAACTCGCTGTAGATACAGAATCTACGATATCATCCCATATCTGATTTCAATTCCCTGGACAAATTATTTTCAGTTTTTTTTTTATTTTTGTTTCGTTTTTCTCGCCTCGAATTTAATATGATGCATCTGATGCATATGCGTCAATCTTGCCTCATTAGGAGAGAATTACAATACACACAGAGCCCCCATCCTGCTGCCAGTTAAATTTGATGAACATTCTCAAAAGCTTAAGCGCGTAATTTTCTATAAATCTCAGCCCAATCGACAGCTGAATTTGAAGCTGCTCTACGTGGATCTGTGCGCTGTGTGACAGTAAAAACTTTAATTGCCATCGTAAATTTTGTGGTGGCTGGTTAATTGTCTAAAATATTCATGAAAACCTAGTTGATGAATATTTATCTTGCACATTAGCAGGGCTAGGGTTTTAGCTTCGACGTTCCGTCAGTCATACGACGTTACGCACTCTGAAGTGACAACTGATTTATCCGACCGACGAATTATTAACTCTGAATAGCGTTTCGGTGTGTTTTTTATGATGTGCGCGAAGAAAATTGGGTACTAGTGCCTCTACTGTCACATCAAACTGTCCTAGTTCCCTCGAACGCTCACAAGTCAACTAGGAATGTTGACGCTTATTTTATTGGATAATTGTTTGAACAAACTGGTTAAAGATAAGAAGTCGTAAAAGTCTACCATACAACACCGCAATAGCTGCAGTTTTTTTTTGGTGGACACAAATGTAAAGAAATTCTCTGAATTATAATAAGCTTATAGTGCTTGTAGTGTTTTAGTAAGAGTTTTTATGTTTTACGGTATTTTGAGCGGAACGTTCCAATTAGATAGACCGAATAGAGTTGGTTTGTTGAATTTTACTTTAACCAGAAAAATCAGTTTTATTGTCTAATTAAGCAGCACGTTAGGATGGACACTAATGAAGTGACTTTGTTAAGAGGTGTGAAAGCGTTCCACACTGAATCGGAGCACTGTTTGGGACTGATTAAATGAGATCGATCTAGGCCAGTTAATTTGTTAGTTACTGTGATTTATTTAGAGTATTCTGTTGGAATGTCATTTCCAATTGAAGGCATAACAGGGAGCCTGACACCAAGAAAAAAATTTTACCTTATAGATCTGCCACGAAGGGTAACTTCTTGAGTATCTGCCTCCATTGATCTCATCGTTTTACACTGTTTTTTTGCCACTAAAATGATAGTCAACTTCTTAGTGGTTAAAAGATCAGCTGATGAACTGCCGACGTTGCTAATGATGAAAGATAAATCTCATAAAGGGTGTCCAGGGGATTATTTTCAAATTAAAATTGTCTCACTCGACGAGCATTTTTTGCGAATCTAACAGTCGTCTTCAGTCAGGCACGCATTGGACGTTCTTGGTCTGTGTGCAAATATTTTAAAGGTACCCAAAACCCCTTGTCAATCAGTCTTGCACTTCGCCCATTTTGCACTCACTTTAATGTTCGATGATTACGTGATGCACCAAGCACACAACTGAGTAAAAGGTCTACCCAAAAGGACTATGCTCATCAGAACTCCTCTTTGATCATGAACGCCAGCAGCGACACCAAAATATGTGACTCAAGTTTGAGATGAAATTAGACGTAGTCAGTATAAATTGATGCAAATCATGCCGGGTCCTAACCAACGAGACAATCTTTTGCAAGAAACCTACTCAAGAACAATGCCGTAATCTTTTCAAACAGATTGAACACAGTGATGAAGGACATTCCCATATCGATGGCAGAATTGAGGTGAATTGAGTTACTGGTGTCCCAAAAATCATAGAAAATATAGAGCCCTGTGGGTGGCCATGGTGTAGTGGTACTAGCAATCGCTTCTCACTCAGAGGGTCAAGGTTCGAATCCTACTCATGACAAGTTTTTCATTTGTGTAATTGGAACTCTGTCAGAAAAATCTGCGTGTGAAGGCAGAACACTGACATGTAGATTTCGCCGTTATAGAGTTTTCAAACACAAAACAAGCGTGAAAACATTGATATAACCTTCGAATCATTCCGAGTGAAGAAAAAATTCTCCCAAACCTGGAGAGTTAATATCGAAACCAAATGTAGCTGAGTTTCAAACCACTACATTACAATAATGGTTTCCTTTGTCCTCCTTCTATCTTTCCGCCCGCAAAAGGGCATCATAACCCCTTAGGCGCGCGTAAATTATATAAAAAAAAGCAAAAAAATACGCCGGGGGAATGTTTATATCAAATATAGTTTTCCGGTCCTGCTATCCGTTCGAAGTGAAACATTCACTTGTCGGTAATGCGGTTTGATATTCCACTATACGCACGAATCGAATGTCCTCATAAAAATGATTAGAATCTCTTGTTTCCGAGTCAAAATTGAAATAAAGTGTTGCACTAACCATATTTGTTGTTCTTTCCACTTCTCCATCAAGACGGTACCGCTCCACACTACCCTAGAATCTCATTGGAGAAGTTGAGAGCCTCCTCCTTCGACGGAGCATATAACATACGAGTGTTTTTTGTGGTGATACCTCAAGTTACAATAGCAATCCTTGATCCTACAGAAAAATATCCGCCGTGAAGTTTCAGCTATAGCACCTACGCCTTGCAAGAATTCTTAGAAAAGAACCTAGATTCTGGCGATATTCTCAGTTGTATCCACGTCGATAAAAGTGAAAGAATTGCTGTATGAGTTGAAATTTGTTCAGTTAAAGCCGCAAATCCTTGACAACATTTGGAATCAATGAATCTCTTCTATGAACTAGTAATTACGAGTACCTTTCGAATCAAGTCGTTTTGAACGGTTTAATGTTTGATATTCGCAAAATAAATGCTGGTGTCCCATAAGGTTCTACTCTATGTCCGAAACTCTCTTCACTTTTTCTCACTTATTTTCATATTCGTTGCAGGAAGTACTCTCTGTTTTTCGGGACTAAAATTTGAACGATAGCGTATGTTAGGCTGATTAAATTCCTATATTTACACAATAACTTGTTGGGGAACGTCAAAGAGAAATTTAAGGAACCAGCCATTATTGGTACTACATAGACGAAACCAAAAAAAATTCAATTCTTTGTACGAGTATGTTTGTCAATGAAAACCTAAATGGAAGTGACTACATATTTGATGTCACCAAGATTGCTGTGAAATATCTGAGTTTCCTTGATGTAAGATATACTGCACACCGTCTGGTGAGGCCTCGGTATATAAGGCTTTAATCCACCCAATATTGGAGTAAAACCCATGCATTTGGTCCGGTACTCGGAAAACCACTCTGCCTCTTAAATGTTCGACCTTGTCAATGGATATCCTCCAACACCGATGTTATGTCTCTTACTCCTAGTGCTCCAACAAAATTATCAATTGCGTTCCGCCTTTTCAAACCTTCAACTGTAACAACCGTCTCATTACGAGTGGTTAGTTAGTTAGTGAACCTTAAAGCCAATCTTTGGATATACTCTTTGATGCCTTCTCACCTTTTTGGAATAGCCTACCAAACTCGATATTCCCCAGTCATTATAATTCCCAAACATTCAAAACCAATGAACGAGTAGATCAATATCTGTCTATCGTTCTTCCCTAATTTTCCTTTCAGCCACGTTGTGTTCAAATATTTTAAGAGTGTTTGTAGACTCTTTAACGCGTCAATTATAAATATAAAAATAAAGAATGATGCCGAACCGCCGAATCAATCAGAAATCAAAATCCAACTCAAATACTATCAAACGCCAAGCAGAAGACTCATATAGAACACCTCACCGACTGTAAATTGAATCTAGCTTACTTAATGGCTCAGCAAAGATTTCGTACAACGTCCTTTCGTCCTTGATGCCAGGCACTTGTCAGCATGTTATTCAACAACTTGTACTTAAACGATTTCTGGCCTGAATTCCTCATCGATCACAGACCATGCGTCTTCCAGTTGGCAGATTTAAACTTTTTGAAGTGCTACAAGTGCTGAGATTTGAGGACCTTTTAAGGCGTGGAGATGAATGCCACCCTGATGACAATGAACTACTCATAGACTGTAAAGAATCAGTAGATGTGACGAAGTGTCTGTGCCTGTAGCGGCAGCTGATAAGCCCTCCTACCTCATGCAAGACTTCTCTGAACTAAATCCACTGAATATTGTTTTGGTTCCAGGGCACAATGGTATCGCCGATGAACTTGTTAGACATTTCTCAGCAACCGGAAAAATCCTCGTTTAGAACTTCCTTTGACGATGGGATTTCCTGTGTGTTGATGGCATGACTCTCCATGATGCCTGCAAATAACTTTGAATGGACAGTGACTTTTCTGCTGCCCCGCAGATCTGCTGATCATCTGTAGATCTTGCTTACTCATACTAGAAAAGGTTTATCCTCAGGTGAAATACATTTCGAACACTTTGACTCCGTTATGCAGGATAACAAGTATTTTAAGCCTGCCCAGCTATCGACAATTAGAAAGGAAATTGATCAGCACCTTTGGCAGCGGAAAGATTTCGAATTGGAACTCGCAAAAAGCGTGTTGTAGTCAGAATTGGTTCCGTATCTGGAATGATTCTGAATATAAATCGACCGATCCCTTCAAACCTATTCGTGAGCAGGCTAGAGGATAGATGATGTGGAGCTTACCAAAAATCCTTATTTTCCTGAACCTAAAACGAATCCATAACCAGGCTTAATTTTAAGTCCGGTTTACGAGAATAAAAGTGCATCTTCCGCTGCCGGAACACGCACGAATATACTTCAACCGCCTATGCCTCTGGATAAAACTTTTGTAGAGGCTATTTCTTACCAAGCATCCACTTCATGTCCCGATCAAGACCTCTTCACACACAAATACCCAAGTCAGGTTGGTAAACATTGGCCGGGCTCTTACTCATTGCCGTGCGCACGTCTTCATAATATTCCATTTCCCCCCTCCATCTCATGATATCCACTTAAGCGTAAATTAACTAATTCTCTGTGTTTCTTTATTTCTTCTACTCCACTTCATCGTACTCCTTCGCCGTCCTCTACTTCCATTTTAATTTGTGTACTTAATTTGTTGTTAAAAACGATCAAGTGCTGCCACTTGAAAAAGCATTTCGTAAGCACTGCTGCCAAAATCAAATAACGAAATTCTTCTCAACTTAAAGAAAAAACAAAAACAACAAAAAAAACTCATTCGTATACTACTTGGTAATAAAATTTTTACAAAGGAGAACCGGACAAAAGAAAGGAGGCAAAGAAGTGAACAAATACGAATAAAAATTCACTGTAAGTTCCAATGGCATGGAAGTAATGAATAAATTTAAGACAAATGGAATCTGTTGCCCACGCGGAAATTGTTTACCTCTCTCCCTTACTCCTCATTCAAATGGCCATTTGTTTCCAAGCAAAAAAAAAAACAAACCGCTAAACAGAATATAAAAGACGCCAGTCAAACTACAATAATAAAAAAAAACTGCATGGCGTGCTATTATTATTATTATTAGTCCGAGTATTATTATTAAATAAACCACCCCAACAATCTGTAATGGCTCTTTATGTTGTTTGCTTCTTTTTTTCTTCTTCAATTTTGTTGTTGTTGCTTTCCTGGCTCTCATTATTATTATGCTTCGTATCATGCCCATTTGACTGCTCCATACGAGCGTACACAATGTACGAGTACAACTGCCCACACAGCAGCAACATGGAACTTCAGCAACCAACCAACCAACCACTTACTGGATTCAATCGCTGAATCCGTCCACTGAATCTGAGATGAAACGGTTGAGATTCGTAGGGAGTAAACTCTCCTACCACACTCGTACGTATGAACTGTGCTCCATTGTTTTGTTTTGAAGAGAGTTTTCGACGGTCGGACGTTTGGGATGTTTGTGGATGTTTGGAAGTTGGTTGGGTAATGAATAAAGAGTCTTACTCAATCCTGATTAATTCGATAACGCTCATTGTTTCCTGGAGGCAGAAGGAGCATTAATTAAGTTGGAAAAAAGAAGGATTATCGGCTGAAGTTTACCAATCTTGGTTCTTGTTCCATGTAACCTACATATGCTCGGACTTGTGTATTTCTATAGTTTTGTGGTTGGTTATCTGCCCTCGGATTGTCGAATTACTGTCAAGTGTGGGTTGCGAAGGGAAAATCCGTAAAAGACAAAAGGCCACTGAACAGCATATAAATACTAAATACATTCGCATTTGCTCCTTGGGGGTACGGCAGAGAAACAAATAATCGGACTTGGGTCATTACTCTTAAAATATATCGTAAAAGATTCGTTTGCTTCCAACAGTGATATTTTGGATCTACACCTGAGGCTTGAATGAACAGACTCCTGTGTCATTTTGAGGGTTTTAGCTGTCACGACTTAAAAAGTATATAAAATCCTTGCATTCGGCTATTTGTAGAAGAATTCCAGTCATGAACTTGTCAATATACTCAGGATGCCCTCCTTTGATAAGAAGAAAGAATTCGGCGATTGTAAATAATCACTTTTCAGCCAACCTATGTGGAAAGATCGACCCAAACGACACTCGTCGGCTAAGATGCCAATTTCATCATTTCATGCAAGCATTTCCGTAACTTGAATGAGATTTCAACTATGTTGTAGCACTCCAGCACTGCCTAAAAACACTTGTTAGTTAGAATCGAACTTCGTTTGATTACAAGAAACAAGCTGCTCTGGGTGGTGCATAGCTTCACACCATACAAGTCTGCTGGGCCTGGCGAGTCACAAACTTCCGCTGATATCTTCCTGTCAACGCTAGTGAATGCCATGAGGAGAAATGATCTTGAAAACTCTAGTACGACTGATTGATATCCATATACGACTCAAAATTGATCCACGACTTTTGTCTACGGCCCAAGATGCCTACTGTAAAGGAAAGTCGGTGGAAGCGGCTCCAAATTCACCGTCTAGCCACATCCTACAAGAAGAAGATGTTTATGCATAAGCGGGAGGTTCCGTGACTGAATATTCTGTTTCACTTGATACACCTCGATATTTTCAGCAGGTAAATGGTTACTAGTGCAGCTACTCGTCTTAAGGTGGACAAAGAATTAACAAAATCCTTCCAGAGAACATCGACTACCCCATACTCCAACATTGGTTACACAAAAAACTTTCATGTAGGCATCCCCTCTTGATCTTTGTGGGAGGAAACTGCTTTCATGGACGGCAAGTTAATCTATTTCTAAAGCTTAACCTAAGCCTCTTCTTCGGCCTTCCAAATGACTGTAGCAGTTTTCAAACGGAAATTTTGGCATAGAAGTCCACTCAGTCCCACAAAATCCTAACACTGCGCTTGATTGCCGATCATATCTCAGAGCGATGGCAGACCAATTCAACATTTACCAATTTTGGGTGCCGAGGTACACAGGTATTCCAGGGAATGGGAATTGTAGGGCCGCCGAAATTGGAATCACTCAACCGATCCTATCATCGGTATACCAATCGCTACGTGCAAACTAATACTAAACCTGGTCGCTAATAGAAGAACAAAACTTAGGTGGAATGTTGGGTTAATATGTCTAGCGACCAAATAAATCTGACCAAAGTTGGATCTGAATCGCTCTATGGGTTTGATCTTTCAAAATAGCAAACATAGGTGTCATCGCTGGACACTGTCTTAAAGGCAAGTATGCAAAAACGCCCTGTCGTTCTTACAAACGACTTCCGCAGAAGCTACTTTGTGCATGCCCAGTTTTATCTCCACTTAGGAGCTTTCTTCTACAATGACTTAAGCGATCCAAACAATATAGACATCAATAATCTCCTACCCTTCGCCAGAAGTTCAAGTTGGTTCCGTGAGTAGGTATATCATAGATCCACACGGCATCACAATAAGCCAATAGGCCTACGTCGGTTCGGTTTCCCAACAGTCTAACTCTAGAATTCAAACTTCCTGTAATACAATATTGGTGATAGATGGCATAAGACTTCCGCTATCAGCTAATGCATATAGGTGTAAATCTGACAGCCTACAAATGTTATAAGTGCTCCAAAAATTTAAGGTACATATTGCTTCAGGGCTGCGAATCATCGAAGACCAATAAGTTAACTACAGATCTCCACCTCACTTGCTTGTCATTCACTTTGGATAGTCTTTGATTGTGCGGAATTCTTTGCATATTTGTCGGAGAAATTAAAAGTCCAAAACGGAGTACCTCAGGGGTTCATACTTTCCCCACTGCTATTCCAAATTGCCATCAACGAAGTGCTCTGTGCTGCATCGGCAAAAGAAAAACGTGTCATTTAATAGAAAATGACACATCTTGAGTGGATCCGGAATATCACATAGAATCAGGTCCGTTCGTATCACCAGTCCGAGTAAGTATTACACAACCTCTGATCAATATATGAGGTATCAAAATGTGAAGTATCATCTCTTTTGACGTTTGCCAACGAATTTAAATACAGGCAGCAGAATTTACAAAGCAAAAGAGCGGGGAATATAAGGTCAAACATTGAATGCAGTACTTGGAAAGTAGCCACAAGTATCTCTTGTCCTTGTACGATTTTACCAAACTTCGGTTTCAATCGCCCTCTTTACACAGATCTATCGCCATTTGGAGGAAAAGTTGGCAATATATTGCGGGAAGCTATCTCCATAAAGTTGAGAACACTATACCGAAGTTTGCAAAAGAAAAGTTGGAGAGAGCTCAATCATGTTACGAGAAAGCACTTGCGATTGCAGGGTTATTTAATATCCTATGTACCTCGTCGAAGTACTGAATTCGCAGAGAAAGAGCAGGACTACTATAACTTGCTAAAACAAGCTCGAATGTGGTCTAAAACTGAGCTGTATTTACACCGGTTTCTCAAATTCGTACTGGAGTTCCACAGGTGACGTATCTTAGTCCACATTTCTTTAATATTAAAAATCTATCAAAATGTGCAAAACTGCTCATTCCAAGGCTATTGACATAGAAGATCTCGTCATCGATTTAATGTTGAACTACTACATCTTTCACCCGATATTAGTATGTTACTTAGCTGTAGGTACAAGTTAGGAACACTTAATAAATTGATTTTTTGTCAGATTGACAGAACATTGATAAAATGGCGGATTTACATTCCATCCCCTTCGTTTTGTGTGGTTTCTATCTGCCAAACATTTATCACATGTCAAATCATGTGTTTTTCTATTCATTGTATGCTTGCCAGGGGCGAACAATTTTAAGTAAGCGCGTCACGTGGCGTTACGTGCAATCATCCATGTTGAAAAATAAGAAAAAAAAAAAACCAACTAATCCGTATTCCTTGCTTTCATCTCTGATAAACTCGCCATCAGTCTTTTATCAAACCAACCTTCTGCAACCAGTCACAACACAGAGATGTTTGCAAAAGTGAAATAAAAATACTACCGCTATATTCATACATGACAACCAGTACGAGTTCTAGTACTTTCTTTTTTATTGTTGGTTGTCAATTTTCTACTACTATTTTCTTTTGCTTTGCCATTGTGAATTATTAAAGGACATACAAATTGGAAATTGGGGGCATGGGATGGATACAAAAATACGAAATTCATAAAAAAAGGAAGAAAGGAAAGGAATTCCTTCCCTCAGCTCAGCTCAGTCAGATGGGGGAGAAGGTGAAGCACAAGGCAAAAATCGATTGAAGGGAAAAATAGAATCCAATAATTTTCATTTTGCGTGAAATCAATTTGCAATGGACGAATTATTATATTTTCGTCCTACCAAACAGACCCAGCAGTAGAAAAGAGAAAAAACGAGGACGTGGGCGTTCGTCGTAGTCGTCGTCATCGTCTGGTGTTTGCAAATCCCTTGTAATAACCAACATTCGACTATAGTGTACATATAAGAAAACAAACAAAAAAATAGAAAAAAATCCTTCAACTGAGGGTTGAAACACATGATAATGTGTCACACAAAAAGAGAGGAGAAAATGAAGTGGCCTGGCCTGGCCGCAGGGATGTCCTTGCAACACAAAAAGAGGACATCCAATTCGATGGGGTCTGGGACCAGGGCTTGATATCATCTGGCATAAACGCATTACCAGCGATCAATTGAAATGAAATTGCTATTTATAGTTATCCCCTTTGCGGAAAAAAGGACTTTGTTCGTTTTTCTGTTAGTCGTTTGTGTAAGTCTTAATGTTTCAGTGACACTTTCAATTTGCGTGAGCCTGCAGATAACTTGCTGACTTATATACGAGTACAGTTAAATTCACTCTCTTTCGCAATAATAGCCGGAAATTAATGACAGATTACGAGTATTCGATGGTGGAAAGGGCTTTTCAGATGGACTATACTCTCGTAACTTCGACTCTGGGACAACTGCCAAAAATGCGAGTACTCGTACTTCACTCGCCCTTTTTGTTCCAGAATGAAAGGCAACTCGTATCCGTAATTATGTCTGCAGTTTACTTTTGGCTCAAGAGGTTTATTCTTCTTCCATTGCAGTCGACAAAATGGGACAAAACTTCAAGTACTTGGTCAAGAGAGGGCGTACCCTCTGCATCATACCCAATAGTCAAGTATGAGACCCATTTATATGTGGGTTTGCTCCCAATGACATCGTCTAAGCTCTAAAAATGAGTTTTGTCCATTGAAAAACTACTGAAAAACGCACACTACTCGTATACTCGTAGATACAATACTTGGGTGCTCTCTCTCTGAATACTATCATTCGTATGGTAGAGCATAAAACTTGGGAATGTGGACTATTTCTTGTTTAAAAAGCGTTCACATCCTTAATACTCCTTCATAGTTCATAGTCCGTAGTCTATATACGAGTAGTCCTCAAAGTACTCGTCCTGGATAGTTGTGGGAGCAGATATCTATACATCTTGCACGCTGGTCTGGTTTTATTGAGTTTTCTATTGTCTGCGATTTACTGTATTATTATTACGAGTATATACCGTTACTGGCAGTTGAAATAGAGACGAAACAAGTGGACATACTCGGTACACTACACAAAAATTCTATCCCTATGGTGAGGGAGATACGAACACAGAAGGTTGAGAGTGCAATTGTCAGATATGTATAACACTGCACTGAATATACGGGATAATCGTTGTTTTTCAGGAACAATCCATATATACATTTGTACTCGTACATACGAGTATGTATTTTTTTTTTTTTTAATCTTTTGAAATTTCCAAGAGAATGTGTTGAGAAATATTAGAAAATTCGTGTCCTAAATACTTAACTCTTCTGTGCTTTTACACGCCGAATGAACGGAATGAGTGCTATACACATGACACACCAATAGGATGAAGTAGAAAACGGCAAGCTCGGAGGTTTGTAAACAGTGAAGTGAACACTTAACAAGGGATTGAGACACATATTTATGTATTCGAAACAATATATGTGTGTGGCTAGAGTGGTTCCTATTGTCCGAATTTACGTTGTCATGAAACAATTCTTAAACAATTCTTTTGGATTCCTTTTGCACAATAACTCTGTCAGATGTTTTTTTATGCTCGATACTTTTTTAGATAAAAGTGTAGAGTGTGTAATTCAGTGATTTGATTTCAGTGAAACATAGAAGAGAAGTGTTTATTTTGGAGTAGCTAAGTTCTAAGGTGTTGTTTTGGTGAATTGTTTCATGTATGGGGACCTTGATCTTCATTTTTTTGAGTGTCCTGCTCTATCACCAAAACACATCTAGACCTGCACCTCCTGCTTACATGTACACTCTCTCTATCCGGTCTTAAACTTGATCCTTTCGGTACTTCATAATGTGTTTCCAGTGACGGGTTCATGACGATTTTGTTGTTTGTTTGCCTATGATATACTGGTTTCCTAGATTTTTTGGAGAAAGTGTCTCTTCAATGACAAAATATGTACATATAAGCACTCACCACTTTAGGGTCTTGAATTGTATAGAGGTTCTTTCTTCTATATCACTCTTGTGAGCCAACATTACATTAGCCCTATTTTTGGACCTTCAGAGAGCCTTTGAAGCGGTAGATATGTACTGGTATTCGAGGAATAGAACCTGATTAGTTTAGATTTTCCCTGCCGAATAGAACACAACGAGTTAAGATAAATGAAACGTTTTTGAGTCCACAAAAGCTATTTCGATTGGTGTTCCACGAGGTTCCATATTGGGAGTTCTACTTTTTCCTCTGTATACAATTCGGGTTGTAACATTTGCTAAGGGCATTACCTAATGTACGTCAGTTGTTCCTAAAACCGTGCAATGAGGACTATTTTAAAATGTAGCTCTTACTGATATGGTACGATCGCTTGGTTATGTGTCAAACACCGGTTAAAGCGTAATGTCTTGGTAATGATATTTAAATTTTAAGTACGGAGCAGATGAGCTGGTAGAGCAACTGTGTATTGATTTTAGTAATGTATTGGAGTATGGTGTCATTCCCCAGCAGTTTAAGGAAGCATTAGCTTTTCCAGTCCACGAAAAGAGCTTCGAATCAAACCCTGCTAATAAAGTCTTCATGGCGGTGCTACAAAAAAGGCTTACTTCTTGAATTACGGCTAAAAATATGCTTCAGGAATTCTAGGCAGGATTTAGACCTGGTGGAGCGGATTTTCGTACTACGATGCATTTTAGAATTCATGGCAAAAGGCGAAAAGCTGTTGGCTAAAGCTGCGATCTAAAAGAGTCAGTCTTTTAGAGATACTTTACTATACAGTTCCTCAGTTAGTCTATTGCGTTCTACGGTTTCGTCGTCTTCCATAGAAAGCCGACACTCAGTTTTCTGACTATTTTTGAGTCGGTGTAAATGAAATCGAAGTACCAGTTTTGTGTTATGATTTGGATCTATTTTGGAAGAGTTTCATTGCTCTTTTAGCCTGTCAAAGACCGACATAGTTTCCCAATAGGCTAGATGCACTTTGTTTTCCCAACTTTTGATCGCTGAATTTATTGCTGAATATGGAATGCCCCAGTAAGACTCTGTGCTATGGAATAGATTAGTGGGACATCTTCTAATCAGTTGTGCCTGGTACCCAGCAGAGCTTGACTTTGTTACTTTTAGACAAGCCCTGAAGAGTATTGAAGCAGTGTAGCACTTTCAGTTCGTCTTGACTGGCCGTAAGTACTATATGGTTGGGGCGCCTTTCATGCCTTCATTCCTATTCCTAGAATGATACTGACACATTTTTGGATAGCTGGCACTTCTTCCCATTGGCCTTGCGACGTTTATTTATAGACCTTGGATACTTGCACCTATGTCCATATAATGCTTAATGCTTGGAAGTCCCATGCTTATCGATTTGGAATCACTATGTTGTACTTTCTGTCGAAACAGATCATGTCAAGTTCAGGAATCTCTGAGATGATCGTAAGTAGTGGTTAGTTTAAGCTTTCGAGTATCACTCTATTGTTCCATAGTTCTTGTGATGATGTGCTCATCAACCTCATAGGACATGGTGTTACTTATATGTCTAACATATAGCCAAGTGTGATGCATGGTAAAGATGTCAGAAGGCAGTGTATAGGCTTTTCCTTTTGGCCATGGGAAACTGTCAAAAGCAACCCTCATGAAGGCAATTCTACCTCCGATGCAGGTCTTTAGAACTCATTCTGTGAACCATTCGCAGTAGTTTCTTGTTGATCTCACTTCTTGAAAGACTTACTGATTTGAACGGCTTTCTGACTGCGTTCATAGATGTCTTGTATCAGTTCACGCAGATACTCCGTCTCTTCAGCCTGATCTTTACAACATGGTTCATCGCGATTGTATGAAAGATGACAGTAACCAGTTAAAGCAGGTTTTGGAGCTATTCCTAAAGATATGTGGCACTCCTTTCCTTGCTCAGATGGAGACCAAAGCCACTTCTGAATACAAATGAACACATCTTCGTAACATCCATAAGACGAGAATGCTATTGTAGTTTTCCAAGTTGGTATGCATGTGGAATTAGTGTTCATTTTGCAATTCTTTGGCGGAAAGGATGTCACGCTGATGTATCTAAAGGTGTCGGCGATGGAGAAATCATCTCTAGTCTATTCGCCAGAGGAATGCAAGCTAAAGATCCTCTTCTGAGTTGGCAGCACCTCATACATCATCGGCACCAAGTGACTGAAAGCCATCTAAGGATAGCGCAAAGTATTTAATGACCTACATTGGGGTGACGGTTCCATTAATAGGAGTTGATTGTGGGATCAGATTTGAGAGTGAAAATCTCGGCTGTTGTTGAACTTGCACCCAGGTTCCACAAGATTGCTTAAGGATTTTCAGTCGGGCTTTTCCTATTTTAGGCGTACACTCATCTTTCGTCGATCTTTTCACAGATAATTGCTAAAAAGAAGAGGGAATGGTTCTTCCTGGTAGAATTTTGCACTGATTTATGCATTCCACCATAAAACAGACTATCTGTACGGGGATTTACTAGCAGGGGGCGTCAGTTCACAACATTTGTTAGTTTCTCTGTTGGGTATATACAACTTCCGCTATCTTGCTCTGAGCTCAAGCGGAGTTTCAACAAGTTTGCTCAGGTCCTAAGCATCAAACTAAAAACTTGTTTTGCTTCCGAAGGAAAACTCGATTGAAGTATAGTATGCGACCTAGGACATGGTTGGCTCTTACATCACGCCTGCTGCTGCCACAGAAAGTATTCTGAACTCCAAAAAAAAGCATCATATCATACATACTCGTATATGGTATACGACGAGTCTCTCAAGTTCCTGAAATCACAATATTGAAAGTGGTCCTCTACTGCCTTTGGTATTTAGTTGTCCCACATCATAAGAAAAACCATCTAACGCATCGAAGAACTTATGCCATTCTTCGCAATCTGACATAGTTCACTGTTTTTCAGACTACTATCCCGAAACTGCTCGCTTTGTAGTTCTGAAAAAAATCATTAAAATGATAAGTGTCCCATTATGATTGCCTATTTTGAGTTTTGCGCCATTTTTTTGTGTCGGTCGTACAGCGTTTTTGTTTGACAGCTGTCATGTTCGAACATTAAGGTTTAGTCATGGAAAATTTTTGCGGAGACGGCTCCATAATGGTACTACAGTGGTCCGATTAATCGACAAATTTCAGGCGATTGAGTCAATTCAAGAAGAGACCTGTCCATGTTCATGTAGCAGTTAGTAAGAGTGTTGACCAGAATCCTTCTACCTCTATTCGCCATCGGAGACCTTCACGGAGACCTTTACAGTGAATTTTGACTAAAGATTTGCATGCTTACAAGATTCAGTCGACACAACATTTGAAGCCAGCAGAGCATGCATAGCGCCGAACCTTCGCAGAATGGATCTTACAGCAACAACAAGTGATTGTTGATTTTTCAAAGAAAATCATCTTCTCTGATGAGGCTGAGAATCCAAGAACGATCCATCAACGTCCCATGCATCGACCACAAGCCACTGTTTGGTACGTATTTTGAGCTGGCGCGCTGATTGGACCGTGCTTTTCGAGAATTCGTCTGGTAATGCGGTCACCGTGATGATAAACAACTTCTCCTCGCGGTCTCAACAAAACAATGGAATTTTTGAAGACGAAATTTGAAGGGAGAGTCATCTCGCGCGGCGGCGATGTAAATTTTCCACCAAGATTATACGACTTGACGCCATTAAATTGTTTTCTTTGGGGTTTTTTGAAGGGAACGGTGTATGCTATTAAAACAAGAACAATTCCTGCACTGAAAGACAAGACTCTACGCGCCATTGATGAAATTGAGCCGACCCTATGCCGAAATGTCATCGCAAATTTCATCGGATATTATGTTCCACACACAACTTCCATGTCTACTCTCTTTATTAAAACAAAACCACCAGAAGTGACTATTTTTCAAATTTCAAAATAGTCAGTCTTAATGGAATAGATACCCTTTATAAAACAATCTTCCGAAATCGAATCGAAATCGTCAACAAACCGTACGATAAAAGCTGCCATCTATCTAGGAATTATTGAAATTGCCTCCTAAGTTTTACTCCAACTCTACGTCTACCCTGTCCACAAATCTACTCGCACAAGTACGAGTATGAACAATTTCCAATCAAACAAAGGTGATAAAGCAATTTTCACGTAAGGACCTCTCTGTCCCTATCCAATAGGGAAAATTAGAGAAAACTATCTGGAAGAACAGATCAAAATTGTCGTACCTGACACTCAATCAATAAGAGATTCATCATCAATTTGTGCAGCCCCCAGTAGACAGACAATCTGTGTGAATTTTCCTTGCGGTTAACCATAACTGTAATAATAAATAATTGCCATTCATTCTTTAGAAAATCTTCTTTAGGTCACATTGAGGAGGAGAGTAGGAACTAATATTGTAGATACGAGTACGAGTATTGTATACGAGATACTGAGGTGAAAGAGGAGAGAAACACACGTTCAATAGCTTGTACCTTCTTCGATGGTAATTGACAACAATTTGTAAGCATCTTCAAAAAGCCATCGGTTTTCGGACGACCATAAGAGGCTTGAGGGATAAATGGTTATCAATTTTCTTCTTTTGAATCGCCTTTCCATAGACAGTCGATGGGAGAGTACGAGTAGTTTGTCTGTGTGTGAATGTATCTAAATGAAATAGATGTACGAGTAATCATTGAATATTTACAAGTTGATATAGGAATGAGAATGGAAATCGACAGATACGAGTAGGTACTCGTATGTAGATACATGGGAATCGATGGTAGGTGCAACTTTCACTTACATTTTGATGGATAAACGTCTTGACATTCTACTCATCTTCTTCATCTTGTATTGGCATATTTATCATGGATAACAAATCCAACAGATACTCGTAATAGACAATAGTTTTGTTCGATTATCGACTTTTATATAGTATAGTAATGGGTACCGTTTTATTACAGGAAAAACAACACACAAATACAGGTACTACGACGACGATGCGACAGGTAGTATCTGACAGTTGAGAGTTAAGTCAATTTGAGGCTGAGACTAGAATGTCAAATCAGGTGTATTCCTCTGTCGTTAGTCGTTAGTCGTTAGTCATTTGTTATTCAAATTGCGTGCATCATTGATGACATTTGCATTTTTAAGTGATAAAATGTTCGAAACTGCCTCATAAAGACGACACAGTTCCATAAAGAATTCTCATGAAAACTGAATGCAACGGTTGATTTTAACAACAACAACAACGATGACGACAACGCTGATGACCACAATGATAATGATGATGGTGATGAGTGCCAGAAAGTGTGACAATAATACCGCGCATAGATAATCTATTATACTTGTAAACTGTCAAAAGAAAAAATGAAAGAAAATTCTCCAAATGACACCCTATGACACCGCTGTGACACTACCATGACATTCGCATTTAATTACTACCACTGATGGCTGTAGTAGCGAGCATGGTGGCTACTTGAAGCCCTTGAGAGTTGTGAATTGTGCCCGTGGCAGCAGATGAAGAAGAAAAGTTAAGTAAAATCCATTCTATTAGCGACAATTATGATGGACAGATATGGGATAAATGTGAGTGATGCCACCAAAAGCAAAGTCTCCGATGCCCATAAGAGGAAGCCAAGGCTTAATACAAGTTTCGGTAACAACAAAACCTCGTCAAATGCAGGCGATTGATGGGACTTTAAGGGCTATCAGAGAGTGTTTTTTTTTTTTTTTTTTTGTGTTCTCCTTCTTTTTCACTTGTTCTGGGATCTCCAATCTGTATGAGTATCTTCTATCTTCAATCTCTTTTCAGTCTATGAGCCGGTATCGAATGGCGAATGGAGGGTGGCGGTTAAAGTACTTTTAACGTTTTTCATCATTTCATTTTTGATTGATGAAAGATAAACAAGTTATGGTAAAAGTGATGAGGAATTGAAGATTGCTGGAGGAATGGTGTTTTTTTTTTTTTCTTTCTTCTTTTTGGCAGTTTTACGAATACCATCATCATCATCATCAGCTAGAGGAACGGCCATGCGCTGGTAATTATTACCATAGATACTCGTACATACATAGATATTGGCTGTGCACGAGTAGGTATGTTGGCTGACTCATACTCGTAGATGGAAGATGGGAAAAAATTACTCAAGCCCGAATTCTTTAAATGTAATGATGATTAATTGCTTGGAGCAAGGGTCCATCTATACGTCGATTACAAGAATCTCAATTAATTTGTTGCCCTTCTCCGTTTTCTTTTCTATATACTGATGGTTCCACAAAATTGGTCAGAAAATCAAAGTCGAAGGTCTTATAGGTGATGGAGTTAATTGTTTTCTGTTTGCCTTGGAGCCTATTAGGTAGGCTTCCCCGTATTCAAAAAAAAGAAAGAAGAAACTAAGACCGACTTGTAACACTTGAAAGGTATTTGAAATCGATTTTTGTTTTTTTTTTAATTTTATTTCACGGTCTGGACTATTGAAAGCTCGTGCCTGGCAAGTTTGCAAAACATTAATCAACTTGAGCTGTGGGCTACAGTTGCCTGCCGTCGTCGTTTCGTTTGGTAAATCTGTTCTCATTTGCAACGAAAGTGTTTGTTAGTTCGAACTTTTGTAGTGTTAGTTGGAAGATTTTGAATGTTCTCTCCTATGGGACTTAGTGGCAAGCAATCACCTCTGTTTAGTTTCTGCAGACGATATTGCAGTTTTTTCATTGATATTGACAGATACCCAGACTTCTGTAGGATCTCCAATTGGATGTAAGGGTTTAACTCAAATGCAACCGAACTGGCTTGCTCCTGCTGAATTTTACGCTCGTTAGATTTACATATGGATACACCTAGCACTGTGCTCAGAACTGAATACACAGGCCAACTGTACATCTCTAGAAAAGATGCAAAGACCGACCGGGATGTGCATAATCATATGCTATTTCACCAACGGCTTATACTGTCATCGATCTGAGGACTATAGCGCAACAAACAGAGCCTGAGTCCAATTTCGCAACAGTGATGGAGTTTAACAATAATATAAAGAGTGTTTTTTTTAGAGTTATAGAACTTTAGGTAAGGTTATCTGTCAAACCAGCTGTCAGACTGTCCAAATGTCTTCGGCATTTATGTTCAGTATACTTTGGCAAATTACTTACATCTGAACAAACGTTTACAAATCGCGTTCTGTGCTCCAAATTTATAGAACACTACGCCCAATTTACGGTGCTCGTAATCGTCCACCTGGTACTATGGATCGATTTATGGCTACGTAGTAGGTAGATGGTAGGTGTGACCGAGGACCCAAATTTATCGATTCGACGCCGCTGTTCCCAGGAACTCGGTCTTTGCCTTCCACTAAGTGGACGATTTTGAGGAAAGATCTTGCCCTACACCAGTAAAAGATCCAACTCGTGCAGCAATTGAAGTCAATGGACCGTCGTTTGCGTCGTACATTCGGTGAATTGGCTGAAAATCAGCTGTACATTGAACCGCATTTTTAGCGTCAAAACATCTTCAGTGAGGCTTTCCCGCCATTATAACCCGAAAAAGCAGCCCTGTGGTGCGGTTTATATGCCGGCGGCATAATTGGCTCATTTTTTTTTTCAAAATCTGAAGATGGAGCCAACATTACCGTCAATGGCGCTACAGGCAAACGATTTGCGATATTTTGATGCCCTGGGTCAGTAACAATCATCTAAGAGACAAATGATTCCAACAGAACGGTGCAACATGCCATACAGCGGGTCATACCATCACTCTATTGGGTCAAACATTTGGTGAGCGAATCACCTTAGGAAATGGACCTATCAATTGGCCGCCTAGGTCATGTGGTTTAACTGCTTTGGACTAATTTTTGTGGGGTTATGTCAAGTCACTAGTGTATGTTGATAAACCAGCTACAGCTGGCGACTTGGAAGCCAACATTCGACGCGTTATTGCCAAAATAAGGCCGGCTGGGCTGGAAAAAGTGGTACAAAATCAGACCGATAGAATGGGCTGCACTTACACCTATAGTGGAGCAGCTTCAAAATTATCCCAATAACAAACTGCTGTTCACTTTGCTGTTCGCCACGTCATTTTGTGCGCAGTGAGGCACAAGAGGATGATACTCGTAGGTACATAATTTTATCATACTTTAGGATGTTTATCATTGCCCACCGAGACCACTCTCTAGGTTCGACCAACATCGTCATATGGCCCTCATCCATTACGTGGAACCACAGAGGCTAACATCAGCAAACTCTAAGCTTTGACCGGTATGTTGAATTGTAATGAAGTCCGCGATCTAAGGCAACCTCACAAGCAACGCAGCAACAATACAGATAAATAGAGGAAGAAGGTGTTTCCATAGAGGGCTTTCTCTGGTCTAAGTGAGCTTAGCCAATCCGGTCTACCGCTTTGACTTAACCTTGTATTGAATGTCTGCTTCCATCTTTCGCTTACACGGCTGGATGTTTCGTCTAAGTGGCTAAGAAAAGGAGTTTCGAGTCTCTCATAAGGCTTTGTGCGCCGACATCAGTCGCGTATTCCTTCCTCTTCAAAGCCCCTACAGTCTTCATTAAGTGCAAAAGATCAGTGGAATCAATGCCAAGAAGTCGCTAGAAATGCCGCAAATTATGTGCTATAGTCATCCAACCTATAGCAAGACAATGCGCCTATGAAGCGGTGCTTCATAAAGATCGAATCGTGCGCTCTACGAGCAAAGCAGAGGGAGGAACAGAGCTTTTCAGTAAAATAAATAAAAGCGGGGAAATAGAGCGGCCCATCTCCATGAAAAAGGTTCGGAAGTTTTACCAAAAGTTGTCAAGAAAGTGTCAAATTAACTAGACCTGAACAGAAACCTGTAGAAATCAGCTAGCAAATTGGATAGTAGAGTCACAGTCGGTGTTAAGTTTATGAAGACACCATTACTGGAGACTGTTTACCGGCGGATGTGCAAACATTTCAAGGGTGCTTGAGCGCACGCATATTATATAAAAAAAAAACCCTATCAGGCACAACGAACTATTCAACTTGGGCGATGAAAGGCAATATTTTCGCCGTCGAAGCAAAAATAGCAATACATAAACTTAAGCATTACAAAGCTGTCGAACGGGAAAGTCGGCCTTCCTGCCGAGCTCTTTAATCCAGGAAATAACATGGTAGACACGAATCTATTTTCAAAATTTCGTCGGAGGAAAGTATCCCTGATGAATGCAACCCCGAGATCGTTGTTCAACCCACAACAAAGAAAGATCAGTCTCCTTAACATCCCGTACAAGATGTTTGACCAACACCGCAGATCTTAAAGAAAATCCAGAGAAGGTCTAGATTGGTGCTCAGCACTTCTTTATCGATTTCAAGGCCGCATATGCCATTGTGCAGAATGATAATTGAGAACCCTACCTCGTAATCAATCTTATCGAGACATTTATTGTCAAAAAGGGTTCAGACAAGGTGATACGCTCTCATGTGACTGCTTAACATCTTGCTTGACTAAACAGGTATAATCGTGAATGGGGTCAAAACCAAGTATATGACGGCGGACCGTCACAGCTTTAAATTTGAAATATTTCGGAACCAGATCAGAGTTACGATTGACCTACGAAGGCGATCGCGGCGCAAGGTCTTGTCAAGGATTACGAAGGAGACTTTATCATCCCAGACCTGTTGTACCAGTATGACACAGAAGCATGGACGTAAGGGCAAAACGGACGACCACATCCATGGTCGTTCTTCGATTGAGATTCCGATTTACGGATAAGTGTGCTTCAGCCGCCTGATAGCTAGGACATGTAGAGTGAATGAATATCGTCTTCGTTTCCAACACAATAAAGGAAGACCTTGCCCAAACTGTGCGTAGCTGGAAATATAAAGTCATCCAACAAGAGGTGTTATTTTAAATCATTAGAAAAACGAAACATCTTTATGAAAAGTGGTGATATTTTGATTTATTTCTAAATTACAAACTCTGAGGTTAGAAATGGAATACAATATCTGTCGAATATCCGCCTCGGCTCTGCCTACAAATAGTCATTCTTTTGATGACGCTTTTCATCAGGTTTTCGCATAATTGCGGCTGTATTTCCCGAATAACAATTCCGATATTTTCTTGTAGTGCATAAGTCGTTGGTGGAGCATTGTCGTAGGCGTTATCTTTAACATAGCCCTAAAGAAAAAAGTCTAATGGTGTTAAATCGCACGTCCAGGTAATTTGTCACGCAATAGAGTGATTGTGTCGTCAGCTGTGTGGCATGTGGCGCCGTTTTGCGCGCTCCACGTCCATAGCATTAATTTCAGGCAGACAAAAGAGTCAGTCAACATCGTTCGGTAACGCAATTCATTCGCTGAAATATCGCACCAGTATCTTCGAGCCCAAAAACCGCACCAAACTGTCACTCATTGCTGATAGAGAGGTTGTCCCACTTTTCGGAACCCAGACAAATGGTCTTACTCAGAGTAATTGCGTGTAAAGAAATCATGATCTTGTTCATTCATTCAGTACCAGCACCCAAACAGTGAAAGTACAGCGTTGTGCGTGGTCTGATGGCTTCAATTCTTGTGCCAACTGGACCTTATAAGCATGTAGGCCAAGATCTTTATGCAAAGTGGTTGCGAATAGGCCCCATTCCTGTGATCAGATATGACTGCGATATATTCAGCTGACCTTGCCGGGCGAACACGACTTGGATTCTTCACATCACATCGCCTGTTCTAGGCGTTCAAATTTATCGACCAAATTTAGTAAATATAACTGTGCGAGAAAGCGCTGGATCGATCCATACTTAATAACGTCCTCGCCATGATAGTTATAGTGTTAACAGTTCAACAATGGCGAGAAATTTAAAATCACACCTCTTGTTGGATGGCCCTCTAGTTAACCAAAGGTGTAGCACAGACTGTAGCGTCATCTAAGTAACTACAGTGCGACTGTATCACTTCTGACCACTGACAGACGCAAAATGTGCAGAGTATTAATTGCAGCGATTAGACACAGGACACGCTCAAAAGTTGACAACCCTATCCACCTGCGAAAAATCAATGTGCCACCCACAAGAGGGGATGCACACTATCCAAAGATCAAGGGCTATCCTCATTAATTCTTTGCCCTTCTTGCTCATTTCATACAAAATAACCTTCTCTCCTCGAATAGTGCCAAACACGCACATCACAGTCACAAGATACCACAACCTACCAAGTGTCCTTGACTCAGATTCATTCACATGCATACTCATACACATGCACGTATGCCAAGAATATCAAGATTAAAGCAAAGCGCCTCCAAAATCCACTTGATGGATTTTCTCGACATCTTCCACCTCTATTAGTGCAAAAAACAAAAAAATTTTATGAATTTGTCAAAAAGTAGAACAAGAAAAATAAAACTAAGGCCGACACCCAAAGCGTAGTCAAGTGATAGGGAGAGAGAGAGGGAAATATGGGTGGGGAAAAAAACTGCATGATAATTATAGTTGTGATGAGAATGATGATGAAGATGATGATGATGAGGATGCTGATGAAAGTGGCGAGTGTAATTGCTTTTTCTGTAATTAAAATGGTTTGGGTGGGAAACTAACGCCCTTGTCCTGATTTCCTTATCTTTTGCACTCCACAGAACGTAGCGTGCCGGATTGAGTTAGTCATTATCCGTTTTAAAGTTGTTCCCTTTTTTTTTTGCTGTCTCTTTGTCAGCTGGTTAGTAGTGGAAGGGCGTTAAATCAATCCTCTTCTATAAAAAAAAAAAAAAAAAAACGAGTCAAAGTCTTTCCCCCATCCGATGCCAAACCTCAAGAGACTTTTTCTCCATTCTAATCCACCATATACCCACTCAATTTCCACAAAACGCTCTAGAAGAAGTGTTTTGAATTGTAGTTTATTTTCGTCGGGTGAACAGTGAAAAAATAAAAACGGATTACGACACACTCCACCAATTTAAAATTTATTCCGTTGTGTTGTGTTGTGCTCGCCACTTTCGCATTGCCGTCATCGCTTTATGATTCCCCAAAGAAATTTAAAATATATATGTGTGATCCAAACCAAACAAAACAACCACCCCTCCTACACATGAACCAAGAAAAACCCCGCCAACAGCCAACAGCCAACAAAAATGAACCTCACACAAAATGCGCGCGCGAATGTCAAAAAAAGCGAAAAAAAAAAAACAAATCCAATTATCCAAGAAACCCATTTCGTCGACATAAATTACTCCAGCAGTGATGCTTAAAAACAAGAGCACCATGACGGAAACAGTTCTCTACTAAGAAAAAAAAAAAAAAAAAAAAACAAACCCTCTAACCAACGAACCATTTCAACGTCTAACCCCAGTGTACCAGTTTATCCAATACCAGTCGGAGATTGCCTTGGTGTTCCCTTTTTGCTGCGTTATCCTAGTCATTCGTCCTTTTCGACTTATGATTGCTCTATGATTGTGCAAAAGGGATCCGCCACCATCATCACCATCACCATCACCACCACCACGTAACAAAACTGAACCCAAAAAAGCATGACAACCAGAAAAGTAGGGTGCCCAACCCCATCGGGAAGAGTAGTAGAAAATTAGGGCCAAACTCTGCCTGTTGGTGGTTCACTGGCAACCACCATCACTGTCACTACTACTGTGTACTCGTACACTGCAAATACTACGGCTACCCATCAGCCTTGGAATATTATTATGAATTTTGTAAAACTTTGGGCTCAAAAAACAAAAAAAAAGGGTTCTAAGGAGAAGAGCCGCAAAGTACGAGTAAGTAAGTATCTGCGAATGCGGTTGTAGATAATTATTTTGTTTATGAAGAAAATTGTAAGAGTTTTGGGTAACTTGGGGTATGTAGAAGCTCCAAATGTGTCGCAGATTCGAATCAAAGTGAGCTAACAGCTGTCAGTTTTTTTCAAATGATGTGGTGCATGTGGAACTGAAATTTAATTTCGCCCGATACATGACCAACTCGACTATCGGCTGACTTAATTAAGTCGTTTGGATGTCAGTCAGTGTAGCTCCTTCAATCTATATTTAATTGGATTGTGAAGAACGATCAAGTGTCATATGGTGACTCTCCATTTCACACTGTGTTGATCGATTATATCCGGTTTTTCGTTTATTCTTGGCACGTAGTTAAAATTCCGCTGATGACACGTAAACTGTTGAATCAAATGGATTTATTATTTCTGATTCAATAATCGTTTCCACTGGTGGTGTAGTCGATGTTGTTTGATGGATCACGCTCTCAACCCTCGTATGGACGATGTTTCTTCTCATATGCGTAATCAGTGTCTGTTTAACACAGGCCTTTCTATGAGCTTGTGTCATGTTTCTGTGAAGTCACGTTCAAGTCATTTTGTGCACAGAGAGAGAGGGACCTACGGTTATTTGTTGGACTCCACAAAGGCGAGAGAATACGATACGAGAGAGAATTGATGAATTGAACTTAAACCTTAGATGAGACTCCGCCAAAATAAGCAGGTGATTGGTGAAAGTGCGGTTTAGAAAACAAAATCTTCAGCCTCAGGCATAGCCTTGAATGGGTGGCTAAGTAAAATGATATTGGTCCTCCTTGTTGACAATCACTTTTGAAGGCTTTCAGGCTGGATTTCGAGGTAATTCAAGAAAACGACGGAAGTTCTGGCGCGTCTTTATGCAGAACACCATAGACCGCGCTCAATGTTTGTTAAAACGAGACTTTTTGACTCAGGTCCAAATGGAGGGGCTTCACACCGCTTTACAACGAGCAGTCCGAGATCGAGTATCTTTTTTTGTTGGAATTATTCGCAGAACAATTTTATAACCTGATTCCTTCAGTCCTAAGCTATGAAAGGCCCACAAACTCTGACAATCAGTCTAAGATTAGCTAACCATGAATCTGATCGCAATACACCATGTACTCTGTACATCACAAGTGTGATCGCTAAGTACCTGTATTTGTAGCGAGAGCTTAGTCACGCTTGAAGCCTTGCTTAACTCTCTGATTACTTCCAAGCTGCTGGTATGGTCACAGACACTATTCTCTTTGGAATGAGATCCTTTATCCCTCATCGGATTAAGAGTAGCAGACCAAAAGAAAAGGCTTGGTACGACTCGAGCTGTAAGGAGGCTGTCAGAATTAGAGAAATATTTTTTTCGGTACTACAAGACCAACAATTCAAACGAGACAAGAATGACTGCAATGTTCTTGAACAAAACTGAGTCAAAAAATACTGAATATCCCAAAGGTAGTAACAACTTTTGGTCAAAAGTATCAGAAATCCTGCCTCACTCTCTATGCCAACACTCATTTACAATGACATTTCAGCTGTCAGCTCTTTGGACAAGATCAATCTGCTTGCCACACATTTTGAAGCCAGCTCAACACTTTCAGATTGTGCCTTGACCTCGCCTTCAAATCTGCAAGAGTGCTTAAAGATCTAAACATACACAAATCCGCTAGTCGCATCTTCTGAAGAGATGTACGTCCACATACCGCTGCGTATGTTTTTTCATCAATCCTACTCTTTTGGACTCTTTCCGAGAAGAAGGAAAACAGCATTTGTCCAGCGAATTTTCTTCTCTCTCTTCCTACAGACCCATTGCATTTACGTCCCTTCTATCCAATGTCATGGAAACGCTGACCAACCGTCAGCTCACGAAATATCTCGAAACACAAAAACTTCACAATGATGGCATATCTCACCGGAAATTTCAAAAATAGCGTACATCAATCTGGCAAAAGCAAAGATAGTTGCACTTGATATTTCGAAGGCATTTGACGGAGTTTGGCATCAGACTCTTTTGGGATCGACGACACCCTTCTTCAATGAACTAAAAATTACCTTTCAGATCGTTAAATTTAAGTTTGATATTAAAAAAAATAAATACTGGTATGCCACAGGGCTCCGTTCTGTCTCCGACACTATTTTCAATCTTTATCACTGATCTCTTGTCTGCTACTTCTGATCCACTGTATTCCATTGCTGACGACAGTACTCTCTGCTTATTATATTCGTTCTAGGACTCATGTCCCTGCTCCTCGGCTCATTAAATTCCAATATAAACAGCTCACTAAATGGAGAATTTCCAGCAGAGTGGAATTTAAGGCCTCCAAAACACAATACTGTCTGCTGTCGTTAAAGCCAAATTTAAACACATAGCTGTTACTCATGAATAGCACTTGCATTGCCGAAAACGAAAAACTTGGCATTCTCGGTATGAACCAACGTTGGAGCGACCACATATTTAATCTCGTCAGAGATGTTGTGAAAGGTCTAGGTTTCCTCAGGCGATGTAAGAATTATTTCAACCCTTCTGATCAGGCCTCAATTTATAAGGTATTCATCCGCCAAAACTAATAGTTCAATGCGCACATTTGTTTAGTTGCTCCTATAACATCCCTGCACCCGCTAGATAGGATCCAAAACTGTGCGAAATATCTCCTGCCTCACCTTGTTCTATCGCTATTTTCACCACCAGTGCTTCATGGAAACTGCCAGTAAGATTTCGCCCCTGCAAACCTTCAACCGTAACACCTTGGTTCATCAGTATACCTTCAAGCCCAGTTTCGAACGTACTCTGAAATATCGTGATCCATTCCTAAGCCGTAGAACTCGCTTAAGGAATGCCCTGCCGAACTCTTTATTTCCTAGTCATTTCCATTATAACTTGCAAACATTCTAGACCAACGTGCATCGGTATCTCTCTTTTTTCCCATAAATTTCCTTGAGAGCGAGCCAATTATAAAAACAAAAAAAGCTGATTGGGGAATGTAAGGCTTTAATGAACACAGGCGGAAGTCTGAATTCAACAAGTCTTACCCGGGTGCAGCGGTCGATTCGTTGGACTCAATTTTCAACGACTCGGCCACACATTTCGGTCGAAACGACGCTAATTCGTGTTCAATGTTAGCTCTGAGCTCTTCCAACGTCGTCGGCATGTTAGCATAAACCAATGACTTAACGTAGCCCCACAGAAAATAGTCAAGCGGCGTTAAATCGCACGAACGAAGCGGCCAATCGACTGGCCCATTTCTTGAGATAACACGCTCACCATACTTACTCTTCAATAAATCGATTGTAGCGTGTGCTGTGTGGCTTGTGGTATCATCCTGTTGAAACCACATGTCGTCCAAGTCCATAGCTTTCAATTCGGGCCAAAAATAAATGGTGATCACGGCGCGATAACGTTGACCGTTCACAGTAATGACGAAAAAATGTGGCCCAATAACGCCGCCGTCATGCAAACCGCTCCAAACAGTTATTTTTTGTGGATGAAGTGGTGATTCATGAAGCACATGTGGATTTTCACCCGACCAATAACGCATATTTTGCTAATTGTCGAACCCGTTGAGCCAAAAATGAGTTTCGTCACTGAAGATGATTTTGCGATGAAATTCATCATCTTGGCGAATCTTCTCCAGAACCCAATCGGAGAACGTACGTCGCTTCACATTGTCCATCGGCTTCAATTCTTGAGTCAGCTTGATCTTGCATCGGTGTGAACCAAGATCCTTACGCAAAATACGCCATAATGTGGTCTGAGCGATGCCCAATTCTTGAGAACGCCGTGGAATTGACTGATTTGGATCGTTTGCTACGGACGCCTGAACAGTAGCGATATTTTCGACACTTCGACCAACTCACTGACACGTCAACATCACACAACGAATATGTAGACTCAAATGTTTGCACTAAACTTGTTATTGCCTGTCTACTAGGGCAAGAGTTACGACCGAAAATTGGAGTTAACGTTGCAGTCACCGACTCCGAATTTTTATAATTTGCAGACGTTAGTCGTTCGTGTACTTTACCATGATGAAAATGTTGAGTTTACTGAATAAATTGACAGTGACAGTTTGATGATTAGTGAAAGAGTGCGTTCAAAAATTAAATTCAAAGTTGTCAAGTCCCTGTTGGAAAACCCTTAACATTGCAAACATTCAAGACCAACGTGCATCGGTATCTCTCTTTTTTCCCCATAAATTTCCTTGAGCGCGAGCCAATTATAAAAACAAAAAAAGTGGATTGGGGTATGTAGGGCCTTAGTGAACACAGGCAGAAGTCTGAATTCAACAAGTCTTACCCGGGTGTCCTAGGTCACAATTGGTTCACAGGAATTAAATTGGCTCTGATGAAGACTCTTTGAACATGAATCTGTATTACATGTACTAGCGTCCGGTGTCGGCTGGTTTTGTCATGAAGCTTGCTGTAGAAGTTACTACAAAACCGTGTTTAAGTTCCCACACAAGGCCGCAGGTATAAACCCCTGACATGGTCGATGCTGGTACCGAAGGACTTAACACTAAGCCGATTACTTACACCACATCGGATCTATTCTACAATTGTCAAGGTTATCAAACGAAAATCACTCATCTACTAAATGTCAGTCGTAGTCCCTAACGTTGCGTGTAATGCCTGTCACATTTGTCCATCAAATTAGGCATTAAGCGTCCCCTTAATCAAACATCCACGAGTATACATATGTGTGCTTTTCCCTACGAAATAAAAAGACCTTTTTCGACAAAAAAAAAACAACTCCAAGTACATTAAAATAAATCATCCAAACATTCACTCCCAGGTCTACCACAATCGGTAACCCCAATCAACGGTTTCAAAGTGATTGCCTTCATTAAACTCCTGAATAACGCCTACAGCATGGCATAGCTGATGACTCTCTACACAACTCTTCATCACGACAGCCATGGTTCATTGATTGCTCTCTAATGTGGAAGCCAACCTGAAGTCAACTGCCGCAAAAATAAAATCCCAAGCAACTCGAATCAAGCTTCCCCCAAAAACCCGACAAAAAAAAAAACAAAACAAACTCAAAACAAAAGATACCAACAAATACGATTTCCTCTGGTACAATTATGCATAAATTAAAGAAGTAGTCCCGTATAGAGGAATGTATGGCTATGTGCATACGTATAGGTATGTGCACACTATATACGAGTACATATAGCTTCTCTATGTGGGCGTGGGTATCAGTGTTTATGTTGGGCTCCGATTTAAAATTCCACTAAATTACACATCCATCCACATCCTCCTGCTCAAATACCGCTAATGTTCCCCGAACTTTTGACGATGAGGACGTAGACGATGACGATGACGATGATGATGATGATGATGATATTCAATTCACATCACGGACTGCACGTCTTATCCACAAAAAATCGCGCACGCACCGACTCAGATTCCAAAAGATTCTGACACATGTGATAGATACGGGTATACAGGTTGAGTTGTGTTAGACGTATCTACCATACCCACATAAGGTAACCCTGACATCTCCTTCTGATTATTCCTTTTCTCTCGCATTTTTTGCCAATTTCTTTGCTTATACACAATATTTCCCTTTTCAGGACAAAAGGCGAGGCAAAGCCCACATCTTCTTGAGTAGTTTGTCAATATTTACTTGTACTATTGGCTTTTATTCTATAGTCTTTGCTTGCGTCACTAGTGCTACTCTGATTCTGTGGGCCAACAAAACGAAGCAAAAAAAAAAGGACTCTGCTGCTTTGTCTCCGCAAAAATGTGTGATTGGATGTGATTGTCATGTCAAATAAGGGAAAATTGATAGAAGAAGAACATTTCAACTATGTATATCCAAACATCCAGGCATCCCAGCATCCCAACATTCGCACATCCCGTCCCGTTGCCGTATTGTCTATTCATTTTTGTGTCAATGTCAGACTAATGTCATTTGTCACTGCTAAACAACCCCCACCGGATATTTATCCTTCCGCATTCCTGACTCCAAGCTACAGCTTCAATTACAGATACAATATGAACAGATACATATATCTAGGCCCCACCCCAACATTCCCTTGCAACTATTTTGTGTGTCAACTGTAGTTCCAATCGAAAGCGCAAAACAAACCGAAAACTAAAGAAGTGCGCCATAGAAGAAGGAATCTTCGACACACGAAACCGTGAGGCAGAAGTTTTTCGGCATTCCCTTGCGACCATTAGAAATAAAACTCATGTGGTGTTATCAACGAAAGTGGAACTGTCACGTACACGGATACGGATACGGATACATACAATACAAGAAGCTCACTGAACGCGCTAGTTTCTTATAAGTTGACTCGTAGGCTTCTAGTTTGTTTCGAGTACTCCAATCCCACGAGCTTTGTTGTGTCAAATTTATTTTCCAGGTGGCGCGGTGTAGCTTAAGTGTAATACTCGTAAGTGTGACAAAGTGTGGTAAACCGATTGGTGAAGATAATTGATTTTGCGGTGTCATTTCACACTTCAAAAACGAAAACGAAACGAAACGCCAACTCGAACACGAAGAAGATACAATTAATCCTTTCCTCCACTCGACTAATCCCATTACACTTGTACTTATTCCAATTTCGCCAAAAACACATGACACAGCACACGATTATTCACCCTTCAAAATTACGAGATACATGGGATACATACTCATACTGTACGAGTTTATGTTTACAGATTTGTGCTCGGTTCGTAAGGTATGAGTATAACCTCTTATAAATGTCGAGGGAAGCCCAAGCCCAAGCCCAAGCGAAAGCCCACCCGACCCATATAACCTCGAAATCATCATCAACATTCTCATCAGTAACGCGTTGTAAACCACGACATCGTTGTAGTATTGCATCCAAATGGCAATCGAGTTTGTCGTCGTCTTGAGGGTTGTCATTGCGTCGAACTCATCCTTGTCGCTCGTTGTTAAGGTGAAGAACTGGAAGGCTATACGAGGAGATACTTAATATTTTGGTCTTCCGCAAAAGGCTTAAATGTGCTGCTTCGCTTCGATGACTACTCGTATTCCAAACCTCCTCATATCATGTTTGCTTGCCTCTCCTCTGAATTCTCTGGAGTTTAGTTCCAACAGTCTTACCTGCTAAACGAAAGGGTGCTCGGTCGTATGGAGTGGGAATCGGAGTAAAAGATACGATGCTTCCTTACTGCAAAGAACATTTGAATATTTGAGTAATAAATTACCGAAAACTAGGCCAAAGTTTTCTCATTTTGATAATTTAACCCCCCCGACAGCAGGAAGCAACGTGGTGGTAGAGAAAGAGAAATTAAAAATTCGAGTAATTTTGACATTCATAATGGCAGTAAATATTTCTCAAAATTTTTTTTTCTTCTTTATAGTTCGCGGAACACTACTTTTTGCAATTAGAACGAGCAAATTGATGGTATCTGGAGTGGGTTTGTGCATTCTAATTTATTTCCTGACTCCAAGCTACAGCTTCAATTACAGATACAATATGAACAGATACATATATCTAGGCCCCACCCCAACATTCCCTTGCAACTATTTTGTGTGTCAACTGTAGTTCCAATCGAAAGCGCAAAACAAACCGAAAACTAAAGAAGTGCGCCATAGAAGAAGGAATCTTCGACACACGAAACCGTGAGGCAGAAGTTTTTCGGCATTCCCTTGCGACCATTAGAAATAAAACTCATGTGGTGTTATCAACGAAAGTGGAACTGTCACGTACACGGATACGGATACGGATACATACAATACAAGAAGCTCACTGAACGCGCTAGTTTCTTATAAGTTGACTCGTAGGCTTCTAGTTTGTTTCGAGTACTCCAATCCCACGAGCTTTGTTGTGTCAAATTTATTTTCCAGGTGGCGCGGTGTAGCTTAAGTGTAATACTCGTAAGTGTGACAAAGTGTGGTAAACCGATTGGTGAAGATAATTGATTTTGCGGTGTCATTTCACACTTCAAAAACGAAAACGAAACGAAACGCCAACTCGAACACGAAGAAGATACAATTAATCCTTTCCTCCACTCGACTAATCCCATTACACTTGTACTTATTCCAATTTCGCCAAAAACACATGACACAGCACACGATTATTCACCCTTCAAAATTACGAGATACATGGGATACATACTCATACTGTACGAGTTTATGTTTACAGATTTGTGCTCGGTTCGTAAGGTATGAGTATAACCTCTTATAAATGTCGAGGGAAGCCCAAGCCCAAGCCCAAGCGAAAGCCCACCCGACCCATATAACCTCGAAATCATCATCAACATTCTCATCAGTAACGCGTTGTAAACCACGACATCGTTGTAGTATTGCATCCAAATGGCAATCGAGTTTGTCGTCGTCTTGAGGGTTGTCATTGCGTCGAACTCATCCTTGTCGCTCGTTGTTAAGGTGAAGAACTGGAAGGCTATACGAGGAGATACTTAATATTTTGGTCTTCCGCAAAAGGCTTAAATGTGCTGCTTCGCTTCGATGACTACTCGTATTCCAAACCTCCTCATATCATGTTTGCTTGCCTCTCCTCTGAATTCTCTGGAGTTTAGTTCCAACAGTCTTACCTGCTAAACGAAAGGGTGCTCGGTCGTATGGAGTGGGAATCGGAGTAAAAGATACGATGCTTCCTTACTGCAAAGAACATTTGAATATTTGAGTAATAAATTACCGAAAACTAGGCCAAAGTTTTCTCATTTTGATAATTTAACCCCCCCGACAGCAGGAAGCAACGTGGTGGTAGAGAAAGAGAAATTAAAAATTCGAGTAATTTTGACATTCATAATGGCAGTAAATATTTCTCAAAATTTTTTTTTCTTCTTTATAGTTCGCGGAACACTACTTTTTGCAATTAGAACGAGCAAATTGATGGTATCTGGAGTGGGTTTGTGCATTCTAATTTATTTAATGAAGTTATCATGCCCCAAAATCGGGAGGCGGCTTGAGATTGCTCACAAAGTCTATGAGATACTTTGGTGGAAATTTTCTTGGCGGTTTTCTACCGTCATTTTCTGGACAAAATGGAAAAGTGAATTGGACTCGAAATGAAAGTAGGTCATGCACTTCCGATTGAGTAATTATTATAATTGTTTGACGTCTCAAGGTTCTGCCTCGGGCGAGTTTTGTAATGAATATGTGACTTCAGTTGCAGATGACACGTTGTTAACATCTTCTGATCATAGAACATCGAGTCGCAGAATGCTTGCGACACGGTTTTGTGTCTTTATCCTCGGTGGTGATGAGTACTCTGGCAGCAATGACTTACTTCCATGTATGGGGTTACCTAAACGAAGATAGCGTATGCCGGTGAGGCACTGCGTTGTCCCTTAGCCATTCCCGACAGAATTAATGAACGAAGTTTGGTCTACAGGACATATTTTACCACTGTCAGCTTTAATCCAATTTGAACTTCTATTTCTTGCAGCAGGTCCAGGTTTGTTTCAATTTATAGTTCTCCCGCCCAGCTTAGAGGAAGTCGACACAGCTATACAAAAGCTAAAGAACACAAAGCCGCTAACTCAAATGGCCTGCCATCTGAGCTCTTCAATCCCGGAGGCAATGTTTTGACAAGGAGCATGACCCAGATCATTTGCAAAGCATGGAAGGACGAGAGCATGCCCGATGACTGGAATATCAGCTCTATCTGTGGCATCTATCGGGCGAAGGGCGTGAACGTCTGAAACCGTACTGTACCGCACAAATCGGTCAATACCAGTGCGGCTTAAGACAGATCCCGGAAAAGAGCAACGCGTTTCAAGTCGACACAAGCCACCTCTTCATCGGCTTCAAAGCCGCATATGACAGCGTCCATCGCACTGAGCTATATAAAGCGATGGCCAAATTCGGGATCCTGGGAAGACTGATCCGGATGTGTCACACAATACTGGAAAACTCGTGAATCGTCGTGCTGTGTGGAAGTAGAACCTCCGAATTCTTCCAAACTTGCACCCGACTTCGGCAAGGAGACGCGCTGTCGTGTGACTTCTTCCGTCAACACGGAAGGTACTATTTTCTCCAAGTCCATCCAGCTCCTGGGATACGCGGATGATATTGATATAATCGCACGCTCCCAGCGTGCCATAATTGAAGCCCTTACGGCAATTGAAGAAGAAGCTAAACGAATTGGCCTAAAGTGAATGAGGAAGAAATGAAATGTATGCTGTCGACTATCGCGGGCCCCCGCCCAATTATCAAGGCTTCGCCCTTTAATGACGTTGTCTAATAATGAACGGGGGCAGAGCAAAGTACTGGTCTTATCGTAAACATCTTCAGATGACGCTACCGAAGGTTGCTACGATTTGATCAGTCACAAGCTGCCGGTCATAGGTCTTGTTGGCGGCTGGACCACCGGTAGTCCCTACCAGGACTTAAATCACGGTACCATGGGAGTCAGGAGCCCCCCGGATCTCGGTCCGGGCCTGACTTGTTAGAGGTAGGCCCCCTTGTGGGAGCGTCATGGTGGCTGTGGTTTAAACCCAAAATCGCGGGTAAGAGTCTTCCTATGGTTTTCCTTTTGGTTTTCCTTGGTTTTCCTTTGGTTGACTCAATGTGGAGTTGCAATAAGTGCTGGGTGCTGTGACCCTAAGAACAGTAAGAGGTTTTAGGTCGGCCTCGACTCATACCAAGGGTGGAACTTGTGCCGGCAACACAGTTCCGAATTGGTATCAAATAATGACTATCATTGTGAGCGATGGCAAGGCGTATCCTTGCTCCCATGGATGTATGGGCATCCCGTAAGTTTAAGCCCACATGGCAGGTACTTACGTTAAAAACATGAGACATCTGTCGACTATCGCCTAGGACATAATGTCACTGTCGACAGCTACAACTTTGAGGTAGTCAAGGAATTCACCTACCTCGTGGCAAATGTTGACTCCACAAACGACATCATGGTGAAGATTCCATGAAGACTAACTTAAGGCAACCGCTGCTACTTCGCAAAGAGTCAAAATCAGACTCTACAAAGCGTTAATCTTGCCAGTCCTGCTTTACGGAGCCGAAAGTCGGATGATAAGTAAGACAGTGGAAAAAGTTTTAGGCTCGTTTGAAAGAAAAATTCTCCTGGTCCTGTCTGTGAGGAGGGCGTATGGAGAAGAAGACACAACCGCGAACTCTATGAGCTGTACAAAGATGTGGACATACTATGGAAGGCAAATATCCTGGACTTTATTGGTTCGGTCACATCGAGCGGATAGACAATAATGCTCCAGCTAAGAGCGTTTTCGAGTCCAAGCCACCCGGTTCGAGAAGAAAAGGAAGACCTAACATCAGATCTCTCCAACTGGAAGCCGCACGCCCGAGACTGTAATGGATAAAAGGCTACAGTTGTTCAGGCTTTGACCCTCTAAGGGTTGCCAGCCTGCTAATTAAGTAGTATATGACGACTCAGTTGCTTCTTCCGTGAAGGTGTGGGTTTGCTTAGTATGACCTCTGTTTCAGTGAGATGTTACTTTCACCGCGTATGCCTGGTTTAGGCATGGCAGTTTGCATCCAGAATGTCATTTTGTGCTTTTACAAGTCGATAGTGAGATTTTAGCTTTTGTCTAGGGCCAAACTTGAGGAGTTAACCTCCTTGGAATAAGCCAGCCCCAGATTCACTAAAGAATGAAGAGCTCAGCAATAATTGTTTTGTTCGTTTGGTTTACCCTGAGACGAACTGACTTTTCTGAATTTTACGCTGATTTCACCAAATATTGTTGGTCAACGAAGTCAACGAGGCAGTCCCTTGGTACCAATGAAGTACGCAACTTTGACATAAAGTTCCGAAAGTTGGACCTTAGTAGGCTTATGTGTGGGGTACCTGCAGAAGGGATTATAGTTTTGGATGGTTTATTTACGTTTCGGAACGATTCTTACCAGCTAAAACGAGCTCCATCTGAGGAGACCGATTTCTGCCTCCCGTGGTACCATCGTAGGGCATTATTTCTCGGTGGTCGGCTTTAAGATTTATTCTTCACGTCTAAGGATGAGTCAGATAGAAATTTCTCTCGCCGATCACTTTTATAAAATGATGTGTCCATCTTTCCAGACTGCGATACTACGGTTGCTCTCCTATTTTCCTTTCTTTGTCGTTTACCCCGCCAATTCGGACTCGCTCGCTTACAATTTCTTCAGTAAGTATGTCGACAGGTATCATTAAAGATATGACGAGGATAGCATCATGCGAAAGAGCTTAAAACGCCCTAAAGCGGTGAACGAATTTGTCTTCCCGCAACCTTTGGAGCGCTTGATTATATTTCCGCTGCGTACATACTTATAGAACTCACAGCTCCAGCAAAAAGAAGTCTTTTATTCTGATCTGGGCCTCCGATAATACTCATTAGCTTTCTAAGTGCATGTTTGAAACTTAGAAGATTGTCAATAACAACTTCAAGATATTTGAAAAACGGTTAAGAAACAATTTCATGCCCTCCAACTCTTATCGTTTCGCGACTTTTCTTTCCTACTCGGTGAGTTGCAACCCGTTGTTGTAGACCGTAACCTCTACAACCGCCTTAGCTATGTCATCAGCAAATCCAATAATCGACGCTTCGTATGAAATCTGTGGGCTTAAAATTGGATCATAAGAGCATTATGTACAGTAGGGGGACTAAGATGGAACCTTATGGCACACCGCCAAAAACTTCGTACGCTCTAACTTCTTCGTCAGAGTCATAGAGTATAATTCCATTCGAAAAAGAAGTGCGAAAGACCATCTGTAAAATGAGAAATAGTCCGGTATTTCAAGACGGTTCATAATCCGTCCCCAAGTCGCCGAATTAAACGTGTTCTTCACGTCCAGGGTTAAAGTGGCGTAGTATTTCTTGATGGCTGCTTTCCAGTCCTTGCCTTGTATAGCGCCTCCAGCTCTAGTCATTACCACGCTCACTGTTAACCATGTCCTGCGATAGACCTCCTGCTGTGTCCCATCAGTCCTCAATATCACCTCGACTTAGTAAAAGTGTTGTCTGCGGAGAATTCTATAGATTCGTGTAGAACTGCGAGTGTCATTTTGACTCTGACAAAAGTTTCTCCACAGTTTTAGCTCCTCCACTTTAAGTGTTGTATCCTATGGGCGCTTCTCTATCTTTATCCTCTTCTCCAATTGCTTTGCTCCTGTTAAAGTGCTAATGCTTAGCCTTAGGACTGCTTAGAGTTAGTTGGTAGTCTGATTTTAACTCCTCTGAGCATGGTCGGTGGTTGTATGCTGTTTTGATGGGCATTGTTAAAAATTTCGTAGACTTACTGCACCTGAGCGACCTGTCCATGAACTTGAGTTCATTCTCGACTGCTCGTAATTTTCAGAGCGGATTGGTGGTGGTTTGCTGATGGTGCAAGTTTGGTTGCCACGATTCGCAAGTTGGTAATGTCTGCCTATTAAAATGGTTCCAACCGTAAAACGAATAAAATAACAATTGAGGAGATTGAATCGGTAACTGTTGACCAGAATATTTCCGAGAATCCGGGAATATACATTCAGCATCGTGGTCAAGAATTGAACGTTTCACGAACAGAGATTTGCGTCTTTATGGCTACAAAAGGAGTTAGTCGCTCGGTTCAATGAAAAGTACACGGTGTCTCTTCCAACAAGATCATCTTCAGCAATGAGACCCATTTTCATATTGATGGTTATGTCAACAAGCAAAACTGCCGTATTTGGAGCGATGAGAACCCACATGTTGGTCCTGAAGAGGAAATGCATCTCAGGTATGCACAAAATGACAATGGCACACGACATCAGGGAATGATATGATAGAATGGATCTCGAAGATATGTGGCTCCAACCGAACGGTGTCGCCGGATCAAGTCACGGAATGACATTTTCCATTTTTCATGGGTCTAACGATCTATCGCCATTGGACTTCAGAAAATCCACGAGCACCAAAGCCTTTAAGGAGAAGATTCGACGCTGTATTCTTCCAAAAACGAGATTTTTGACAAACATATCGTTTGCAATCATAAAGCCCCTCCAACATTTTTTACCATAAATCGCTGCTTGCCTATTTTGTCTTCTGTTTGTAGGCTAAGACCATAAAATTATTCCGAACCCTGTTCACCAGTGTAGTCCTCCATTAAACTGACATAAATCGCAATTAAGATATCTCCCTTAACTATGGCAAAAATTTGACCCTCTGCCAAGCAATACGAGTCCATTCCCCAAAGGAAATAATCCCGCCAGCAACAAATGCAGGTCATTCCACTCCATCTTGGCATACAAGTTCGTATGGCATGGCCCATATCGAAATATTGAAGAACCCCAAGCCAAACGAATTGGACTCTCTCATAAAAAACAAAAACCGAATTTCGGTCAAATACCATCGAAGGAGTGTAAAGTACAAGTACTCGTATTGCATGGCATTACCCACTAAAGGATACCACCTCCTGGTAAGTGTTAAAACCCGCAAATACCAAAACAATTCGTAACGGGTATTAATTGCATGAAAAGAAGAAGAAAAAACAAAACCTAAACAGAGTGTCGGAAGTGGAAGAAAACTTACACTTCAATAGTCGAAGGTAGAAGAAACCCGTCCGTCGTCGAAGTAACCCAAAGACCGAAGAAGAAAAACTTCTTAACCTTCTTTAAGGTGCTTGACATTTCGACGCTTCGAATTGCAACCCTTGTGGATGATGGCTTACACTAAAAGGTGGCTACAAATACAAGGGTTTTCGAGAAAGTACGAGTACTCTCAACAACAGCAACCGATTAATGGGCTTTAGGATGGTATTAAGCGCTGTTAAGCGCTAGTGGCTTGAGGTTAAAAACATCAGCAATTCGTAAAGTTGAACCACAAGTGAGTCATCAAGGTTGCGATGAATTTGTAACCGATACTAGGGGAATGTGAGATACAGGTAGTTGTCAGATACTTGTACGTCGAACATAAGAAATATGGTCAGACTATCAGAAATGATATCATGAGCAGCTGATGTTTCATTTTTAAGCGGCACCACGACCACCCTATGTCGAATCAAAAGCGGTTAAGTCGCAGAGAAAAAAAAAAGAACCCATAATACCCCCAGTGGGATCCGCTTTTAATTCCGTTTGAACTGCAATTGCCAGAGTGGATCTCTAAGCCTATAAAGGGCTTACAAATTTTCCATTCGACTGAGAATTTATTATTATCCCCGCTGAATATTTTTGAATACCATCAACTACAACACAAAGATACTCGTATTCTCACTCATTCACCACCTTCTTTTCGATGCTTTACAAGTGATTCCTCTTCTCATTTGGCTCTGGGCTTTCTTTTATTTTCCTGGCTTGGCCGTTATCGGTTAGAAGGAAAGCAGTAGTAAGCAGACTAATACCGCTTCCATGGCAAATTGGATTATGCGGATGAGAGAGAAAGGATCTGCTTTATTTTCTGAATTCTTTTTCGCTATTTAAATATTCAAATTTATCAGTTCCGCTTCGCCGTTGGTTCTTACCAGCATTCCTATTCGGATGGAGTTCGTTTTGTCAACTCATCAACGCTGATTGAATTGCTATAGTCAAAGGAATGACACGATGTGGGTGGGATGGGGCGAAACAGAGACGGATCTTAAGATGTCCCAGAAATTTGTAGGATTAAAATCGATGTGTGCAGCGTTAGAGGAGGAAAACAACAGGGTATGGCATAACCTCTAAAATACATGCACTCCAACTGACACTGCAACCAGGGAATAAATAATTTTATTATAAAATCCTTCTTGTTGCTCTATCTCTCTCTGTCTCTTTCCTTTGGAAGCTGCTTTACTGTAACCACAAATAGGATTTAGTGTCTGGTACAATGAGCGAATGAATGCTAGTGAGGGTGGCAAGAACTAACAGAAAAAATACAAAAATACAACGTTAAGCAGTACAATGCAAACCTTGTCTTTTTGGGGGGTAAACACACAATGTATGAGCGAGTATGAGGAAACCCAGAAAACCCAACATTACCAGAGAGTGGATACAGTGTATCCGTAGTGTTGTCGGTGGTAGCATAGCGGTGGCGTTAGGTTAATCCCAAGGAATTCATTTATCCTTTGCTACTTATTCTCTTTTATTTTATTTATTTACTTCTTCTTCTTCTTGTTCTTTTATTTTTTGCTCCCTATCCCATTCGTTTCTTGAGAAGTAGATGTGCTCTTTCTTTGGTCTGTTTTATTATTCATTGCGATGGCTTTTGTAAGAAGCTTATCTAGTCAGAGTCAGTGCCAATCCAGCCAGTGGCAACCAGCAACCAGCAACCACCAACCAGTAGCACAAGTAGCTTCAGCTGTTAGGTCCTATTTCCAGGTCCTTCTTTGCTCTAGCACTACTACTACTACTGTGTGTTGCCTCTGTGTTCGCAAATGAAATGCTAGCTTTTGTTTGTTTAAATAGTGTGGCACCATCTACACAAAAGAAAAATGAAAAAAAGAAAAAAAAAATAAGAGAGCAACTACAAGTACAAGTAAGATTGTTGTAACAAAACAAAAACAACACTCGACAATTTTTCTTCAATTGTTTCAACTATTCTGAGTTCATTTTTTTTTTTCTGTTTTCTTCTACTTTCAGGCTGTCTCCTTGAAGGAGTTACGCCATCGGCACCACCGGATGTCCCACCGAGGAATCCAACAATGAATCGTATGAATAATGGTCGTTTAGCTGGTAACCCAAATGATTTGGGAGTAGATTTTGAACCATCGTGTTTGGTACGAACCCCATCGGGCAACGTTTACATTCCTAGCGGTAATATAAGTAAGTGGATGACAATTATTTCCTTTTTTTTATACTTTTTATGGAGTACACATGGCTGGAAGGATAGGATTTTGTTTTTGTTTTTTAATAGAAAATATTTCAAAATTTTATTAGTCAATTGGGATGTCTGCAGGCATAGATACATTTGAAATACGTTACTTGCAATAGATCGTTTTGAAACACACTCTATTGATTAAATTGCATGGAGTTGTCCCCTTTCTAGGGGCTACCAACACAAAGTTTCTACTTAGACAGGGCATACTAGTGTATCTGCTGATTAAGTGTGCCATGATCACAAAGTCTCTGTTTATAATTCTTTCATCGAACTTAGCCCAAGAAAAGGCACTTCGCCCACTGTATAAAGGCAAAAAGCGTCACGAAAAACTGTAACACGTACGTCCGGCATCGTTATGTGAGAAAAATAAGGGAAAAATTACGGCGACAGAAGTGAATATCAGCAAATACATACGTATTCCCAGAAGTTTCCAAGAAGCTGAGTGTTTCATCTTCGAAGGTCTTCAGAAAATTCCACCCGGGAAGCAAAAAATCCTCAAATGCTTAAGTACCTGCCGAAGTTCAAAGAATATAACGTAAGACTCGCTCAAACAAGTCATGAGTCTCTCGACTGACTGACGGAGTGTTCGAAAATAGAGCTGTCTCTTCAGCAGTCAATAAAAACAGGAGAAACGTCTATCATTCCGAACCTGATAGGAGGCTCTCTCAAATCTACAGGGTTTGGCAATCTGGAGTTTCGGTTAGAAATGCTTGCTTCAAAAAGCTCATTATTTGGCACGTGGTGTGACATTGTGCGCCGCCTTGTTCAAACCACAAGTCTTGTAGACCTTTTTCACGCATATACGGTCATCCACCGATGCCAATTGCCATCAATGGTGTTGGGGCAAATACCGACGCAAACAGTCACTTTCTCATAGTGCAATGGTGTTTCATGAATTATGTGAGTAACTATTCCGCCAGAGAGGGTGAAACGAGCCTCGTCCATCAGCAGAATTCGCTCTCAAAAAGCTGGCGAAAAGCGACACTATTTCGGCGAGTTCTTTCGGTCTAAATCTGTACTAAATCGACGTTTCCAAATCGTGCTTACTGAAGCCGATCGGTTGAGAATTGTCAAAATTATTAAACATTTTTATATCCAAGCCCCAGATGGCAGATGAAATAGGTTTTTTGTGTTAAGACCACTGCAACCAGTGCATGTTTCACGAGGTTTAGTTAGCAACCTATTCCTTCTCGTAGAAAAGCTGCGTTGAGAGAAACGATATGCCTCAGGGTTGCTTCCAATATTTTTCTCGCTCTATGGCATTATGACTTTCAGTTATCGTAGTTTTTTCATATTTTTTTTATTCTTTTTTTCGTAACAGAGGACTCAGGCAGGAACTAGTCCATCGTAATCCTTCTTTGTTCCTTTCACTGGAAGTTCTCAGCTTTTCATGGGAAATGAACTCGTAAACGCTTCAGTATTAACCCCATGCGAGTCGTTAGTACCACAGCATTCGTCGCGTTGTGTTGTGTCACTCATGCTTAGTACACTCAAAAGTGTAGTGCCACTGAAAGATGCCACTGTCCACTGTCTTTTCTACTGAGGGGCAGCAGGAAATTCGTTGACCTCTGAAAAGTGTCGAGAAGTATTCGTTTAGTCTGCGAGCATCCTATAGAGTCATGTAAAACCCCAACTGTCAATCGAAGCCCTAACCGAGGATGGAGGCAATCCTAGCTTGTGACCTTAAAAAATTTCTCTTAGCCTTGCTTAGGAAGTTCATCGGCGATTTCATTTCCCGTGATCCCATTTTAACCTGGAACTTAAACAAGATTCAGTGAATTCAATCTTCCGACTGGATTGCGTGCATATATGTCCACTGTCTGGATTAGGTACTAAATCGAACGTGTTCGACCTCCAGAAAGACACCACACATCCTAGATCGATTTTAGAGGCATTCGTTAAGACTCGACTATAGTCGTTTTAGAATACAAGAGTTTCAGCAACAGGAGTTCTGGTGTCATTGCAGCAGACAGCATATCAATAAGACCGAAGTCAAAATTCCATTGTGTATTGGACGAAAGACCTCTTTTTTTTAAACGGAAGATAATTTTGTGAGTGAGCTATGAATATCAAGGAGAAAGAGGAATTTTAACAGAGCGTCGTTAGCAGAGCCACACGTGCTCCAGACAAAATAAGGATAGGCTATAATTGGTCTTTTCCTCTTGCTAGCCCTCCCCGGATTATGGCTTGCCAACAGCTCATTTTCACTGCTTTATAATCGGCAGGTCCTTGGAGGTTTATAATGTAACATGATTAGTCTAAAATTTTGTGAGTCATACCACTCACCTTCCTCGTTCTCTTATAGAGAACAAATTTTATTTTGAGAGGATTGTCTGAAAGACCATTTTTAATTCGCTCTAAAGCAGGCAGTTGCTAGTGCTACATTATCTGGATATGCCTGAGCGTAGACGTTAGATCTTTTGCTAGCTGCCATGCGGACAACGGCTGTTTACTACCGCCATCACATATTAGCCAGAGCCGACATCCTCGATTCATCAGTATTGCTCTTTTTCACAAAGCCAGTATCAGTAGTATTCATCTAATTCTCTCTTGAACCTTCTTTTTTTCTGCAAAACATCAATGAGCTACTTAGCTACTATTGGTAGGAGTTATGCTTCAACATTATAGATATGCCGTTGTCGATCTTTATGGCATTTCACGTGCTGAAATCATCAATCATGGCTTTGACTTATTTCTGCGCCACAAAATCCTTCAACGTATCTTGTTTGAATTTGAGGATAAAAAGTTCTCAACATCGGGGCTTGGAGTCTTTTTCAATCACAGATTTGTTGATCCATTATTCACATAAGTCTACTTACCATGAGCGCTAATTAGCTTCTTTACACCTCTAAGCGTCAAACCGAGGTAGGTTGTATCTGCTAAAATTTCTCAAGATTATAAAGTGGAAGACTACAAATTTGTTTGGTTTCAGTGATAGGGCTGTAAAACTTAAAAATGCTGTTCCCTAAAGGCTTTAATTGAAGGAGTTCCACAAGGGTAGATTCTTGGCCCAATATTGTTCTGCATGCTTAGCAACGATCTCCCATCAGTGTGTACCCACGCTTCTATGCATCTCTATGCAGATGACGTCCAACTTCATCTAGGCAAACCCTTTAACAAGCTTGATGAACTGACTCTCCTCTTTAATGAGGATCTCACCTAGATCTCTGCTTGGTCCATCGCTAATAGATTGCTCCTAAATCCGACAAAATCCCAAGGAATTCCAATATATTGCCAGACATATGCTTAACTAACACTAGAATTAGAACTGTTGAACACGGCACTGGGCTTGGTTTTATTATTGATCGTAACCCTTCAGGCTATAGTCATACTAACGCAGTTATTGGTCGGATCTACGGATGTTTACGTATAGTGTGGCTTACTTCGTATTTTACTTTTGTATTTTTTTTACATTTACAATTATTAACCATAAATCTCCGTCCTATTTAATCCTTCCGTAAGGAATCTTAGTATCGTTCTTCATCGTCTCCAATACCTGAATTCCTTGCATTCATTTTTCATCCACGCTGTCAAACTATCTTCAAGCACTGACCGTGCAAACTTTAAAAACGCAGTCCCCTTTCACTTCTCTTTCTCAGCAACCCAACCCTAAGCCCCATTTCTCCTTTTTTCCTTACAATCTGAACTGAAAAAATTATGTAACAATCGCAGAGTGCAGGCATAATGTCGACCTTCAAAATATTTTGATACCTGATTTGGGGTGCCTCAAGAGTCAATCTTAGGGCCTTTATTCTTCCTACTCGATTTCAAGCTGAACCTGGTCTAACAATTCACTCCGATTTAAACCAAACCAAACACCCTTTCACTTTTACTCCGCTGTTTTCTTTAGATTTTCTTACTCGATTTCCCTTCAGCCGTCAACACAAATCAAACGATTTTCTCCATCACAAATTCAGGCATTCAATGCCAAAGAAGCACTAACTAGCTGTTGCATGGAATTCATTAATACAAAAAAAGAGGAGAAAAACGGCTCTAAATTTCAACTGTCAATGTCAATTTATCCCAAGTGTTTTATCTGAATTTCTCTCTTCATTATGCCTCATTTTTTTTTTGCCCAACAAAGCACATAAATTTGCATTCTCTTTTCATGCAACTTACCATAGTGCACCACATAAGCAACGGCCTCACCAACCAACCTCAACATAGACCGCAACAGTCTGCCACTCCTTTAATGCTGCAAGCATATGCAGGGAGCAAAAAAAAAAAAAATTGAAAACAAAAAGAATCCATCCACTTCACTATCCCTCTATGGCGCAATGAGAATAGTGCAATAATAAATTATCATATTCTCCTTTATATCCATTTTTCACGACCTTCTTCGGATTTATCCTTTTTTGTGAATCTACGAGTATTTGCATCTTTTTTTTTTTTGTTATATCCTCTCAAACTCTTTACTTCTTTAGTGTGCAATGCAATCTCTCTAGCCGTTAGGAGCATAAGGCTTCATCGCACATTATTCATTCAGCTATTTACGTATTCGTATACATGAATATGCCGAGAATTGGAGGCAAATACCTAGAGCCTAGAGCCTAGAAACCAGGCACTGCAGAGATAGATATTTACATCCATATAAAACGTAGGTTCTCCTCATGCACACAAGAGCACTTCTACACAGTAATCCCTTTTTCGTCCTATTTTCCCTATTTGCCTCTTGGTTTTGTGTGTATTCTTTATTTGTACTTCGCATCGCCCACTTGAAAACAAATTGAAAAGTCAACCAATTCAACGTAGAAACGATGCAACGCAGTCCTGCATTACCATCATCAACGATGACACCCTCTATAACAGCGCCCTCTACCCGTCCCTCTTTCAGTCATGTATGCCACTTGTTAAAAGGGAAAATTATTTCCCATTGAAAAATAGGAAAAAAAAAAGAAAAAACCTAAAAGCAAACAAAAAAGGACCACACAAAGCAAAAAAATCCCATTCAAACAATATTTCCCATATTGGCATATTTTTACAAATTGCTTGGCCATTTTTTCCCCCTTTTGCATTCGCTCGCTGCTGTTGCTGCGTCTTCATCTACAAGCACACGCGTTCACATTCATTTAAGCACTATTGGGCAAACTACCAAGCAACGGCTTTATTAAGCTTTAGTTGCCACAAAAAAAAAAAATGCAAAAAAAAGTAGCCAAAAACGAACAGACCGAGAGTAGGTACTCGTATGATGTGAACATTCCCTTGGCGCTTACTTTTTGCGTATATTTTGCCTGCAAATATATACTCGTACTAAACCTATGGACACGTGTATGGGTGGGTTTGTGTGTGGCGAATGTTTTAAGGAAAACTAAAAAAATAAACGGTAAAAATGCCTATAAGTATGTGGCACTTAACCAATTTAAAGCTCTCCAGCATTCCTTTTTTTTTTTGTTTTCAGCTCGTTCCGTCTCTTCCCTTGCTGCCATTTGGTTGTCCAGAGACCAAAATCCTGGAAAAGTAGGACGTAGCGCACTACTCTGTACTCACACTACCTCGTACAACCATGGTTTTCTGGTTTTTCTTCCTTTGAAGTACTCAGCTGCTGTTGCTGTAGCTAGCGCTTCTGCCACGTCAATTTCTCTACTGCTGCCACGGTGCTCTGTTGCTCCTGCTCGAGTCATTTTTCGGGTAAATCGATAACCGCACACCATCCTTTGCACACACCTACATACAGCTGCACACATGCCCTCGTATTTGTGTTGGTTCTTCTATACGTAGATACGTCTATACGATGCTATAGTTAATGTGTGCCAAACAATGGCGCGTTGGCTTTTATTTTTCAGTTTTTCTTCTTTTTGTTTTCAATTTGATGTTGGCCATGATGCTTTTGTGCCATTTTAAATGACATGTGGTCCTTGAAGGGCTTAAAGTTGATCTTTGTGCGTTTTTTGCGTACACATATGTACATATATTGACACTCCCACTACCATATATTCCCATACCCGTATCCATTCACTTGTGATGCAGGGTAAAGCGACATGGAACGGATAACAAACTGAATTGTTGATTAATGCCCACACAGCACATTTGACATGAAACACAGGGGGGCGGGAGGGAAAAAAAAATACCGTCATTCAAAGCTAACACCAATGCTGCACTCTGATTGACCTGAGTACAATCGCACATACACAATTCGAGAACGTTTAGCTTTAGACTTGAGCTATTTTAAATGGACGGGTGCCGTAGTAAAATATTTAAAGTTCATCCCGCCCGAAACGGATGCAGACAGGAGTGGTTAGCGGTGGAAATGTGCTGATGAAGATTTGAAATTTCAAATACAAAGGCAACATGCAAAATCAGCTAAAAGTGCCTGAACAGTTTTGTGCTGAGCGTGATTTGTAGGAGAATTTTCCAAAATACGAATGCAAACAGCCTGACAGGTTTTGTTGGTGTGGAATTTATGTTTGATTTTAGCTTTTAGTGCACAAATTCAAGTAAATACAAGGACAGCAATTGTGTCATGTAAAGAGCCAAATCAGGTTGGATGAACTCTCGGGCGAACGAGATGTATTTTAGTTGAAAGATTTTTGTTTCTGAAATAAATGGCGCCCAACGCAAAACCTTTCCACAAATTCAATAATATTTCATGAGATTTGAGAAGTAGAGACTTATACTAGATGACTTCCAGCCAATTAGCTTGATTTGCTCCCAAAAACACTTGGAATAGCTAAGTGGCGCCCAACGGGAGGTTTACTGGGTTTGGGATAAAGTAAACATATTGCGCTTTGAAACAACCGCTTTATTAAAAAAATTGACAATGTGTAAATATATAGGTACTTGTAGTATATAGAGCTGTCCACACTTCTCTCCATGTATCCGGAGCATACGTAATTTGATGGCTGGCTCGACGAGCAATTTTCTTTCGATATTTACTCGGTTATATACGTATGAGTGGCTATGGCGTGCCTTGCTCAGTTAAGACTGTTTAATCGTGCATCAATTGGGCGGGAATATTGTAATCAGAGGATTCCACGCGTCTGGAAAATTGACAACCGGATACAGATAGATTTATTGTGGTACTGTAGAACGCGGTGTCTAAAGTCTTGCTACATTAGGGATCGGTTCTTTTCAAATATTTTTTGCTATGTTCAGATCTATATAAGCTGCTGTAACTAGGCAAAAACTGACTCCTGTAATGTGTTGCGTACAGACATGCAAAAGACTTACAAATGTTAGTTCCATCAAGCCTGTAGTAAGCGGTGTCAACTGAATGAATTTTAATAAATTGTAATCACTGACATCGGCATTTGGATGTGAATTTGTCATTGGAACTTAATGCCAGAATGGAAAAGGAGCGTACCTTTGATAGGGCTGTAGGTCAACATGGCAAGTCACCCGGAAAAAACAAAGACTAATAGACTCTGCAAGTGGAGGGAACATCGTCTTGGCAAGCATCCGTTTCCCCCATATAAATATTTCATGGTCAAAACGTAACAAGCCAAATTAACATTATTTCGACAGACGTACGACGCTCATCTATCGTCTGTCATGGCTCGGACCACTACAGTAATAGTGAGCAGCAAAGCAGTACAGAAATAGGTAAATAGTGTGAGAAAATTTGATGTAACAGCTGCAATCTCAAACGATCACCAGAGCCTCCCTCAACCTCACTCACCGGCATTAAGTGTGAAGAACCAGTAGCACTGCTGAGGCCATCACAAATGGTGCCTCTTATTTGCTAGACTTCACAGGCGACCACAAACCAGGAACTCATGTTTCGACTACGAATGCCGGCGGCACTCTCAGAAGACAGAGCGTGCATGGCATGAAGATGAGGTTTGAGTTAAGAGGACATCGAAAAATAGTGCTGCATTAATTTTACCGTGAGATAAGAATGAGAACGTTTTAGGGCAACAAAACGCGAAGGAAAGAGTACAAAAGTTGGTATTAAGTGTGTTTAAGAATCACTCCTATTGACGAAGTACTGCTTTCAGGCAGGACACACCATTTAACCCTGCCGAAGACTGTGAAACTTTCGTCTACTTGAGCAAAAATAAGTGCGTATAGCAATATCCGAACTCGAACCTGCAACCATTCAAAACCAACGCGCATCGGCATCTATCTTTCTTTCCTCCCTAATTTCCTGTGCCGCGCTGTGTGCAAACATTTTAATTACAAAAAATCCAATAAATCCGCAGTAGACGCGGGCTTATACTCCAAGTATATAAACAGCTTTGACGAGGTCGTCTATATTATTTTCGAATTGAACCTTAGCATCCACTCTCCGGTCTTGAAGAAAGGAGACCCTCTGAACTGCATCAATAACACTGCCGTATCATGTGATCGTTTAAAGCCGATCTATGCCGACGCTCTCTATCTTTTCAGCGGTTTTTGAGATTACTTATGATAGTTCCGCTATAGAGACGAGCTTAACAGAGCCAGGCCAGTCTTGGTATCCCTGCCAATCTAGTTCGGTAATGCAGGGTGCCGGTGCAAAAGGTCTCACCACTCTTTCAAAGTAAGAAAAAACATCACCAAATATTTGATGTTTAAAAGGGTCTCAGAGAGGGCGACTCGTGATCGTACGACTTTCCTAACATCGTGCTTTTCTGTACAATTCTTAAGCGATCACAGGACGCTCACTATTTAAAAAATCTGTCCAACGTCTCACACGTGCAGATGACGGTAGATACCACCGAGATGACAGTGAAGCATTTGTGAACATTGAGATAGAAGCAGTGAAAGCAAACGCCTTAGACAAAATCGAACAATGGACAGCCATGATTTATCTAGCAACGCTGAAGTGAACTCCAGTAATTTCATAAGCACAGAGATTAAACGAATTATCATTACTCATCTGCAAGAAAACGCTATACAAGGCTCTCATCACTCCTGTCCTGTTATACAACGCAATTGGAAGTGGACCTTAACCAATTCTGTGTAGGTAACTGGAGGGGCAGCTAGCTAGGCACAGGTCGTCCCAATGCATTAAAATGTCATCTAGAAATGTTGTGTCCCTTTACCTTTATAAAATATCAGCTTCTGCCAACATGATCTTACCTTTACCGGCCCCAATGTGAGCTTGGAGCTTCATCTTATTTGCCATTTGAACTGCTTTTGGAGTTGAAGGGTTGAGGAAGGTCTTGAGTGCAGCTATGTCATAATATTGTTCAATGTCATTCACTCTTCCATCGAAAAGCAGTCGAGCTGTTACTTTTCCGTAAACATATGCACTAGGGGCTCTACAATGTACTTGGTGCCTGATGCCTACAAACTGAATGTTTGGCCCGCGTTGGGCGCCAAACTAATAAGTCTCCAATTCAAGAACAAATTTTCAGCATATCACTGCGGGGGTGCCAATTGTTTAAAAGGAAAATTTATAAATGGTGTTCATGCACTCACATCTGTTAACACCTCGTAAGAAATCCTATTCTATGTTGTGATGGTTGATGGTGAGTACCCACCGACAACTTCCAACTAAAAGCCACTCTTCTCTTACCACGTACCTCCATTTAACACTAACACAAAACTAGGACAAAAGCACATTTGCCCACCACCCTTGTGTTACTGGCCTACATCTGACTAATGGAAGTGGAATTCCATTCAAAGAAAACATTTCAAAACAGCACATAAAACCATGCAAAATATGAATAACAAACGATGACGAGAATGTGGAAAAGATTCCATTCCATATTGTCACCTTTTCTAAAGACAAAATACTTTCAGCACAATTTCGAAAATGAATACTAAAAAGTCAGGCGACAAAACGAACAAAAAAAAAAACCAGAAATTCATTTCAGCAAAATAAGAAACAACAAAATCCGAGCTTGTCCCTCGTCTTCCTCCCCAATCTGCATATAACCCAATGTCCTGCCATCAACTACCATGCGAGCAGCTCCCACCACACCACACCAGAAGACAGCAGAAGAAGAAGTGTAGTAGCTACTTTTGTGACTGACGTAAATAAAAAGTAACATCTAAATACACGCATAGCATTTCTAAACATTTTTTCCACTTGTTTTCTTGAGCGCAACACATACACAAAAAACCAAAAAAAAAAAACAAAAAAAAACGAAGAAAGAAACATAAAGCTAACACGTTCGCCGTCCCCAGAGACTGTGTGAAAGGCGTTTAGATAAAATGTTTGGAAAAAGTACCGGATTTTCGAGATTTACACCAAAACTTTACGAAATGTATGCAAAATATACACAGCGCCAAAAACACATATACCTCCCGCCACACTCGAACACATGCCCAATTTGATTGTCTCTATAACGCGGGCGACCGTCATCGTCGTCGTTGTCGTTGTCGCTTTCGTTTTTGGTAGCTAGCCCTCCTAGGGGCTGTAAAAATGGGGATGACGGCAAAAATAATGAAAAAAAAAAAAAACTAACTAAGACAACAACAAAACAAAAAACACACAAAACACAACTGGGAAAAAAGTAACTCTCGAAATTTGTATTTTGTTTCGAGAGAGTCGTACGAAAAAAAAACACACAAAACAGAAGTGGGCCGATGGGGGTGTTGGGGCTTAGGGTGGTGCTAAAAGTCCTTTCCCATACGAGCGAGCGTAGGTAGTAGGGCCAGCATCATCTTGCTTAAAGAGTCCCCCGGGGAGATTTTGTAAAGGCAAACGGAAAGCAGTTTTCATTTCTCTCTAAACGAGAAACACCATTCGAATGGTGTTTTTTTGTATTTTTTTCCTCCCATTGGTCGTTGTCAACTGTTTGTGAGCTTTTTAAAGTGAAAGGATATGTGAAAAGGATGTGAATTGAATATGTGTGGTGTAAAGGAATGCACACTGGATGAGAATGAGATGATAATGCAATGCGGTAGTGCTAGTATCTTACCGTATACTTGGTAACTTTGCGCGCCGCTACTTTGTCTCCTTCGATAATGACACCAAGGAAATGAATCCTCGAGGATTCTTGTTTTTCCTTTTGTTGAATTTGTCGTTTTCTTTTTTTCCCTTTTGCTCTTGCCAAAAAGAGATTCTCAAGAAATCGCATTTCCTTATTTAAAATCACTCTGGGTATTTTATTTTTTATTTTTGTTTTTTGCCTTTATGTATTTGTTCTGTGATTAAATAAGGACTACAAAGGTAAGGGTATTCGTTTTAACCCAGCGACCATGGTTGCCAGATTTTTCTGAACGTTTTGTGTATCCTTTACTTGAGTGATGCTATACAAATGGCTCATTCTGGCTATCTGCACTCAGTCTATTACATATCAGGAATCCACTTAGAGTCTATCAAGCAAGCCAAATTTCTGGAAATAATTCTGAACAGTAAACAAAGTCTGGATGGCTCTAATCATATGCACAAAAAAAAGAAGGCTTACACTTCGATCGTCAGACCAATTCTTGTGTTAAGTATATCAAATTGATTGCTAACCCTGCATATGCTTTTCTATGTCCCTCACACAAGGGGAATTCCCCCAAGTTTGGAAGACCTCTTTCACAACCCCGGTTCACAAAAAGGGATCACCGAATGAAGTAACCAACTACCGTCCCATTGCTAAGCTTTCTCACATATCTACCTAAAATGTTTGAAAGTTTTTTTTATATGAAGTTCTACGTTTTCAGCGCAAGTCACTTATATCACCCAGTCAGCAAATAAACTTAGTTGAATTCGTATCTTCTGGTGTCCCACAAGGCAGCCATCTAGGTCCCCTATTTTACATTTTAACTATAATCGATCTTGAGAGGACTATTAAACACTGCTCCGTATCCATTTACGCCGATGACACTAAGCTCTTCAAAACTATTTCTTCACCCCCAAGACTCTATTCTCCTTCAAGAAGACCTCGAGACTTTGTCTAAGTCCAATCAATCTGTAACCCAGGTTCAATCCCTTCGCGACCTTGGAATATTATACGATAGAGAGTAAAACGATAGATGAGATAATCCTTAAAGCGAAGCCATCGCTCGGCCTGGTCTAAAGAATTTTGCAATCTTTATGTGACAAGGTCACTTTACATTAGCCTTGTTCGGCCCCTTCTCGAATATGCCAGCCAAGTGTGGTCCCCCTTTCAGCGAATTCATATATCCCGAATCGAGAACATTCAACGTCGTTTTCTGCGATCGTTTTCTGCCCTTCGTCGACTACACTGGGATGATACCTCGTATACCCTCGAAAAACGCAGAGACGTCGCTGACATTACCTTCATTCATCGACTGTTTCTCTGGTTCTGTGGATTGCGCTTCCCTTTACAATTCTATTTACTTCAAGACTAATCCTCGTAATTTACGCTGTCGTCGTCTCTTCTATATTCCAACCCACCGTACCTCTTATGGCTCCAACGAACCAAACTCCCGCATGCTCCGTAAGGTCAACTTCCCCCTTTTTGATTTTAACCTGAGCACTTCTAGACTTAAGCTTGATCTCCTCTACCAATCCCTTACTTCTCAACCCTTAACTGTGGTTAGTTTTTAAGTCCTGTACCTCTGGACATCTGTGGGAAACAAATATCGGCCAGCACAGCGGTACTCGTCCATCCTTAAATCAAGTCAGAATATCAGCTAAAATATCGAGTACATCATTCCTTTTCCATCCTCGAGAGTGAATTTAGAGCTACTGACTGGATGGATAGTATTTTCCCGATGGCAGAATCCATCCATATGCGCCCGGATTGCACAAAAAGCAATCAAGAGTTACTCTTTTCGCCTTCAAAACCATTCCAACATTATTCAGGCAGAAATGATCGGAATTGCAGAGGCTCTCTCTTGGACGAAGGTGAATGTGGCATCTACGAGTATTAAGAGTATCTGCCAAAGGTAATTAGAAACTGTCCTCCATCTGGCAATGAGTTCAAATCCACAACTCACCAAAACTAGCACAGCCCTATCTCTAAGGATATAGAAGTGCCACTCGTTACATGCAAACTCATGCTAAAATGAAATGCAGTAGATGAGGCCAAAAACAGGTGGTCAGGCAGATTTGTCTTTAACTCGATCAGATACGAATGAAGGGTTTGTTGTCTGCAAAACAGTCACATCTCAGCATCCTAGTGAGCATCATCGCATGCCCCTACCTATTTGGCATGCACGCCAATTCTCTTTGCCTTCCCTTTCAATAATTTTTACAGGGAATCTGTCCAATGCATCTGCCTTATCAGTCACCAAACTTTTCGAATGAACCGATCTCTGAGTTCTTGATAATCGTAGACCCCCATAACCCTCTGATATCCACTTTTAGATGTGAGAACATTGAGATCATGTGGTAGCACCGATCATTTGTTGCCAAGTGAGACTCTAAGGAGCCTCAAAGAATGATAAAAACCTTCCAATCATTTGGTACCTCCTGTATTTGCTCGCTGATGTGAGGATGTTCTTGCTTACTCTAGTGATCGCTACTTGAAGATTGTAGGTAATTTCTTTAACTGAATTCACGCAGGCCGCCTTAAGCAAATGAAACAATTGGAGAAAAATTGAGACTCTTGTCCATTAAAGACACCAGTAGTCGACAATTCTGGTAAAGAACAGGATCCCCCCTACAACGACATTACAAGTGCTACTTCATTTAATCCTCTAAGAAGACTCAATGAACAAAAAAGGCGCCACTTATCCTCTGAGAATCATTTCAATGTTGTTAATGTTAGTAATTCTGAGATTCCTGCAGGCAATAGTGTGATCCCTGAGGTTACGGACTATAGTACTGGGTTCTGTTCAATGATTTTGGTATCATATTTCAACTCTCGATTCTCAGCGGACTGGGAAAAACATTGGAATCGAGGTTTTCTCCAACTCTAATCTATCTATTCGCCTGCCAGTATTTTGCAGGCAGAAATTATGTCCATCCGGGAGTAGACTGACTCTCACTCTTCCGAACTTTTGCGACGTCAACCTTAAGACCCAAATTACGAGCAGTCATGCAATACCATGAATCTCTGAATGAGATCTATGTCTGATGGAAAGTATCATAGTCGTATGTAATGCAATTGTAAAGAGGACGAATTAGCAATAGATGGTACTACTAATTCTCTACCAAGGTCTACACATGTCCTTGCAGTCAGTAGAACTCTAACCGAAAAAGCAAGAAATATATAAAACCGTACAAGTGATCCTTACAGGCCATCACTTTATAAGATGACACACATGTCATGAAAATCCATTGATTCGGAAGATACTGTAGAAAATAGAAAGGGGATGCATAACACATCTATTATTCGGTCTCCGGGACTGTTCCGAAAAAGCTCTCGTCATCAGCCGCTCCACATCTCCTGAAGACAGGTCTTCTGGTTCTTTTAATTGGGTTCCTCTGTGACTGATAGCAGCATCATACGCAGCTATTTTGCTATTACTCGTATCAATGTGTATCTATCTTCCCTCGGACTAAGGGAATACACAATAGTTGCTTTCCTAGACATAGAGGGCACCTTTAACAACTTCCAACGGATTGGAAGTAAGCCCCCATAAAACTGATCTTGTCCTCTTTTCCAGGAAATATAAAATTCCAATTATGGACCCTACCTCAATAAACGGTACCAGTTTAGTATTTTCCGGCACTACAATAGCTTTATTCTCTTGTAAAAACGCCATTGGGAATAAACGGGGCCTTCAACCTCGCATAACCCACTGGCTATACAACTCGGTCATAAGACCGATACTTACTTACCGGGTTATCGTCTGGTGGACGGCCTTAGAAAATGCAGTTAACAGCAGTAAACTAAGCAGAGTCGAAAGAACAGCATGTCTAAGTATAAGCGGAGCCTTACGGTCTACTCCCTCTGCGGCACTAGAAATTCTGTTTCATTTGACACCCCTTGAAAGCCGATCATCTCTTATGGAGATGGTAGAGCAGTTCAACCTTCACAGTTTTCCGGGCCATAGAGACATTCCAGGGAACTGTTCGGCCGATGAACTCGCCAAAATTGGAACCACTCTACCTATTCTACCGGAGAAGGGTAGCAAAGTATACCAATCGCTACGTGCAAACTAACATTAAAGCTGCATGCCAATAAAAGAATAGACCTTAGGTAGACTGTTGGCCAAATATGTCTAGCGACCAAACAGATCTGGCCAAAACTGGATCTGAATCGCTCTAAGTGTCTGATCCTTTTAAATAGGAAACAACTCAGTGTCATCACTGGACACTGCCCCATAGGCAAGCATGCAAGAAGGCTTGGCGGTTTTACAAATGATATCTGTAGAAGCTGCTTGGACGAGGAAAAGGAGGAGACAATCCTCCACCTGCTCTGTACATGTCCAGCTCTCTCCCAGAGAAGAAAGCTTCATCTAGGAGCTCTCTTCTACAACGACCTAAACGATCTAGAAAATATAGGCGCTAACAGTCTCCTACGCTTTATCATAAGCTCAAACTGGTTCCATTAGTAAGAGGATCATAGATCCACGTGGCATCACAATGGGTCAATTTCTAACAGTCACTATTGCCTAACCTAACCTAACCTAAGGCCGCTGATTATTGAGTTTAATATTTCTGCAAGCATTCCAGAAATTATCTGTTTTACGAATGCTAGATATCGATATTTTCTAGCCAACAATGATCTTTTAAGCACGACCAAGCATAGCAATATGTCCAAATGAATTTGTTCTGCCTCGCCAAAGCTCCAGAATTACGATGGAATACAGCAGACAAATCATCCCCGTATCTTACGCTCTATGAACAGCAAAAACTAGAGGCTGATCGGTTCTAATTCTGTTAAGATGAAAGCCGGATTCTTCGACTCGACACGGCCACTTTGAGTCATTCTATTTCTTCCTCCAAATAGTCTTCAGATGGCTGAGTATTTATCAGACGAACAGCAGCTCAATCTGTGTTCCTGTCAGTTAGTTTGTTCACTTATACCTTGAATTCCATTGATTCGATTTGAAGATGATTTCCTTCCATCCTTAGATACATTCTCTGTTCAAGTTTTGATCTACGAGTATGTTTGACTGAATTTGATTGAGTGGATATCAAGATTGACGGTCACCTGTGACTAATCCAATGTCTCCATGTTGACAATCTGCATTAGGAGGTACAAAATCTGTCAAGTTGAACAAACTCTGGTAACCCTACTACAAGCGAATAATCGTCACAGCAGCCAAGTCCCCACCGGGGTACTTATTTCGAATGAAAGTCTCAAGATACAACAAAAAAAATTGCATTGTATGCTAAATAGATGTAAATATGTTAATTAAGGATATACGAGTGTTGTACGTACAACGTTTGGTGAACTCGTACTCGTACATGCATTCAAGGATACGCTACGCATGAATAATTCCTCGAACTTGAAAGGTAAAGGAATTTTTTCTGCCTTAATGCGGGTGAGTTTTTAATGCATATGCATAGGCAAAATACTCGTACGAAGAAATAATAAAAAATAAAAAAATAGCAAAGCGAATTGCGAAACGGAACCGCATCCATTTGCCGCCACATCCGCAGAAAATTGGTTTAAAAACAAAAAATTCCTCTTTCACACAAGTACAACTGTGTGTGTGGGGGGGGGGAGTATTATAAATAATTAGGGAAAAAGCAGCGCAAAAATAAGTATCTAGACGTATTCAAAGGTCTATCTGAAGCTGTATCTTGATGTACGAGTATTATATCTAGATGGCTGGCAATGGGAGAATATTTAAATGTACGATTACTTTTGCTACTAAATGCAAATAATAAGTTCCACAGAAATTCCGTCATTATGCGCACACCCACACATGGTCCTGGGATCCTTCTCACATAGCCCACTCTTCTGGGAGAAACATCCATCATATCATTCATATGTTAGGAGGACTTAGTATGCTGGCGTAGAAGATGGAAGCACCTTTTTGTTGTTGTTTATGTTTTGTTTTAGGGATGAGCAATGTGAACTACTCACACGTGTGTGTCTTGTATCCATATTCATGGGGTGGTAGGTTTTGCTTAGTGTCATAGGATTGCTTGCAACTTGACTGATTCGAAGGAAGTGACTGTGGTGATGGTGCACTGCGAAATGATGATAATGATGATGATGGCATTGACTGGAGCGGAAGCATCATGAAAATAATATGCAAACAGGAGCTTGGAGGATTGGATGTGCTTAGTTGTTGGTTGTCAGTTGATTTGATGTTAGATGTGTAAGTACTCGAAGGCATACGAGTATATGATTTCTCAACAATTTCCCCAGTGAACGCGTAGATAAGGAGAGTACATAGTGTGAGGTACGGGTAGACAAAGCAAAGTCAACGTACAGGCAAATTCATTTCAATTAGTGGAAAATCTCGCAAAGTAAGTGTAGTTGTAAGTTTTGTATAATAGGGCTGATGATGTTTGTTAGTAATTTTGGTAAGTTTGTTTTCAAATGCAAATAATTCCCATTTGAGACGTTGAATAGGGAACTACTTTAAGTTTTAGCTGTTATGTACTGGGACTCGCTTAGACTGGGGTGTAAATCCATGACATTGCGTGACTTCTTAGGAGTGCACAAATCTTAAGACTGTTGTGGGTACTATGTTACAGATCTGCAATACTCTTTACGACTAAATCTACTAATCTATTGGAGAGAACTGAGACAGACTACGTTTTACGATAGAGAAGCTCCATCTCCTTTTTCCAGTACATCGTCCTCTAACTTCTTATGCGACATCGTCACCACAATATCCATGGTGCTTGACGACAGAGCCTAAGTATTTAAATTATCTGCAGTTCGGCATGATCTAGATCTCAGTAGTTTGGTTAGGAAGAACGGAAGAAGAAGCTCAGACACTTCACAGCATTTTTTGTGGGATTATTCCAAAGTAAGTTGTGAACCAGACAAGCGATTCAAGAATCGTTTTAATATAGAACACATTCCGATCTACTGATAGTTCCCTAATTAGTTATGCTGTTAATATCGGGATTTAATAAGCTGCCCTTCCCATTGTACAGCCAAAGAACAGGGCCGTGAGCCTGGCAACGAACAAGAATACTGTTTAAAGGAAAGTAATTTACTATATTCGAAGTAGTGAAGAACAACAAATAATTAATGAGAATTAAAGAGAGTGTCGGTGACAGAACGGAGCCCTGTGGCACTCCAGCATTTATCCCTGTATGACGTAAGTACAGTGATGCTGTAGGATTAAAGAGTCCTAAAGAGTAAGATCAATGAAATAGCTTACACATTCGGCAAGGTGAAAGAAAATCTCATCAGAAGAAGACGAAATATACCATCTGAACTTAAGACCTGTAGCTTCCTCAGGAGCTATTATTTGTTCTTTACTCGAATGTTGCGATGTTTAAACTTATATTATAGTTACTTACCAGAGAGGAAGTTAACACGCAAAATCGGCTCCAAAAAGGGCGAATCACCGCCTGCAGATTGTGGTATTTTCAATGCTTGATTTCCATTATATTGCCCAGTCAACAGTATCAGTCAGGATAAATGTTTCTGAAATACGATTTTTTATTACTTACTGATCTTACAAACCGAGGCGGTCGTTACGCACACCCAGTCCGTTGAGGTCTCCTTCCAACTGCCTGCGTCACCTTAGGTAATGTCCTCCCATACTGTGTTGCGTCACTGGGGTGGAAACGAATATCCTCCAGGTGTCCATGAGCGAAGACTTCTTTTCAGATTCATGTCTGATATACTTCTTCGTTTTACCCTCTCCACCACATTCTGTCAACATAGATGGAGAATTTTTCACTCAAAGAGGTCTTTCATCCGTTCTTGAGAGTGTTTCTGCGCCATACATCAGAACTGGTATAGTGTCTGCTTCGTAGTTCGAGATAGGATTTCTTCGTTTAATTTCATTGCAGAGTCTAGGTAGAGAAATTCCGTTACATCCTTAAGATTATAGTTTTTTTTATAGCCCAAGGCGTCGATGTTGATTGACCGTTTTTGACGATAGCATATACTTTGCTTTTCCTTCATTTCCTTTTCCGATGAACCCATATTTATTGCTTCTGCTTCAATGCTCACAGAAGAGCTGCGACACCCCGCTGGTTTCTGCCAAATGCCATGTAAATATGCGAGAAGTTGAACAGATATATCTTGTGTTTTACGTAGGTACCTGCCGTGAAGGCTTAAGCCTACGGTGCGTCTTCGCACAAGATGTCAAAACAATGCGTTGATAAGCGCCCTTCGGGTAGTACAAGTACTACCACCAGTACCAGATTCGAAGCCGTGTGTAAGGCACGAACCTCCCCTTTAGTGAAGGGTCGAGGCCTATCTAATACCTCCGCCATTCTGTGGATCATGGCACCCGGTTGCAATGCAACACCACATCGAATAGACCAGTTGGTTCCATAGCAATCCCATGGTTTAGCACAGGTCGTAGCAAACTACAACATATGCTAAGCCATGAGATGTCCAGGCTCCATTCGGCCTACCCTCCCCGCGATTTTGGGTATAAACCTTCAGCCACCACGATACTCCCACAAGGGGGCCAACTCCTAGGTCAGGCCGGAACCATAGTTCCGGGGGCTCCTGACCTCCCGTGGTACCAGAATATAGCTTCCGGTCGAGCTTCGCAACCTTGAGGTTACTTCCATTTGAGCACCTCACTGCCCAAGACTGGTGGCCTTACAACAATACAAATTTCTAATATCTACCCGCTAGCTGCCTACTGCGCCTTCTATTGAATACCTCTTTTGCAAAACTACGGATTCTTTCGAACCGTACGGTATCAGTGATAATTCCACTGACATCGTAGGTCTCACCATTAAAGGTGATGCCCATAGCCTCTGGTGTTGGATTGTGAGTTGTGCATAATTTAAGTTCGATCTTCGAGAAGCCAAATGATGGCGCGTTGCCGGGTCTTTGCGAAATCCGTTTTCGGGAAGCGTATTTCGCTCCTGCCGATAATATCTAGGGTTTTCGAGAAACTTCTCCTAAAGCGATTACAACCAATAATTGCCGAAAGACGTTTGATCATTCCGCAATCGATTAGATATATCGAAGTGTAGGCTACCGGAAAGAATGTATACAATATTCGAATATTCAGTCGGAAACAGACTCTCTCGTGTTAGATACGGGACTGAATACTCGGAATTCAAAAACATTCAAGCAGGTATACCGCAAGGAGGCGTTCTCGGTCCGATCATGTTCTTTCTTTACAAAAGAGACCTACCTCAAGATGAAGAGACAGTCGTAGCCACGTTCGCAAACGATACGGTTATCCGAGTTACGGATAATACAGTCGAATCATCTACGAGAAAACTCCAACGGGCTTTGGACGAAATATGCGAGTGGACGAAGACCTAGGCAACACTTGTAAATTTTACGTACAGAATGCTAAACAACTTACTTCTGTTCATCAACTCGGTACAAATGCCCTATGCGAACGAGGCAAAGTTACTAGGAATGACTCTAGTCTCGTAACTTGAGTGGGAGTCACACGTCAAAAAGAAGCGCGACGATCATGAAATCAGACTCTGGCAAATGCATTAGCTTTCGAAGCTAAACATAAGCAAGTACTAAGCCCATCTTGGATGTACGGTACACAACTGTGGGGTTGTACCAAACCAAGCAATATCGCTTCATGACAAACGTTTCAAAGCAAAACGCTGAAAACAATGGTGAATGCTCCATGGTATGTAAGAAATTGTGATATTCACAGTGACCTAGGAATTACTATCGTGATACTGCTCGTTGTCATGATCATTGTAACCATGAAATTATCAGAGCTCTGGATGAGACAAATGGCGGTATTAGTGGGTGCCTTCGCAAGAAAGCTGCTTGCCTAATGCGATTATCACTATAGAACAAAAAAAGCGAAAAAACGAGAGGATTGAACCGCTCACTACTATGAGGACGCGCCGCGGTCCTCGTAGTGCTTCTCGGAAGGGCGAGTTTTAACACGTAGGCATATATCGACTGACATTGTCTGGATCAGGTATATGAATCGGGCATAATCACCTAGCATGATCTATTGGTAACTTGGGAAGATCACTCACACTATCAGAAAAATTGTCCGAACTCGTCCATATGATGCTTCAATAGAAAATCTGGCGTGACATTAAGAAAGAACAGACTTTGAATACTGCCTTAGTATGGTCTACTTTTTGAATTTTGAACATTTTGTGATCACACGCCGTCCACATAAGCTCTCTGGGAACTTTATCAAATTGATGAAAACAAAATGCAGTAAAAGTGGAATCGGATTTGAATGGAGTTTACTAATATTGCTGCCTCAAACTCTCGTATATTTTCTGGTATGTGGCATTAGTTTCACCAATTCGTACGTGTTACAACTTTTCGTGTCGCTTTTGCCTTTATGCAGTAAAGAAAGAGAAGTCCCCCTTCACTGTCAGGTATTAACGATTTCCAATTGTTGCCTAATCGGGAAATATGTTATACAGTCTTATTGTGCATACCCGATTGATTTCATAATTTTGTCTTCCATAAAATATCCCGAATCCCTTTCGTGTGTGACAGCCAAGGAAATTTTACTTCGCGGGAATTCTTGGTTATCGGTAATCGTTGTTGCTCGTTAGCAGACATCCCTGCTGGTTCTCAATACGAGTATATTTCTGCGATTGAATCTCTTGTAAGTCATCGCTTGGTTGTGCAGGAAATTTGAAAATATTTCTTCATTTACCTGTGCTTCGACAGTGCACTTCTTCTAATTCTTGCGCTTCCTTTCTGATTCCCGATACATATTCTCTATTTGGAATTGCACGTACTGACTCCTTCGCCTCTTGTTTAAAAAGTCTGTAGTCTAACTCAAGATGCATTTGATAAGTTTCGTGATTTTCACTGCATTTAGTCCACCTTCGTCTTGCCTTTTATACCTTGCCGGCTCATAGTTCAATACTTTGCTTTATTTATGTTGGCCGTCCTGTCGGACTCAATTTTTTCTGCGAAGTTGTTCCACATACTCAGGGCGCTTAGTTCTTCCTTTTGATTTATGGCATTTTTAAAGCCATTCTCGAAAATTTAGCGCCCAGAGCTGGCCCTTTTCCTTGTTTAAATTGCTCCAGTTTATGTCCTCAACTGATGCTGGTTTTCGTTGGTCTATCTCTAGTTTCTCCAGGAAAAATCCTCTCAACAAAAATCTGACTTCCTAATGGTTCTCCCTTGATCACTTTAGAATCTTTTACTCGCCGCATGAGTTTAGTTTGCATATCGTGTCCCGCTGAGCTCCTCGATTCTCACAGATTTAAAAGATCTTCGAAATCGCGTCAGAATATTTCATTTTCCGGTTCCTAGTGCCTACTTGTGGTACGTAGGCACTAAAAATATTCCAAGTTTCATGTTCAGTTTTCAGTTTTACTTGTATTACCATCAGGCGGTCGCTAACATTGATCCCTTTACGACCGTATCTAGGAGTTCAGCTGTCAAAATGCTTCGGTCCGTAATAAAACATTTTGAACGCATTCGCTTACGAGTTTAATAGCAAACCCTGTTTGATATTACGTTGCCGAAATACGTTTTCTAGTTCGAAACTTTTTATAGTCATTGTGCCGACGACGTTCCAGCTTACGATGTGAAACTTATTTTTCGAAAGCATCATATTGCTCGACTTGCTATTCGCACCAAGATCACTCTTTCGCTGTGGAAAAAAAGTGCGGGATAGTGCGTTCATATACCAAGATCCTGTATTTTGGTGTCTGAATATCTGGGCGATTTTTCTTTTGCCCCACCGGTAGTCTCCAGACCATGTAAGGTCTCATTATATGAGATACCTAAGGAATATAGTTTGTCTCCAGTTAGTCGTCCTTTACAACAACCTATTTGAACTCCGGCAATGCTGATCCGCCATTTTTTCAACAATTTTTATAAAAATTTAAGAAGAACCTGTTTAAATGATTATTCCTCAAGCTTCCTAATTTGCTTGGAGGACGGTCGATTCCACGAGTAAGAAGCCGCTATTCTTAGAGGAAATCCACACTTTGACATTGGCCACCAAGTCGACCAGATCCTCATAAATTTTGTTGTTTTTCAGTGAGCGATTAACGTGGTGGTCCGTAGGCGCCTCTTTGAGCGTATGAGGAATCAGCTCCCATCCCTTATTATCGATGGATTTGACGACATGAAGCTCAACATGCGAACGTGCATTATCGTGGTGGAAGACAATTTTGTTCTTTTTTCGCGGTCTTTTCATCTGGACTGCAGCATGGAGGCGATCAATTTCAGTATGGCAAATGTCACTTTTGATGTTGAACTGCCGTTTTTGTATGGAATGGATGATTCTGCTCATGTCCCATCGAACACACCACATTGCCATCTTACGGTGGACGTCTCTCAGTATTCCATTCGATGTTTTACCCGGCGAAAAGCTAACCTTCTTTCTTTTGACGTTTTTGAAGAGAAGCCACTATTCATCTCCAGTGACGAGATTCATCAAGAACGCGGTTTGGTCATTTCGGACACTTTCGGCTTTATTGTTGTCAGAGAGTTGATCCAGCCAATTTTAACAAGCTTTTTCAGACGCCCGATGATCTTTGATTGGCCCACTTTGTAGCATTCGAGTTGCCATGCTTTCGTCCGCTTCCACGGCTGCCTGATCGTCAAAATCTGATTAGAAGCGGGAAAACCACTCTTGGCATTGTCGCGAAATGACTGCCTTCCATCCTTTCTCATAGTGTGATGTGACGAATGTGAATAATATGATTTTCAACACGCACTTTTATCAACTAAGCAGAGAGGAATATTTTTATGAAAAAAAAAGTAAACGAAACGCCAATTTTCATTAACAAAAAACGCGCCAATCTAAACGGCCGATAATTATGAATGAACCTACTATATTCCACAATACAATTCCCCCTTAGTAGTCTAGCCGGGGCATTCTTTAGAAGGACTCTTAAACCGTCTTAAAGTCTCTCATAATTCCGCCAAAAATACAAAATTAAATTGACTTCCTCGTGAATATTGAAAATTCCACAATCATATTCCAGACGAAAGCAAAAGAAGAAAAATCTTGTATCCGACATTTGACATTTTTGAAACGTTCTCACGTGCACCTACGAGTATTACTCGAATGACAAAGAAATTCTTTTTTACCACTGCTGCAGCCCCTTCCCCAAACGCTCTGTTTAAAAAAAATCAACTGATTATTGTAAATCGAAATAAATCGCACCCGCTCGTTGTTGTTGCTGTTGCCTTAGTACGGGGGTGGTAGCGATAATGGGCATGAGTACTGAGTAAAAGAACAGGGTATTCCCAACGGGGGTGAGAACGACGGCGGGATAACAACACAACACGCCAAAATGGCGAAATGGCGCCGATTTTGCTGAGACTATGGGAGCAGTAAAATTAAGTGAGAAGGACAAAACCGAACAGTCGGGGAGCATACACAAAACACAAAAAAAAAAGGATTTACACCCCATCCCCTCCCACGTTTCGTTTTTCCCAATTTCCTATTTTATTTTTCGGTTGTGTAACGGAATTTATATTTGCTAGTGTGGTGGTATTTATCCTTCTTCTGGGGTCTTTTCCTTCAGCGTTAGTTAAATTGACGAGGTTCTTTTTTTTCTGCTCATTTCTCTATCCAAAAAGGGGGCTGAGAGACAGGAATAAAAAAAAAAACTAGGTTAAGGGATGGTTTTTCTTCTTCTTTAAGTTTGTCTGGCTGTTTCGACTTCTTCCATTTTCTTTTCGATTTCCTTGCCCCATGCTCCTCGGATTCGTTTAAAGTGATGGTGTTTTCAGTGGGAAAAGAAAAAAATCTGTGCAACTCTCGTTCCTTGGCACTTTTCTCCTCTTAGCCATTGCTCTGTGAGTGTGTGTGTGTGTGCGACGAAGGAACATAAATCAACTCCAATTCATGGGTTTCGAGAATTGGGGGGCGGGGGAAGAAAAAAAGAACAAGAAAATAATACAGGATGCGATTTTACCATTTCGCCTTGGTACGCGAAAAGAAATCGTCGAAATTTACTAGAGACTCTGGTCCCTAAGGATTTTCAATTCCCCGCCGACAATATCCCCCTGGCAAGCGTTTCGAGCGGTGTTGGGGTGGTGTACATTTTCGCAAACGTCAATAAAGCCAATGTGTCGGCAAAGTGGTTGCATTTACATTCGTACACATAACCATTTCGGAAATACGTCTGTTTGAAGCATTTAAGGATTTCTTTCGATTTTTTCTCAATTCGTTATACGAGTAAGGCTGGTGGCAAAGGTTGAACGAGTAGATACGAACGAGTATCTGCGAGTAAGTAGAATGCGCTCTTCCTTATCCCAGAGAATTGCTTTGCTCGTAACATATCTGGCAGTTTGATGTTGATTTTATGGAGGAATTCTGTAAGAAGATTTGTTTATTTGTCTCTCGTTTCAACGTTTATGGCAAAGGTTTTATTACAGAGTGGACCGAAGGCAAGCTTCGCTCGATATAACTCACGGGGTATGTGAATGATGTCGTTTGGTTCTATGGATTCTGGGCCAAACAGGAGATATGACATTTTGGAGTCTTAATGGAAGGGTGGAAGCAACTCTGATTGGAATTTACACGAGCGAATGAATAATTAATGTCCCCAATTGTGAGTGCCACATGCTAGGTGGGAGTGGGAGTATCTACAGCAAAGAATTTGTCATTTGAAGTCGCCTTTTTTAAAGGGGGTGCTTGTAGGATAGTTGCGCGATTGGCATAAAGTGATTTTCTGACACTTTGGATGTAAAATGAGAGTTTATTGCGCTGTCGATAAGTGTTATTTGAAGAGAAAAACGGTAAAAAGATGAATAAATGACGATGGGGTTGGATGTTGGCGGTTGTAGTCGTCTCATTGTAAATTGATATTTATTGATATTTAGGAGATGGTTTTGAAATTGATTTATTTGATGGAGGAATTGTTCCACACCTCTCCACTCTCAAAGCCATCTTCTTTGGTAAAAGGTTTTGACCACCTTCCTGTAGGTAATTTGGTGTCTGTTGCAATAGCACTAGAGTTCCTGTTGCTGCGAAAGTACAAAGCCGACTTTCCCTACACTGGGATGCATTGCTGGTGTCTGGATGATAACAACGTAAGATTTCACTCCTTGTGCACTATATTTTGAAGAATCGGTGGAGTATCTGCAAAGTTTATTCTAAAATAAACAGGTATTTCTAGTGAGGCCATCTATTAGCAATTACATGCGCCGGAAAGGTAGATCCTTCGCTGATGTACTGTGAAAATTTCATGACATTTGGACGACTAAAAGCGGATAGAAAAATGACTGACGACCAAAAATTGCTCAGAATTCAACTTCAACATTCGAAGGACATCATCAAGGAGGCAAAAAATAACGAAAACTGCCTTTACAACACAGTGACTGGTGATGAAACGTGGTGTTTTCAATATGATCCAGAAAACAGGCGTCAAATTGCCGTGTGGAAGGCGCCAGACGAGCGATTTTTACGATTCCAAGCGCATTGTCCACCGGGCCCAGTAGTTAATGCACAATTCCTTCATAGTGTTTTGCAGAGTTTGGTACATTGCATTCGGCCAGAATATCGTACAGAAGGAAGTTCGCGTTTGTTGCACGATAATGCGCTATTCCGTCAATGGACACTTGTGACCGATTTTTAGGCTAAAATTTAACTGTCAGCCACTGAAAGGAAAGCGTTTTGTCGACGTAGAAACCACCCAAAAAGCTTGTACCGACATCCTGAAGGACATCCCGGCCTAGATCGTCGATATGCGTTTAGACCGCACAAATATCTGTATTGAGTCCGGGGATTTATTACCAAAAAAAAACCTTTTTGTTGTCCTTATTTTTTGAAAAGTCCTGTTTACTTTGGAACGCACCTTGTATAACCGTAGCGGCTCCCAGGCTATGGTAATGTACTAAAAAGCAGCTGCTCACCAAGTTAGTTCGGGAATGCAAGGCTTTCAGAGAGCTGAGTCTACTGAGATCGACAATAAACTTGAGTTCAGAGAAGATTCATTTTACACGAAGTCTTGTTTGGGTTCTAAGTCACAAAGTGATCACCTAATGAACGTGTAGACAGGCCTTAGAGGAGAGTTTTCAGAACCCGAACCTGCATTAGGGTGGCCTGCGTCTTCGGTTGGAACTTCTATTGATAGTTGGCTTTCTTGGGAGCATAAATCTAAGAGAGCAATCACTTTCCGGGTATCCCTTAGTAGAAAAGCCTGCTGACGGCTTATTGGCGTTGTAATAGGACATTATGGTTTTAGTAAGCATTCAAGTGTGCTGGTTATTAGACAACATCCTGCTCCACTTTTTCTTTGAATGTCTGGCCTTTGCTTTCATCAGACTGTAAGTAATTGGCACTGATGTGGTGGGTTTTGGTTCTGTTGGCACTTTATGACTGAATCGTTTACTCATCGTCCTACGAAACACTAGTTCGAGAGCTCCTTTCCTACAGGAAAAATACTACAAGTAACGACTTAAGATTGATTCTTCATATGACCCCATACTGGGCGCCAATCGTTAGAAATATCATGAGACGTCGCACTAACTGCAGTTTTTCCAGAAAAAAATTGTGTTACTAGTTGGTAAATGAATATCTTCATGCTATCTCAACATCTACGATTTTTACTAAGCATATGACCTCACGTTGGGCGCCAAATAGATAAGAGTTCAATTTGTGGCGTAAGCATCTCAGAGTAAATGTGAGAAGAGTTTGGAGGGTGGGAACTTCTACAAGAGTGCTGAAGCGAATAAACTGACTCATTGTTCAGTCAAAGGCAAAAACTAATCAGATTGTCTACTGCTCGCACTATTTTCTTTCAAATGCAGCTAAATCAGCATAACAAGTTCATGTCCTTGATTCTAAGCTGACTTGATTCTTACAATCAATATGTTCTTCTAACCATTCTCCCACATTCTCCATCAGCAAAACAAAGTAGAAATCCTCGGCCTAAATTCAAAGGCTTTCCGATGCTAAATTCAAAAAGTCAAGTTCCATGTTTGCTTTGTGCACAAAAGAAAATCTCTTACACGTCGCAGCAAATACATATGTTATAGACGCCGGCGTCGTCATCATCATCATCATCGTCGTCGTCGTCGTTGTCCTCGTCTTTGTCGCCAAAATCTGCACAGCAAATATAATAAGAAGACAAGATACGAGTACGAGTACGAGTAGTGCCCTAAGATGGTATGAGTATGAGCCAGTTGAAATACTTACCACCGTTGTGTGTCTCTAGGGAATTAAATGTTCTGAAGATATTTCGACCACATTATCCAAGAAAGGGGGAGATACGACAGCACCACTCGTATTCGTACTCATAGATTCACAAACCTAAGTAAGTGGAACAAATTAACCCAAATTAGACATGCGGTGTCAAGGTCTATCAATCTAAGTCAAAATGATATTTGTCTGTGAGACATCCGCACTAGAGAGTTATACTGTGTAGTCAGTCCCACCGATATGTTGTGTATGTATAACATACACCCCTCCCCCCCCCCCCCGCCATCACACCGAAGATGATGGGATAAGCCGCCCATCTTTTGGTCTTTTGGAATGCGTATGCGTCTGTTATTCGGTTTATGTGGCTTTTATTTTATGATTCATTCTCTTCAGCAGCCACCCAACTCTACTCCAACCCATCATCCGGCAGTCATCTACTCGTACTTTCTACTTTCTACTTTCTACTTTCTACTTGATACTTTCATCCCATCCGGCTCATCATGCCGCACCATGTTCGGTAAAAAGGGATGAAATTTATTGAAATTAATTAAGGGTAATAAATGAAATTGTGGCTAACGGCATCGGCTGCTGCTTTACTAATTGTTCTCGTAATAACGTAATGGCATGAGTAGAAAAAAATAAAAAAAATCATGAGCCAGCAGCAGCAAGCCATCATGGTGAAATTTAATTACTCCAAATACGAGTAATGCCCCTGTCGCGCTATCTTTTTGTTAAAAATTCTATTCAAACATTTTTCGATAAGTTTGGTAAAGTTTAGGACGTTTCTTCGTTCTATCGTCTGTCTGCCTAACCGTCTATCGTCTGTCACGTGTATAATTCCATTGAATGTCACATAAGATTGTCAATCTGTGATAAGTTTTACGGTTGATGTTATCAGATTTTTCGCGTCAACTTTTGGCACGCAAACCACGGCCAGTAGTATTCGGATTCATAGATTGAAATCGACTATTATGTTCCCATTGATGGTGTACGAGTACGAGTACAAATATAATTTTACAGTTTCGCCCCCTTTTATGGTTGGGAAGACCGTAGAAGGGGTAGTGTGCGTGTCGAAAGTACTTGTATCCTTAATGTCAATGATTCCCTGCCCAAAAACCAAACATAAAATTTGAGTTTTATAGTCATGCCTTAAGCCATGTCAATAAGCACAAGGAACAAGGATAACAAGAGTTTTAAATTATTAAATGCGATATCCGGTGATTTTGTAAAATCTTTTGTAGAACCCTCAAAAACGTCGGCCATTATCTTTAAGGTACGAGTACATACTGGTCGTAATAGTACGAGTATCGTATCCCTGGCGAGGTTATGTTTTAGTAAATCTTTTCCAAGGATTAAGAAGTCAAACAGAGAGTTGTTTAGTCCTTTGTAGGTGGTATCTATCGTATGTATGTATGTAGTTGGGCAATACAATTAGCATACATATTTTAAAATATTGTTCAATGGAGTAGGTAACCCACAACGACACATTGTTGGTAGGAAGCATTCCATTCCATTACTTCCATTAAGGGCGCGAAGCTTTTACCATCTACCATCACACTATGAGTACGAGTATGATAAGGAGGCAGGCAACGTCCTATTGCCCTCGTTGTGAGACGAAATGAGATGATGGTGTTCTATCAAAGATGAAAAACAAAACAAAGAACTCTTCTCACGCGAAGGCAAGTAACACTTTTCCTTTTCTTTTTTTTTTAAAAAAAAGGAAAAACGAGGTCAACAAGAAACTTTTCCATGAATACTTTACTTTTACTTAGTTTGGCGCCTGTTTTGCCTTCCCTGTTGGAAAACCACGTCACTTATAAATTCCCATCGAGATTTTTCATCAGAATCAACTTCTGCTGGTGCTGCTACTACTACTAAATTCTGGACTGATACTGGTCCTTACTTACATACTTCTACTGCTACTTGTTCTTCTACTTCTTCTTTCTAATGATGATGAGAACGATGATGAAAGATGATGATTAGAAGTAAGTAGGTTCAACCAATGACAGTTGCTCTCCTTTGGTGTGTCTTTCAAACTCGTGTCAATATGTTTATTTAGGCATTTTACACAAGAAGTTTACCCTTGTGCGGGTTAGGTTAAGTTTGTGTTAAGCATCTTCAAATCTCTGATCCTGTTTTAAGGGGATAACCGACACAGTTTGCTCAGGTCGGCCAGGAGGTTGAAAATATGTACCAGGACTTATTTAAAATGTTGAGATTAAAATCAACCGGACGGAAAATAGAATCAATATTGACTATTGCCCCACAGCATACAAAAGACGATTAATTTTTGGAAAGTAGAAATTAGTTTTTGGAAATGACCCACCATCAACGAAGCAACTTGTAGTTCCTGGCCTTTTAACAAATTATTTATTCGTAAGGTGAATTTTGTCTATAAATTTAAATTGCGTAGGCAAAGTCGCAAATGAGTGTGACAGGAATGCGTAAACTGTTTGAATCTATATTTGCAAATTATTCGGCCCATTTGAGGGGGCATCGTTCCAATCGAATCCTTGTGCTGTATTTTATGAAAATAAATATACTCGTAGATGTATCAGTAAAGCGATATGGCTTCTGCTTAGGATATGATCTACGCGGGTTATAAATCTGATGAACTTAAAGTTCCTGCCGATTTACATCTGCCGTTTTCAAGGTCTTCATAGTAGTTAAGTCACGTTCTGTACCACTTCTGGAGGCTGTTTAATGGCGAGAACAATTCAGGTTTCACGTGCAATGAATGACTCAACCTAAACGGTGGAAGTCAAGAGATCCAAGATCAAGAGTCGATCTAAATAAAATGAGGAAAGCAATAAGTTTGCTGCCGAACTACTATAGGGTTTTCCAATAAGGATTTGACCACGTTTTTTTTTAAATAAAACGCAAACCATTTGAGATATTTCAAAAACTTTATTATCGGCTTGAAGTACAATAAAAACATTTATGAATGGAACTCGACTTCGTTCATATGGCCACCGCGGGCACGATTGCAGCGGTCGATTCGTTGGACCCAATTTTCAACAACTCGGCCACACATTTCGGCCGAAATGGCCGCTATTTCGCGTTCAATGTTGGCTCTGAGCTCTTCCAGCGTCGTCGGCGTGTTGGCATAAACTGACTTAGCGTAGCCCCACAGAAAATAGTCAAGCGGCGGTAAATCGCACGAAGGAAGCGGCCAATCGACTAGGTCATATCTTGAGATAACACGATCACCATACTTACTCTTCAATAAATCGATTGTAGCGTGTGCTGTGTGGCTTGTGGTATCATCCTGTTTAAACCACATGTCGTTCAAGTCCATATCTTCCAATTCGGGCCAAAAATAATCGGTGATCATGGCGCTCTGACCATTCAGAGTAACAACAAACAAATATGGCCCAATAACGCCGCCGTCATGCAAACCACAATAAACAGTTATTTTTTGTGGATGAAGTGGTGATTCATGAAGAACATGTGGATTTTCACCCGGCCAATAACGCATATTTGGCTTATTGTCGAACCCATTGAGCCAAAAATGAGCTTCGTCACTGAAGATGATTTTGCGATGAAATTCATCATCTTCGCGCATCTTCTCCAGAACCCAATCGGAGAACGTACATCGCTTCAAATGGTCCATCGGCTTCAATTCTTGAGTCAGCTTGATCTTGTGTGGGTGTAAAACAAGATCCTTACTCAAAATACGCCATAATGTGGTCTGAGCGATGCCCAATTCTTGAGAATGCCGTGGAATTGACTGATTTGGATCGTTTGCTACGGACGCCTGAACGGCAGCGATATTTTCGACACTTCGACCAACCCGTTGTCTCACTGACACAGCAATATCACACAACGAATATGTAGACTCAAATTTTTGCACTAAACTTGTTAGTGCCTGTCTACTAGGGCGAGAATTACGACCGAAAATTGGAGTTAACGTTGCAATCCCCGACTCCGAATTTTTATAATTTACAGACGTTGCTCGTTCGTGTACTTTACCATGATGAAAATGTTGAGTTTACTGAATAAATTGACAGTGACAGTTTGATGATTAGTGAAAGAGTGCGTTCACAAATTAAATTCAAAGTTGTCAAGTCCCTATTGGAAAACCCTTTATATTTAAGGCAGCAGGAAATAACTTGGTAGAAAGCATGCATCAACTCATTTCCAAAATTTTGTTGGCAGAAAGCATTCCTGAAGAAAGAAACCTTCGGCATCGTTTGCCCGATCCATAAGGAAGGTTGCCAATTATTAAGGCATCAGTCCCCTTAACATCGCTTATAAGATCTAATCAACAGATGCACGTTGGTCTTAAATGTTTGAAGGCTATAATGACTAGGTACGTCAGCGATGTACGTTGGTTTGAAATGTTTGCAAGTTACGATGACTAAGAAATATAGAGCTAGGCAGAGCATTCTATGAGCAAGTTGTACGGCTTAGGAACGCATCACGATAATTCAGAGTAATGGTATACTGATGACCATACATAGGTTTGAAGGGGCGGTATGTTACTGGCAATTTCGATGGAGCAATGGTGGTGAAAATAGCTGTAGAACAAGGTGAGAGAGGAGATATCACACCGCTAGTCGAGGGTGTCAATTGACTGAGTGATATTGCCGTCACTTAAGAGTTTTACCTCACGGTTTTGAATCTTATCTACCTAGTGCAGAAATGTTATAGGAGCACCTGACGAATGAATGCATCATATATTGTGGCCAGCTCAGAGGGGGTGAAATATTTCTTACATCGTTTGAGGAAACCTAGACATTTCCCACGATTTTTGGTGACATCGAATACGCTGTCATTCCAACGTAAGTTGTCATTGACGTACATACCGAGAATGGAAAGGTTTTCGGTTTCGGCGATGCAAGTATCAAATTCCACTCTGTTGGCGGTTCCCCATTTAGTAATTCTGTTTATATCGGCTGCCGTTCCAGTTCTACAGCCGAAGAGCAGGGACGTGAGTCAGGGAACGAAGGAGTACTGTCGTCAGTAAAGGAATATATTGGATTAGAAGTAGCAGATGTCATCGAGGAAGAATAGAAAGAGTGTCGGGGACAAAACGGAGCCCTGTGGCATACCAGCATTTATTAGTTGGATGTCAGACTTGAAACCGTCTGACTTGAAGAAGAGATTTTTTTTATTTTTTTTTTTTTATAATTTACGCGCGCCTAAGGGGTTAGATACCCTTTTACTGTTGCCAGGGCGCGGGCGGAAAGATAGAAGGAGGAGAAAGGAAAATTGTTTTTGTAGTGGTTTGAAACTCAGGTGTGTTTGGTTTCTATGTTTGCTCTCCAGGGGTGGGAGTCCGAATAGGACGGAGAGTTTCATCGATCCCAAGTGCACGCATTTTCGACAAAAGAGCTTGATGCCAAACTCTGTCAAATGCCTTAGAAATATCAAGTGCAACTATCTTGCTTTTGCCAGATTGGTGTAAAATTTGGTTCCACTTTTCGGTAAGACATGCCATCAAATCACCAGTGGACCTGTTGCTACGAAAACCGTACTGCCGGTCATTAAGATGTTTTCGTGTTTCGAGATATGAGATAACGGTTTATCAGTGTTTCTATGACCTTGGAAAGAAGAGTGCAATGGATCTATAGGAAGAGAGAGAAGTAAATTCGCCTTTTTGGAATGATTAAATAGCTTACCCAGTGGTTTGCCAGCGTGGAAGAACACTTCTTCAGAAGAAGTGTGGCCAGCGGATTTGTGAATGTTTTGATCGACGCACTCAAGTGTAGACTGGGATAAAGCACAATCTGGAAGTGTTGAGCTGGCCGCAAAGCGTGCAGGAAGCAGATTAGCCTTGTCTAAAGAGCTGACAGCTGGAATGTCATTATAAATGAGCGTTGGGATGGAGGATGAGCCAGAATTTCTAATGTTTTTGACGAACGACCAACAATTTGTACTACCTTTGGGATAATGTAGTATTTTCTGTCTCAGTTTTTGGTCGTATTCAACTTTCAGACGCTGAAGAAAGACGTTGCACTCATTCCTGAATCGTTTCAACTTTTTTTTCGGTTTTCCTCTGTCGGGTTGGCCTAACCCTGACAGCCTGTTAACAAATAGAGCATTTTCGCTGAGTTATTTGAACAATTAAGTGTGAACTTTTAAACAATGATCGAGTACTAAGCCGGTGTATACAGCCTAAAGAGTCAGTTTCCGAATCTCCAGCCGCGTTTACCGCCTAATGTGTATGGGTTCTTAATCGACTCTTACATCCTCGAACTCCAATGAGTGTCCGTGCAAATACATTCCACCGTACGCACGGGCCTTCAAAACAACACTACATAGCATCGACAATCAGAGTAGTTCCAAAAATAAGTCCGCATTCCCACAAAATTCCTACAAGCAAAGGCAACAACACTCTTGAGTTGGTGCGCCGATACCGAATGCCTTCGAAAAGTGCTCGAAAAAAAAATTACAATCGACGGAGCTCAGAAATTGATGGCAATCCCTCCTTCTATGGTACCAGAAGTGTCAACAATTATTCTGAGCAGAACAATCCTACTCATTATAACCTGCGAACATTCAAAACCAACGAACGTCGGTATCTCTCCCTAATTTTTCTTTGACCGTGTTGTATGCAAATATTATAAAAAAATCGACCTGGGTTCTCCTGGACCCTCTTGAAACGACCGTGTTTACGTCCTTCGTGACATCATGTGTTACGTACGGATAATCACCCCCTAAGACTCTCTACAAATGGACTAAATTCCAGTAATTTCGAACACCAAAACGCGGTTATGACATCTCAATCCCATCTTCCCAGGATCAAACTAGTAAATCGTCATAACAAAAGATTCAATCTATTGAGACGAATAATCGTATGTTCCCTTCCATATGGAAAAACTGCACACTCTCGCATACGAGAGCATCCTTGTTCAGTTTATACAGCCCCCCTCTCAAATCAATAAAGTGTGAAATCATTAGGAGATGGTCATAATTTTAGGCAACTTCGATCCATCGAAATATTCCCTCTTACCCCAATGGAAAAAGGATAACCCAAGGTGTCGTAGACTGCAGTTGAAACTAGCGTTTGTCAGCAAACCACCAGCATCCTTAGGAGCACCATGTTATGCAAATTGAAATTATATTCCCGAGCATAATAGACATTTCATGTGCGTGCCTGAGTGTTATGTTCGTAGTCCTCTTGTCCTGGTGTACTGGTTGATTGCGGCTCCTGTTGCTATTGCTCTTGTTCTCTATTGACGTTGTCGATGTCTGGGGCTTAGGCTCCATTACAATTTACGCATAAATCGTAAATTGTTCAAATAAACAGAGTAAAAGACGTGGACTAAAGGGTTGGAATAGCACTAGCGAATGCTATGCAATCCTCATTTACATATTAATGCTGTTGCTGCATCATATTTGATAGAGCGCAATGAATGCATTATTAATATTCTTGAGCTTTCCCATGGTCTGGGGTAGGGTAGTGTATTATGAGCCCAGTCTTATAGAAGGACTGTGGACCGGAATAATTGTGTTAAGAGGGATAAAGTAACACTTAGATTCGTGTCAGTTGGCTCATTACCGATTAATGTCTTTCTGTTCATTCCCCGTAGCACAGTTTTCTCAAAATTTAAATACGTTAAATCAATCGGTGAATTTGCAGAGATTACTACACAAAGATATCTCTAGAAAGGTTAACAAAATAAAGAGCGATGAAGGTGCTAGAGATGAGTTTGATGAAATAGGACCAATCAATTGAGCTCCGCAATGACAAACTATCAACCCTTTTGAAGGCCTTAAGGAAAGGTGAAAATATGACTTTCACCAGTACGATCAGACCATAATGCCCAATTGGTGAATGCTCTGATTCCGAAGCCTTCTTGACCTGTAAATTATTTTACATCTATTGTTGTTTCCAAGTGACACTCGAAATAAAATATTCAGATTCTCGTATATGTTATGTACTCGTGCATAAACATGAAAGGCCTGCACATCCGTATGCAGATTTTAAATTAAAGATTTACAAGTAGACGAGTACTCCCGCATCTGCTGCTGCTGCTGCTGCTGCCAAAAAGTAATATGGTATTCCCTTAAGTGTCCGCTTCAATCAATTTATGACAATTCGTCCTTCCAACCCTCTCACACATTGACCATAGCTTTTGATGATGCAAATTCATACGAAGACCAATATCAATCCCCTGCCCCTCTACATTTATCGATACTCACCATATTTACCCCAGCAATTGTTATACAATACAAGGATGTGTGTACATATATCCATGCATAGTCGTACATACGTGTGATTGGGTTATTTCATCTGTGCATACCAATGCGGTTGGTGTTTTTCATACTCCCCATAGTCATGCCGCTGTACACCATTTAGCCATAGTCAAGCATCAACAATTTATATTTCCTCTCTATTCAGAAACACGCATGCATACAAGAGTACAGGGATAGGAATAGGGATGGTAAACAGAGCCAACACATTTCTTCACGTATCCTGGATAAACCGCAAAATATGCAAATTGCAATTTGCACAATTCCAGATGTTCAAGTGGTACCCGGACCCACTTTCGAATCAGAGCAACCCATCACAGTGGGTTCAACCACCACCCGTTGTTGAAACTTTCTGTTCTATTCTGTTCTGTTCTGTTCTGTGACGAACGAAGGGTAGATATCGAGTACGAAAGCATCATCACGATTTACATGCATCCGTCCATCAAATTAACAGACAATTATCGTATTTATAGACACAAATTCATTAACGATTTTGGCCTGACTACTGACGGATTCCTCTGTTTAGCCATACACAATACACAACAGACAATTGTCGGCTATTCAACCGATGCAGAGATGCATGATCATGATGATGATTGGACTGGGCGAGAAGAGGTGACAAAACCAAAAGATGGACAAGAGCGATGTGTAGAAATGATAACACAACATGTTATAACTTACAATGAAGTTCCATATAACAGCTATAGCCAACTACGAGTATTGTGGCTCCTGTACTCGTATTTGTGACCATTGGGCCATAATGTGTAGACATTTTGATAATATTTGCATAAATAAATGTGAACACTGAATTCTGATTTTAGCTTAAGGATGCGTTAATCTATCAGCAAACGTCCAGCCATATGTAAATAGTCGCATGGTCTGATCTATGATTAAACATATACTTCGGAGTATCTATCCATTTAAATTAATTGTTGTGTAACCATTCGGTTGGTTTGTAGATAGTGTTGTGATGGTGCGGTGAAGGCTTGTTTGTTTATACCAAATGACTTGGATAAGGATCATCTTATTCACAATGTAGATGGAGATACAGGTGTTTTCTAACTGACAAACGCGAGGCAAATAATAAGTCCAGAGTCTTTCTTTTTATTTTATTTTAGGTGTCTCCATTTAGCACATGAACCCAGGATAACATGCCTGGGAAGCTCAAGCACCTAGAACATAATATCACCGAAAACTTACAGAAATAGTGTACTCTCGTACTCATGCCGAGTGACCTAGAAGAGGTATTTATCGGGAAGATTCATGGGGAGTTCCCAGAGGTATCCTAAACATTTTATCTGGAAGAACGTTCCACAGAATCTCCTCTACCTATGGTAATTTACAAGACTTACTCGTACATCGACTCACTGATTGGAGTGAGATCTGCAGATCCGATCCGGGTTAAACAAACTTTAGAAATAGCAGACCTAACTATGTATACCTAGGCACAGGATAGAGGTGTAATTGTACCACCATCTGCAACAATCCCACTTCAAAGTCAGATGAAAATACTCGGAGTTTCTTTCACTGGTAACCTTAAATGAGACTCACGTTCAAAAAATGTAGCCGGAAGGGAACACACTTGGAAATCGCACTTAAGACAGACAAGACGTTTGTAGAAGGCACTCTTCAACGTGGTATGACCGTTTTCATGTGGACAACAGAAAGGAACAGTGAAAATATCAGCTTGGCCATTAACGAATGTTTTGCTCTAAAATCTAAAATTACTTCGAATACAAACTGGGTATTCAGGGTTTGAACAGCTTGGAAGGAAGAGAGCAATCAGTCTAGCAAGTAAGTCGCTAGTCGACGTCATACATCCGCAACGTAATACCATGAAAGAAGCAAGAAAGTGTTCTACCTCCGCTTTTCAGATGCTCATTCCATGACACTGTTTAATCCTCCACAGCTCGCTTTCAAGGCAGACAAGGTCTTGTATACCGATGGCTCGTACAAGGACAGCAACTCTTCATGAACTAAAATTCCTTCGAATACACCATACTCAGCATACTCGCATCCCATACAACAAAGGATGCAAAAAAGGAAATTTCATACAACTCCTACGCATGAGGGTAGAAAAGACGCTATTGACAAGTAGCCACCTTTACCAACAGAGAAGCACCGGAGAATTGCCAACATTGTGGAATGGCCCTCACTTTTTTGGTATGTTTTGGTCATGTGGCCCAAAGACCAAAGGCTCGAACATTGTCGGGTCGCCTGTAGACAGCTGTTCGAGCGACGTGAAAATTTGTCCTGGGTTAGCCTTTTCTTATCAAAATAGAGGAACGCCTCAGGGGGAACGAAGCTGTTACCCGTTTCTGGCTGAATGTTTCTTTTTAAGTCGTTCAGAGGCCGTGGGCGGTTGATCTAGACGCGGGATTTCTAATATCCCCACAAAAAGGAGTCACAAGGGGTCAAATCGGGTGAACGTCTGTCGGCAATATTCTTTGAGTCAATTGCACTTTATATGGAAACCAATGCAAATCATTCTTCAAAATGCGCCGCAAGGTGGTTCCACACATGTGGGTTCTCGGCAACACTCTCTCTTACCGCTTCAACCAGTTCATTGGAACGTCTTGGGCGTTGATGAACAGCATGGCGACGATCTCCCACTGTCCCGTGTTCAACAAAATTCGACACCAAACGACGAATAGTGTTGTCAGACGGTGCTTGTGATCCACGGTTGAAATTGTACTGAATTGACGTTTCAAAAACATGTCTACTCAAGTCATATCGGCTGATAAATGTCAAAGTTATTCAATGTTTACACACCGACATAAAAGATGGCGCACCTTGGCGCACAAAAAACAAACGACATGATCCATGACTCCATGACCAGTTTTCTCGACAACAGTTCGACCGATTTTAACGAAATTTGGCACATTTGTCCTTTATCTCATTCTAACACAAAACTGGGTGCAGAATTTTTGGAAATATACAAAAATAACTGTGCAATGAACGGTTAATGGTTGTTTTCTTTGCAACTTAGAAGTAAGGTTCCTCCATACAGATATCTCTTGTAATTCTGGAGAAAACGGGTCAACCGCTTCTGTTTACATTCTTGTTGTTTGATTCTAAGACTCAAATAAAATAAAAATTGTTAAAAAGTGTAGTGATATTGGGGCTTTGCAATTTGGGTGGAAATGGACAATTTAAAGACAAATGCAGATCTATATAAGGCTTTCCCAAACTCGTAATCTGGAGTCGCAGTCGCATTCCAGTCGCAATGTAGACAAAATTTGGCAAAAAAAAAACAGAGTTGGCTGCAACAAAACTTCTGCTTCCCACATTTATTTGATGACGGAGGCTGTAGTGAGGAAATAGGTGAATAGGCACCTTTAACCAATTTGCACTAGCAAAAAACCAGAAGAACTGCATGTTTACGTTCACAATATTTTGGGTAAGAAGGGAGAAAGGTCACACAAAAATGCCTAAGCTCTTTGATTCTTTGGTTAAAAATACCGAAAAAGACGGAAACGTATTGCATGTAGGGTTTTACCAACAATGACTTCCTTGAATCGTTCAACGCAACGCATCAATTGCTAAGAAACGTATAACAAACGCAGAAACTTTCTTATTTCCATCCTATTATAGAATTCGATTGGCCAAATTGGAAAAGAAGCCCAAATCAATCTCCAGAGCCTCCTTGACCATACCATCATAAGAATTTTTAAATCATTAAACTCGAATGAAGGAAACGAACGCAACTCGACATTATTTCGTAAATGGGGATGTGATGGAGCTTCTCTGGCCAGGGCTTACATAAGCAACGTATGAAACAAGAAACGGACCAGGGTGTCTGAGATGATTCTTCCGTTTTTCTTACTTCTTGTGTCCTTATTAAATTAATTGATCCGCTGGGAGAATCAAATGTTGCATGGGAAAATGAAAAAACTTCGTCAACCAGCTTTTGCCGGCCAATTAGGCGAAGTTATAATTAAACAAGTTAATAGAATTAGGGCTCAAATGTCTTCATTCTTGCCCACTCCCATACGCCCTGTTAACGTCAAACATAAGTTAATTATGTCGATGGTAGGTGGGAAAATACGCAATGCCATAACCCAAAGTTCTTCAGCTACGTCTATGCTGAATGAAGGACATGTACAATTTATTAAATTCAAAAATAAAAAACAGCCTAAATTCGATTCACATTTCATAAACTTGGGATTTAAGAAACGGACAACGAGTTCTCGAGAATAAAAATCACTTTAAGCTTCAAGCACTAGGATTGATTGCAGATCAAGTCCGACAGGGAGAAACCACTGCAAATGATGGAAATACGAGTACCGCCCGCTAATTCTTCCAAAATCCCAAAATTTCATTCTAAATTACTGGAATTGATGAACGTTTGGTGTATAGATTTGCAGCGATTCTCCGAATTATTTCCTCTGGAATACAAATCAGTTCCTTAGTCAGACAATCAGCCTATCTATAAGGTGACCATTCCCGCCTCGGCTTCGCTGGCAGTGCTTCAAGCGGTCGGTCCAACTTTGGATGACTCGGTCCAGTATGTGCGGCGTTATTCCGGCAATAGCGTGTCGAATTCTGGTCTCGAGCTCGTCCAAAGTGGTTGGCTTGTTAGCGTAGACTAAGGACTTGACGTAGCCCCAGAGAAAATAATCGAGTGATGTCAAATAGTTTGATTGCGGCGGCCAATTGATCAACGCCCGTCGCAAGATGACTCAGTCGTCAAATTTCTCCCTCAGAACTTCGAGCGTTGCGTCGCTTGTATGGCATGTAGCACCATCTTGTTGGAGTCACAGGTCGGATATATCGAAGTTGTCGAGTTCTCACCACAGAAAGTCGGATAACATCGGTTTCGAAAGAAATAAGGTCCGATGATGCAGTCATGCCATAAATCGCACCAAACAGTCCACCTTTGTGGATGCTGATATAGCCACTGAGCCAAAAATGGACCTCGTTCGAGAAGATTAGTTTTTGGCCAAAATCCGGATGTCCGGCCAACATTTCCAGCGTCCAATTAGTGAACTCACGGCCTTGTCTATGGTTGTCCGGCTCCAATTCTTACATCAGCACAATCTTGTACGGATGTAGACCCAAATTCAACCGCAAAATAAGCCGGGCTGACTCTCTGGCGAAGCCCAATTCGGCTGATCTGCGCCGAATTGACATTTCTGGGTCTTCTTCGATAATTGCCGCTATGTTGGTTATGTTTTCTTCATTTCGCACCAATCTCTGTCTAGTTGGTGTCTTAAGGTCCAAAATAGTGTACTCACGCTCAAACTTATCCACGGTGAGTCGAATTGCCTGCACACTGAACCCAATATGACGACCGATCTCGTGGCGAAATTCACGTTGCGTATTTACAACTGAGCCGGAATTTGGAAAATATTTTTTAATAATCTCGTTCGGCAAGCGTAAAACGATGCGTGATGAAATGGCAAACCTTACTGAATATTGTGACAGCTGCATGTCACTGATAACTTTTTGACAATTGGAAAAACTATCACTGCTATCTGGTCACTCTATGGTACTTCTTCGATGCTTTAGCATTTGCTACATTCGCACTACTCTGGCTACCATAAGGTGGTGGTCCAATATAATGTTGGCTCTATATTCTGTCTTCATACAAGAGAACATCATAGGTTTTCATTTAATCGCAGACTTATACAGACCGTTTCGATAATTCGTCTCAATTTGGTATTCTTTGAATCAACAGGTGAAACGATGGCTTCTAGGCGTTCGGCAAAAACTATTTCTTTACGTCATCATCTATCCTGCTGATGTTGTAGCTCTATTGGTCCATATTGTCTTTACCACTTCTACAATATCATGACATCTCTGTTTCCAGCAGCCTCGAGCAACTAGCAGCAGGTGATCTTTACAACACAGTCCCTAATCATTTTGACACAATATGCAATTCTGGGACTGTCATTTGTTTCCCTACAGAAAGCTTACAGAGGGATTATCAAAATTTGCCTGCTTACAACTTATACAACTTACACAATTTGTGATTTAACCTCACCGTACCCCTGTCTCCTATATCTGATTCAGTAGAAAATAATTTAAAGTTGACCTTCTCGACGGAGGGTTATTTATCCATCATCAGCACCATCCTAAGTATGTATATTCCTTCCTTTCACCTACTTTGAATTCAATTTTATCTATTTAACTTCACCCCCTGCAAAGAGTAAACGAATATGTGTATCTGAACTGAATCTACGTATTCCTTATTGAGTTCTTCCCTTTTTTCCATTGATCTCTCTGCTCCTTGGTTCATTGTATGTATTCACATTTAACATGGCTACGACCGACGATTTGATATCAATCCTCTCCTCTCCTTGTAAAAGAGTTCAAACGATGAACCAAAAAGAAGAATGAAAATGAGAAAAAAAAATCCCAATGGAGAATAGACCACCCGCGTTGTTGGACACACTGTCATTTATATCCATCTCTTGGACTCATCTCCATTCATCCAAACTGGCAGCAATACTACTCGTATACAACTGAACTCAACTGAACTGAACCACCACCATCATCATCATCCATCCACCAGTAGGAAAGGAGACTCTTCCACCTTCAAACCTTAAAAGATAGCTATCACATTACCAATATAATCTCATATTAAAATCCAAGAAGAAGCACAAAAAGGAAAAAACAATAAAAAAAATACAAAACAGTGTGGAGCAGAGTTGCATTCCTTGTAATCATCATTATGACGGAGGACAACGATGGACAACAACACCGATGACGACAATGACGATGACGGTATACTCATAGTTTTCTCAGTTCAAAAGGAGCACGATTCGAGATATTCGTAGTCGTATTTTTGTTCCGCATTCAAAACTGAATACTGCAGCGGAATTTTCTTGGAAACACCATACCACGATCCAGATCCAGAGACTCGGTGTATTATGTTTTTTGATCCTTGACGGATAGGACAAAAACGAATCCTCAAAGGCGGACCTAATGGCCGGGTCACTTGATATGCATGTAGACAATTTCCGCAAAACAAAGCACTATACTCGTATGTACCGTGTTGAGTACGAGTACTATAGTTTTGAGTAGGCTTACAGGTTAAATTTAGATTCTGGTACAGGCTTCACTGCTCTTGAATTCATTAAATCTCTGGAAGGTATCACCTAATCAATGACTCAGGTCAAAGTTCGATATTCGCTGCAGGTATCTTTCATCTAGGTGCAAATTCCACAAAGTTTTCAGCACCAACTTCTCATATCTTGTCAAATTAAAAACTAAGTGTGTAAACCGGCAGCTCGAAACACGAACGGAAACAGCTCCACTGGCATATCTCAATAAAAAGCGGAACAAAATCGTACATCAATCTGGCGATAGCAAGATAGTTGCACTTGACATTTGGCATTTGACAGAGTGTTCTTTTGTTGTATTGTTTCAAGCCTGATAACCAAAAAAATAAATTTTGGGCGTGCCACAGGGCTCCGTACTATCTCCGACACTCTTTTCAAACTTCATCGATGATCTTTTGTCTGCTACTTCTAATCCAATATATCCCTTTGCTGACGATAGTACTCTCTGCTTTTCATATTCGTTCACGTCCCTGCTCCCCGGCTGTACTCGCAGAACGGATATGACAGTCATGGCACTTGCATCGTCGAAACGGAAAAACTTTCCATTCTCCGCAGAACGCGTCTGCATACTGCTCGGTATCGCTTCGACGGTTATCCCCAGGCGTTGTTGTGCATTTGCCATCTGACCAATCCAGGAATTCTTTTTCTTACCTAGTTTTCTTTTAGTAGGAGCGACCGTAGTTAATATTGCCTTCTTAACGGGATTTTCCGGAGATCTTCTTTGAACGTGGCAATACCAGCTAATTCTATCCGACTCAAGTTGTTCGATTAGCGAATTCTTCCTCTAATTTGCGTAGATCTAATGAAGTCGCGTTTCGTAACTCCAGTCGACATCCTTAACATTTTCATATCTGCTGCCGTCATTTTATTTTTAAACGCTTCGTATATTGTCCAGCACTGCGAATTATATGTAAGAGCTGGTCGAACCATCGTGGTGTAAAGTTTTCCCTTCAATTTAAGTGGAAATTTTCGGTCACAGAATATTCCCGAATTTTCTCGCCATTTCATCCACCCCACACTTACTCTATGCCTTACGTCGTCGTCACATTTCGTTTCTATGTTATTATTATTATTATTATTCCGTGATTGTTTCCTAAGCCGTACAACTCACTTATGGAATGCCTTGCCGAGCTCATTATTTCCTAATCATTGTAATCTTCAAACATTTAAAACCAACGTACATCGGTTACCGGTATCTCTCTTTACTCGTGCAAAATATGATGTGCACGGTCTATTGATATCTTTACGATGTCAGCTATCTCTCTCACTTTCGCTTGAAGGTTGTTCAAAACGATTTTTTGGATTTTGTTGATGTTTTCCGGCGTAACAGCCTCATTTGGGCGCCCAGAGCATTCAGCATCATTTTTGTCTGTACGACGGCGTTTCAATTTAGCAAACCAGCGACAAATAATTGTTTTCGACGGAGCAGATTCCTTATAACACTTTTCAAGCCATTCCTGAGTTTTAGCGGTATTTTTCCCCATCAAATAACGGTGTCTTATCAAATACGAAACTCGTGATCGAAATGTCATTACATTTTGAAACGTACCGTTTGAATGTTGGTACTATCTATAAGTTGTATTAGAGTCGCCATCTATGCGTCGGTCTCGGGACGACATTTTCGAACCATCTATTATATTGAGGTCCTCATCAAGGCCAGTTTGGCCAGGTCAAAGTCACTTATCAAGTCCGATAATATCCTACGGAATTAAAATCAAAGATTCACAGGCCCTCTAGCATTGCTTAAGTGGTCTTGCTCATGATCCAAATGATATAACCCTATGCTGCTTCAAAATAAGAGGCCACGACCAGGTTGAAACTGGTTAGCGAAGTCTGCGCCCCAAAATAATATCAACACCATCCATCGCCAAAAGCTTTAGAACCAAGTCTGTCAATTTTCTTGCTAAAAATCGCAGACATATTGAGTTGCGTTGGTTGAATTGCATCTGTGAAGAGTTGGTTCTAAAAGCCGCTCTGTTTGTGAAAGCCTTCGTGGTAGAATAAACTGTGCAGTCGTTGGTCATTTTTATCGATATTGAGGATAGTTTCGACAACGCAACTTTTCATAGCATGAACAAGTGCTCTTAAACAGAACTGAAAGCGGGCTGTGGTAACAGAGGGCCCACTCATACTCCTATAGTTCATGCTGACTAACGCCCGCATCACCGTGCTTTTCATCGATTCACATGTAGTGCAAATGCATTGGGTAGTGATTAATGATTGGGGCCCTTCTGGAACAGGATTTCGCTTAATCCGATCAGAACCGTGGTTGAGTAAGGAGAAGCAAGTTGTCCGGATTGACTCAATTATGTAATGCTAAGGGGCGTCACAATCCCATTTTTCAATTAACTCAAGCGTTTCCGAGCCCTGCTGACAATACATGGATGTTTACGATTTGTCTGAGCTGCGTATTAAGAGGGTTAACTTCTGGTACAGCTAACTTCGGACTTTGTACATCATTGCGGAGGGAATGTCCTGTGGAAGTTCTTTCTCAATTAATGACACCAGAATTCTTCCTGCGACGGAGCAGCAACAATAGTAATGATTCTGGTCCGATCCTAAATGGCTCCAAATGGTGTTTTCGCAGCACATTTCTCTTATATGGTTGTCGTGGCACAATAGTGGAATTTGTCGGCTCTTACGCCAGAGGATCGGCGCTTGTTTCCCGGGGAAAATAGAATAAATGATTTCGGCAAGAAATAGCAATCCACCAAATATGAAAACATCTGCCTTTGAAGAGATATCTCACTCTCGTAAATCGTAGTCGGTAGAAGAACGTTAGTCCTTGTTACTGTGAACAAAAATGATTGGGGAGACTACGTACATGCTCTTATTCGGTGAATATATGTCAGCCTTTCAACCAAAGTCTTACGCAGTCCTAACAGCAATGCATTCAATTGTAAAGAACGGTTGAGAAATAGAATCATTTAGACTCAGCAGTTAATCTGCATTTAAATCGTTGCATAATCCTGAGATCACTTTCAAAGTGCCACAAGGAATAAGGTTGCTCTGCAAGGCTAAACTCGCCGAGTATGGCTTGGATTTCAACCCTCAGTAGAACTCAGGAAAATCAGATCTCCAACTTGCTAGGTAAAATTCATATGAATCCATTGTGACCCGATCGAGCACCTGAACCAGCACATTTTGGTCGTCATAGCATACGAGTACATGCATATGTTTGAAATCCGCGGTCTTCCTCCTGTCTTTCAGGATAACCGACTTCGGATCATTCCGAAGCACTAAACGCAGTGGAGTTAGAGTTTTTTCTGCTTTCTACACAGACACGAGCGGATTTATGGTCGAAGGTGTTTGGTGAATGCCGATCACCATTGAAAGGGAAAATACAGCAAAGTAAATTGTCTGCCTGGTACTCAATGCTTCACGGGATGGGATGCCAAAGAACAAACTCCTCTTTGACGGGTATTTTCACTGTGCAATTCGCGGACTTCCCTGAGTGAGTATCTTTTAAAAATTTTGACCAATCATCAATAGTTACGGTCCCGTTGATGAAATATAATCATCATCATCTCATGGACAACACTTTTACTCAGTTCATCACAAATCATGCAGAAATGACGTCGATGTACGAGTATGTAGGTTACATTTGAATACTTTAAAATAGTCCTTACTCCCACACAATCCCGCTCCGTAGAACCATATCCGGAAATAGAGAAAAAAAAAAACGAAAAACTTTTTTTGTTTGTGAAAGGTCATGCAAGAATTAATGACTGTATCCGGATGAAAATAGAACCGTCACCGTTTATATTAGTCGCTTAGACGCTTAGACGCTTAGACACCCTTTAGCACACACTCCATTGCCTCCACGGTTTCTACCCTTGTCTCTCTTTCTCAACGACTTGTGAACCTACGATGTAACCTTTCGAATGTGATTCCTTGGCACGAAAATTCCATTTCTCAAATATAGAGTCATGAAAGGACTATTTTTACGTTCCTATAAATGGCGGTGGCCCCTTTACGTTTCCTTTACTCATAGCTCTATCCTGGCTTTCTCTTTGAGCTCTATTTAAAAAAAGAAGGGCCTTAATGAAATGCAAATGTGCATACGTGTACGAGTACTCGTACTTTTTTATATTTTTTTGTTATGTGGATACTCGTACATATTGTGCAATAAAACAAGTAGGCTTTTTTGTAAGGGAGGAGTTTTGGAAAAAAAATAAAATAGAAAAGGGTTGGAGTAAGAGTTGGAGGTTTTTCTAATTTATTACCGCATGACTGCGTTCGCAATAGTGGCCATATGGCAAATGTCAGATACTGATTTGAACATTCAAGATAAGGAATAAATGTCTTTTTACAGTTGCTTTGTGATTCATAGATTGTCCTTTGGTTTGGTTCTTTCAAGGAAATACAAAGTGGGTGGGTGGAACTCTTAACGTGGTTAATTACTGGCCTTTGTCGAATAATGGTCATGCAAAACTGTGGAGATACAAACCGACTTTGGTATGACGTCGCAAGTTTGCATTTTTTATGATTATTATCTGAGCCCAACACGTTTTTATTTTTCTTTTTTATAGATGGCTTGCTTACGTTCTATAAGTGCTTATGGTAGGCTTACGTAGTAGCGCCAGATTCTTGACTGGTTCTTCGTGGGGAGGGGTGATAACATAAGGAGAAATCCTTCAGTGCGTATGAAGTAAAGTGGAGCGCCATAGGCAAAGTGCTTATGCAGTCGACATCAATCTTTATTTTTAATTTCTTTTATGTGCATTTACGTACTAGCTTTATCCAACAAATTATTTTATGAGATAGATAGCCGTGTAGATCAAAATGCCAGAGAGTTTTCCACGCAACCTGTTAGACCAGAAAAAGTTGGCTACCCAGCATGGCGACCAGATGTTTCGCTTCATTGGCCACTAGTTGAGTTAAAATAGTCAGCTATCTTCTCCTGGTAAAGGTCCATCACCAAGCAGACCCGCTTTGGCCAGAAAGTGCCCTTAGTGACAGCTCAGGAGCTCAATGTGTCGACACCTGAAAAGTAGTGATAAAAAAGTTCCGGGGATGTAAAACTACCAGAATTTGGTAGATCTATCAAAAACGTTCCTTCGACCCAGAGGGAGCGGGACATTTATTCCTGAAAATTCTTTGAAAGGGATGTCAAGTGTATGGACGTGTCTTCCAATTAAATAGTGACCAATGATAATGGTCAGGAACTCTCTGTATATCTCTCATCTAGCTTAAGTTAGATCTGCCTAGCCAGATTACGGGTTGTGGATTCTGACTATCCTAGACTATCCTATCCTGGTATCCTAGCATGATTTTACATGTATCAAAGTGAGATTGGAAGAATTTCTAGAACTGTGCTACTTTGGTAAGTTTATTGGCTTAACAGTTCCCCCGAATATTTCGATGTCTGGGTACCCGGCAAATGAGGATTTTGAACTATTCGACTAGCGCATTGGGGACAGTTTTTGACGTTATCTTAGCCAAATTGAAGGGTTCAGTTGTTGCTTGTCTTTCATTGTAAATCCGGATACTCCTAGTAGATGTCACATCCCACTCCAGGTAGGAAAATATCTCATAAAATACGCTTTAAAGAACGATTTGCTTGGAGAATACACCTCCGCCTAATCGTTGACTCAGTTTGGCCCATCTGTGTATATATAGATGGATTCTGTCCTCCGCAGGACTCTTATTGTTGGCATTGTAGCCTTTTCGAACGGTCGATATACTGCTTTGGTTTAAGAACTGCTTAGAGACTGATCCATTGAGAGAAAGCTTTGAGATGACTGTCGAGCAGGTTGCCATTCCCTTGATGTACAGGGGAAGAAAGTGAAGAATAATGTGTAGTGCAGTAGTGACTGTAGATCTTACAGTACCGCTGATACAAAGCTGGGCTAATCTTCGCACGCAAGTCTGCACTGTAGAGCCAATTGCTAATATGGAGTTATAGTCCCGAGTTATTCCCGAAGCCTTAGTTTTATATTCGAATAGAGCCTCCAGGCTTTGCTAATGACTTGCTCGATATTTGGCTTCAAATTCAAGGAACTTTACGAGTTTGAGAAACTCTGATTGGATGTGTGATAGAGTGAGTGGAGCTACTATAGAGATGGAATTCTATTTTTTTTTGGTAAAAAGGACCAAGTTGGTTATACATAGTTGGGTATAAGTACACCCAAATCACATTTTTCAGTCCATCTGGTGAGTAAGGGGCCCCAACTGAAATGCCGCTGTTATCACCTCAGTCTAGACATTGTTGAAGGAATGCGGTTTTCCAATAAGGACTTGACTTGACTTTTGAGATACATATTTCAAAAACTTTATTATCGGCTTGAAGAACATTCAAAACATTTATGAATGGAACTCGACTTCGTTCATATGACCACCGCGGGCACGTTTGCAGCGGTCGATTCGTTGGATCCAATTTTCAACGACTCGGCCACACATTTCGGCCGAAACGGCCGCTATTTCGCGTTCAATGTCGGCTCTGAGCTCTACGTGTTAGCATAAACTAATGACTTAACGTAGTAAATAGTCAAGCGGCGTTAAATCGCACGAACGAGGCGGCCAATCGGCTGGCCCATTTCTTGAGATAACACACTCACCATACTTACTCTTCAATAAATCGATTGTAGCGTGTGCTGTGTGGCTTGTGGCACCATCCTGTTGAAACTACATGTCGTCCAAGTCCATATCTTCCAATTCGGGCCAAAAATAATCGGTGATCATGGCGCGATAACGCTGACCATTCAGAGTAACGTGACGATCGCTATCGGCGACGAAAAAATATGGCCCAATTACACCGCCGTCATGCAAACCGCACCGAAGAGTTATTTTTTGTGGATGAAGTGGTGATTCATGAAGCACATGTGGATTTTCACCCGACCAATAACGCATATTTGGCTTATTGACGAATCCATTGAGTCAAAAATGAGCTTCGTCACTGAAGATGATTTTGCGATGAAATCCATCATCTTGGCGCATCTTCTCCAGAACCCAATCGGAGAACGTACATCGCTTCAAATGGTCCATCGGCTTCAATTCTTGAGTCAGCTTGATCTTGTATGGGTGTAAACCAAGATCCGTACGCAAAATACGCCATAATGTGGTCTAAGCGATGCCCAATTCTTGAGAACGCCGTGGAATTGACTGATTTAGATCGTTTGCCACGGACGCCTGAACGGCAGCGATATTTTGGCCACTTCGATCAAGTTGTCTCACTGACACGGCAACATCACACAACGAATATGTAGACTCAAATTTTTGCACTAAACTTGTTATTGCCTGTCTACTAGGGCGAGAATTACGACCGAAAATTGGAGTTAACGCTCTTAGAGTTGCAGTCACCGACTCCGAATTTCGATAGAAAATTTTTATAACTTGCGGACGTTGTTGGTTCGTGTACTTTGCCATGATGAAAATGTTGACTTTACTGAATAAATTCACAGTGACAGTTTGATGATTAGTGAAAGAGTGCGTTCACAAATTAAATTCAAAGTTGTCAAGTTCCTATTGGAAAACCCTTTATATTCCTTGAGACTGAAATTTTTTTTCAGGGCGGTTTATCCTGATTTATCAAGTCATTGTAGCATTCAGACATTTAAAACCAACGTACATCGGCACCTCTCTTTCTTTCCTTCCTAATTTTCCTTCGCGCGCGCTGTGTGGAAATTAGAGCACTAATAACCCTACAGTCGAGAGGAAGGTTGAGCGTATCATCTGACGAACATTTAAGGAATAGAATGATCAGAAGGAATGGTGATGGGCTTTTAGGTCTTATTGGTATGGAGAAGCTTCGCATTTAGGTATGAAAACCATATTGATCACCATCCATAACCTGTGGTTGAACAGCAAATTTAGACAACTATTTAGAATGTCAGAGTTTTGCTAGTAGTCGGCCGGAAACATACCAGAGAACCCAAATGAGACGAAGCTGTTTTAATGACCTGACCAAATTGTATTGATTGAGGTGTATCCTATGTAGTGGTTCTCGAACGTAAATACCCCAGCTGAACATTGAACGTTTCTTTACTACCGATATAATCATCTAGGAATCTCGGTTCTAAGTAGATGGCTTTAAAAATTTGAGTTTGATGCGAGAACTCTATGAAGTCTCGTCAATTCGGAGGGCTGTTCAATGTTTTCACAGAAGATCCTTTATAAATTTCTTCGAGCTTTCGCCTCTGACCCAGAAGTTTATCTTGTACCTCTAGCTCTGTAAAATTTCGTAAATCCTGAATCGTGACGTCCATCCAGGGTGGTCTTAGCTTTATTCTTGAAATTGGAAAGAAACTAAGATAATTTGGCGGTCGTATTTGACTCTGAGCAGTGTATTTTCCTAATTCGAGATGTGATGAAAGTTTGTTTGTAATAATCGTAGCATCAGAGCAATCATTAGATGAGACCTCCATCCAGTAGGACGTTGCCTAGTCGGTAGCCAGAGGAGTTCAAGTTTGGCAAGAAAATGTTATCATCCTTAGAGTCCTTTTGGAGAACGACAGTCTGCTTGGATTTTAACAGAGTTCATACAGATTTCGTTTGGAATGAAGGATTTTTCTCTGTTATCCCCTGTACTCGTATCTGCCGTAAAGAATTTGAGGTCTCATGCCCGAAAAAGAGAAGACTTAGAGACAATTGGTTTTAGCCAACAACAGTGCATCAACTTGCGCTGATAATAGAGATCTGATCCAAAATGATAGACGTAGAGGTAAGTTTTGCCCCAAACCATCTTTATAGAGAAATGCAGCGTTGAGACCAACACAAACCATGACAACACAGAGCTGTACCAGAGTTTTCTTCCAACGCAGTTAGGAGGATTTTAGCTAGTGTTACTTCTACCTTACTCCAGGACCTTTAAAAATAGAACAGTTTGCATATTGTATTTATTTCTGATGTTAATTTCGGCCGGCATATCTGCCAACCATCGAAACATCATTTCTGTCTATTAATATTTTATTCTCCATAAATGTCAAAAACTGTCATACTTAATTCGAATCGTGTTGTCCTTAATTTCTGCATTTTCATTAATTCAAATCAATAAAACCAAAAAAAAGAGAAAAAGAAACCAAAATGTGTTGTACAATATTGAACTTCGACACATAACAAGAATCTGATATTATTTGCAATTAACATGACACATTAAAATAAATAATAAATGCACTGACACCAACTCTTACATGACATCCATTCAGTTTGTATTACAATCCGGAAATGGGGTTTTTATCCATGACAACAGGCAAAAGCGGACAGAATTATTTGACATCAGCGGATGTTTCATCTCACTGACACAAGATAAAACGTAAATTGCAATATTTTCTATGAAATATTCCCAATGTTACCAAGGTTACAGACCTACGTGGATATACTGTACTGTGTCAGCCACCCGCAGTCAATCGAATCCAATCAACATTGTCATCATCGTAGGAAATATTGGTTCTGCAAAATCATTTATTTTAAATGGCCACGGAATAAGAACAGGAAGGAAATCCATAAAACATATCAACAGACGTAGAGCTCCAAACAGTCAGCCAGCCAGTCAGTCAGTCAGTCAGCCAACAAAAGACCCGTATTGCCTTGAACTCATGACCCATGCCACGAAGGCTACGATATGGTATGTACGAGTATGTATGAGTACATTCTACATCCAACCATGCTACATGGTACGTGTCTCATTGACATTGCAAATATTCATCAATTACTTAATGTAATTACATTTTGTGTTCGATATAAATGAACCGCCGACTATGCAGCATGAGTTTGCGAGAATGGCGGAAAAAAAAAGAAGGACGTGTGCCAGATTCAGAAGGACACCTCAATATCAACCTCAACCCTCTATGAGAGAGTCTTTTACAATTTCCCCAACATATCTCTACTTGTTGTTGTTTACTGCTTCTTTTTTATTCCACCACTATCTGATCTGTCAAATGAACTGTAGTGCAGTTCAGTACTCGTATACAAGCTTTTACTGTGCCAATGTTCCAATTTGTTTGTTTTTTTTTTATTGTTTTCTGAAATGCTTATACATTTATCCTTGCATATCAGGATTTAAAAAAAAAAATCTACAACGCACCTCGTTTGGATCAAGGGAATTACCAGTGTACTCGTAGTACTCGTAAACGTCGCCTGAAGATAATTGAAATTAATGGTTTTACTCCGGCCCCGTATTGGGTGGCGCCATCTGTCGGAATTACCATTCAATTCCACATACAATACATCCATCGACATGTGTACAGAAATATATTTATGCACGGTAGGATTTACCAGGATTAAAACTGTCGGGCCTAAAATGATGACTCTGCATTACTCTCTCCCTCTCTCTCTCTGTAGGGGGAAGCACAAGCTCATCAATATTGGCAATTTTGAATTCCACGTCAAAATAACTTTTAGTAGTGATGATAGCGTGATTATTTTCCATGGTATTCTCCATGATTTTCACTTCCCTGTTTTAGTAAGGATTTACCTCTCACAACATCCGTTGAACATGGAGGGCGGCTTAATTATGGATATGCTCCAGATAATTATCTCATATAAAATAATAAACGAAATTGATGGGCGAAATTTAATGGACTGAACCATTTGCAGGCAGGCATAATTTACGCATCTCCAAATTTCTGCATCCTACACGTTCCACAAAACACACACTCCAAAAAAAACACCCCAATGCCCACAAGATTATAATTATTATTATTTTAATGTCAATTTCACATAATAAGCAAAAATTGCAAAATACTCGTATTTATTTAAAATAAATAAACGAATTGAGTGTACAACAAAATATATATAGCATGAGCACATATTTTATATTTTATTTTTTAATTTAACAGAAATTCTCTGTCAAATCAGGCGGAATCGAACAGTTAATAATAATGGGATTTGCTTTATTTACGCCCATATACCCACGTGCATAATGTACTCGTATGTACTCGTATCAATAAATGTCTATGTAACAAAATTAAAGGTATTAATGCGTTTGTTTTATTTTATTTTATTTTTTACTAATTTTTTTTGGAATCTTGTCGATCGACAATTACTGGGATTATGATTCTTTTTTTTTTTCCTTTTTTTTCTCTGATTTTTTAAGGCTTTGGCAGCACTTAATTAGGTATAATCCTTTGAAATTTGCTAATGACAACATTTAAAAAAATAAAAACAGCCTTAAAATGTCCTGAATTAAAACAAGGATAGAGCAGAAATCAGTGAAATGAGATTATTTAAACCCTTTGTTGGTTGCAAACTGAGTGCACCATATCTTTTCGATTTAATCTCTTTGGGTTTTATCCGATTTCATTTTCTGTAGAGAAGTCAATCTGCTAAAATACAAACCTAAGCCCCTGTTTCAATAGAGAATTTTTTCGTTATAAAGCGAAAAAATTAAAAAAAAATTCAAAATGTCCAAATCGCGGATGTTAATTCCGTGTTTTCCAATCACCAAAGAGCACAAGCAAACGTTCCACGGAGGCTTGTCTATAAAAAGTTTCATTTTGAATAGTCCATCTGTCAAAAGGCGCCATTAATAAAAATGGAATGAAACACGGTTCAAAAATGGCGGTACAGTCCAGCATGGATCAGGGCCTCAGTTAGAATGGCTCTCCAGCTGGCGCCGTCTTGCGCCACCTAAATGAAGTCGTCCTCTTCTGAGTTATCCCCCTGGGCTGGAGTCGAAAACTTTTTGAGTTGAGACGCTGGTGTCCGTGTGCTCAAGGTGACTTAGCAATTTCGCTCCTAACACATTTACTCCATTCTCTATTGATATAGGATGGTCAGTGTCTTGTATAGGGGTTTCCAATAAGAACTTGACAACTTTTTTTTAAATAAAACGCAAACCATTTGAGATATTTCTAAAACTTTATTATCGGCTTGAAGTACAATCAGAACATTTATGAATGGAACTCGACTTCGTTCATATGGCCACCACGGGCACGATTGCAGCGGTCGATTCGTTGGACCCAATTTTCAACAACTCGGCCACACATTTCGGCCGAAATGGCCGCTATTTCGCGTTCATTGTTGGCTCTGAGCTCTTCCAGCGTCGTCGGCGAGTTGGCATAAACCAATGACTTAGCGTAGCCCCACAGAAAATAGTCAAGCGGCGGTAAATCGCACGAAGGAAGCGGCCAATCGACTGGGTCATTTCTTGAGATAACACGCTCACCATACTTACTCTTCAATAAATCGATTGTAGCGTGTGCTGTGTGGCTTGTGGCATCATCCTGTTGAAACCACATGTCGTCCAAGTCTTATATCTTCCAATTCGGGCCAAACATAATCGGTGATCATGGCGCGATAACGCTGACCATTCACAGTAACGTAACGATCGTTATCGTCGACGAAAAAATATGGCCCAATAACGCCGCCGGCATGCAAACCGCACCAAACAGTTATTTTTTGTGGATGAAGTGGTGATTCATGAAGCACATGTGGATTTTCACCCGACCAATAACGCATATTTTGCTTATTGACGAACCCATTGAACCAAAAATGAGCTTCGTCACTGGAGATGATTTTGCGATGAAATTCATCATCTTGGCGCATCTTCTCCAGAACCCAATCGGAGAACGTACGTCCCTTCAAATAGTCCATCGGCTTCAATTCTTGAGTCAGCTTGATCTTGTATCGGTGTAAGCCAAGATCCTTACGCCATAATGTAGTCTGAGCGATGCCCAATTCTTGAGAACGCCATGGAATTGACTGATTTGGATCGTTTGCTACGGACGCCTGAACGGCAGCGATATTTTCGACACTTCGACCAACCCGTTGTCTCACTGACACGGCAACATCACACAACGAATATGTAGACTCAAATTTTTGCACTAAACTTGTTAGTGCCTGTCTACTAGGGCGAGAATTACGACCGAAAATTGGAGTTAACGTTGTAGTCACCGACTCCGAATTTTTATAATTTGCAGACGTTGCTCGTTCGTGTACTTTACCATGATGAAAATGTTGAGTTTACTGAATAAATTGACAGTGACAGTTTGATGATTAATGAAAGAGTTCGTTCACAAATTAAATTAAAAGTTGTCAAGTCCCTATTGGAAAACCCTTTATAATGTCCAGCATGGACCAGGACCTCAGTTAGCATGGCCATCTATCGCCGTTTTTTACAGCTGCCTCCAGTTACGCATATGAAATTGTCTGAAGTCCCCTTCCACTTGTGTGCGCCACCTAAAATTAAGTCGTCCTCTTCTGAGTTGTCCCTCTGAGCTGGAGATGAAAACTTTTTGAGCTGAGACGCTGCTGTCCATGTGCTCAAGGTGTCCTAGCGAGGTCGCTGCTAAAACATTTACTCCATTCTCTATTGATACCGACGAACTTTTCTCTCGAAACCCCCGAGAGCCACACTTCTGCGAGTTAAGCAAGATTAGGATGGTCAATGTCTTGTGTAATGCCCAGCATGGACCAGGGCCTTAGTTAGCATGGCTCTCCAGCTGGCGCCGTCTATTGACAGCTGCCTCCAGTTGCGCATACGAAGTCGTCTGAGGTTCCCTTCCACTTGTGTGCGCCACCTAAAATTAAGTCGTCCTCTTCTGAGTTGTCCCTCTGAGCTGGAGATGAAAACTTTTTGAGCTGAGACGCTGCTGTCCGCGTGCTCAAGGTGTCCTAGCAAGGTCGCTGCTAAAACATTTACTACATTCTCTGTTGATACCGACTTCTCTCGAAGTGCTCGAGAGCATTTTCATCCGTTTTGTCAGTGTAGGATGGTCAGTGTTTTTTATAATGTCTATTTGGTTGATCGAGAGAGGGCGTTACTACTCAATTGCCTTTCAAACCCAAAGAAGAAGCGATTAGCAAGATTGATACTTCGCATGATTTCCGCGCTGGTGTCGTTGTTGGAGTTCATAGAGAAGGCGAGGTAGGTAAAGTCGCAATCTCTCTATTGATTTGTTCTTCAATATTCTTCCCATTATGTTGGTATTGTTAGAACAGAGTTTCGAAAGATGGGCTCGTTGAAGTTGACTTATGAATTTCGCACAATTCTTTAAGCCGTTTTTTGAGATCAAATGTCTCGGTTTTGTCTTTACCGACCTTGATGGAGCAGCTTAGATTCTCCATCATCATGCTGCGTAGTCGTATGAGCTTGGCAGCGATGCTAGAACTAGACATGGCTCTGTATAGTTCATCTCTTTAAAATCGATGGACAGATGATGTGTATCAATTTGAAACTAATTTTTTCGAAGATCTGCCGACATGTGAAAATTTGATCTTTGCTGGCCTAAAACCACTCTGATTGGGGTCGGACGAATGACTGGATTCTATATTCGATGTTGAGAAGAATCATTCCCACATTCCAGTTGATGCAGTTCAAGGGATCTCCCCTTCTTTAGGATCGATCACTTCGAATACTTTCGTCGATACAAATTTTGGGGATGAGTTGATGTATGCTCCGTATCAAATCATCACTTGCACCTTTAAACAGTTGGACGGTTAAGCCATCGGATCCAGCAGCTTTGTTAGACTTAAGCTTGGAAATGGCAGTTCTAACTTCATCTTGGTCGGATGGACGGAAGTGTTCTCTTTGTTCAGGATGAATGGTTTAGCATCACCATAACATAATATGTCCATGTGCTCAGCCCCGACTGTGATTCTATCATACTTTGATGTTTCCTTCGCCATCTTTGCAGATTTTTGTTTGGGCCTTTCAGCTTTGGCGTGTTTGATTTATTTTTTTGGTAAAACTTCCGAACTTCATTCTTCTGGTAGCACCTTTCTCTTGGTCTTTCTTTTTCCTTCTGAGGACCGTATGTTCTTCTCTTCTTTTCTGCTCGTAGAGCTCGCGAGTCCTCCTCGTCCTTTTTTACAGGGTCAGTCCATGCATTCCATGCTTTGTGTTTCAAGGTTTGCTTGTCTGCATTCGTCATCGAACCTGGAATTCTTTTAGTGGGGCGGGTTCAAGCCCAATATACCAGAAACTGCCGTCTGATCGTTAAAATGTATTGCAAAGTTTTCCCACTCGACGTAAAACAACTTCTCTCTAGAAATTCCTAAAATTTTTCAAAAATTTGAGCTATTGGAGCAAGCTAGTGATGTGAATAACCGAAAGAACAACTGGGAATATTACTTCTGTACGTCAAAGTGTGGCCGAAACTCCATAGGAATTCGGCGCATCAAAAACAACTCTCCACTGAATTTTGCATAACGAGTTGGTCCATAAAGCCTACAATGTTCAATTGGCGCAACAACTTAGGCCTTGTGATCATCAGTGGTGATGTAACTTTGGCAATTGTGTGTTATTAATCCCTGAAATTGGTCAAGAATTTTATGGAAAAGTCATTAGGAGCACATTTGTATCTTCTAGGCTTTGCTGATAAGCAGAATTGCCGCATTTGAGACTCAGAGAATTCAAGAGTAATCCTCGAGATGTCTTTATATTCGCCAAGTGTTTCTGTTTGGTGCGGCTTTTGGGTAGAAGGCATCATCGGAATTTATAACTTTGAAATATTGCTGCAATGAAGTTTTGAAGGTGCGAATGTGAAAGTCGGCCGTTGAGATCAAGCTTTCTACACCGCACGACTTCTTTATGCCAACGCTCGCTAGTCAATTGAAACAGTCAAGCCATCATCCGTGTTCTTATCGATTAAAAACCCCCGGAAATGTACGAAAATTTGATGACCAATTTTATTGAAAGAGCTTAGATGTGTAATAGATGTGATGAAGGTTGGCCAAATATTGTGTTTCATTATTAATGTTAACCCCTCGTCTATCTATTAAATTAAGAATCAAATTTCTGTGACCACTAGTGAGACAAAATCTGTCTAATTGCTCTAATTTCTACAACGCACCTCAGCTGTCTTCATTTCATCGCAGTTGTCCTGGAATCCTCTTCAACTCTGCCACGTTTGCTTATTGCACTACGCTCTTCTGCCTGCGGATTCCCTTGCATTTCGTATTCTGCAGTAGAGCTGTCCTTGTGTTTCAAGATTTGACTTATCCACTGCTACTTCCTTCATCGTATGGTGATGTCTATAGGCTCATGACCTTCTAAAAAAGGAAAAACTGTCAGGCAGGACATAAAAAGTACTGCACCCATATAGAAGCACTGATACAACGTTGAAACAGTCACAGATTGATCCATATGCTGTAAATGTTATTTTTCAAGGCATTTGCTAGCATATCTAAGGCCTTTCTGCTGAGCAAATCAAATTCTACCGAGACAACAGTTCAGGGTAAGAAGAGCCATTAACATACTTAACCTCTTGTCTCGGAGTGCTTAGAGTGCTAAGCGTTTCGGTTTTAGACGTTATCACTCAAGCCCTAGCTAGACTGTTTACCTCGGATTCTGAGTTCTCGATCATCTTATGTAGATCCATAGCATTGTGCCTCATAGCAGACCGATGTCACCAGTGTAGTACAGGTGTTTTTGGTAAGACTTCTCTGTGTGCTTCCAGCTATCGTTGCCGATAGCTAAAGATAATCAATAAGTTACCTGGCCGTTTTCAAGGCGGTACTTTCATTTCGTAAACGCTGCAGAAATTCCAAGATGTTGCCGTGAAAAGTGGAACAGTAGGTCTTACTTGCAAAACTGTGGGAAACAATAATCGTCCAAAAATAGATTGCAAATCACATTTAGTCTAAAAATTGCTGTAGTTTCCAACCACACCAAGGATGGAGTATCTCCACAAGTTCATAGACCTTCTGCCTTCAGAAATTTATTCCAATGAGGACTCTAAAAACTCGATACTGGACAGATCAGAGTGGAGTCATCGCAATGTCCTGTACAACGGACCACTGTCATTATCGTCAGCGTAGTCAAGGTGTTTGAGTTCAGATGTAAGAGTCCATCGAATTCCTCCATTTCCCATCGGTAAAGCATTTAGCACATCGCTGATCACTAATAAAAATAATATTGGTGAAAGAATGCAGCCTTGCCGAACTCCACTTTGGACTTCGAATTGCTTAGACAGGTCTCCTCTGTGCAAAACGTGACATGTGGACCCATCGTACGTAGCCTTAATAATTGCTATTAATTTATCTGGGATACTTCTCCTGCACAAGGCACTCCAAATAAATTCCCGATTGACACTATCAAACGCCTTTTCGAAATTGATGAACAGCAGGTGGAGTAGCGATCGATATTGAACGCACTGCTCGATGATGATCCGCAGGGTGTTGATGTGGTCGACACAGGAGGAAACCTGCTTATTCGGCGTCGAGTGTGTCTTCAAGGTGTTCTTTAACTCCAGAATAATTCTAACTATTATCTTAGCCACAGCAGGCAGCACTGCATTAGGTTGCCTTTTTTAGGGAGCTTGACGATCATTCCCTTCTTCCACTAATCCGGAAAACTCTCGGCCTCCCAGGTTCTCCCAACAAGTAGGGAGCAGTAGTTCAGCCGATGCAGTTGGCGCAGCTCGAAAAAGCTCTGCGGGTATGCCATCAAGTCCTACCGATTGGTTTTCAGTGCTTTGATCGCGGTAATGATCTCTTCCTTACTGGGGGTAGTGATGCGAATTCAGGCATTTCTTTCCACGGACTCCTTCGAATACTCCTTCCATCTCTTGAGCTGATCCTCATCCAACCAATATGAGCAACGAACCGTCTAGGCCTTTCACTGGGTGTTGAGTAGAGTTTCGGCCACCTATTAGCTCTTTGGTGATTCTGTAAACGGTTCTGCTGTCGCACCTATCTGTTGCTTCTTCTGCTTCTGTGGCCGGCGCATTGATGTAATTGCGCTTGTCACGCCGCACGCTACGCTGTACTTCTCTCATCTAAGGTGGTTGCAAAAAGTACATAGTAGGAGTATGTAACCGACTTTGAAGTCGGCGCTCTTCAGATGTCAGATTTTTATCTTTTTTTTAAAGAACTGTCAAGTTTTTGGGAAAATGGGACAAAGCATTGAGGAAAGTGAAACCTTCAATTGAATATTGCTAAAAGTGATCCAAATGTGAAAAAGTGAGCTTTTCCTACCAAGTCCTCAAGTTGAGCTAGAGAGATGGAAGAAACCAACATCAGAAAAGCTACTCAAGATCACTTCATTTTCCATGATCACGATCTTAGATAGTCTTGAACTGCTTCTAGGTAGTCTAGACCTGCAATACTTTTTCCAGCAAAGTATGAGTAGGTTCCAAATTGTTTCAACGGGATCACATGGTACTATCTGGAATGTACAGGTGTTACAACATATTGGTATGAAATTAGAGTGTTTTGTGTCTGGATTGTGAGGTGTAATTAGGGCAACTCATTTAGCGGATTCCTAATTCAATTTTCTTTGCCTCGTCCCTCGTATGACTTGTATGCTGATTTTGTGAAATTGCCAATTTTATATTGTCAAAGAATACCAAATTTCGGGAGCGTAATGAACTCAATTAGATCACTGAATGGCAGTTTTCCTTGTTCACACAATGATCTGCCACATTTGCATCAGGGCAACATTATGGTCTCACATAGACTTCAATTACCGTCACCTTAGTCAGAAAATAAAATTGTCATTAATCAAGTAAATGTACAGGGGAAAGAGAAATGTGAAGACTCGTAGGTCCTTTCTTTCCCTTATTCCTTTTTCTGCTGACACATACATAATTACAAATTAATCAGAAAATTCTGACTTACCACCGAACAAAGTCAGAAATGGCATCAAAATACAGAGCTTCAGCACGTTTTTATGTGCGTAAGCCCTTTGCCGTGAATTACACCAGTAATGTAATTCTAATGATGGAAAGGACACACCAAGGAGTTGGGGTTGTATCATAGTTGCGATTGAATAGAGCTCCCGCTTTTTTTCTCTCACTCTCTTCCTTTTTTTTTATTTGTTTGACGGTATTGCAAATGGTTTTAGTTAATTCAGCATTTTCCCTTAATTCTTTGGAAAAAAAAAATAAAAAAATTCATCCCCCGATTTGGGTGGATGATACGAGTAGACGGTCGAATCTATGATTTTGTCGAAGGGGGAAACGATGAGACGAAGAGAGAGAGAGAAAAAAAAGGAAATCCAAGAACGGAAATTCCTATTTTAATTACACAATTTGAACGGAAGTAGCTGTTGCTGGTTCCTTGCGCTTGTTGCCTGGAATTGTAGATAAGAAGAAGCTGATGATTAGTGTACGAACGAGTACGTACGTTTCAGGGAGGGGGAGGTATTAAAAAAGAGAATCATTAAAAAAATATAAACGCAATCCAACACAAATAATTTCTTTTCTTTTTCTTTTTCTTCTGTCGAGTTTGTGTTTGATTAAATTTCAAGAAAACTGCTGTGCTGAATAGAAATATGCTGCAACAAGAAGTGTACACGTGATAATAAAATTTTTGCGCAGCCAAATTGGAAAGAACATTCGATTAAGAATAAGGATTGGACAGAATTTTAATTTGTAATGGGTATTCCGGGTTTTTTTTTCCAGAAATACTCTCAGGCATTTGCATGGCACTTCGATTTTGGAGTATTGATATTTTTATTGCTGATCTAATGCTTGGACAGAGCAATTTCTGTTGATTTCCAAGTAGTTTGTTAGTAATGAGTGATTTTTATTCAGAAGGCTACATCAGTGGGTGATTAATCTCAATGTCAACGCGACAAGTACAATACTTGTAAATTTGTAGTCAAACAAACGAATACGAGTTGTGTAACTTCTAGGAACGATGACGAAATGATTGTGACCACTTACACAAGATCTGTCTCCTTATGGTGATTCCCAGGCATAGATGTATCACACATTTACAAATAAATCGTCAAATCACTCGAAGACTACGTGATATCCTTTAGTTTAGTCGGTTGTTTAGAGGGAAGAGCAAGGTTCGATTCCACTCAAAATTTACCATTTTCTAATTCTTCTAAGGAGCTAACCACCTGGAAAGTTCTACCGGAAATGTGCCTGGAGAATCCCCAAAAAGACTAACTACTCCTACTGTTGAACGCTTGTTCAATGGCTATGTGTAGAAGTACAGAGTCTTCATAATGAAACCAGTAAGCTTTGAACTAGACTAATTTGGAAGACGATTCAGATCATATAATGAGGTTCCGAGCGTTTACGTGACAGTACCATCACCAGAAAAAATAGAGACCAGCAGTCGCATGCTCAATGGCCTCATCTCTTCTCAGAATATCAGATGATTGCTCGTAATATGATACAACGCAATGTTGTTGGTATCTGCTATCGGTTCTGCTTATGTAACACAGGGGCTGAAAAGTCCGTGCCGTTTTATAGTAAAACACAAAATTTTTGCAAAATTCAACTTTATTTATCAATATAGTTGCCTTCGAGGGCGATACACAGTTTTGTAGTACGATTTCGGCGATTACTTCTTCATCGGTCTTAAATCTCTTTCCGGCGAGCATTCTTTTGAGGTCTGCGAACAGGAAAATAGTCACTGGGGGCCAAATCTGGAGAATACGGTGGGTGGGGAAGCAATTCGTAGCCGAATTCATTCAATTTTGCCATCGTTTTCATCGACTTGTGACGCGGTGCATTGTCTTGATGAAATAGCACTTTCTTTTTCTTCAAATGCGGCCGTTTTTCTGGGATTTCGTCCTTCAAACGCTCCAACAACGCAATGTAATAGTCGCTGTTGATAGTCTGCCCCTTTTGGAGATAGTCGATGAAAATTATTCCATGTGCATCCCAAAATACGGATGCCATAACCTTGCCAGCCGACTGTTGAGTTTTTGGTCGTTTTGGACGAGGTTCGTCGTCTGCTCGCCACTCAGCTGACTGCCGACTTGACTCCGGTGTGAAGTGATGGAGCCAAGTTTCATCCATTGTCACATACCGACGCAAAAATTCGGCTTTATTGCGGTTGAACAGCTTCAAACACTCCTCTGAATCATCAATACGTTGTTGTTTTTGGTCGACTGTGAGCAAACGCGGCACCCACTTTGAACAGAGCTTTCGCATGTCCAAATATTCGTGTATGATATATCCAACACGCTCTTTTGATATCTTCAGAGCCTCAGCTATCTCGATCAACTTCACTTTACGGTCATTCGTAATCATTTTGTGGACTTTTTTGATGTTTTCATCTGAAACAGCCTCTTTTGGACGTCCACTGCGTTCATAATCTTCGGTGCTTGTATGACCACTTTTAAATTTTGCAATCGACTTGCGAATGGTTCGTTCGGCTGGTACAGAGTCTGGGTAACACTTATCAAGCATTTCTTTGCATCGGCTGCATTTTTTCCCATCAAAAACCAATGACAAATCAACACACGAAATTGCTTTGAATCCATTTTTTTCACAATAACAAAAGCTGCTTCACTCACAACGCTATATCTCGAGAACTAATCGTTCGACAGGTGTCAAATTTATACACGTAGAACTTTTGAAGGTTGGTACTAACTGAAAATGGTATGGATTTAATTCAAGTGGTGCCCCTTCTTACAACATGTTTTATGTTTTACAACACATAGTCAGATGATGTCTTGTAGTTGTACTGTCCGACGAATTATGTCAGCAACTGCCTGCTTTAAAGTGCAAAGAGGTCTAGATGTTGTCGACAATTTTATCACTGATATTGGGGTTTTATATCGCTTTAAACTGCTTCGTAGCAGTCCTTCCGACACTTTGAAGTATTTGCTTTGTGACTTGAAAGATGTTCCCCCGCAAACGATAAGCATTAGAAGAGTACAACGTATTACGGGATGTCTTCGCCGTATGTGGCACACTAGATAACTCGTTACAACGGACCTAAGTCAGGTAAATGGGTGCTTAGGAAAAGGAGCTATTAGTTGAGAGTCAGGTCCACTCCTTTGATCTTATCTTTCGTTTTCTCGGATTTGTTTATTTTTTTTGGTTTCGAAATTCTATTTTCAAAATCACGACACAACGAAGGGAAAATTGCAGGAGGCAAGTAAAGCCATTCACGAAAGGAATAAAACGAAATTTACAATTGGTCGAAGGAGTATCTTAACTTGCTACTTAAGGAAGCATTTCCATGTAGTTGCAAAACAGCATTTTTTTACGGAAGACGTAATAGTCGAAGAAAAACAAATATTAACCGCCGCCAACGTCTAAAGGACACATAAAGAGTAGAAATCTTGATTTTAAATGGCTCATTTTGCAAAAGGTGATTTTCTTAAATTGTTTTCAATGCATCACATACATTCATGCATCATGCGTCACATGATTTGTCTTTCTACTGTATAAAGGCAAATACGATACGAGAAACTGTAACAGCTATCAATCAGCCAAGCCTATGTCGCATACAGTAAAAATATACGATCAGGTTGTATGATATCTACATTAGACAAAATGAAGATAGGCGTTCATATGCCAAGAGAATGAACTTCGTCACTATATTGTATAAAGGCAAAAGCGACACGAGAAACTGTAACACGGTTTACGTTATATAAATTGAAAATATACCATCAGTTGCTACAAGACAATATAATCCAACCTCGTGACAATTACAGTCATTCTACTGTATAAAGGCAAAAGCGACACGAAAAACTGTAACAAAGTTTACGTCGCATAAATTAAAATTATACCAATAGGTGCTACAAGTACAATATAATCCTCGTGACAATTACAGTCTGTATAAAAGCAAAAGCGATTACAGTCACTCTACTGTATAAGGGCAAAAGCGACACGAGAAACTGTAACAAATATCAAACAGCGTAGATTAGGACATATACAACCTTATTCTAGACAAAATAAAATGATAAAAAGCGATCGCATATCTAAGGAGGGTGTATTGCCGTTTTAATATATAAAGGCAAAAGCGACACGAGAAACTGTAACACGGTTTACGTTACATAAATTGAAAATATACCATCAGTTGCTACGAGACAATATAATCCAACCTCGTGACAATTATAGTCATTCAACTGTATAAAGGCAAAAGCGACACGAAAAACTGTAACAAAGTTTACGTCGCATAAATTAAAATTATACCAATAGGTGCTACAAGTACAATATAATCCTCGTGACAATTACAGTCATTCTACTGTATAAAGGCAAAAGCGACACGAGAAACTGTAACAAAGTTTATGTCACATAAATGGAAAATTTACCATCTGGTGCTACACGAACAATATAATCAAACCTCGTGACAGTTAATGGGTTTATGGGCGCGACAAATCGACAAACAATTCGATTCAAAACTTACAGGTAATGATAAGATAGTATCGCGATCCAGGGAAATATCTGAAATCATCTTTAGTGATTTGGAGAGAGTTTTTAGAGGAATTAGGAAAGATTTTACATATGTACGATATGTACATATATAACATATGGTATACTGGCAAATGTTTGATACGAATGCGGCTACGAAAATGACGAAATCTTCCAGATGTTGCGGCCACTGAAAATGTCAAGAAAGTTTATATATCGTACTGTGAAGTTATTTAAGGATACTGGTGGAATAGTCGACCGTGCAAAATCTAACCGTCTGCAGACAGTTCGAACGCCACAAGTCATCAAAGTTGTGGAGATTGGAATTTATGGAACTCAGCTGCGCAAGCAGAAAATCATTTCTCGGAAAATAGATATCAGCAAGGACAGCATGGCCACTTCCTCGCAGAAGAATTGAAACAGAAACTTAAGTCAAAATCGAAAATGTCACAGACGAATTCTTTTCACTGACGAGAACAGAACGATAGGCTGTATGCTCTTTCATCACGTCTTGCCTCTGAACTCATTCCGAGAGTTCAACGTGACCACCTCACAGCTCCATGGGGAGTCGCCTACGATTTGGTCACCGGGCTCCATTTCTGTGAGAAGGGTGTCAAAACCTCGGCTAGACCCCTCAACAACACACTATTCGCACATAAACCGTGGACATTTCAACAAGACTCCGTTCCCGCAAATAAGGCAAAAATGACTCAAACATGATTCAAAATTCACGTTCCGAGCTTCATTTCAACGGATGGTTGGCCATTAAGTAGCCCAGACCTCAATCCATTAGACTACAGACTATGGTCCGTTCTGTATACTATGGATTTCACAAGGTGCTCTTGTGCGAGCAGTGGAAAATTTTCCAATACATGAGGTGCCTACTGCAAACGATGAGTGGGTAGATCAACTTCGCCGTTGCTGGAAGGCAAATGGGGGCCGTTTCGAATAAGTTATTCTACAATCTGTAGCCATTGAGTGACTTAATAAATAGAAAAAGCAAAGAAAAAAACCGTATACCAAAACATTTGCTAGTACTAGTTACTATGACATCAAAACGTAAAGTAAAAAATCCGCAAAATAACCGGAGATTCCGCAGTCAATTTAGAGTCCAACACAGCAGTGTGCCGAAACCTTGCTTTTAAACATCGTGGAAGCTACTTCACCTTTCAAATTTTGTGGCACTGAATTATGAACTTACTAGTACCTCGAAGGCCATAGCTCACTCTTTTGCTTGATATTGCACCCGAGATTGCTTCGAGCCGAGGAATTTAATGGCGTCGCTCATTCCTGCAACCAAAGAAAACTGAAATTCAGGCAATTATAGTTGTAACTTTCTTTTTGAAGAAAACCACCAGCACAGGGAAGAATTCCTTACAACTTCTAAATCAATCTATTCACTAGCGTTTGAGATATAAATATTTATATTTACTCGTACGTGTGTACAATACTTTTACTTCAAAATGAACTTCACCTCTTCACATTTTCACATTTTTAGCAAACGTCTACGAGTACTTTCGATTCATTCTATCAAAGAGTCGTACCAGCTTCCGCTCCGGAAAAAAAAGCCCTTCAGAAATAAATCTAATTATGGTAAATTTACAATGGTAGCGCCCAACAGACTTACATAAATCGATGTCGTTCGTAACTTACCAATCCGTTTAAAGTGACTGCAAAAAAAAAATCCAAAAATAAAAAAGTGCACAAAACTTTGAGAAAAACTATTCTAATGAGCACTTCCGTCAGCCTTCAAGAAGTAGGTAGAGACTTGATGTTGGTATTCGTGGCAGTTACAAGCGTAAAGAATTTTCCGCTTGCTTATAATTACAAAATTTCCCCTAAGGATATCTTTCCAGTTAAATAAGGTGGCAGCAGATGATGGTTATGCAGGTACGGTACGATATGCCTGGCAGTTCGCACCTCAAAGTGAGAGTTAGGGTAACATTGCGAGATAAATAAATGTTGTTTGTATGTATGTACATGCACATATTTATGTTTGCATATACTACATATGTATACCTTTTATTCTACCCACCTTTAACCCCAAGATCCTTCAATCGGAGGTGGTGTGGTGTTATCCTTGACATCCATCCATACAGGAGTAGCAGCAGCAGCGGCAGCAGAGAATAATCAACCCTCAACTCGTGCATGACATTCATGAGCATGGTATTTTGCTCAAGGAGCAAAAAATCACGCTTAAAAAAATAAGCCCACTACAGCCCATTCGCGGGTGAAATCTTCTCATCCTTGCAGCAGTGACAAACCGTGGGGCGATGTTCAAATTCGTTTAGATTGGTAGGTGGTGCTTGAAATTATTTGCGGTTAAATTTTCATCTTAAGATTAATTGAAGTTTGACAAATCCTTGAATAAAGACAGAGAAAGGATAGGAGTTGGGGTTGGCGCTGGCGCTGAGGTACAATACAACTAAAGCGCTTAACAATAAATTCAAACTGTGTCAAACGGAAAGGTGAACACCAGATACAAGTACAAGATACCAAGATACATACTCGCATGTACGGATATTACAATTTGGTAGTGTTATTTCTACAGAAATCAAATTAATTACCATCACACTCGAGAATAATCACTCGGATAAGACGGATAAATTATTGCCATTTAATAAGTTCTCTTCCTATCCCCGTAAATATGTTACAATCCACTGCTCTCTGTGGACTTGTATGTATAAATAGGGTGGTATACCCTTTTTCGATATCAACCCCATTGGCCTGAGATTAATTTTTATGTCAAAGACGAAACGATACAAGGGTTTGATATGCCAATTCATTTGATTTTGTTTCGTATTTAGTCTTTCTCCTCCTTCTGTCGATGGAATTAAGGTGATCGCTTCAGATTTGTAGATGGGGGGAGCAGCTCTAGAAGAACAAGAACCCAAAAAAAAAACCCATTTGACACATCTGTGAAATTTTCGACAATGCCACCCCTCGAGTTTTGAGTTTAAAATTAGTTAGAGGATGTAATTTTGCATTAAACAAATTGCTTTTCAAGTGGAACATTAATCTGGTACCCCTCTGGATTAAGGTGTTGCCTCTCATTGAACATCATTGGAATCAAGTGTACAAGTCTATCTTCTATGAAGTCATGCTTCATGAACATGTGCACGAAGGGTGAAAATTTTCATCAACCTAGTTTAAAAGGTAAATGAGATAGGAAACATCTCACACCCCGACTTGTATGCGTTAAACCTTAGGGCTGCTGTAGGAGATGGAATCCAGTTCGATTAATTGGGCTCTAAAATGACACGATTCATCAAAACCTAAGATAGTGAGGGTCGTACTTTTTTTCTATCAGAACAGAGAAGTCGGATTAAGAACTAGTCCACTGCACTCCTTGTAAGTTCCTTTTATGAAATTTTTCAGTGATAAAGTGCCTACAGGACCAGTGCTCCACTGTGTCGTCATCCCTATCACAGCAAGCATCGCAGGATGTTGTATCACTTATGCCGAAGACACTTAAGTGCTTATCAAAAATGTAGTGCCCCGTCACGACGCCAGTAAGCAGACTGCAGTCTTTCCTACTGAGGGATAGCAGGAAACCCACTGAGCTCTTGCAGACGTCGGGAAGGACGCAGGCAAACCTAACGTACATACATAGTTTCGGGTAACCATTTTATTTTCCGTAATCCCATTTTGACCTGGGTCCCAGACAAGACTAATTGAATTTAGCCTACCGACTGCGATCAGTGAAGCCTCGCATTATCGAAATAGCGTGGAGGTCGTAAAAGGGTTCAGACAGAATCTAAGCGCAGTTTGTCTATCGCTACAGATGCAAATGCTTCGCTCCCTCCATGTATTTCGTTGCCATCAGGATTGCGTATACATCCGCTTGGAAGATAGACACAAGTTTTCCTAAGTGAAATCTAACGTTGTCGTCCTCCAGAAAGACGCAAGCACAGCACCCGACTTTGGAGTTTTTTCTGGTTCAGGTTCTGTCTAAAATCAGCAGGAGTTCTGATGGCATTGGATCAGACGGCATGTCCATAAGATCATAGTCAAAAGGCAATTGGTGCGCAAGGTCATCAAAGCTCTAGTGCGTGTTGTACCAAAGACCACTTTCGTTTTAAATGGAAGATGGTTTTGAGAGTTCAGCCCATGAGACATGAATATCAAAGGGAGGGAGATTCATCAATGCATCTAGAGGGGAGCTAGACGTGCTAGGAAAAGCTCCTACGCAGCCGACACAGACCATTCTTTGTAGTCTAGTTAAATGAAGTATTTTCGTGAGAGCTTGGATATTATTGGTTTTGTCATAGGCTTAGTCCTTCTCCGTGATAGACCCCATGTCTTTCCGATAGTTCCTTTACACTACCAGAAGGCCGACAGCGCATTATAGCCTTCCGACATATCATGTTTAGTTCATAGAAATTTGTTTTCCAGGTATCATCGTAGCTTCTTGAATCAGATCAGACAGTTTCCTCTTTTTCGTAAAGAGAACTACCTCAGTGTTGAGAGGATTGACTGAAAGCTCATTTCAAGTACACCAATCGTCGATCACGTCAATGGCTGCCTGCGCTTTAGAACAGACAGTCGCTAGACAAAATCAAATAGACAGTGCATCTAGATCAGCCGGGTATTCTTAGGCAACCCTTATCACATATTTGGCCGTATTCAGCATCCACAATCAGTGTCCAATTCACGAGCATTTCTTTTATCCACAGAATTAGTGATTCATCCACGCCTTATTGTCTGGCCGAATTACACATTCCGTCAAAAGTTGCGCTGCCGAAAGTACCCTTCAATGGCGATGAAAATGCCCAGAGCGTATTCCTTCTTGTCGATTCAATTCTGCTTACCAGGATTCTCGGAGGATTTTCCGCATTCGTAAGCATGTTGCATATCTAGGTGTGATTCTGGATAAAAAACTGAATTGGAATCTTAATGTAGCGGAAAGAACCAAAAAAGCCATATAATGCTCTTTTTATCTGCAAAAGAACAGTAGGGAAAATTTGGGGCTTAGAACCTTCTAGGATTGTATACGGTGGTGGTAAGACCCATACTTGCATACGGCGTACTAGTATGGTGGAAAGCAACAACCAAGAAAACGATTTACGGCTTCCATAGCCCTTGCAAGTGTGCTACGTTCCACACCTATGGCAGCATTGAACACCTTTTTGCACCCAACAGCGCTTGATTTACAGATCAAAAAACTTGCTGGCGATACGACTCACTAATCTGGGTTACTTCAAGAGCAATAGTTTCGGACATGGCACTGTCCTAACAGAGCGGGCCCCCGCCCAATTATCAAGGCTTGCCCTTCAATGACATTGTCTAACAATGAACGGGGGCAGAGCAAAGTACTGGTCTTATCGTAAACACCTTCAGATGACGCTACCGAAGGTTGCTACGATTCGATCAGTCACAAGTTGCCGGTCATAGGTCTTGTTGGCGGCTGGACCACCAGTAGTCCCTACCAGGACTTAAATCACGGTACCAGTGGAGTCAGGAGCCCCCCGGATCTCGGTCCGGGCGTAACTTGTTAGAGGTAGGTCCCCTTGTGGGAGCGTCATGGTGGCTGTGGTTTAAACCCAAAATCGCAGGAAGGGTTTCGGCCCAATGTAGAGTTGCAATAAGTACTGGATGCTGCGACCCTAAGAGCAGTAAGAGGTTTTAGGTCGGCCTCGACTCTTACCAAGGGTGGAACTTGTGCCGGCAATACAGTTCCGAATTGGTATCAGTGGATTGACGGCGTATCCTTGCTCCCATGGATGTATGGGCATCCCGTAAGTTTAAGCCCACATAGCAGGTACTTACGTTAAACACAAGAGACGTTCTAACTCTAACGTTCTAAAACGTTCTAAGACGGTCTAATTCTAACAGATGAAATTCCTTCCTTGGTCGACTTCGACATCCCGTATGATAAAATTTATCCGGAGAGGGAGGACTGGGAAAAAATGCAATAATCAGGTAAAATGAAATTGCAATTTTCACAGAGGAAGACCCAGAACTAAGAGTGTCCATAAGACTACCGGACGCAAGCTGTGTTTTCCAATCAGAGGTTCTGGCTATCCTCAGAGGGGATGAGCTAATGCAGGTGAGATCGGTATCCGAAAGAGTTATCGCTATCTACATCGATAGCCAAGCCGCACTCAAGGCAATGGAATCAACCAACGTTAACTCTGATCAAGGCCAATGCAGTCAGAACTGGGTAAGACTGTGCTGGGTGCCTGGACACGGCGGTATTAAAGGAAATTAACATGCAGACGAGCTTGCAAGAAAAGGAGGGCTACTGGACAATAGTGAGGTTGCCAACATCAAACCACCGCTTTACATAGTGAGGGGCACTATCGAGGAAAAAATCACAAAGACTGCCAACCTAAGGTGGTCAAGTCTTGAAGGACACAGGTTATCCAAGGCCCTTTGGCTGCTTTTTGACGGCAAAAGATCTAGGAAGTTTATAAAATTAAACAGGGATACGCTTAGGACAGTAATAGGAATCCTGACAGGACTCTGTCTCCTGCTGCAACACGCAAAGAGACTCAAATTGTCAGTACGGATATCTGCAGATTCTGCGGTGATCTACAAGCTGTTAAGGATATAACACACATACTGTGTGAATGCGAGGCAATATCGCGTAGTCGTAGAAAATTTTTAAAGGAATACTTTTTCGAAAACCTAGAGGAAATAGACGACACGAAATTCAAAGGCCTTGGATGTTTCACCAGGGCGATTGTTTAGGTTTCTGCTATTTGAAGACAAATTCAACTGGTTCCACAGGGATCGCGATGAGCCCGTTTTGGTGCCTCGTGTATGTGTGATGGCATATCCATCACACCCCTGCTTAACCTAACCTAACCTAAGCATGTTGCATTTTAGACAGAGGATGGATTCGCAAAGCAGTTTTGCACTCGTGGAGTCTGGCCATTCCTTATAGGTCTGAAGCTCTTGGTGAGCGTGTAGTCCTCTTTTCCAGAGCATGTAAAATCCCAAGCATTAATAAAGGGTTTTCCAACAGGGACTTGACAACTTTGAATTTAATTTGTGAACACACTCTTTCACTAATCATCAAACTGTCACTGTCAATTTATTCAGTAAACTCAACATTTTCATCGTGGTAAAGTAAACGAATGAGCAACGTCTGCAAATTATAAAAATTTTCTACCGAAATTCCGAGTCGGTGACTACAACTTTAAGAGCGTTAACTCCAATTTTCGGTCGTAATTCTCGCCCTAGTAGGCAGGCAATAACAAGTTTAGTGCAAAAATTTGAGTCTACATATTCGTTGTGCGATGTTGCTGTGTCAGTGAGACAACGGGTTGGTCGAAGTGTCGAAAATATCGCTGCCGTTCAGGCGTCCGTAGCAAACGATCAAAATAAGTCAATTCCACGACGCTCTCAAGAATTGGGCATCGCTCAGACCACATTATATCGTATTTTGAGTAAGGATCTTGATTTACACCCATACAAGATCAAGCTGACTCAAGAATTGAAGCCGATAGACCATTTGAAGCGACTTACGTTCTCCGATTGGGTTCTGGAGAAGATGCGCCAAGATGATGAATTTCATTTTTGGCTCAATGGATTCGTCAATAAGCAAAATATGCGTTATTGGCCGGGTGAAAATCCACATGTTCTTCATGAATCACCACTTCATCCACAAAAAATAACTGTTTGGTGCGGTTTGCATGCCGGCGGCGTTATTGGGCCATATTTTTTCGTCGACGATAACGATCGTTACGTTACTGTGAATAGTCAGCGTTATCGCGCCATGATCACCGATTATGTTTGGCCCGAATTGGAAGATATAAGACTTGGACGACATGTGGTTTCAACAGGATGATGCCACAAGCCACACAGCACACGCGACAATCTATATATTGAAGAGTAAGTTGGTGAGCGTGTTATCTCAAGAAATGGGCCAGTCGATTGGCCGCCTCGTTCGTGCGATTTAACGCCGCTTGACTATTTTCTGTGGGGCTACGCTAAGTCATTGGTTTATGCCAACACGTCGACGACGTTGGAAGAGCTCAGAGCCAACATTGAACGCGAAAAGCGACCGTTTCGGCCGAAATATGTGGCCGAGTCGTTGAACACTGGGTTCGGGTTTCCTTTACAACGCCTAGAAAGATTGGAAAAACAAAGAATTTGAACGGGTCGTCATATTTTCACTATTGTTTGTGGTATTTTGTGGCGGATTCTTGAGAAATGGCATAAAATGTGGATGTCATCCTCTAGAGACTTATCACAGGAGGGTGAGATTCGTATCTGGACTAAGCTATTGCTTAGGAATTAGCTTAGCTTAATGTCCGTTCGTTCCCTAAATTCATAAAGTGGAAGCTTGGTCGTTATATAATGGTACTATTCGTATTCATCTTTCGTCTACTACTCCTCTTCTTCTTTTAGGGTCTGCAAAGAGATAAATTGAACAGCAAAAGTCTTTGTGGTCAAGAATAAAGTAGTCCAAGAGACTGGACTCGAGCTTAGTTAAAAGCCTTGATAGGGTTGGTTGGACATCAGAATTGTCAATCAAGATTAAGAAAAGGTTTGCACTAAAGTTGTATGCAGTTCCTTTGCTGCACCTCTCGAGTCACATTAAAGTTTTGGCACTCGTTTCCAAACAGTAGATGGCGCTTATAAAAACTAGTTTGCAAACTTAAGATTCACTATAGGGCTGCATGAACACCCAGCAGCACTTAATCTCAAATCCCAGGGTGGGAGCATGAATGTAAGCACGCACACACAGCTTCAAACATAGTAACGCCAAAGATTAGATCAATTAACTTTTTCATTAAACTTTCGCAATTATCGCCCCATTTGATCCTAATTGCGCAATATAATATCTTTGAAAAGGAGATGGGTGCCGTACGAATAGACAGAGTAGAATAGAACAGATTCAAACTCCCGATGGAGATAAATCATGTATGTACATACGTATCTTCCTGTATTCCCACTTCTCTCCCCCTACAGACAGTTAATTGCTTAAATATATAACTGATTAATTTATCTATCTTTTCTGCTACTGGAAAAATCTGTAAGTATCTTTTCTCTTGCGAACTACTTCGATTCAATCGATAGATACTTGAAGTTTTTTTTTTTTCCTTTTTTTTTTTTTTTGCCCTGCCTGCCACAAAACTTGCCATTACTTGTAGAGATGTGAGTGGAATTTTACAAGGTAGTAGGCAGACAAGAGTAAGACAGAAGGCAAAAGGTACAAGGATACTCAGTGATTGGGACTTTATCTTGGCAGTGTGTACGAGTATATGGATATTGTTGTATGGGTTTGGTGAAATTGTGCGTTTCACTAACTTTTACACGTTTATCCAATAAAACCTGCCAGATCGACCATATGAAGCTACTCCCCAACTATATTCAACTTCACCCACCCACTTAAACCCTAGTTCTATTCTGTAGATGTATTCCAATAGATATACTCGTACTCGTATGTCTGCCTTAGAATGATAGTGGCGGCACGAGTACGAGTACATGATATGTCTTATATTTGTGTCTTCACTCGGCTTACACTAGCATAGCCCCTTCCCATTTGTGTATGTATGTATGTATGTATGGTCGATCCTCGGTCTCGAGTAGTAGGAATGATTCAAAGACTTTGCTCTGCTTCAGTATAATGCAAAAATCATGTTCCATTATAACTTCAATGAATGCCATCTTCCCGATTTCGCAAGCGTTTGTCTATGCCGTGTATTCATTGCCAAACACTGGTACCATCACCCTTATATGTACACGTTACAACGACGAGTATATCCTTCCTTCAGCTGACAGGTTTTTTTTTTTTTTTTGTTTTCTCCCTCTCTATTTTTTGTCCTCCCTGGTTTAAGTTGAATCTGTGGTCCTTCCTTCGTTCCAATCATCCTTCTAATAAGAAATTTTCTATAACCTTCATCTATGCGCATACATACATGAATGCGCAACAATCCATATAAAAAAAAGGAAAATATCCTTTTTGGAATAAAATATAGACAGTCAGCCCGTGGGGTATCCCAGTATTCTCGAGGTATCAACGGTCGATTGAATCACAAGAGATATGGCAGAAGGAGGAAGCAAAAAAAAAAAAAACTGCAGGACGACCCCGTGTCTTTGCCCAGCCCAGCATTGATGGCAACGGTAGTACCCAAGGATGTACACGTAATCGAATTATCATCAGTTAGGTAGGATAGTCCTTGATTGAATAGGACTTTGGGTGTAAATCCTGTATTCATTCGTTAATAAAATGTAATTTGACCGGAAGGTGGATGTATTAGAAAGGATTTCGTTTAGCAAAAGGATTTGAATGAAAGGACACAGTATACACACATACACATACACACCCATAAAAAAAGGGAGCTAAAACCCATATAAAAAGGGTTCCATACTCGTAAGTCATCTGAAGGATGATCAAATCAATTTTTTGTGTGTGCAGAATTTTTTTCTCCAAAAATCAATGTAAAGCACCATGGGGACGGTTTTGGAATAACTCTGAATAACTGAATGGGGGATGACTTTCAATGGAAGTGACCAGATCAGGTGTCACAGGAATTTGTTTGTCAATTCGTTCCTAGTCTTTATTTCTTGTCTAGAAACGTATGTATACAGTTTATGCCAATGAGCAGGGAAACATGTGCAGCCATACATTGTTAGAATCAAATATCTCCAACGTAAGGTAGGGCGAAGGAATGCTTTACCTCTATCCATGCTTACTTGGTTTTATGAAAACTACAATCTGAGATTAACTTGGGTTTCAATGAATTTTTCTAATCAATTACCTGTTACCTCCAAAACCTCATCTGACTTAAATCTAACTCCATTCGTCTCCCGAGAGTATCTGTGTATCATGCATCCAATAATTTCCATGGGAAGAGCCTGCACTTCTTAATTCCTTCACCGTTTGGGGCAACTGTTTAGCAGACGGCATTGCTATCCTAATCAGAGGTAAATTCCAGGACACAATCTCGGATCGCCTCCAGAGGGCTTTGAACCTAGTTGCTGAATGGTGCATAAAAGTGTGCCTCAAAGCCAATCCCAAGAAATGCACCATTGTTAGATTCACTAAGAGCAGGAGGCGAGAAAGACCCGGAGAAGCCACTCTCTCCGGTAACATATCTAGGAATCACGATGGATGAAAAACTTACGTGGATCACTTATCTATCTAAGACTATTGACAAGGCCAGGACCTCACTATGGACCTGCAAAAATCCAGCTAAATAAAATTGGGGACTTAATGCCAAAATTACACTATGGATGTACATGGCAATAACAAGACCTATCATTACGTATGCAGCCGCCGTTTGGTGGCAGTAAGCGATCCAGAGGTCAACACAGGCCAAACTCAATAAGCTACATACAGAGATTAGCCTGTGTCTGCGCAACTGGTGCAATGAAAACCACACCAACAGCTGCGCTTGAATTTATTCTAAACATCCCACCACTTCATCTGGAACGCATGAAAGAAGCAATGGTAAATGCCTACGTGCTCATCACAGAAGATGAATCCAATTCGAACCTAGCTCATTCTGCAAACATGCCGCCGGGAGCAGGAAAAACCAACGTTTGCCAAGGACTCACATGTATGGTACACAGACGGATCCATGGCAAATGAACGAATTGAAGCCGGAGTATACGGTCCTCGCACTAAAATACCCATACACGCCAGTATGGATACAAGCAGCTCCGTATTTCAGGTTGAAATCTGTGCAATAGAGCTATGCATTCGAGAGGATCTAAACAGACATACTAAACAAGCAGAAACATTTATATTCTCTCCGACAGCAGAGCAGCCCTACTTGCAATTAACGCCTTTGAAAAAGAATCAAAACTGGTCTGGGACTGCCCCTTCAACACCTACAACTACTGGCCACCACAAAAAAAGTTCATCTGATTTGGGTGCCAGGACAAAGCGGACACAGCGGATCCGCATGATGCCAAGATCATTCTGTGGGCTATCAATTTGTACAGTAAAAGGAAGTATTAGAACCTGGCTAGAAGAAAAGAAGCTTCATTTCTGGGGAGAAACCGAAGGAAACAAACAAGCCAAAGACTCTGTACCAAGCTGTTGCCACAAGAAAACAAAACAACTAACAGGTGGCGCTAAAGAAATTATTTTGAGTGATGGAAATCTTTATTTGGACTGTTAACTGGAAAATATGATATCCGCCAAGTGGCTGTCGCCAGTGTTGATACACATTTGTGCCCGTTTTATCGCATTTTCCATGACTTTCCGCAAGATTTCCAGTGATAACAATTCGCATTCCTGTCCAATATACTCCTTAACGGCTGCGATTGTCTGAGGCTGAGGCAGGAAACGCTTCCTTCACAATATCCATTATGGCTCGTGCTGTGTGTGTAGTTGCACCGTTTTGTTGAAACCACATGTTCATCAAGCCCTGCTCATTCAATTCCGACAGTAAAAAGTCGTTTATCATGGCCCGCCAGTAACAGTGACCGTATTGCCGATGGGGTCCTCAAAAGAATACGGCCCAATCACCCCTTCCACGTGGCTTTGAGTGGATTTAATGGATCTTCGTGCATCACACGCGGATTTTCAGTGTCCCAGAAATGAAGATTTTGCTTATTGAACGTAACCGCTTAAGTGGAAATGCGCCTCGTCGCTCATGATGATTTTCAACACAAAATCGTTCTCTTCGTTGTTCAGATTGAGGATGGCTTTACAGTAATTCACACACTGATGTACTCTTTGCACTTTGTGCGGAAACATGTGTAAGTCTTTCATTAAAATTCGCTGTAGAGTCCCTCTGGTGATACCCAATTGCATGGCCCGTCGTCTGGTTGATGTTTCTTCGTTCTCAGAGACAGACTTCGACCACTCCCTACATGGTCTCCTGTGGTTCCACTCAGTTCGAGTCGAATAGCTAAGTGCCGGAATGTTTGCCCAGTTGGCGCGACACGATTAGGAAATCGACGTCGAAATTCACGCTGCGCTAACACCACCGACCGATTATTGGTCAAAAACATCGACACAATTATTCCACGCTCTTGCTTTTCATAGTTCACAAATGTCAAATACGATTGACGTACGACGCCATTTGCAAGAAGTATGCCATCTTCCGATCGGGTGATTAATTTTGCGCCAACTTAAGTAGAAGTCAGATTCGAGTGAACACAGGTTCTCTCACAGGACACTGCCGGGCAGACTATGCAACGAGGACGTGGAAACAGCAGAACACATACTATGCAACTGCAATGGTTTGAACTCTACCTTGAAGCGGCGGATATATTGTAGATGACAGCTCACCTAAAGACGTAGCCGTCTTCCTACTTAATTACGGCATCATGAATGAGCTCTAAATGGAAGATTTCACAATAGGCCCATTCGTAGCCGCAGTGATCTGGGATTCCTTATACCACCTCCCACTAGCATCTAGCATGAACTCACATCCTTGATCACCTGTGATTGCCCAGTCTTTCGCACCTGCCCATATGTACTCGTATTAATATCAATGTTCTCTTTTCTCTTAATTTTTGCTGAACCTAATTTTACTTCTTTTTTTGTTATAAATTTGCAGATATAAATAAAGGATCACCAATAGATTATAAAAGCGGTTCGGCCTGTTCAACGCCAACCAAAGAAACCTTAAAAGGTTACGAACGCAGCGGTAATAACTGCATGGGCCCAGTATTACCCCCACGCAGTGTTATGGGCGGAATACCATCTCATCATCATTACTCAGCACCAATGAATTTCCGAAAGGATTTAGCTGCCAGGTGCTCAGCAAAGTGCATCGCAATTGTATCAATATCAATTGTTGTGTCTTTGTGTGTTTTATTAATTTTACTAACAGGTACGTTGCAAACACAAGTTGATATACAATCGATTACTGATATTCACTTTGAAAAAATTATATTTTCAGGCTTTGGTGTGTTAACTTGGTCGCCATCATCTCCATGTACAGTTCTAGTCGGCAATGAGGCGTCTGAAGTAACAGCAGCCAAAAGCACAAATACAGATTTATCGAAATTGCACAATACTGCGCGAGCTTCAAAATCCGGACAACCGATAACAGTAACAGCGGCAACATCTTCAGCTTCACCATCATCCTTCCAGTCGACATCTGCATCAGCCGTTGCACCATCATTATCCGCATCATCGACGTCTTCTTCATCGTCGTCATCATCATCGTCCTCATTGGCGAACAGTAATACTGGAGGTAATTATTTATTTTATCTATATTAAACATTTCTCAGTTATTGTTGGTAATGTTTGTTACTAACTGAATAAAAGAAAAAATTAAAAAAAAAAAAAAAAAACTATTAATTTCTTAACAACACTATATACAACTGCATACACACACAGTTAAACTGATTACGATGACAACTAACAAGCGCAACAAGGACGACGAAGACATAGTCGACAAACACATGAAAATGAAAATTCCACGACGACCTAGCTCTAATCGACACGGGTACCATGTAGAGGAGAGTCTTAAAAGGAATAAACGTTATCGTCGTAGTGTAGAACATTTCTACACCTTAATTACTAACAAAGAGTATGACCAAGATACCACCACCTCTACCAACATCATCAGTAACAGCAACAGCGGAATCAGCAACAGCAGCATCAACAGTAACAGCAACAGCAAGAGCAGAATCGCTTCCTCAGCTGATGAAGGCATTGGAAGCCGACGCCACAACGGTAACATCATCAACGTCAACCCCCGACTTTATGCCATTGACAATAATTATGAATCTCGTCAAACTTCGAACACAACGACGAATAATAGCACAAAAGGCAGAAACGTATTAAATCTCAATTCAAAGTTTCCTTCTCGTCCTCGTCAAAGTAATGAATCAAAGGAGATGCTCTACGAAGCGAATGATGATGATGATGAAGATAACTATGATGATGATACCGCCATCACAATCACCACCATCACCGCCAATAGAACGACTACCATTCCAAGCATTGCTGGCAATGATGATGTTGTCAAGGTATCACCATCCATACCATACCACGACAATGGTGCTGATGATGTTGATGATGCTGCTGACTACGACGATTATAATGATCCCAAAGTCGTTGTCGTTGTCAAGAGCATCACCCACACCAGCACCATTTCTGGCGTTCTTAATAACTCACAAAATCCACCATCTCGAATCTCTTCCTCACCACAACAAACGTCATCGTTTACTTCTACCACTTTTGATGGCACTGCTATACCTACTGAGAGGATACCCCTACAAACTTTCGATGACAATCCATTAAACACCAATTTGATATCAGGTAGAAATTTTATTGATGATAATAGTGATGATGGCGCAGGGGATGGTGCTATCAACGGTGGCAACGACAACGACAACGACGATGACGATGAAAACAGGCAACAGAATGGTGGTTTTAGTGGTTTCTATTCGTCATCTGCATCACCCAAAAAGACAACAATTTCAAATGATAAATTCCATGACAAATCGAAAACTGTGCGCGATCTGATTGAGATGAATGAGCACACTGGTTCGCCCATCCCTAATGATTCTACACCGACTGACAATAGTGAGGACACTTCAAACAAAATTGCTAAAACGAAATCCAATGGCATCGATGAATTGATGATGAACGATGGCCTAATACCAATTGACAATCATTCGGGATTTGTTGCATACAATAATGTCGAAGATGTCGATATTGTTAAGCTGGAAAACGATCCAAGTTCAGAAGATGAATACTATAAAACCGTTGACAAGAATGATCAGAATAATCCAAACAACATGATCGACATTGAGACTATGAAACCCGTTGAAAAGAAACCACCACCACCAATTTTATCCATATCACCAGATGCTATTGGCGGAAAGAGAATCCTTGTTAATTTAACAATAGCAACAGATGATGGAACTGGCACCGAAAATCACTCCGTATACACTTTACACGTATCAGTTCCGGCAGGAACAATTGGTCAACAATCGAATGCTCCAGCTGAGGTAAAACAACCTCCATCAAGCTATTGTATTCCAGAGCCACCACCTCGTATACCCGAGTGTCCTTGCATTTGTAATGATGTTGTACAATCGGTTGATTTCGATTCTGATGAGAGCGAAAATAACAATGAAAATGATAATAACTATGCTGACATCCAAACAAATAGAGATGACGTTTTTCTATATCCCCATCCTGATTCTATTAATCCTTCTACAACTATTTCTGTCCCTCTATCGAATGATGCTTCTTCTACCACTTTGGGACCGCCCGATTTGTCTGCATGTCCTGATATAGGGCCTGTTCTAATACTAGAAGGTGATTTGGTGAATAACCCTTAATTTTTTGCAAATATTAATCGTGCGTGTATAAAATGAGCTTCTATCTATCTAACCAACACATGAGTGTAACTATCAATATCTATCGTCGCAACTAACATAAAAGAAATTCTGAAGGTAGCGTGTACTGGAAAAGCTTTTCATCACAACATTTTCGGCGAATCATTTGTAAAAAGCAAAAAAACAAGCAGTTTCAAAATTTTTATCAAAATCATTTAATTTTTTTTTGTATCCGAAAAGGGAGGCGATAAAAAAGGAGTGACATAGTTTCTTCTTTCTTCTAAATAAGTCCGATGACAAGATATCCATTTTGGACGTTGATGTCAAACATTTCCACCTCTAGAAGACATCCTTGAGAGACAGCCTACTGATATTGTCCGATAATTCTTCTATCATTTGAGAATCCCTCAACATTTTGCTTACAACTTGGACTAATTTCCTTATTACGATTCTACCTTGTCGGCAATTTGCCATGTTGCGAAAAAGTCACTACTCTTCTTTGACAATCACCCTGTGTATTAAATTAAAACTAAAAAAATCCAATCAATTCAATCCTTCGACATTTTATCGCCTCTTTTCTCAAAACTAAATCCTCACACTATTTATGCCGACCCTGTGCTTTTCTATATTCCAGTATAAATATTCAAAAACTAATGCTAAAACATAAACAGTACTAATATCCCGTTGAATCTCTAACCAAAGAACCCCCTTTTATGTATGCTTCAACTTTATAGGCGCCCGCACTTTTCCGGCTCGCAGTTTCCCACCAGATGGCACGACATTCGGACAAATCACCTTGGGTCAGAAGCTTACCAAGGAAATCCAACCCTATAGCTATTGGAACATGCAATTCTATCAATCAGAACCGGCTTATGTCAAATTTGATTATAGCATTCCACGTGGAGCATCAATTGGGGTCTATGGTCGACGTAACGCATTACCAACGCATACCCAATATCATTTTAAGGAAGTCCTCAGTGGATTCAGTGCGAGAACTCAACGTGCCACTCATGTAAGTACAAACAGATCCTTTTTGGCTTGTCATTTTGTAAGTTTTGATGTGGTTTTTGTAGCCTTTTCTGCTAACAGGTTCTTTGTGGTTATCTAATTTTATATTGGCAAACAATGGAATGCCTAAGGGATGCCACAATGGACCTATCTTGTACATATATCTAGATGCAGTTTGAGAAAAAAATATATATATTACTAACCAAACCCCTTTTGTATCCTTTTGTTTCTTTCTGTTTTCTTGTCTATTTAATCCTGCAATATCCCAACAAAAAACCAAAAAACAAAACGAAAACACACGAACGTAAACACATACCTACACAAACTCAAACAACTCGTGAAAAACGTTGCGTAAAAACTATAAATAACCAAACACGAATAACAACAACAACAGCTTTCGATAACGCGTGAGGTGACGCGTTACATGGAACCCGGACATTGGTTCGTCTCACTGTACAACGATGACGGAGATGTTCAAGAGGTCACATTCTATGCAGCCATTGCAGAGGATATGACACAAAATTGCCCAAATGGCTGCTCTGGCAATGGGCAATGTTTGCTGGGTCATTGCCAATGCAATCCCGGTTTTGGGGGTGACGATTGCAGTGAGAGTGTTTGTCCTGTGCTCTGCTCCCAACACGGAGAGTACATTAATGGCGAATGCATTTGCAATCCGGGATGGAAAGGCAAAGAATGCTCCCTAAGGCATGATGAATGTGAAGTGGCCGATTGTAGTGGTCATGGGCATTGTGTTAGTGGCAAGTGTCAATGTATGCGGGGTTATAAGGGAAAATTCTGTGAAGAAGGTAATTTTCTTTTTAACACAAAATAGTCAAATTAGTTATCACTGTAGCTCTCCAATTAATTTCCAATCATTTGTTTCATTTCCATTTCGGTTTGGTTTAACTTTTGTTCCAGTTGACTGCCCGCATCCGACGTGCTCTGGTCATGGTTTCTGTGCGGATGGTACCTGCATTTGTAAGAAGGGCTGGAAGGGTCCAGACTGTGCTACAATGGATCAAGATGCATTACAATGTCTACCGGATTGTTCAGGACATGGAACTTTTGACTTGGACACACAGACATGTCACTGTGAGGTGAAATGGAGTGGTGATGATTGTTCCAAAGAATTGTGTGACCTTGATTGTGGACAACATGGACGTTGTGTTGGGGATGCTTGTGCCTGTGAATCGGACTGGGGTGGTGAATTTTGTAATACAAAATTGTGTGACAGTCGCTGCAATGAGCATGGACAATGCAAGAACGGCACTTGTCTTTGTGTAACCGGCTGGAATGGCAAGCATTGCACAATAGAGGGTTGCCCATCGGGCTGTTCAAATCATGGACAATGCCGAGCTGGTGGTGAGGGTCAATGGGAATGCCGTTGCTACGAAGGTTGGGATGGACCCGATTGTGGCATTGCACTCGAACTTAACTGTGGCGATAGCAAGGACAACGATAAAGGTATTTCGAACATACATTAAACAAATTTTTCTGCCTCACCTACATACGACTACACATGGCCTTTTTTTCATTTTACAGATGGCTTGGTTGACTGCGAAGATCCAGAGTGTTGTGCCAGTCATGTGTGCAAAACATCTCAGCTATGTGTTTCAGCTCCGAAACCAATTGATGTTCTACTACGGAAGCAACCTCCAGCAATTACCGCATCATTCTTTGAAAGAATGAAATTCCTAATTGACGAGAGTAGCTTGCAAAACTACGCCAAATTGGAGACTTTCAATGAGAGGTAAGGCTTGTGTTGCTATGTTTGATGTACATAATTTCTTTAATTTTCATTTGTTTTTCATTTAACTTTTAATTTTATGAAAAAAAAAAATAATGTCAAACAAAAATTATGCTTAAGCCCAATTGGAAATTTAAAGAATTGTAAATAATTTTTCTTTTGAGTTTTCAAAATCAAAATTTTACATAGTTCAAAAAAAAAAAAAAGAGCAAAAAAATAGTTTGCAACATGAGTATATATTTTTATTTTCCTTTTTGTGCCCACGTCTTGGAAATGTCCTATCGAAAGCCTATAAGCAACAGAACTTCCCAAAAAATCCTTTGTTTAAATAAAACCTTTTTCCTTCCCTTAACAAAACAAAAAAGCAGAAAACATCCCTAAAAAAAAACAAATCCCACCATTATTGTTTAGAAATATATAAGTTTTGAGAGAAAAACATTAGCAGATGAGGGTTATTTTTTAAAAAGAAAACGTTAATGTTGTTTATGTATTGTTGGAGGGTTACAAAGATCAAAATTATTGTTAAGTTCACATTGAGGTCATGGGAGAAGCACCTTTCTACTATAGTGACAACAAGTTAAAAGAGCATATGAAACAAATTTCAAGTCTCGATTATAAACGGCGGACCTAGACCGAAGAAAGTGAAGATTTTTCCAGATTTGTTGTATGGAACTCTCACATGGAGACATGCAGAACATCACTTTTCCCAGATTTATTTCTAACGACGCTTACTATTTTTGTAACCTTTATTTGGGATGTGGTATACCTTAACCCAAAGATGACACCTTAGTCCAAACACAGTCCTTACTCAATTAGCAAGTTCGAATCTTTTTCTTACTTGCTCTTCTCGCAAAAAGTTTTGAAGAGTGTTAACCTTCGTCGGTAGCCTCTGAATAATAATACGGACACTCGCTGTTGTACAGGGATGTTACACTTAGAGAGTGTTTTTGTCCTGGCTGTTTTCATTCATCTTTTCGTGTGCAAGTACCCTATATTTTAGAGGTGTCTGGTCTGGTTTCACAAATTAGTCTATCCGATCCCTCTTCTTACCACGCTATCTATTCGTTCTTTACTCTGTATTCCAAGTTTGTTAATTTTATTAATAAAACGAACCGCTTTGCTGCTCAAGTTTCTACCCCTTAGATATTGAAATGGCTTCATTTACGGTGAAATACGCTAAAGTTATGCCAAGTGGACCAAAGAATTGTTTTGTGAGTATTCTTTTTGAAGGCAGATGCTGCCTTGGTAAAGGGTCCGCCATCTAGCGTTTTTTTTTTTTTCAACTAGTGCTTATTTCGTGAATGGTAACACTTAGCTCATGTCTGATTTGACAGATAATTAGTTTTATCCTTCCGCTGAACGAATATGATTGTGTATACGCTTGAACGACGCTGGGAAATGTTGCGACATTACTTTGAAAATCATGGTAATGTTGCAGAATGTATGCGAAAATTGCGTACGGATTTTGGAAGAAGAGAAGCACCGTCAGCTCCGTATGTTCGTTATAGTTATCTTGTGAAAAAAGTGAAAGAAACTGGTATCCTCATCGATAAACCAAAGCGTGAAAAGCCAAAAACAGTGCATACACCCGAGAATATTGCTGCTGTGGCAGAAAGTGTGCGTGAAGCGCCATCAACATCAATTCACCGTCGTTCTCAACAATTGAACATTTCGGAGACATCATTGAGACGAATTTTGCATAAAGACCTTGGTATGACGCCATACAAAGTCCAATTGGTTCAGGAGTTGAAGCCAACTGACCATCCAATGCGTTTTCGCTTCGCTAAGTGGGCCTGCGATCGACTTAGAGAAGATGCCGATTTTGCCAAAAAAAATCATCTTTTCAGATGAAGCTCATTTTGATCTTGGCGGGTATGTAAACAAGCAAAATTGTCTCAAAACGAGTCACTGTTTGGTGCGGATTTTGGTCCAGAGGCATAATTGGGCCATTTTTCTTCGAAAATGAGCAAGGAGTGGCCGTTACAGTCAATGGCGATCGTTATCGGGCCATGTTAAACGAATTTTTGTTCACAAAAATTGAAGAGGAGGACATTGGCAACATTTGGTTTCAACAGGACGGCGCTACGTGCCACACAGACGAAGCTACACTCGATGTTTTGCGCCCTGTTTTTGAAGATCGCATTATCAGCCGCAGAACTGATGTCGTTTGGCCACCTCGGAGCTGCGATTTGACACCGTTGGACTATTATTTGTGGGGTGCCCGTAAAAGATAAGTGTTACGCCGACAAGCCAGAGACAATTGACGCCTTAAAGGACAATATTCGTGAAGCCATTGGTGAAATACAGCTGCACACAATCGATAATGTGCTTAAAAATTGGACCGATCGTGTAGGCTACTGCATGGCCAGCCGAGGCAGCCATTTGATGAGATGGCGGACCCTTTATAATGATTTTATATTGTTCAGAGGTAAAGCCAAGTTCATACTCGTATTTCATTGAACTTATATTTCCTGAATTCCACGTATCTTCATTTAGGTCTATTGGAATCTCAACATCGATATTGTGCTCGATATGGGTGCTTCTTCTTATTGATTGCTTCGTATTTTGAGTCTTTTTTTACCCAAAGTTTTAATGCAATTTTCAATTCTAGAACCCCTGGCAAAATACCGACCGTTCAGTCCTCTTTGAAAGTATTTTACCATTACTTTTCGGTTTGCTACGCACAAAAGTTGAACGCTCGCAATAAGTAATTATTACCACACGGATATAGATTTTCTCAACTGTTACTCTACATAAAAAAATAGCATACACTTCAGTGTCCATTTCGTCCTTAAAGTTTTCATGAAAAAGATTGGCCATAATTTGTTGAGTGCTCACTTGCGTAGGTTTCGTTCTACATGATCTTTCATTCAAAATTTTTGCGATCTTAGGCATTTGCTCCATTATGACCTATTCCAAATGGACTCACCAAACCACCTGATTTTCCTGGGCTGAGCAAGGAAAGATATTGCCTATTGCATTGCATATTTTCTCCTGTAGGCATGATATTTTCTTCAATGAATTACAATTGTGGACGTTGAATTCAATTTGTTTTGGGCGTGTTCACGTCTGATATCCACAAGATAAAATGCTGCTGTTGGCTCCGTTCTGTAGCGATGCTCTATTTAGTTTTCATTAATAATCTGCTGCTTCTGATATGTTCCTCTAGCTGACGACAATACTTTCTGCTTTTCATATTCGGCTTTAGAATGGGTACGGCGGTGAATTTTAAAGTCATTACTTACTTCCTTACTTAGACGGCGCTACAGTTCAGTTTAAACCTGATCCTCAAGCAATAGACTTCTCTAGTTACCGCGGTGTCTGGCTTACTCCTTCCATTTGCGCACTCCAAGTTGGAAGGGGTCTCCTTCTTCTACTGCGTTGTCCATTCGAGTTGAAATCGAAGACTCTTTGGGCTGGAGCGTTGATGTTTATTCTGTGTACAGCCCTCGACATTTTAGGCGACTAATGTGCACCTTTCTGGACAAGTAAACGTCATTATGCATTGAAGAACCAACAACCGAATAGAAGTTCTTCCTCTTCTTCTTCTTCTGTCGTTACGTCCTTGGGAAAGATTTAGCCTTCTCTTGCTCTGTCCTAGGCTAGATTTCTCCAGTTTTGAACGTTTAGTTTTTGTATGTCGTTTGTTGTACTATATATCCATCTTGTTCTTGGCCTGCCTCTTGTTCTTGTGTTTTCAGCTTTGCCGTTAGATGATCTTTTTTTGTTTTCTGGAGTACATGTCCAAGCTATCACAAGCCTCACTATGTCCTCGTCTTCTAGTATTGCATTGATTTCCTCATTCGTGCGCCTCATATATATTCCATTTTCTTCTGATTATTTTCCTTTCGAAGATTCATACATACTTCACAGCCGTATGTAACTATTGGGCGTATGTTCGTTAAAACCCATTATCCATGAATAGCACTTGCACTCTCGAAAGCAAAAAACTTTCCATCTGCAGTATGTACGCTGTGCGCCATCTGGAGCTTCGATATAGAAATCTTTAATAACTTTGACAATTCCCAACTGATCGACTTCAGTAAGAACAATTTAGAATCATGAATAATTTTATACTGAAAGAACGCGCTGAAATAGTTACGCTTTTCGCCGGACTTTTAGGAAAGAATTCTGATGACCGACGAGACCCATTTCATCCTCTCTGGCGGAGTAAGCAAACAAAATTGTCGCTTTTAGAGAACCGATAATCCTCACATAATTCATGAAACACCATTGCGCGATGAGAAAGTTTCTACTTGGGTCGGTATTTGCTCCAAAACCATCATTAAGCCATTTTTCTTTAAAGTTGGAGAGACGTCCGATGGTAATCGATATGAGGTGGATATTGGCGGGCTCTTTCTGTCCGCAAACGCGTGAAAAAGGTCTTCTGGTTTTAACAACACGCCATGCCACACCGCGTGATAAACAATGAATTTTTTGAAGTAACCATTTCTATACCGAAGCTCCAGATGGCGCACCCTCTATATTAAAGGCAGCTTTCGTTAGAATATTCACATATTATACGTCATGGAGGTTTGTTCAAGCAATGTAGTAGTAAGACGCCATAATAATACAACACCGACGTTCTTTACCTTGTTCTATTGCTCTTTCTTAAACCAACGCTCCAGTGATATTACCTGTAGCACTCGCTTTGAATGCTCGTCAATTTACAATCAGGTCCTTGGGCGTACTCTAAAGTATCATGGTTCTTTCCCAAACCATAGATGGAATGCCTTACCGATCTCTTTATTTCCTATTATAACCAGCAAACATTCAAAACCAACGTACATCGGTATTTCTCCTTCTTTCCGTATTTATTCTCTCGTTTAACAAGAAATACATATACTCCTCCGAACACTAACATTCGTCAAAACGTCCGCCCTAAAAAAAAAGAACAGAAAAGAGAAGTTGAATCAGCTCAAGCGTTCTGACATGCGTTACGATATTTACGATCAAAAGCCTCTTAAAGTAGATTCACATAAGTTATTCCGTAGAAATTACTAAAAGAAAAAGTAAAAACAAAGTAAAGCATGCTACCGTTATTAATACTATGTATGATAGGTTTGGAAAGCAAGGTTAAGGAACCTTAAGATTGAGTTTAGTTGTACGAGTATATCAAAGGTTATAGCCGTGATTGAGGTTTTGATTATTTTTTTTTTTGGGTTTGACAGCAGTTGTAGCATAGTCTAAGCACTTAAAACGTAAAAACTAATCTTTACAGAAAAAAAAAATAAATAATAATAACAACAACCATTTTAACAAAATTCTAATCCATTGTTCTATGTTTTTTTTTTCTTTCTCTTTCCCATAACACACGCGCGCTACTTCTACTACTAACAAAAAAAAATAACAATAAATCACTAACAAACGAATGCTCATAACTCGTAACTTTTCCAACCATTTACGCTTAAAAATTCTAAAACCCCTAAAAAACTAAACCGTTTACTGTAAAACTGTAAAACTGTAATTGTAAAAATTAAAACTAACAGCGTATTTTGGAATTATTTCAACGCAAGGTAAGAACTACTACTGTGGTTGTTTGGTAACGAAACAGTATAAAATAAACATTAACCAAGTTTTTTTGTTTCCTTTTTTGTTGTTACTTTGAGAGAATGTCCATTTTGTAAAGTTTTCCTAATTTGTTTGTTTTCATTTTTTGTTTTTGTTTTTTTTCTATAAATAAATTTATCTAACGGTAATAAATAAAATAACTTGCAGTGCTAGTACTTTGTTTGTTTATTACTACAATAATAACTAACTCTAATCTTTTACGTTGTTCCCTAATTTTCTTAGTGCATTTGGTAATTCTTGTACATTTTTATGTTTTTGTTTTTTTTTTACATTTTGAGGACACACAAAGATCAATTACCGTAATTTTACGAGAAAAAAAAAAACAGGGTGTCATGAAGATTTTTTTTTCTTTAATTAATTAATGAAGGTCCAAGCATCGATTGGTTATTTTGTTTCTTCAACCTTTGTGGGGAGGGTTTTAGGCTGAAAACAAAACAAAACAAAAAAGAATAAAAGAAAATTGTAAAACATATATCCTCTGTGTTAAATTTTATGTTTTGTGGCGTGTGAAAATGTTTTATTTGAAATTTTATATATTTTATTTACTATTGTACATTTAACTGTATTTATAAATATTCACATATAGTGTTTGTCTATTCTTTTATTTTTACTTGAATGTTTTATTCTTAGGAAATCATTTTGTATACGCTTGTTCTTTAGCTAAGTAGTTTGTAGTTTTGAGATGAATTTTTTTTAATTGAAAGACTAATTGATTTTGTTTTGTTTTTACCTTTTAACAGTCGTTCAGCTGTGATTCGTGGACGAGTTGTCACCTCGCTCGGTATGGGACTGGTTGGAGTACGTGTTTCGACAACGACGCTACTGGAAGGTTTTACATTAACGCGCGATGATGGTTGGTTTGATTTGATGGTAAATGGTGGGGGAGCGGTGACTTTGCAATTTGGACGATCACCGTTTAGGCCTCAAAGTCGCATTGTTCAGATTCCATGGAATGAAGTGGTTATAATAAATGTGGTAACCATGTCAATGGCGGATGAAAAGGCTTTAGCTATAGTGGCTCATACGTGTTTCTCTCATGATTATGATGTTATGAAACCGGTGGTGCTGGCATCGTGGAAGCATGGTTTTCAAGGAGCATGTCCGGATAGAAGTGCAATTTTGGCAGAATCTCAGGTTATACAGGAGTCAATACAGATACCAGGAACGGGATTGAATTTAGTCTATCATAGTTCAAGAGCTGCAGGTTATTTGTCGACAATCAAACTACAACTTACTCCAGAAGTTATTCCGCCCACTTTGCATTTGATTCATTTGAGAATCACAATCGAAGGAATCCTATTCGAGCGTGTGTTCGAAGCAGATCCAGGTATTAAGTTTACCTATGCATGGAATCGATTGAATATCTATAGACAGAGAGTATATGGGGTGACGACGGCTGTAGTGAAAGTCGGTTATCAATACACCGATTGCAAGGATATAATTTGGGACATTCAGACGACAAAACTAAGCGGTCATGACATGTCAATATCTGAGGTTGGAGGTTGGAACTTGGATATTCATCACCGATACAACTTCCATGAAGGAATTTTACAAAAAGGTGACGGTTCCAATATTTATCTGAGGCATAAACCAAGAGTTATACTGACAACTATGGGCGATGGACACCAAAGACCGTTGGATTGTCCTGATTGTGATGGTATTGCTGCTAAGCAAAGACTGCTGGCACCTGTGGCTCTTGCTGCTTCGCCCGATGGTAGTTTGTATGTTGGAGACTTTAACTACATTCGTCGTATAATGACCGATGGTACAATAAAAACAGTAGTGAAGCTGAATGCCACAAGAGTGTCCTATCGCTACCATATGGCTCTGAGCCCACTCGATGGAACTTTGTACATTTCTGACCCGGAATCACATCAGATCATCCGAGTGAGGGACACCAATGACTTTTCAAAACCGGAAAAGAATTGGGAACCAATAGTTGGATCTGGGGAAAGATGTTTGCCAGGTGACGAAGCACATTGTGGTGATGGAGCCTTGGCTAAGGACGCCAAATTGGCCTATCCTAAGGGGATTGCTATCTCAAGTGACAACACATTATACTTTGCTGATGGAACAAACATTCGTATGGTCGATAGAGATGGTATTGTGACTACTTTAATCGGAAACCATATGCACAAATCCCATTGGAAACCGATTCCATGTGAGGGAACCCTCAAATTAGAAGAAATGCACCTAAGATGGCCCACAGAACTAGGAGTCAATCCACTTGACAACACCCTACATATCATCGATGATCACATGATCCTGCGAATGACACCAGATGGACGCGTGCGAGTGATCTCTGGACGGCCGTTGCATTGTGCAACAGCTACGACTGCTTACGATACCGACCTTGCAACACATGCAACTCTAATAATGCCGCAGAGTATAGCGTTCGGACCAATGGGAGATCTATTTGTGGCAGAATCAGATTCACAAAGAATAAATAGAGTTCGAGTGATCGGAACTGATGGACGAATTGCGCCATTCGCTGGGGCAGAATCTAAATGCAACTGCTTAGAAAGGGGATGCGATTGCTTCGAGGCTGATCACTACCTTGCCACAAGTGCGAAATTCAATACAATTGCTGCCTTGGCTGTCACACCCGATGGGTATGTTCATATTGCCGATCAGGCAAACTATCGAATTCGATCTGTAATGTCAAGCATTCCGGAAGCAAGCCCATCACGGGAATATGAAATTTACGCTCCGGATATGCAGGAGATTTATATTTTCAATCGTTTCGGTCAACATGTAGCTACAAGGAACATTCTAACCGGAGAAACAACATACTCCTTTACTTACAATGTCAACACATCCAATGGAAAACTATCAACTGTAACAGATGCCGCAGGTAATAAGGTATTCCTTCTGCGTGATTATACTTCCCAGGTGAATTCGATTGAAAATACAAAGGGCCAAAAGTGCCGCCTCAGAATGACCCGCATGAAAATGTTGCATGAGTTGAGTACGCCTGATAATTACAATGTCACCTTTGAATATCATGGCCCAACAGGACTTCTAAAGACCAAGTTGGATTCCACAGGACGATCTTATGTGTACAATTACGATGAATTCGGACGTCTGACTTCTGCTGTAACACCAACTGGACGAGTGATTGACCTTACCTTTGATCTAAGTGTAAAGGGAGCTCAAGTTAAAGTCTCAGAAAATTCGCAAAAGGAAATCTCTATGCTAATTCAGGGATCCACCGTGATGGTTAAGAATAGTGAAGCCGAATCAAGAACAACAATAGAAATGGACGGTAGTACAACAAGCTTAACTCCATGGGGTCACACTGTACAAATGGAAGTTGTTCCATATGCCATTCTTGCTGAAGTAAATCCTCTCATAGGTGAAAGTTATCCGGTTCCAGCGAAGCAGAGGACAGAAATCGCTGGTGATTTAGCAAACCGATTTGAATGGAGATATTTCGTTAGACGCCTGCAGAATAGCAAAGGAAGTAAAGCTCAGAGACCGGTAACCCAAGTCGGACGTAAACTCCGTGTAAATGGTGATAATGTCTTGACATTGGAGTACGATAGAGATACGTCGTCGGTAGTTGTCTTTGTGGATGACAAACAAGAGCTTTTGAATGTTACATACGATCGAACAGCACGTCCTGTATCATTCAAACCTCAATCAGGTGATTATGCAGATGTTGATTTGGAATATGACCGCTTCGGACGATTGGTCTCATGGAAATGGGGAGATCTCCAGGAAGCTTACACCTTCGATCGCAATGGACGACTAAATGAAATCAAATACGGCGATGGATCTTCTATGGTGTACGCCTTCAAGGATATGTTTGGTAGCCTCCCACTCAAAGTAACAACCCCAAGACGATCTGATTATCTCCTTCAATATGATGACGCTGGTGCATTACAATCACTCACAACACCCCGAGGTCATATTCACTCTTTCTCACTCCAGACATCACTTGGATTCTTCAAGTATCAGTATTTCTCACCCATAAACCGGCATCCATTTGAAATACTCTACAACGATGAAGGACAAATATTGGCAAAAATTCACCCACACCAATCTGGCAAAGTGGCCTTTGTTCATGATTTTGCTGGCCGACTTGAGACCATTCTGGCTGGTCTTTCATCGACTCACTACACTTACCAAGAGACTACTTCACTGATTAAGAGTGTAGAGGTTCAAGAACCAGGTTTCGAACTGCGAAGAGAATTCAAATACCATGCCGGTATTCTCAAGGATGAAAAGTTGAAATTTGGCTCTAAAAACTCACTTGCTTCGGCCCATTATAAATATTCATACGACGGCAACGCTCGTCTTAGTGGCATTGAAATGAGCATAGACGACAAAGACATGCCAATGACACGGTACAAGTACAGTCAAAACTTGGGACAACTGGAAGTCATTCAAGATTTGAAGATCACAAGGAACGCCTTTAACCGAACAGTGATTCAAGATTCGGCGAAACAATTCTTCACTATCACTGATTTCGATCAGCACGGACGAGTCAAGAGTGTATTGATCAATATCAAATCCTTTGATGTGTTCCGTCTTGAATTGGACTACGATTTACGGAACAGAATCAAATCGCAGAAAACAACATTTGGACGATCTACTTCATTTGATAAGATCAACTACAATGCCGATGGACATGTTATTGAGGTTATGGGCACGAATAACTGGAAATTCCTCTACGACGAAAATGGCAACACAGTCGGAGTAGTCGATCAGGGAGAAAAGACCAATTTAGGATACGATATTGGTGATCGTGTGATACAAGTTGGCGATGTGGAATTCAATAATTATGATGCCCGTGGTTATGTGGTTCGTCGAGGTGAACAGAAATATCGCTACAATAATCGCGGACAACTTATTCATGCTTTCGAGAGAGATCGCTTCCAGACTTGGTATTATTATGATGACAGAGGTCGTCTTGTAGCATGGCATGATAGCAAAGGCAACGTCACTCAATACTTCTATGCCAATCCAAAGACTCCAACTCTATTGACCCATATGCACTTCCCTAAATTAGCGAAAACTTTGAAATTCTTTTACGATGATCGTAACATATTGGTTGCTATTGAAAATGCAGAACAACGTTTCTACGTGGCCACTGATCAAAACGGCAGTCCTTTAGCATTTTTCGATTTGAACGGAACTATAGTGAAGGAAATGAAACGTACACCATTTGGTAGGATCATCAAAGACACAAATACAGATTTCTTTGTTCCTGTTGATTTTCATGGCGGTTTACTTGATCCAAATTCAAGACTAATATACACAGAAGGTCGACATTATGATACCACAGTCGGACAGTGGATGACTCCAACATGGGAAACTCTAGCAACAGAAATGAGTCTTCCAACAGACGTCTTTATTTACCGATTCCATAATAATGATCCCATCAATCCAAACGTCCCAATGCGTTACATGATAGATCTCGAATCTTGGCTAGAACTCTTCGGTTACGATTTGAAGAAAATGCAAAGTAGCAAGTATACAAAAGAAGCCCATTATATCCCACAAGCCACCATCAAGTCGGCGTCGTTAGCTCCTGATTTCGGTGTTATCTCCGGTCTGGAATGCATCGTACAGAAGATTGATGAGAAATTCAGTGATTTTGACTTTGTACCGAAACCACTACTCAAAATGGAACCGAAAACGCGAAATCTACTTCCAAGAGTCGCATACCGACGAGGTGTATTCGGCGAAGGTGTGTTACTATCCCGAATAGCTGGCCGTGCTATGGTCAGTGTTGTCGATGGTAGTAACAGTGTTGTTCAAGATGTTGTCTCATCTGTCTTCAACAACTCGTTCTTCCTGGATCTACACTTTAGCATTCACGATCAAGATGTCTTCTATTTTGTCAAAGACAATGTCTTAAAGCTACGTGATGACAAAGAGGAACTTCAACGACTTGGCGGCATGTTCAATATTTCTGCACATGAAATAACTGATCATGGTGGTGCTGCTGCCAAAGAACTACGACTTCATGGTCCTGACGCTGTAGTCATCATCAAATATGGCGTCGATCCTGAACAAGAACGACATCGAATTCTTAAGCATGCTCACAAACGGGCCGTCGAACGAGCTTGGGAATTAGAGAAACAATTAGTTGCTGCTGGCTTCCAAGGTCGTGGTGATTGGACAGAAGAAGAAAAGGAGGAACTCGTCTCGCATGGTGATGTCGATGGTTGGATTGGCATTGACATTCATAGCATCCATAAATATCCCCAACTAGCTGATGATCCAGGCAATGTTGCGTTTCAACGTGACGCTAAACGAAAGCGTAGAAAAACCAATAGCTCTGGTCATCGAACGAAACAGCGAAGAACGTCAACAGCGTCGTGAGACGGCGATTATTACGAAGGCGTCACCAATCGCTCTCAACTATAAATAATTATAATTAGACGTCTGTGCGATGCCATCTATTTTAGATGGTTCATAGTACGGGCTATAGTTTTGTATAAAGTGAAAAGTATGGTAGTATCGTTTTTAAGTTTGCTCTCTCTCTCTCTCTCTCTAACTCTCCTTCTGTCTATCTCTCCTTCTTTGTAATATATGAGATAAAACTCTCCTTCGAAACTGTCTCTCTATTATATTATATTCTTTTTTTTATGTTTTTTTTTTCTCTCATTTCTTGTTTTAAATTTTTATTAAATTTATTAAAAACTTATAAAACTATTTAAAGGAATGCAAAAATATGAAAAAAAAATTACAAATTGTGATATATTTCTATACATGAGCACGAGACGATGTTATAATTTTCAAAATGATGTTTTTAAGTTGTATGTTCACACTTTTTTTTTTTTTTAAATATTTTTTTCGTCGTAGCAAAAACCTAAATAACTTTCACACTCACTCCTGGATAAAAATCATGAAATAACTCTCATAAAAAAAAAGTGCATAAGTATATCAATAATTGAGTAAAAAGAAAAAATTTATAAAAAAACAAAAACCGAACAAACAATAAGCCATGTGTAAATTTAATTATAAAAAAAAAACAAAAAATATTATTAAAACTATAATAACTAAAAAAACACAAGCCATCTTCACATAACTGTGTACTGTAATAAAATATTTAAATAAATGCAAAAATAATAAAATTAAAACAAAATAAAAAAATGTAGTAACTATGTTAAAAAAAAAACAGAAATTAATTAGTTTTAAGCTAAACAGAAAAAAGCAAAAAAAAAAATCCTTAATAATATTACAATTGAATATCTAGTGTTGCCAGTAGTAAGGAGAAACAAAACAAAACAAAACAAAACAAAAAAAGATGTAAAAGAAAAATTTTGTAAAATATATTTTCCTAGCTCCTAAGAAACCATTGAGAAAGAAACAAAAGAAAAAAAAAACGAAAAAAAAATTATTAACTCGTAGTGTATAGGTATTGTGTTAGTAATTTTATTTAAAAAAAGAAAAAAACAAAAATTATATAAAAAGGAATGAACAATTGAATGGATAAAAGGCGGAATTACGTAAATTTTGTAATCATAAAAATTTAAATACCAAACCATGACTGATTTGAAAAGCATTGAAATCAATTTCTGATTTATACATCTCATTCAAAAAATTAATGAACGCAAGCATTTAATTAAAATCTAAATGAATGCATATGAAGAAGGTTAAACAAAAAACAAAACACACACAAGAGAAAAACATAACATAAATCCAGAAAATGCAGATAAACATTAAATTAAAAGCAACTAAAGTATAAGTTATATAAAATAAAAACTATAATGTAATGTAAAAGAAACCCTTACAAAAAGAGAAAACTTGCTAAATATACATCTAAAAAAAACATACAAAAAAAAACTCAACACTGTTTTTTATCAAAATTTGAAGATGATGTCGGTGAAACCTGCAAACGTTGACAATCCGTTGGTAATAGAGCGAACTCCTCAAGCTTATAGATATCGTATCGAAGCCCTGGAATGTTTTGCTGTTTACTGACATTGATATTTTCGTTACCTCTTATGATTGCATGCCTCTCCATAGACATTTTCAAGATTTAGTTGTGTTGTGTAATAGGAACACCTCCGTGTCTATTGGAGTTTTCCTCAATCTCTCTGTAAATTTCTGATCCCAGTTACTTGTAAAGTTTGATTGGCATCCAATTCACCGACTGTGGGCACAAAAAGTAAAAAACTATAACGATCTCAAATAAAAGAAAAACAGCGATTACATGCCGTAAAACACTGCATCAAAAGCTTGAACCGTGGGTTGTTGCCTTCGATAGGCATAGGCTCCATAAGATAAGGTATTCATTCTAGACAAGTCGTTGGTGTTCACACGTAGTATTCTCTTCTCACTAAGGATTTCCAGATTTTCTAGTCGACGAATAAAAAACAGTTTTTAATGGCTGAGACTTATTCATGTTCGAATTTCTCGATAGAAAAACTTTTCGAAACTCATTTGTGCATTGATGACATTTTTCTTTTTCGTAAAAACGTGTAAAAAACTCAGGCCTAAAAGGAAACGAGTTTAGACTAAAGTTGTGCATTTAAAGACGCTGTAAGGCTGTTGTTTACGGTTGGGTTGCGCATATAGGGACGCAGCAAAGTCTAGTTTTGCAGTTAGAAGATGTTTACTTACGGCGAAACTATTTCCATTTTTTTTCCTTGATACGTTGATGCGTTGCGTTGTGCACCCTCGCTTAGTGAATACATTACATAAATAAAGAAACTAGAACCAAGGTATCTTATTTCAAGCTAATATACAACTTTATCACAGATTACAGCGCTGCAGCGTCACTATTCTCGAGGCTATTCAACTGGTTATTGAACTGAGAAGTAAGCAACAACCATTTCTTGCAAAATTGTATCCTTTTTTAAGGAAAACTTCTTGAAATTTGATGGAGAAATTTCTTCACTTGAGTCAATTTTAAACCTGCAATTAGCATATGAATATTTTATTTTATACATCTAGAATACGAAGTTTATCGGAACATATTTTCAAGAACAGCTGTATTTACTTAAAAATTCACGATGCATTCATGCACGTGTAAAATGTCGTGCGATATAATTTTTTTTTTGACAGACTGTTTTCTTAGACTCAAATTTGGACATCTTGCCTCTGCAACAGTGCTTTCTCAAATTAAAAATCAAGACAGGAAGCGTTACACAATTACTCTTACGTCAAAGAAATATAGATAATCACCCCTATTCTGCTATACGTGCGGATCGAACGTTCCCTTCACCTCTTCGATTCACTTTCACTTCGAATCGGTATTCTACTCTACGGCGGGTGAACTGCCTTACCGTTTTCTATTTCAAAGTTTCGAAGATTCAAACGTCACCTGTTTGGAAATTGAAGTGTCATTTCGATTGTGGTAATTTGTGTGGAAAGAAAAACAAATATGGGTAGTGCAAATAAGAAATTCTAGTGAACTGAATACCGACCTGTGTTACCGACAAGTGAGTGTTTCACTTCAAACAGATAGCAGGATCGGAAAACTCGTATTTGACATAAACATTCCCCCCGGCGTATAGCAGAATAGGGCTGAATACCACAAAAAAAAATTATAACCTGGTCGTCACTATAACGATAGCGCCCCTTCTGATGATAAAACTCTGACAGCGATCTACTCGGACTAAAGAGCATGATAAAGAACATACTGATCATGGTCTACCGTCTTACTTCTTCTTTGGAGCTGTTCCAAGAGAGTTTATCTAAGTGGATTATTGGTTCAAAAAACAGTAGAAAAAGAAGCAGATCAAAGAGAACGACCACATTGACGACGTAACCACTGATCATGGTCTACCGTCTTACTTCTTCTTTGGAGCTGTTCCAAGAGAGTTTATCTAAGCGGATTAATTGTTCAAAAAACAGTAGAGAAAGAAGCAGATCAAAGAGAAGTTATGCCGGCCTTGAAGTATTCAAATAGTGATTGTAGTATGACTTTTCTATTTTGAATAACACCACTATTCCTTGCGATTTAACTATTGCAAATAAGAGTTACGGGACATTGTCTAAGATCTCATAAATTGAAATCAATTGACCTCAATTGCAACATGGATTATAAACCTCCAGCCGGACTTGAGCAAAGCTGCCTTGGGATTTTAACATTTTTGTGTTTTTGGAAGTAGGGCGAGGTGTAATGATTTGCCTGCTGGGTTCTACGGCGGAGGTTTTGAGAGCTAAATTAAGGTGGCCTAATAGAAAATAGAAAGAGCAACAAATTTCAAACCTCTGAAGGCTATGATAAAGGCTGTCATTCTCACGCCGACCGAAGTTGGCACTGGCTGAATAGATTAGGCCGCTTTCCAATCCCATTTTAAGCGTTTTCAATCATAGTTTATAATATTTACGTAATCCATGTTAAAATGATAGATTCCATTGTCTTTCCAGAAAGAGTGATGGTGGTGCTTCGGTTATGAGAATTAAATCAGGAAAGACGCAAATATTATCAGCTTCTAAAATTTCTCTTTCGATTTTTATTCTTTTAAGCCTGTCTTGAACTTTAAACTATATTGCCTAAGATTGCCTTAGATAACAGGAAAGTCTTCAGAAAAGGGTATAAAAAGGTATTTACAAGCGTTTCAATTTAGAAAGTCCTTGCTATGAGTTCTTCTGAATACTTAATCTATGCTGATCATTTTTAAGCAAAATATAAAGTCGCAACCAATGGTACCTTTCTGATAGAGAAAATTTGAATTTATAAACCTAGGAAGCGGGGAACAAGCCATTGGAATCCTTTCAAATCAAATGATAAGAGGTCTCAATATGTATCGTCATTCCAAGGATGATTATGTGACCGATCATTATATATTTTGTTGTCAATTTTGCGATGTGGAAAATCCACAAATCTCATACATCCAATTCGAATAAAAGAAATAAAAACTATATATCTTCGTTGACTTGTACAGGGTAACAAATTGAAGAAAAAAAAAAAACAAACTAATATTACAAAAATTGTAAGACATAGGTAAAAACTAAAAGAAAAAACAAAAATGGAAAATCATAGAACTCTAGGCAAATAAAAAAGGTTTATGGCATCCATAATGCCTGTCGAATAATAATCGTACATTACAACAATTATAACTTACAACTGCAAAACAGACATACGTATTATCTATTTTTTAAACTAATAGACATGTGTAAAATTCGTAAATATAAAACAAAAAAACAAAACTAAATCTAACTAAAAGCAATATGTATATTATAAATTAAAACATATTTAAAAAAACAAAAAGTATATGAAAATAAAAATCCAACATGCTTGTACCGAAAACTTAACTAAAACTAACAAAACAATTCGTAAAACTTTAAAAAGAAAAGCTCAAAACTCGTTTCAGTAAAGTTCACAGTATAACAGTGGCTTATTAATAATTTTTTTGTTAAATATCTTTAAAAACAAAAACAAAACATAGTCAAATATCTAAAGAAAGAGAAAATTAAAAAAAAAAACAAAAAACTAATAAAATACATAACAATAACGCAACAATTATAAAATTTGTAAAATTCATAAACCAATGCTGTAAAAACGAAATGAAAACTAATAGAACTATGTAAAATTTAATATATAAGTCTAGTAGCATTAGGTCGTAGGATAAGCAATTAGATATTAAAAGAAGAAAACAAAAAAGAAACCCAAAACAAAGAACAAATCATTTATTGCAAATTATGTAAAAGAATATTTTTGAATTTCTGTTTTCAATTGAATTTTGTTTGTAATTGTTCTCTTAAAACAATATTGTTAGCAATATTGATAAACATGATGATGATAAATGATGCATTACATTGAATGAAAAGAATAAATAATGGAAATAACTTAAGGATAGATACAGTGGATGGGAGGAAACCATGATAAACGTAATGAAATAAGATATTTGTATTTGTATAGAAACAAAAGGAAAAATAAAACTGATTAAAAAAAAATATATATAACTTTTAAATTATTTTGATTGAAACCAATCCTTAGTTCATAAACAGCAGGCGGACTCAGCATTTGTATTAATTTTTTGGAAAATATGTTATACTAGGAAATGCACAGTCTGTTGCGGCATAACATTTACACGGCTGATCAAAATAATATGTAATAGGGTTGCAATGGACTGGCAACACCGATTTCTCATTTCCATTGATGTTTTCTTTGCTCTGAGTGGACCGTTGTTTTGCTGTCGATTTTGTCGAGATTTACAGTGTCGGAAAAAGTCGCATCTTATGGTGAGATCGTAACCAGGCACATGCTTAAAGCCGGCACAAATGAGGGCAATCGATAACTACTGCTTGCACAAAGGGACCTATTTACATACCTTTAAGAACCATTGTAGCTTCTAAAAATAATTTAATCAGTGTCCCAACTGAGAAACGAGATTAAAGGAAAACGATACCGGGCAGAACTGCCAAGAAAGTCCTTCTATTAAGGAGAGAATAATATGAGGACTAGAAAGCGATGGGCAAAAAATTAACGAACCGAAATGGGTGCAGATGGATCACTCCAAGAACTTAATGATAAAGAGAGCTTGTTGCACTATCCATAGGCTTTTCAGGTTAAGCTTGAATAGTTTTGGTAGAGCTAAGAAAAACAAGGTGGCAGGTGGGTTCATCTCCCCTTTCCACCGAGCGAGAAAGAGAGATTCAAATGAGTGCAAAAGACAGGGATAATAAAACAAAAAATACCAAATTACCCACTACATGTGGGTAAAGCCCCCTGTAGACGCTAAAACATGGTACTAGTAAACATGGTACCACTAAAATCCGCAGACGCTGAAACCAATTCACTCCAACATAATAGAACGCATCTCTCCACAAAGATGGTAGGGTGTGAAAACACTCGAAAAATTCTTTCCAAACATCAGTATTTGGAATGTTCGCCTTTTTTTCTCGATTATTTTGTGTGTTCACACGACGAAATTCACTGATAAAATAGCTTGCTCGAGTAAATTTTGGCAGATGAGAGCACAGACACTCAAACATAGTATCAGCAACACAAAATTCCGCCCACAAACATCGACAAAAATCAAACCAAACTCTTTAGGACTCTTCCCGAGCAGATGGAAAACAGCATTTGTCCAGCCCGTCCCTAAAAAAGGCGAATCATCTTCTCTCTCCTCCTACAGACCCATTGCACTTACGTCCCTTCTTTCCAAGGTCATGGAAACACTGATAAATCGTCAGCTCATGAAATATCTCGAAACACGAAAACTTCTCAATGACCGGCAGTACGGTTTTCGTAGCAACAGGTCCACTGGTGATTTGAAAGCGTACATCAATCTGGCGAAAGCAAGATAGTTGCACTTGATATTTCTAAGGCATTTGACAGAGTTTGGCATCAAGCTCTTTTGTCGAAAATGCGTGCATTTGGGATCGACGGCTCTCTTCTTCAATGGATTAGAAATTACCTTTCGGAACGTTCAATTCAAGTTGTCTTAGACGGTTTCAAGTCTGGTATTCGCAAAATAAATGCTGGTGTGCCCCAGGGCTCTGTTCTGTCTCCGACACTCTTTTTAATTTTCATTAACGATCTCTTGTCTGCTACTTCTAATCCAATATATTCCTTTGCTGATGACAGTACTCTCTGCTTTTCATATTCGTTCCCGGACTCACGGCCCTGATCTTCGGCTGTAGAACGAGAACGGCAGCGTATGCTAAGCTCATTAAATTCCGATATCAACGGCATAACCAATTGGGGAACTATCAACAGAGTGGAATTTAATGCTTCCAAAACACAATGTCTGCTGTCGTTAAAGCGAAATTTAAACACAATCCCATTATCCATGAATGGCACTTGCATCGTCGAAACCGAAAAACTTTCCATTCTCGGTATGTATGTCCACGACAACTTACGTTGGAATGACCACAAATTTGATGTCGCCAAAAATGCTGCGAAATGTCTAGGTTTCGTCAAGCGATGTAAGAAATATTTTACCCCCTCTGATCTGGCCTCAATATATAAGGCATTCATCCGCCCAAAATTGGAGTACAATGCCCACATCTGGTCAGGTGCTCCTAAAACATCTCTGCACCTGCTAGATAGGATTCAAAACCGTGCGATAAAACTTATTGATAATACTAATATCAGTCAATCAATGGACACCCTCGAACACCGACGTAATATCTCCTGTCTCACTTTGTTTTATCGCTATTTCCACCACCAGAGCTCCACTGAAATCGCCAATAGCATTCCGCCCATTCAAACTTTCAACCGTAACACCCGTCTCGCTATGAATGCTCATCAAGCCCATTTTCGGACGTACTCTAAAATATCGTGATTCGTTCCTAAGCCGTACAACTCGCTTGTGGAATGCCCTGCCGACCGCTGTGTTTCCTGGTCGTTATAACTTGCAAACATTTAAAAACAATGTACATCGGTACCTCTCTTTTCTTCCTCCCTAAATTTCCTTTGCCCGCGCTGTGTACAATCACCTTAAGGTTACTTAAACCCCTTGAGCGCGAATTCTGATGTTGGTGAGACCAAAAAATTGGTACGCGTAAAAGCCCGCAGACGATCAACATCAGCTAAAACTTGGTTAGTGGTACCATGCTTTAGCGTCTACAGGGCGTTTAAGATTTTCATTGCATAGTCCGCTTTTACACGTCGCAAGTGTGTAATGCGCATGTTTTGGTTATTTTCTTTTGAACTGTCATTCAGTGATGTGCGCATTTTTACACGAAGCCTTTTTCCCACAACTCGCTTGTGAATGCCCTGCCGACCGCTGTGTTTCCTGGTCGTTATAACTTGCAAACATTTAAAAACAATGTACATCGGTACCTCTCTTTTCTTCCTCCCTAAATTTCCTTTGCCCGCGCTGTGTACAATCACCTTAAGGTTACTTAAACCCCTTGAGCGCGAATTCTGATGTTGGTGAGACCAAAAAATTGGTACGCGTAAAAGCCCGCAGACGATCAACATCAGCTAAAACTTGGTTAGTGGTACCATGCTTTAGCGTCTACAGGGCGTTTAAGATTTTCATTGCATAGTCCGCTTTTACACGTTGCAAGTGTGTAATGCGCATGTTTTGGTTATTTTCTTTTGAACTGTCATTCAGTGATGTGCACATTTTTACACGAAGCCTTTTTCCCATTCTTTGGTTTTTCATGTTATTTGACAGCTCTCTTTCATTTCATCTTTGGCACTCAGTGTTTCATAATTGAAAATGAGCCCGCTTGTTAATTCTTTGGTACATTTCAGTTCATCCGCCATACTAAAATGTTGTGCTCGTAACAACAGCCAAATAAATAATGAAGCAAATGCGTAAAAGAAAGAAGAAGGAGAAAAAGAAATGTCAAAAACATGCAATGAAAATGCTACCCACATGCAGTGGGAATTTGATTGATTGAATCTTTCGAAACTTGCGACGTGTAAAAGCGGACATAAAGATGCAGTGACATTTCTTTTTCTCATTCTTCTTTCTTTTTCGAATTTGCTTCATTACTAATTCGTCTGTTGTTGTGAGTGCAACATTTCAGTATGGCGGATGAATTTAAATGAATCAAAGAACTAACAACCGAGCTCATTTTCAATTATGAAATGCATCCGATTTTATATCCATGCAATCAATAATCATTTCCGCAGAGTTCAATAATTTTTTTAGGTCTTGAAATGCCAATTTTATTTCTACAATTAATCTCACTATAAATTTTCACACTTTCAACGCAACAGCACTAAAAATAAAATGAAAGAGAGCTGTCAAATAACATGAAAAACGAAAGAATGAGAAAAAGGTTTCGTGTAAAAATACGCGCATCATAGAACGACAGTTCAAAAGAAAATAACCAAATAATGCGCATTAAACTCATGCGCTACACGTCATACATAACATACTTGAAGAGAATTGGAAAAAAGTTACAGAACATTAGCTAAAAGCTTCGATTAACGATCGAAGCTGAATTTGCATATTTCTTTTAATCCGTATTCGGTGTACGCACGTCAGTTTGTTTTGGAACAACATCTGCTTGTTTTGTGGTCCTAAGTTTCCTCATCTCGATACGACCGACCGAGCAAAATGCCGAATTTTCAACTAGGCGCCCAGACAATGTAGTAGTTGTCTCCACTCTGTATCAGCCGCTTCGATGACCAACAAATTCATCATTTAAACTCACTCTACCATTCTAGTAACAATAATGGAATCGATTCTCTCACATGCTTTCTCTTTCTATCAACTTGTTTCATTGTGGCGAAAGATAATGATCAAGACAGGAAGTATACGTCAAATCTCTGATTGTGCACACATACTCGTATACGCGAACTGGTGGTACCGCCTCTAAAATGTCTGCCTGCATTTAACTTATGCGAGTACAAGGCCAGTACGACAATAACAAAAAATAACATCAACAGACAGGTTGGCACAATATTTCATTTCAGTTTTGAGAAATGTGTGCTGCGTTAGTTCAACATCATTAAAACTCAGATTATAACACGTTCTAATGCTAACTCAGAAGAGCTGTTCAGGATGAAAATAATTGAAAAGGTCGAATAACTAGAGTTGTAATCGATTTATTATTAAGTCACCTTCTGGTCAAATTATGATTTCAATAAATCCATGTTAAGAAATGTTGTGTGGCACGTAGCGCCATCACTGTTGCTACATTTGTAAGAAACCTGATTTCGGAAATAAATTTCCTTGACACAGCAAATTAGGTACATAATTTGGAACTGTCCTGCCAGGCTCAACCCTGTCCTACTGAGAGCATAAGTACTCAGACTGCCGGGGAATTTTCCAATAAATAGCACCGTCCTGCGCCATAGGAAAAATGGATTATGACGTCTTTTTGTATTATATATGTTGGCGAGAAAGTAGTTTAGTGTGGAATAAAACATGCTTAGTCATAAAAGAGAATAAACATTAATCGATTATGCATACATACGAGTATAAAGAATGGGCCACCTGTTGGTTTCTTTTTGAATTATATGTTATTTTGACACTAACAGCTCTTATGCGCTTCAAAAATTGACAAAAACTCAGTACGATTTACGCTTGTTCAACGTTGAGAAATACTGCAAAGTTACTTCCGAAGTGAATGATGTGTCCCCGAAAACCAGTTTATTGATTGACAACCGAGCATACGGAGAATATTGCAGCTGTTGCCGAAAATGTGCATATCCAAGAACTTAAACGCGCCAAAGATCTCTCAGCAACTGAACAACAGTCGCACTAGCCATGGCGAATTTCGCATAAAGATCTCGGATTATTCGTTTACAAGGTCCAATTGTCGCAGAAATTGAATTAAAATTACCAACCGCCTTGTTTGTTGGGCTTTAGAGCAACTCGAAATTGACGACAATATTGTTCAAAAAATCATCTTATCAGATGAGACGCATTTCCAGTTCGGAGGCTCGGAAAATCTACACGTAGTCATAGCGAAGACAATGTATCCTGAACGTGTGACTGTTGGGTGTGGTTTTTGAAGTGGCGGCATTATTGCCCCATTTTTCTTACAAGACGGCAATGAAAGAAACGTTTCAGTCAATGGAGGGCGCCACCGAGGTATGATTTATGGCTAGAAATCGAGGAAAGATTGGGCTGCGTGCCAAGGAAACCGTTCAACATTCGATTTATTGGACATTAAATCAGTCGTTTTGATGATGTTGATTGGCCATCTCGGAGCTGCGATTTGAGGCTATGCGGGGGTTCTACACTATGCGAACTGTACAACTGTGCCAAGTGCGATTTTAAGTCAATATCATTTGTGAAAGTCTTACCAAACTTTGAATCAAGTGAAAATCCGATGTTGCAAAGTCGAGTCTGTATGGGGGATGTGACATTCACTTTTCAACCAGGGTTCAATAATTTTACTGGAGTTACCAAAGATGTGTGTGGTTTAGTGTTGTCATCGTGGAAAATGATTTCCTAACGATTTCAGAATTCTAGTCATTTCCCTTTTATCGCTTCCTCTAGTTTCAATAGCTGTTCCCAGTAATTATCTGAACCGATCGCTGAAAGTAGCTTAAAATACACGACACTCCGTTTTCGATTGATGTTGTTGTAAGCGACACATTTTTCATCACAATTAATAATACGATTTAAAGAGAGGATCCGTCACACTGCGTTGGAGCTGCATATCGCAAATATTGATTGGTTGTGTTAGGTGCGGAAACCAAACATGAAGCTTTTATATTAATCCAGAACGTTTTAAATTATTTGAATGGAAAATCTACAGAACAGAGTTTATTCTTACGAGTACATGTGCATCCTGATAAGCCGTCAGCACTATATCCCTTTGTGAGTATCAGCAGCATTATTGCATTAAAAGGCAAAATTTGTCAAAAATTATAGTTTTTGTACAGCTATATTTGCGTCTAAGTTAAGCTTAAAGTGACAGCTATGATACTAAATGTCAAAAGAGAAAAATTATAAAATTGACACATCGCAATCTACTTGTGAAAACTGAAACCACTTTCTTGCCATCCGTATACCTGGACAAGATGTGGTTACAATAATGACAGCTTGAAATCACAATTTGGCGAGAAGGGTACAGCTTCAGTTGATCGATTTTTTCAATTTTTTTTCCTCTTATGAGGATGCATTAAAAAGTGTTATAATCTGAGATTTAATGATGTTGAACTAACGCAGCACATATTTCTCAAAACTGAAATGAAATATTGTGCCCACCTGCCTGTTAATGTTATTTTTGTTATTGTTGTACTGGCCTTATGCTCGCCCAGGCAGACATTTTGTAGGAGAAGCGACATTTTATTCTCTATCTCCGTACATTTGCAAAGGCAACCAAGTTCGCATATACGAGTATGCGTGTCCAGGCAGAGGTTTGACGTATGCTTCCTCTTTTGATTGTTGGCTTTCGCAGCAATGGAACAGGTTGATAGAAAGAGAAAGCATGCGAGAGAATCGATTCCATTATTGTTACTAGAATGGTAGAGTGAGTTTAAATGATGAATTTTTTGGTTATCGTGGTGCTGCGCGAGTAAGAGCGGCAGTGTTCCCAATAGATGCCACCGAAGAGAGTAGATAACTACTATATTGTCTGGGAGCCTAGTTCCCCAATTCGGCATTTTGCTCCGTTGATCGTCTGCAGTTGTACTTACTCAGTTACTGAAGCCGCGATAAATTTACCAAGGAAAATCTCAAGTTTTACTCAGAAACATGGCTTGGGCCGCTTTTAACTCTTTGACTTTTGCGCACTACCATAACTAATTTTCATTATTCGAGAGAGGGTTTTCGTAACAAACTGATTTCTTAACCCCAAAACATTTTTCTACAAAGTCTAGGTTTGATCGCTAACCAACTACATATCAGATTGGAAAGATCCTTTTAAAATGGTGGCTATAGCCCCAAACTGATATACATACATACATATATACTTACTCGTATCTGTGATCGGATAATTGTACCACAGCACAGTATAAGGTGACAAACATGAACCCCTTGACGTCAAACAATTTATCTATTGTTCATCTATTGGGAACATAAGGGAGAGGGTGTGCCACAATGGGATAGTTAAGGTTTGATATTAAAAAAAAAATACAAAATTACCAAAATCATTGGTAACATCCTGTTTCGCCCGCATTATAGATTTGATCAGCAGAATTTTGTTTTAGGTCGAGTGATTCCCCTAATAACTTGAAAAAGTTACCAACAGCTATTTTGTTGAAACCTGCGGCTCTTGTAGCTGATATGCTCTCTAGTTTTCTGATGGCAATTTGTTCATGGTTCTTCAAGAATCTCAAAAGCAAAGCGTTCCCAACTTTCTCAGAATTCGAATTAAATTTATGTACGAGTACCTTGTTATTTTTCTCCACTAACTGGTACACTAAACATCCCATAATATCTCATTCTATTTTTAATAACCGCTGCATCTGAACTTTTCATTTGCTCTCCCGACCAACTCGCCATATCAGTTTCACGGACGTAATTTCTGAAAAAGATTTCAATAAGGCTTGTTCAGGAAAATGAATGAGTTATGATAGAGTACATACTCTGTTATGACCCCTATATGGGTACCCGATCTTGCCCCATTGGGTTCAAAATGATGCGCACCTTTTAAATCCATATACGTGTTAGTCATGGGGCGTGTGGGATGTACGTCTCTGGTATCGTCACAGGGTGTTGTGCCTTAGGCAAACATGCTGAGCGACTGATTGTCCACCACCTCTACGAGTACAACGCAGCGAGGAAGATATTGAGTCTGCCCGTCCCTGTTGTATAACATTTTATTGAGGAACTTGATGAGATTCATATCACTTACTAGGTGGGTCTTATCTAGCGGTATCTCTTCATACGTTTCCGGGAGTAATCCTAGCGTTGTAAAGCCACAGTGGAATGCGGCCACCACTGATCAGAGTGAGCAGTGACTCTTCGTCAAATGGCTGTCGTCGACATACCTGCATACCTATTCTGTTAAGTTCGCAAGGAAAGGCCGTTTTCGAAAACGTCATCTGCATCAAATTGCTTTTGCAAACTGTTCTTAAACGCAAGCTGCGAAAGTCATTTGTTCGAAAACGACATTATAAATCAAACTGCCTTTGCAGCATGTTCGATAATGCAGTGTTTGCAGGACAGAAATTCATAAACGCCATATGCGCTGCAAAAAAGCAGCCAGAAATTTGCACTGCTTAATAACATGCATTCAAGGATGATTGCTGTGTTCGAAAACGTCAAATGCTCTTGCAAGAAAAAAATCATGTAGATGACACAGATCAACGATACCAAATGACGTTTGCAGTCTGATGTTCGCAACCCTTAAGTATTGCAAATGACGATCAATTTGACGATCAAAATGACGTTTTCGAAAACGGCCAAAGTCCCAAATTTTTCCAATTCCGAAAGACAATCGGAGGAAAGCAGCAAGCATCTGCTCGCGAGAAGGATGCAATTAAGTTTTCTCTAAGTTGTTGCATACTTGCAGATGCCAAATGATATCTTACTGTTCTATATAATATTCGGTGCTGCCAATATATGTTTTTCTGAAATTTCATTTCCTATTCGATGCGTTACCATTTTTTAGAGGACATGGCCTCCGGGTTGCTTATTAGGCTTCACATTGCTAATATCAAAGTTATCGCTCTACATCACATACAGAAATCTCATTCTAATCTGAATAATATTAAGAGAGTACTGGCAGGATATGTGTAAGAAACTGTGATTAATCTCTGTCTACTTGTCGAAAACGGCTACAAGGTTTTGCTGGAAATTGCTCTTCAATAATGAATATTAGATCGGTAAAATCTAATTTTTAGCAAAGAGCGGGACTTGTAGATTGTTTTACTCGTCTTACAGAGCTAAGGCTCCAGAAGTTCCATAATTCCACGCAATCGAACTAGCAACTATCTCCAAACGACAAAACATCAGCGTTAACAACCAGGGCATACGAGTTTTTGTTTCTCTGAAATTTCCGTAGCTACTGACTAGATGCTATGCATGCATATTCACGTATTATCTCCTTGCTTATGTCCCAGGCCCTCTTCAAGCCAGTATCCATCGCCCCATGTCTTAATAGATTTCGTCATTCTCCTTGTTCTTTGCGCTTAATTCAAGATCGATATCATCGCCAAATTTAAGTTCGTGCGCTTCTTGAAAGACACATTCAAAGTAGATTGGGACTTTACTAGCGTGTCCTTTCTTGTTGACAACTTACCGCTCATTCACAGCTAAACACAATTTTGTTGCTTCTGTTTTACAAAAAGCATCAGTGACAGCTCGCAGCGTTCTGACTTAGTATCGTTTTCATCAATGTGTGTGAGTATTTGCACCGGCTACTGAAAAATTGTACTTCTGACGTTGGTTTGAAGTAAGAAGTTGGTAAAGAAGTCTCATGGCAGAGTATAAGATTTTTTTTTTTTTTTGATCTGCACAATCTGAGAACTTGTCCGAGATCAAAACTAGACAGGGCTGGCTAAATTGACTCCATAAATGTTGTCATATGCTGCCTTAAAATCGAAAAAGAGGTGATGAGTATCGATCTAGACTTTCTTTGGATGTTTTCCACGATCTGCCGTAGAGGCAAATCATATCGTTGACATGATGTTAAAGAGACTGGTGACTCTGTATTTGGCGCAGCTAAGAGGATCTTCTTTCTTGTGGATCAGACAGACTATTTTGGGACTCCATTCATCATGCTCTCTACCAAGTCATCTCCTGTTGCCTGAAATAGTTCATCAGATAGGTCGTTCGATCCGTCAGCCTCCTTAGGTTTAAGTTTAGATACTGCTATCTTTGGTTCATTTTGATCGAGCAGATGAAAAGGAAATCTGGATCGTAGTCGCCGTTTAACAGTTTCCTTGCTCTCTACAAGTTATTGTTTGGGTCATGTTGGCTTTTTAACTTTTGGTAAAAGTTTTTTCTATTTCACTGATCGCTCGCTTTTTATGATCATTGTTTTTCCTTCACAGAAGCCGATGTTTTTCGCTCATCCTTTGCTCGTAAACTGAACGAACCGTTGTCGTACTTTTATGTAGCTCCTCTCATATTAAAGTTGTTTTGTTATATGTGCTTGTAAATGCTCTTCAGCAAACCAGGGGATTTGTACGGGTGTTCGAGAGAAACCGAACACGGCTTATTGGCATTGATGCTACTGATCTTCAACACTCAATGCAGGCTGTAAGGGGGTTGGCTTACTATGACTGCAGCTCTGCAACATTAAGTAATGTACTCGTATTAAGTTATTGTAGCATCTGATCTATCCGTAGACATACTTTTGCTGCAACTACATAGGTGCTGGTCGGAATCTACATTGGCCAATGTTCAATTTGGTAGACTTTTGATCTGGTTACCGCCTTGTTCCTTTGTAAATGTTGAGGTGAAGAAACCTTCCTAGGTTCTGGACAAAAAGAAAACCTTTACGAGGAGTCTAAAAGCCGCGTGGTGAATTTTAACAAGAGAATAAATAATGTTAAATGTCGTCTTGTATGATTACACTCAACGAGAGCAGGGAGATATTGTCAGTTTTAAATTTGTTTAGTACTTATTATTTATTTATTAAAATACAAAGAATGCTGGTTTCGTTTTTCGAATCTAGTATCTGTGTATAATATAATATTGATGGATGCTTACAATGGCTGTAATGTGTATATAATTTCGTTGACAATGAATGTTCTTCAGTGGGCACGTGGCATGTATATATTTGAAAATATATTTCTACTTTATTTTATTCTTTATTTATTTTTTTAGCTTTTGTACATAAATATGCTTGCTAGTGCTTTCCTTTTATATAATATATATTTTTTTCTATTTACAATTTAAAAAACAAGCCTTGGCTGCATATAATAATAATCAATTTCTTTTTTTTTTTAATAAATAATTAGATATGAAAACAAAAAAAAAAAAATATTAATAATAATTATAGTATAAGTAAAAATTTAAATAGATTTTTGTTGCTCAATTATTTCCCCCCCTTTTAGTTAGATTTGTGCTGAGTAGAATGGGGTTGTTTATGTGCAGAGAATCGGAATGTTAAGTTTAAGTGGTTTGTTTAGTTTTGTGTTTTTGTTTTTGTTTTTAAGCTTCTCACGATCTGGGAACGTAGCCCAAGGCAAACCAGTCTATTAGCTCCTGACGCATATCGTATTTACTTAGATCAATTTGGACTCCACCTAAAAGCTCATTTTCCTGTAGTGTATCATGAGACCAAACGGTTACATGTAGCAGACGATTTTGTATATGCTCCAGAGGCATGCGATATTCTAGCTGTAAAAATACAAGAAAATGATACAACTGAATGCATATAAATTCAGTGTACAATGTGTTTTAAATAGTTACCGTTTCCATGAAGCTAGGAACGCAAGTTTTACGAACGACCTTTGTTTTCCTTTTTGTAATTTTTGTATTATCAGGTTTTAAATAACATTTAACATAAGTATTGGGCTCCTGTCCACCTTGTAGTGTGGGAAGACCCTTGGCGTGATGAATCTGTTACAAAAGAAATGTCCGATTATTGGTAACGCACTTGGATCAAAAAGTGGGAAACAAACGCATCAATCTTTGAAGTAGAAAATGCTTCAGTAAATAAGTAAAGGTAAGAAGTTGGAAACGCATCAGTTTGCCATTGAATTCGACTTAAAACTACATAACTCTATAATAGGAACAGAATGAATGTGGATATTTTGTCAGGACCTTCGCAAAGAAGAGGCTGGTGAGCCAGAACTTGTAAAGATGTATCTTGAAATTTGTCCGGCGATAAAATTTGTCGGAGCGGGTGAAAGAAAAAACTTATTACCTCCTTCGGCGTCAACATTTGTTAGAGGTTTTATTTGGCGCATTATTAACATAAGTGTGGGGCAGCTCCGAATCATGTGTGTCAGCTGCCGGATCAAGAATGTTATACCTGACGTAACGTGTGTTACTTGCAGACAAATAAGAATTGTCACAGTCCAAAACACAAACTCAAGGATGATTGATTATACACACTGCTGTGATGCGTCAATATTATCCTGTCCCTTTCGATAGTCATTACTCTTATTAAATCGATCGGTTTACATGCATATATAAAAAAAACTACCAGTTATTCCTCTTTTCTTAGAATATTTGAGATGAGAATCTTCCTATCCCTAAGGTTGGCTCTTCCTGTCGAGAAATCCTACTGGTCATTCACAATTTTACTGACTAGCTCTTGTTTCCCAATAATGCTCTTGCGCGTTCGTCTTTATCAGTAACCGAATTTTTGGATTACAAATCTGTTTCTGTGATTAATCACCCACCACACTCATCGGATCTGGCATCGGTTTTCGGTTCTATTCCCTAAGCTGCAGACTACCATGACAAAGTGGGATCTATTCAACGAAATCTGATGAGGAAGCTACGAAGCATTCGGGAAAAAGATTCCTCGACTATTTTACTCGGCTTTAGATGAAATTGACTCGGTCAAATGATTAATGCTCGTTCATGTCGCAAATTTAAATTGTAACTGGTTCGTGAGCGTCGCGCGTTTTGTACTAACTTCAATATTCGACGAGTAACACCCCTATTCTGCTATATGTGCGGATCGAACGTTCCCGTCACCTATTCGATTCACTTTCACTTCGAATCGGTATTCTTCTATCCGGCGGGTGAACTGCCTTACCGTTTTCTATTTCAAAGTTTCGAAGATTTAAACGTCACCTGTGTGGAAATTTAAGTGTCATTTCAACTGTGGTAATTTGTGTGGAAAGAAAAACAAATATGGATAGTGCAGCACTTTATTTCAATTTTGACTCGGAAACAAGTGATTCTAGTGAACTAAATCATTTTTATGAGGACATTCGATTCGTGCGTATAGTGGAAAACCGACCTGCGTTACCGACAACGGATAGTAGGATTGGAAAACTCGTATTTGACATAAACATTACTCCCGGCGTATAGCAGAATAGGGCTGTAAGTGATGGGCCGAGTATGCAACTTATCTAGTCGTGGGTTCAAAAGTTTAGACAAGAAGGGACAACGGTTAACCAAAACCCTCCGGGATCATCACCGTCGGCAGCGACGTCAGAACATGTGGCTTAAGTTCGACGCGAAATTATTCGCAATTCGTGTAAATTGATAAGAAAGATTGCGGCCTGTACTGGGATAAAAAAAGAAACCATACATACCATACCCACATAAAGTTCCAATCATACAATTTCTCAACGAAAATGAGTATTCTTTACGAAAAGCCTTAGCAAGAACGATGGTGGAACGTTTTCCAACATCACGAACGCTTGGAAACATATTGATGAGATACTGGTATCCCGACAACCCTAGGGAACGCCATCAAAAACGTTTGCATTGTTCAAAAGCGACAGTATGGTGTGCAATTTCTGCCCGAGAAATTATTGGTCCTTATCACTGCTGACGTGTATTGCCGAATGAGCGACGAGTTTTTGAAACCGCAACCGAAGTTGTTTCCCGGGTTCAACAACTGAACACAATTTCAGCAAGACGGCGCCACTCCACACACAGCAAGAGTTTCAATGGAGAGGCTGGGGGTAAATAAAGTACGGAGACTACCTGGGCACAAAAGTTACAACACCTTAATGATGGATTCTTCGTCAATCTAGACTATCGCCCCACCGTATTCCTTACATAAGTATTTCTCCAACCATGATCTCTACCTTTCCTATCTATTTTGTCCATTTCTCAAACAAGATAGATCAAATCCTACAAATCTAGTGCCCTTCCCTCTCTCTTAGCGTTAGAAATCATAACGAAATTGATGTTATTGCAACTGATTTCACTAGAATACGAATATCTCACTAATTGACCATTTTAAATTATTTGCTCTCGGCTTCCATTGAACTCATGTTACGGAAAGTATTTGTGCTTCTCAAGACCAACCATAACCGAAATACTAAATTTTTCAAAGCTGATTCTTCACTTCGGGACACCAAATACCCTCAAGAAGATCTTGATAGGTATTCTATTTGGTGCCTCAAACACTGTTTAGAGCTTGACGTCGCCAAAGGTCAATCGATTACCATATCACGACAGTACAACCAGTCTTAATTCTCTCCACGGTCAACCTGTACCCCAGCTTCTTAAGACCTTGGCATCTTGATAGACAGGAAGCTAATAATCCTTAGAGCCAATTCATCACTTGACTTTATCAAATGGTTGTGCGAGGAATTTTCCAATCTTTACTTGACCAGATGCCTATACCTCAGGCGAGTTTCCCTCATTCAGCAAATTCATTTGTCAAGAATTGAGAACATTTTTTTTTTCAATTTTCTCTTCGAGGTCTAGCCTGGAGCGACCGTTTTACCTTACTGCCTTATCAAAACCGCGTCAACCTTATTAATTTGAATACTCTTGACACAGCAGGCATTCTGACCATTGATTGACTCCTTCCAGGTTCTGTTGATTTTGGTATTACTTTACCAATCATTATTTATGATGCTCTCGTTTCATTTATCCGTTTCAATCTTCCGTATTTTGCAAAAGGCCTACTCGAACCTCACCGTTTTCGATTACAACTGCAGTACTTCCCTCCTTATACTAGATCACCATCCTTCACCAATTTCCTTGATTATAAATTTTAGTTTTTTAAGCCTTAGTCTTAGCTTGTATTGTCGAATAAATAGGATTTACCCCCATCCAAATTAAGTAATTTATACAGTTCAAAGAGATGCTTCCTTTAGAAAAGAAATGATGTGGTTTAAAACTAACTACGTAAGTGGTCTTTAAGTTCGCGGAATAGTGGGGTTGGCGACGGGCGGTGTATTGCTCGTCATCTTATTGTTTTTAAGTGACTCATCATTGGCATTAATGTGGAGTCTCGCCCGAATGTGATCAGTAGTTTTTGAATAATCATCAAACAAGCACGAGAGAGAGTAAGTGTGAGAGAAAACAGTTTTTTTTTTCATTTTAGAAAAGATGTCTTTAGTTTACGAGGAAACTTGCCCTGCAAAAACCATGATGTACAAGTGGCATTCTTTATTTAACCAAGCCAGGGAATACTGAAATATCCTCGACTCAAGAAAAAACAGTTGACAGAAATGACTGTAGTATCCGATACAACCATTTTCGAGGTCCTTCACGACATCACAAAGGTCACGTTATGTGTTCGCTCGAATTTTTCAGCCTTTGCAGCATCGACACGAATTGAGTATTAGGCCGGATAATTACCGGGATGAAGAGTCGGTGCTATGAACCAGAGTCTAAGCAAGACTCCATGCAGTGACATAGGAAAGGTTCAGCACCGCCAAAGAAGTTCAACGTGTCGCAGTCAGCCGGGAAAATTATGGTAACGATTTTTGGGATACCGAGGGAATCTTAGTCATCGACTATAAGGAAAATTGTGTTTCCATATCAGGCGAATACTGCGCTACAATTCTGAAACGTTTGCGAGAATCCACAAAGCAAAAACGAAGAGGAAAATTAGAAAAAGCTGTCCTGCTCCTACACGACAACGCACCCGTACACAAGTGTCTAGTTTCACTGACTGCCCTGCACGAGACGGGCTGCCCTAAAATCCTGCCGTTTTTATCTCTTCCCAAAAACCAAATAAGAAGTGATGAAGTGAAGAAGCGATGAATAAGTGAAGGATGCAATTTTTGAGTATTTTGCCGACAAGCAGAAACCATTCTTTTTGAAGGTATCCATGAAGATCCGAAAATTAAGGGTGAATGTATTGAAAAAGAAAAATATAGGGTGACCAGATAGCAATGATAGTTTTTTCAAATTGTTATATTTCAGCAGCTGTCAAAGTTACCAGTGACATCCAGCTGTCAAAATATTCAGTAAGGTTTGCCATTTCATCACGCATCGGTTTGCGCTTGCCTAACGTGCGGAAATTACTAAAAAATATAATCGACATTCCGGCTCAGTTGTAAATACGCATCGTGAATTTCATCGTGAGGTCGGTCGTTATCATGGCTTCAGTGTGCAAACAATTCGTCACACCGTGGAAAAGTTTGAGCGTGAGTACACACTTTTGGATCTTAAGCCACCAACCAGACAGACATTGACGCGAAATGAAGAAAATATAGCTGCCGCAGCGGCCAGTATCGAAGTAGACCCAGAAATATCGATGCGGCGCCGATCAGCTGAATTGTACACCGCCAGACTGTCAACACGACTTATTGCGGTTGGATTTGGGCTTACATCCATATAAGATTGTGCTGCCGCAAGAATTGACGACGTACGACAATAGCCGTGAGTTCGCAATTAGGCGCTGGAAATGTTGGTCGTAGATCCGGATTTTGACAAAAAATCATCTTCCTGGACGAGACTAAATTGCGAACACAATCCACAAGTGTTCGGCCAACCATCAATGCATCTACAAAAATTGACTTTTGGTGCAGTTTATGGCATGGCGGCATCATCGGACGGCGCTAGATGCCATACAAGCGACGCAACGCTCGAAGTTGTTGAGGAAAAATTTGGCAACTGGGTCATCTCACGGCGCGCGGCGATCAAGCGATTTGACAACACTCGATTATTTTCTCTGGGGCTACGTCAAGTCCTTAGTCTACGCTGACAAGCCAATTACTTTGGACGAGCTCGAGGCCAACATTCGAAACGCTATTGTCGGAATAACGTCGCACACATTGGACCAAGTCATCAAAAATTGGACCGGCCACTTGAAGCACTGAGAGCCAAGCCGAGACGGCCATTTGAATGATGTGCTGCTCCACATATAATGACATGAACGTAGCTTCAAAATAAAGCCAGAATCAATTTTATATCTCACACCGTTGCTGTTTTATTTAAATTTTTTTTCCTATCGTTCTTATCTGGTTACCCTTTAGTTCTGTACTTTTAATTACTCTTCTTCCCCTTCATTTCGCGAATTTAATCAAATCTTCCCCACGTATAACAATTCGGCAATTTACTCAAGAAAAGATATGAGTACTTGGTCCAAGGCGATAGAATATAAATGTTCCTGGGTCATCTACTGTTTTAAGAATATGAAAAGTTTTCAATATTACTCAAAGGTCTTTGCCTTTCCGAGGGAATGATATACACAGCTGGTTGGAAACCATAAAAAAAAACCAAAAACACTTTGTCAACTGAAATCAATTCGACTAACCCCCACATCAATTCAACTGTTGTAACTTACCATAACCGTAAGAGCTCCACGACGATATTGCAAAGATATCTTTATTGCCCCATCACTATTTGTATTCCTCTGTACTGGCTTCACTTCTATTGAACGAGAACAAAGTACAACAGTTATCCACCGCAAAATTGTCAACATTATCTTTTTTCTCACCTTTAACCTTGGATACCTCAATGTTTGCCTCTTGCTGGTCACGCAACAATGGATGGAAAAACGTATACACTAAATCCGAATGAGCAATTTCATCAGCAGATTTGAATAGTGATCTAAGAAACCGTTGAATTTCGGGTAAACGTCGTTCAGCAACTGACTTAACGTTGGACCTGCCAACATGCATACCACTAGGTAAGCTAAAAAAGAGAAAACAAAAGACCAATTACACATAATATCAGTTAAATCTGTTTACTGAGCCACATAATACCCGTAAATTTAAACGCAGTAAATTGAAAGAAAAAAAAAAAAAACAAATCAAAGATTACAAACGACCTTGTTCGATTCAAACGCACAGACCTGTTTACTTAACACTTTGTTACCCGACTTAAAATTTGAGTAAATTTGTAACCTGACATGCGAATGAAAAGCAAACACCAATAACAAGGAATAACAAATTGAATTCAAAGAGCCACTGTAAGCAAACGTTGTCAAGTTCAGCAGTGTGTACTTGCAAGTATTTATAATATTCCCGCCACAAAATCAATAAACACAGGGCGAGAGATAAATAGATAACGACGACGACGACTGCCGCGCTATTCCTTCGTTATGTGATTTGATTTTTTATATTTTTTTTTTTTATCTACCCATACTCATGATGGCGCATTATAGCCTACTCTCACTATAGGATTCTTCATAGAACCTTTCGGTCTTACCTTAAATGCTAAGAATGTCGGTGACTTGGTTAGACTACCATCGCACATCGAAACTACATAGTATGCTATAGAAAACACCCAAAAGCTCTTGCTATCTTTTTTTTCTAATTTATATCTCTGATAAGCTTTCCAATATTGTTATCAGTACGAACAATAAAAAATGCCACACTCAAACGTTCAAAGACAATCGGCAACGACAGCAAGGAAGACGTCGACAAAAATGAAGAACTTCTAACTCATAGTTTAGCATATCTCATTGTGGAATGTGTTGCTATTGTCAATGTCAAAGCGACTGAAAAACAAAGTTCAAGAAAAATGGTCAAACTAGGATCAAATCTGCAATTTTCTGACAGAGGTATACGAGTACATAAATCAAAAATGTTTTCGAAAATTGTGATTTTTTATGTTTGCTTCTTCTTTTAGACCAGGCTGATGTCATTGTGTCTATCTGTTCACTTGGTGTAATGCTTTGTATGGTGGTTGTTGTTTTGGGTATAAAATTTCGTTGGTTTAAGCAACGTCTCACATTTGAACAGCTTCCAACAGATCCCAGTGGATCAGCTGACAATGGTCAAGTGACTTTGAAGAGAAGTTCACGTAGTTCTCAAGAGCAGGTGAGTGTAGAAATTTACCACAACTACCAGTTAATGGTGGAATACGAGTAGCATAACAAACATACGTAGCTAACTTCAATTTGTAGCCTAATCAATTTATGTAGACTCGCGATAACGTGCAACGAGAATCGTGATAGTATATTCAATTAAAGAATATGTAGAGCGCGAAGATAAAACAGCTATCTTTTGGAATATTTGCAATATTTCTGTAACTGTGTATGTTTTACAGATTCGCAATCCAGTGATGGTCCAAGGAGTTTTTCGAAAAAAGCTGGATGAGGATGTGATGATCGAAAGACCGAAAACATTACCACGTACATTTGTTTCATGTTTATTTTATTTTTTCCCTATAACTGAACACTAATTTCATTCACAGCCATTCGCATTCGGAAGTCATCTAAAGGAGCTCCAACTTTTGGACCACCAAAACGAAATGCTACAACTAGTTCAGTAGTAGAACAGCCTGTAGTTGCTCCACCTCCACCGCCTCCTCTACCATCAGTTTCATCGCTGTCCCTCTCTTCTTTGGGTAAGATACCACCAGCTAAAACACCACCAGTAGAAGAGAAAAAAGTCAACTTTAACTCTACTGTTCCGGTCATTGTCAATGGAGAAGCAAACCAAACATACGATGAACTGAAAACCGAAGAAGATCAAAGTAACAGACAATACACTGAACGAAGGGCAACAGGCTATATTAGACCTTCATCTGAAATAGCACAAGTACTTCAAGAGCAACAGAATGGAAAACCTCAAGCCCAACCACGAACCGCAACAACTGAACGACCCCAAACTTCGTTTAAAAAAAATGCAATTCGAACCCACACTGAGTCTCTAGATGTAGAGGAGGATCAAGGTGAACATTTTAAAATGGGACAACGTCGTCTTACAGGCTTTTTCGGACCATCTGAAGAGGATCTTAAAGCCTTGGCGAACAATGATGATGATGATTCTGAATCAGACCTAGATTCCGACGAAAAACATCACCCGAAAGTGAAATTCGCTCTCGAGGCTGAATCCGAGGATGATGATGATGATGATGATGACGATGAAGACGTACCACCACCGCTACCACCAACATCACCCCCACCTTTGTTATTTAGCAGTCAAGTATCGACCGAAGACAATCGAAGTTCAACAGACAGCTGGTCAGCTATACAACGACACCGAAATTTAGCCCAAGAAATAAGCGAACAGCATGAGGCTATGCAAAGTCGAAGGCGAGAAAATGCAGAAGCCGCAAACCCAATTGCAGTTCCAAATCAAGTTCCAGAATTTCGAAATCCTTTAGCTGCTCAACAGCTGCAGCAACCAAAACCACGAACAATGCGTGATATGAAGCGAAACAATGCAAAAAATGATCTGATGTTGGATGGCGAAAGAGACGATACAGAGGCGTAGTTTAAGAGTGTTTAGTGTTTAGGTCTTGAGCTGATTTTTCTGTTAATAAATCCGTGTTAGTCTGGTATATTTAGATTTGTGTTATTATTTTCCCTGATAAGAAATCGATGAAGTAATTCACCTCGCCAAGTGTCTAATTAATTTGTGATTAATAGCTGAACTGAGTCATTGTATCATAAAAAACAAAAACACCTGCTGATACGTATCCGTCATACATACCTATGCAGTTTAGCTAATGGAAAATGTAAACAAAGTTTTTGATGGAACTCCGTGAACTCTTTGTATGATCTAAACAAATGTGCTGGATCGGTTTGATCATGCCGTGTTACCCGCAAGATGTACGTATAATACTTTTCCATGTCATAGTGCTTTTGACAACGTACCACCATCACAGATTTGAGACGTCCATCTTGTTGCATTCTGCAAAAGAAATGTAATACCGTCGTCTGTTTTTCTTCATTTCAATAGGTAGCTTCCTTTCACTTACGTGTATTTCCTGGGAACAAAGGATAGTAGCTCACCACTACCCTCGTCATTTGAAAACCGAAGTTGTGACAAGTTGTGCAGGAAAAAGTTGAATTGAGTAAACCAACTTTTCAATGAGAATTGGATCATTTTGGCAAATGAAGCTGCTGCCTCCGGATTGGATTGTGAAGGCAGTAAAGCTCTTCTTACATAAGAAACGGCATCAGCTGTAACACCTGGTATACCAGCAGTGGCCATTAAAGCAAGCATATGCAGAATGAGATCACCATGTTTCCGAATAATGTTAAAGGCTCTACAGCATAAATCCACGAAGTAATGAAAGTCTGTTGAAGGTTTATCCCCACCGTTTATCACGTACGCCATATCAGAAGTGAGTACGAATGGTGTGCGGTCCCGCTTAAAATTACCAAACATTTGAGCATCGCCTAAAAACTTGCCAAAATCAATGTGAAATAGGTGTCCAGAAGTTTTCAGCATAATGTTGTCATTATGTCGATCACATATGCCAAGAACGTACGTCGCTACACTGTAACCAGCGCAAGATACTAAGAATAGACAAACAGTGAAGAATATAAAATGATTGAACGACAGACAGTCTTCTCTGAAGTTACCCGTAAAATTTTTCACAGCCCTGGCATACTCCAATTGACTGGGATTCTGCTTTGCCAGCCATTCCGCAATTGGACGGTCCTTAAACGAACCAGTTAAACCGTATTCCACTTGAATTTTACGAAGAGTTTCCGCATCCGATACCATCTCGATCATGCCTTTCTTATAACCAGTCGGTACACAGTTAAAAGTGACCATTTTGAGGTCGAGACCATCAGCTAACCACAGTTTATTCATCACACGAACGAGTTGAATTGTCAGCATATCCTGCTGCAGGTCATCACCAGACTGCAAAGAACAAAATTATACGTTCCGCGAACCGATAACAGTGTAGATAGATGTCTACCTTGAAAATAGCTGGCAGCATTTCTCGATCCGGTCCAAAGTAGGAAATTTTCAGCGGCAGAGTATTTGAATTGAAGTAACTACAACTTCTCACGTTTATCCCAGTTACTTCCAGCCCAGGACCCAGTGGCAATGATGTCGGTTTATCCAATAGTGCCTGGTGGACCCCGTCCATTCCATGGCAAAGCGTTTTCTGTCGCAAAGACTCCTTCGATACCTTTACGAGTTGAGCAATTTCTGCGAGATTCTAGAAAAAAATTACAAAAATGAATGATTGCTCTTTTTGTATACTCCCCCCCCTCCATTGTTCTCTCACCTTGCACATCATATTCTGACTAAGGAATCTCGATAGCAATTTTTCACCACAAATAGCCAACAAAGCTCTCAACATCATTTTATTCCGTCGGTGGTAGCGCGCTTGTGTGATCAGAGACTCATCCTGCTCTGAGCTTGAATTGTCGATTGTATTTTGAGGTGCATCACCAGGCAAACTATGCACCAACAGCCAATACATATGATGAGCAATGCGAGGAGATTCGAGACATTTGGACAAAAGAAATCTTGCCATAGCCGAAGCCTCATATGTGTCATGTTTGAGTGCTTGCAAAAGTTGTGGCAAAGAATCCACTAACGAATCATTTGGTAATTTAGATATCCATTCTATGGCTTTGGCACGAACTTGAGCATCTGGATAACGAGGCAAAAGTAACTCCAAGGCCTGAAGTGGAGACAATTGAGACCATGAACGTAATAAAGAGTGAAGATCCATTAAACTGGCATAATCCCAACTGTGTGCAGCATGCAAAACTTTTGGCAGTGCATATGGGAATTTTTGTAAATAATGACGCTTCTCCCAAAACACCTCGCGCTGCTCCAGTGCACCGGCATAACCCTGTTCAGCTGTGTCCAGAAGTTCTTGTTGCAAATTCAAATCCAACGAATTAAAGTCATATCGCGGCGCCGGAGCAGGATTCTCTACAGGCTCTGGAAACAGTATTCGTCCTCCATATGGGGGTATTTCAATACTTAAAACTGGACAAAAATCTGGTTGTGGATGGCAGCCTCTTGCCGGCGCTGGACCAAGGAACTTGTCAGTGGTGGGTGGCCACATGGATAACAAATACGATCCACATGCCATTTCTCGTTTATAGTCGAAAAGTTGAAGGGCACACCAACCCAATTCGGTGGTAATTTGTTTCTTTTCTCCATTTTGGTCATTCGATTGTTCGTTTTCGGCTGCTTGAGTCCCATAGAGTACAAAAATCAAACGCGACTCTCTAGGTAAGGTGCAAATCGGACTCTTGTCAAACGTTATCCAGGATGCGAATTTTAGCCTAGGAAAAAGCCCTCCACTCGTATCATTCGAACACTTAATGACCAATGGTTCAGATATAAATCTCGTTCCGTAGTTAATTTGCACTCCCAGCGAGTAATCATCGTATTTCCAATTGGGCGGTGGGCGATGTAAACAACTAATGTTGACAATAACCGGCTTAAGAACGCACGAAATGGGTATGGGTGCTGTAAGCAGAAATAAACGCTAACTAAAAATCAAATAAAATAGATCCTATGCCTACTTGTGGTGTAATCAACGGTTGAGACACAAAAGTCCACACGGAATGCATTTGAGTAATTTTCGATCAATTCCTGTACAGCGTCACGAATTTGATTACACTTCACTTTTATCTGTTCGATGGTGGATTTTGGACGCAGTATAACTTCAGCGTAATCTCCGTGATCAGAGCCAACTTCTGGATTAACTCCATACGATGTGTATGTCACTTGGCCATCGTCACAGATTTTCTTCAAATCGCCGATACAACTGGCGATTTCCAAAGTGTCAATCGATCCAAGTAGAGCACAAATTGCTTTTACTCCCTGCACAACACCTGAACAGGATAAAATCGATCGGGAACTAGTATCACCAGCGGAAAGTTCTAATTTATCAATTTCAGTTTCCAAAGTTTCTACAAAAGAAAAGATCACAATACAGTATGGACTATTATGGAGGGCTTCGACTGATTCGACTTACCAATTAAAATCATCATATTATCATAAGTGATAGTTGTGGCTGTCTCATTGGGAAGAATCTCCTCTGGTCTCAGTTCAGCATCTCTTGCATCGTCCCTTTGTGTTCTTGCTATGACTTTCATATTAGCCTCTGATTTCATGCACAATCCTAACTGAACATCCTTTTCTAACTTCAAACTGTCATGCACACACTCCAATTGACTTAGTTTTGATGTGGGCGATAGCCACTCTGATACACCGATGGGTTTCACAGCATAATCGTCTACAGTTCCACGTATTTGGCCTTCCAGTGCACAGAACGCATGTCCAATCACTAGTTCCACAGGTGAATTTACTACAAAATAACCCATTACATCTCTGTTCTATTGAATGTTTATTGACTTACTGTCGCTGGTGAAAACTATAGGGGCTCCGTATCCGGTGATTATGCCCTTCTGGCTGACTTCACAATCTTTATGCAATCCATCTAATGCTGGATGCACAAGAATTTTAATACTTTGCTCTAGTGGATAGTAATAGTTGAACTCAGAAGCAACAATATGTCCCACATTTGTTGACATATCATCGTACCGGTATTTTGAACGTAAATCTTTCACCATGTAATAGAACTCTAACAACTCGGGATCGTGGGCTTTTGTATCAGTGACCATATTATAGAGACGTGTGAAATTTTTTCGCCTATCTAGCACCACACTCTCCATTACACGATCACCAGACTCGGTTGCTTTACTATTTCTAGGTGGCAACGGCGGTGGAGGTGACCTTCCGCCCGACGATGATGTTGTTGCCACATCCTTGCCCGTAGTATATTCAGATCGCCATCCAATCGATGAAACTACAAAAAAAATAACAGAAAGTAAAAAAAAACACCCAACCAACACTACATATGTAGAATTGAAGCGTTTTTGTTTGTACTGACCTTTTGGGCTTACTGGAGTACGATCCAATTTATTGACAGCCTCATAGACCGGATCCGAGTATTGTGTCCCCCCACTGTATAGATAATCAAATGGATCATACTCAGCGTAGTAAGATGTGCAATCGGAAGCATTATCGCTACCTGCAAGAATCGATAGCATATTCTCTTCAAACTCAAATGCAAACAAATTACAAACAAACGAAAATCACAAACGAGTGAGGAGGAGACTAATCAAAAATAAAAGTTGTTTGCTTGATTATTTTTAGCCGCATATTAATTATAGCAACGTGGTGCGAGATCGAACATTAAAACTAAAAATCAGCACCGAATACAAAAACAAAAAGAGAAACATTCATCAGCGACCACGACGGATAATATGACAATAAAAAAAAAAAAATAAAAAAAACTGAAACGAAAAAATAATACACGGTCGACATGGTTAGTAGAGTGGGTTGGCGCAACGCTTTATACAATTTGGGCCACAATGACGAACAAACATTTGTTAAGTAGAGAGGAAAGAACATAATTTCTTTTCTTTTTTTTTTTGTTTTTTCTCCACATGCCGATGAGTGGGTTAGATGAGCGATTGAATTAAGTGATTTGTTTGGGGACGCAACCGTCTATAAAATTCATATCTACTACTAGACGAGACAGGTGGTAATGATCGATGTAGTTATTATAAAATATCGAAAATGTTTATCAGTAATAGTTTTACGATTTGTGTTTTCAGTGCAAGTTGATAAATTACTGACAAAGTATGTGGAGATCACGAAACTATGAATAACAAAAGTGCTTGCATTGCACTCTGGCATTTGTTGTGAATAAATATCTCAAAAAGTATGATTCAAACGAGGCGGCATTTGGCGTAGTTGCAATTTTTGCAAAGCAGAGACGAACACAATCAAACAAACTTAACATTCTAAATAAACGAAGGCCCGACATACATATATGAGAAGGCACGTGCATACTCGTTTATATATTTAAAATTTCCAATAAAAAAAAATACGCATTTTCAAAGAGGGAAAAACAGAGGAGGAAGCGGAAAGTTCTCAGAAAATGCATTATTTTCTTTTTGCCTGTAATTTGTATAACGACACGTTTGTGCTACATACTCGTATATTAGCGCTCTCAAAGGGGCACGGCACATTTTATGGAATTTGTTTAACGGCACGAAATTGGAAGCTCAAATTTCAAACAGCAACTTGTGTTTTACGGCATGCAGCCGGTCTTTCTTGGAACGAATAACATCGAGAACAACTTGATGCACGAGAATATCGAAAGTCAATTTTCTTTTAATGGAAAGTAATTTTTACTATTGCTGTCTTAATATTCCACTTGAGAGTTTTTATTTTCATCGAAGGAAGTTCTGGTGCTGATTTCCATTGTATTAGACGTGATATAGAGACGACTATGCTTACCTTCCACATAGAAAATGATATCGGTTACCTCAACCCATTAGTTGATTTGGAATTGTAAGCTATTATGTTTTAAAATTCTCACAGGTTCCTCATTGGGATACTCTGTAATTGCGGCACCTCCGAAATGAATAGCACTCCATGCACACACTTGGCTTTTTTTTATAAGTGAACCTCTGACAACGAGGTAATGTATTGAATTATGTATTGAACTATCACAATGTTTTCTATAGTCAGATTTCAGCTCAGAAGCAGGACTGCGTTCTCCCAACACGACCTAATCTTTGCAATTTTTTACTTTCCTTGTAGCGAATTACTTTCACAACACACACACCGAGACTTTAGAAATCTAAATACTGATGTTCTGGGGCGGGATATTCAAAGCATTAATTCTCATCCAATTTGTCATGAAACATTAGTAGTAGTGGTATTAATTTATTCTTTAAAAAATTCAAACTATGACAATACGAGTAGTTTTTGAAGTTACATTATGGGATATAACACCGCCTTGATCAAAAAGTTAAGCACCGTGTGACGCTCCCATTGTTCCGATTTGAGTACTGTTTTTTTTTTGTTGAGTTGGTAAATCTGTTGTTGACATTCACTCTAAATCTTAGCATCATAGCTTGACATTTGCAAAAGTTACGTAGCCAAGAGTACATCTATCTCTGTGTGTGTTGGCGATTTTTTACAATTTTAGAAATGGATTTAAATTTGCAACAACGAACTTGTATTAAATTTTTGCGTAAAAAACGGATTTAATGTTACGCGAACGTTGGAAATGTTGGAAAAGTGTTTCGGCAACGATTCTCTAAAGAAAACGGTCGTTTACCAGTGGCACGAGCGGTTCAAAAGTGGTCGTGAGTCAATCGAAGATGATAAACGCAGTGGCAGACCATCGACATTGATGGAGTAAAAGAAATGCTGGTCAATAACCGCACCATCAGAGAGATAGCGGAGGATTTGAACATTGCCTATGGATCCGTCCAACACATTTTGGTTAATGAGTTGAGTTTCCATCGTGTAGCAGCAAAGTTGGTGCCAAAAGACCTCAATTTCATGCAAAAAATAGACCGTGTTGACGTCGCAAAAGAGATGATTTGCGAGGCTGAATCCGATCCCACATTCATCAAAAGTATCATTACTGGAGACGAGACGTAGGTTTATGAGTATAACACGGAATCTAGACATCAGGTAAGTGAATGGCGTTCACCAAATGAGCCGAGACCAAAAAACCACGTCATTTTCAGTCAAAAAAGAAGGCAATGCTCACGGTTTTCATGGATTACAACGGTGTATTACATGAGTATTATTTGGGCGTTATGAGACGTTTGCGTGAAGCAATTCGCCGAAAGAGACCAGAATTGTGGGCAGAAAACTCGTGGATTTTGCACCATGATAACGCACCGTCGGACAGTGTCATCATTATTCGTAATTTTTTGACAACAGCCACCGAATTCACCTGATTTGGCTCCCTGTGACTTCTTTCTGTTCAATCGAGTTAAAAAACCACTACGTGGGACGCGTTTCAGAGAGGAAGTAATGGAAAAATCGGAGGAAGCACCGAAAACGATCAAGCGCTGGCATAAGTGTGTTGCAGTCGATGGGGATTACTTTGAAGGGGACCATATATATTTAGATGAATAAACCTGTATTTGTAATTTTCTGAATAAATTCCGGGAAGTGTCAAAATATGCATTTAATGTAGCATTTAAAAAAAATAGTAGTTGTAAGTTTTTCATTCCTAATTCAGCATAGTATTAGTAATAAATAGTAATACTAATTAATAGTGTATACAACGAATGTAATTAACAGTTCATAAATTTGCTATTTTTATAAACGTAAACAATCAGGTATTGCTCCAAATGTTCGGTGGTAATGTTGTGTCTTCGACCACTCAAAATATTTTTATAGTGGAAAAGGACCGTTCAACATACACCGACGTAACTGGACAGCACTTGAATTGGGGTGCTATGCTAGCACTTATCGTTTCTGGCAAAAGTTCAACCGTCCCATTGGTAAAACTACAAAGCCTGGGGTATTGCTTAAATTTTTTTCATATTTCCCCTGAAGTTTAGCGGGGAATACATCTGGCAATGTGGAGTTCATTCGGCGGATTAAACGCTTCCTTGGACTGCGAACTGCTACAGCCTCCGTACTACCGAAGTCTGTAATTACACCTTTGATGGCCTCGAAGTGTTCACTGTAAAACGGACGGCCTCAATCCACGTTCTCCATCGAGTTACCACTGGTTCAGGAGGTAAAGGCACATTTGGTAGCTTTTTTTTTAAAGACTTTAATGCGAACAGGTGCCTTAAGAAACACTTTCTTTGTCGATGAAATGAGTCTATTTACATTGTCAAGCGTTAATCGTACTTCTTCAGCGAGACATGTACTCCGTGAGCAAAGCACGTCACATTGATCAAGTTGGGATAGAACGCTTGGAGGGCTTTGGCTGCCTTTATCATATATCGAACAGCATCTGAGAGAAATATAAATACTCTTTCATCTGCAGATGATTCAGGAAATATGTGTTTGATACCATCATTCACAAATCTGGCGATCGTAGAATGATTTGTCTTTTCAAGTTATGCTATAGTTAAATGGATATGTACGAGTAAACAAGCAAAATTGCCGCATTTGGAGTGGAGAAAACCCGTCGAGACGCCCTTACAACCATTAAAACTCACTGTTTGGTGTGCTTTATGGGCTGGTGGAATCATCCGGCCGACCAGAATGTTACCGTCAATGGAGGGCGCTATAGAAACATGATTTCTGACTTCTACGTTTCTCAGTTGAATGGCATTGACGTGATAGAGCTTTGGTTTCAACAAGATGGCGCGACATGCCACACGGAGCGCGACACTATCACTTTATTGCGGGAAACATTTGCTGATTTTTTGCATAATTTCCCGTAATGGACTTGTGAACTGGCCTCCACGATCCTGTGATCTCACACCTTTAGATTACTTTCTTTGCCGATAAACCAGAGACGTTGGACGATTTGGAAGTCAACATTCGCCGTGTTATTGCTGATATACAGCCCCAGTTGCTCGATAAAGTTGTCGAAAATTGGACTTCATGATAGTGCTTCATTCGAGCTAGCCGTATCATATGCAAAACGCTAATGGCATAAACTTATCTATTAAATAAAGCTAATATCATAGACATTAACATTAGCTTCAAGTGTTTTATTTCATATTAAATTTGTATACCTCTAAACAACAGCACCCTTTACTTGGTTTTGCCTTCAAACACAATTAAACTCATCGTTACCGCTTAAACGCACTAATGGCGTCTCGCTTCATACGGCTGCATACGTCATCATACGGCAATCATATCAATGCCATCAGCGTATGAAGTACAATAGTTGCACAGACTTTCGAAAATTGTGTGAGTTTGCTTCCGATTTTGTACAAAACAGTGACCGTTCTCAATTGTCATTCCCCACAATCTGACAACAAGACTCTGTGTATGTCGTGTCTACAGATGCTGTCATAAGCGACCGTAAAATCGGAAAGAGATGGTGAGTACTGGTTCTTTGGTCTTTTTGAGGTTCTTTTTCTAGGATAGGAGTAGTGAGAATATTTGGTGAATTGTAAACCGGTTTCAAACACACAAACGATAGAGAAGATTTATATTAAGCAAACTGATGTCACTATAATTATCTGTGCCAATTAGGGTGTCTTCTTTCTTTTTGATCGGACAAATGATGTCCAGGTTCATTCGTCTCGTACACTTTAGGGATGAGCTGGTATGTGCTCTCTACCAAGTCATCTTCTATTGCTTGAAATATTTCACCGGTAGACCAGTATGAGTTTTTAAGCTGATTACGAGCCTGTACTCAAAAGCGGCAGTAATGAAAGACATTTATCTTTTTTTCGATTCGAATCTAAATTTAAAAAGCGGGTCAGCAGAGCGGCTAGAGATGTCAAACAGAAGAAGAGCTTTAATTAATTTACTTCTATGAACATGGGTCTTTGTGCACCGCAGTTCTGATAAAGATAATCTACTTCTTGCATCCAACAAGAAAATAAAAATAGGATACACGACGAAAATAAAATAAAGGAACTCAAATTATTGAAAGGTCATTTCTTCTATACTTCCTAAAAGAAGTTCAAGATACTCGTATAACATTGGGTTGTACCACATCAAATGTCCGATTTTCGTTCAGTTGGAAATAAGAAGTGCTCGAGTGAACATATGTGCGAGAATCACCCTTAAGGTGATTGTACACAGCGCGGGCAAAGGAAATTTAGGGAGGAAGAAAAGAGAGGTACCGATGTACATTGCTTTTAAATGTTTGCAAGTTATAACGACCAGGAAATACAGAGATCGGCAGGGCATTCCACAAGCGAGTTGTACGGCTAAGGAACGAATCACCATATTTTAGAGTACGTCCGAAAATGGACTTGAGGGTATACTGATGAGCATTCACAGCGAGACGGGTGTTATGGTTGAAAGTTTGAATGGGCGGAATGCTACTGGCGATTTCAGTGGAGCACTGGTGGTGGAAATAGCAGGTGCAGAGATGTTTTAGGAGCACCTGACCAGATGTGGGCATTGTACTCCAATTTTGGGCGGATGAATGCCTTATATATTGAGGCCAGATCAGAAGAGGTGAAATATTTCTTGCATCGCTTGATGAAACCTAGACATTTCGCAGCATTTTTAACGACACCGAATGTGTGGTCGTTCCAACGTAAGTTGTAATTGACACACATACCAAGAATGGAAAGTTTTTCGGTTTTGACGATGCAAGTAACATTCGTGGATAATGGCTGGATGTTTAAATTTCGCTTTAAAGACAGCAGACAGCATTGTGTTTTGGAAACATTAAATTCTACTCTGTTGGCGGTTCCCAATTAGTTATTCTGCTAATATCGGAATTTAATGTGCTTAACATACGCCGCCGTTCACGTTCTATAGTCGAAGAACAGGGACGTGAGTCCGGGAACGAGTATGAGAAGCAGAGTGTACTGTCGTCAGCTAATGAATATAGGTATTGGATTAGAAGTAACATACAAGAGACCAATGATGATTTTTAAAAAGAGTGTCGGAGACAGAACGGAACCCTGGGGCACATTAGCATTTATTTTCTGAATATCAGACTGGAAACCGTCCAAGAAAACTTGTTTTGAAGAAAGAGCACGCATGTTTAATAAAAGAACCTGATGCCAAACTCTGTTAAATGCCTTAGAAATATCAAGTGCAACTATCTTGCTTTCGCCAGATTGATGAACACTTTGGTTCCACTTTTCGGTGAGACATGCCATCAAATCACCAGTGGACCTGTTGCTATTAAACCGTATTGCCGGTCATTGAGAACTTTTCGTGTTTCTTTCATGAGCTGACGATTTATCAGCGTTTCCATGACCTTAGACAGAAGGGACGTAAGTGCAATGGGCCTATAGGAGGAGAGAGAAGATGATTCGCCTTTTTTAGGGACGGGCTTGACAAATGCTGTTTTCCATCTGTTCGGAAAGAGTCCTAAAGAGTAGGATTGATGAAAAAGCTTACACAGTGGTTTTGCCAGCGAGGAAGAACACCTCTTCAGAAGAAGGGGAGATATACCATCTGGACCAGCGGATTTATGTATGTTGAGATCTTTAAGTACTCTTGCTACTACACGAGTGCGAAAGTAGATTCGTCCCATTGAAGATTCGACGCACTCAAGTGTAGGCGGAGACAAAGCACAATCTGGGAGTGTTGAACTGGCCGCAAAGTGTGCAGCAAGCAGATTGACCTTGTTAAAAGAGCTGACAGCTGGAATGTCATTGTAAATGATCGTTGGGATGGAGGATGAGTCAAAGTTTCTAATATTTTTGACGAACGACTAAAATTTTTTACTACTTTTGGGACATTGTAGTATTTTTTGCCTCAGTTTTCGGTAGTAATGGAATCTTACACGCTTAAGAAAGGCGTTGCAGTCATTCCTGGCTCGTTTGAACTTTTTTCGGTTTTCCTCTGTTGGATTGGTCTTGAAGGACCGAAAAAACATTTCTAACCCTGACGGCCTCTTTACACCTCGAGTCGTACCATGCCCTTTCTTTTGGTTTGATACTCTTCATCCGATGAGGAATAAAAGATCTCATTCCAAAGAGAATGGTGTCTGTAATCATATCAGCAGCTGCATCCACGTCGTTATCGAGGAAGCATAACGACCAGTTAAAATTCCTAAAGAAGCTGTTAAGACTGCTCCAGTTGGCTTTCTCGTATTGCCATACGGTTCTTTTAGGAATTTTTCTCTCTAACTGTGTGGTCGGTGTACGAGAAATTAGATGATATGACACAATGTTCCGACGAGCCTAGAGGGGAGAGCACATCAATGGTGTACTTATCAGGGTGAGAAGTTAAAAACAAGTCCAGGGTGTTGGCGGTATGACTATCAACGTCTGGTATTCGCGTGCGCTCATTTAAGTTAAGTTGTTTTTCACAGCGAAGATCTCAACACACCGTCCTTCGGGTGTTGTCTGTCCAGAATGTCGAAGCCACCCAGAATTGTGTATATTGAAATCGCCCGTAATAACGATTTCAGTATGAGGACACAGACATACAATTCTTTGAATTGAGTCAGACAGCGCATCAAACTCGTTAAGAGTCGAATTGCTGTCCAGGCTGAAGCTGCTGTAAATAAAGCAGTACTGGATAATTTGCTTACGGAGATGGAATTTTAACCACATGAAATTGAATTCCGGATTGGAACAGGGACTACATTGTGGTGGAGTTTGGAAAGCTACATCACTACGCACGTAAATGGCGAGACCGTGGTGACTTTAGAAATGAATGGTAGAATAGAAATCGGTCTAAAATCGCCACCACCAGAGCCTTTGGGTAAAGGAATAACTTTTGCCAGTTTCCAGATCTTAGGGAATTCCCCAGTGGTCAAAATAGTATTGAACAAGTGTGTAATGTAAGGCAAAATTAAAGGCAGAACTGCCCTAATGAACACAGGGTTTATGAGATCGATGCCTGTAGCGTTCCATTTGACGGATAAAAAAACTCTCGACCACATCATTATCGTCAATACGAGAAAATTCAAATGATTGCACAGTAGAGCTACCTGGACTTATGGCTTATAGTTTAGAGGAGTGACAAACAAACAAACAGTTCAGTCGATGATTTCTAACCTCCGGAACGGAGTCGAACTATAAGAAGAAGAAGTTTGAAATGTATAAAGAGACGTTGCCTACAGAATTGGTGATGAATTAGACTTATATTTCGCTAGGATCCCAAGTAGTAAGAAGCTATGCTTACAGCATACAGTAATCGAGATTCTGACAAATAGCAAAACAACAAACATCGGCAAAATATTGTAGAAATTATCTGTCAAAGTGTCCAATTGCAAATATTGCATCGAACACAGCAAATTGAGTGAGTACGAGTATGTCCTGCAGAACCATAACTTCTTTGTGTCTCTTTACAGGAAACTGCTTTAACATCGTCACGAAAAGTTAGCAAGGAGTTGCATTTACTCGTTTTCAATTTAAACAAAGAAAAGCCAATGAAAAACATAACCAAAAAGGTGACACTGAAGACAAATCAACAAATCAACCCAACTGCTTGCTACTACAATTACTCTTCCCCGGCACAACAAAAACAACAAAAGATTAAGTCCGAGAAGAAATGTTATTAAAAGTTATATTTATTCGTTTCTTTCAAAAATTGTTAACAATCAAAAGTAAAAAAAAAAAAAATCAGTACACGACATCTTTGTGAAAGAGACTTGAATTGAGCACGTATGTTTGATTGTATGTTTGTTTGTTTGTTTGTATCTATCTACATATCATCTCCAAAGGCGCGATTACTGTAGTAGCATTAGCAGTAGTAGAACAACTAATAAAATCGTTATTTTTTCCATACTGGAAGAGAAATAGAGAGAGAGAGAAGATATTCAAAAAAAAAAAAAAAGAACAAAAACCGGAAGTTAACTGATTATTGTTTAATCGAAAAAATAATAATTTTCCTAGAGAGAAACTAAAGCAAACTGAGAGGGGAGTTTGGGATTGTTTTTTTTTTTTGAGGATTTTTATCTCTCCAGCGGAGAAATGAAAATGAGAATGCGATTTTGTTTGGACGATAGAGGACAAATGAGAAACGAGAACTACTGCAATTGATACATCCAGACTAGAGGTATGCATGTGTTGTACAAAGTTTAAGGATACAACTTACCGTAATCGTCCTCATTGAGCAATGGATCAAAGGCTTCTAAGACACTCACTCGAGAGCTAAAATAAAAGAGAGAACCAATTAGAATACAAAAAAGTGGGATGTGAAGTTGATGTCACAACTTACGGATCGTCTTGGCTTAGATCGATTAAATCGTCACCTAAGGCTTTTTTTGAGCGTCGATTGATGCCATTGCTGGAGTTGCTCCTCATTGAATGCGAAGCAGCCACCGATGAGACACCGGATAAGGAGTGCGATTTCGTCATTTGCAACAATGGGTTTGGCTGGTTCTGAAGTACCAGTGCGCTGCTGGGATTGGCCACGTTTTGTATGGGAACCTCAGTGTTCGATTGCTGTTGCTGCTGTTGTTGTTGCTGTTGAAAGTTTGGAGCCATTTGCGGTGGGGGGTATGATTGTTGACTGGCTATATGTGGTGCACGTTGCAATCCATACTGAAAGCCGTAATTTACTGCTCCTCCATAGCCGTAAGCACCCGCAACTGGAGCTGTCTGTGAATACTGAACAGGATATGGAGCCGCATACTGTGCCGGTCTTACGAACCCCATTGCAGGTGGATGCATCACCTGATGCTGTGGCATGCTATACAGCTTTTGAAGTTCTTCATTGGTCAGTGGTGTTTTTTGTTGTTGTTGCTGTGGCACAAATGGGACCAATTGAAGCCCTTGACCTTGGTTCACATGCTGATTTAGGTATGAAGACGTAGATCCAAAATTCGGATGTGTTGCTAGTTGTATTGGCGGTGGAACAGTGCTTAACTTTTGGATATCCTCTATGAGTTTATCGAACGTGGAAGTCTCTGGTTTCTTCAGCGATGTAGGGCTGGCAAACGATATCAAATCATTGTCAACTGCTGACGCAGCAGATGTCAGAACTGGTTCCTCGGGCAAACGAATTTCACTATGCCTGCGTGATGGTATTGCAGGCGGCGGTGCTATAGACGAACTGTTCGGTGCATTTAATGAACCCGGTCGGAATCTAGACTGCAAATTGTAATCATTCTCATTGGATCTCTTGTAGTAGGCGGCTTCTGTTGAAGAGGCACGCTCCAGATATGAATATTGTGCTTTTGAACGGCGAAATTCTTCGAGAGCTTGTGATTCTAAACTGAGCGCTGTTGCCTTAGCTAGGTCTTCTTGAAACTGCTTTTCATAATCGATTTCATCTTGGTTTGTCATTTTTTGGCTGTCTGCAATGAAATAAACACGAATTAGCAAAAAATTATCAGGAAATGCGTCGTCGATATCAGCCAATCGATTTATGATTTATATTACGCAGATAAGATCGGCAAAAAATGAACATGAAAAACCATTTCCCCAAATGAAATGTGATAAAAATTGTTAGATAATACAGCAAATAAAACATTCAACCATTTGAATTACGAAGGTCAAGGAACAAACAAAACCAATGGGGCACATTCCCATTTGCATTAGCTCAATATGGTCACAGGAACTAAATGCGAGATTATCGTTGAAAAACACTCGTCGACTGAGTGCGCTCTTATCCGAATACAAACATTTCGCCGAACGATAAGAAAACACTAGCCTTTCGCATAACTTTGCACCACCAAATGTGCTAACCCTTTGGGTGAAAGAAAAAAAAAACTCAAATACAGACCAAAGACAATTTGAATTTTGTTAATCTTATATAAAATGTCTCCAAATTCTTTGTTTTGTTAATACCATGACGAAGAACAATTATCGCATGACCGGATTACCATCTACAAATTTCATTACACTCTGCTGACATGCCCCAAAAAGTATTTGTGCTGTGCTGACTGTTCGAGTTTCTTCCGACTTTTGTACCCCCGATTCAATGAAACGAAACTAAAACGCACAATTTTGAGATAGTAGAAAACATTTGCCCGTATGTTTAGATATAGGAGATTATTTAAAACAATTCCAATATTATCACGCGCTTGTGGGGAGAAGAGATTTTTTTCATTTTGTTCTAAATAAATAAACATTTCACATCGGATGGACTAAAATAAACAAAGCAAGAGCTAAGGAAGTTTTCCTTCATTCAATTGTTCGCAATTTATTTCGCCTTACCTCTAATTTAGTTTTAACTTGAAATAAAATTCAAACTTCAGTCTTTCGTTTGGTAGAGAAATTCGTAATATGTCCGCAAATAATTAAGGTAATTTAATGAAAAACATTTTTTACTAAACAGACAAAAAATAGAAATTAACTTTTGGAAACTTTTTTTTTTACTCCACCTTCATAGTTCGGACAAGGTTGACAGTAGTGAAAAGAATTCGAAAATTCATTCGAAGATTCAACTGTCGAATTGGGAAAGAGTGTAGTAGATGAAAATGTGTGAGAACCTGTTGCTCAAGTAATTTCGTATTTAATCGAAACTAAAAAAAAGTATTTAAGGACTACATTCTTGACAATTTCTTAAAATAATTTACTTTATAGGAATTATATTTTGTGATCTGCAAAGTGCAACAAAAAGATTGAAGTATATTTTGGTACATTTTATTTGCATTCTCCCCTGTACTAGAATGATTAGAAGATGACAAGCTATAACTACCATAATAAACGTTTTGCTGTCAAAAATTTTGACATTTGAAAACATTCTCGGAAGGTAGGTAGTGAGATAATTCTCTAATTCTTTTATTTATTTTAAAATATTAATATATTTCTCACTTTATTTTTATTAGTTCAATTGAAAAATGGACTTTCAAAATCGCGCTGGAGGCAAGACCGGTGGAGGCGGTGTGGCTTCCTGGTCGGAAACCAACCGCGACCGTAAAGAGCGGCTTCGGCAGCTCGCTTTAGAAACCATCGATCTCAACAAAGATCCTTATTTTATGAAAAATCATCTTGGCTCTTACGAGTGTAAACTATGTCTAACCCTTCACAACAACGAAGGAAGCTATCTGGCTCACACTCAAGGCAAAAAACATCAGGAAAATCTAGCACGTCGCGCTGCCAAAGAAGCCAAGGAAGCGCCTTCTATGTTAGCACCTGAGAAACCTCGTGTTGAACCGAAGAAATTCGTAAAAATCGGTCGTCCTGGTTATCGAGTTACGAAGCAACGTGATCCCGACAATGGACAACAGTCGCTTCTCTTTCAAATTGACTATCCAGAGATTTCAGAGGGAATAATTCCACGGCATCGCTTCATGTCGGCATATGAACAAAAAATTGAACCACCAGATCGTAAATGGCAGTATCTTCTGTTTGCTGCTGAACCATATGAAACCATTGCATTTAAGGTGCCATCGCGAGAGGTGGAAAAAACTGATGGGAAATTTTGGACTCACTGGAATCGGGATACTAAGCAATTTTTCTTGCAATTCTCATTCAAATTCGAACCGAAGATAATTCCACCTCCACCGCCACAGCTGCGTGTTATGGGACCTGGATTTGTACATCCACCGAGGCATATATTCAATGCAGTACCACCGCCACCACCAATGGGGGTATTGCCTGTTCCACCGCCTCCCATGTAAGGCTGATGAGGATTTAGATTTTCTAATGTGTGTATTCGTAAATAAATTTAATAAATGGAAAAATGAAAGTTTGGTTCTTTTTCAACTGCTCAAAGGCAAGGGCAGTAATGCCGTATTTCGCTTTGGCTAACGCGATGATTAATTTTAAAACTCTACATGTGTTTTTGACACCGCCACAGTACCGCGTTTCGACTGTATCGGCTCTTCCAACGGTAACCTTACTCACAATCTAATCTTGGAATAGAGGAGCCACCCAAGCTAACTTAGGCACATATTGGCGACGATTATACGTTCCTCCCCTCCTATGATAATCTACTGTGGCTGATCGTAGAAACAGAATGACAAACACCAGACTGTTTATTAGAAGAAGTAAGCCCACATTCATAACCAAAAAAACCGGCAAATAGATAGCTCCTGGACGAGAAGCTGCAATCAAATACTTGGAATCTGTCTCTATACAATTATTCCTTTAGGGAGGTGGCACAGCAGTTCAACATTCACCTTTGTTGGGTGCCAGGTCATAATGACAATACAGGGAATTGTGGGATGGATTAGTTAAACATGGAACTGCACTACCTATTTCGCTCGCTCGCTCGTTCTTCGTGCTGTTCCAACAGAACTATTCTACTAGAAACAGGTATTAGAACCAAAAATCTACCGATCACAACGTGCAAACTCACGTTAAAGAACAAGCAATAAGTGGACAACATGTCTACCGATTCGTTGGATCTGAAACGCTCTCTGGTGACAGCTTTTGTGCCGACAGTTATACCAAACTGCCCTAACTACAGCGCATGCACCTCAGTAGGTAGGTAGTAGTACAATTCTTTAAAAGGTCCGGCCCTCCAAGTTAAGAACATGGATAATCTTACTGTTAGTAACCGAGCCAAGCAGTAAGAAGATATGGAATTTTTGAATCCTTGCCAAAAGGCCTTTGCCTTCCGTACATATGCGAACGCTTACAGTAATCCGCATTGATGCTAAATTCGCCAACATTAGGAAAGGAGGGTATCTAACCAGGCACATCGTAAAGTGGACTCAGACCTATCGACTTTGAAGTTGGTAAAATGTCATTGTAGTTAGCACGCGCTTCTTACTTTTTGAATTTTCAAATCCTCGCCAAGAGGCCTATGGCTTCCCTCACATATACGAGCCCCTTACAGTAATCCCCATTGAGGCTAAATTCGCCAATTATTTCGCCCCTAATTAAATAAAAGTCAGCGAGACAGAAGTAGTCTGCTAGCGCATGCAGCGAAACAGGAGGCCCTCAAAGTGACGCTGCAGACTGCATCAAAAGCTCCTCCCGAATGGAATATGTTTTGAGAAAATAAAAGGAGCACGTCGAAGACAAATATTGAAACTCTCACTCTCATGTTCGAAACTATCTACCTCAATTATCAAGCCATTACCTATTCGCAACCAGCTCTTATAACTGATGTACTGCCTGCTATTCAGGGCGGGCCTACTCTGGAGAGAATCTTTACTGCGCTGACCTGGCATTGACACATATATCGAACTGGCCAACAGTGAGAGTAGCCTTTATACCGGAAAAGATGACAATCACCATGAAGATTGCGCTCCAAAATCTGGTAGACAAAATTTAAGGCGCATGGACATTTTCATCGGTAAGACGACACGGCGTGGACGGAGCACTAGTTTTGTCGATAAAATCAATGCTGGTGAAAATGACCCTGATTGTGCCCGATATGTGATGGCAAGAGTAAACAGGGTTGCTCACAATGTAGCGTACTCTCTAAACTTCTATGGCGCATGGTGGTCGCCTCTCAACTTTACGCTGCCAATAGTCCTAACGTCTCCGCTACGTGAACTTTCTTTTGGATCAGGGCTAAAGATTCTGTGCTCTAAAGTGCAGGCATCTCTAGACGCAATCGAAAGTTGAAGCTCTAGAAATGGGCTTTAAGCCAATCCTATCAAAGATGAAGTTGGTCTCTTTACGAGAAGGAAGACGCTATAACTGAGAGGTAACACCGTCTATTTCTCCAACAAATGACACCCAAACACGTCATCCTGAATTCCCCTCACTTTGATATTTATATCATTGTCCGTACTCTCAAAGCTGATAGACCGTCTTTTGACCTGAACATGTCGTCCGATGCTTACACCAAAACTTCTGTAATTGGAAATCGACTCTCTGTGCTCAATAATAGTTTGCTCAAGCAAATGACAGTATTCGGGTGCGATGCCTCCAAAACCGATCTATGTAGGATGAGACACTGGTGTCTTTCTAGAGGACAAGGTTCGATTTCACTCCTCGTTAAGAAAACCTACGTCTGCCTTCCTGATACCAATGATACATTGTGAAGATTCGTTGAAAGGGGCGAATAATCTGTGTCTGCTGCGACAGCCAAGCTGCGATTTGAATTCTCTCAGGACTTCCAAGCTAATTCGAGAATGCAAGGCTTCTCTAAACGCAGACTCAAGGCTGAATTCGCTGAATCTTGTTTAGGTCCGAGGTCACAATGGTATCACGGGGAGTTAAATCGCCGATGAACTTACTAGATCAGAGCTTCTCAGGTGTGAGGTGGCTTAAATGGCGCGAAACTCCGGTGTGTTTTGCGACAGAAATAAACTTCAATAATAAACTTCTCTACCCACGGTCTCGCCATTTACGTGAGTGATATATATTACCACAATGTAACCCCTTTTCCAATACTGAAATCAATTTCTTATGGTTAAAATTCCTTCTCCGTAAGCACTACTGCTTTATTTACAGAAGGCTCAAACTACCTAGTCCTGCCATAAGTTCTGTTACATAATAGAACCGTTAACTTTCTATTCAGAACACATGCACTGATCGAATACTGAAGAATACTAGTAAGTTTGGGCTCAGTTTGCAAACTATGTATTAACATGGAGTGGGGCGTTAAAGGGAATCGAGTCGCGGTAATAGCGTTGCATAAGTTCGGAAAGAGTAATGGTCAAATTTTCGAGTTGCTAAAACCACTCGGATTATCGAGAATATTCGTTTATTGGTGTATTGGTCGCTTCGGCGAATTGTCTGGAGTAGAAGACAGGCCAAGAAGCGGTCGCCCGCACGTCGTCCGTACGAATGCGGTGGTAAAGGCAGTGCGTGAACGAATTCGCAGAAATCCCCCTAGGAAGCAGAAGATCATGTCCAAGGAATTGGATGTATCAATCAGATCCTGATTCGGGATGATCTGCATATGAAAGCCTATCGTTAGTCCAGGGGTTATCTTCTAACTCCTCAACTAAAAAAAATGCAAGGAAGATGCAAGCGACATTTGCAGTGGCACGCGGACAATGGCCATGAAAACATTCTACTTACGGATGAGAAAATTTTTACCGTGGAAGAGTTTTCAACAATGTGACAAAATTTATTCCACTTCATCGAAGGAAGCGAAAAAAGTTGATCCAAGGGTTCAACGTGGACATCATCCCGCTTCCGTAATGGTTTGGTGGGGGATCTCTCGCAATGGTGTCACATCCCTCCATTTCTGTGAAAAAGGCGCAAAAACTGTTGCTAGAGGGTGTTGTGAAGGGTTTCATCAATATGCTTTTCAATGGATACAGATGGATCTTCCAACACGACTCTACTCCAGCATACAAAGTCAAAACCATGCAGGAGTGGCTCAGAGTCAATATTCCTTTATTTATAGCAGCAGAAGATTGGCCGTCAGGGAGTCAAGATCCCAGTGAAGGGTCTCGCCGTACAACTCGCTTATGGAATGCCCTGCCGAGCTCTTTATTTCCTAGTGATTACAACTTGCAAACATTTAAAATCAACGCACATCGGTATCTCTCTTTTTACCCTACCTAACTTCCGCCCGTCCGCGCTAAGGGTGTACACAAAATCCTTTGTGCGTGTGCCAATTATAAAAAAAAAAAACTGTAGAATGCTCGATGGCGTAGTGACGAAGTACTTCGCTTTTGCTAAATACTTAAGTGTGCTGGGCAAAAGTGTTACAAGTATAACACCCTGCAACGTTTGCTGTGAAAGCGATGACCACACCTATCTTTTTATTTTTATTTTTAAAGAACTTAACACTCAAGTGGGTATGAATACATTTAAAGTGTCTGAGCACGTGTTAAGTTTTTTTGAGCTTTGTTCAGTGAGGAAAAACTACGACAGAACAGAACAGCACAGATTTGTGAAAAACCTCAAATCAAATGAGAGCAGAAAAGTACAGCACAGCTGATTTTGACATCTTTCACCATTGTGTTGTACTTCGAAAATAGGTGCAAGATTTCCTGTTCCAAACAGCCTCACTGAACACAGAGCAGAACAGATTCGGGCAGAAACTTTTCACACTGAACAGGAAAGGTTGTACTTTTCTGTTTGGAACAGTCCGGAATAGCCTCACTGAACAAAGCTTTGGAAAATGGCATAGATAGAGAAAGAAAGATGTTTGGGTTCAGTGGTTATTTCGCTCCATGGTAGGTGGGATCCAACATTTAATGGGGAGACTAAATTCTTAGTGGAGGTTGGTTGGCTTGTTGTTGATTTCTAGTCAACTACTCATGTTACTTGATTTTCATTAATTGAAAAATGAATATGTCTTTCGGATGAGGCTGGGATTCGAACACCGAACCTTCCGATTTGAAAGCTACCACCCACGATCTGTGAATATAAGGGATTTATAAATTCCGTGAAAGGAACATACAATGAAAGTGTTGTTTGCCTGAGTGTTCTGTTCCAATAGAGAAAAGTTAAGGCCCCAACTAGTTTTTTTTTTCTCTCTTTTGTCAATGGATTTGAGTGCTACTTTCGATTTTCGTCCACTGAGACTGCAGGCTTTGCTGGTCGCAGTACCGGTTTCATAGAAAGGCCAAAAAATGTCCAAATTACTAGACAACAAATTAAAAACGCCATTTTTCTTTTCTTTAAATAAAGTTGTTCAAAACAAACTGCTCTTATTGCCAATAATCTTTTTTCTTTTTTTCCTCTTTTACATCTGCGCAAATCGCATTGGTTACGATTTTGTTTTTCTTTTTTTCTCTCTAAAAAAATGTTACAGATAAAATCTATAAATATATATTTATGTGTGTGTGTGTGTGTATGTGTATATAGTATATATTAGATAAATACAAAATTAAAATATATTATGTGGCCCATATTTCACCCACAAGAATTTCTTTTTCTTTTTGAAGCATTCCGAATAGAGACGATAGACACGAGTGGAGAAGGGTTAAAGTGTAAAGAATGAAGAGAAAACTACGTTAAATACAAAAAAAAGATAAAACAGGAAAAAAACTACATCATGCGGTAATCCTTGATTGCACACATGATTTCTTAAAGCTAAAAACAGAATAAAATATTTGTTGTTGGCGTTGGATGATCTACACCTTTTCACGTTTCTTGAAATTTCGTTTTGAAGCGCAGCGATGAATGATGTCTGAAATGTGGGATTTATGGTCGAAAATTTTCATAATTTGATTTTGTGCTTCGGTGATGCCATCGACAATTATTTTGCTGCGTTGCATGTTGCCCTGTGAATGTGAAAGCAAATAGGAAATTCATTTTGTGTTCGACCATCGATGTATCATGAATCGGATTTACCTTGATTAGATCGGATATGCGTTCAATGTCGGGGTTTTTACCATGGGACTCCATTTGATTTAGCATTTCTGTTAGTTTGTCGTAGCCTTTGCCCTCGCTTTCACACTAGAAAGAAGTTTTTGTTTTAAATTGAGAGGAGGAAGAGTGTGAAGAGAAAACCTACGAGATCCTCCATTTGAGATTTCAAATGATGAACTTTCCATCCGTTGATTTTGCCTAGAACATTGGCTTGGTTTGCCAAGTCCATTACAGTTGGACGGCGTTCTTCACGAGGCTTCACATCACTGTGACGTTGAAAATGATTGTTGGCAGCTTTCCAATTTTGTTTGTAACTCTTAAAACCCAAAAAAAAAAATGGTAAATTGTGATTTGTATTGGGGGGACAAAGCCAAGTCAAAACTTACATTCAAAAGGGTACAGGATCGTGGTTTTCTAATCACAAACTCTGTTGGCTTTGTGTTCTCCTTGTTGGAATTGATGTTTTGATTGTTATTGTTCATCTTTTGTGGCTCGGTAGAGTTTCCTATTCCTATTCCCATTCCTATTCCACTGACTCCGGCACCAGCAGTGACCACTAAATTAGAATTAGCAGTTCCGTTTGCCTGGGATGCTTGCGATGATGAGTTCGAAGTTGGTGGATTGAGTGAGGGCAGCGATGATGCATGACTTTGTGTTGATTGTTGGCTATCGTTTCTGTGAAAGATAAAAGTCAGGATTGACAATGAGAAGCAAATTAATTGAAACTCACGTAGATCGTCGTGATTTTTTTCTTGGAGGACAATCGATAGCTCCGTTAAGATGTGACTGGTTGGATTGTTGGCCACCGTGTTCCCTACTCGATGCTGACGTTGAATTCTGATGGTTCGGATACATCTGCAAAGGCACAGGAAAATCAATTTGCTCAATGAATCAATAGAATTGAAAGCGTTCAAACTCACATCATTAATTGGGTTGAAATGGGACTCATTTGGCATTCGATTGACGGGAGTCATTTCCTCGTTTATCTGCTGATCCACACCTGGACTTGAATTTGCGCTCACTGTCGTCGAACCATCTGACGAGGCTGGCGATACTGGCCGTTGTTCTTTTTTATTATCAACCGTCGGTGGACCAGACGACATTTGTTGAGAACTCATCGAAGCGCTCGATGAAGCCGAGCTCATTGATAGTAAAGTTGGGCCAAGGTTTTTGGCAGCACGTATTGGCGAACCGTCATTGTCTCGTTTGCGTAGAAAAGCCGATGAACTTAAAGCACTGACCACATTGTTACCGGATGTCACTTTGATTGAAGAAGGCAACGGAATTACCATGTGACCCTGTGATTGCTGGTTTTGTTGGGATTGTTGCGCTGCAACTGCTGCAGCTTGATTGGGAATAATTATTTGATGATGTGTTGGCTGATTCGATTGTATTGCAGATGTAGTTATTGTCTGATCTGGTGGCAATTGACCACTAAATCGCACTGGGACAGCTTGAATTTGCGTAGATGTGGACGACACTGGTATCTGGAGTTGTCCTATTGCTCGATTTGATGACGGAACTACAGTGAATGTTGCCGACGGCGGCGTATTAAAGGGAAGAGATGTCACAAGTCCTGCAGCTAAATTTGATGAAGTTACAATTTGATTATTTGACATTGTGCTACTGGTAACTGTTGTTGTTGTTAGGGAAAGAACTCCGGTAGAAACTGTGACTGAACTTGCTGGCACTGATTCATAGTAGAAGGTACTTCCTGGGGCTAGGAAACTCGTGCCGGTGCTTGGAATCGCTGCTGATGTTCCACCAGTAGCACCCACTCCAGAAGCATTACCGCCACTATGCGGTCGGGTATGATGGATAAATACACTCGTCGGCTGTGCTTGGGGATGATGTTGCTGTCCAGATGCTATCATTTCAGCTACTTGACCACTTTGCACACTAGACTGAGATTGGTGTTGATTAACAGATGATTGCTGTGTCATCATTTTGCCAACCGTAAGGCCGACACTCTTAATTGGAGTGATGGTTCCTGTGAGGACATTGTTTCCACGCGAAGTTATGGCAAGTGGCACCACTGTCGCAGCGGCAGATGACACATTTTGAGCCGTGAGCAGTTGCCCAGCGGCTGCAGCACCCATATTCTGACTGACATTGACGATTTGTGTAATCGGTGACTGGGAATTTACTGTAACCGTTTGTTGTTGCTGCTGTGAGGGTTGGGATAGATTTGAAGCTACGCATACGGCAGCAGATGTTACTGAATTTGTGTTGCCAGCTGATGCAGTAGACACAGATGCGCACTGAATACTGGCTGAGCTGCTGGTTTGCTGTTGTGCATTGGGTGGTAGCTTCCCAATGCCAACTTGGGTAATTGTAAGAGAAGGCTGCACTTTGGTAGCCATTGTCGTGGGTGGCCGAATGCCGATTTTTCCACCTCCATTTGTGTTCACTATGATGGGCACTACATTATTTGCAATTCTTCCAGTTGGGCCGATTATTTGTTGAGTTGTTGCACCGGGTTGCTGCTGTAGTTGTATTATTCGGGTGGTAGAAATGTTTGTGTTACCACTTGTGCTCCTTGATTGCATTGCAGCTCCCCCAGTAGTGACTCCAGTTACAATACCGCCAGCACTCCCAGCTCCACCACTTCCAGATGCATTTGCAGTATTCAATGTCGTATTCAGTAACGGTAGGTTGGGTGTTCGTATACTGATACTCGTCGCGTTCATGCCAACACCAAGTTTTGTCGCTGGAAAGGATTTGTTCATTGGTATTGGCCTGATCTGCCGTTGAGTGTTTGCCAATGGTGCTATGGCAAAGCGTTGTGTTGTGTTTACCGTTGGATTGTATTGCTGCGCTTGTGAATTCGATACATTCGTGTAAACGAGAGTGGCTGCCTGTTGACGTGGAATCACAGTCGCTAGAGTAGCGACGAATGTTTGTTGGCCTTGCTGGTTGGGCCCCGTTTGTAAGGTAGCTGCGAAAAGATTGAAGTTTTTCTATTGAAAATCTCATTATGAAGACAAAATTACTTTAAAACTTACTTTGACTACCCGCCTGTTGGTTACCCTGCGCCGATTGGGAGCTCACAGACACAACACCTCCTGCGTTGCCTGCTCCACTTACCCCAGATGCAGTGATCAAGCGCTGTCTGGATGGATGATTTATAGCACGAATAAGTTGAACTTGATTTCCATTGTTTGCCATCCAAGTGGATGTTGCGGGTGAGATGACTGTAGTTGCTGGTGAAGAGGTATTCCTCGTAACAGTTGTACCACGAACAAAATTACCAGAAAGCCCAGCGACTGGCGTTCCTTGTGCTCTAATTGGAGCTACCAAACGCTGCCCCTGCATACTTGTAGAGGTAACCCCAGCTCGAGGAATATAAGTCGTCTGTGTAACTGGTCTTGTAACAGTGATCGATGTGTTTGACACTGTTCGTGCTGGTATGGCTGTAATCTGCGTCCGACCAGCTCCCTCAATTTGTTTGAACTGTGACATCACAGTCCCAGGTGGCATAACAACGCGCACTTGAGTCGATTGTCCACTGCTGGCTATAGCCCGAAACGCAGCAGTTGTTTGCTGAGTTTGCTGTGTCTGTTGCACACCACTGCTCCCTCCACCGCCTTGTACACTAACTGGAGCTACTTTTATACCATCAATTGTGGTTGTTTTAACATGCGTAATTTTGGCTAGAACAGATAAATTTGAAAATTTCCTACGTGGATATGTTTGTATTGAAACAGAGACTGTACCTGATTTATCGCCACCGATATTGTCCGGGGCGCTCATTCTCTTGAATTTCTGAATTTCCCTCACTGCTAATATAAAAAAGACAACATGACTTTTATTTATTTTTCATTATTCTAAACAAAATTGGGAAAAAATAAGTTTTGAAAATTTTCATTGCCAAATTGTTTGGGGGAAAATTGAATTTTCTTCTCAATTATGTCAAGTGATGGGGAATTTTTTTACACACTCCAAACAATTAACTCACCTACTTTAAGTTTTTCCAAAACCAAGAGTTTAATTATTAAGGGATTATTGAGTTTTCATTTACTTTCTTCGACACTGGTTACAAAAATTTTCTCCACTTTGAATAAAAATGTCTACCGAAGCTGAAATTGTGTGGAAATGAAATGGCAATTGGAAAATGAATGATTTGGAATTGGTATTGTTTATCAAAAGTGGAAATGGAGAAAAGAGGTACTTGGGTGGAAGTGGAATGACGGATTTGAGTTACGTAACATTTTTGGTTGAAAATCGAGACGTCAAAATGTTTTCGCATGATTGTACTACTCGTATTTTGTAATATCTTACGTTTGCAGAAGTATAATAATTGATAATATTTTGCATAGACTTTATAGGGACTAGCAGAGCTTATGCGCGTAAAATTAAGGGTCACTCTGTTCTATTTAGAAATTACTCTGTGAATATTTATCGCCGATGTTTGAGCCGTCAATCCCGAAGGACGCACTTCTTGAAAAGCATCCTGCTGACTGGGATCAGGATAAGCAGTGAGTTTCATTAATTGTGCAGGTCTAGTGCTGTAGCAATGAATACACATCAAGTGTGGTTAATTCCTCTACTCCTTAGCCACTACAGTAATAGTCACACATTGACTTGTTACACTAAATGGCAACATATTAATGTCATTTTAGAAATGATTGACTGTGAGCGGATTTGCGCGTTCTCTTTGTTCCTAAGCAATCAATAGCCTCGGATAGTGAGCAACCTACTGTTGACGAATATGCAAAATAGAAAAAAAAAAAAACACTGAATGTTCTGACGTGACAACTATCAGAGGCCCTGGACTGTTTTAAATCAGATATCCCCAGCATCCAGAAAGTGTGAATGGTAGGACGGTCCCAAAAAAAAAAAACTGTGACATACATATGAATATATGCCACGGCGAGTTCTGCAGAGAACAGCAGCGTAGTCCATTTGGGTAAGGATTTGTTTAAGCGGCAGAGTACGACATGAAGTTTTGGACTTTCGGCACGTGGCCAAACGTATTGTAACAGTCAGCGTCAAGGCTAAATTGGCCAATGCACTCCTGACCCAAGGGGTGTAATAAACGTTGCCCCCAAAAGATGTTTCTGTGAGCTCTTCAAAAAAACCCACGGGAACACCCTAAGTATGGATGGAATCAGGTTTGGCCCTACACCGACTCTAAGACCGGAACAGAATGAGAAAGAAAAGTTAACAAGAGTCGATTTGCGCCCAAACGAGCAAACTTAAGTAAAGATTTAAATATCTTAACTAAAGCACAACAAAGTTGCCGGGACGGATGGCCTAAATTCGTCAAGAATATACTCAAACTCATTTCCACGATGAAGTAGGAGGAAAGTAGGCCTGATGAATGGAACCTCAGCATCGTTTTTTTCAATCCACAAGAAATGAGACCCTCTAAACCGCACCAACTATGGACGGACCAGTCTCTTTGACATCGTGTACTTGCAAATGTTCGCATATTACTTGAGCACCTGAATCCATTTAGCATCGATCTTACAGTGCGGTTTTATCGCAAGTATGTCCACAATTAGCCAAGTATTCATATTACGGCAGATTCGAAAAAATAAAACCTAGGAGACCAGATCAATACTCCCCATACCTCTATCGATTTCACGGCCCCATCTTACAGCATCTTTGGAAGTTAGCTGAACGGAGCCATATCTAATTTTGGCAATACTGTCAAACTTGTCGGATTGTGCAATGACGATGAAAACGTTCGCCTCTCCTAAAAGTTGGAGCAGTTGGTCTCGCTTAGACCACTGATGGCAATAAAGGATTTAGGCAAAGTGATGCGCTGTCGGGTGACCTTGTTAGCATCTTACTGAAGAAAATTGTTCGGAATTCTCAAGCAAACACCAAAGGCTATTATTGACAGAACACAAATAACATTATAAGATACGTCCAACATCAACGAATAGAAACGAGCATCACAATAGACAGCTTTATCTTTTAGGCAGTTGGGGATTCTATCTACTTCGGCTCAGCTATTTACCCATCAGATGAGTTACACTTGCCAATCGATGATTCTTTTTCTTGGTAAGAAATACTGGGAAGGACATATATAACACGCCAATCATCCTAATTTTCTTCTATGACACAAATCATTGACATTAGCCGGAGAGAGGAGCTAATATAACAGCGATATATTCAGTGATATCGACGTGGTCAGAATAATGCAGATTAGTTACTTAAGATGGCTAGGAGTTGTACAACATATGTATATTGATATATGTATATCGATTCGTACCCAGAATGAAAACGCAGCAGGTCGCCAAAGGTTGCATCCGGGTCCATTCATAAGTAAGGAAACGTATTCTGATTACCATCTATTTCCCTTCCGATGTTTAAGTTTTAAATTCGTAAAGTTCCTTGCTTGCTGTGGACGTCTAGCAAACAATTGTAAACCCAATACATTTGCTTACTTCGGGTAGATCGAAGTGCTACATAGACATTGAACATCAGAAACACCTTTTTCAAATCGTCTACCTCCACCTTAAAGTGTATGTTCCATTTCATAAATTCGCACATGTTATTTGCTTCGTTCAGATATCAACAACATCTATCAACAATTACAAAACCTTCGTTCTTCCTGTCACTACTGTCAGAAAATCATAAAAATAAAATACGATTTTGCGAGTCAGACTTTCGTGTGGTTAGAAATTAAATGTTAATTTGTGCACATAAAATGTTAAAATTCCATATCACCTTGTGCGTGATTATTTAATAAGGTTCACATACTTTAGCCGTAACATAGTCTTATTAACAAAGCAAAACTTTTACAAATTTTATTTCTCATCAAACTAGATTAAGGCACATAATTTTCTTAAGCAAAACTTTAAGCAAATCAATTTAAAAACATGGATACAAACAAACAAAAGGAGAAGAATCAACTCCCACTGCTAACACCAAAGAATCCAGACGGCTCGCAACGTATTATCAAACAGATAATGGTAATCGATCCGAATAAGCTTCGTGTAGCTGGGTTGGATCTAAAGATGGCAGAGGCACTCAGGAAATCAAAGGGGCAACAGCAGCAAAAAAGCCATACACCAGTTGGCGAAGCCATTTCAAGGGCTCAAAATGTTGAACTAGTAAAAGCATTGACCAAGAACAAAAAACAAGCTCCAGCGTTGAAGGAATCTCCGCAAACTCTTACCGGTGCAATAAAGAAGTTACCAATTTTACATGCAAGCCCTGCATCTGCAGTAGATCCACAGGTAAAGATTCCAACTGGGCCGATAACTCATTCCGCACTTAAAACACACACAGTTTTGCTGAACTTCCTGAAGGGCAATCAGAAAAAATCAACGGTTGAGGTGAATTTGGGTACTCCCACACCAGCAACCCCAAAGGAAGACGTGAAATACCCAAAGGAAGACGTGAAATACCCAAAGGCATCACTTAAACCGTCAGAAGCAATGACAACAAATCCAGACATCCCACCAGAAATATGTAATAAAATCGAGACAATTGAAATTTCACCAGAAATTCAATTCGAATTAAAAAAGAGACCACCACCAGCGGTTGCCAAGGAACAGAAAACAGTTCTCAGGGTCATAAAAGCCCCAGTGCATCAGATAAAATCGAATTTAGAATCTACACTGCCAACGCCACAGAAACACTTGCCCACAGTTATCGAAAGCAAAATTCTCTCTCCTGCTGAGAAGATCGACTTGAGCACTCTGCGTGTGAAATCTCCAACGCAAGTTGTCTCGGCTGCTGTTCCATTGACTCTACCAATACCAGCTGTACACCATCGTACTCCAGAGGCTGTCGACAAACCTAAGCCGGGTGTGGTCACGCAGGATGATGCAATCGTCTTGGCCAAGAAGCCTGTGAATGAGAAAACGATCAAACAAAAAACCGACCAGAAAGACCAAACTGAGGTGAAACCCGAGGCAAACAAGCCAAAGAGAAATTGGGTTCGGCGGGCATCCAAAACCGAAGCAATATCTGGCCGGCTATCCCCAAAACCGGCAGTTGAAGAGTCGGCAGTGGATTTTATCAATTTTCTATTCGAAACAAAGTCCAAATTCGAATCTGAAACAAAGAGTGTCGACCAAGATGCTACAACCTTTCTAAGGTCGCTCTTTGGCGATCAGGTAGGTCTATCTCCGATTAAAGCAGATGGGCCTTTGCAGCCAGAAAGTGACTCAAAGGTAAGTGAATACTCAGGGAAAGAGAGCTTCCATCAGATGGCCGTCGAGAAAGAAACGAAAGCTCAAGACGAGACGCCAAAGAGGAAAACGCAGCGACGCGTACTTGTAATAGAGAAATCGGTAACTGAAAAAGAAAAACACAGATCTACAGCTCCAAAGCTGCAAATTGCTACCATTGTACGGAGAGATGGGCCTCCCCAACCAGAAAGCGACTCAAATATCACACAGAAGGGAAGTTTGTGTCAGATTCTTGTGAAGCAAAAGATGAAACCGGAAGACGAAACGCCAAAGAGAAAACCACAGCGACAGGTAGTTGTAATTGACAAGTCGGTAACTGAACCAAACCAACAATCAGCGAGGAAAACTGAAAAGCACACAACTGCAGCCCCTAAAGAACAAACTCTCAGCCTTGTACGCATTGAGAAGACACCAGAGAAAGAATTGCATACGTTATCTGGAAATGCTGGCATAAGTCGGGCAACGTCTGTCGCTGATATTGTGAAGCATTTGCCGAACAAAAGGGAAAAGAATGCAACTGCAGCACCTAAAGAACAAACTCTCGGCCTTGCGCCCATTGAGAAGACACCAGGGAAAGAATCACAGTCGTTATCTGAAAATGTTAGAGTAAATCCAGCAACATCTGCCGCTGAAATCGTGAAGCTTTCGCCGAGAAAAAGAGAAAAGAACCCAACTGCAGCTCCAAAAGAACAAACTCTCGCCCTTGCACGCATTGAGAAGACACCAGAGAAGGAATCGCAGAACCATTCGCCGAGCAAAAGCGAAAAGAAATCAACTGCAACGTCAAAAGAACAATCTCCTGCTGTCGTCGAGGGTGAGCCAAAGAATGTACCTGAAATTGTCAGCGTCAGAAAAGTGGGTGAAGATGAAAAAGTTGTCATCGAAACAAAACGAAAATCACTGGGTAAAAAGGAAGAGGATACGTACGAAGTTTCCAAAGAAAAAACTCCTGCCATTGTACAGAATAAGGAGTCTAGCGACACATCTTCGACTACCGCTCATAAGCCTGCAGATGCAAAGTTAACAATTAACAAATTCATTGACAGTAACCTGCAGGAAGGAGGGAACCTCCAAGATTCCAAAGGTAAATCAGCACAGGACACTTCGGTTGTTCAGACAAAATTGGAAGCGACATCTTCACCTTCACCATCTACAACAAATACCCGCCGGAAGAGTAAGAAATCTGTCCCTGTTATCGTGGCGAAACTCAGTAAGAACCGAAAGCCACCGGTAGCAGTTGATCCAAAGAAACTTACTCCGACCTCTTCTGAGTCCAATGTTTCTAAAGATACAAGCATTCCATCGTCGTCTAAAGAAGAGACTACATCGGCATCGGCAAATGAATTGAAGCAACTAGACAAAACTCTCTCCAAGAAGTCTCCACAGAAGGGGCAAGACATTGAAGAATTAAATCAGACACAGACGAAGTCCTTAACCGCTTCAGAGGTGGAAAAAGCCACACCAGCTAAAGATGCAAAGGAAACAAGTACTCCAAAGAAGACTGGAACAAGCAAAACACGTAATTCTGTCTCAGAAAGTAAGTTAGAGACCCCCGATGACGTGGCTAAAACAGAAAAAATGATTGCTTCTCAATCAAGTGAGTCGGTTTCAAAGAATATCACATATGCTACGAAGCCTCCTGAAGTGCCACCTCTTTTAAGCAAGACTACAGAACCTGCCGCGGAAGATGGTACAGTCGAATTGAATGTGAAAGCCTCCGAGGATCTAACACAGCATCGAGCTATAGAAATGAAGAGTGATACAGAACTTGTTAAAGAGCTTCTCCAAGTAAGCAGACCAGAGGCAGATGAAACAAAGCGATTCCATCAGTCCGTAATTGCAGAAGATAGTGCAGTTCAATCAAACATGACATCAGTAATTCTACCACAGCAAGAGATTAATACGAAATCAGACAACAAGAAGGTAAGGAGATCCCATGGCACAGACAAACCAACTACAGCGGTTGATGCGGTCCCATCCAACGATATGTCTATGCCGATATGCCAATCACAGCAAGCAACTACTGACACAAGCAGTAACACAAAACCGGTTGAGGAGATCCTCGAGCCAAGCATATCACAAGACCGTCTAAGCCCAGCAAAAACAACTGAACATGTAGAAAAACCATCTGCTCAAGATGGTAAAAACTCAGCACAACAAACAAACGTTGATACAAAGGTAGTTGAAAGTTCTCAAGCAACCTTATTAGAGGGCACTGAAACAAAGCAATCTCGTCGTACTGTGATAACCGACAAATCGACTGTTGAAACGGACAACCAACTGCAGCAAGAAGTGATTGACGCGAGTGATATGAAACCTGTTGAAGAGCTCCCCAAAACTAAAACAAAAACAAGAGAGACAAAACCATCTCGTCGCTCCACGTCGGAAATGAAATCAAAAGAGATCAAAGAAAAACTGACCGTGGAGGTTGATGCAACCCAACTGGTTTCAATAAACTCAGCAGAACAAACAATCGTTGACACGTGCAGTGGCACAAAAAGAGTTGAGAGCTCTCAAGCAAGTATGTTAGAGGATATTGTGACTCCCCAGAAATCGACTGTAGAATCTGACGGTCAACAAGACACAAATGATACAAAACCTGTTGAAGAGCTCTCCAAGGATAAGGCTAAACTAAGGGAAACAAAGTCGTCGCGTCCTTCCATGTCGACAAAAGCAAATGAGATCAACAAACAATTCCCTGTGGTGGATGATGCTACTCAATCGAATAAATTGACTTTAACAAATCCGACACATGAACCAATGAATGACGGTATAGATGCTCAGCCAAGTTTACTGTCGGCGAAAACCAAAGAGATCGTCGAGGACCTGATCAAAGCGGATAGTAAGACTCAGCCAAAAGAGATAGCACCAGAAAACTCGTCACAGCAACGAGTGGCAAACGAAAGCAATGCCAAATCAATTGAGGAAACCCTTCAGTCAAAGGCTGATACGGCCAAACACTCCCACGCGACAAGAATATCAGAAAGGCTGTATGAAGACGGCAAAACCGATGAAACTGTCAATATTGTAAGAAAATCAAATGAGGAATCTTCTCATAAGGAGCCAAATGAACGAGAAATATGTGCCCCAAGTAGTATAAAATGTGATGAACTCCAGATATCCGATAATCTAAAAAGCACAACGCAGTCAGTCGAGACAACGAGAGAAGAAAATAAGCCAAACAACTCCAAAACTGTATCAGTTGTGAAATCAGAAACAATTGAACCTGTTGCAATTGAAGCCAACCTCACTTCAGGGGAAACCGTCGACAAATCGCTCGAAGAGAATTCCACAAATCCATCAAACCAACAAAAGGATGATGATGACAGGGTTGAGCAGCCACATCAAGAGTTAAATACCACCAGTCGATCGCGTCGTTCAACCCCCATCGTTTTAAAAATCCCACCTTCCTCTGGAATGAATAAGAAAAAAGAACAACCGTCTGGGGTAAGCGCAAAAGCTAGCGCCGAAGAGGAAATAGCCATAGAATGCGAACAAACAAGAGCACCTGCATTGGATTTAGTGTCCGAAAATTCAGAAAACATCAAAAAGGGGAACAGCACAGATGTTCAAGTAAAAATTGAAGAGAGTACTACATCTGCAGTTTCAGAGGCATTGCAAGAATGCAATGTACCGACTGAATCTCTATCTCAATATCAAAACATAGAGATCACTTCTAAGTCTGATGAATTGCTGGCATCAGAAAAGGCAAGCGAAGAGAGCAAGTCTGTAGTAAAAAGCACGAAAAAAAGTAAAACTAAACCTAAACCCATTCTAACAACTGAAAGGAAAAGAAGCTCAAAGAAAGCTGCAATTACAGATGAACAACCAATAAAGCAGGACCCTCCAAAGAAAACTGAAAAGTTGTCTAAGGAAATATCACAGAAAGTAGAATCCAAAGAAAATGATTCGAAATCCCTTCAAGGTACCGCCGCGTCTTCCACTCCGAATGTAGGAAAATTGTCAAACAAAACTGAAACACTGCCAACTGATTTGTCGCCTTCTCCGCAAAACGCCGACAAATCCATAGAAGCTAAGTCCACAAAAATCAAATCATGTAACCCCACAACTGTTGCAATTCAAAAAAATGATGATGACGATGCAGAAGCAGTAAACCCGGACGAGACACCGAAGGGTAGCAAGACAACAAAGGGTCGTCAGAAAAGAGCAAAACCTAAATTAAATGTGAGTACATCCGAGGAGGCTTCTAAGCTTCCCCTTACCAAGGAATCTAAATTACTCCCCATCGACTCGCAAGTCAATCTTCATCATCAGACAGTAGAAGCTCTTAAAGTAGAACTTACTTCGATGGAAGATATTTCGCAAATCTCTGATTATTCTGATGGATTTGAGGACTGTGACATAAGGGATTTAATAGATGTCTCAATTGCTGCCGAGAAAACCCTAGAAAACCAATCCAACAAGCCAGTGTCTATCTTTGATGCGATCAAAGAAAAACCACCAAAGCAAGGCAAAGCTAAAAATCCATTCAGAAAAGCCAAACCGAGTAGTAAAGTAGAACAGTCGCCAGATAAAGAAATGTATTTTCTTGGTTTCAATGATAAAGAAATTGAAGAGGGATACAAAGCAACATCTTTACGGCTGTCACAATCGGTAATGTGCATTTCAAAACTTGTTTAACGTTCTTTTTAAGTGTTTTTCGTTTTGTTTTCGTAGACGGAAAATCCATTACTATCACCTTCCACTAGTGACAATAAGAAGAAAGGTTCTCCTTGTGTTAAAAAATCTCCCCTGAGCGCTGGTAAAAAACAAAAGCAAGAACAGCAAACTTGGAAAAAGAACTCAGCCGCAACACTAAAGAGTTGGCTCAAAAAGTCTGATAGTAGTCCGGAACCACTCAAAGAAGACGGTCAACAAACTGTAAGTTTAAATGGTTCTAATTAAGATTGCAGTTCCCTTTGATAAGATTTCCAAATATGTCTGCAATTTCTATTGCGTTCTATTGTTGCATGCCCTTCAGGGTAACTTTTCCTTTCTTATGCAATTACCAAATTGTTGTAATCAATTCAAAGGGCTGCTGCTTGTCTGTTGTGCTCGCAATCGACCTGGCGATTGTTCAATTCTCCTTCAACTATGTGTACATAAAAATGGTTTTCTTTTGCAGCAACCAATCACGTCAAAACCAAAGTCAACAGTTCCCACTAAAAAACGCCGAAATAAGCAGAAAGATCTCAAGTCATCAGTCGAAGAAAATACTGCTCAGGGTGCAGAAGCAGAGGTCGTGAAAACCGTGAAAGCCAAGCAAACCTCGGAAGAAACCCCAAGCAGGAAACGAAGATCAAAAAAAAGTGTAAAATTATCCAATGAAAATGCTTGTGAAGAAACTCCATCGAGTCGATCGCAAAAAGGCAACGAAAAATCTCCAGGTACCACGACGAAAAGGAGGTCGAAAGCGGCCAAAGATAAGGAGGTAGTGATAAAAACTGAACCGATCGAATCGTCGACCCCCATTAAACCGAAAAAGGGATCCCGCAAAAGACCAGCTCCTGAACCATTTACTCCTGGTACTGAGCCACCAACGAAAATATCCCATTTATCTGACAAAGATATTCCCATTCCCAATTTTATATTTCCTTCGCCGAAACCACCAAAATCAAAATCCGGCAGATCTTCATACATACCTGTACCTCCCGTAAATCCATTGGAGAGGAAATACAAGAACGACATCGAATTCAATCCTCGTTTACTGCTCGTTCGAAAGAAAGAAGAGTTTAAGACGGATGAACCTCTTGTCGATCCAGATTTGCAAACAGTACCAAAGAGTCCAAGTGATGTACAATGTGCTCTTTGCCTTGGTTACACCACCAAAAAGAATTGGATTCGACATGTAAGCACTCATTACGGTGTCGGCTGGGTTATGGGGAGTCCACCACCTGTGAACATAAAATCACGTTGCTCAGTTCTGAACTACATGATCGAATTCTTTAAAGGTTCCGGCATAAAAGGCTTAGAATGCCGCATTTGTAAGAGTCTACGTCGTTCGGCGCTTGGTTTACTCGTCCACCTCGAACAATGTGTCCTAACCGAGAAGGAAGTCGAAGAATCTAGAGTTGTATGTGAATATTGCAAGAATAATTACTCACGAATGTCAATGCCTTCACACATACGAACCTGTTCAGCTAAGCATGAACTAAAACAAGAACCCAAAGAATCAGAAGAAACCGCCCCCGAATATGATGTGCTTTCGAATACTGGACGTGTGAAAAGGAAGTCTGTTATTAAGTGAGTTTAAAATGTTTAAAATTGTTTTTCCTCATTTCCTTGGACTAATCGATTTGAAATGAATGAATTTCTAGGGCAGAGAACAGCTTTAAGGAAATGAATGAGATCGAGTTTATTCCAGAAGAGGTTTGAATGAAATGAAATTGTTTTTTGTGTGTATGTGTTTCATTTTAGTTTAACTGTTTTCTCTCGTTTAGTTCATCAAATTTATACCACAGCCAGAAATAAGCTTGACAAATTGGCAACGAGATATTCAGAACTTTGGCAAAGGATTTTGTATTTGGAAATTGTGTTCGTTTACAGCGGAAACCATCGAAGAACTGCAAGCGCACTGTGTTCAGGGTGTTTGCCCATTCTACATGAATGGAATTTATAAATGCAGTAAATGCAAATACCGTTCGGAGAACAATGAAGCCACCCTTAACCATGTCAAGTTGAAACATAATCCTAATCCAGCAAAAGATTTCGAAGCCAGCAGTGATGATGTGGCTATTGAGTCAGAGTCAAGTTCATCTGATTCGGGCTCTTCGGGAACTGATGAAAGTGAATCTGACGAAGGTACAGATGTTGGCATTGAAGACGGTAGTCGACCACCAAAAAGAAAGAAAGAGAAGAAACACAAAACTAAAAAGAGACGCATTAGGAGGCCGAAAAAAGTCTCAACGAAAGATTTTAAGAAACGTAAGTATGATCAGGCAACCCATGAGTGCTTGGTTTCATATTGAACTTTTCCCATTGTAGTGCTTCCAGAACGGAGCCCTAAAATAGCAAGTAAAGTGGCAAAGTGGTATAGCAGTTTGTAAGTAACAATGTAAACCTAATACACAGGAATGTTAATTTTTTTTTTTTTTTCAAGTTTGAAACAAAATTACACAGAGGATGCACTTTTTGTTTCCGCTACACCAAAGATAGTCCAGACGAATGACGATGGCTACGGACCATACTTCCCCAAATCTGTCTCATCAATGAAGTTCCGTCTAGAAGGTTTCAGTGGATTTGTTGATAAATTTGGCAAAGCAAATATACAGCCAGATAAATGGGATCAATTGGAGCGGTTCAAAGGCAAAGGCTTACCAAGTAGGATGCAAATATTTTCTTTATTAAAATTGTTTCTCTTAAACCAAGGTCCATTGCAGATGAGCACATTCTGTTTGTAGGAGGTCCAGTTAAGCGCGTAGCCTGGGCTCCACTAGAACCACATCCTGCATCTTCAGCACAATATTTAGCAATTTGTACTCGAAAGGACATCGAAAAGTATACTCGTTTTCTACGTCCAAAGCTTAGTAGGTCTTTAATATACATTCAAAAGTATGACATCAGTGACTCGATGGAGCTGCGTGGTGAAATTCTGTATGCTTTGGCAATAGATGCAGGTCCTGTGCATTGCATAGAGTTCATGCCAAGTGGTGGTTATGCCCCGAACATAAATAGACTAGGCTTATTAGTTGTAGGAACTGTTGAGACTGAAATCAAAGTTTACTCTTTACCCCTGAAGGTAGCCAAAAAAGACTGTGATATGTTTCCAATCGTTCGATTGGAACCATCATTTGTGCTAGCTCTCGAGGTAATCGATAATCCAAATGAAAACGTGGACAACTATCAGACACAATGTGTTGATTTAGTGTGGTCACAGGTAAGTTTTTCGAGAAAAAAAAAACAAACAAATAATCGTATTCACTGGAAATACACAAAAATACTTTGAATAGACTTCAGGGCACAATTACATAATTGGTGGGCTTCTAAATGGATACGTAGGCATCTGGGATATAAGTGACGAGGAGGATAATCTTAATCGTTTCTGTCAAAATGGGATAACAAAATATGTACCTGTGTCATACTTTTGGACGATGGAAAGTCGATTAAAGTGTAAGTAACAGCTTATACCGCACACCTTGTGACAACTGAGAAAAAATTATCAAATTCAATTTAAGATATGGCTGCGCACTATGATTTGAACGGTCTTCGATGGTTGCTCGTGTGCAATGAGACAAGAAAACTACTGCTGTACGATTTGCGAGAAATCAATAAACCTATGCTCTTCCATGTGGAAACGATGAGGAACATTTGCACTGGCATAGACTGGCCTGTTGTTTGGGAAAACCCATCTTGCGCCTTGGGAGATGCATCGCCTTCATGTAAGTTCTTACATTACTCAACCAATTGATGAAAGTTTTGAGTGTTTTTGTTTGTTTTTTTTTTTTGTTTTAAGATGGTTGCTGCATAAACACAATGAGTCCTTTGAGTTTAGTTTACAACAATCGTCGTCTTGATAAATTTTGCTGTGGTGTAACTGGTCTTCACTTTAATCCATGGAAGAATCTCTATGTTGGTGGAGCAGAAAATGGAGATTTACATATAACTCCAATTCGGGAGGCCAATTTAGATGTAAGTCTTCGTAATAAATACGACCAAAAGGTTGTATCTTCGATGAATATTGTCCGATTTGATTCGGAGGATATAAGCAATCAAACAATACTGAAAAAGCTTCAAGACGGCCACAAACTATTCGAGCATGACTACAAAGAAAAATATGGTCTAATTTTCGGTGCACCTGCAAAGGTAAATCTTATCCCTTGCCGTTCCATTTATCCAAACGATAATCAGTTCATTTTTTTTTGTTTTAAGATAAAGGGAATGAAGGCACCAAAACTCTACGGCCCAAAGCGAATAGTTTCAATAAATTTGAGCCGCTTGATGCGAGTTAATTGCTTGCGATTTAATCCAAATAAAAATGCACATAACCTGTTGGCAGTTGGATACAATAATGGCTTTTTACGAATACTGCAGAGCGATTGGGCTAAAATGCTGGAAGAACCATCATCTAATCCATGAATATTTTTTTTCTGTAATTTATTTATTAATATTTAATGTTTAAGCAGTTCACTTTGTTGCATGCTGAGGGAGAACAAATTACTTTTTTTTTATTGTGAAAGTATTACTATAAGTTTAAGAGTTAAAGAGTTGATTTGCGCTTGATTATTAACAGTTACATCTTCTGAAATAAGAAATTGTATATACCATTAGATATACAAATAAAAATAAAATATATAATTATAATTATGTACGACTATGTGCGGATGTTTCACTTGTGGTTGAACCTTTTTCGATACCCCAAACCAGACCAGAGGAACTGTCGATTGTTTGCCATAAAATAGGAAATAATCAGAATCAGTCCTTGTTGCGAATTCAGATCTTTGATATCTGTCTGAGATGGAGATTCAGTGCTTACCACTGTTTTATTTTTGGTTTCTATGATTCTTTCCATTCCGTCCTTGCCTATTGTAACATAGTATGAAGAATTTTCTTCAGGCTAATGTTCAGTTATTGAGATGTGTGCAGAAATGAATTACCCGGTCTTAGGTGCGCACTTTCTGCAACACTTCTCCTCCGTGTGCGCTAGATAAACACGGGGACAATTTGTTTGTCAGTTAACAGGCATATATCACAAACTTCCAAGTATACTCGTACATAAAGCGCTCCATTTCTTACTGCGGACATATGCTACAGTGTTTTTGTATTTTTTTTTAATGAGTGGAACGGCTGTCCGTGTTAGAATAAAATTAAATTTAGAAGAAAACAAAAAGCTTTACCGACAATCTTACTATAGCAAGCACACAGTTTCCTAATCTCAATATATCATACACAAGGGGACATGGCCAATCCACAAAAAACGAGACCCTCGCAATTGCGTCAACAACATCGGATACAAGATCTTATTTGCCATAATTGTTTGAACGTCTGAAACCCTTCGCCAACAACCTGATTGGTCCCTATTAGTGCGGTTTCAGACCAGGAAAATTCACAGCCCGGCAGATCCTGCAAAGTCCAAATGGATACCCACCAGCTTTTCATCGATTTAACGGCCGCATATGACAGCATTTTTAGAGACGAGCTATATAGAGCCATGTCTAGGTTTGGCATCCCTTCCAAACTTGTCCTTCTGTCCAGAATGACGATTGAGAAGGTTTGATGTTCGAAAAAGGTTATAGATAAGGTGATGCGCTATCATGTGACTTCTTTAAGATCATACTTGAAAGAACTGTACGGAGTCTTTCAAAAGTCTGCGCAACTACTAGCGTACACCGATGATATCGACGCAATTGGGAGAACTCAGCGGGCTGTCACCGGTGCATTCTCTAGTATTGAAACGGAAGCTGCTAAAATGATATGAACCAATCGGATTGTTGACGAACGGCTTCAGGCATTCACATAATACATCATATAGGGTCTTATAGGCGATGTTAAGAAGACTGATGCCTCTGTAGGGGCTCCTTTTTTGATCGGACCGGACAAAAAATGCTTAGGTGCCATTTATCGGACATGTTTACAGATGAGTCGATGTATGCTCCTTACCAAGTCATCGACTGCGGATTTGAAGAGCTTGGCAGTCAGGCCGTTTGCTCTATTGGACTGAAGTTTAGATATGGCTATCTTCACTTCATCCAGGTCGGGTGGATGGATTTGTTGGTCTACATCGTCCAGGTTGAATGGTTCATTCTGTCCAGTCTGCAGAAATGCTCTTTCTAAATCTTTAGCATCGACTGAGACTCTACTACTATGTTCCCTTGTTCGTCTCTACAGGCTTCAGTTTGCGGTTTGTGTCTGTTGCATGTTTTTCTTACCTTTTGCTAAAACTTCCGAATCTTATTCCTGCAGTAGCATATCTCAAGCGCTTCTCATGCTCCGTCATTTTGCTCCTGAAAAACCGGTGAACGTCTCCCCTCTTGTGCTCATAGAGCTCGTGAGCAGCTCTAGTCCTTCTTTGCGGCGCCACTTTACATGCATCTTACTTAGCTGCATGTGGTGGCCGTGTGGCGGCATCTCTGATGGCTTTTTGGCAACGTTGTCACTGGTCTTCGACACTTGGTACTAGCGACTTAAGACCTCTTAAGAGATTAAGGGCGATTGTAGCCCTCCGACATAAATCTTTCTCACTGCCTTTGCGGTGTTCGGGATATCTGCAACCGTACTTTGGATACAACAAGCTAATAGTCCGAGTTGAAGCTGGCCCCTCTGAACCTTCGGACATCCATAATACTGGATGAGTGCCTTCCGTCGATCGCAATATGGTCAATTTGGTTGACAGTTGACTGATCAAGAGCTCTCCAAGTCCCCTTGTGAAATTTGGGAAACTCGTGCGTGCTAGTTGCGGCAATGTTTCACCTCGCCGCAAAGTCGATTAGACTGAATCCGTTATCGGATGTAGTGTCGTGCAGTCTATACTTTTCTACAGTACTACCAAAGACAGTACTCACAGATAAGGCATTGCTCATAAGTCTTGTCCAAGAGCTAGTAGAAGTATATCAGGCTAATGTTGGCAAAACTAGACTTAATACGGGTTGTTACGAGGCGCCCGTTAATATGCCGGAAACTCAAGAATTCTTGCCTAGGTCTGCCTCTAACAGCAAATTCGTATCCAAATAGGCGCAAATTTTGCAGTCGTCGTAGTAGTTGTTGGATCCTCTTTTTGTCCGGCCCATCCAGTCGCATTTCTGGGATGGCGGTAATACCTGCTTTGCAGCAGTCCAGAGCATCCGCTAGTTGTTCGGCTGCACGTGGCCTTTTAAGGGACCTAGCATTCCACGTGTAGATCTGAAGTTCGTTGTCCTTGTTTCATTTGCAGGGGTTATCAATATACTCGTAACTTAAGTTTTTTTTTGTATGGACGGACTGTTACCCCGGTGGCATAATCCCCAACCTTTAGGACCAGTTCCATTATAAATATCGTTAGCACGGGGGGTTAGTTAGACCGATGTGAGCGTTGTCGTTGGTCCATTAAGAGCTCATCCGCCACCATTTTTTTTCCAAGACACTTATTTGCTTTATTCCTAGATTTTACTTCACCGTTGATTCCATCTGAAGAATTCATCCTCTATCCTGTTTATAGCGCTGCTATATGCATTCGAAAAATATGCAGTAAATTAAAACATTACACTACATATACTACTAGGCAATACTTCATATCACAATACTAGTTATAACATTACAATAACACTGTGCATTTCTTAAACCTTTAAAAAAATCGCAGAAGATTCCGCTTGATTTTGAAAGCAGCATCATTTTGTTGAATAAATATGGTCGCTCATCACAAGAAATTGCCAGTAGAACAAGCGTTTGCCTAAAAATTGCACTTATTTTGAGAAAGAGCAGAAATGTGAAGATCCAAGGAGGTTTTAAAGATGGTCTACAACTTTTAACTGATGTCTAATTGAGCTATATAAGGTAAATGAAGACAAAAGAACACCTTAAGCAGCTGCAAAAACACAGACAAAGTTAATAGTAAGTGGACGGCTCGAAGAGCAAAAGGAATTGTAATTTAAGTACGTACTTTCGGGCGTTTCTTCTGGGACTGAGCCAGCTTCCTCGGTAGGCGCCTGATCAGGTGCGCTTGTGGCTTTTTTACCCTGGAAAAGGAAACAAAAAAGAAAACAATTGTTCCGAGTGGTTCAGGAAAATAGCTTTTTTGGATAGTGATTTACCTTCTTTTTCTTTTTGGTCTCTCCTTCAGTTTCTTCAATTTCTTCTTCCCTTGTAGTATAACCTTCCGGAAAGAATTTTAAAGCTTCCTCTTTACCGACAACCGTATTTGGGCTAATATAAGAGGGTCCAAAGTTTGCGAACGCTAACATAGTACTACTGTTTTGCTTTGCCACTTTTAGAACAAGCTTATCGGTTCTAGAAAAGAAAAATTAGAAAAGTACAATAAATGTTTTCTTTAAAGAGATTTAGTGTGGGTGACCTACTGACTTTCGTGATACGAGTACCGTCGCTACTGCTAAAAGCAACAATACACCCGTAGCCGAGGCAAGACTTAAGCTAATTAAGCTTTCATCACAAATCTTTATCTGTTATGTTCAAGACATTATGTTTCAAGTACAACTGCATGCATACGGCTTCTTTGGCTGCTTTTGATAGAGCTTATCCCGTCTAATTTTGAATGTTGGGCCACTTTATCGAACACTTGGGATTCTACACGGTTTCCAGTGGCAGATTTACGTTTTAAAATGTGAATATCTCAAAAAGTTATAAATGGTGGATGTTGGCATCATTTGTATCATCGAGAGTGCGCAGTGTTCAGGAGAGCACCGTGCGTTCGCTATCGTGCGAGCGTTTTTTAAAAGTGGGGATTTTTACTCGAGTGCTTCCCGACAAGTTTGTTCGTGATACAATATTCGGCGATTGAGCCATAGGTCAAGTTCGTTCGTGTAACTTGTTCAGCTCTGAATACCTCTCAGGCAGGGATCAACAGAACTGAATTCTAGCTACTACGCCTACGAAAACATAATCTATAATCCGCCTTGGGGCGGACTTATAGACAACGGAATCTTCGGGCCCATTTCCCAGCGAAAATTATGAGCGCTTGATCACAGATTATTTTTTACCTATTTTGCAGGCATATGATCTGACTCGTCAGACATGTGGTTTCAACAAGATGGGGCGACTCCGCATACTGCTAAAACCTCCATGAATTTGTTGCGTGAACATTTCCCAGGAAAACTAATCAGCCGCTTTGTAGACAGACGTCTTATATCTCATCCGGCATCAAATCGCAGGATCTTGGTAACCAATTCGTCGACAATCTTGGCGTTGAATCGAGTGTTCAGTAAGTCATGGGTTTCATGGGAAGCACAGAGAGTATTGGAACTATTATCGTCCGGATCAATGCCTATATTTTCGAGGAAATAACATAATCACCGATCATTGTCCGGTAACGTTCGTCATTGACTGTAATGCGAGCTCCGGCCTTATTTTCGAAAAACCAAGGACCTTTCATGTAACCAACCTGAAGACCATATCGAACAGTACACTATGTGAATATACTCGAGTCTCGTGAACTTCTTCTAGATTTACCTAATTCCAGAAAAGAGAATTCCGCTTGTTAATAAGCCCATCGAGTCAAAAGTAAGCCTTATTACTAAACATGATGTTTTAAGAAAAAAGAGGATTGACTTTAAGCTGCTTAAGAGCCCAATCCGTGAGTTTACATTGCAAGGGTTAGTCTGGTGACTTTAGTTCTTGCACAAACTGGATTTTATACGGGTGTAGGCCAAGATCTTTTCCCAACATTGGACAGACAAGGGCCAAATGGTTGCAATCAACGTCGAGTTGACAATTTCAAATCTACCGCCACACTTTCAGCTTCTATTGTGTGGACGGATTGTTGAATTTAGGTCATGTAAAATCCACAACACTATGTACTCGTATATCGATTTCAGTTGGTCGATTATGAGGACTAAAAAATTCACGTAATCTTCTGACGTATAGAGGGCTGATTCTCAAAATAAGTTTGAGTGCTACGAAAACGTTCTTCTAATAGAACTCTGCTCATGATCATTTTTCAATCAATACGGAAAATCTATCAGTAAAAAAACATCCCTTCATCAACAGCCCTTTGCTAAGTCAAGAGAAGCTAATTGTTTTCGATTCTAACTACAATACTTCTGCGGTTCTTCCTAGGACTTATTAAATAGATCAGGCAAAAGAAGACATTTTAGAAGAAGTCGTATCGAGCTGCTCCTTTTCCATTTTCTCGAAAAGAGCCTAGAGGCTCTCCTCAGATTGATAACCTCTCCGGAGCACAATGTCTTGATGATACAAGCAGCTAAATTCATACCTCTGGCGGACTTAACCGGTTAAAACATCGGCTGAAGAGGTTAAGTGTACCGAAAAAAACAAACCCCGCTGGAGGCCTGGAACCGGTGTTGGAGACAACACTAGTTGCAGTGCGGTTGAACCCGAATCTCATGTCCAATATGCAGAAAAATCCACTTCCAAGAAACCCGTTGAATTCAAAAGAGAAACCGCCTTACCCTGTCCAAAAATAAAAGAAACTGAGTTGGAAATACAGTGTGTTTGGTAAAAGCGTGTGCTTCTTCTATAATTCGCAGCAGAATTATGCTTTAGTTTTTGCAAATTATATGAGGCATTCCGTAATGAGCGCTTTTTATAAGGTTTGGGTTGAAGCTGTGTTTTTTGTTGAACAGCTGTAGCAATGTTCAGAGAGTTTTGTGTCGGCGCTTCAAAGATGAAAATAACGTCTAAGTGCTGGATTGGCTATCTCAGTTTCCAGATGTCAATCCGATTGAAAATGTCTGGAAACTTATAAAACAGAGGATCAAAGGAAAAGATGTAGGGACAACTAAACACTATCAGTTCATGTCACTCTTCCAAAGCAGAAAATGTTTCAGATCAAGCGGGAAGCTGATCTTCGAACCTTCAGCTTCAAGGGCACCAAGGAGTAAACTCATAAATGGCTTAGCGATTCCGTGCCCAAATCGGCTTCCGTGGAAATAGTTGTTGAAGTTATCAGGACCGTCAAATCAAGGCATGCCAATCTTCTGAATTCCGGGCAAACTCAGAAAAGCGAGAAAATGGACTCGATGCGACAAAACGAAAACAATGGTTCCTGTAAGAAGAACTTGAAAACTTGCCTTAATGCACCGAAATGACTCTCAGTACATAAACTTTGACAGCTTTGCTACCGAGATTTAGTTGCTGTAGTCACGATGCGTGCCAAAAGTTTGTCGTTGCCTCGCCCTATTTACCGAAATGGATCTGTATTGCTGCCGCTTTCAAATGTAGTGGCCACTCTCAGTGAACATCGTGCAACTCATCAATGCATTTGTTCAGAATCCTTCCTAGGCACCAACAATTGCAACCTGTCTCCTTAATTTCTTTGACTGACTTTGTATGCTGAACGAAATGTTAACTTTTCGTTGCGTTCTTCAGACAGTTAAGACCAATGCTCACCGGTTCCCCTCCAGCCGTTTTTTGTTTACTTTGAATTGAAATTTATTAATTTATTACTTACGTTTGTGGTGGCCTTGATTCATATTTAACTAAGGTATTAGCTATTAGTTGAGCGGTTTGTGGGTTATCATCCGTAAAGAATCCGAACTGCAGAACGTCTTCCTGGTGCTTGGCTATCTCGTCGAAAATTTCCTTTTTCTTGTAGGCATCGTAAGCCATTACAAGATGCGGCGGCTCCGGAATGGGGTCCGGTGGAAGAAAGGTGGAAGTCTGAGCCCGAAAGAACACATAAATAAGTGTTGCATGCGTTCGTCGATCGGTTGGCACCCAAATTGATGGAACTTGTATTGTGTGTGTTAAAGTTTCCTCACAAACTGGTTCTCCAGCCTCTTTCTCAGGTTCCGGTTCTTCGTCGTTTTCATTTGACTCTTCACCTTCTTTATCTTCCTCATTTTCTTCACCAGGCAGTGGCCCTTCGGGTAAAATTTCAGCCAAAGGATCATCAAATTGATCATCCTCAGGTGGAGGCTCTTCCTTTTTAACTTCAATTGGAATCTTTTTCGTAACCTTTATTTCTAGGGGAGCTAGAATTGGTGGGAACGTTTCAATGTCTCCATCGTCGGTAGTTATTTCTCGAGATTGTGTAAGATCTTTCGCATAAGCTAAGAAAATTTGCTCTAGTGGCCTTGTATCCTGTTCGGAAATTTTCCAGTAGCCAACAAGCAAATCTTTATTGTACATATGATCAAGAATCTCCGGATCTATTGGGTTCTCACAAGAAAAGTTTATAACTTCAAAGTGCTCCGCAAACAGGGGTGCTGTGCGTCGGTCTTTGCAAGAGATCTTTTGATTCTCAGCAGTTTCCATAAGTTTCTTATAAGTATCTCTTTGGATGTGTGGACCAAATATTGTAACACCTATGTCGGGTAGATTGGCTATGATCTCGTCAGTTACATGAGTTAAGTATTCCCGCCGTTGTCGTTCGGCTTCCTTCACTTCCATGAGATGGGCTTCAGCTTTTGCTTTTTCTATAACATCTCTTCGGGCACATTCTTCCGGTTGCATTTCAGTTATCTCGTATAAGGTGTGTTTTGTTGAGCCTAGTTCGGAGAGTTCCTTGGTTATTTTTTGAATAAGTTTTGGAACATCTGAGCCAAACATGAGATCTATGAGTTTTCCTTGGGTGGCAAAGAGCCATGTTGGTTCGCTTTTATTGCGAAATCTGGCAAAAGCCTCAATCGTATCGGATTTACACTGAAAAAGTAAGAAACTTCAACTTAAACTTGTCAGAGTGGGTCAGAGTGAAAATTGTTATTACAACTGCTAGTTGCAGATTATCTCCTCCAAGTTCTAGCTTGATTTTTCGTAGACTGCCAACCATCGCAACACATGGTCCACACCATTCTGAATAGACGTCCAGAACTATAAATGATAATTGCTTGTTATTGTTGTTACGGAAAAGCTTATGTTAACAGACCAAGAATTCCCGGCTTTTCAAGGAATTTGTGCAAGTCTTCATCTGTGTTGATTTCTGCCTGAAGTTGTTGTGCTCCTCCTTTTTTAGCCATGACGATGAATTGAATTGAATTTATGTTTGCCTTTCTTAGACACAAATTTATTGGATTGTAAACTGCAACAATATTGATCAAACAAACTATGTAAGTTCCATGCCGACAAAAGTGCTGTGGTGTGGGCTTTCGCCAGGAAAGATTTTGTTTATTTTGAGAAGTTCTTCTGCTTCTTCTCTTGTAAGTAGGTACATACGAGTACATGTTAAGTTGCGCATTTTTTCAATGCATCTGCAGCCGCATTGATGTTTCGCAAAGAGACTGATAGCTCATGTTTCAGCCAGTTTTCAAGGATATGTCTTTATAATTGCATCTACTCGTAATACTGAATAGTTCCTCCATGTACCTAAGGTTTCAAAGGCTCGCCTTAGAACCATTCCACATGTCTCTCTACTTTGGGTTTGGATCACCTCGTTAGGGATACCAAGATTTTGTTGAAGATTTTCCATTTCAGTGATTCAATTATTTTTCTTTCGGCTTCTTCTTCGAACCTCGATTGGAACTTGAGCTTTTTGGACAGGGCTTTCCGAAAACTTGGCGTACTTCAAATTAGACTTGACCCGCTTTTTGACATCGTCCTCCCGTTTTCTTCATGATTAACGAGAAAGCATTTTTTTTTAATTTTTCGCTCTTCAGTACGAATACTCATTTTTAATATACCACCTCGATCAAAATGTTCCCGGAATTTTTCCATTACATCAGTGCTTCCTGCGATTTTTCCATTGCTTCCTCTCGGCTGCTGAAACGCGTTCCCCGTAGTGTTTTGTTTAACTCGATTGAATAGAAAGAAGTCCAGGGAGGCAAATCAGGTGAACTCGGTGGCTGTTGGATGGTATTTGTTGCATTTTTCGTCCAAAAATTACGAATAATGATGGCACTGTGCGACGGTGAGTTATCATGGAGCAAAATCCACGACTTTTCTGCCCACAATTCTGGTCTCTTTCGGCGAATTGCTTCACGCAAACGTTTCATAACGCCCAAATAATACTCGTGATGCACTACACCGTTGTAATCCATGAACACCGTGAGCATTGCCTTCTTTTTTGACTGAAAACGACGTGTTTTTTGGTCTCGGCTCATTTGGTGAACGCCATTCACTTGCCTGATGTCTGGATTGCGTGTCGTACTCATAAACCCACGTTTCGTCTCCAGTAATGATCCTTTTGATGAATGTGGAATCGGATTCAGCCTCGCATATCATCTCTTTTGCGACGTCAACACGGTCTATTTTTTGCATGAAATTGAGGTCTTTTGGCACCAACTTTGCTGCTACACGACGGAAACCCAAATCATTAACCAAAATGTCTTGGATGGATCTATAGGCAATGTTCAAGTCCTACGCTATCTCTCTGATGGTTAATTTGCGGTTATTGACCAACATTTCTTTTACTCCATCAATGTTTTCGACGGTTTTCGATGTCGATGGTCTGCCACTGCGTTCATCATCTTCGATTGACTCACGACCCCTTTTGAACCGCCCGTGCCACTGGTAAATGACCGTTTTCATTAGAGAATCGTTGCCGAAACACTTTTCCAACATTTCCAACGTTCGCGCACCATTAAATCCGTTTTTTTTACGCAAAATTTAATAAAAGTTCGTTGTTGCAACATTTCTAAAATTGTAAAATATCGCCAACACACACAGATATAGATGTACTCTTGGCTATGTAACTTTTGCAAATGTCAAGCTATGACGCTAAGATTTAGAGAGAATGTCAACAACAGATTTACCAACTTAACAAAAAAAACAGAACTCAAATCGGAATAATGGGAGCACAACACCGGAACTTTTTGATTAATGTGGTATGTCAGGAGTTAATTAGCTGGTTGATTCGTAACCCTTATCTTGCAGGGCCTTTATCCGATTATAATACATATTAAAAGTTGACACATCGTTCCTTATCACAGTGCTATCATCGGCAAAAAGAATATGAGTCGTTTCGGGCACATGGTTGTGTTGCTACAACACAAAATATTGCACGAGATTTAAAAGCAATGGAGTTTGTACTCATTTCACTTGCTTTTTGTCCATTTCTCGGGTGCATCTAGTTGCCGTTCATATAAGCCTTCTAGAAACTCCATCAAAGGTGTTTTTAGAAATTGATGAAGACGATAACCACATCTTTCGAAGCGTTGCGATGTTTCGACATCATTATCCGTGGCTCAAATGGTAGTGTATTGGCTTCCCAATCGGATGGTTCGGGGTTCAATACCAGCCGTGACCGAAAGACTTTTTTTCAGGTAACTAAAATCTCGTGAGGTGAATGGTTGCGTAAGCACAACATCAAGTCAATTTACACTAATAATTTAGTCTCCCCATTAAATGTTGGATGCCACCCATGGAGCGAAATAGCCACTGAGTCCAAACGTCTTTCTTTCTCTCTCTATCCCATTTACCGAAGAACTTAACACATGCTTTGGCATCATAAGTGTAGTCAGACTTGAGTGTTAAGTTCTTTTTTTCTTTTTTTTTTAAACCTTGCCTTTATACAGTTCTCCCACCAAGGTAGAGCAATACTGGTCTTATTGTAATAATTCCTATCGATGTGACCAGTTACATAATTAGCGGCCGGTCATAAGGTTCTGTTGGGTGGCAGGACTTAAGAGTCTGTACCAGGTACTATGGGAGTTAGGACCTTCAGAAATTTGGTCTGGGCCTAATTTGAAAGAGGTAGGTTCAGTAGTGGAAGTGGTTTGAACCTAAACCACAAGTTGGTTGACCCGTTGTGGATTAGCAAATAACTGCTGGATGCCGTGTCGGTCGGCCTCGACTCAAACTAAGGCTGGAGCCTAAGGCCCTCAACACAGATTCCGACTTTGGGATTACTGAAACACGGTAAGCGCTGACCAGTAGTAATATCCTGGCCCCCATGAATGTATGAGCATCCCGTGTCGGTGGTTTTTTTCTGGTTTCTCCAAACAAATTCTCTCAGCAAATGTCGTTGCTGATTTGATGGTGGTTGGTCATACTCGAAAGAAATTATGAATTTCAGACTCATACTGCTGAAATAAATGAATGTGTGTTTCATATTGCTGGTCTTTTCAATTACGCCTGTAAGGGACTATAGGCCTTACCATTCTTTCACTACAGCCGCTAAGTATCTTTGAATATTGTCTAGTTTGACAATATTTTCGAATGTTATGAATGAATGAATCGTTACACTACCCGCTATATGGGAATATTCGAATTTATCTGTAACATAGTCAAAGTAACGGCTATACAGAACTGAAGCAATTTAGCCAACGATCTTTCATAGATGGCTCTGAGTCTAATAATAATCTGATAGCCGTCACATACACTACACTCATTTAGGAAACAAATTTGAAATGACGTCTGCGTTGCGTTTTTTTTTTGATAAGACCGTTGCAATCTTCTAACCCTAACATATAGTTGCAATATAGGTAGACATTTGCACTATCTCTGACTTGTGATGAACCATTAGACAAAGTCTTATCGCGTTTGGAATGGTCTCGTTAGCTAACGTTACAGGGCACTTGCTAATAAATTGCAAGTAAAGTGCATTCAAAGCAAGAAGATAGTTTCGAGACCACTCTAAGCCATTGCTGAATTTTCAACTGTATGCAAATGTGGGTAAATATTACATTTTTTTATGATTTTTTTAATTTATTTAACAAGTGGAGTGATTACATTTCAATAACTCGAGTGATCTTGATAATGATAAGAATCTGATTCCGTTGAAAATTCGCCTCGAGATTTGTTTTGTAATAAACTTTTTTGAGATTATGTTGTCCACAGTTCTATTTATATATAAGTATACTAGGATAGTCCTTATTTTGACAATTTTTGGCTCATTGGGTTCGAAATAAATAAAAAAAATATATTCTTCAAGTTTCAAGTCTCCATCTCCATATTAACCTGTGCCGCCTTGCAAAGTAAGTTTCTTATCTGAATAACTTGGGGTTTTCGGATCCGAATAATCAATTTCTTATTCCAGCCAAGGTAACTGTTCAAAAAATGTAAAACTTGACAGACTTCAACCTTATAATAGTAGCTATTTCTTGGAATTTTTACAGATTTTTCAGCTAGATAAAAACATTTTTTTTAATTCTGCTTCCATAGTTGGTTCAAAAATTAATAATAAATTATTATTAAACGAGCCCCTGAAAGCTTAAAAATTCAAAAATTATCAAAATAAGGACCACTCTAAGGTATACATATATATTAAGAGATTTTTAGAGTCTTATCATATCAAGGCTTCAAAAGGTTCAAACCACACATGCGAACTTTGTGAATCTCAGGATCGGTGTGTGTCTCTGATTCTTTTAAACTTCCTTGTAGGAAAGTTCTTGCATTTACTTCGAAAATCGAAAATGAAAATTTGGTGATATCTTTAGGTCTTAAGGTGACAATAATGTTTTTAGGCACACGATTGCTCGATTAGAATTTTTGTTAGATTATGCGTCTTCATGCCGAATCTGGGCGTTTTGATTTTAACCAAAATCCGCTGATGACTTATAAAGTTATTAAAAAAAACCTACGCAAAATAAAATTAATTTGTTCTTAAAAGCAGAGGACTCTTTCAAAATGTTTGCAACAGTGATCATCTGAGTTACTTCAGGTATAGCAAACACGTTAGAATCGCCAACGCAGTAGGTACTAACTATGATTTCGTAAACACTGACAGTCTCGGATCTGATTGGACAAACTTTTTATAGAAAAAACTAGAAACAATTGCTTATATCGATAGTACCATATTTCCAGCAAAGAAGGCTACAGAACCATTCATCTGTTTACATTATATCTACTTATTGCATGCACTCAGAATGCACCATTATCCAAAAATAAAAAAAACGCTAACGCTTGTTGTTATAGGACTGCGTAGGGGTCCTGACTTATGAACCTAGAACTCGAGAAAAAGTTAAAAAATATACATTAGTTTGTTTTGTCCATCATAAGCTTGCTTTCGAATTAAAAAATACGAAAAACTTCAAAGTTACCGAGAGAGATCGTGTGGTCAGTCGAACGGATAAATAACGAAATTTTGATTCTTCTTCGTCTAATTAGGCAACTGGGCACCCAGAAAATGTAGTAGTTATCTCTGTTTGGCAGCATCTATTGAGAGGACTGCCGCCCTTTCCCTTGCGTCTCTCCGATGACAGAAACCATGTACTTTAAAATGACTCTACCATTCTCGTAACAATAATGAGATCGCTTCTCTCGCAAGCTTTCTCTTTCCAACTCCAATCCAACAATGACAAAAAAATCGGTTGGCACAATATTTTATTTCAGTTTTGAGAAATATGTGCTGGGTTAGTTCAATGATGTTGAACACTTTCTAATTCTTCCTCAGAAAACCTGTCCATGAAGTGAATAATTGAAAAAAATCGAAAAACGAGAGTTGTAATCGATTTGTTGTTAAGCCACCTTAGGGGTCAAATTGTGATGTTGTATGGCATATAGCACCGTCATTGTTGCAACCACATCTCATCAATATAAAGCTACTTTTGGAAATAAATTACATTGACTCAACGAATTACATAATTCGGATCTATTCTGCCAAGTTTATAAGTAAAAACGTTCATTGGCTCAACCCTGTCCTACCGAGAGCCTACTCACATTGCCAGAGTCCGACATTCTCTCAAATAGCATCACCCTGCTCCATAGGAAAAATGAATTATGACGTCTTCTTGTTTGTGTTGGCGAGAAAGTAGTTCCGTTTTTCAGTGTGGAATAAAAAATAGTTTTTCATAAAAATAATAAACTTCAATCAATTATATATTTTCCATTTTGTTCGATGACTTTCCGCCATTTTTGTCGCAACTTCATGATTCCGTTCTCATAGAACTTCTGGCCTTTATTAGCACACCTTTGGATCAAATGCGATTTCAACTCATCATTATTTGCGAAAGTCATGGTGCAAAAGAATTTAGTTACAACTTGAGGATTATAGATATCTCACTTTTATCGCTTCCTCCAGTTGCACTAGGTGTGTAAACATCTGAACACATCGTTTGGTTCGACACCTTTATAATCCCATCAAATTGACAACATTACTCTATTTTGATGCAGTGCAGCTTTTGATGTGGTCTGTGCTGGTTCATCACCCTTGGACTATGATCGTTTTCGATTGATGATGTTGAAAGCGACCCATTTTTCATCACAAGTGATAATTTGATCGGTGATTACAATAGGGGACAAAAAAGCGTCTATTTGGATGCGGATTTGTCATTCGTAGCAGACTAAGACTAATTGATTTCACGTTAGCCAGACAAACCCAAGGTTTACCTTTATCAGTATTCAAAAAGGGGCGTGAATGCTCGGCTGCCTGCTCCAGCAATTTTAAGCTTATCTTCACTTTATCCATGTCGGGTGGACGGAATTGCGGATCTACATCGTCCAGGTTGAAAGGTTCATTGTATTTGTTTCATTATCGCCGTTCTATACTCTACAGAAATGCTCTTTCCAAATCCTCAGCATCGGCTGCGACTCTACACATTCCCTTGTTTGTCTCTCTACAGGCTTCGGTTCGCGGTTTGTGTCTGTGGCATGTTTGTTTTACCTTTTGATAAAACTTCCGAATGTCATTCCTCCTGAGAAGCCGTTTTTAGTCTCTCCTCTTCTCCTCGTAGAGCTTGTGAGCAGCTGTAGTCCTTCTATGCAGCCCCGCTTTATATGTCTCTTGCTGAGCTGTACGTGCTTACCGGCACTCGTAGTCAAACCAGGGGTTTCTTTGTGGTTTTCGAGTGAAACTCTTCACATCAGCGGCGGCATCTCTGATGGGTTTTTGGCAATGTTGGCACTAGTCTTCGATACGAATCGGAACCTTCGGACATCCATAATATTGGAGTAGTACCTTGCGTCGATTGCAATGTTTTCAATCTTGGTCCCGGTATGTCTCGATCTGGGAACCGCGTGCTAGGTACGACAATGTTCCGCCCCTCTGCAAAGTTGATAGCCTGAATCGGAGGTGATGTCTTGCAGGCTATATTTCCGACAGTACTACCAAAGATGCCTTCATTTCCTAGCTTTGCATTGAAGGCGCGGATGACAATTTTGATGTCACAGCTAAGTTTTGTAAGTTTTGTCCAAAAGCTTGTAGAAGCTATCCTTGGTGTCGTCATTTCTCCCATCTGTGGGCGCATATAAGACTAATGTTAGCCTTAATATGGCTTAATACGTTGCCCTTGTTTCGTTTACAGGGGTTGTCAACAGTAGATCCGTTCGTATTAGAGGCTTGTTTTTGCTTCGTAAATTAATTTTCATTTCCATGGCGGGCCAGTTATCCCGGCAGCACATCCCGCAGGTTGTTCCATTGTACAATAGATATCCCTAGGAATAGGGGTCGGTTAAGCCGAAGCCAGTAACCCGTTCGGAATTGCGAGGGCCGCCGTGGGTCTATTCATCTCTTCTCCAAGACCCTGACTCAGTCTCGGAGATCCTTATTAGCCTGAGCTCTAAATATTTCGGAATAGCACGGACAACGTCTCATTTGTTTTATTTTGGGATTTTACTTTACCGTTGATTCCGTCTAGGGAATTCATCCCTGTTTATAGGGCTGCTATTTTCGTCTGCTAGTCAGCACTCGCGTTTATAAGTTTGGCTAGTCGAGTCCGGATGGACATCGAATGGCAACCGATTATTACGACTTGTTGTGTAGAAACAGTTGTAGCACTGGATATCACCAGGTTGACACCTCTACCCACTACCCAAGGCACACATTAAATTCATATTTTTATATGTTTCCATAATAAATACTTATACTTCTATGATAGAAACATAGAATGTGAGTTCCGCATCGTTATACCCTTGTTCGCGAGAACTCGTGTGAATGCGTATCAGCTAATAAAGGACAGAAATATCTAAGTTTCACCTCATTATTCTGAACTATCGTCAATTGTATTCGATATGGTTGGCTCATCTGATCACTGTCGTTTGGTTAAAGTATTTTTAGTCTACAACAGGCACTAAAGGGTAACTACAATAGATACATGTGCCTTCAACAGAACACATGGGTATATGCATATCTAGTGCTTTTGAATGTGTTTCAGGACGACCATTTGATAGCCTTACTTTGTTCAAAGTTAACATGAGAACTAGAAAGGCTAGAAAGGAAGGGAATAAACTATTTATTATGTGCCCACTGCATACGGTAAGTATGTGATTGCTAAGGTCTAAATGTATCATCGAAAACCCAGCGCAGGAAATCATGGAAAATCAAAAAGGTTTTCATAAAGTATCTACATACAGGGTGTCCCAAAAATCAACGTCAAGCCGGAAACGGGTGATAGATCAAGTGGTGTCGGTTATCACAAAATTATAAAACAAATTTTAAGTCTTTCTTCGAATTTTTTTTTGCCACGGAGCTCTGAATAAATTCTGTAAATTACGGTCCAAAATTGAAACATAACTATATCGGTTTTAACTAAAATATTGCTTTTTTTGTCCATCCATGTATCTGAAAATCATTAATCATCCAAGTTGAACTGACTGTACTGACAAAAAAATGTACTATGCCATTTTGGCAAGTAACTTTAAAAGATGGCGTATTTAGTCTGGATTCCAAAATGGTATGACACTTGCTAGACTAACTCTTAATTGAGGACAAAAAATATATTTTTATAAAGAAACCCGATTCATAGTTAATTTTTGTTAGTAAGTTAAAATGAGTACCAAGTGTGAGCGAGACAAACAGTGACGCCGTGATTGAGACGGACAAAAACGCCATTTTGACTAGTGTGAGTGAAACAGATAGAGATGCCACGCTTGTCATTTCATTTCATTTTTTCCCCATCACAGAGCACACAGAACACTACGTTCTCTTGGTGTATACTCTCAGGATCGCTTTAGACAACTGTTGTTTTTTGCGCGACTAAACGCCATCTACTGATCTTGTATCTTACAACAAATCTTCTTACTACTGGAACCAGTTTGAGCTTATAATAAAGCGTAGGAGGCTGTTAACGTCTATTTTTTCTATATCGTTTAGGTCGTTGTAGAAGAAAGCTGCTAGATGAATCTTCCTTCTCTGGGAGAGAGCTTGGCATGTGCAGAGTAGGTGGAGGATTGTCTCCTCCTCTTCCTCGTCCATGCAGCTTCTACAGAAATCATTAGTAAAAGCGCCAAGCCTTCTTGCGTGCTTGCCTATGAGGCAGTGTCCAGTAATGCCACCTATTATGGCGCTGAGATGTTTCCTATCTAAAATGATCAGACACTTAGAGCGACTCAGATCCAACCTTGGCCAGATCTGTTTGGTCGCTAGACATGTTTGTCCAGCAGTCCACCTAAGGTCTGTTCTTTTATTGGCATCTAGCTTTAGTGTTAGTTTGCACGTAGCGATTGGTATACCTATACTACCTTTGTCCGGTAGGATAGGTAGAGTGGTTCCAATTTTGGCGAGTTCATCGGCTCTGCAGTTCCCTGGAATGTCTCTGTGGCCCGGCACCCAACAAAGGTGACTGTTGAACTGCTCTGCCATCTCCATTAGAGATGATCGGCATTCAAGGGCGGTTTTAGAATATAATGAGACCGAGTTCAGGGACTTGATGGCGGCCTGACTATCCAAAAATATGCGGATATCCTTTGCAGATATCACGCTTTTCTTCAGCCAGGACAGAGCTTCTTTAATAGCCAAAATTTCCGCCTGGAACACGCTACAGTGACTTGGAAGGCGGAAAGAGAGGCTTAGATTTAGCTTATCAGAGAAAACACCGCCACCAACTCCGCTATCGGTTTTAGATCCATCTGTGTAGAGATAGATTGACTTGTCCTCCATGAAAGCATCCTCCTCCAAGAATGATATAGAGGGGAAGCTGAAGTTTTTGTCAAACTAAAGTTCAGGTATGGTGTAGTCGATGTTCTCTGTGAGGATTCCTAAGGTGTTAAGAATGTTGGCGTGGCCAAATTAATTATTTGTCCACTGTTTAGTCGCTTTAAGGCGAATAGCTGCAGTCGCAGCTAATTGCTTGCTAAAAATGTCGAGGGGTGTCAAGTGAAGCAAAATATCTAATGCCGCAGAGGGGGTAGACCGCAAGGCTCCGCTTGTGCATAGACATGCTGTTCTTTGGACTCTGCTTAGTTTAATGCGGTTGACTGCATTTTCCAAGGCCGTCCACCAGACAACCACCTCGTAAGTAAGTATCGGTCTTATGACCGAGATGTATAGCCAGTGGGTTATGCGAGGTTGAAGGCCCCATTTGTTCCCAATGGCTTTTTTTCAAGAGAATAAAGCTATAAAGCAAAGCTTTATTGACTCTTTCTTGAATGTTAGGTTTCCAGTTTAGTTTCCTATCAAAAATGAGACCCAGATATTTTGCTGTATCGGAGAAAACTAAACTGGTACCGTTTATTGAAGGAGGGTCTATGATTGGAATTTTATATTTCCTAGAAAAGAGGGCAAGATCAGTTTTATGGGGGTTTATTCCCAATCCACAGCGATCTGCCCAGCGGGTTAATCTGTTGAGATTTACTTGGAGGAGTTCTTTAATTGTATTTAGATGTTTTCCTGAGACGGCTATGGCAACGTCATCCGCATAGGCAATCACTCTGCTACCACCCGCTTCCAGGTATATCAGTAGTTCGTTAGCTACTAAGTTCCAGAGAAGGGGAGACAGGACACCGCCTTGCGGCGTACCTCTACTGACATATCTTTTAGCAGAAGTCTCACCCAGTTTGGAGATTATCCTACTTTTTAGCATTAGACTGATCAGCTCCCCAAGCTCTACATCTTCTTACAAATGATCTGGTAATAAGACGGGCATATCTTCTGGGGTTGATGTCTCATTTAAATTTTCTATCGGCTTGGAAAAAAAATCGAGTAGATTTAAATCAGGTGAACGGGCTGGCAACGAAATTGTACCAGACCGCCCTATCCACCTGTTGGAGTATTCCCGATCGAGGAACTCTCGTACTGTGCGAGCATAATGCGCTGGTCAGCCATCTTGTTGATACCACATGCATGCATAAATATTAAGTAGCACGTCTTCCAATAAATTTGGTAAGTGGTTCTCCAAAATATCTAAATAAATCTCCGCATACCATTTAAAATTCCCGTCCACATGTTTACTTTAAAACGGTACTGTGATCTATCTTCCCGCATCAAATGTGGATTTTCCACGTGCCACTCGTGCAAATTGTGGAGGTTCATGTAACTGTCCCTTTTAAAAGTTGATTCGTCCGACCATAGAATTTTTTCGAAGAATCTCGGATCTTCTCTGAACCTCTGCACTATCGTTTGACAAAATTGGACTCTTTCTGGATAATCTCGGGGTAGCAGAGCTGGTTTTTCCTTAGAATTCGGTGTGCTGTACTTTTGGGTACTCCTATGCTTTCTTCAATTCCACGTACTGAAGTACTAGGGTCTTGTGCGACTGCTTGTAAGACTTCGTCCTCGTAGGGCATGTCATACAACTTCTTAAGCTTAATACTTAAATTTGACTAAATATTTTCTGCTCCAGTTCGAACTGAAATATCCATGACTACTACTACATTTAGCCAAAAAGCAAAAATACCAATCAATTCTGCTCAGTTAATCGAATGTGTCATGGTCAATAAAAGAACATTTGTGTTTTTTTTTTTGTTAACGAAAAATTTTGTATAAAAACAAAAAAAGAATAAAAAAAAAATTAAATAAAAAAAAAAAAAAGATAAAAAACATTTAGAGTATTGAACTTATTGGCTCGAATACCGTTAGAATAAAAATCCGTCCAATTTCATACGGATCCGTCAATATCGGTATATTCGAAGCCAACTAAGTTGCGATAAAACTTATTCCAAACTGAATCAAATAGCGAACAAAAAGCTTAAGCACTGATAAGAACTGGTTAAGTAATAAAGCAACAGCGATAATAAATTATACAAAAAAAAAAAAAAAATGAAAGAAGAAAAATAGGAAATCTAACAACAACTAGAACAATAATCATTTTGATTACGCGACTGATTAGCACCGGTCGCATTATTCTTCAATTACGAGTGTGGGCACTCGTAGACCAATGTACGAGTACACGAGTATACATACATATGAACATTAGTATGATTTTTGTTTTTGGAAGCCGATTCTCTAGTTCAAATTGTTGTGACAAATCTAACTCATGGAAACGCGTGCCCGTCCTATGGCACTTGTCTTTTCCGCAAAGGGAGGAAAATTCAATGGAAAAAGGCCAACCAAAAACAAACCAAGGACGCATAAGCCTCCTCCGTAGTCCCCAGTCATTACAAAGTATGTATGTACCTATTCGCAGTTTAACTTATTATACTCGTATGTATGTAAGATACATGAATATGGACAAAACAACCAGGTAAAACAATACCTACTCGTACCACATTCGTATTCGTAGCAACGAGCCTTTCGAATGTATGATACAATACCTACACTTTTTTACGCTCGTTCTCGTTGCGCGTAAAATCGATTGCGGTGCGCTCAACGTCACATTCATTTCAATTCCATTCTGATAAGAATCTCCTTTTGGTCCTTGTGTATTACTATGAAATACCATATCTACAACTACATGCACAAATAAACATACATGCTATCGGCTCATACAAGGACGCTTCAATAAAAATAAGGGGGTGTCATCATCGTCATGTCTCATATTATATGTACGATAGCTTATAATCAGGGGGTAAGTTTCCTATAAAGAGAAATGAGTTGTATGAAGAGATATAAAGAGAGAGAGAGAGAAAGAAAAGTTATATTTTCATGGTAGTGGTGGTAAAATGTATCCTTTGGGTTTGTTTTCTATTGGAAATGGGAAATGAGCTCTGAGCTGTGATGACCTTGCGTGTGTTTCTTTTTTGATAGTAGTGAACGCGTATTCGAAATTAAATCTACTCCTAAACTAGAGTGATGTAAACAGTGTTGCCATTTGAATAATTCTTACTGTCATATCAGTATGTCAATACAATATTGTCCAACGGACAGGAGAATCATTTTCAGCCAGCAATGTGGTATGGGAGGAACCCATTTTTTACCACTGAGCAGCAAATCGGATAAAATTCCCCTGGTTCTGTTAATGGTCATGACAAGAAGGTGTGACGTAAAATTGTTTAAAGGCTGACCTATACTCTTATGGGTATTCGCAAAAGCGACAATTTATTCGTAGTCTTCTCGATCGTGGCCGGGGTATATATTCGGGAGGTCCTAACCAACTTATGAAAGAAACCTCCCGCCGATTTTGGCGCTGTTCCAGCTTGATCTTTCGGTACCGATGACTTCTACGGCTGTTTGGTAGATTGTGTTGGAACGATGGTGAGAGTACCGGAGAGGTTCAGTTTACAATGGTTAAACTCCATCAGAATAGACATGTGGATGGACAGAGTGATGTCTTTGACAATTATCCTGGAAAACCGAAAAGGTCGAACGAGCTCTAGAAGAGGGACAAACTGAAAGACTACCGTCTAAGGGGCAATTGAAGAGGATATGAAGAAGTGTGGTAAACACACGCCGTAAAGTGACGGCAAATTGTGTTGGAGTGCTGAAAGTTTTAGTCCTCCAGTCACACCAAAGTCACACCAACTGAAACTAATCAAGCTCCGAAACCAAAAGGTAGAAACTTTTTGGCATCCCCTCTGTTGATGGCACTCCAAGCATGATGTCTCATTGAAAGTGGTGCTGTAATCAACGAAGGCTGCAGTTCTAGTGGACGGAAGCCCGTTGAAGCAGCCAAATCCGTTGATAAAAACATCTGATAAGTCCGGTTTGACAGGTCTATTATACAGGGTTGCCCAATGAATGGAGTCTTATTGAAGTACAAGAAAAAAATGTTGGAAAACAATTGCGTTTTTAGAATTTATGTTAAATCGATATGGCCGTCTTTAACACGAACAATTGTATGGCTTTGAGTCGGTCAACAAACGGGTTGTACGCTACACGAACGTGAACCAGCGAAATCTTATCCCATTCACGAAGAAACGCTTTCTTTAGCGCATCCACACTTTCATGTATTTAAGTGTTGACCCTGTTAAATGCCCCATATGGAAAAGTCAAGTGGATTTGCATCTGGTGACTGTGGAGGCCATTGTATCGATGAAATGAAGCAAGGGGAGTTGTTTTTCAAGTACTGTTGGTTGAGGCGTGCTTTGTGTTTGGTTGGCCAAGGCCTCAAAGCACCTTCCAAAATACTTTCACATAAACATTCGCATTCACCACGAACATCCATCGGCCGTCGCAGCCGCCCAAACCATAACAAACGGTGGCCCTTGACTTCTGGTGGCCAATCGAAGGTTCACATTTTCGTATGACCTTTCCGTTAAATAAACACGATCGTTTTGTTTGTTCACGAACTGTTCGATTGGGAAATTTTTCTCATCAGAGAACACGATATTCGGCAATTGGCTACGTTCATGCAAGCGCAGCAGCTCTTTTGCTCTATAGATCCTCGCTTTTTTTTTGAGCGTCGGTAAGGTTTTGTCTTTTTTGTAACTTATAAGGCTTTAGTTTGAGGTTATATTTCAATATCCGTTGCGCGGTTGTCTTTGATATCTTCAGCTCAGCAGCCTTTTTTCTGCCACTGCGTCGAGTCTTCACTTTCCGAACGATGCAGTTTTTTTTCGACCACCATAATAGCAACACTGCCAGTATTCTTATAACGCGCAATGTTTCGAGATGTAAAAGATTTATTTTATTGACATCGAACTGTTGGCAGACTCTAACGATAGCCACTCGTGTCTTTCCACTCAAATATAACGCTATCACACAATTACGTTTGAATTCCAATAAATATAAAACAATGCGCAGATGCTTGATGGCAACTGTCATTAGGCGAAACATTGACGCAGTTTTACCATCTGTTTTAGAAGTTACAGCCTTCTGAAGTTGGTTACAGTTCAATTGACTCAAGAACTTAAGCCTGTCGATCATAAAAAGCATTGCAACTTCTTCAATTTGATGTTGAAAATGCATGAATTGAACCGAAAAATGACATGTGGCACATTCCCATCTTCAAAGCATAGTTAAGAGGCAGAACTGCCACAGAACGTGTTGCGGTTGACTAATAACTGACCGTCCAGGATTCGGTTTTGTATAAATATTTATGGAGAAGGCTAAAACTTAAAGGGCTGGCAGTTTCTTGTCAAAACTCTAGACTTGGTATGTGGGCTGGAATTCTAGGTCACCGAAATCGTCGTTCTATCGAATACCATGAGTCGGATAAGGACTGATCAAATTATGACAACTTTCGGCTATCGAGCTTGCTAGTAATTCGAATGGGCAAAACTGCCTAATTTTATTCAGAAAAATCGTCCGGTTGAGTGGGTTTCGTTTCTATTTTTTATAATTAGCGGCCACTAAAGGTTTTTTTAGTACCCTTAAAATATCGGCACAGTGCGGGCTAGTGGGTAAACTTAGTTTGTGATTACTTTTGGTGCCAAATGCAGTCAAATACTTAAAACCTTAGAAATCCTTCAGCGAAAGAATATTTGATAATTCTGCAACAAATGGTCATAGGAGACGTCCGACTTGTTAATAAGGCCTTCCGCAAAATCAGAAGACAGTACTGAGTGCTAGAGAACACCTAATCAAATTGACAATATCGCTATGAGCTGGCGTTGAATATGTGAAAATATTCTACGCGGTTATGTGGTGTTATGTTCTTGTAGATGGATGGACAACCTAAAATTCAATGCACCTACACTTGCAGAAGCAGACTTGACTCCCTGTATGGCGTAAAGATGAGAGTAGTCCAGCGTCATCACATAAAAACCTCCATCAATGCACTCATTGGAATAGAAGCAGCAACAAACTGAAGTTCTGGTAAGTGTTCAAAGTCTACGCCAACACTTCTGCTAATTTGGAATGTTCTAAACAGATGCCGAAAAATTGCAGAACTTGTACTACGCTTTTCAGGAAGGCTGAAATAATTTTTTGTAAAACTCAATCCAAACAAGGCTCAAGGGCTTAATAGACGGACTTTGCCCCGAGTTACTGCACTCCTTAGTGGAAAAAGTTTGGAACATCGAAACATTCCCCGAAAATGAAAGAATAAGTTTTTGCCAAGCGTCCAAAGAAAAGTAATCTAGCAGAGTATGAATAGAATAGGGATTTGCGTGCTTTGTGTAAAGTTTATCGTAGTAAATGCTTCCTGATTAGCTCCAATGCAATAAATCTTCTAAGCGAAAAGAAAAACTTTGGAAATTATAGAACCGCTGTTCAACTAGGTACAAAATGATTTGACAGTTTAAACGGATGGAATAAATCGAGCTCATGCCGCAAAAAAAAACAAAAGCGTTTCGGAATAAAGAACCGGATCAATGAAGATTTTGCTGCTCCCAAGTCCCAACAAATTTTGACTTTACTCCATTGACATTCCATCGTTGATGTCAGAGTTTTTGGACAGGATAGACGCTATCCTCACAGAGTTGTTTACCTTGCCATTTTGTGTGGAGGCAAAGGGACCTACGGTTTTTTGGCAACTCCGATCGGCGAGAGATTAAAATACTTTTATTTATCTAAAGTTCCCACTGTTGATGCAACGACATACCTAGTTGCCTCAGAATTGATTGTTTTCTCTTTTTCTGTGTATTGCCTGGGAATTGAACTCAGGACATTTGTACGATTATAGTCATGTCTCAATCTAAGACGATCGTTAGTCTGATTAAGTTTAAAAAAATTTTAAACTAAAATTTGAATACTGCAACTTATCATGTAGTTAGGAAATATGACGGCTTACTTAAATCATACACAGTTAATTCAACAGTTCCGGGACTGATCTTTAAAAAAAAAAAAACAGATAGAACTAAACTTACATAGTACCCTGCCCTCTTTATACAAATTTATTACCGGCCGTAGAGCCTCTGACAGGGCATCGAGAAATCTTCTTCCGGAATGCTTTGCAGCATCCTCGTCACATTTTCATGACAGTCTTCACATCAGGGCCGACGCCAAATTCAGTGATTATGGGGGGTGATTTCTCACGGAAACAACCAAAAACTGGGTTGCTAATGACGCGCAGGGGCTGCATCTGCATCAACTGCCGAATCCATTTCAAAAGTCGATCAGACAACGATATAAGCGTGGACAGTGGAATGGAGCTTGTGAATTTTATAAAGGGTGACCAGATAAAATTTATTCAGGTTTTCTTTTGAAGCTACGTCCATGCCATTATGTGTGCAATAGCACATCATTCTAATTGTCACATCGGCTTCGATGGCAGTGCTTCAAGAGGTCGATCCAATTTTTATGACTCGGTCCAATATGTGTGGCGCTATTCCGACTATAACGTGTCAAATGTTGGCCTCGAGCTCGTCCAAAGTGGTTGCCTTGTTAGCGTAGACTAAGGACGACTCGAATAATCGAGTGTCGCCAAATTTCTTCTTCACAACTTCGAGCGTTGCGTCGCTTGTAGGGGATGTAGCGCTAAGTTGTTGGAAGCACAGCTCGGATATATCGATGTTGTCGAGCTGTGACCACAGAAAGTCGGTTAATATCGCTCTATACCTGAGACCATTGACGGTAACGGTGTCTCCTTCCTCATTTCGAAACAAATAAGGTCCGATTATGCCACCAATGCCACCATTTGTGGATACATTGATGCTTGGCCGAACACTTGTGGATTGTGCTCGCTTCAATAATGGCAATTTTGCTTGCTGACATAGCTGCTAACCCAAAAATAAGCATCGTCCTAGAAGATGTTTTTTTTTGCCAAAATCCGGATCTCTGGCCAACAATTCGCCCAATTAGCGAACTTGCGGCATTGTCTATGGTTGTCCGGATTCAATTCTTGCGGCAGCACAATCTTATACGAATGTAGGCCCAAATCCAACCTGGCGATGCCCAATTCAGCTGATCGGCGCCGAATCGACATTTCCGGGTCTTCTTCGATACTATCCTCTACGGCGGTCTGGTTGGTGACTTAAGATCCAAAAGAGTATGCTTACGCTCAAATTTGTACACGAATTACCTACACACTGAAGCCATGATGACGGCCGACTTCACGACGAAATTTGCGTTGCGTATTTACAACTGACCGGAATTTCGAAAATATTTTTTAATAATCTCCAACACTTTCGGCAAGCGTCAAACGACGCGTGATGAAATGGCAAACCTTACCGAACATTTTGACAGCTGGATGTCATTGGTAACTTTGACAGCTGCTGAAACATAACAATTGGAGGAAAACTATCATTGCTGTTTGGTCACCCATTATAAGATCAGTCCTGGAACTTTTTCATTAATTTTAGAAGTGGGAAATGATGTACAATTAACACAACGTATGTTGTGAATATTCCCAAAATATTTTCAAAAATTTAAAAAATGTGCAACTTCAACATGACACTATCTTAAATGGGATTGAGTTCTCTCCTTTTCATTTTCTAATAAAGTTAACATTTGCTGTTTTATCTTCTATACTATGCTCGTACTCGTAAGTGTGAGAATTGAAAAGTAGGGCGTATGGCAAAGAACGATAAAGAAAATGCACACGACTTATGTACACACAGAATGTCCTCAATGCATCATACTGGCAGACATGCCCAATAAAATACTACTAAAATCAAACGAAGATATTAAATACGATGTCTGGTCCGAGGGTAGTATGTGGGTGGTACTATAACACAAGGTGAGAAAAACTTCACCCTCATTTCGGATGCAGCGGCGCCGCATAAGTGTACGAGTATGCATGCATGATTCAGTGCGAAATTGTTTACTAGATGTAGTCGTAATGTATTGTACGTATGACGTGTTGGTTTTTCGAAAAGCGAAGAATAAGCATTTCGATTTCGATTTCGATTTCGATTTCGATGTTGATTCGTATTCCCATGTCTAATTGCGATTATACGGTAGGTACTCGTATATGTATGCAGACACTTTTACAACACCTTTGTCGATGTATTGTACTCGTAGTTGTCAATGTCCACTCGGGAGAGTTTGTTCTTCGTCTTCTGAGTCACAAGTTGTGACTTGGGGTTGATGATATTCGATTATAGGGATGGAAATATGAATTGAGCAAGACTTCTGCGTATAACAGAGAAAGTAGTAGCTACCCTACCAGCATGTCCTTGCCGCTTTAGAAATGTCTCCTTTCTGCACCACCCACTGGCAAGAAAGTTTAGAAATCAGAAAAAAAAAACAAAAAGGGACAAATCCGAAACTTAAAACCTTCGAAACCGACAAACTGCCTGAAGTTTTTGTGAGTACACACCGAACAGGATGACAGTGTTGCTGTTGAGTACAAGTAGATACTCGTAGTCGTACTCATACTCGTGTTATAGAGTTTTTCGCTTTTCTCGTACTCATACCGTACTGCGTACATATTTTCCTCTCTTTTTCGTGTGAGTAATGAGTACATGAGTATGTGTTTGTAGCATGGTTTTAAATTGGTTTTTTTTTTTTAAGGGTAGTAGGATAGGAATGAAAATGTTAAATTGAGTGCGGCGGCGGCGATGAACAAGACGTTGCGACTGTGAAAATGTTGCTGCGAATCGTTTAGATTTGGTCAGGAGAAAAAAGAAGGCAAACAAACCGACAGACCGACCGACCGACCGACGACGATTACATTTTGTTCGGATTCATTTTAAAAGCTAGTAAACAGCAGAACGAAACAAAAGAAAAAGTTTCAAAAAAAAAACAAAAAATAATATCACTGGCTGAATGTGTGAAAATGAGAAAAGTGTAAAACAGTGCTTAAATGATGTTGTGAAAGATGTTATTTTTCATTAATCGACCCCCCCCTTTGAGAAATCCGAGGAGAGAAACAAATTTAAAAGATGGAAGCAACCCCAAGAAGAATATAATCAATATGGAGTCTATCCTTAGAGATGATTGTGCTTTAATTTTTCGTGTTCAATGTGATTTTATGCAGATATTCTTGTGAGAGGTTTTGTGATTGATTGTTTTGTTTGGTTTTTTTTTTGCTTTTGTTAAATAGAAAATTGTTCAAGTGCTGAGAATCTGTAAGCCGTTTTGAAAATTACATATAAAAAAGGGTGTTCAACCCCTTCAACATGTTATAGGGAATTGCATTTGTCCACCAAACCATGGATTGAAAAGGTACCTATTGAATGTTTTTATTTTTACTATTTTTCCCTCAAAATTAAGAATTTTCTCCAATTTGAATTATTTTCAAAAGAGCAAAAAACACTTATAAATAAGAAAAGTGATTTAATTAAGTTTTGGAAAATTTGACGAACTTTTTTTTTATTATTTTTTTGGGGGGCGTGTGATAGGGATGCAGTAATTGTTCTCTTCTTTTTTTTCGGGTTTAGCTCACTGTCTTGTTGCCATCTCTTTCGTGTCTTTTATGGCATGGGGAGAGGGGAGGTGGGTTCCTATAAAAAAAAACAACCCCAACCCCAATTGGAACCCCAACATCAACATCAAGTCGCTTATTAAAATTATTGTTGTACGAGTATGTCGTGTGGATTGCATGTGGATGGTATTTGATTTGTCCCTGAAAATTGTATTTCTTATTATTTTTAATTACCGTTATGGGTAAATTTAATATTTTAATTTTGAGATCAATAAGATGATAACAAAATGGTTAGATATGTACATTGGGTGGGTAATTGTCTGCAATTTTTTTGCTTTAATTGGCTTAAACAAATTTGCTCTTTAGTTTTTCTTATAAGTTTTTGAGTTTTCGGTTTTTTTTTCATCATTGATGTGTTTTGTACATCATCTCGGGACTGTGAGTACTCATTCTTGTACGAGTATGTGTATCAATGTTTGAGTTTGTAGTTTTATTGGAATTCACAACGGTTCGCTCTATTCGTAGAAGGAGGGTTTTTGGTTCCATATCTATGGGCATTGAGTAAATAAATGGCGAGTTGTGTTAGTGCTCTGTTTGCCTTCTTTTACGGGTCATTTCTTGCCGATAATCGGTGATTGAAAGGCGAGCGAGGACGACGATAATGCAATCAGAATGGTTTTGAAAATGTTGCACGTCAGTTGATTAAAGTACTCATACAAACGACATTGAAGGTGTTCATCTATGTATGAGTACTTTCATAGTTATCTACCAGGTTTTTAGTCCGTCTTGTGGTTTCCTGAACTATACACTTTGTAAGGTATTTCAATTGAAGAGGTTTCAGGTTTAGTAGCTTAATTTTTATTTCACTTTTAGGATTGTCATTTTAAAATTTTGATTCGAAGACATTCAACACAGATATTTGTAAATCCACTCGGCATAGAATGTATTAACTCAAGTCCAAGGTCACTTTTGGATTTTAAATACATATACCGAATATACTAAATATAGTACAGCAAGATCATGTCGCATCCTACGCATGTGAGAATCAACTACTCAATATGCATAAGGCAGCCACAAAATAAAGTATCCAAATAAGCTTTAGAGTTTAGTGTGTTCGATGTTCAAAGTGCAAGTTAGCCAAAAGAAAAAAGTGTAAAATTACACCGTACGGTAAGATAATTTCTAATAATTTTCTTAAAAATAATTTTTTTCATTTCATTGGCGTTGGAAAGAGAAGTAGTGATATTTTCTGCGAATTATGGAAGTTTCCTATTTTTGTAAAAACTTAATATACTTTCCAAGGTCCATACATAGGTGTCCTATACACAGAACATTCGGAAAATATGTATCTTTTGATGCGGGACTTCACATTATGAAGCTTTCACTATATTGGAAGATGATGACGATCTTTCTGCCAAACAGGTGAGGATCCCAGCACTGAAGATGGGGCAATCTTCCAACTTCGCAACCGCATTTCATTTCAAATAACAAAGAACGACGGAAATATTTCATCAGAAGAGTCAGACGACAGTTTAAAGCTTAGAGTAAGTACTTCGAACAATATGACCATCATGCAGGAACAAGGACAGGCGAATACGTGTGGAAAAAGTCTGAAGAAGTACGGCTGCCCCAGAGACAGATATTGAAATATCTTGGAACTCTGACAATCTGTTGAAACTTTTCTTGCACATTTTGATTCAAGGTATCGAGTTCGCGTAATTAAAAAAAATCGAACTGGATGAGTTTTAGCGTTCATTAGAATTTTGATCATCAGCGGATATGTACAAGTACCAAGACGAAGAATGAGAAATGTCTTGTTCTCAGAAGCAATTAACAGAGATAGACTTGATTTCAATTCTTCTAATTTTCACGTATGCGACAATCAACACTTGGATAGCAGTGACAAGTTTACGAGATTAAGGCCTTTGGTTCGTTTTCTAAATAAAAAATTCATGAAGAGCTCTCCTCTCGAGGAAATGCATTCAGTTGACGAAGCCATGGTACCATATTATGGACGCCATGGTTATAAACAATACGAGTATACACATAGATGGAAAACCACTATGTTACCGATATAAGTTGTGGGTTGGTACCACTCGATTGGGCTATAGAAGCTGGTTTGAAGCGTACATGGAGCGTCAACAAATAAAGGGTGTTTTTTTTTAGAAGTATACAAATTCAATATGAAATAAAACACTTGAAGCTAAAGTTAATGTCTATGATAATAGACAATTGTATGCCATTAGATAAGGTATCGGGCATATGCGTGCTCGACGGCCAGCTCGAATGAAGCGCAATCATGAAGTCCAATTTTCGACAACTTTATCGAGCAACTGGGGCCGTACATCAGAAATAACACAGCGAATTTTGACTTTCAAATGTGAGATCATAGGATCGTGGAGGCCAGTTCACAGGTCCATTACGCGAAATTATGCGCTCAGCAAATGTTTCCCGCAATAAAGTGATGGTGTCGCGCTCCGTGTGGCATGTTGAGTCATCTTGTTGAAACCAAAGCTCTATCATGTCAATGCCATTCAACTGAGGAACGTAGAAGTCAGAAATCATGTTTCTATAGCACCCTCCATTGACGGTAACATTCTGGTCGGCCGGATGATTCCACCAGCCCATAAAGCACACCAAACAGTGAGTTTTAATGATTGTAAGGCCGTCTCTACAAAGGCTTCTGGGTTTTCTCCACTCTAAATTCGTCAATTTTGCTTGTTTACTCGTACATATCCATTAAACCAAAAATGGGCCTCATCGGAGAACAGAATTTTGCGTTGAAAATGATGATCACCGAACCTACGATGCGTATAAAGGTCACGCGGTTTAAACTCTTGCACAAGCTGGGTCTTATAAGGTTTTAAGCCAAGATCTTTCCATAAAATCTTCCACAAAGTGGAAGTGCTGTGCACGATGGCGAATCGACTCATTTGGATTCTCCTAAACACTGCGCAACACTCCACAACGGCAATAACTTCTTCACGCACTCTTTGTCGTCTTTGGGGATACGTATTATCCATTAGAGTGTACGTGGTGCGAAAACGATTCATCGTGTTCCGAATAATTTGCTCAGATGGACGATGATGTCGACCGTAAAATGAAAGTAGCGCACGATAAGTTTGGCGAACCGAATCATGGTTCTCAAAATATGTTTGCACGATTTGCACTCATTGTTCTGGCGTTAATCTATTCACCGTAAAATGGCGAAACATAGTAACCACAAATCAACTTTCAACTGTCAAATTGACAATCTGTAGAAACAGTGTTGCCAGTTTAAAAACCAAACCTCTAAAAAAAACACCCTTTATAAGTGAAGCGTATGCAGTTTGAGTCGATCGTTCAGATTAAAATAAGAGCCTGTAGAGAATTTCTATCAGAGATTTGGCATTTGCAAAGCAAACCCGGAACAGATTCGCGAAAAATTCATGTCAATTTTGCACGTAATCATGTGCTCAACAAAAATAATCAACATAGTCAATCCCAAGAGACGAGCTCAGTACAAGTTGTGAAGACACTGGAACGTGTTTGGAAAATATCGTCGCTGTAAAGTGTATCGAAAACGACCGAAACACCTCCATTCGTCACCTTTCTTAAGAGCTTGACCTTTCCACAGACTTACTGTTCCGAATTTTGACGACAGTTTTGGCTCTCCAATAAATGCCACAACTGAGGCCGGTCGACAGCCAGCAGCGCCGTACGTTCTCGGATTGGGACGTGGAAAATATGCATGCAGACATTGATTTTTACAGGAAATCAGATGAGGCCCATTTGCACATTGGTGGCTACGTTAATATGCAAAATTGCCGCATCTGGGGCACCGAAAATCCACAAGTGATTTAAGAGATGCCAATGCACCAAGAACGAATTATGCACCGGAGGTGTCATAGGGCCGTACTTGTTTGAAAATAAGCCATCACGGTCAATGGAGAGCGCTACCTAGACATGATAAACAATTTTTTGTGGCCGGAGCTCGAGGATATGAATACGGACGACCTGTACTTTCAACAGGATACTGCTACGTGCCATACATGTCGTGAAACAATCGAGTTATTGCGCACGAAGTTTCCTGGCCTCTGAGACACTAATTAGCCGGCAAGTTCGTGCTGCATAAAACCCTTAGACTTCTTTCTTTGGGGCTATGTTAAAAGCAAGGTATACGCCAACCAGGTGGCCATGGCTCAAGGGGTAGTGGACTGGATTCCATATCGGAAAGTTCAGTGTTCAAATCCCAACCGCGCCCGAGAGACATTCATTTTTTCAGTTAACAAAAATTAATTAAGATGAGGAGGTGATTGGTAATCAACAAGAAGCCAACTTCCACCAGCGAAATAACCACTGAGCCCAAACGTCTTTCTGTTTCTCTCTATCGAATTTTCCAAAAAAAAAACTTAACACATGAGGAGGCACTATAAGTGTATTCATACCCACTTTTTGAAAACAAAAATCGAGATAAGATGAGAGTCTGCCACCAGAGCCGAAGTGCTCACTTGGAAGATATTGCGTTCTATAAATAATCCCCATGTGTCTACTTGGGAGTGTTTGTTGTATTCAAAAAGCAAATTCTACACACTCTTTTATTATTGGCCCGGTTCTACCGCGGACAACTTTATTAAGCTTATTAACAAGCAAAAACTTAAAGCTCAACTTAAAAACTAACAAAGACATTCTTAACCTAATGGGGCAAGGAGAAATGGCGTTCGGCGGAGATGTTAAGGGAGTGGCATATTGAGCAGTTCTCACTGCAAGGTTAAATACTTCGGCATAGTTGTTTGTGGTAGTGGACTTTGGAATTAGATATTGGTTCCAAAGTGACCGTAATTGGTGCAGTGAGTTCGGATCAGGAGAAGTGGGACATATCTTAGATTACGGGGATTGGAAGTGAATGAAATATTATGCGTTATTCGCGGACAGTCGATGTTGGTGGATAAAAAGTACATCAGCGACTTTACGGCGTTTTTTTAGGGTATGCATGCTAAGTAGTTTTAGCCTATTTTCATAGGGAGGTAATCCATATGATTCGGCCCGAGCTAGATCACGAAGAGCGAAATGGATAAACCTGCGTTGGACTGCTTCAATTCTTTGAATGTGGATTTGTTTACAGGGGCTTTGTAACGTAAGGGTTGGAAAATTCTTTTGACCAGCGTTTGTTAAATCAAGTGCAGAGCTTAAACTTGTTGAAATACCCATTAAAATGTGTGTCTAATGCGCTAAATATAGTACAGCCTAAAAATCATGGTCTTCGAATACAATTTTTTCTTCCAAGTTGCAGGAAGTCTGTCAAATCACATTTTAAGCATAATTTCAATGAAATCGTTTTGTTATACTTCTTCAGACATATCTGGAGTTCGCCTCGATCTGTCATGGCGTTAAGACGTGTCTTTTACAGTGCGTTATCTCTTTTCCAATTACCCACTTAAAAGCGGCTCTGACCGCGAACAATTAATGCCCCTGGTGACCTTTGAAAGTGGCAAACAGTGCAAATTATACTCAAATATTCCAGCTCATAGGCTGGAATATAAAAATTGTGAAAAAAATCGTTTAAACATATGTGCTCTGACTTGACTTTTCAAGCATCTCTGTTGGCGTAGATTTGTTCCGCGCTCAACCTTATCTGCTTCAAAAATCTTACATATACAGAAAAACACTCAAACGAAACTCAATGTCAGACAATGGATGAGATCGACGACTCTCCCGGAGTGGACAACAGTGATAAGGAATCTTAAACGTTCTGCAAGTAATTTTCAATCTAATCCTCGGAAAAAATATTCAAAAGCTAACTCATCATCTGATTTAAATATAAATTTATTGATTTAGACTATAAAAAAATTTTCAAGTGTAAATGCACTTCAATTGTTGTTGAAAGGTCTCGATGGGGACACACTCCTATAGAGACAGTTAAACAAGCTCTAGATGCTGCTGCTCCAAATATTAAAATTTCTAAAATTGCTCCATTTTCCACGGCTAAAATTAGAGAAAATAATGTTAAATTGAACATTTTCACTGTACAGCTAGAACCAGGTGAATCCGCTAAAGATTTAACAGCCATTAAGTACTTACTCTTCCAGCGTATATAATGCTATCGGTGTCAAAGATTTAGGCATTCTGGAGAATGTAGCGCTTATGTAAGCAGATGCGTACTTTGTGGAGAACCGCACTATTCTGAAGTCTGTATAGCAGCTCACAAAAGCCTTAAGGAAGCTAATGAAAAGGTACCTCCATCTAGGTGTGCTAATTGTGACCAACCAGGCCACGCAGCTAGTTATTTGGGTTGCCCAGAGTATTTAAGGTACAAAAATAAAAAAGACTCTCTTGCGCAAAGTACCAAGAGCCTCAACCAGAAAAACAGAATGGCTGTACTCAACAGTGTAATACAAGTGAAATACTATCTGCAGCTTTAGCAACGCTAAGTTCCAACAATACCTCTGATGTACCATCTAAGTTTCTTATTCTAAGCATATATATTCCTTCCAATGCTGGCGCTCCATTAGGTAGAGAATTACAAACACTTTATGATCTAATTGAAACATTTGATAGCGCTATAATTGGTGGTGACTTCAACTCACTACACTTAGTATAGGGCGATTCTAAGAATAACAGCAATGGTTCACAAGTGAAGTTCGTAATGCCATTAGGGTTCGAAACAGACTTTATATAAAATGGGAATAGAGTCTCGAGCTCTTAATTACTCAACTTTTATAACACGAAGAGTCAAAAAACGTTATTTCTTTTCCAAACTGAACGCGGGTTTATCCACTAAAAAATTATGGAGTAACTTGGGTTCTATTGGTGTTGGAAAAAAGGCAACGATTGCTGATCTCATTCCAGATATGAATGAACTTAATGATGCTCTTTTATCAGGATCTATCTGAAAATCCATTATTCGTTTCGTAGAGTTTTTGCTTTGAAGCTGTTAATGTTATTCGTTCTGTGAAATCTAAAGCTGTCGGTGAGGAGGGTGTGCCCATTCGCTTTATTAAAATGATTTTGATCCATGTCATAAGCTCCCTTACACATAGCTCCTTCTTCTTTTTCTGATAGTTGGAAATTGGCCAAAGTTATCCCTGTTCTTAAAAAACCTCAGCCATCGAACTTATCTGACTACCGTCCTATAAGTATTTTGTCATGTCTATCAAAAGTTTTGGAAAAGATCCTCGCTATGCAAATATCGAGGTATTTGGAGTAACATAGTTTGCTTTCTCCAGTTCAATCAGGCTTTAGAGCGGGTCACAGCTGTTCTACCGGTATGGTAGAAATTCTCGATGACATTAGAATTAGATACGATATGGATAACATTACGGTGCTCCGTTTACTTGATTTGATAGTGCCTCTGATAAAGTGAATCACAATATACTGTATCAGAAGCTGAGGTTATACTTTGGCTTCAGTGAACAGTCCGTCTGTCTCATAGGGAATTATTTGAGTAATCGTTACCAAAAGGTCGTTTACGGAGGCAAATGTTCCGATTTTAGGGCATTATTATCGGGTGTTCCGCAGGGCTCCATCCTGGGTCCATTACTATTTTGTCTCTATATCAATGGCCTACCTAAAGTTTGCTCAAATGTCTCCATTCACCTTTACGCTGACGATGCCCAAGTATACTTATCATGGCCAGTCGGATTAGCTGAAGACCTCATTGTTAGAACGAATGAAGACCTTGCTGATGATTTTCCACATATACTTTTAAACAATAAGCCTATTTCATATGTCGAAGAAGTAACAAATCTTGGATTCAAAATTAATCGTTCTCTTTCTGCTAAAGAAGATACTAACTTTGTTGTTGGGCGAATTTATGCTGGTCTACGAAAGCTCTGGCTGTCTTCCAGTTTTACACCGGTAGAAACAAAACTAAGAATTATTAAAACTCTGTTGCTCCCTATATTTGACTACTCTACTCTTGTGTACCGCAAACTTGATTCTCAATCCGAACATAAGTTACTTGTTGCTTTTAATGATGCTATAAGATATTTATTTGGATTACCGCGATACGATCACATCTCGCACTGTCACAATCTTGTTTTGGGATGTACGTTTAAGCAATTCTTAAAAGTTAGATGCTGCCAATTTATTCATCGTCTCGTCAATAAAAAATCTCCAATGTATAGGGTTTTCCAAGAAGGACTTGGCAACTTTTTTTTAAATAAAACGCAAACCATTTCAAAAACGTTATTATCGCCTTGAAGTACAATCAAAACCTTTATGAATGGAACTGGACTTCGTTCGTATGACCGGGCACGTTTGCTGTGGTCGATTCGTTGGGCCCAATTTTCAACGACTCGGCCGCACATTTCGGCCGAAACGGCCTCTATTTCGCGTTCAATGTTGGCTCTGAGCTCTTCCAACGTCGTCGGCATGTTGCCATAAACCAAAAACTTAACGTAGCCCCCCAGAAAATAGTCAAGCGGTGTTAAATCGCACGAACGAGGCGACCAATCGACCTACCCATTTCTTGAGATAACACGCTCACCATACTTACTCTTCAATATATCGATTGCAGCGTGTGCTGTGTGCCATCATCCTGTTGAAACCACATGTCGTCCAAGTCCATATCTTCCAATTCGGGCCAAAAATAATCGGTGATCATGGCGCGATAACGCTGGCTATTCACAGTATCGTGACGAACGCTATCGCCGATGAAAAAATATGGCCCAATTACACCGCCAGCATGCAAACCGCATTAAACAGTTATTTTTTGTGGATGAAGTGGTGATTCATGAAGCACATGTGGATTTTCACCCATTGAGCCAAAAATGAGCTTCGTCACTGAAGATGATTTTGCGATGAAATTCATCATCTTGGCGCATCTTCTCCAGAACCCAATCGGAGAACGTACGTCGCTTCAAATGGTCCATCGGCTTCAATTCTGGAGTCAGCTTGATCTTGTATGGGTGTAAACCAAGATCCTTACGCAAAATACGCCATAATGTGGTCTGAGCGATGCCCAATTCTTGAGAACGCTGTGGAATTGACTGATTTGGATCGTTTGCTACGGACGCCTGAACGGCAGCGATATTTTCGACACTTCGACCAACCCGTTGTCTCACTGACACGGCAACATCACACAACGAATATTTAGACTTTGCCTGTCTACTAGGGCGAGAATTAAGACCGAAAATTGGAGTTAACGCTCTTAAAGTTGCAGTCACCGACTCCGAATTTCGGTAGAAAATTTTTATAATGACGTTGCTCGTTCGTGTACTTTACCATGATGAAAATGTTGAGTTTACTCAATAAATTGACAGTGACAGTTTGATGATTAGTGAAAAAGTGCGTTCACAAATTAAATTCAAAGTTGGCAAGTCCCTATTGGAAAACCCTTTATAAATTACATACCACCTTGATCAAAAAGAATTTATTCAGAAAATTAAAAATACAAGTTTATTCATCTAAATCTATATTGTCCCCTTCAAAGTAATCCCCATCGACTGCAACACACTTATGCCAGCGCTTGATCCAATCCTCGAAACATTTTTTATATTCGGTTTTCGGGATGTCCATCAGTGCTTCCTGCGATTTTTTCATTACTACCTCTCGGCTGCTGAAACGTCTCTTTCGTCTCTTCTGGTCTCTTTCGGCGAATTGCTTCACACAAACGTCTCATAACGCCCAAATAATACTCTGGCCTTCTGGCAAAAATTCATGATGCGCTACACCGTTGTAATCCATGAAAACCGTGAGAATTGCCTTCTTTTTTGACTGAAAACGACGTGGGTTTTTTGGTCTCGGCTCATTTGGTGAACGCCATTCATTTGCCTGATATCTGGATTGCGTGTGGTACTCACTAACCTACGTCTCGTCTCCAGTAATGATCCTTTTGATGAATGTGGGATTCAGCCTCGCAAATCATCTTTTTTTGCATGAAATTGACGTCTTTTGGCACTAACTTTGCTGCTACACGACGGAAACCCAAATAATTAACCAAAATGTCTTGGACGGATCCATATGCAATGTTCAAGTCCTCCGCTATCTTTCTGATGGTTAATTTGCGGTTATTGACCAACATTTCTTTTACTCCAGCAATGTTTTCGTCGGTTTTCGATGTCGATGGTCTGCCACTGCGTTCATCATCTTCGATTGACTCACGACCACTTTTGAACCGCTCGTGCCACTGGTAAAATTCTTTGGAACTTAATATCGCCAAATGCCAATCCATCACCTTCTCACATAAGCGGAACCAATCTCCTCCACGACTCTATCTTCTCCATAACCAACCTATCTCCTCCGTACAATCTCTTCGCCACCTCGGCATTTTGTGTGATAGGGAGCTCAACTTCCGTTTACATATGGATGAGATAATCCTCAAAGCCAACTCTGCACTAGGTTTTGTAAAACGGTGGTCCAAAGAATTCACCAACCCATACGTGACCAGGTCCCTCTATATTACCTTTGTTCGCCTCCTCCTAGAGTACGCCAGTCAAGTATGGTCCCCATATCATCGTGTTCATATCTCGAGAATTGAAAGCATCCAGCGCCGTTTTCTTCGAGTTGCTCTTCGAGGTATGCCCTGGGACGATCCTTTTAATCTGCCCCCCTATCAAAACCGTCTCAACCTTATCAACTTAAACACCCTTGAAGATTGCAGAGATGCAGCAGACTTTCTCTTCATTCATCGACTCCTTTCAGGTCACGTTGAATGCGCGTCCCTTCACAACTCCATTTTCCTCAACACTAACCCTAGTAATCTAAGTACTCCTCGACTCTCCTATCTACCAACACACCACACGTCTTATGGCGCGAACGAACCAATCTCCCGCATGCTACGTAAAATCAACTCAAACCCTACCATCTTTGACTTCCACCGCACCACTTCCTACCTCAAATCCGTTCTCCTTCACCACTCCAACCGACCTTAGTTTTAAGTTTAATTTTTATGTTATAGCTTGTATTAAGCCGAATAAATGGGTGCATTCTCCCCCACCAACATTAAACGACCGTTTTCTTTAGAGAATCGTTGCCGAAACACTTTTCCAACGTTCGCGCACCGTTTCTTACGCAAAATTGAATACAAATTCGTTGTTGCAAATTTAAATCGATTTCTAAAATTGTAAAATATCGCCAACACACACAGAAATAGATATGCTCTTGGCTACGTAACTTTTGCAAATTTCAAGCTATGACGCTAAGATTTAGAGGGAATGCCAACAACAGATTTACCAACTTAACAAAGAAAACAGAACTCAAATCAGAATAATGGGAGCGCCACACGGTGGTTATACCGGGAACTTTTTGCTCAAGATGGTATGCAATCCTCTGCACTTCTGCCATTAACCTAAGGTTGATAGTTTTATTTGTGGATTGCCACCACAGTAAGCTACTGTAGGTTAAGATCTGACGATAGCCATGTATGGTATTTCTCAGAGGTATTTCTCTGAGTCCTGTGCTTCTTCCAATTCAGTAAAAAAGGGGCATCTCAGAGTAGTACTTTGAAACATCTTCACATTTGAAAAACTTTAACCTTTGACTGAGTTGACCAAAATCGGTATGGACATGCACCAGTCTTTTGGCATCTTACGACATCTGGTATATTCCTATATGGCGATACAGTCCATAGTAGACCTAGGTTTTACCACATAACCCAGCCGATTTCTTCAACTGGACTGGTAGCCGAAATAAATTTCTCTACAACAACTTCTTAAACCGACCGACCACACACTCACTTCCGACCCCAAACGATTTTTTCCAGTTCGTCAGGTCCAGCAGAACTTCCCTCTATATTTCAAACGAAATGTGAAATGCATCTATCCCAAGCTCTTAGGGCTCTCTTTCAGCTTTCTATTACTCAGGGATTATTTCCCTCAACCTGTTCCCCAAAACTAGCACAGATTTCTTAGAGGCAGAGGTACAAGCACTTTATGTGCCCTAGAATCTGGAAGTGAAGTTGACGTGATTGCCACTGATTTCAGCAAAGCCATTGATCCTTCTGAAATATAAGACCATGTTTACATGAACTACATTTATAAGTTCTATTTATGTCCATGTTTCTGACCCAATTAAAACTTCATCTGGCATACATCAAGGTAGCCACTTTGGTCCCCTATTATTTATTCTGAGTATTAATGATGTTGATTGTATCATTGAAAATTTACACATATCTGTCTACGCAGATTATATGAAAACCTTTAGACATACTTCTATATTCCCCATTTTCTGCCAAATATTGCATACGGCTGAAAGCAAAGAAGGCAATCGTTGCTTTCTTTACACGTTCTTCGACATTGAGCTTCCAGCTGAGTTTCTTATCCAGTACGATATCTAGATATTTAGGGCTATTGGATAGTCGGAGGGTTGTCCCATCCAAGGAAGGTCAAATTAGGGTATTATGCTTTTAGGTGTGAACAGAAGAAGCTCTGTTTTTAGCGAGTTGATTCCAAACTTACAGAGGTTGGCCCATTCTACATGGATTCTAAGCGCATAGTTTAGAATTTCACTGATCGTTGGGATATCCAGTAGCTTTCATTCCTTCCTTTTTTAGATTCAGAAGGATTTCATTAACAACAGAAGTCCGGAAGAGTCCAGAAGGGTCCACAGAAGAGGTGATATCACTCTTGAGGGGTGCCCATCAATATCGTGTTGCCTAGTGTTGAATTGATGTTCCTATTGGGGAGCATACAGGTTATTAGGTTCGTTAATGCAGGATGAACTCCAGCATTTCCTAGGCTTCTACTTATAGTAGCTCCTTCGATGTTAAAGAAGAGTGCTAATGTGTGCTCTTGATCGTAAAGACTTTTTTCAATCGTGCTGACAACTTGATGTAGGGCCATTTCTGTGCCTTTACCTTTTGTATAGACAGGGTGCTTTGAAGCTATGTCTTATGGGTGCAGATTTTTTCGAATATGAGAGACGTATGGTACTGAGGTCTTTTTGATGGGTGTGGCTGGGATTACCTGTCTTACTTTTACTTCCCTTAAGCATTTTGGCACATATCCATACATGATGATACTACTGAATAGTCTTTTTAGGAACGGTATCACAGCCTGCTTCATTTTTTGAAGCATGCTTGGTATAATTCTGTGCAGTCCAGGGGATTTGTAAGCGGACAAACTGTCTATGACCCAGGTTGTTTTGTTTTCTTCTAGTATCCTCTCTGAGATTTCATATTGGCTAGGGAAAAGTGTGTCTACTAGGTGTATGCATAAGTCTTTTCCAGTTTAACTAAAAGATAGCGCCAGCGAAAAGTACACAGCGTGTTAATTTGACACATACGTCATTTTGTTCGTCTAACATTTAACTACAAACACACACAAGTTGAGTCCGCCAAAAACTAGTGTCTTTGTTTTGTCGTTCAGTGATCATGTCAAGTTTTGTGCCTGAAAAAGAACATTTGCGGCACGCATTGCTTTTCTTATTTAATCAAAAGAAAAAAGCTGTTGAAAGTCGTGGTTTGCTGGTATAAGTATATGGTGAATACGCTCCATCAATTAGAACAGGTGAGACATGGTTTTGACGATTTAAGAGTGCTGATTTCAATGTGAAAGACAGTGAGAGCTCTGGTAGACCATAAAAATGCGAAGATGAGCAATTGCAGGAGTATTGGATGATGACCCAACTCAAACTCAACGGTAATTAGCAGAATCATTACACGTGTCACAAGAAACAATCAGCAGACGTTTACGAACAATGGGGGAGACCAATAAACTCGGTAAATGGGTCCCACACGATTTGAATGAACGTCAAATGGAAAATCGCAAAGTCATTTGTAAAATGATGTTTCATTTTTGCATCGAATTGTGACGGGGGGTGACGAAAAATGGATTTATTTTTTATTTATTTTTCTGCACCCGTTGTACTCCCTAGACTTTCTCCATCTGACCATCATCTCTTTGCGCTCGCAGAGCAGCACTTTAGCGAAGTTAGAACATTGCTCGACGAAAAAACTTGTGCATACACCTGGTATATCTACTACTGGTGTTGGAGTATGAGTTCATCCAGGAAATTGGGTAGGAATGGTCTTGTTCTAATGCGTAAGCGGTCTTAAAAATCGGTCGCAAATATTCCTACAAATTAATATAGCGTTGCTGCATGACAGTGTGCAAATTTATGATTTTCAATAAGTACGAGTAGACGTCTATGTCAGTTAACAAACTAAGCTTATATGTAATATTTCTCACCAACTAATTTGATAAAAGAAAATAATCAAAAATTTCCACAAATTCTTTTTCAGATGCCATCAAATCGAATAGCCGACAACCACAAATGTCAATCAACGTAATTTCTAGAAACATTTAGAATGCATTTAATTAAAATTAAATTAAAAACATACTTATGCAAGCAAACAGTTCAATTATTAGTATGAATTATTATTATAGTGTAAGAATTAAATAGCACATAAATTCGTAAACGAATAAAAGGGAGAAGAAAAGAAAAGAAAAATAAAAATGGTATTACCTAGATCTTGTGGCCCGGGGCCACCAATGTTAGCCACGATATCCAATCGTAATCGCAGTGACATGGATGTGACAGAAATACGAAAAAGTGGCAAATATCAATTTGACGACCACATCATCAGTAATCATCATCATCACCATCACCATCATCATCATCATCATCATCAAAAGCAGCAGGAGCAGCAAGAGCAGCAGCAGCAGAATCAGGTCCAGCTAGAGCAGCAGCAGCGTCAATCAAGCATACCATCTTGGATAATAACTTTAATCGTATTCTTATCGTTATTCAATTTCCATCAGGTCACGGCCGAAAAGAGCAAACATTGTGAGTATTGAAACTGTTTTTTCTCTGCCTCTTCTTCTTGTCCTATATTCTATATATCTACGTATATATCAAACAATTTTTATATATATTTTTTTTTTAATTTTAAGTGTCAAGATTCGGGAATGTAAACGCACGCGATGACAAGTGAGTGTGGCCTAGAATCGTTGGATTCTGCCATTTGTGGAATTCAACCCAATTTTATTTCTTTTTTTTTTCTCCACCCCTCCTCCTTGGATCACACTTCGCGTAATCTGATTACGAGTATTTTGGTTCATACTACTTCAACCCCTTCTCCGGCTCACCACTCTCTACACCCACCACTTGCATAACATAGCAAGGCCAGAATTCCTTAAGGACATTTCTTCGTTGGCTCTTCTCTCTTCCTTTAGAGAAATATGAAACGAGGCATTTGGCATCTGGAAAAATAAACTTTTGACAGAATCTTTGTACAATCAAAAGTTTTGTCCGCTCCAAAAAGGAGAAGCACAAAAGAGGAAAACAAAAATTCTCCAAAGAAAATGCTAAGAATCATTTTTATAGACTGCTAATTACATCCTGTTAATAAAAAAAAAAACAGAAAAACAGAAGAAAATTCGTACCAAGTTTCCTTGAGTTGGGGTGGTAATTTGAAGGACTCTGGTCTGGCCAACATTCTCAGAGAAGACTTATTTTTCTTTTTTTTTTGTTTCTTGGGGGCACTTTCTTGAGATAATCTATTTTCAGTTTTGCCAGAGCCCCGAAGCTCAAGAGGGTTGTGAAAAATGAGTTCACAGATGATATAATACAAATACACTCGTTGGAGTTTATTAAATTTGTTTGGGTCTCGCTGTTCGAACAGGATATGGGTTATATGCTACTTGTACTGGCGGCTTACTTAATTAAAAGTTAAATAGGAGACAACATAATTTGGAATGCTGTAAGTAGGTTTCCAAGTGGTTGGCAGTATTTATTTCGAGCAAAGACTTTTCCCGATTATAGAGCCGTGTTTTTAGTGGTTCTCTTGCCACCTTTTATTATTTCTACAATGCTTCAGGATCTCTCTACGGTTCTAGTGGTGGTTGCTGGTATTTTCTGAAAATCCTCGAAATATCTTCTCGAAATTCTTCTGTGTTCGTAGCACACTTTATGTTCGAGTCCGTAAAACTGTCCTGTGAATTCTCTGCTAGAAATCTTGTCTTCTCCAGATTATATCTTGCAAGTTCATTTGTAAGTTCCTCACGTAATTTTTAGGATCACTTTCCATGTGCAATTGGTTCACTTACAAAAAAGCCTCTCTTCCATTTGCGTGGGACACGTTAAATGCGGTCGTCCTCTGCTGCGCCGTCATCGAGATTAGGCACGAACACTTTTTGGGAGAGAGCTGTGTCGTCCTTTCGCTCAACATGGCCCAGTCACCTCAAACATTGGATCCGTAGTCTTTACAGTTTGTGGTTGAATCTCCTTCTCATACATATGTCCCTCGAAACGGCCAAGTGCTTATCCATCCGCAATCGACAAGGTCTAAGCCTCCCGATCAATCACGCTTGCCAATCGTTTTTTTCTTTTTATTGAGAAATAAATCCCTCTAACACACTACGAAGAAGGCGCTATATAAGACCCTTATTGTCCCAATGCTGTATGCTGTATGGCGAAGGAGCATGAGCATTATCTAATGAAAGGCATTTGCCTTTGATTGGTGCAAGAGTTCTTTGAGTGATTTTTGATCCCGTCTTCATAAATGGAAACGAACTATCCGAACGACCAAACGAACTTGGTCAGAGCGAATGAAAATGTGTTAAGGGATGACCTCGTCTTGGGTAGGGCGCTTAAGTGCAAAGGAACCTCAGGCAACTTGGTGTGAACAACTGGATGTAATCAGTGTAGGACTGCGCTAAATTGAGAGAGGTAGTTGACCGCTATGCCAACCCCGGGCGCCATCTAAAGTAAGGTGATGCTTACTTTTCTACAATAATAAAGGGTCATCCAATAAGAGGTGTCATTCTAAATTTTGCGCTATTTTTGAACTGTCAACATTCAACTGTCATTGCGTCAACTTTTGATAAGTAAAAACTAAGAGGTTATTTAATAGGGATCGACACATACTCGCACAACATATTGAAATAGTGAAAATTCACTACAAAAACAATTCGAAAAGTTCGTGCTGCTTTTGGTTGTCATCAAGAGCCTTCTCCCACAGCTGTAGTGAGTTTAATCGATAAATTTGGACGTCTCTGATAGGTTAGTGATGTGAAGACTCCAACTCGTGTTCGTTTGGCAGTGTCAGCTGAAAATATCACCGCCGTACCTAAGAGTGTGATAAGTGTGTCCATTTCGAGACGATTACAGGAATTGGGCCTATCCGCATCCACTTGTATAAGGACCAGTTGACACAAGAATTGAAAGCCAGCAGATCACTCTGACTTCAGCATCTGGGGCTCCGAAAACCCAGGAAAAGTAGTGAAATAACCCCTCCATCCACAACGAGTGACAGTTTGGTGCGACTTTTGGGCCGGCGGTGTCATTGGGCCATATTTTTTCGTAAATGGTGCTGGTGTGACCGTTTCACTGAATGGATTGCGTTACCGAAAAAGGTTGACTGACTTTATTTTTCCAGAAATTGATGCTATGAACGCCACACAGTTTGTGAAGGTAGGTAGGTAGCTAAGAGTGGCTGTTGGAAGTACCAACCCACTTAGGCCTATTGGCCCATCGTGATGCCACGTGGATCTATGATCCTCTTTCTAATGGAACCAGTTTGAGCTTCTAATAAAGCGTAGAAGACTGTTAACGTCTATATTTTCCAAATCGCTTAGGTTGTTGTAGAAGAAAACTCCTAGATGAAGCTTTCTTCTCTGGGAGAGATCTGGACCTGTACAGAGTAGATGGAGGATTATCTCCTCTTCCTCGTTCATGGAGCGAAGTCGTTTGTAAAAGCGCCAAGCCTTCTTGCGTGCTTGCCTATGAGGCAGTGTCCAGTGATGACACCTATTATGGCGCTGCTGAGATGTTTCCTATTTAAAAGGATCAGACACTTGGAGCGATTCAGATCCAGCTTTGGCCAGATCTGTTTGGTCGCAAGACATGTTTGTCCAACAGTTCACCTAAGTTCTGTTCTTTTATTGGCATCCAGCTTTAATGCTAGTTTGCACGTAGCGATTGGTATACCTATACTACCTTTGTACGGTAGAGTGCTTCCAATTTTGGCGAGTTCATCAGCTCTGCAGTTCCCTGGAATGTCTCTGTGGCCCGGTACCCAACAAAGGTGAAGGTTGAATTGCTCTGACATCTGCATAAGAGATGATCGGCATACAAGGGCGGTTTTAGAAGTTAATGAGACTGAATCCAGAGACTTGATAGCGGCCTGACTCTCCGTAAAGATGCTGATATCCTTTCTTCAGCCTGGACAGAGCAACTTTAATCGCCAAAATCTCCGCCTGGAACACACTACAGTGATTTGGAAGACGGAAAGGGAGGCTAAGATTTAGCTTATCTGAGAAAACACCATCACCAACCCCGCTATCGGTTTTAAATCCATCTGTGTAGAGATAGATGGACTTGTCCTCCATGAAAGCATCTTCCTCCCAGAAGGATCTAGAGGGGATGCTTAAATCGAGGTCTTTGTCAAACCAAAGTTCAGGTACGTTCTCTGTGAGGATTCTTAAGGTGTTAAGAATGTTGGCGTGGCCAAATGAATTAATATTTGTCCACTGTTTAGTCGCTGCAGCTACTTGCAAGCTGAAGATATCTAGGCGTGTCAAATGAAACAGAATGTCCAATGCCGCAGAGAGGGTAGACCGCAAGGCTCCGCTTACGCATAGACATGCTGTTCTTTGGACTCTGCTTAGTTTACTGCGGTTGACTGCATTTTCTAAGACCGTCCACTAGACGATAACCGCAGTAAGTTTCGGTCTTATAACCGAGATGTATAGCTATTGTAGCTATATTGACTCTTTCTTGAATATTAGGTTTCCAGTTAAGTTTCCTGTCAAAAATGAGACCCAGATATTTTGCTGTACCGGAAAATATTAAACTGGTACCGTTTATTGAAGGAGGGTCTATAATTGGAATTTTGTATTTCCTGGAAAAGAGGGGCTTACTCCCAATCCACAGCTATCTGCCCAACGGGTTAATCTCTTAAGATTTAGTTGAAGGAGTTCTTTAATGGCATTGAGATGCTTATCTGAAACGTCATCCGCATAGGCAATCACCGTGCTACCACACGCTTCCAGTTCATTAACTACTAAGTTCCAGAGAGGGGGAGAAAGGATACCGCCTTGAGGGGTACCTCTGCTGACACATCTTTTAGCAGAAGTCTCACCCGGTTTGGAGTTGATTATCCTGCTTTTTAGCATTAGATCGATCAACTCCCCAAGTGAGTCGTCTACCTGCAGAGTTGACAGCGCAGTCGTGATTGCGGATGTATCGATGTTGTTAAAGGCGCCCTTTATGTCCAGCTTGTGAAACAATAGCTCTATTTCAGCGGCGGATCTAATGCTTGTTTGGGATTTTAATGGTTGGTTGGGTCTTTCGCAAAACAACTTTAATAGTGGCCTCAAATCACAATTTATGCATCTGATTCGCAGATCGAAGGATGAAGTTCGGGATAACAAGGGTGACAAAATATTGGAGCTTGCAGACGCCTACGATGGTCGAGTTCTTAATGGAAGTTGTGAAGGAGATTCTAGCGATGAGTTCACTTTTATACGAGGAACATCTTGTAAAGTAATAGATTACTGTTTCATATCCGGTGATTGGCATCTTCTCCTGCGTGATTTTCGTGTCGGACCATATGCCTCTGGAAATAACGTGTGTAATAGAGGGAGCCTTAAACTTATGTAGTAATTTGGAACTTAAGCTATTACCAAAACTCATATGGAAGGAGAACCGTCGATCAACATACCGTTTTAACTTGAATATGGAATTAAGTACAATTTACAGTTCGACCGGTTCACCAACTAACTATGGAAGATCTCACGGATCTAATTATAAAAGCACACCAGCAAGAAGCCCACCCACGGTTTGACCGTGAGTGTTCCAAAGCAAGAGAACAATCGTTTGTGTTTCTTAGGCTATTGCGGATGCACAACACTAACATCTTTAAATCGCTGTACGAAGCAGCCAACAAGAACTTTAAGCATATATGCTATGTAAAAAGATGGCATTCGAACTCCAAATTATTGGCGTAGTAAGCAACTCAAACTCCTCGGCAGAATTCTGGAAAGCGCCTCATTTTTCTACGACGAGTCTTTGGATGCACCTTTTACAGCTCTAGAAGTACAAAAAGTCATTGAGAGCGCTAAGGCACATAAAGCTCCCGGGACCGACCGAAATTCTGTGGAATTCTATTCTATAAACCATGGAGTTCAACCGCATTTTCGAAGGTGCAGCAGTTCCCAATAGCTTCAAAAAGGCAATAATTTTTCCGCTTCACAAAAAGAGTGACTGTAGCGACCCAACCAATTACAGAGGAATATCCCTCCTAAACACTTGGTCTAACTGTTCGACTCTTTGATGTTCAGGAGACTTGCAATGTGAGTAAGAAATCAGAAAATATTATCGGAGTTTCAAGCAGGACTTAGGGAAAACTACTCTACTACTGACCAAATTTTTTCTTTGATTAATATCGCCGAAATTTACAAAAAGAAGAAAAAAAGTTGTATTGCCTTCTTTGTGGATTTCCGTGCGGCTTTCGATTATATAAAATATATCAGATGGGAATCTCAAGTAAAATCATTAACATATGTCAGCTGAACGCCACCATCAGGAAAAAATGTAAGAACGCACCCCACGACAGAGCTGTCAACCGAGAAGGGTGCCAACAGGACGCCTCGATCGAGTATCGAGGAATTGACAGGTGTGGGTCATAAAAACACGTTTTTTGCTTCTTAATCGTTCTTGATTGTTCTTGTTCTATTCTCTTGCTGTGTTTGGTTTTAAATAAATATCTTATGTAAATAACGATCGATGATATAACTGAGTTCATAGGAGGTGGCATCGATATCGGAAGCACTAGAATACCTGTTCTGCTGTATGCAGACGACATTGTTTTCTTCTTAGAGTCGATAAATGGCATGCAGCTTATGATAAACAGACTAGACTCATATTGCAAATGTTGGAACTTAAATGTTAACTTGGAGAAGTCAAAAATATAGGTGGAGGCAGATATTCTCGAAATGAAGAGTGGACGTATCAAGGAGAAACTGTCGAAATAGTTCGTGAATATAAATACCTGGGAGTCCTGATATCGGCCAACCTAAACATGAGAAGGCATCTTGAAGGTAAATTAGCTGAAGCTAAGTGAGCAATTTCATGCGTGTGAGGCCCCTGTTTCAACAATAAATACATAGCTCATAGTGCCATGCTAAAATATTTTTCGTTCAACCGCTACCTCAATTCTTTTGTATGGTGCCCAAGTGTGGGGATACCGCTCGATCGATGAAGTGGAGAAGTTTCATCGTTACTTTCTTAAGCGCACTTATCGGTTGCCAATAAGCACACCCAATTACATGCTGCACCTCAAAACCGGGACGGCACCACTGGTTTTAGAAACTTTGAAGATGCATTTTGACTATGTCGTTAAAGTGATGGCGATGGACGAAGAAAGGTTGCCCAGGATAGTGCTCACATATATCCTTACAACAGGCGGAAACCTCATCCAAGAACGGAGGCACCTAGCATCGACAGAGGAGCCCATCTCATTAAGAAGACAGTTTGACACTTTATTGGAGAAAATTAGTGTAGTCACTTACGAAAAATATGCTGCTGAAGCTCGAGCTTCTCAATATCGGTTGTACTATAGCCAATTGAGCTACAATCTTCAGTATAAGTCTTATTTCTTGAACCAAAATTCAATTGACAAAATAAGCTTTGTATTTAAATTGAGAGGGGAGCTTTTAAATTTAAATTTCATCCCACACCAACCCGAACTTCCAATTTTGTGCAGTCTCTGTAATCAGAGAGCGAGAGAGGACGTCTTATATTTCCCAGGAGAATGTGCCCAATTTTAAAGGAGTTTCACAAAAAAATATTTCAAATCCGAAGTCCTGTCTGCTGGCGACGTAATTAATATTTTGAACGGACAACAAGGCTGGGATGTTTTATACTACTATGCTGTAAATGCCTTCCGCTACAGAAGGCGTATCATTGAGGAAGATTTGTAAGCTTTATTTCCATTTTCGACTTACCTTAAAATAAAACACAAATAGCTGTTAATATGGTAGACGGCGTTATGCCAAACCAATCAAGCCTAGGAAACTTATTCTTTATGTTAACCTTTTAAGTGGAAAAAAGTCTTTTATAAATCTAAATCTAGTCAATGTTGTCTTTATTAGATGCTCTGTCACGAATAAGTGATATCTCTGCATTCAAATTTAGTCTTCAAATAACTTTGTTTTTTAAATAGCGAATTCTGCGTGTAAGTTTGGTCTTATTCTGCATAAACGTAATGAATAGACCGTTCATTCTGATCCTCCTTTTAATCTATACAAAATGAAACTTCTTTTGTTCCTTTTCACCTGACTGCAGGCTTGCGACCGATATTAATCACGTACACCAGTAGTGAGATGAAATTCCTAATATCCAGCACTATAAGGCCGGACAAGATAGGAATGTCTCGTATTTCTAGACAAGATAGGACAGTATGATTCGAAGCTTTGGTAAGCTTCTAGTCACTCTGCTGTTATAAGCAATTGTAAGCGGCCGATAAACCAAACAGAATAGCATTTCCTGGATAACATTGTTCCCTTGACGTCAATTGTAGTCTTCCCTGCACCAGACCTTACAAAATATAGAGTATCGAAGCGTGTGTCTTAATTTGTTTTTGTGCATGGTATATTGTCCATGTACGAAGACCTCCACGTGGGAACAAATACGAAAGGCTTCTTGAAACCGAATAGTCACTGTAATATTTATATCTTAGCATTTTTAATTTCTATACATCCTGGTACATTTTTTACTCTTCATGGGTCTGCAATGTCTGAGTACATTTTTTCGAAGGACCCTTATATCAGTTTTGCATTTGTTTTTATCAAAAGTATTTTGAGTTTGAAAGTCCCTGAAGGAAGAAGTTTTGAACCAAATTATTTCGTCAAACTACAATAGCAGCGCTTTTTTATAGCAGGATCCCAGAGGTGCAAACCTTACTGTTATTTGCAGATGAGTGTAGAGCAACAGAGTTTTAGAATATCAGACTATCCTACATAGGAACATCCTTAGTTCTTATAAGACATATGATTGCCTTTGATGGAAAATTTTCTTCCTATTTATCCTGTCGGAACAGACTGCTCAGACAGAAAAACCAGCCTATTGTACTCCTTACACGATTCATTTACTAAAATTTCTGAGTCTTTTGCAGAAAGATGAGTAAATGCTAAAGTGCCCCATTACCAGCATCCACCAGTTTACCGCCGAGTACAGCCTGGTGGGAGCGTTGGCCGGATCTCAACCTGTCGTGTCACTTATATCCTGTACAATCAGGGACGCTACAATGCCAATAAGCAATTTATAGTCTTTATTACTGATGAACAGCTGGAAAGTCGCTTCTATTTCAAAGAGCTTGTGATGTATTTACCCTTTCGGCGAGATCTTGAAGAGCCATGTCATGTGAAGTTGTGCTCATAAGAAACACAACACTCAACACCCAACATAGATTCGGAACCTGAGAAACGCTCCACTGGGCCTTGGATTGCAAGTTCATTGACGATCTCATTTTCCGGTATCATATTGTGACTTGAGACCTGACCAATGCTTAGAAGCCTTGCACTCTCCAACCTGCTTGAAAGTGGTGGAAGGGTATTGATTAAGGCATACCATGTACTTCGTTCTATACACCGAATCTTCCCAATATATTTCATTGCATTCGTGACGAGCCAACTTGATTCCTTTCTCAGATCTAGACCATCAGGATATCTGGTGTCGTTGCATGAGATGGCATGTCCGTAAGATTAGAGCCAAAAGACCAGAAGAGCCAGTGCATACAAATATTGTACTTAGCTTCGTTGCAAAGCCGGGTTGTGATGTCTGTTAGCCCTAAATGAATCAGACCGCTCAACTGCTTGCCCTGCAATCTAAGCGCACTCCTTATATAATATTTATTTCAATCAATAACTCGCCAAAGTTCATTGGTCTGTCTTCTCTCTAAGCTTCATACATTCAAAACCAACTTCATCGGTACCTCACACTTTTTGCTTTCAAATACTTAAACAGCTCCAAAGGATGCTGGAGACTAAAAGTACAAGTACCTATTTTTTACATTAAAAAAAACCC